>CM070633.1:43679183-46119842 GCA_036346255.1 Ampelocalamus luodianensis
TCTATATATTAAACATAGCGTATAAACTCCCTAGTCGATTAGGCCCACATGGCTGTAGGCATTGTCGACTATAGGGTTGCCATAGCTGACTTGGTCGTACAAAGGCTTACGACCATAGAGTGGTTGTAGAAAAGCTTACGACTACGAGTTGGTCGTAGAAAGGCTTACGATTACCAGATGATCGTAGGAAATCTTATGACCATATAGGGTGGTCATAGCATGATTTACAACCACTTAGTTAAACTTCTCTCTTAGGAATGATAAGTGATATACTCATGAATAATATGAAGATATTGCTATCTATAATAATAATTACAGATAAACAACTTAATTGAGGATTATTAGATCCTTTTCATCTAGCCCCCCAACTTGGAAAGGAGGTTGTAAAAAAGTGGTCGGAAGCAAAGTCTTTTCAACTGGTATTTCATTTGACCAGAAATTGACTTGCTCAAGAAGGTAATTTTGCTTCAGTTGTAAAGACGAATCGCTTTTCCCGAATAGACAGATCAAAGAATTCCAATTGACCCTCACAAACCTGTCCGTTGGAGCGGTTCCCGAAGAGGTGGCAACTTTTGAGTTCCCACAATCCCTAACTCAGACCTTGGCTATAAAATCTACCGCAGGTGTGACTTAGGATTTTTACTTTTCCCATTTGCTTCAACTGCTCTCGAGTTCTTGTTCTCTCAGCCGCCAACAAAGTCAAAATCTTTTTCCAAACTCTTCCAAATCCAAATCAATCTCACTAGGAAGAGATGGCCAAAATCATTTCCAAGTGGGAAAAATCAGAGATGGATGTGGAAAAGATGAAGGCTTTAGCCGCAGCTGAGAAGATCCCCAAACGAGTTTATTTGAAGTGGACCAACACTGAGGGGCGACATTAATTGGTCCTTGGGTAAAGAGGGCACCATTCTAGTATTCCAAGCATACTATGAATGTGGCTTCTGATTGTCCGTTCATCCTTTTCTCATGCTCATACTCCAGCATTTTGGGGTGGAATTGGTGAACTTTGTTCCCAATTCCATCACAATGCTGAGTGTGTTCGTCTACTTGTGCGATGCCTATCTAAGAATTCTTCCAAATTTGGAGCTCTTCCAGTACTACTACGGGATGAGCAAGCACAATAGAATCACCGGTAGCTGTGGTATGAAGCTCCACGTTAGGAAGTGGAGGGAGTATATTTAGATGTTCACCCCGTCATCATGGTCGAGGTAGAAGAAGAAGTGCTTTTATTGGACAGTGTCCAAGGAAGACAGCCTCTTCTTCGTGGGGAAGCCTGCAGAGAAGTGTGCCTCTTGGGACTCAACTCCGAGCAACCTCGACCGGATAACCCCCTACATTCATGCCATCAAGGACTTGAAGGAACATGGGCTCACCAGATGGCATGTGGTGAGAGACTTCATCACGTGCCACATTAGTCCTTTAAAGAATCGAGTACACCCCATGTGGATGTTCTTAGGGACTACCGACCCAACCATAGATTTTGAAGGAGGTAAAGAAACAATCAACTTAGCTCTTTTAGTTAATTTTGAGTATGATTGTTGATTATATCCTTGTAATTGTAGATTTCTCACAAAAAGAGATTGACACTCGAGTCAAACTTGTTTCTGAAAAAGCTCCAACAACCATGTCAGGGGTCCCTTGAATCCCGGCGGTCATGTCCGCAGAAGAGAGGAAAGAATGCCTAAAGGTAATCAAAAGTTGATTTCATCTTTAAGGTTCCATAGTCGAAGAATTCGACCATTGAGTAATGTTCATTTTCTGATTTTTGCAGAATGTAGGCATGGAAGACCGTCATGATGACCAAGAGGTCGAATTGAGGACTGTCGAAGAAGGGTTAGAGGAAGACAGAGTTCCTCCGACCAAAAGGTGTCGCCTTATGAAGGTCGCCGATAAGAAGGGTGAGGACTCAAGCTCCGTCCCTCCTCCGACCAGTCCCTTTAGTAAACCCAATTTATATTCAGACTCTAGGGTTTGCCGATGAACCCCACTCAAATGATTAAGTTTCTCCTGAGCTTGTCACCGTCGTCCTCGACACCACCACCTCCTTGAGCCTAACGTGCCTCCTCCCTTGAGCCTACCGCCTCCTCCCCGAGCACGAGCCGCCGCTTCCCTGATCCCGACGCCCCTCCTTCCCCAAGCCCAGTGCGCCTCCTCCCCGAGCTCACCTCCTCCTCGAGCCCGGTGCGCCTCCTACCCCCGAGTGCCTCCCAAGCATCACCAAGGTAAGCGTGCCTTGCCGGTTCTTCTCGGTGGTTTCGAGTACCATCGGTTTTGTGAGTATAGAAGCATGCAATTTTCCATATCATTTTGCTTATATGTTGTGCTATTGGATATATTCAATATGTGTGATTTGTCTATGCCTAGCATTGGGATGTATTGCAAATTGGTATTGTATGCTCTATTGAACTGCTCAATGATGTTAATAGTCTTATGCTGAAATTGAATTGATAATTAGTTCATATTTGAGCTCAAATGAATTGCTAACAGATGTCACTTTAATCTTCAGTTTATCAATCTGTAGCTTTCGGTTTTGCTTAGCTGAATTGAACCTTTTGGTTTTGTGTTCTCTAGTAGTCATCTTTGATTTCTCTTATCTTAGCCAAATGGCATTGTTGGCTGACTGAAGTGCTAGTTAGTGATCATTTTATGATCTCCAGTTTGCCGAAAGAATATTTTGTTATCTTTGAAGATTGAGATCTTTTGACTGATTAGTTAAGTACTACTTAGATCTCAAAGTTTGAATCTATATTGTCATATTCAATTTGTGAAGAGTATAGACTAAAGTGTTGTGATGGCCAAGATTAAATCTTATGCAACTAGCTTTCTAAGAGCAATTATCAAACTTCTAAATTTTAGCTTTTTGCTGATTTTGTTTGTACACATGGTATATGAGATGAGCATATTATTCTTGTTAAATGACTTGGAGAAATTACATGTTTATATGTTAATTTGGTCATTTAAATTCTGCTGGTATTATGCTTTATTGTCTATTAAATTTGCTGGAATTAATTCTAAATGTTTGCTAAAACTTCCTTAATTACATATCCCAATTATGTCCTAATTATTTATTAATTGGTGTGTATACCCATACACATAGAGAATCTTATGATAATATGTTCATCTGTGTCAACTTCTATTTCTTGTGAAATTGTCGTCTGCTAATTCTCTGTCATCGTCGCCTTATGCGTCTGATGCACCGTCCTCTGAAAAATCCAAGCGCGAAAGAAGAGGAATATCGAAAAGGCCCAAGGGCCGATTTACCATCACTAATGTCGATGCGTCTAGGACCCCTCTCAATCCTCACCGAGCAGCATACGCATTATGAAGAACTGTCAGAATAGTTGCGTAGGAAAAGGTCAAGATCACCTACGATTCCTGGAAGGAGTTGACCGACGCTCAGAAAGATGCGCTGATGCTGGAAATTTTCCAATCGTTTGAGATCCTGAAAGAACACCAGGCTTCCATGCGACGACACACGTTGCTAGTGGTGTGTAAAGCTTGGAAGAACTTCAAGAGCATGCTTATCAAGTAATACGTGGAGAAGGATCTGACACCCTTCCAGAAGTATCTGTTCGTGGAGGAGTACTGGCAAGACATTGTGGTGAAAAGGACGACGGATGATTTTAGGAGTGAAAGTTCGACGCACAGTGTCACAGCCCCAACAATTAAAATGGATTAATATGTATTTCATTAGCATGCATTATTGATTTCAAACATTTCCATAATATATTGTACTTGGAAAATCTAATTTGAGGTGAACATACACATCAAAATTCACATTTCAATTCAAATCAGTGATAAAAAGTTGTGATCATCATCTGAAATCAATTTATTTAAATACTACATTAATTATCAGGAATTAATATAATTTTTCCCAAATTTTTGGGACTAGTTTGAACCTCATTAAAATTCAAACAACATTCATAGACATACAACATGTTTGAATTTAAATATCACAAACTCTATTATGAACAGTAGGGTTTTATAATTTTTATAGGAACTATATACTCCCAGGAACCCCCACGAATTATTTCATCATTTTTGGAAATTTATTTCTATTTCTAAGCCTCAGTCAAAGTAGGGCAAACCATTTAAATCTCAGTCAAACTCAGACCCAAACCAGCCGCTACTGTTCCTCGGGCTTGAGTCCGACTCGGCGAGCCGACTCGACTGAACCACCTAAACGCACCGTCGCATGTGACCGTTAGATCATCATCCAACGGTCCAGATCGCGCATCCTGTTGACCTGTCCGAACACCCTCTCAAATCTGATCTGTCCTTTCGAGATCCAACGGCGGGCGCTAATCCACTTTGCTACGCACCGCGTCGCGCTCTTGTATCGCCGACCGCCTGTGCCCACTGTCGCCTCCGTCCACGACCTCCTGGGCGCCTCGGGCATCCCGTGCCACGCGCGCCGCGGCGCTCGAGCACCTCCGTCGGCGCCGTCACACCACCGCCGCCGTTGACCAACCCGAGCTTCTCCACCTAACGCCGCTCTGTTGCGTCTTCTTCTCGGAATAAGACTCCCCTATGAGCTTCGTTGGACCTCACTTCTCCTCGGTTGACGAGAGGAGAGGAGGCTTTCTCGCTTTCTACTTGGGTAAGCTTCCACCGGGTGGTGCTCCTCCGTTCCATGTTCGTTGGCATTTCCATTTTTGCTCAGCGAACTCTTGCTTTTGCTTGTAGCATCCGCCCATCGTCGTGCTCTAGCTCGGTGCGAGCACGCTCCGAAGGACACCCTCTTGTCTTCTTCGTGTCCGAGAGGTAATTATCCTCACTCCACCGCGTCACCGTGCATGCTTTACCTTTCTAATCAAAACCCCTAACTCTATTTGGACATTGCACGATGTGCGTGTATTGAAGATTTGATCTTTCGGCCATAGCACGAACCCTTCATCTCCTACCTCGTTCCGGTAAGCTCCTCTTCGATTCCTTGCTCCTAGAGTATCCTCTGTGGATCTTTGAGCTATACCTAGCTCTCAGTTACCTCCTTTTGGCTTCAGGCATCCTCTCCACGTGAAGCCCTTTTTGCCGCACTTGTCTTCTCCGGCGCCGTCACTGCTCCAGCCATCTCCAAGCTTCCCCGAGCTTCCATCTAGCTCAGGTAACTTCCACTTAGTCCCTAGGGCCTGGGCACATGCTTGGTTGTCGCTGCGGAGCTATACATCACTGTTGGCACTTTTGCCGTAAGAGTCACCTCCGTTCATCTCCGGCTAGCCGCCGGTACAGGCCGGCTCAGCCGACAAGACCACATGCTTATGATGCGCAATGTCACAGCCCCAACTAATTAAATTGGATTAGTTTGTATTTCACTAACATGCATTCTCAAATTCAAATCATTTCATAATATATTGCACTTGGAAAATCTGTTAAAAACATGAACCTACCCTTCAAATTTGAATTTCAATTCAAATCAGTGATGAAAATTTGTGATCATCATCTGGAACCAATTTATTCAAATACTAAATTAATTATCATGAATTAATATAATTTTTCCAAAATTTTTGGGAACAGTTTGAACATAATTAAAATTCAAACAACCTTCATAAACATACCACATGTTTGAATTTAAATATCACAAATTATATTATGAACAGTAGGGTTTCATAATTTTTATGGGAACTATATACTCCCAGGAACCTCCACAAATTATTTCATAATTTTTGGAAATTTATTTCTATTTATAAAGCTCTGGTCAAAGTAGTAAATCTAATTTAATTCTCAGTCAAACTCAACCCTAATCGGCTAGCACTGTTCCTCGGACTCGAGTCCGACTCGACGACTGGACTCAACCCAACCGCCTAACTGCACCCTCACATGCGTCCGTCGGATCGAAGATCAACGGTCCAGATCTCGTCACCCCGTCGACCTGTCCGAATGCCCCCACTCATCTCGTCCGTCCATTCGCCATCTAACGGTCCCGATTGAAACCCTCTCTCTCCCCGAGCCACAGCTCCCTGTGCCACTGACCGGTTGGGTCCACCGGTCAGCTGCTTCGTCTACCTCGCGCAGGAGCTGAGCTCCACGCGGCCGCGCCGTTCCGACGCGCACAGAAACGGCAACTCGACGCCGTCAATCCGCCGCTGCCGTTGGCCACTCCGGAACCACCTCCACTTCACGCCGCCTCCATTGCCGTCATCGCCCGGGCATAACACCCCCTCGCAACCCTTCCTTCTCCCTCACTTCTCCTCGGTTGAGGAGGAGGAAGCCCGCTGAGCTCATTTCTCTGGTAAGCTTCCCACCTCCGGTACCCTCGGCTCCTCCCTTGCATGCCATTTCCATTTTTGCTTATGCGAGCTCGTGACTTCCTTTGTAGCGCCGGGACCAGCCTCGTGCTCCTTGAAGCTCCAGAGCACGCTCCAGTGGACATCCCCTTGTGTTCTTCATCTCCGGTGAGCTCCTCTCTATCTCTCTCGCGTCACGTTATGTCTTAGGATCTAACTAAGTTTTCCCCTCAATCAATTTGGTCATTACATGACAGGGCTGTGAGGATTTGAAGGAAACTCATTTTCGGGCAGTGAGGAGTCTTTTCGTCTCCCACTTAGGTCCGGTAAGCTATTGTCAAATTCCTCGCTTCTATAGCTTCCTCCGATGATCTTTAAGTCATCTTGATCATCCTCTCTTGGTTGTTTTGCTCAGAGCCTCCTGTCCCCGTGAAGCCGAGTTGGCCGTCTTTGTCTTCTCCGGCTCAAACGCACACCCGTCAACCTCCGAGCTTCCCAAGCTTCCCACAGCTCCAGGTGACCTCCCTTAACCTTTAGTAGCATAAGCGATCGCCAGGTTGTACTGAGGAGCTCGGTTTGGCTACTTGCACTTTTGCCGTTTGAACGCGCCGCTCCACCAGGCTAGCCGCGCAGCGAGCCACCTCTGCACTAAGACCACTACCCCTAGCGCGCCAGCTATTGCCAAGCTAACGCGACCAGCGCGAGCTCGCCGTGGCGCGTAAGCGCCGCGAGCCGGCCGCAGCGGCGGCAACGCGATTGCCGTGCCGTACGCGGACCAACACTGTAGCACGTCATTAGGACTAAGCGCCAATCATTAGCATTTAAACGCTGTCTTAGCCGTCTCAATGTGTCGCCGCAATGTGGGACCTTGCACAGAAAGCCGAGTGGGTAAGCGAGATGCGAAAGAGACTGACGAGTGGGCCCATCGCCGTAAGCCCCGTGCACCATGCACGGGCGCGCGTGGACCAAGTTCCATGAGCCGGGTCGCTGACAGTGGACCCCACCTGTCAGCGCTCGTTTTCTTTAATCTGAGTTAAATAGAAAGTGCACTATTCACGGGCCCGCTAGTCATTGACTGCGGCTAGCGTATGCCTCGGTAAGGAAAGTAGTAAAAACTTTAGTAAATTCGAAATCAGTTTATTTGCACACTGAAAAATAGGAATAACTTTGAAAATACATAACTAAATCATTTTAACTCCAAATCGCATGAAACCACTTCTGGAAATTTTCACTTTTAGTAAACTTTATATTAAAATTAGTTTCAAACCTGTCTCTGTAGCAGAGAGATTTATTTGGAGATTAATCCATTTAAAAACCATTATTTTACAATAGGAAAAGGGCTGATAACTTCAAAAATGCATAAGTAATTATTGGAAGTTCCAAAAACAGTGAGACCACTTCTGATAATTTTCATTTTCAGTGAACTTGATTCTAAAAATGGTCTCCACATTACCTCTGTCACAGAAACTATATTTGGGGAGATATAATCTTTAACTCTATTATTGTTACACTATAAAAGGGTGATAACTTTGAAAATCAATAATTAAATCATAAGAACTCCAAATGGGACAAACTCAACTATTCTGAACTTGTAATAATATTGCCTAATTATCCATGTAATCCATGTGCTCGCCACCATTCTACAAAATTTCACTTCATAATTAAATTACATAAATGAAGGCATATTGAAATCTGAAATTCAAACCATTATAACTTTCATATACTAAATCAAAATGAAATAATTCTTTCACCAAAAATCATTTAAAATCATGACCTAACTACTGTAGAAAAATCATGCATTTTTTAGCATTTTGGTTTTTGAGTTGTTTTCTCGGTATTTATTTGATGTTATAATTATATATATCCCGAGCATATTGATATCGACACTTACGCTACCGAGAGTGAGCAGCTACTGTACCAGCAAGGCAAGCATCATTTGAATTTTCTTTTGCGTCATATTTGATCCCAGTTTTGGTTAAGTTAGCGCAATGATAATTGCTTGCATGCTATTTTGATTATGTTAATATTTTTGTGATGTGTAGTTTAGTTATGTCCTATGCTTGAGGTTAATCTTGAATTATGCCAACTCCTATATGCTTAAGATAGGATGTGTGAATTATGGGTTATAGAATTGCTTAGCCATGCAAGTCTAGACACGGTAGTTCGATCGTCGGGACTAACCCGACGGTTTTGGGATAAAACACAACTCTCATTTTGTGATTTATACTTCAGATCTTGTAGCTGTTTTATGAGTTAAAATTTGTTATTTTTAAATGAGCTTTTGTCCGGACAAGTGTTGGTTAGTGATGGTGCTTTGTGCACGAGCATTGGGTAAGTGGAAGGACTTGTCGGACAATTGAGGACCGAACTTTGTAACGCGTTAATTCAAGTACACTCGTCTTGCCACACGCGTATATGGGTGCCGTATGGTTAAGTAGGGGAGGGTTTTTATTGCGTTAAGTCCTTGGTGGTGTAAGGGCATAGCGACCGTGAAATCCTATGTTCTTTAGGAGCCGATGTAATCCTTTATAGTGTGCAAGGGCGCCAATTCTTTGTTTTGATTGCATCGGTATTTCGATATAACTTGTGAGCCCCTAGCAAGTGCTATCGGATGCTTGTACTAGGCAAGGATCCATCTCACAAGGAGGACTTAGCTCAATAGGGCTTTCTTGCTGAAAATGACTATATCTTGATTTACCCGGCATACCATAGGAAGTATGCTATTTTGAGGCATCCGGAGGCTTACGGGCTAATCAAGTCGTGTGGGTAAAGTAGTACACCCCTGCAGGGTATAAATCTATTCGAATAGCCGTGTCCACGGTTATGGAAAACCGCTTGAGTTCGGGAGTTACTATTGTTAGACTTTTAATTAAAATTGTGGTTGAACTTGGTAATCGTCATGAACGGGTTGTTCATGTGTTTAGTATATCAAAGTGGGCTGCCACTTTGGTCTTTGTATGATTCAATTGTTTATTACTGAAATGCTTTACTACATGCTTTACTTCTACTTCAAATCTAATTTTAAAATGGGCACATGAAATGCTTTACTACATGCTTTATCTAATTACTTCCGCTGCTACTTGGTACTTTACTTGAATTTGGCCGGTCGGCCGTTTGTAATAAGCTGTAGACCTTAACTATTATGCAGTATGTCTTTTTAATCTCTTGTTGTATGCGTTGTATGGATGTAATCAACGTTGGATGAGGGTATGAGTATATTGGTCGTTGATCTTGGGAGCCAATATATGTTATACTCGTTGTTGATGAATTCCCATTTAACTCACTAAGTGTAGTGCTTTGAATCAAGGGAGAATCAACAATCATGTAGCGCTCGCAAGGGAGAATCAACAATCATGTTATACTCGTTGCTAGGCAAGTCACGGGGAGCATACCTTACCGCTTCCAGGCGCGTGGTACTTCTGAGGCCATGGCGTTACAAGAAGTGGCTTTGGTGGTCATGAGTCGTCTTCGCTATGACCTGACAGAGGTAGCCCAACCCCCATATGATCACTTTCCGATGCGCGCACGCGCTAGGGACGTGAACTCGTTTGCTAGGATCCAGTTTGGGGAGGACCCCAAGTCAGGCAGTTGGCGAGATTGGTTCACGTAATGGACCAAATGCATCGCTGCATAATGCATGAGTTATGGGAGACGCGTCGTCGTCTCATTATAGCTCAGGAGCATTTACAGCTTATGCATGACATGAGGCTAATTCGTCGGATGTGTTTGTATGGCGCTAATGAGGTTTCACGTACATTTGCGCCTCCGACTATCGTCTTCCTGAAGTAGGAGGCCATATCACCGGCGTAGGATCCCCCTTACGCCTCACCAACCCAGGAGACCCAGAAGACACAGGATCCCCTGGATACCACCTGCTCGATGACTTTCCGGTGAACTTCGATCGGAATAATATCTAGGCTATTAGGGCAGGGAGCTCTATGTTTGAGCTTGTATCCTTAGGTTTATGTAATAGGGTAGTAGATGTCGAACTGTTATGTTTTATTTGAAAACACTACTATTTCAATTGTAATCTTAAGCCTGCAGGCGCTTATGTACGGAGTGTATCGATTTGGTTTATGTTGCTTAATGTTTGGTGTTCTATTCGATGTTACAATTTTCTTGCTTTGAAATATTGATTGTGCATGTATGGCCAAGTAATGGCTTTTGTCTTACTTACTAACCATCCTTGTCCAATACAGGATGACAGGACCGACTACGCGATCAGGAGCCCTGCGCGGTAGAGGCTCCCCATCCCCATCTAGGGCACCCCGTCTAGCACCCTTGAGCGATTTCTACGATCAGGGACAGTCATCCCAGCAGCCATCTGAGCATGGCGAGCCCTCTCAGCCGCCGTCCCAGCAGGGTGGACCGCCTGAGGAGGTGCTCCCTCCGCCGCCATCCATGGTCGAGTTTATGATGATGATTGAGCGCAACCGGATGGATCAGACCCGGATGCTTGAGGCGATCGTACGTAACACCGCCCCAGCTCCCGTTCGCGGAGGAGCTGCCCCACACCGAGCGTCCGGAGGTCTCGCTGAGTTTCAGCGGACCAACCCTCCGACGTTTGCGGCAAGGACCCGATGGAGGCGGAGGACCGCCGCACAACATAGAGAAGAAGCGAACATTGCGCGATGTACCGGAGTTGAGAGAGTCTTGTTTGCCGCCTATCGATTGGCGAGTGCGCGGCGCGTGGTGGGATAGTTATTCGCCATGCAGCCGGCTGGTCACGTCCCGACTTGGGACGAATTGAGGGACGCGTTAGAGGCCCATATCTGGAGGAGTGCCGCTTATCAAACGGCGGCAGTTCCTTGCCTTGAGGCGAGGACGGAGGACGATCCACCGAGTACTGCATGATTTCAACTACTTGGCCAGGTATGCTCCGGACGACGTCTCGACAGACGCTCATCGCCGGAACAGGTTCTTCCATGGACTGTCAGAGGAGTTGCGGCTTGTTTTAGCTGCACATGATTTCGTGAGTTTCCGGCAGATCCGTCAACAAGGCGTCGTGGTGGAGCATGAGAGCATGACAGTGGATGAGTCGAGGAAGAGGAGGAAGGCCTTACAGACGGCAGTGGCGAGTGGCAGCTTTCCCAGGCCGCGCCCAGGACTACCTCAGGCACCTCGTGCCCCAGCTTCAGCACCATCGAGGTCTCCTGTGGTACCTCCACGACAAGACAAATGGGGCGAGACCCAGATCGGCGGGGCATACAAGCCCGGCGTCATTTGTTTCCACTGTGGCCGTCAGGGCCACTATGCTTCGCAGTGCCTCGCCAAGCAGCGAGGGATGCCCCGGACGTACTCTGCTCTAGCGCCACCAGCCCCAGCTCCAGCGAGGCCACCGCCACCACCACAGAGAGCAGCACCTACTCCACCCCAGCATGCACGTGGTCGCGTCAACCACGTCTCAGCGGAGGAGGCGACTGACGCACCTGACGTCGTGCTAGGTACACTACTTGTTAATTCATGTCCTGCATCAGTCCTATTTGATTCTGGAGCATCTCATTCATCTATTAAAAATGAGTATGCTGAAATTAACCAATTCAAGATACATACACTACACCCACCTTATCATATTCAGTCCCCAGGGTCGGTATTCTACGCCGATCAAGTCTGTCGGGACGTAAAAATTGTAATACAAAATGTTAACTTTTCAGCAAACTTAATAGTGATAAGTTCTGTGGGCAGTGATGTTATCTTAGGGATGGATTGGTTATCTAAGAATCAGGGGAAGATTGATTGTGCCCAGTGATCTGTCTCGGTGACTAGCGAGGACGGCATCAGTCGTCTTTGCACCTTTAGTGGGTAGTTCTCACCTATATGCTTTAGAGGCGAGTACCTCTCTCGCGCTAGAGGAGGTACCAATAGTGAGTGAGTATCCTGATGTGTCCTCTAAAGAACTTCCAGGCATACCCCCTGACCGAGAGGTAGAGTTTGTCATTGAGCTTGCACCGTTACGCGCCCATCTCAAAAGGCCGTGTCGGATGCCGCCAATGAGCTAGCTGAATTGAAAGAACAACTTAGGAGTTGCAAGACAAGGGTTTCATCGAGCCTAGCTCCTCGCCTTGGGGATGCCCAGCTCTCTTTGTCAAGAAGAAAGACAAGAGTCTACGGATGTGTGTTGACTACCGTCCGTTGAATGAGGTCACCATCAAGAACAAGTATCGCTCCGCTGATCGATGATCTATTTGACCAGCTTAGTGGAGCTCGTGTGTTCTCCAAAATCGACTT
Organism: Ampelocalamus luodianensis; assembly: GCA_036346255.1. NCBI lineage: Eukaryota > Viridiplantae > Streptophyta > Magnoliopsida > Poales > Poaceae > Ampelocalamus > Ampelocalamus luodianensis. Next base: position 43,691,636 of record CM070633.1, read on the forward strand.
GAGGTTAGGCTACCATCGACAAAGTCGAACCGAGGACATTCCGAAGACCGCCTTCTCTACTCGTTACGGTTTGTACGAGTACACGGTCATGTCATTTGGTTTGACCAATGCCCCAGCCTATTTCATGAACCTCATGAATTCGGTGTTCATGGAATACTTGGATCGGTTTGTAGTGGTTTTCATTGATGATATCCTTATCTACTCTAAGTCTGATCTTGAGCACGAGCAACATTTGAGACTTGTGTTAGAAAAGCTTCGCCACCATCAGCTGTACGCCAAATTCAGCAAATGTGAGTTTTGGCTTCGAGAGGTTAGTTTCTTGGGACATATCCTATCTAAAGGCGGTGTCGCTGTTGATCCTAGTAAGGTGCAAGATGTCCTTGAGTGGAAGCAACCCAAGAGCGTCACTAACATTCGTAGTTTTCTTGGACTTGCGGGATACTACCGTAGGTTCATCAAGAATTTCTCAAAAATCGCGAAGCCTATGACCCAACTTCTAAAGAAAGAAAAGAAATTTGAGTGGATAGCAGAATGCGAGCAAAGCTTCCAAACCTTGAAAGGATGCCTGACAGAAGCTCCCGTGCTTGTTCTGCCAGACATTCACAAGAGCTTTGATATCTACTGTGATGCACCTCGCCATGGGCTCGGTTGTGTGCTTATGCAAGACGGCCGAGTGGTGGCCTACGCGTCAAGGCAATTGAGGCCCCATGAGACCAATTATCCCACACACGACCTAGAGCTCGCGGCTGTAGTTCATGCCTTGAAGATTTGGTGACATTACCTCATCGGTAATGTAACATCCCCAATTTAATTAATGGGATTTAGTATGCATATTATCAGCATGCATGGCATTTTGGAAACAATTGTATATATTGTTGCACTTGGAAATTTATCAAACCAATTAAACATACACTTCAGATTTAAAACTCCAAATAAAAATAGGAACAAAAACCTTGGATCATCAATTGGAAATAATTTATTCAAATACTAGAATAATTATCAGGAATAAATATAATTTTTACGAATTTTTTTGGAACTCAATTGCACCCTCAGAAAATTCAAACCCCATTAATAGACCTAGACTAAGTTTGAATTTAGTTTACACAAATTATATCATGAACAGTAAGTTTTAATATTTTATTTGGGTACTAGATAATCTCTGGAACCCCTCTAAAAAGTTTCATAATTTTTAGAATTTTATTCCTATTTTTATAGCCTCGGTCAAAACCTTTTCTTATTTGGTCAAACTCGATTTCAAACTTGGGCTCAACACTGCACCGACCGAGCCTCCACCGCGCCAGTTGGTCCAACCGCACCAGCTCCCTTCGCAGCCGCTGACAGCCCGGGCCCGCCTGTCGGAACCTTCTTCCTCCCGTTGGCGCGCCCGCAGAAACAGCTCGCCACGTCGCGGCCGCGCTCTGCTCTCGCTCCGTCGACGTCGTCACTCACCGCCCCTCCCGACCAGTCCTGACGCTCCGCCTCGTGACGCCGCTCCTTCCTCCGTCTTCTTTCCCGCTCAAAACCCCCTCTCCCTCCCCCATGTTGCTCACTTCTCTTCCGGGCCGAGGAAGAGGAGGACGCTCTCCCACGACATACCCTTAGGTAAGCTCCGCTCTTTTGTGCTCTTTGTCTTCCTCTATCCTCGCCGTGTTCGTTTTCCTAATGTCGGACCTTGCATTGGCTTCTAGCTCTCGGAACGCGATTGTGTCCTCTCTTCCTCTGGAGCGCGCCCGAGCGTCGTCACCGAGTCATCTCGGAATCCGGTGAGTTTCCTGCCGAGCCACCTTGTCTATGAGGATTCCCTCACCGCGCTGAGTCGCTCCACCATTTTTATCGACTTTTGGTGCAGGGAATCATCGCCGCGGCCCTTTCTTCTCCGGCTCCGGCCAACAACGCCTTTTGTCCTCATCTCCGACTCGGTGAGGCCCAGCTTAATTCCTGGACCCAGGAGCATCTCCTCGGTGTACTAGTCCTTCCCCAACCCCGAGTGGAGTTTCCCTGTCGCCCGAGCGTTCCCGCCACGACGACCTCCCCACGCCGCCGCTGGCTCCTGCCGCTAGCCCTCCTCAGACACTCCCCTCCACCAGTGACCCCTCCGGTGAGATCCCTACACCTTGGTGGTACTCAAGTTCCTCCTATTTTAGCCCTTACTCCCACCGAGCGCCGCCTCACCTTGCCACCTCGACGGCCGGCCGCCCTGTGCCCTTGCCGCGCCGCCATGGTGCCGCCCGAGCCCTAACGCCGCCACCCCTAGCTCTAGTAGCCTCCGGGCAACCCATTTTGGTGGTCTGCTCCACCTCGCCGCTGCTCCTTCGCCGGCGACGAACCCTGAACCGAGCCGCTCTAAGACTTCACTGTTCTGCTCTCTGTGAGTTTTCCTCTCTGATTAGTCTCTGAAAAATAGGTTTCTCTTGTAAGCCAACCATCTAATACAAGAAAAGTATTGTAGCTATCATGCATTAACCAATCTAAAGACGTTTTAGTTAGTGGTAGCATTGTAGTTCAGAAAACATGCTCTTTTGTAAGATATTGAACAGATAGCAAAATCTGAGAAGAGGTTTAGGAGAAAACTTGGTTTGTCAGTTTAATCTTCTTGTTTAACCTCTGTCTTGTGATAGCAAGTGTTGAAAATGTCATTTGAGTCACTCATTTGAGTTAGCTTTTAGAAATTTGAGTTGAAGGGAGTCTAGTTTAGCAATTTTTGTTCAGTCAACTTGTGCTGTTGCAGGTTGTATGAACAGTAACCTGTAGATATTTAGTTTTGTCAATAGATTAATGTCTTTGCTAGGGCAGTGGTTAGTTATGTTCCTAAGCCATTTTTTTCAGTTGAGCATGGATTTACTAGAAGTAATCAAGTCTGAAAATCAGCTTGGAGATGAGTATTTTGAGACCTTCACAGAGTATTCAAATCTGCAAAACCATATCTCTTATGTTAACGAATTTGGTATATGTCCATTAGGTCACTTTAGTTAGAAAGTCTAAAGGTGAGTTTAAAGGAAGTTCGGACATGAGAACCACAGTTACAAGGAAATTGGCTATTATAGATGAGTAACAATAACTCGACAAGTATCATTTTTGTCAAGAGGCTTGCAACATGACCAGCCTCGTAAGTTAGACAAGTGCTTTGTCAGTGAAACCCTTTTGCAAAACCAATTATCAAATGATAACAAGTGTTATAGCTGTCCATTAGTTCAACGAAAGGCATTAACCAATTTGAAAATTTGAGTTGGCGAGGTTAATAACATTTTAATACAAACATCTACTAAGCTAATTAGTCAAGTGAGTATTGTCACTAGCCAAGTTGGAACTCGGGCTAGTAAGAAGATTAGTTAAACAACAAATCATGTTTGACGAAATCTGAACAGAGAAGATAATCATGGTTAATTAAAAGAACAATGAGGTGAGTGACTTGGTTAATATAAATGGTTGGAAATTTTATTAAATTCTAATAGCCATTGAACTCTTACCTAGCAAAGAAGACCCAATCAAAACAACTACTGCTATGAATATGCAAAAACAAGACAGTGAGCTAATTAATCAAGAGAGCTTTGTGTAAGCAAAGAATTGAGAGGATAAGAAGAATATGAAAACAACAAGTAACCTACTAATGGAAAGCATAATACTTTAGAAAAATAAACTCTCAGCACCACCTTTATCTATTTTCAAGATTTAACAAATCAATGCAAATCAAAACGCTGATAACATTCACATACAAACTCAGAATTAAATCAATCTTTTTGCTAAATTCATCTGAAATCATAATCTACCTACTGTATAAATTTCATGCATTTTTGAGTATTTTGAATTTTCTGGCTTTACTTGATATTTATTGTAATATCGTTTTTCATTAGGTTTTTCGACGATAACGATATAGTTGTGAGATTATTATGAGTATAACCTGAGATTGAACAAGTGATACAGCAAAGGTGCGAGCACCCTCCTCTTGATCATATTGCTCCCAGTGGTTCTTAAATGTTTTGTGTGAGTTTTATTATCGCAATTGCATGCTATTTTGGAATATATGTTTATGGTTAGAAGTAGTTAATCTCCTAATTGCTGCATTAGCCCTCCTTTGAATGTTGATTACCCTTTTACCTTGAATGACTAAGGTTATATGTTATATGGGATGTTTGCTAGTTTGTAGAACGATGCTTAGCCATGCTAGTAGTGGTAGCCGAAAACGGTTGATGGAGCTAGTCCATCGGCCGATGGATCGAATTGAATCTTAATGAACCTTGAGGATTTTATGGATTGGATTATGTTGGATTTGAGGAATGTATTCAGATCTTCGCATCTGTGGTTTGTGAACTTGTTGGGCATGGGTCTTATGTTCTTAACTTGGACGGGTGTAGGGTGATCATGAAATATTGTTGTTGTTGTTGTTATGGAATTGTGTAGCCCGTCTGAGTGTTTAAGGACCGGTGCGTGGTGTGATGAACCAAGTCTTACGTGCAACCACACGGGATAATGGCGAAGGCTTGGCTTAATAATTTGTTGTGTGTTAGCTATCAAAACACAATGGGATTGACAATTGTTATTGTTATGTATTTAATTGTTCTTTTGTCAATCTCGCGGGGGCATGTTAAGGGTCGCCTTACTTGTCCTTAAGGATCTCATGTCTGATTGGGACTTACTTACGTAACGAGGTTCACCTGTGGTTAGGAGGCATTTTGACTCCCACGGGGTTTCTGTTCCTCGGGTGGTTTGATAGTTAGGACATGACATTGTAACGGCCTCGTTATGCTACCACAGTCACACTCCTACGGAAGAGTGCATTGGCCGACATTAAGAGGAATGCATATCGTGTGGGTAAAGCTGTACAACTCTGCAGAGTAACTAAATCTATTCGAATAGCCTCGTCCTAGGTTATGGACAACACTTGTGGGAAAGCAGGCACAGTTAGCTTTTGGAAATATAAGTTTGGGTTATGGTTGGAAATGTTATGTCCTTATGTTAGTTTGTTCAAATCTGAAATGTATTCTTGAACGCGATGTTCGCGCGTTAAATTTGTTGAGGTTTGAGTTGTGCCACGAATGGGATGTTCGTGTGTTGTTTATAATTGGAGATTATACCATTGATGATCATTACTTACTGCTATAAAATGTTTTCTAAATGTTTTACAAATGGCTAGTTAGAATCTTTATTGTTTATCTATATACAAAACTTGCTTTATGCTAAAATTGACTAGTGTAGTAGCCTTCCTTTGATACTTACATGCATCCTTTATTTCTTTTGAAAGTCTCGCGAGTACAACTTTGTACTCTAACAGTGTCTATTTGTTCAGGTGAGAACGACGGGTGCAACGGCTTTAACTCCAGTTGGTTGCTTGTGGGATTGTGGGCATACCAACTCGGTTATTCCCTTTTTATTTTAAGTTTATCTTCCGCTGCAATTTATTTGTGTTAATTAGATTTGGCCGATCGGTCCTCTTTCGCAACCTTGTACTATAAGGTGCTATCTAAATGAGGTTGTAATTGATTCTTTTACTCTTGTACATTGTGTATGGATGTGATTGCAATGTTGTGTACTAGGATATGTGCATGTTAGCCATGATCCTTGGGAGCTAGCATGTGATACATATCCGGTCACTCGAATCGTGTGCACCTCACGTTAAGTATTGCGTTTACGGCGTAATTACTTAGCTTGATACGGATCCGATTTCGGGGGTCCTCACAGGTAATCGTTGCGAGATCTACACCGACCATAAGAGCCTTAAATATATTTTCACCCAAGCCGACCTGAACTTGAGACAAAGAAGATGGCTTGAGTTGATTAAAGATTATGATATGGGACTCCATTATCATCCAGGAAGGCTAATGTCGTGGCCGACGCATTGAGCGAAAAATCTCGGTCAATCTTGTTTGTCAGTAACTCCTTTTTCTCGCAGCTTATGTGCTGCATTGCAAGGCCTACACCGGAGATAGTTGAAGAAGGTTCGCTTGCAGCCCTCAGTGTGACTTGCACACTTGAGGACCAGATTAGGGAAGCCCAGAAAATTGATGCGGAAGTGGCTCAAATTTTAGAACTAATGAAACAAGGCAAGGCTAAATGTTTTAAGCAAGATGCACAAGGTACTCTATGGTTTGGAAACCGTATGGTGGTACCATTTGATCGCCACTTGAGAGAATTGATTCTCAAGGAGGCTCATAACTCAAAATTCTCTATCCACCCCGGGAGTACGAAAATGTATCAAGATTTGAAAAAGAAACTGTGGTGGAGCCAAATAAAGCGGCACGTTGCACAGTATGTGGCCGAGTGCGATCTATGTCAAAGAGTTAAGGCTGAGCATTTGAAGCCAGCTGGTACTCTAGATCCCCTGCCCATTCTGAAAAGTATCTAGGCCCCTAAAAATATGTTTTGGTAATTTATGATAATATGTGAAAATGGGACTTATTGGTTTGTTGAGTTTTACAAGGATTAGTCCCATTGGAAAATATGATCTTGAAGATGCATGCTAAAAGGTCTATGAAGATCAATTACAGCTCAAGGATAAGGTACAAGTGGTTTCGAAATTATTTTCTTTTACCGGTCTTAGGAGAAATAGATGGAAGACCGGATTATAGGTTAAATGTCGTACTATTAAGAGGGATCATGTCCTGTAGCTTGAAGGCATGTCTTGAGCTTTATGGATCAATTTAGGATCATGCATGCATGAGGATTCTCTCTCAAAATCAAATTGTGCACTGTCAGGACAATCGGTAGTACCGGCGTTGTCTGTGCGGTACTACCGCACTCCGGTTGTTCCGGTCGTTAGTTGGCGGTATGTTTTTTACAGAGAGTCCCTTTTTCTGGTTTCGGTGCCAAAACCTAAGCGCGGTAGTACCGCCAGTGTTCATGCGGTATGACCGATATACGGTAGTACCGCAAGTGTTAAGCGGAACTACCGCATGCCGGTTATTCCGAATGAGAAGCGGTATGTTTTTTCCAGAGTGCACCCTTTCTTTCTTCTCTTGGAAACGGTAGTACCGCACTCACCTTGCGGTATGACCGCTCTGCGGTAGTACCGCTAGTCAGTTGGCGGTAGTACCGCTCTGGCGAATAAAACGGCTATGTCGGTCATTTAATCGTCTCATTATAGCCGTTCTTTGTAGTGGTTGGAGAAGTGCGGTAGTACCGCCTTGCATGGCGGTAGTACCGCATATGGTCAAAAGCAGGTTTTCTTCTCCAACGGCTCTAATTGTTGTTGGGGTATAAATACTTCCCACCTGCTCAAGGACAGGGTGCTAGACCACATTTAACATCTTTAGAGCCTTGTGCATTCATTCAACTCCTCAAACTCATTTTGTTCACTCTTTGAGAGGTTGTTGAGCTCATTCAAAGTGCATTCATCATTCTAGTTGATCCTATTGCACTTGAGTGTCGTCAAGCGAAGGTCTTGGTTTGTTACTCTTGGAGTTTTGCCAAACTCCTAGACGGCTTGGCGGTGATTGCACGGTGATCTCTTCAAGAAGATTGTGAAGAGGCCCGGTGCCCATATTGTGAGTGGTTTGGTGTTCACCATCTCCGAGTGGAGGAAGAACAACCAATAGTGATCGAGAAAGGCTTAATTGGTGGAGCCGCTTGATTGGTTCAAGCTCCCTCAACGTGGACTAGTGAAGACCGGCAAGTCTTCGATACCACGGAAAAACATCGTTGTCTCTTTGTGGTTATACCTAGTTTTTACTCTTCCGCATTTATATTTCTAGCTTGATCTTTGTGCTTGTATTGCTTAGTTAGGAGTATAACTTGTTTAGATTAAATTGTTAATTAGCTAAACTCACACATTTGTGAAAAAGTTTTAAAACCTCCTATTCACCCCCCTCTAGTCGGTTATCCTTGATCCTACAAGTGGTATCAGAGCTTGGTCTCTCAATTTGTTAGACTTTACCGTCTGAGAGAGAAAGGATGGCTAGTGAGGGTATGCATATAGGAAAGGCTCCCTTGTTTGATGGCTCAAATTATTCTTATTGGAAAATTAGAATGTCTATTTTCTTAAAAGCCATGAGTCCGAACATATGGAAAATTGTAAATGAGGGTTACGTTATGCCTCTTGATCCAACAATCCTCACGGTTCAAGATGAACGTAATGCTCATTTAGATGCTCAAGCTATGAATGCTCTCTTTGGTGCTTTGAGCGCGATGAGTTCAATAGGGTGAGCAATTTGGAAACCGCTCATGCTATTTGGACTACCCTCTCCGAAATTCATGAGGGCACATCCACGGTCAAAGAAGCCAAATTGCATAGGCTTGGATTAAATATGAGACATTCATAATGTTGCCTCATGAAAACATCACCGAGATGTACTCAAGACTCAACAACATTGTGAATGAACTCAAAGGCCTTGATACTAACCTTCTTGATGTTGATGTTGTGCGCAAAATGCTTAGGGCCCTTCCGGATAAATATGAGACGTTGGTGACATTATTTCTCAACTCTCCCGAGTTGCCAAGAATGACACCAACCGGACTTTGGGCAACCTCATCACTAACGAGCTATACAAGAAGGACAAGGAAGAGCTATTGGAATCATCTTCATCCAAGAAGAAAATTACCGCTTTCAAAGCTAAAGCGGAATCAAGTGATGATGAAGATGAAGAAGAAGACTCGGATGATGAGTACGCTCTTCTTGTGAGGAAAATGAAGAAATTCATGAGAAGACGCCACATCGAAACTTCAACTTCAACAAATTCAAGAAAGGGCAATCCTCAAGTGACAACAAGCGATATAGCAACATTCGTTGTTATGGATGTGATGAGAAGGGGCACATAATCTCAAATTGCCCCAACAAGAAGGATGACAAAGATAAATCATCAAAGAAGAAAGAATTCGATGGAAAGAAGAAGCTTTTCAAAAAGCTTCACAAAAAGGAAAAATGAAGCTCATATTGGAGAATGGGATTCGACGAAGAATATTCGATTCGATTCGAATCAAGTGATGAAGAGTCTTCTAAGAAAAGAGGACTTGTCGGCATCGCCATAAAGGAAGCTCCATCACTCTTCTCGTCTCCTACATGTCTTATGGCAAAAGGAGATAAGGTAAAATCCTTTGATGATGATGCTCCTTCATATGATAAACTAATGGACATGGTAGAAGATTTAAATGAATATGTTGGAAAGGAGAAATCTAAATTTAAAGTCTTAAAAAGGGAGTATATCTCTTTAAAAGACTCTTATGAGGAGCTAAAGGAAGCTCATGACTCTCTCCTCCCAAAAGATATAGAAAAATCACATTCAAATATTGGTATTACGTGTGATTTAATAAATGAGATGCATAGAGTAGAAAGTATGCCAAATGCAAAATCCATGTCTAGTACTTCTACTTCTTGTGATGATTTGCTATCCATGCCTTGTTACTCAAATAATAATTCAATTGCAAATACTTGTGATCCTTTGCTAATTGTTAAAAATCATGAGTTAAAAGAGCAAGTCACCAAGCTAAGCAAGAGCTTAGAAAGATGCTTCAAGGGTAAAGCAACCCTTGACAAATTATTGAGTGAGCAAAGGTGCTCATTCAATAAGGAAGGACTTGGGTATGTACCCAAGAAAGGTAAGAAACCGGTTAACAAGCCTCCAAGGTTTATTAAGCAAAATGGTAAATATTGCAATAAATGTGGTAAGGTAGGACACATGTCAAATACTTGTTTAAATATTAATGTTAAATCCTATGGCATTTATGATTCTTGCTACATGCTTAAGAAATCCATTGATGGTAAAATAATTGCAAGATTTATTGGCACTTCGATTTTAGGCGCTAAAAAGAATGCTATTTGGGTGCCTAAAACCTTGGTCACTAATCTCCAAGGACCCAAACAAATTTGGGTACCTAAAAGAACTTGATTCTTGTAGGTGAACTACAAGACCGGTGGAAAACATTGGGTGCTTGATAGTGGATGCACTCAACACATGACCGGTGATAGAAAAATGTTCACCACATTCGAGAACGTAAAAGGAAGTGACAAGATCACCTTTGGAGATAATAGTAAAGGAAAGGTAATAGGATTAGGTAAAATTGCTATCTCAAATGACCTTTCCATTTCGAATGTATCTTTAGTTGAATCACTTAATTTCAATTTATTATCCGTTGCCCAAATTTGTGATCTTGATTTAATTTGCTCCTTCTCAAATGAAGGTGTGTCAATTTCAAGTGTAAAGGATAATGCTTTAGTTTTCAAAGGCTTTAGATTTGGAAATCTTTACTTGGTTGATTTTTCCACAAATACTTCATGCTTACAAAATTGTTTAATTGCAAAAACTTCCTTGGGTTGGCTTTGGCATAGAAGGCTAGCTCATGTTGGCATGATTCAACTTAAAAAACTTTTCAAACATGATCTAGTTGTTGGCTTGAAAGATGTGAAGTTTGAGAAAAATCGACTTTGTAGTGCTTGTCAAGCCGGTAAACAAGTCGCAAGCTCTCACCCTTCCAAGAGTATCATGTCAACCTCTAGACCATTGGAACTCTTACATATGGATTTGTTTGGGCCAACAACCTATAAGAGTATCGGGGGAAATAGCTATTGTTTAGTTATCGTAGATGATCACTCTAGATATTCATGGGTGTTCTTTCTAGATGACAAGAGCGAAACCTCCGGAATTTTCAAAAACTTTGCTAAAAGGGCTCAAAATGAATTTGATTTCAAAATAAAGAAAATCCGTAGTGATAATGGTTCCGAGTTCAAAAATACTAAAGTTGAAGACTTTTGTGATGAACTTGGAATAAAACACGAATTTTCCACGACCTACACTCCGGAGCAAAATGGAGTTGTAGAAAGAAAAAATCGTACATTAATTGAAATGGCTAGGACAATGCTTGATGAATATAATACTTCGATAGTTTTGGGCGGAAGCAATTAACACCGCTTGTCATGCCATAAATCGTCTCTATTTGCATCGCCTTTTGAAAAGACTTCCTATGAACTCCTTGTTGGAAGAAAACCGAACATCTCTTATTTTCGAGTTTTGGTTGTAAGTGTTACATTTTGAAGAAAGGTGTTCGTCTTTCAAAATTTGATAGTCGTTGATGTTGGCTTCTTACTTGGGTATTCATCTAATAGTAAAGCATACCGTGTCTTCAACAAAACTCCGGTTTAGTTGAGGAAAGACATGATGTGCAATTTGATGAAACTAATGGCTCTCAAGAAGAGCATGAGAATTTGGATGATGTAGGTCACGAAGCACTAAGAAAAGCAATGGAATACATGCAAATAGGTGACATCAAGCCCAAGATAATCCATCATCTTCCACTCAAGTTGAGCCTCCCACCTCTTCCTCAAATCAAATACAACTAAATGGAGAGGACAATAAGGAAGATGATCAACCATCAAACCTACCACCAAGAATTCACAATGCAATTTCAAAAGATCATCCAATAGATCAAATATTGGGTGATGTAAGTAAGGTGTTCAAACTCGATCTCGTGTTGCTTCATTTTGTGAACATTACTCTTTGTCTCTTCACTTGAGCCAAAGAATATAGATGAAGCACTTGAAGATCCAGATTGGATGATTGCAATGCATGAAGAGCTCAATAATTTCATTCAAACGGTTTGGACATTAGTGGATAGACCCAAAGAACACAATATCATTGGTACAAGATGGGTGTTTAGAAACAAGCAAGATGAAAATGGCATGGTAGTAAGAAACAAAGCAAGATTGGTCGCACAAGGTTTTTCACAAGTCGAAGGTTTGGATTTTGGTGAAACTTTTGCTCCGTGAGCTGGACTTGAGTCAATTCAGATACTACTTGCTTTTGCATCAAGCTTTGATATTAAATTATTTCAAATGGATGTCAAAAGTGCTTTCTTAAATGGAGAAATATCCGAACTTGTGTTTGTTGAACAACCACCCGGTTTGAAGATCCTAAGAATCCTAATCATGTCTATAAACTCTCCAAGGCGCTCTATGGTCTTAAACAAGCTCCTAGAGCATGGTATGAACGCCTCGAGAGATTTTCTAGTTTCAAAAGGGTTCAAAATTGGGAAAATTGATTCAACTTTGTTCACCAAAATCCTAGATGATGATTTCTTTGTTTGTCAAATTTATGTTGATGATATCATTTTTGGATCTACTAATCAAGACTTTTGCAAAGAATTTGGTGATATGATGTCTAGGGAATTTGAAATGTCCATGATTGGAGAGCTTAGCTATTTCCTTGGACTTCAAATCAAGCAACTGAAAGATGGAACTTTTGTAAGTCAAACAAAGTATGCAAAGGACTTGATCAAGAGATTTGGCATGGAAGATGCAAAACCTATCAAGACTCCCATGGCAACCAACGGTCATCTCGACCTTAATGAGGAGGTAAATCGGTAGATTTAAAGCTTTATAGGTCTATGATTGGTAGTTTACTTTATCTTACCGCATCTAGGCCCGATATCATGTTTAGTGTTTGCATGTGTGCACGGTTTCAAGCATCTCCAAAAGAGTGTCATTTAATGGCCGTAAAAAGAATACTGAGATATTTAAAGCATTCCTCTAGCATCGGCTTATGGTTCCCTAAAGGTGCTAAATTTGATTTAATTGGATACTCGGACTCCGATTATGCGGGTTGCAAAGTGGATAGAAAAAGCACATCGGGAAATTGTCATTTATTAGGGAGATCTTTAGTATCATGATCATCCAAGAAACAAAACTCCATAGCTTTATCCACCGCCGAAGCCGAATATGTCTCCGCGGGTAGTTGTTGTGCTCAATTACTATGGATGAGGGAAACCTTGATGGATTATGGAATTAAAATTAATAAAATGTCTCTTTTGTGTGATAATGATAGTGCGGTGAAAATAGCAAATAATCCTGTTCAACACTCAAGAACCAAGCATATCGACATTCGCCACCATTTCTTGAGAGATCATGTGGGCAAGGGAGATATTGAAATTAGCCACATCCGAACCGAAGATCAATTAGCGGATATTTTCACCAAACCATTAGATGAAGGCCGGTTTTGCATATTGAGGAATGAATTAAATGTCATAGACTATTCAAACATTTGTTGAAACATTTGCCTCATGCATTGTGTTTGATTTGATGTTATTCAAAAGCTTTTTGTAAGAAAAATATTTTCAAAATGTTATAACGATTATCTATGTTCATAAAAATTATATTCCGGTATAGACATTAGTCTATTCTATGCATAATGATCCCTAATGACTCTTAAGTTGATTGCAAAACTAAGGGTCATTTGCAAATAATCTCATCTCATCCTTATCCGAATCTGTTTTGAAGTTCCGGGATAATCGGTATGACCGAGGGTTATGTGCGGTATTACGCGTGCGGTACTACCGCACAAAACCACCAGACTACCGCTTTGCGGTATTACCGCCGGCCAAAGGGCGGAACTATCAAGATCGCTTTGAAAGAAAAGTAACCCTGCAGGTCATTTTTCTCCGTGCCTTTCTTCTTTCTCTCTCTTCTCTTTCTCTCCGAAAATCCTTTCTCCCAAAACTCCTTTCCACTCGGTTGTTTCTCAAATCTTGGTGAACCCTTGCATCTCTAGGGTTTAACTCCTCCATCTCTCAAGGTAAAACATCCTTAAATCTTCGCTTTACCGCTTGATTCAAACCCTAGGTCACTTTCTAGTTGATTTGAAATGCGGATGTTTTTGTGTGATTCTAGTTGGGCAAAATAGCAAGATTGGTGTTTAATGATGTTAGTACATCTATTTCTTGGATTCAAACCAAAAGAAACATCAATTTTTGGTTAGATTCATCGCCGAGGTTGCGTCATAAAGCGGTACTACCGCGTTCATACGCGCGGAATTACCGGGGAACGGTAATACCGGCGAGACAATGGCGGTACTACCGCACCTCGGTACTACCGGCTGAGGAACATGGTACTACCGATTTTACTGACATACTAACAGAACAGAAAATCATTCAAATTCAAATTAACTCCAGATTGCTTGATCTTTTGAACTTCTAGTAACCTATCCTCTCTTTGTAAAGATGCCGAGGACAAGATTGGGAACTCGTCAAGGGCAATCTTCCTCTCTACCTTCTGCCGACCCTTTGGATGATCCATCAGGCAAAGGAAAAGGGCCTGCAACAGATGGCTCCGAAAGTGAGGAAGGATCTCTTCCTCATGAGTCAGGTTCTGATTCCGAGCCTGACACAGAAGAAGAAACTCAGGCTCAATCAGATGAAGAAATGGAAGATCCAGAAGAACCTCAAATTGATCTCAGGCTCATATCAGCTGATGATTATGCAATCTTGAGACACAAAGATCAATATCTTCTGCCCTCCAACTCAATCAATCCCAGATTCCACACCAAGTTCCAGGAGCAAGTCTATGAGCAGATTTATGATCATCACAGGAAGTTTGCAGATCATAAATGCATAAAGTGGTCACACATAAACTCCCTAGAAAAATATGATGGAGTGTATCGTCTTTTTCAGCAAGTTGGTCTTCATGATTTTGTGGCTCTCAGAAATGACTATGATGAAGAAATCATAAGACAATTCTATGCTACTTTGTATGTATCTCCTGACTTTAAGAAAATGATGTGGATGACAGTTACACGGTATGTGGAGTGCACTAAGGGTGATTTTGAGCGTGTAACGAGGATGCACTCGAAATTGGGATAAGCTTTTGACGACCAGCTCTACTTGTTCTCGCACGACAGAGTTTTATGATCAAAATGTTAGGTACACTCCAGGGAAAATTCATGGCCTGCTACCTATTCCCAGTTTGATTAATAGGATTATTAATCACACTTTTCTTCCCAAGAGTGGTAATTTTGATGCTGTTCGAGGACATGTTTGGAATATCATTGATAATATTATGCATGGGAGAAAGTTTGATGTTGTGGATGTCATCATCAGGGGGATTGTCTCTTCTAAGAATGACAGGGTAAAGCGGATTTATCATGCTCCTTACATCATGGCCCTAATTCTTAGTAAGATTGAATATCAGGGTGGTTTGGGATCACCTCATAAGTTTTACAAACCCAGAGAAAATCCCCCCATTCGATTTCAGGCTCAGCAGGCACAGCAAGCACAACAAGAAGAAATTGCCCCAGAAGAGGCAGCTGCAGAAGGATCTCACAGTCAAGCTACTCTTGCTCAGATTCTTACCACTCAGACTCTCATTCTTAATAATCTGATGCAGTTGAAAGTCTCTCAGCAGGAGATGAGGACAGTTCTTACAGACTTTCAGAGTGAGACTAACAACAGACTTGCCGTCCTGACAGAGACAGTTGACTCTATGGAACAGCGTCTTCCACCTCTTCCACGTCCTTCGTCTCCAATACGTTTCAAGCGTCGTCGCCCTCATACTGTTTCCCCAGTCTCTCCAGCTCCAGCGGCTTCAGCTCCTGCTTCTCAGGATCCCGCGCCTTTTCCCCCAGTCTCTTCAGCTCCAGCAGCTTCAGCTCCTGCCCCTCAGGATCCAGCTGCTTGATGTTTGTTTTTGGTACTTTGATGCCAAAGGGGGAGAAGTAGAAAGTAGCTTTAAGGATAATGGGTGTCAGACTTTATAGTCTTTTGATGTTTTATTATTTGCCTGTAATGACTTAATCCTAATATTACCTTGTTCAGAACTTGTTGGTTGTCTTAATTATCAAATGTGATATTATCTCTACTGAAATTTCTTATATGACAATTCCTTATCATTGCAAGTTGTTTCCTCAGTTCCAACAAGTTAAAAGAAACTCTGCCAAAATTTTGTCATAATTCTCATCATGTGCTCTCAAAAAGTTCTATCTATTTCATGCACATGTTTAGGGGGAGCTTTCTGTGTGTTAAGTCATCAAAAGAATATACACTTGTTTCACAATCTTGGATATTTTCAAAACTCCTCTTCTCACACATTAACTAGGTTGTCATCAATTACCAAAAAGGGGGAGATTGAAAAGTATCTAGGCCCCTAAAAATATGTTTTGGTAATTTATGATAATATGTGAAAATGGGACTTATTGGTTTGTTGAGTTTTACAAGGATTAGTCCCATTGGAAAATATGATCTTGAAGATGCATGCTAAAAGGTCTATGAAGATCAATTACAGCTCAAGGATAAGGTACAAGTGGTTTCGAAATTATTTTCTTTTACCGGTCTTAGGAGAAATAGATGGAAGACCGGATTATAGGTTAAATGTCGTACTATTAAGAGGGATCATGTCCTGTAGCTTGAAGGCATGTCTTGAGCTTTATGGATCAATTTAGGATCATGCATGCATGAGGATTCTCTCTCAAAATCAAATTGTGCACTGTCAGGACAATCGGTAGTACCGGCGTTATGCATGCGGTACTACCGCACTCGGTTGTTCGATCGTTAGTTGGCGGTATGTTTTTACAGAGTCCCTTTTCTCGTTTCGGTGCCAAAACCTAAGCGCGGTAGTACCGCCAGTGTTCATGCGGTATGACCGATATACGGTAGTACCGCAGGTGTTAAGCGGAACTACCGCATGCCGGTTATTCCGAATGAGAAGCGGTATGTTTTTTCCAGAGTGCACCCTTTCTTTCTTCTCTTGGAAACGGTAGTACCGCACTCACCTTGCGGTATGACCGCTCTGCGGTAGTACCGCTAGTCAGTTGGCGGTAGTACCGCTCTGGCAGATAAAACGGCTATGTCAGGTCATTTAATGCGTCTGTTATAGCCGTTGCTGTAGTGGTTGGAGAAGTGCGGTAGTACCGCCCCTTGCATGGCGGTAGTACCGCATATGGCTGAAAAGCAGGTTTTTCTTCTCCAACGGCTCTAATTGTTGTTGGGGGGTATAAATACTTCCCCACCTGCTCAAGGACAGGGTGCTAGACCACATTTAACATCTTTAGAGCCTTGTGCATTCATTCAACTCCTCAAACTCATTTTGTTCACTCTTTGAGAGGTTGTTGAGCTCATTCAAAGTGCATTCATCATTCTAGTTGATCCTATTGCACTTGAGTGTCGTCTGCGAAGGTCTTGGTTTGTTACTCTTGAGTTTTGCCAAACTCCTAGGCGGCTTAGCGGTGATTGCACGTGATCTCTTCAAGAAGATTGTGAAGAGGCCCGTGCCCATATTGTGAGTGGTTTGGTGTTCACCATCTCCGAGTGGAGGAAGAACAACCAATAGTGATCGAGGAAAGGCTTAATTGGTGGAGCCGGCTTGATTGGTTCAAGCTCCCTCAACGTGGACTAGTGAAGACCGGCAAGTCTTCGATACCACGGAAAAACATCGTTGTCTCTTTGTGGTTATACCTAGTTTTACTCTTCCGCATTTATATTTCTAGCTTGATCTTTGTGCTTGTATTGCTTAGCTAGGAGTATAACTTGTTTAGATTAAATTGTTAATTAGCTAAACTCACACATTTGTGAAAAAGTTTTAAAACCTCCTATTCACCCCCCTCTAGTCGGTTATCCTTGATCCTACACATTCCCTAGTGGAAATGGGAAGAAGTTGGCATGGATTTTATCACCGGCCTTCCTAGAACTAAAGCTGGATTTGATTCTATATGGGTAATTGTAGACCGTTTGACGAAAGTTGCTCACTTCATTTCTGTCAAGACCATCTACCGTGGGGACAAGTTAGAGGAGCTTTACATTGCAAGAATTGTTTGTCTCCACGGTGTACCAAAGGTGATAGTTTCTGATAGAGGCCCTCAATTCACAACCTATTTCGGAATGCTTACATAAAGCGATGGGGACCACTATCTTTTAGCTCAGCTTACCACCCGCAAAAGCGGATGGACAAGCCGAGAGGGTAAACCAAGTTTTGGAAGACCTTCTCCGGCTTATGTCTCGTCCTCAAATGATAGTTGGGAAAAATGTTTACCGTTTGCGGAGTTCTCCTACAACAATAGTTTCCAATCGAGCATTCAAATGTCACCCTTCGAAGCATTATATGGGAGAGCTTGTAGAACACCGTTGAACTGGTCCGAAGCCGGGGAGAGGCCATTCTATGACCCAACCTTGGTGGAAGATGCTGAAGAACAAGTTCGTGTCATTCGCGAACGGCTTAGGACGGCTCAATCACGTCAGAAGTCGTATGCCGATCGTCGTCGTCGCGAGTTGAGTTTCGAAGTGGACGATCATGTATATCTTAAAGTCTGTCCTATGAAAGGAGTACGTCGCTTCCAAATCAAAGGTAAATTAGCACCCCGCTATATTGGACCTTTCCGTATTCTAGCTAAGTTGGGATCGGTGGCCTACCAGTTGGAGTTGCCACCATCACTTTCAGACGTACATGACGTGTTCCATGTCTCACAACTCAAGAAATGTCTTCGAGTCCCAACGGAAGCAACCGAGTTGGACAAACTCGACTTGCAACCCGATCTATCTTATCGAGAGAGCCCGATTCGTATCCTCGAAGAAACCGAGCGCAAGATGAGGAATCGTGACATCAAGTTCGTCAAGGTCCAATGGAGCAACCACACGGAAGATGAAGCAACTTGGGAACGTGAAGACCGGATGCGAGCAGCATATCCAGAACTCTTCTCTGCATGAAGTGCCTTCGTATGAAGAAAGTAAAGGTAAAACATATTAATGTAAATTATAACCTGTCAACTCTATCTTTGAAGGAAATCAAGACAACATAAATTATAACTTCTAATGAAAACTTTCTAATTCTTCTCCACCCAGATCTCGGGTCGAGATCTTTTGTAAGGGGGGGAGGTTTGTCACAGCCCCAACAATTAAAATGGATTAATATGTATATCATTAGCATGCATTATTGATTTCAAACATTTCCATAATATATTGTACTTGGAAAATCTAATTTGAGGTGAACATACACATCAAAATTCACATTTCAATTCAAATCAGTGATAAAAGTTGTGATCATCATCTGAAATCAATTTATTTAAATACTACATTAATTATCAGGAATTAATATAATTTTTCCCAAATTTTTGGGACTAGTTTGAACCTCATTAAAATTCAAACAACATTCATAGACATACAACATGTTTGAATTTAAATATCACAAACTCTATTATGAAAAGTAGGGTTTTATAATTTTTATGGGAACTATATACTCCCAGGAACCCCCACGAATTATTTCATCATTTTTGGAAATTTATTTCTATTTCTAAGCCTCAGTCAAAGTACGGCAAACCATTTAAATCTCAGTCAAACTCAGACCCAAACCAGCCGCTACTGTTCCTCGGGCTTGAGTCCGACTCGACGAACCAACTCGACCGAACCACCTAAACGCACCGTCGCATGCGACCGTTAGATCATCATCCAACGGTCCAGATCGCGCATCCTGTTGACATGTCCGAACACCCTCTCAAATCTGATCCGTCCTTTCGAGATCCAACGGCGAGCGCTAATCCACTTTGCTACGCACCACGCCGCGCCCTTGTATCGCTGATCGCCTGTGCCCACCGCCGCCGTCCGACCTCGACTCCGGCGCCTCGGGCATCCCGTGCCACGCGGCCACGACGCCGAGCACCTCGTCGGCGCGCCACACCACCGCCGCTTGACCAACCCGAGCTTCTCCACCTAACGCCGCTCTCGTTGCCGTCTTCTTCCGGAATAAGACTCCCCTATGCCCTTCGTTGGACCTCACTTCTCCTCGGTTGGAGGAGAGAGGAGGCTTTCTCGATTTCTACTTGGGTAAGCTTCCACCGGTGGTGCTCCTCCGTTCCATGTTCGTTGGCATTTCCATTTTTGCTCAAGCGAACTCTTGCTTTGCTTGTAGCATCTGCCCCATCGTCGTGCTCTAGCTCGGTACCAGAGCACGCTCCGAAGGACACCGTCGTGTCTTCTTCGTGTCCGAGAGGTAATTATCCTCACTCCACCGCGTCACCGTGCATGCTTTACCTTTCTAATCAAAACCCCTAACTCTATTTGGACATTGCACGACAGGTGTGCGTGTATTGGAAGATTTGATCTTTTCGGCCATAGCACGAACCCTTCATCTCCTACCTCGTTCCGGTAAGCTCCTCTTTGATTCCTTGCTCCTAGAGTATCCTCTGTGGATCTTTGAGCTATACCTAGCTCTCAGTTACCTCCTTTTGGCTTCAGGCATCCTCTCCACGTGAAGCCCTTTTTGCCGCACTTGTCTTCTCCGGCGCCGTCACTGCTCCAGCCATCTCCAAGCTTCCCCGAGCTTCCATCTAGCTCAGGTAACTTCCACTTAGTCCCTAGGGCCTGGGCACACGCTTGGTTGTCGCTGCGGATCTATACATCACTGTTGGCAATTTTGCCGTAAGAGTCACCTCCGTTCATCTCCGGCTAGCCGCCGGTACAGGCCGGCTCAGCCGACGAGACCACATGCTTATGATGCGCAAGACTATTGCGGAGCTAATGCGACAAGTGGCGGGCTCCGCCGTGGCGCGTAGCGCCGGCGAGCCGCCGGCAAGCGGCGGCAATGATTGCCGTGCCGCACTCGACCATCACTGTAGCTTAGTCATTTGCCGCGTTAACCCAATCATTAGCTATTAAATACTGTCTTAGCCGTCTTAATGTGACGCTTACAAGTGGGACCTTGCACAGAAATCCAGCACACTGATTTTAAAGCCACAGAGACTGACGGGTGGGCCTAGCCCTTAAACCCCGTGCGCCAAGCGTACGCGTCAGTGGACCTAGTCGAGTAGACCGAGTGGCTGACAGGGGACCCCACCTGTCAGCTCTCGTACTTTAAATCTGAGTTAAATTAGAGAACGCACTGTTCCTCGGACCCCACATGTCTTTGACCGTGGCTAGCACACGTCTCGGTGAGAAAAGTAGTAGTTCTTTTAGTAATTTCGAAATCTGTTTATTTATAAACTGAAAAATGGTATTAAGTTCTAAATTGCATATCAAATTCATTTCAACTCCAAATTGAATGGAACCACTTCTGAAAATTTACATTCTTAATGGACTTCCTATCAAAATTGGTTTCATACATGTCTCTGTAGCAGAGGGCTTTTATTGGAAATTAATTCATTAAAATCATTATCTTTACAATAGGAAAATGGACTGAAATCTTTAAAAATACATAAGTAAATATTGGAAACTCCAAAAACAGTGAGACCACTTTTGCTAATTTTCATTTTCAGTGAACTTAATTCTAAAAATGGTCTCCACATTACCTCTGTCACAGAAACTATATTTGGGAGGATATAATTTTTAACTCTATTATTGTTATACTATAAAAGGCTGATAACTTTGAAAATACATAACTAAATCATAAAAACTCCAAAAACGACAAACTCAACTATTTTTAACTTATAATAATATTGCCTAATTATCTATGTAATCCATGCACTCGCCACTGTTCTACAAAATTTCACTTCATAATTAAATTACATAATGACAGCTTATTGAAATCTGAAATTCAAACCATTATAACTTTCATATACTAAATAAAAATGAAATAATTCTTTCACCAGAAATCATTTAAAATCATGATCTAACTACTGTAGAAAAATCATGCATTTTGGAGCATTTTAGTTTTGAGTTGTTTTCTGTATTTATTTGATGTTATAATTATATAGATCCGAGCATATTGATATCGACACTTACGCTACCGAGAGTGAGCAGCTACTGTACCAGCAAGGCAAGCATCATTTGAACTTTCTTTTGCATCATATTTGATCCCAGTTTTGGTTAAGATAGTGCAATGATAATTGCTTGCATGCTATTTTGATTATGTCAATATTTTTGTGATGTGTAGTTTAGATATGTCCTATGCTTGAGGTTAATCTTGAATTATGCCAACTCCTATATGCTTAAGATAGGATGTGTGAATTATGGGTTGTAGAATTGCTTAGCCATGCAAGTCTAGATACTGATCGTTCGATCGTCGGAATAACCCATGGTTTTGGGATACACACAACTCTTACTTTATGTTTTTACTTCAGATCCTTGTAGCTGTTTTATGAGTTAAACTTTGTCATTTTTAATTGAGATTTGATCCGGACAAGTGTTGGTTAGTGATGGTGCTTTGTGCACGAGCATTGGGTAAGTGGAAGGACTTGTCGGACAATTGAGGACCGAACTTTGGGTACCTATCGTTCAAGCAACACTCGTCGCCACACGCGGGTTGGGAGCCGTATGGTTAAGTAGGGGAGGGTTTTATTGTGTTAAGTCCTTGGTGGTGTAAGGGCATAGCGACCGTGAAATCCTATGTTCTTTGAGGAGCCGATGTAATCCTTTATAGTGTGCAAGGAGCACCAATTCTTTTGTTTTGATTGCATCGGTATTTCCAATATAACTTGTGAGCCCCTAGCAAGTGCTATCGACGCTTGTACTAGGCAAGGAACCATCTCACAAGGGGGACTTAGCTCAATAGGGCTTTCTTGCTGAAAATGATTGTATCTTGATTTACCCGGCCGGCATACCATAGGAAGTGTGCTATTTCAGAGGCCTCTGGAGGCTTACGGGCTAATCAAGTCGTGTGGGTAAAGTAGTACACCCCTGCAGAGTATTAATCTATTCGAATAGCCGTGTCCACGGTTATGGACGACCGCTTGAAATTAGTGGCTGCTTATTGTTAGACTTTTAATTAAAATTGTGGTTGAACTTGGTATTCGTCATGAATGGGATGTTCATGTGTTTAGTACATCAAAGTGGGCTGCCACTTTGGTCTTTGTATGATTCAATTGTTTATTACTGAAATGCTTTACTACATGTTTTACTTCTACTTCAAATCTGATTTTAAATGGGCACATGAAAAACTAGTATGTGTAGGATGTTAATTGTTGTGTCTTTTTCGCAAAACTAAACCAATATGAGACATCCTTTGAATGACCCTTATGCATAACTATTTTTATTTGTGTAATACTTGCGAGTACACTTGTACTCAGCCAGATGTTTCTTTGCCTTTCGGTGAGGAATATTATGAGTATGACGATCTCGCTAGTGTTGATTTGGGTGACACTAATGAGTAGTGTGCTACCATTTAACCCCCAGTCGGTTGCCGATGGGTGATGGGCATACCACTGCTGGCCTTTTGCTTTATCTAATTACTTCCGCTGCTACTTGGTACTTTACTTGAATTTGGTCGGTCGGCCGTTTGTAATAAGCTGTAGACCTTAACTATTATGCAGTATGTCGTTTTAATCTCTTGTTGTATGCGTTGTATGGATGTAATCAACGTTGGATGAGGGTATGAGTATATTGGTCGTTGATCTTGGGAGCCAATATAAGTCATACCCGTTGTTGATGAATTCCCATTTAACTCACCGAGTGTAGTGCTTGGATCGAAAGAGAATCGACAATCATGTAGCGCCGCAGGAGCAATACGCATGATCGTTGAGGCTCTAGTATTCGCTAAGCCCTCACTTGGATAGAGTTAAATTGGAATTCATTTACCGGAGACCCGTGATTATGTCCCTAAGACCTTGTCTAATCTCGGTCTTATGGAGATAATTACCGGGGCCCCCACACACAGGGCCCTCTAGGCAAAAAAACACGCACCCCACAGACTCGGCATCGTGGATATGCAGGTAAAATCCCGCAACAGAAGAAGGAGGACGAGCAGGCAACCCTATGGGAGGCCTCCCCGCCATTTATCAAGATCCCTGATGAGCACGCCCGAAACTAGATAAGAGCGAGGTCATCAACCGGGTCTCCGGGGACCATCTCCATTCCAAACCCCGGAGATGAGGAAGTGATCCAGCACCTGGTGAGATATCGAACTACCTAGTTTGTAATTAGTCCATAGCTTCATAGGAAGTGAAATAATATGTCGAGCTCTTACAGGAAGCACTGAGTGCACAATCTTCCTAAGGCTCATTCTAGACAGTTAGGAAGAGAGATATACTCTCTGCGGCCCTAGAAAACAAGGAGCACCCGGGTCGCACGAGAGGTTTTGGTCTTTATATTCCATGAAAATATGGATTCTTAGAGGACTCTAAAGCATACCAGAGTAGAAAGAGAGCCAAAACCGAGCGTGATGCATAGCTACGAGAGGAGATTCGTGAATCCCTCAGAGAGGATGTCACTGATGCCGTCAGAGATGAGATGCGATGGTAGATGGAGAGCATTGAGGAAAGGCTTAGGGGAAATCAGTTGCAAGCATCCAGGAAATATGTATATATGTATATATATACATGATTTCTAAGGCCACATCAAGAAAATCACCGGTAGGTTTCCTCGACTCACACTTTTTCTCCATGCAAAGCATCCAGGAGAATGCATCCTTCGTCGAGGGTTACATGATGACGCCATTGCTGGCTTACCGCAATAAGGAATTCATACTTTTGCCCTACAACCAGAGGTAAGTGCTACACTAATGGCTATACTTGTTGATAAGCAACACGAACTTAGGTTTAATTACCATGGCAGCATACCTATGTGGGTTCCACTGGATTCTAATTGTAATTATACCAAAATAGAATAAGGTTATATACCTTGATTCCCTAAAGAGGGTCAAACCTGACTTCACAGTTGTCCGAGAATTAATCTACAGGTAAACATATTTTCTCCATAGATAACTCTATTGTAGTCCTTCCTTCCTTTGCAATGGCTAAGGCTAACTTTTTGGAATCACATAGGTCGTTCGCCCTTCATAGTAATGTCTCTCGAACTAACCAATTCTATTTTTGCATTACCACCAGTAGCCACCGGACAACGCCTGTGGATACTATGCTTTCCACAACATGCAACTACTCCTCGGTTCCGCGATGACCAATGATCCTAAGGTTTGTCAATCTTACAATAATTATTTTATATTTATCAATTTATATACATGCACGACTTTAATCTTCCTAGCGACAGGTTGCGACCATCGCTACAATTGCGTTGGATCAGACCGAGCTCAAAGTAATTTGAGGACAGTTTGTGTCCTTCTTGTTGCGTGAGGTCATGAACCGAAAGGGGGAGTTCCACAATGTAGATTGAACTTGATTGGGATAAGATTGAACTTAATGGTACATACGTGTATTTGTTCATGGATAGCTAATTTTAGTTCATTTGAGTTAATTGATTTGTAAAAACTTGTTACTGAAATGAATGTGAATTGGATGTATACATGTACTTGTTGTGTTTCTACTTGTTTCAGAGGGCATGGCTAGAATTTTCTGAGGTTAGCTAATAAACAGAAATAGATTTAGCAATACAAAAGAATATCACAGACGGTTCCTTAGGACAAACCATCTATGATACATAAGCAATCACACATGGTTTTATCTACAAACCGTCTGTGGTAGTAAACTACCACAGACGGTTCTGAGTTAATAACCGTCTGTGATAGTAAAGATCACAGACGGTTCTGAGTTAGTCTGTGATAGTAAACTATCACAGACGGTTCTGAGTTAATAACCATCTGTGATAGTCTGCATCATAGACGGTTCGAAAATCGTCTGTGATGACCTCATATCATTACTGACCTATAAACTCAGACGGCTTACGGAACCATATGTGAAGACGTTTTTGAACCGTCTGTGATGACCCTTTGTGTAGTAGTGGCAAGTCTACCCCTTTGTAGATGCTCGAAACCGTGTTGCATCTCTTCTCTAAGTGCAGATCGATACACCAGGCGTGTGTCGAACTCGGCTGTTGACTGGCTAAATTGTGCACCCCTCAAACCATCGCAATGGACCAATAGCACCAGCATTGGGGAAGACGCTCGACTAACAACCTTGGAGGATTACCAAGGAAGGCAGTCGCCATGGTCATTCTAATCAGCTGGGAGATTTGAAAAGAGCGGAATACAAGAGCATTTCAGAACAAGGCATCCATGACAACTGAGCTTCTCGCAGAGATCAAGGAGTAGACCAGAGCCTGAAGCTTCACATAAGCAAAGCGTTTAGAGCAAATAATTCCTTGTACATAAGTCTTTCATAGCTGTAATTAAGAAGCCCTTGTGGCTCTCCTTTTGTGTACTCTGTTTACTCTCCTTTATTAATACAATAGGCATGACCTATTCAGTTTCAAGAAAAAAAAAGTGTAACGTCATTCGTAGTTACCTAATTATGTACTAAACATAACAAAGCACATTGCATCACTGGAAAGAATTAATGTTAGTTGCATCCAAATCTCAGTATGTTACATATAACTGGTCAACTAGCTATAGAATTGTTGCTTGACATTTGACAATTCGCATATGAAAAGGCTCACTTGTTCCTTAACTTGTCAAATATCCATCTCCGGTGAAACCCATATATAGCCTACTGGTAGAGCAAGGCTGTGGTAGTTGAGGTTACGGATACAAGTCTCCAATTCCCTTCTTTACATAAAGATATTTAATTTCCCCTACGTATTCTAATTTAAACCTCCATATCTGATGTTGCACTTGAGCGCCATCACGTAACAGAAGTTTTTTGGAAGAAGAATATATCCAACATGATAGAATATCCAATCGGGAACAATGGTCATTATTAATTTGGTAATGATAATTTGCGAATTTAACGTCGTAATCTGATTTGAGATCATCAACGAACAATTCCTAATAGAAGATAAACTTTTTTAAGACCATAAGAGGAGATAAACTAAAGATTAATTAGTTGGTAGTACTTGTTACGCTCGATCGGTGGAAAATTATATTGCATCATGCATGCATCTCTTATTTCGTGAATATTGTGTAAAATAAGGTTAATGTGTAGAGTAGAGTAGATGTACGTAAATGGTAGGTGCCTGGTCCTGTTCTTTACATATAGTGATCGATGCTGCGACAGCAATATATAGCTACTTCTACCCGATTGCTGTTGGCCAGCCTGCAAAATATAACATATTCCAAAGATTAGTTCTTGCTCAATTCAGTCATCTTTCATATGTTGATTTAAAAGAAGCAACAAGAAGCCGAATATATATAGCGAGGTAATTCAGTTATATATAATTCGATCGGAAGTCAGAATTTTTTAGACAGATGGCCTCGAATTCAACAATGCTCATGCATGAGTTGGTCTCAGCCTCTCAGGATTGTATTTTTTTTTCCCCCGAAAAGGACAAGTCAGGATTGCAATTACGTCGTACAAGATTCATTAGTTGTCATCCATGCCATTTCATGTCTAATATTATCATGCCTTCAACATTATCATGCATGTATATCAATCGTTAACTGCATAAGAACTATACGGCCGGCGACCGCTACGGTAGAAAATTCCAACTATATCATGTATATAAATACACCCTAGCTAGTCGCGATGATTGATCAAACGATAAGGTTTAAAACAATATGAGAGAGAAGTTTATGACTCACCATACGTACACTGTTGTCGACATTATCTTGCAGATCGACTTCAATTGCATCATCTAATTATTGACTACAAATTGTAATTAGTCCCTATATTTGCTTGGATTTTCGACTTGATCGATCTTCGATTAATTGAATCTATCTCCATCAGTAACTCAATTTGAATTAAAACTTGTAGCAAAAAATCGAGGTACACTACTACTGCTAGCTAGTCTGCTACGTACTCTTTCTTCTAGCAAAAGGACTGAAGTATCTTGGCAAAACTTCAGCACAAAAGAAAGAAGAAGAAAAAAAGAGCAAGGCGCGGCCCATTCGTGGAAGTTCAAATCCAAGGGAATAACTGAATGCCATAGGCCAGAGGCCATAGGTATATGGAAACAAAAATGACAAAAGGGAAGAAGAAGAAAGCGTCTTTATTTAATGGGTTCAACCATTACAGAATCGTCTTTTTTATATAAAAAAAATCACAGTTGTTTTTTTTGGACCATTGGATTTTGATCTAACCATCCAGATCTCCTCTCTCTTCCATTTATACTGCCCTCCACCACTAACCCTAACCCTCGTTCTCTTCGCCCTCAGCCGCCGCCGCACCCTCCCCTCTGCCCCAACCACCTCTAGTTCCTCATTCCTTGTCTCCGGTGGCCATCACCATCGGATCTACCGCCTCCTCCTAACCTTCGTGTTTCTCATCGTCCCTGCCCACCCCACTGTTGTCCTCAACGACCTCACACGTGCAGCACCACCGGCATGCCGCATTGATGGAAGGGGGGAGCTGTATTGGTGATAGGACCGAGAGGTATAATGATGAATAATATGAAGATATTTCTATCTATAATAATAATTACAGATAAACAACTTAATTGAGGATTATTAGATGCTCGTCAAAACTTCTAACAGTTACTTAGAAGTAAATTTGGGTATGGAAAATTACTTTCGTGTAGATACAGTATTGTTGTAACATCCCAAAATCTGAATTTTGGGAATATCTATTATAAATGCATTAGGAAAAATGCTTTGATCATTTTTGCATATGAAAATCTATCCATGTTGAATTTTGAACTTTTGTTTAAAAGCAAAACTAAATTATATGAAACAAAAATATAATAATATGGGAGAATTATCATGAGCATAATTTCCAAGGAATAATTAACCAAAACACTTATGTGTAAACTTGGTAAGAAAAAGGAAAACAAATACAAAAGCATTAGAACAGAAACTTAGATGGATTTTAGAGAAAATCACAGAAGTGATAAACTTCTAAAATTTTTATAGGAGGAACTATATTAGGATAGAAGCCCGCAAAAAAAATTTCATAAAATTTGGACTTTGTTTGATCGATATAACAATTCGGCAAATAAATCAGCCAAAATTTTTAAAAAACTAAACATATTTCCCTCTCTCACCTCTCGCTGACAGTGGGCCCCGCGAGCAGCGACCTTCATCCACCTCGCCTTACCCTCTTACCAGAGCACGCACATGCGAGCTCCGCCTAGCTCGCTCGCGAGCCCGTCGCCATGCGCCCACCATTTTGCCGCGCACCTGGTTTCGCCAACCATCCCCGTCACCTCCGCAGCCATACCCTGCCCTCTCTTCGCCCATCCCTACCCGTACGCCTCCGAGCGCATTGTCGCTTTGCCCGCTGGTGCTCGAGCTCTCCCTCGCTCTTCTCCACCCCTTAGCCTATGTCGGGACCCAAAATTACGATTCTGGAACCCTCTGTGTATAATGCACTAGTCCAGGATCACGCTAGTGCACACAGTGTCAACATAGGTGATTATCAATCTACACAAGCGATAAATAAAGTAAACGATTAGTTTGAATAACAAATAAGGGTTTTGACCTTATAGTCGAGTTTACACTTATTGAGCCACACAGGGCTAACAGAGAATAAAATAGCAGCGGAACAGAAATAACTTCAGCGTAGATCCCATCAATTCACCACAGGCAACCGACTGGGATCCAGACCTTAACGATCAGCAACCTTCGTTGAACTCCTCCTTGAAAGCAGGCGTAGACTCCTCCTCTTCTGTGGGTTTGGGCGTAAGTTTTACAACAAGCGTGAGTACACAACCGTACTCGCAAATCATACCACAGAATGCAATTTATAGATGCAGGCTTATTCCAAAAGAAAAGGCTTCTGTGGTTCTTTTGCATAAAAGAAACTTTTGCAATTGAATACAATAATAGAGTGAAAGCATAATTCAAAACAAATAGACAATATTAATTTAACAATTGTTTCCACAAAGACACAAAGCTAAACAGGTTATTTCACATAGCCACATGACTTGGATCACATAGCTCCCATCCCAAACATTTTATGAAAACTACCCCTCGTGTGAAATCCCCGAGCATATCCATGACCGCGGACGCGGCTATTCGAATAAATTGATTTAACACTCTGCAGAGGTTGTACACTTTACCCACACGATACAACCAGTGTTGCAACCACTAGTCATAACAAAACGGTTCAGAAACTTCATCTCAATATTGACACTCTCGACGTGCTTACAAACCGCTATGCCAACCCAAACGAAGCGCTTTGGCATAACACACATCGTTGGACAGGGACACAGCAAACCACCTCGTGATGCGACTACCTTGTAGTACACACCTCCACCCATAGCCTAACCTATAGCCTGAGTAATCAATGCCAAGAATCCATAACCTACTAAGTTAGGCCCGTCCCATCAGGCATGTGGTCGTACAGTAAGGCTCACTTCAATGGCGCAGAAAGTTAAGTCCTTAATTGACCAAGGCAAGACTTCTATTTTCTAACTATGCCACAAAGACTATCATTCCCATTCACAAAGTCCACCATATCACAAAGTATCCACCACTTGCCTCAGTCCAAATCCTTTCCCACCCAGTTGGTTTTAGTGCAACACATGCTATCACGAAGTAATAACACATAGCACACAGTTTTACACAAAGTTCCATAATCACTTAGTTAGATTTAATATTTTCAACTCAAATGAGAGGTGAGACTCGTAGCATGGCTAAGCGATTGTACTCGCGTCTAACCAACCCACGTTGGTGCTACAATATTACCAACTAATAACCAATCTAGGGTGACAAGGGATTATGACATACAAAGTTAAGGTGATGATAACAATTTGGATAATAACTATGCCCAAAAGCATTTAAACACATAATTAAAGTAGAATGCAATACTTTGAAATAAAATAATTTGAAAACTGGGTTCAAGATGATCAAAGGTATAACTTACCTTGGAAAAGGTCGAGGTACTGGTCTTGATCTTGGGGTGCTCCTTCTTCTCCAAAGTTCCCCGACGAATCGACATCTACTCGCAAACGAGAGAAATAAACAAAACAAATAAATAACAGAGACAAAACAAACTCCAAAAATAAATAAAAATCTTATATAAATAGAGCTCTAATTTAGATAAATTTTGGAATTTGAATGGGTTCAATCGGAGTTCGGATGCAAAAGTTATGGGCTTTGGAAGATTGAAAATCTAAAGAAAAACCCTAAATTGGATTTTCTGGAATTTCTCAATTATTTCTTAACAGAAAAATTGGATTATTGCGCAATGCTGACGTCAGCACAAGGATTTTGGAAAAGAGATAAATAAAAAGAAAACACTGACATGTGGGACCCACATGTCAGAGACACGGCTCACGGTGGACTAAGCCCACAGAGCCTTGGGATCTGGAGACCGTGGACCGTGCCACACGGGTGCTGACGCGGCACTGACGGGGATGCCACGTAGGTGACACGTAGGCGACAGGCTGATGCAGCGCTGAGGTGGCGGCGAGGTGGCGCTGACGCGGCTACGGCGAGGGCGGTGGAGGCTCGGGAACCAAGGGTTCCGATGAACGGCGGCTCCTCGCCGACGGTGGGTGGTACCGGCGTGCAGAGGGTGCGACGGCGATCACGATAAGGGGCTCACTAGTTCATGAGGGCGACTGGAGTGGCCGGCGGCGAGGTTTAGGCGGAGAAGGATCTTCGGCTCGACGCACGGCGGCGCCGGAGGTTCCCGTGAAGGCGACGGCGGTTCGAGATGCGGGCGGCGGCGGTCCCGGTGGCCTCCATCGCGGCGAGGAGGTCCGGGCAATGACGATGGCGAAGAGGTCCCTCGGCCAACGCTGAAGACGAAGGCGGCGCCTAGGGTTTCTAGCGGCGCTTCGATGGCGGCGGCTAGGGTTTTCGGAGGCAGCGTGACTCGGGGTGCGGGGCACGAGGGTCCTCGGGGCCTTAAATAGCCCCGGGAGGCGTGTCCGCGAAGAACACGGCGCGGCGGCGGAGAAATCGAGAAGGAAGGTGGAGTCCGCTTCGGAGACGACGATGACGTGGCGGGGTGGGACCCACACGTCAGCGGCTAGGGCTCGGACGCGGGCGCGTGTGAAACGGCGTGGCTGCTAAACAGACTCAAACGATCTGACCGTCCATCCACGATCGAACGGCCCAAAATCAATGGGACGTTCGGACCTCCGAACATATCACACGCAACCAGCCATCCATTCTTGATCGAACGGTGGAGGATGGGCTGAGCGCGGGGTTTGGGCCGGAAAGGGAAATAGGACTGGGTCAGGGTTTTGGATTTCGGCCCGAAGCAAATTCTGAGATTTTAAATAGGTTTTCTATTTTGTAAAATACCAGAAATTCAAATAAGCAATAGAAAATAGCAAATGAACTTAGAAAAATTCTAGAAAAATCTAGAAAATATATCTGAGCACATAGAACCCAAATAAAATAGTTTTGGCTAATGTTCATGTTGGGATTATTCACATTAAATGTTTGTGATTGTAAAGTCCAATATTAAGCTTTTGAATTAAATTCAAATAAAACCAAATGGTAACTTTTCTCCCTACTAACTATTTAAAAGATTTTTAAACTCAAAAAATTGGGATGTTACAGCCTATATAAAGCTACCTATGGCATCCTCTCCTCTTTTCCTCACCTTTGCTCTCACTCTCCCACTTTCTTCTCCACCAATTCGAGCTCAATCACCCGAGAGTTCTGAGCTCCATTTTTGCCGCCACGCCATCACCACTGTTCCACTGCTGTGAAGGGTTTGTCTTCGCATTATTTGTGTCATCACGTGTTTTAGAACACCTTGAACCTTTCCCCTCATCCGCCTTCGTCTTTGATCCACAGGAGACGTTGAATCGGAGCTTCTTCCTCATCTCCAACCGACATCGCCGCCTGCACCACCATTACTTCCTTGGTGAACCTTGATCTAATTCCTCGCACCAGGAGCACCTTCAAGCTTCCCCGATCGTTGGACAACACTCTCCCTCTCCTGAACGTCTTCTCCACGAGGAGCTTCTCAAGCCGCCACTAATCTTTGTCGCAAATATCTCTCCGGCCATCTCCTTCACTCTGCATCATTCTGGTATACTTCGTGAGGCAGTAGATGCTCATGCATGCAATCTTTAGTTGAAAGTGTTGCTCGTTTGCACTTTGGCTCGTTGCGTGGAAACGCCGCCGCTCCTCGCCGTCGCGCCACCGTGTCGAGCCACCCGGGCTCACTCGCGGCACCCTTAGGTGCGCAATGGTACGGGGAACCCATTTTGGGTATTCCTCGACACCGCTGAGCGTCACCGCACTAGGGATGAGCACAGTCGTGAGCACTCTAGAGCGGCTTTGCTTTGTTCAAAATGGACCAACACGGTAGCATCATCATTAAACAAAATCTCAGTCGAATTAAGACAAAGCTGTAGTTAGTGTTAATTAAATGACTGCTAAATCTCAATGTCATGCTGGGCCCATGAATAGTAAACACACTTAAATTAAAACTAAGTTTTCTTTAAGTCACTGACATGCATGTATACTCTTTCCTTACTAGAAAGTGTAAACTCAATAGTGCGTGCGAGAGAATGCACTTTCTCTATTGGAAAGCATATTTCTCATTTTCTCTGGAATTTCTAAACCGAATGTAATTCAAACCTTAATAACTTTACATAAAAATCCAAATTAAATGATTTTCGTTTCTAAATTCATCTAAAATCATGAACTACCAAAATATGCAAAAATATTTTATTTTTGTCACTGTTTTATTTATTGGTGTTATTTAATTTGTTTTCAGCTTTTTTTGAATTAAACGTCGATTGCTCGAGTGATTATTTCGACGACCAAGCAACCATATGTTCAGAACAGCAAGAGCAAGGCAAGCACCTCCTTTGATTATGTTGATCCCAGTATTTTACTTATTATACTTTGTTTTGTAAAATCCATTATGTATGTGTGTACATCTTGTATGAAAATGCTATGATTGGGAAATCGATAGTTGTAAATCCTATTTGCTGCACATGTCACCTTGGAATATTGATCCCTTACTGTTGTACCCTTTAGAATATGTGTTAGACAATATATAATGTCATTTGGTATTTTTTTTTAGCATGATTATTGCACAACTGCTACTAGAACGATAGATTTTCTGAAAAATTGGTAATTGTGAATTTGAGATATTTTGAAAAATGTCTAGAGGGGGTACCTCTGTTATTTTTTATGAAAATAAAATAAAAAACCGAGTTTTTAGAAACAAACGAGTTATATTGTATTCTAAGAAGAGTGAGGATTGTGACTAGGGGGAGATTCTCGCCCGTAGTCGATTAAGGACTGAATCCAGCAACTCCGGGACTAAGACCTAAACATACAATCATATGTGCTAGTATGGGACAGTCATAGCTAACTAAGTCATTGAAAAACTAGCCTTGTACATAGGTAGGCCGAAGAGTGCGGACCTGACCGGTTAGGCATGTTCGAAGGGGCTCCCTTCACAATGGTGTTGAGCACAAAGCTTGCCGACACAACTGCGAATGCCTCACTTGACGGAGGGTATCCGGGTAAGTGAGGGCCTCACTCGACAGAGGGTATCCGAGTGAGTGAAGAAACATTCGTTAGGCTAGTGCAAGGGTAGGACTAGATGATGCAAAGGCTGTGTCACGAGCTCTAGACTGTTTACCTACGGTAGTGAGCAGTGATATAGAGAATTCCATGCAAACTGAAATATTCGTGTACTATAGGTAAAGTTGTACACCTTTGCAGAGTGTAAATTTATTTAAATAGCCGTGCTCAGGGTCATGAGCGTGCTTAGTGCGGCTGGTATGGCGTTAGTGTTGATTTTTTTTTTCAAAATCTATTCTATTGGGAAAACATGGGTAATGACATAGGGTTTTATTTTGTTGAGTTAACTGCCATGTCTATGGCTGAACACGAAATGTGGCTTGCAGCCGAGGAGGGCTAAGAGTTATTGTTATACTTCTTTTGCGCTTGTAACCGAGAAGGGTTACGAGATCTTTATTATTATTTGTTCGATTCATTACTTACATCACATATCTATTTAACCACTCTTTCAAATTCCGTTGCAAATTACTACTTATGAATATTGCAATAAAAATGGCTTTGAGCATAATAACTTGTACAGTAGAGCCTCATTCTTTGATAGCCTTGCATTTAATACAATTTTGTGACACACTACAAGTCTTATTGAGTACGCATTGTACTCAATTTTGCTTATATTGTTGTTCAGATTTTAAAGATGAGCCAACGCCAGACGACACGTTCTTTGCACCTAGAACCAGAGGGTTTGGTGATGGGTCTATCTAGGCCTTGTTTCTTGTTTCTTTCCTGAAGGATTGGATGGGCATACCACTGGAATTTTGTGACTTTTATTAGTTCTTCTGCTGCTACTTTTTACTCTGATGACTATTTTTATTTGGTCGGTCGGTCATTGTTGTAATAACTTGTAATCGCTTAAGTCAAGTACCCCTTTTACTTTTATATGTGATTGTGTGGATGTGAATACCAAATGTTGTGAATGTGTGTACTAGCTACTGATCGTGGGACTAGTACAGTATACACATAGGGTCTTTGAGTATTCCACGCCGAGGTCCGACAATTACTATATTACATCTTTTATTGAAATGCTCGTGTATGCGTTCTCTGTAAGATAGTAGTAGCTTTATCATCACTTATTGATCTCGCATTACTGTATGTACGACTTAGTTTCACTATACTAAGAGATGGTTTTTACTATTATTCTTGTGTGTGAAAGTAACCACACCACGTCACCCCTCGAATGCTTGATTAAAGCACACTAATGCCACTACGGCTCCGATGCATCTCTTCGTCTCACGACCGACGTTACGCTTGTTTTATAAAAATATCCATCCGCCACCAAGATGAATTCTCATAGCACTCTACTCACATCAGCCTAAAAATTCTGAATAGAAAGTAAAAAATGACTCCCACTCTTCTTCCCCGTCGCCGGCTGTGATCGCCTACCTCGCCATTTTGTACGTGCACCTCTTCGTCGTGCATGCTGGCAGATGCTCTGAAGGACACTATGCTAGCGGTGTCCTTACTCCTCCGCCGAGATTATGCCTGGGACGCGTCACTCCACGTTCATTGTCTAGATGTAACATCCCAAAACGCCCAAACGCAAAAATATGAGATATCTATTGTCATCTTTGTATTCTTGTGGTTGAGAGTTATTTGAACCACATTTCTGTTTGCTGAGCGAGTGATAAAACATAAACCATAAAAAGGTAAACCCTAGGAAGATAGAAACCTAGTATAAGAAATTACAAGAGCAAAATAAACTTAAAGCATTGCTCTTCTAAATACCACATGTAGTGCAAACCCTAAGATCGAAAGCATAAAATTGAACCTAATACTCCAAATACTCAAAAGTTCAAATGGAATTCTTTTGTAAATTTTAGATTTTGTCTATTGCTACATAGCAAATTCATAAAGCAATTGCACTGGATTTTAGCAATCCTAAAATTCTATTCTTTTCCTATTTCCATTTTCTTTCTCCCAAATCAAATAATAACAATCAGAACCAAAAGATTTTTGGAGAAAAATATATTACAAGGAAAACCCTAGAAAAATTACAAAAAAATTCTACACTGAGTCCTAACCCTCACCTAAAATTTTCATAATTTTTAGACTTATATTTCTATGTCTAAAATTATCTAAAGCCTTAGCCATTTTCTGAAAATCATGAAAGCTTATTTCTTTTCTTTCCCTCACGATCAACTGGGGCCCACAGGCAGCTTTTCTCCTCCACGCAGCAGTCCACAACACCATGCGTGTCGCCATGCTTGCACCCGCCACCCCCTCTGCCCATGCTACCGGCATCACCTTGCACTCTCTGTCGTTCACCTATAAAGGCCAACATTGAGTTGGCCTTGCCCTCCTCTTGTCACTCTTTCTTCCTCCTCTCGTCTTCACCAACAGAGACCCTAAAGGGAGCTAGATCCACACGAAGCTCTGTATGCGCTGACTGCCGCATCTTTTGCCATCCCGGCTGCCTCAGCAATCTCCTCTCCCCGTCAGCCGTGTCACGTGGTGTCCTTCATCATCCCGAGTAGAAGCCCCCAATCAATCGGGAGTTTTGTGAGGACCCCCGGGTTGTTCCCACAAGACCTAGGCCTTCCCGATCTTATGGAGACAACTCTGGGCCTCAGATAAATGGATTCCAGGTTAACAACATCCAAGTGAGAGACCCGGCCAAAACTAGAGCCCCGACGTTCATACATGTTGCTGCCTTGCGAACAATGTATGTTGATCGGCTCTCCAAATGGTACAAGCACACACTTAGATGAGTTAAGTGGGAACCCATCAATCATCAAGCATGAGACCATGTTGGTTCCAGGATCAGCGACCAACACACCCATACTCACATACAACGTCAATCACATCCATACAACATTTCATACATCGATAATTCAAAAGACATACAACATAATAGTTAAATTCTACAACTATTACAAGTCGCCGACCGGCCAAATTTAAATAAGAGCAATAAGTAGCAGTGGAAGCAAGATAAATAAACCAAAAGAATAGCATGGTGTGCCCCATAACCCATGGCAACCGACTAAGAGTTAAAAGATAAAACTAATGGTTAGTGTTGCCTAAATTGACATTGACAAGCTCATCGGGCGAACAATCTTTCTCACCTAAAACCAGTAGACAAACTGGTTGAGTACAAAGGAACTCACAAGTCTTACACAAATTAAAATATTTATTCTTAGAGGTCATCAAAGGATGGCATTAGTGGCTTAGTTTTACAGAAAATGCAACAACTTACATTCCTAGACCATCTAGTGTTCAGAAGACATTTTGTAAACCATTGTTCAAGAAAAAGAGTTCACAAGACATAGATAATTATATAGATCAAGCAATACCAACGTGGCTGTCCACTTTGATAAACTATCATGCATGAATATCCCATTCATGTCAAAAACCAAGTTATAACCATGTCAACTTTTAATTACAAGTCTAACGATGACGCATACCAAACCAAATGTTGTCCATAACCGTGGACACGGCTATTCGAATAGATTATCTCTGCAGAGGTGTACTACTTCAGCCACATGACTCGACTAGCCCGTAAGCCTCCGGATGCCTCCGAACAATGACGCACTACCTTAGATATGTCGGCCGGGGAGAATCGAGATACGGTCATTTTTAGCAAGAAAACTCTATTGAGCTAAGTCCCCCTTGTGAGGTGTTCCCAAACCTAGTACAAACTACCGATAGCGCCTGCTAAGCGGGCTCACAAGTTGTATTGAAAATACCAATGTAATGTAAATAAACGAAAAATGGTGCTCCCATGCACACTATAGAAAATTACATTGGCTCTTATGGACGAATGATCGAACACAAGTGTCCTTACACCATCTTGGGACTTCACACAATAAAATATTTCCCTTACTTAACCGCACGGTACCCATATACCGCATGTGATAGCACGCTCGTTACTTGGAATGAAAGCCCATGGCTCGGTCCTTAACGGTCCAGACAAGTCAACCACATACCCGAGTCTCGTGCATAACAGCACCCACCTTTACAACCACTTGTCTAGACAAAATTTTTTTACTCAACAACCAGATGCAATGATCTGGACAAAAAGAATATAAAAGTTGTTATGTGTCTCCCATAATGTACGAGATAATCTCATCAATTGACCTAAGGCGATTTCTAGATCCGCAAAGGCTAAGCATTAGACACACAACCATCACATCATCACAAGCATCTATCTTAAGCATATTTATGAGGGAATAATCAAGGATAACCAGCAAGCATAGGATATAGCTATCTAAAAACATATTGATTATACGAAAATAGCATGCAAGCAATATCATTGCATTTCAAACACTAGTGTATTAAAACTGGGATCAATATGATGCAAAAGAAATCTCAAATGATGCTTCCCTTGCTGGAACCCGAGTTGTTCACTCTCAGTGGCAAAAGAATCTACGTCGATCGCTTCGGGCTCTATAGAATTAAAATATCGATAAACACCGAGAAATACTATGGAATTCAAATTGCTCAAAAATGCATTAATTTTCTACAATAGCTAAGTCCTGATTTTATATGAATTTAGGTGCAAAAATTATTTCATTTGGATTTAGTGTGTGGAAGTTATAGCAGTTTGAATCTCAATTTTCAGAAAAATTCAAATTAATTCCAATCATATCTTTTCACGAATTTAATTATTTGACTAAAATTTGTAGAGCGATGGTGGATACAAGGATTACATAGATAAATATAGGATAATAATATGAGCTCAAAATAATTTGGTTCACCTAATTTGGAGTTTGTATGAATTA
This sequence comes from Ampelocalamus luodianensis, assembly GCA_036346255.1. Lineage (NCBI taxonomy): Eukaryota > Viridiplantae > Streptophyta > Magnoliopsida > Poales > Poaceae > Ampelocalamus > Ampelocalamus luodianensis. Next base: position 43,730,225 of record CM070633.1, read on the forward strand.
GTTATGAATTTTCAAAGTTAACAACTTTTTCTGTTGTAAAAATATTAGAGTTATGGATCATTTTCCAAAACTATGTTCTCTGCTATAGAGACATGTTTGAAACCTATTTTAGAATAAAATTCATCAAAAATGAAAATTATCTACGCTGGTTTCATTCATTTTGTAGTTAAGATGATTTAGTTATGCATTTTAGAAGTTATTCAAATTTGCAATGTGCAAATAATTGGTTTTTAGATTTTATAATGCATTTATCACTTTTCTCACCTAGCTATGCGCTATCCACAGTCAATGACGTGCGGGACCTAATGAACAGCGTGTTTTTCATTTAAACTCAGATTTATTCGCGCCCTGACATGTGGGGCCCGCCCGTCAGCGACTCGGTCCAACGGACTTGGTCCACCCACGCATGTGCACAGTGCATGGCGCTTAAGTGAGGTGGCCCACATGTCATACACGGTGGCGTTTTTACTTATTTCAACCATTTTCTGTTCGAGGGCCCACATGCAAGTGACTGCTTAACGCGTTAAGATAACCATTAGTACTAATCGTCACTGTTTTTCTTCTAATGACTTTACTATAGTGTATTGCCGGGCGAAACCGACAACAGAGACGATGGCCGTGGTTACCCGGTGGTTCGCCAGCGCTACACGCGACGGCGGTGCCAACCATGGTCATGCATGGGTTCACAATAGTACCGCGCATCTAATGAGAGTAGTCATGGCACGTGAGCCGGCCCAGAACGGTGGCTAGTCGGAGAGAAGCGCCGGTGAACTTCGGCTGAAAGTACAAGTAGCAAAAAGGGCTCCGCATTGTCCATAAAAGCAGGTGCCCGAGTGTCTAAAGGATATAAGGAGACTACCTGAACGATGGGAAGGAGTAGAGATGGTCGGAGATGGCTTGTCGTCATTGAGGTTCACGGCGGCGATGAGCTTCAACGTGGAGAGGAGATCCTAAGTAAAACTAAGACAAGTGAATGGTCGGGATGGCTTACAGATCACATGAGAATGCTATAGGAGCAAGGAATCGACAAATGCCTTACCGTACAAGGTGGGAGGTGAAGGGGTTGTTCTTCGGCGAAAATGGTTCAAGCTTCAAATCAACCCGTCCCTGTCATGCATTGTCGAAATAAATTTAGGGTTTTAGATCTTAGACCTAGATACACGATATGATGCGAAATACATAGGATAATACTCATTGAGTCAATGATAACGCGCGCGTGTCTTTCGGGTGTGTGCTCTGAGCGCCGAGAGCACAAAGATGGTTCGAAGCTACAAGCCAAATCAAACACTCGCATTAGCAAAAATGGGTTCGCATTGAACCTAGAGTCGAAAGGGTGCAAAAGACCGGAGCTTACCGGTAAGGATCTAGCAATGGCGTCCTCCTCCTCTCGGCCGTGAGGAGAAGTGAGAGATTGCTAGGGTTTGGGGCTAGTTAGAGGCGGTGAAGGACGAATGAGCGGCGTCAACTAGTGATGCTCAGGGTTGGCCAAATCGGGCGGTGGATCCATGGCGTAAGCATCGCCCCAATGGCTCAGGGCAGAGCAGCGTGGCTGCATGGCATGGAGCTCCTACGCGAGGTTGAAGAAAGCTCCAACAGGTGGCCCCGGGATGTCAGCGACACAAGGTGGTGCGAGTCCGAGTGTGACGCGGTCGGTACAGCTAGGTGGTTGGACTCGATCAAGTCAATGCGGTCTGTGGGATCTTAATCGGATGGCTTGAATGTGTGAGCCAGAGTCTGGTGCGGCGCGATACAGTTAGGGGGTTGGGTCTAGCTGAGTCAATTGGGTTGGGTTCGGTCAAACAAGTCCAAGAGTGTAGGGTTTTGACTAAGATTTAAAATCCAAACTCCTCCTTTGACCATAGCCTTAAAAATAGAAATAAATTTCCTAAATTCCTAAAATAAATCATGGGGGTTCCTGGGAAGGTCTATTGTTCATATAAAATTTTAAAACCCACTGTTCATGATATAATTTGTATAGTTTAAATTCAAACTTAGGGTATATCATTGTATTGAATTTGAATTTTCTGTAGGTCAATTTAGTTGTAAAAATTTGGTAAAAATTATATTAATTCATGATAATTAATTTAGTATTTGAATAAATTATTTCCAGAAGATGATCATATGTTTTTATTACTGATTTCCTTTGGAAATTCAAATTTAAAGTGCATGTTTTAACTTTGAATAAGATTTTCCAAGTGCAATATACAATGTAAATGCTTGAAAACATGATGCATGCTCATGAGATGCATAATAACCTTGTTTATGAATTTGAGAATGTGACAAGTTTCCCCCCACTGGAGTGCCACGCCGGCTCCATCTTCCCCATCCCCGCCAACTCGCCCCTAGTGCCGCCGCTCCTGCTCGGTAAGCCTCCAACCAATTCCTTTCGGTGGGAGCACCTCCTCACCTCCCCTTATCGATCCCTGCAGCCCATGCCCTCTCTATTGCCCTACAGCGCCGTCCCCACGGTGAGCATCCCGCGCCATCATCGTCTCTCACTGGCAGACCGCCTCGAACACGTCCTGATGCCATCGAGCCCCCAGGTGAGTCCCCCACACCCAGCCTATGCTTGTGCTCACCCTAGTTACCCTCCTCCCTCACTTGTGCACCGTCGTGCCATTTTCACCCCCACTGCTGGTCACCACTCAGCCCTGTCGCGCCGCCATAGTGCCGCCCAAACCACGAATCCACCTCCTCTAGAGTCACTAAACCCCTTGCACTCCATTTTTGTCCATGGCCACCTCCTCCATGTCGCTCAACCGCTAGCGACGAGCCACACCCACAAACTAACCACAGCTCCCTGTTTTGTTTCTTTTACTCTTTGTATGTAGGTATGTGTGTATGTATGAAATAGGTACAGATAAATGGTTAGTACACTGTTGTCATATGATCTACAAAGACAAAACATTGAACATTATCTGAAAATATTAGTTAGTGATCAGAGAGGACAGTAAGCACGAAATCAATCTCTATGTGAAGTAGTCTCTCTGTATGTGGTAATGTGAATGGCATGGCAATGGGCTCCCTTTTGTCTGCTTCTCTTATGATCAGAGACTCCTATGTCAGTCTCTTTACCTCTGTGTTTGTGGTTGATATGAGGTTAACTGACAAGTAAGTCCTCCCCTAGTAAGTAGTTTAGAGCTAAGTGATGTTAGTTGAGAATGATTAGAAGTTCTAGTTATCAGTATGATGCAAAGACAAATATTTGTCAATATGATGCAAAGGCATGTCTGATTAGGAGATCATTTGTCCAGTTGGAGACTCATGACCATCAATAATTAAATGAAAACATGTCAATGAGTAATTGCAATATGTCAATTGAAGATAAGTTAAATGATACTCCATAACTTGACCTGATAACTTGCTTCCTAATCCAAGTAGTTAGTACCTAAGCCTTTAACTTGAAAGGTAAGAATAAATGGACTCATTGGATTAGATTAGGGTATCACTACTACAGAAAACGTTATCACGCATTTGTTCGAATCTTCATCACAGACGGTTCGGCACCGTCTGTGTTTTTATACGTCTGTGATAACTGGTGGTTATCACAGACGGTTAAAAAATCGTCTGTGATAAGTAACAACATAGACGGTTCTAATAAAAAACCGTCTGTGATATCCATATATCACAGACGGCTATATTTACGAACCGTCTAAAATATCTAATATCACAGACGGTTCACAATTCTCACCGTTTGTGATATATGGATATCACAAACGGTTCGTAAATATAGCCGTCAGTGATATATGGATATCACAGACGGGTCATAATTAGCACCGTCTGAAATATCCACATATCACAGACGGTGATAATTATGAACCGTCTGTGATATCCATATATCACGCATTTACCATTTTACGAACCGTCAGGATATCCATCTATCACGCACGGCAATAGTTATGAACCGCGTGATAGCTCTTTCAAAGATAACTAATTTAATTTTGATTTTCGGCTAGCCTCAGGAATTGCTAGCCATGCCCTTTGAAAACAAGCAGGCAGAAAATAGATACATTACAGATGAATCAATCATTGACACTCAAAGTGATCATTTAACTCAAAATCAATTCGACACAAATATGTATCAAATATTGGCTAGCCTCAGGAATTACAATTGAATTACAACTATTCAAAGTGAATTACATTAATGAATCATTCAAGGTCGTTCAGCGGTGTTGGAGTAGTGAAACTCTCTGTTGGTGCTAATGATATCCGTCATGATGAAGGTGCAGAGCTTCCCTCGAACATCCGAGATCTCTCTCTGAACAAGTGAATCTAAATCTATATTGAAGATATGTAGCTAGCAACAGTGAAGTAGTAAGCATATATATGTAAATTTATAATTAGGAAATAATTATTGTGAGATTGACCAACCTCGGATCCTCCAACTTAGCACTCATGAGAATCGCATATGATGGCAAACGTAGAATGCACATTCTTACGCTTTTTCGACGACATCGCAAAAATAGAATTACATATATAGGTATAGTCGATTCGAGATGCATTATTACAAGTATGATAGAATTATTGTGTTGTAGCACGCATCTGAAATCGCGTCCGTGATTAAATGTGGCGTTCATTCCTTGTATAGCCCTCCTCGGCAATATAGGAGATGAACGACCTACATGTTTCCAAAAGTTAACCTCGCCATTTCAAACGAAGGAAGACTACAATAGAGTTATGTATGGAGGAAATAAGCACACTGCCGAGTACTCTCGCACAAGGGTGAAGTCGTGGCCTTTTTCATTAGGGAATCAAGGTATAGTACCGGTTCCTCTTTGGTATAATGACTAAAAGGACCTAGTGGTGCCTACTCATGTATGTCGCTTGAGTCATTAAACCTAAGTTCGTGCTGCGTATAATGTACAAATGAAATTTTTATAGCAAGTAGTGAAGCACTTACTTCTGGTTGTAGGGCACCATTATGTGGTCCTTGTCGTTTTGAGCAAGAAATCCTGTCGTTATGTATTTCTCGACGTACGATGCGTCTACCAAGATGGTTTGCTCAGAGACCACGTGTGGGTCGAGGAAACCCACCTGCTTAGATGCTACGGAGAGTGTATGGCTGAACAACTCGCGCAAAACTGTGTATATGTGTCACCGTAGGTTCCTTCCCGTGAGTCACCCATACCGCAAGATGAAGAAACAATTGACGGAAATAAGGAGGACAGTTCAGCTCCAAGGGCTTTTAGAGGGAAAGAGGTCTATGATATGGTTAAGGATATCGATGTTGTGCTTGGGAAGGGACGTAAATAAAACCCGTCGAAGAACATCCGAAGAAGCGGTCAATTTTGGGACTTGCCTTATTGGGAGCACTTAGAAGTTCACATCGCATCGACGCCATGCACGTGGAGAAGAATGTATGTGAAAGCTTGATTGGTCTCTTACTAAACATTAGTGGCAAAACAAAGGATGGTGTTAACGCACGATGTGACTTGGTTGATATGAACATAAGGACCGAGTTAGCACCGAAAGAGACCGATAAAGGACGAACATACCTTCCACCAGCTTGCTACACTATGTCCAAGGCCGAGAGAAATGAATTGTGCCAAAGCTTGCATGGTGTCAAAGTCCCGTCTGGTTATGTAATACTCCGGAAGTGTGAGAAGTCAAAAATCGGGTTAATTAAATTCAATCGGTAGAGAATTATTTAATCGGGGAAGAGTTTATTTTCAGAATTCGTCAAATCAAGTTTAGAGAGGGGCTTTTCCGCTTGTTCTCATCCACTTGGGCCTGGACCTTGGCCCATCTAGCCTAGTTTTGGCCGGCCAAAGGGGGGGAGGTGCCACCCTCCCCAAACCCTAGCCGCCCCCTCCCCTCCCCTTTTCCCTCCTCCCACTTGCAGCCGCCCCTTCCCTTCCCTTGGCCGACTCCTCCCCTCTCCTTGCGCCTCCCTCCGCCCAGTGCTGCTCCTCGCGACTCCTTCGCCAGGCTGCTGCCCATGCAAGAAGGAGAAAGAGAAGAAGGAGAAGAAGGAGAAGAAGGAGAAGAAGATCTTGTGTGGGATTGGTTCAGCAAATTCTAGCGGTTCTACAAGGGTAACGAGATGCCTTCCCCGCTGTTTGATCCATAGTAGATGCGAAACCGATTAGAATTGTTGGTTAAATGTTGGGCTGCAGAAGATTCGATTCTGTCCAGTACCTTGCGTGGGGATTTTCGTGTATTTAGAGACTGAATTTTAAGATTCCATCTCCTAGAGTTATGTGGGTTATGTCGTTATCTTTCAGTATCCGCGAAGATCACTCGATTCCGAGGTCTGAGTCAAAAGTTATGGTCGATTTAGTATCTGCTGCCAGAAATCTGACGAGAATAATCTGTCTGGATATTTCCTAAAATATGAAAGGGAAATTGGTGGAATCTGAAAGTTCACACAACTAGGTTATTGTAGATAATTCGATAACCTTTTCAGATTGATAAAGAACGATCAATTCGGAGTTACCTATTAAAAGTTATGGTCATTTTAGTTTTGCTGTTCGATTGTGTAGGCAGTTTCTGTACTGAAAGTTCAAACAATGGTTAGCCTAATATTTTGGCCGAATTGGATTATCCTGTCAACTAGAGTATTGTATATGAGTCAGTTAAGAATCTACAGAAATTGGGTTTACCTCTTTTTGACTTCCAGTTCATGAGTTATGTCAATTACCGTGCCGCTGTCCAGAAACGGTATATGGCAGGAAACGTTGTTTTTCAGTTTCAGCTTTGTAAACTCGTTTTGGGTTGTCAAGTAAGCGATGTAGAATGCCGATTAGTAGCACTGAGTATATTATGTCTTAATTGAAATTATTTTACCTGTTTAGGAGGTGAAGCCTCAGGTTTAGGAGTATCATCTTTGCCGGCTAACGCGTCGTATCGTGGAAGGCAAGTAAATGTAGCGGTTGTGCTCTTTGTTTAACCCGTTGTTCTTACTACTTGCACTATGCATGATTGACGAATGTTAAACGATATGCCATGGTTACATGTTTTCTAAGTATGAATGTGGTAGCAAGATATTAATCAATTGCTATGTTTGGATGAGTTTGGGTAGTATTGTGGTAATTTGCTTAATGAGCCAAATGCGGAATATGAAAATAAACTCAAGGTGGACATGTTGATAATTCCTTGTGGTTACATTCATGATGATCATGTTGTGGTCTATGTGGTAGAATTCCCTTTAGATCGACTGATTTTGATCTTGGTGAATCGAGTGGGGGTTATGTGGTAATGGTTTTATGACACAATGGTATTGTGCTTAATGAGACACATGTGGATTATGAGGAAGTATTCATGATGAGTATGTTGTTGACATTCGTGGTTAAATTCTTGTGGTTTATGATAATCATATCATTCATGACATGTCATAACATTTGCATTGTGGATGTCGCCGCTTATAGCGCGATCAGAGTCGGTACAACATCGTGCATTGCCGTAGCACGATGTACACTTTTACCTTATTGGGTAAAGGTGCAGTGGAGCATAGCATGCATATGCATTACATTGTGGAAAGATCATTTGCATACTTATGCAATATATTGAGGTGAAGTTATTTTGCAAACAAACGCAACTTCATAGTTGCAATGTGGAAATTGACTCATGAGAGTCTCTTGTGGTATGAGTAATGTGGTTGTGGTGGTGGAATGGGGTTCATCCCTGTGGTATGGTAGAGGTTGTGATTGTGGCATGAGATTCTTCTCTCTTGTGGTAATTGTTGATAGCAGTTGTGGATGCGAGAAATAGTAAAGTTATGAGGTAAAACATGTTAATACTTTATTGTCATTGGTAGTGGTAGTGGTGAATAATATGAAGCAGTTGATCAAGATTCAATTGTTGATATTTTACTATCATTGGTAGTAAATATGGTTGAGGCTATAATTGTGATCATTATGGGAATTGGATATTGATGCTTAATATCTTTGTAGTTAAATTAGCTTGTAAATGAATGTGGATTCACATTATGGATGTGGACATATGGATACTTTAATGATGTTGTATATTTGTTTGTAGTCTGAATAGCCTGTTAAACAGTTTGCTTGCTGAGATTTTTATCTCACCCTTGTTTCCCCCCTACAGGTGATTGTTGAGCATTCATGGGATGGGTAGAGCGGCACCACAATAATGCACTTGGTACATCCACTCATGTTGTAATAAAGTCGATGAAATTCTAGCCAAATGCTTAACTATTTGTGGATGATTATGTTATTTAATAAGGATGGACTTGTGAACCATTCTTTGATTAATCTGCTAGAGGTTGTTTAATTATTGAATTTGTTACCGTTATCTTTATTCCCTTAGTTGTTTATGCTTCCGCTTAATGCTTCTTGTCTAGAGATGTTGCAAAATAATTTATCTTGAAATTATTGGCTAGTCAGAGAGTGGTTTAGTAGCATTCCGTGTAATGTGGGTCCTGGGTGTTACAGTTGGTATCAGAGCCAGGTTTTAGGTCTGTGGTAATTAAAAATATTATATTGACACACTAGTGCACAGTAGGATGGGATGGGTCAAGCATTGCATTCGTGCTTTGACATGTTATATTGATTATTCATGCTATGAGATAATCTTGTATGTTTATGTGTTGTTTCTATGACTGCTATGAGTGAGGATAGTCAATGATAAGAGGTAGGGTTTCGGTTCGTTGCCTTGGGCATTGCTACTTATACCCCGTTCGTGGTACGGGATATTGATGCGATTACCTCGGGTAACTTAGTTGCGGATATCATGGGTAAGTTTCTTAGAAAAGTGTTATCCTCCTTGAATTGATGTTGGCGATTCTTGGCCTATTGCGCTAATGATTTTCTCGGGTTAGCTGTTTATTGCGCTTGTTAGTGTCAATAGGCCTCCAATTGTTCTTGAGGCCAAGTATTGTTTCTTCTCGATTGATGGGTTGTTTGACCGCCGTGAGCAAGTGCTTTGGAGAGACGGTATTTTTCCGTGTTGTTCCATCTTTCTTGCCGGAAAACATGACTCTTGTATTTCGTTTGATATTTTGAGAGAGAATCAAAGCTTACGTGGGAAGTTCGTTAACTTGTGGAAGCATTGGCTCTATGCATTTCTTTTGAGTTATTTCGACTTTTGAAGTTTGATTTCTCCTAGAAGGAGTGTTAAAATCCTTTATGATGTTTTGTTGTGTTTAAGTAGTAGGTGGCAATTATGTAAATAATTGATAGATTGTGAATTATCAAGTTGAAAAGTTAGTGTGGTACATCATTAATTTCTACTAACATCTTTAGAAGTGAAGTTGATTAATATGATGTTGTCCTGTTGTAGTTTCTTGAAGATTTGTGGCTAAGAATTTAGCGATACATGTGTAGAACTCATGCATTTATTAAGGATTATGAAAACAATTGTTTTGACTATTGTAGTTGTTTAATTTTCCCAACTTGTTGGATAGATTGGATTGATTGATCTTAAGTAATTAATCGACCATTCGGGATGGTCAAGTAAGGAGGTGTTGGAATATTGCCTTAATAAGATTAACCTTAATTATGTCCTCTCTTTACATACTTGATGAGCATGTACAAGCTGTTAAAGTTATGTAACTTTTACCATGCTAGATTGTTGAAACATGTATACAGTAAAGGGATGAAGGTTGATGTATTGACTTGTGGAATCTTGTCTTATAAAGTGGTATTATTGATGTTTAAAGTTATTTTATTTTAATATCTTAACATAAGGTGGAGTATCGAATCAGGCTCTTTATTGTCTTTGTGATTGCAAATTAGAGATAGGATCATTAATGCTATGTCGATGAAAAATTAATAATCAATTATTGACAAAATGGCTAGAGTGTAATTACTTTTTGCTAAACTAGAGTTGAGCATCAATCTGAGATAAATGTATGGAATCTAATAAGAGATTCATACTAGCATGTTTTGTGAGGTTGTTATGTTCTAATATCATCTTGTTAAAGAGTTTGTTTTAATATGATGGCTTATGCACTAGGTTTAACTAGATTAAGTAGTTGGAATCTTATTTGGATAATAAGAACATGATGAAGTGATTATGGTGTTGAATGTTTTAAAAAATTAAAGGAATTGGTTAATTCCATAATACTAATTGAATTGAAGGGTGTGAGATTTACGGTTGGAATCTTTTTGTACCTTATGACTTGTGTGATAGCCGAGGTTGCTTTGAGTAAAGCGACATGTTGAATGATCTTTTTTGTTCTTATCTGAATCTCGTGTTGTGGTCTTCAAGCATCCTTTGTTGGAAATGGAGGGATGTACTAATCAAAGAAAATTGCTTCTTATTGAAAGGAAAAGTTGTACTAGAAGTATTTGAGGTACAGTTGATCTTATCTTGTGTTTTCCAACCTCATTGCTATTTGTTTTTTTTTTCTTTTGGTCTTTTGGCTACTGTGATGATAACCATTTTCTGTATGCTGGAATTTATTTCTTCTTATCTCTTCTTCTAAGAACATGGTAATTGTTGTGGGTTGTGAAGCCTTTTGTTGGTCGTGGTTTTGGGATAGAGTATGATTTATGGGCCAGTGAGAGTCTATCTACAATGGTGTAGATGATGTACTCAATTGAGCTAATTGTTGAGGTGGCCAACTTGAGATAAATGAGTTGGTGTGTTGGGTAATGATTTGAAAATCCTTGGTTCAAGGAAGTTAAATTATTAAAAGAAATGAATTGGGAAATTATTGTTATGTCAAGTAGTGCGATGCTCTCTTGATTCTTGTTTATGCGGTGTGTTTATGGCGAGACCATTTGCAAATTGAGTTGACGTATGTTGAGGCGTAGTCTTTTCAGCTAGGAAAAGAAATTGATTGTTTTGGTCTGCATCGAGTGATTTTTTCACTCTTAGCTTATGTGGTGTGGTTCTCCAATTGTCTACTTGACGAGTAGAAATATTTTGTGGTGAATCCTTTGATTTGGATCGTGGTCCTTTGAAGGAAAGCTGGTTGCTAGTGTGATGCTTGAGAGTTCTTTACTCTTCTGTTGCTGGGTTCTATTTGCAAAAGATACCGTTGTGCTTCTAGTAGAAAGATGTGAGTGGAATTTGTGATCAAATTCTTTAAAAAGGGTATATTGGGTTATCCCGAGTATATTTAATAAGAGAAAAGTGTTTTAAGAAAGAGGATGGTTTGAGAAAGTGGTCTTAATAGTTATTGCGGGAAATTTTGCCAAAATGGCAGGACCTGTTGGCTGCTCAGGGCCGACAAAAGAATTATGCGGATGTTCGGCGCCGAGAATTGGAGTTTGCGGTGGGAAGCCTTGTGCTCCTTCGGGTGTCTCCGACCAAGGGTATTGTTCGTTTTGGTACCACCAGGAAGCTTAGCCCGCGGTACATCGGTCCTTTCCAGCTGGTTGCTCGGTGGGTAGTTTGGCTTATCGCTTGGAGTTGCCAAACTCTTTGAGTGGTGTGCACAATGTTTTCCATGTGTCTATGCTGAGAAATACTTATGGATCCGAACACAAGATTGACTCGAACAGTCACGGTGGAGCAGATCTCACCGTGGAGAGTCGGCCGATCAGTATCTTGGATACGCGGAGCGGTCTTGAGGAATAAGACCATCAAGTATGTGAAGGTCCTTTGGACGAATCAGTCTGAGAGAGAAGCTACGTGGGAGTTGGAGGATCATTTGCGAAAGAAGTACCCCGAGCTCTTCGAGGCTGGTGAGTACTCCTAGTTTGGGTTGCTTTTTGCTTGTTGTTCTTTTCTTTGTGGTCTGTAGAGTTGGATTCGAGGGCGAATCCTTTTAAGGTGGGAAGAATGTAATACTCCGGAAGTGTGAGAAGTCAAGAATCAAGTTAATTAAATTTAATCGGTAGAGAATTATTTAATCGGGAAGAGTTTATTTTCGAATTCACAAATCAAGTTTAGAGAGGGGCTTTTCCGCTTGTTCTCATCCACTTGGGCCCGGCCTTGGCCCATCTAGCCTAGTTTTGCCGGCCAAAGGGGAGGTGCCACCTCCCAAACCCTAGCCGCCCCTCCTCCCCTTTCCCTCCTCCCACTTGCAGCCGCCCCTTCCCCTTCCCTTGGCTGACTCCTCCTCTCCCTTGCGCCTCCTCGCCTGTGTGCTGCTCCTCGCGACTCCCCTTCGCCTAGGTCTGCGCTCATGCGCAAGAAGGAGAAAGAGAGGAAGAGAAGAAGGAGAAGAAGATCTTGTGTGGGATTGGTTCAGCAAATTCTAGCGGTTCTACAAGGGTAACGAGATGCCTTCCCCGCTGTTTGATCCATAGTAGATGCGAAACCGATTAGAATTGTTGGTTAAATGTTGGGCTGCAGAAGATTCGATTCTGTCCAGTACCTTGCGTGGGTATTTTCGTGTATTTAGAGGCTGAATTTTAAGATTCCATCTCCTAGAGTTATGTGGGTTATGTCGTTATCTTTCAGTAGCCATGAAGATCACTCGATTCCGAGGTCTGAGTCAAAAGTTATGGTCGATTTAGTATCTGCTGCCAGAAATCTGACGAGAATAATCTGTCTGGATATTTCCTAAAATATGAAAGGGAAATTGGTGGAATCTGAAAGTTCACACAACTAGGTTATTGTAGATAATTCGATAACCTTTTCATATTGATAAAGAACAATCAATTCGGAGTTACTTATTAAAAGTTATGGTCATTTTAGTTTTGCTGTTCGATTGTGTAGGCAGTTTCTGTACTGAAAGTTCAAACAATGGTTAGCCTAATATTTTGGCCGAATTGGATTATCGTGTCAACTAGAGTATTGTATATGAGTTAGTTAAGAATCTACAGAAATTGGGTTTACCTCTTTTTGACTTCCAGTTCATGAGTTATGTCAATTACCGTGCCGCTGTCCAGAAACGGTATATGGCAGGAAACGTTGTTTTTCAGTTTCAGCTTTGTAAACTCGTTTTGAGTCGTCAAGTAAGCGATGTGGAATGCCGATTAGTAGCACTGAGTATATTATGTCTTAATTGAAATTATTTTACCTGTTTAGGAGGTGAAGCCTCAGGTTTAGGAGTATCATCTTTGCCGCTAACGCGCCGCATCGTGGAAGGCAAGTAAATGTAGCGTTGTGCTCTTGTTTAACCCGTTGTTCTTACTACTTGCACTATGCATGATTGACGTAATGTTAAACGATATGCCATGGTTACATGTTTTCTAAGTATGAATGTGGTAGCAAGATATTAATCAATTGCTATGTTTGGATGAGTTTGGGTAGTATTGTGGTAATTTGCTTAATGAGCCAAATGCGGAATATGAAAATAAACTCAAGGTGGACATGTTGATAATTCCTTGTGGTTACATTCATGATGATCATGTTGTGGTCTATGTGGTAGAATTCCCTTTAGATCGACTGATTTTGATCTTGGTGAATCGAGTGGGGTTATGTGGTAATGGTTTTATGACACAATGGTATTGTGCTTAATGAGACACATGTGGATTATGAGGAAGTATTCATGATGAGTATGTTGTTGACATTCGTGGTTAAATTCTTGTAGTTTATGATAATCATATCATTCATGACATGTCATAACATTTGCATTGTGGATGTCGCCGCTTATAGCCGCGATCAGACGGTACAACATCGTGCATTGTCAGTAGCACGATGTACACTTTTACCTTATTGGGTAAAGGTGCGATGGAGCATAGCATGCATATGCATTACATTGTGGAAAGATCATTTGCATACTTATGCAATATATTGAGGTGAAGTTATTTTGCAAACAAACGCAACTTCATAGTTGCAATGTGAAATTGACTCATGAGAGTCTCTTGTGGTATGAGTAATGTGGTCGTGGTGGTGGAATGGGGTTCATCCCTTGTGGTATGGTAGAGGTTGTGATTGTGGCATGAGATTCTTCTCTCTTGTGGTAATTGTTGATAGCAGTTGTGGATGCGAGAAATAGTAAAGTTATGAGGTAAAACATGTTAATACTTTATTGTCATTGGTAGTGGTAGTGGTGAATAATATGAAGCATTGATCAAGATTCAATTGTTGATATTTTACTATCATTGGTAGTAAATATGGTTGAGGCTATAATTGTGATCATTATGGGAATTGGATATTGATGCTTAATATCTTTGTAGTTAAATTAGCTTGTAAATGAATGTGGATTCACATTATGGATGTGGACATATGGATACTTTAATGATGTTGTATATTTGTTTGTAGTCCGAATAGCACATTAAATAGTTTGCTTGCTGAGATTTTTATCTCACCCTTGTTTCCCCTACTGTGATTGTTGAGCATTCATGGGATGGGTAGAGCGGCACCACAATAATGCACTTGGTACATCCACTCATGTTGTAATAAAGTCGATGAAATTCTAGCCAAATGCTTAACTATTTGTGGATGATTATGTTATTTAATAAGGATGGACTTGTGAACCATTCTTTGATTAATCATTGGAGGTTGTTTAATTATTGAATTTGTTACCGTTATCTTTATTCCTTAGTTGTTTATGCTTCCGCTTAATGCTTCTTGTCTAGAGATGTTGCCGAAATAATTTATCTTGAAATTATTGGCTAGTCAGAGTGGTTTAGTAGCATTCGAGGTAATGTGGGTCCTGGGTGTTACACAGTTACTCCGCTAACATTAAGAAACTTGTTTCTATGCAAGATTTGAAATTAATTGGTATGAAGTCTCATGATTGTCATGTGCCTTGATGACACAAATGCTTCTGTTGCAATTAGGGATATCTTGCGAACAAGGTCCGAGTGGCAATCTTGAGGTCGTGTTATTTCTTCAACTCAATTGCTCGTAAGGTCATCGATCCCGGGACTAGATGCTCTACAGCCGAGGTGGTGATAACTCTATGTCAACTTGAGATGTATTTCCCTCTGTCATTTTTCGATATCATGGTCCATCTCATTGTTCATCTTGTGAAAGAGATAAAGATATGTGGTCCCGTGTTCCTACGCCATATGTACCCGTTCGAGAGGTATATGGGAATTCTCAAGTCCTACGTGACGGAATCGATCTCGACCGAGAGCAGCATCATCGAAGGTAATGCAACCAAGAGGTTATTGAGTTCGCGTCGACTACATGGCTCGTGGAACCGATAGGTGTGCCTCTATCTCGCCATGAGGGAAGGCCGATGGTATCGGGACCATCGGAAGAAATCAATCACTCCCGATCCGATACGCACACTCAAGCCCATTTCACGGTCTTGCAACACATGACCCAAGTGTCCCCGTGACATCGACGAGCACAAAGACATGGTACGCCAATGTAATCCGGACCGGTCGGAGGTTTGGATCACTAGAGAGCACAACCGCGGTTCAACGAATGGTTAAAGGTGCGAATCATGACCGGAGGTCATCAAGTGATGATCGCTGCTATGGTTGGCAAAGGGCCACAATTTACAATTGTCACATGGCAAGGATACGACATAAATGGGTACACATTTTATACGGCAGCTCAGGATAGGAAGAGCACAGTCCAGAATAGCGGTGTCCGCATAGATGCATTCAGTACCGATGGGCTGAGGAGCTCGTACTATGGGCAAATAGAGGAGATATGGGAGCTCGACTACGTGCTTTTCAAGATCCCCCTATTTCAGTGTCGTTGGGTCCATCTCCCATAGGTGAAGGTCGACAAGTACAGCGTCACTACCGTGGACCTCGATCGTGTCGGATACAAAGACGAACCATTCGTACTGGCTAACCAAGTTGTTCAAGTCTTCTATGTAACCGACCCGACAAATAAGAAGCGTCACGTAGTTCTTCATGGAAAAAGAAGGATTGTCGGAGTTGAGAATATAGTGGACGAGGAAGAATACAATCAATTTGACGAGTTGCCTCCTTTCGGAGACGGCATTAGGCTCGAGGAAGAACCCAGCGAGGAAGCTAGCTATATTCGCGTCGATCATCATGAAGGACTATATTTTAATTAAGAAATTACTCCATTGTAATTAATTTATTCCATAACATCTTTGCAAAGAAACTAGTATACTCATGCCTAAAAAACTCTGTCGTATGTATATTTTGATGTCAACGTGGAATTGTAATCGCTCCTGTCCTTATGGACCGTATATTTTGGTGTATTAAAAAATTCATTTAATTTGGAAAATAGTCCAGCTGCACCACCTTTCTAGAAACCTAAAAAACTAAAATTTTATGGTAAATAGTCCAACACCTTTGCAAAGAAACTAGTATACTCATGCCTAATCCTGCAGTCATCACTGCAGAAGACGACATAGTCGTCCCACCCTTCCACACCGCAGCCAGTGCTCGTGCACCGTGGCCATCCTCCGACAATGCCACACCCGCCCGGTGGCGGCCTTCTTCCCCACGCCGCGCTGGACCATGTCCGCGGCGAGCCTCGCACACCGCTGCACTTCCGGTTGGTCTTGGCCGTCTCGCACCGCCGCGGTCGGCTCGTCCTCGACTTTGGCCGATGTAGTGCTTCCCAACGTCGCGCGTGTCGCCGGCCGTGTAGAGGAGGAGACCGAGCACGAGGCGCGGCCTTGTGGCGCCACGGCCGCCCATTCAAGGAACATGAGGCCGCGCTGCATGTCTTGGGGCGCGAAGACAAGCCCGAGGCCGACGATGAAACAAGCCCCACGGGTTACCGGCGCCGGCCAGGTGGTTGACGACTGTGAGGTGGCGCTCGTTGTCCTGCCACTTCATCGCCTCCTCTCGCTCCAGCGCCACGCGCCTCCCCATGGCGCTGCCTTGGACACCTTGTACAAGGCCTTGCAACTCAATATACGTATATACGAAAGTCAAGATGTTAGAATAAATAGTAGTACATCGTCACGTATTTTGTAGGTATAAATATGCGTCACGTTAATCGTAGGCTGCATAGGTCCTCCATGGTGAGGAGAGCTCGCGTCCACCGCGCCGACGATGTCGACGACGACATCGTGAGAAAGAGCGCGATCACCGACCTCCTCGCCTTGGTGCTGGCCATCATGCTCGCATGCTCACCTTGGCGATTGCTGCGCGTACGTACTCAAAACCGTGAGACGAAGAGCGATGGGAGTTTAATCTTCGATGAATTATTAATTCTGTCTTATAAAGAACTAGGAGTAACTGGCGTGCGAGACGAAGAGACGGTTGTGCGATGGTGAGATGAAGAGACATGTCAGGCGGGAGACGAAGAGGTAGGAAATATCCCAGACGGTTCTCCTTTGGAACCGTCTGTGATGATAATATCACAGACGGTTCTATCGTGGAACCGTCTATAACCATAATATCACAGACGGTTCTTTAATAGAGCCGTTTGTGATACTAGTATATTACAGACGGTTCTAAAATTGAACCGTTTGTGATACTTCAGCCATATCACAGACGGTTTGTAAATAGAACCGTCTGTGATGTGGACTATATCACAGACGGTTGAATTTAGAACCGTCTGTAATATACTAGTATCACAAACGGCTCTATTAAAGAACCGTCTGTGATATTATGGTTACAGACGGTTCCATGATAGAACCGTCTGTGATATTTCCTACCTCTTCGTCTCCCGCGCGATATGTCTCTTCATCTCACCATTGCTACAGCTCCCGATGATTTGCGTCTCTTCGTCTCACGCTCTGAATTTATTCCTTGTTTTATATAAAAGGATCATCCGCCATTGAAGATGATCATCCCACACACTTATAAGAAAACAGAAATGGTCGCCTCTTCCTTGTCGCCGGCATTGATAGCCTTCCTGGCCACACTGTACGAGCACCTCTCTCGCTGTACGCTGAACCGTGCTGCAGAAGAACACTGTTTCAACAGTGTCTTCACTCCTCTGCCGGCCGAGAATTTGCCGGAGCAGGCGACAGCCACCTTTCGTCGTCTTGACATCCTCCTCCACCGTGTCTTCCAGGTGATCTCCCACTTTCGGCGAGTTTATCGTGTCATCGACGTGGCCCTCCAAAATGAGGTTGCACATCTCCAAGAGGCTTGCCGTGACTTGGACTGCGTTATCGAGGCAGCAAGCGACCGAATCCATCAGGTCGAGACCCCTGAAGCAAGGGAAGAGAGGCTATGGGCTCAATGCTTCTTGATTCTACAGTACAATGGTCTTGAGGAGACACTCGAATGAGTGCGTCAGCGGGTGGACGCATTTTGGGCTTCGTTCGCTGCTGATCAGGAACCGTCCGATGCCGACGCCGTCGCCTATGAAGTATTGAAGACGGAGATAGCAGCCTACCTCCGTCACTAGAAAAACTTTATTTACAAATTTTTCGGTTTCTACCTTTTGAAGATCATTATCTTTTCTTAATCTTTTGTTTAATTATATCGAGACGGTTTAATCTTTTGTTTAATTATGTCGACGTGTGATCTTTTCTTAATCTTTTGTTTAATTATATGACGACGGTTTGTAAAAGAACCGCTCGTGATAAATCACTATCACGCACGGTTCCAAATGTAACCGTCAGTAAAAGTTCAACACGAGCGGCTCCTTTGGAACCGCTCGTGATGAGGCGTCGATATCACGAGGCGGTTACGATTACCAATCGCTGCGTGATACTACGAGCGGTTTGTAGAATTAACCGTCGTGATACCACGACATGATTCTTATTAGGAACCGTCAGGATAATTCCTGACGGTTCCTAATAAGAACCGCCTGTGGTGAGTAACTATCACGACGGTTCCAAAGGGAACCGTCCGTATAAGTTTAACACAGACGGCTCCTTTGGAACCGTCTGTGATGAGGCGTCCAGTATGACCTGTTTTGTAGTAGTGTATACATATTTGAATCAAGATAATCAGTAGTTAAGTCTCGAGTATTTGATTAGTGACATCTCACTTAGTAATTTCCATATTGAATTAGTTGTAGTTTGATCAAGCATAATAGTAGCCGGTTAAATTGTATGACTAGTAGAGGAATTCAGGTGGGTCCCCATCTCTTTCAGATTCTCTAGATACATGACTATGTGAGTGCATCAGTAGGGTCATCCCAGTAAGCTAATTAGTAGTTAGCATGGTGATTAGCTAGTGGATATCATGTTTAGCAAATGTGTTGTTAATGGAGTTAATTAGTAAATAAGTCTAAGATGATAAGTTAGGTAATCAAAGGATGGTGAGGAAATAACAGATGAACCCCGGTGGCTAATTTAATTAATTAGCCTCAAAGACATTAGAAGATTAGTTAAAAATCCCTAGTGTAATTTAATTAGCTATGTGCACTGTCAGTAGTGCTAATTGATATATGAGCCCATCCAAGTAAAAGAGCAATGAATGTCTGTTAATTGATAATTGGAAATAGCTAGAATTTAACTAAAAAGCTGGCTCAAATGAATGCTCCATGGTAGTATATGAATCATTCAGGTTAATTAGAAAATGCTAGGAGTACGTACATATACATATGTACAGCCTTATATGCCAAATAATGATAATGAACCATATCAATTAGAAACTAGTTAAAGTAAATGATTTGGGCAAACTAGAAGTTAATTATGAGTGGTATCCTAATGTAAGCAACTAGATGAGTGAATCAAAGTGGTTAGATGCTAATTAGGTGATAGATGATAGTACTAGCTGGTAGTAGGATACATCTTTTTCTAGATATTGCAATGAGTTAGTAGCTAGTAGATGTGTAGTTAGCATACTACATACTCAAATGATGTTAACTAATGAGCATGACCATGGGTAGGGATTAGCTAAAAATGGTTAAAGCTTAATTAGGAGATTAGGAGTAACTAGAAATTAAATCGTACAGTATTTAAGTAATGACTATGCCATAGCAAATTACAATCGTATTAGTGATTGAATTAAGCAATTAAAACCTACATGAAGTCATCAATGACCAAGGTTAAGTGAATTGAAGATCAAGTAAATAGAATAAGATTGGGTATATGTATATACCTATTTGTCAAAACAGTGGATTGTGTAAGTTAAGTCTTAGGTTATAGTAATATAGCCTTGGTTGGGCATACACATGTGAACCAATGATCAATAGTTAACCTTTGGCCATGGATGTACTACTGATAAAAATGATAATAAGATGAACTTAAATCCATAGACACCTCTAATCAAAATGTCATGCTAATGCCTAGCCAACGCTTGGAAATTCCAGCTAAGGCTCATGGAATTTTCTTAATAAATATAAATCGATAAGATAAACTATTAAATAAGCTAGGTCCCATGTGTCAGTGAGACTTATGTCTACCCAGAGTACACCTCGCACTTATGCATAGGTCTCACCTAACCTTCATGGAACTTCCTTGGTAAATAGGAAGTAATAACTAAAATAATCATGAGAGCATAGAAGAAGATTAATTTTGACTGTATGATCATCGTTGATGTATACATAGAATGCCTAGAGAGAATACTTGTGAGTACTAGGTGGCCTCTTAAGGAAGATAACATCATCTAAGCTCTAAGTATCGTCCGTCGTCATCCGTTCTCAGTAGCAGAACCCTTCATGATATGAAAACAAATCTGAGAGTATTACCTAACCGAGTAATCTCTCCCATATCGGTAACCATTGAGAAATATTCCTACGGACATTTTCTCTCTCCCTAATAAACTTATCTACTTTAAATCGCAATATTTCTTTCATAAATTCCTTGGTTGTACTTTGGCACAAGTATTTCGTTCATCGACTCCGTGGATAATTCATTTGTAGTATTTACTTCATCAACTCTAGATGAGTACATATTTAGGTCTCATCTGAAGTACCCCCTTGCTTTCAAAACACCAGTAAGTATGTTTAAATTCTGTTTGAAGTGTTTTCATTTATTTGAATGTATTTGGATTTATTGGATACCATTTGGTTACTTTCAGTCATTCTGGAGTTCAATCATATTATGCGTAGTTAGACTCCGAAGCTGTGATGGGATAGCAATCCCAACAAGATTGAGGTCAGAATCAAGATTGTCCGAGCGTTGAACAGGACGATTATCAGCACGTTGAGCGAGACTGTTATCATAATGTCAAGAAAGGCGAATATCAGAATATTGAGCAAGGCGGGTTAATACTTTGATCATATTGCACCTAATTTTTGCAATTATATTGTTTTAAATTATGAAATTGCATTGCTATGTTTTATACAGCTATATTGGTCTAGCTCGTAGTTAATGCCTTAATAATAAATGTGTATAATCTTCCAATCCTTAATTTTGGACATTATCCTTGTCGCCCTAGAATTAATGATTTACATACTAGTTATAAGTCTGAATCTAAGTGTCATGCTTAGCCTTGCTTAGATACATTGTCATTCAGGCATTAAGTTGCCCAACATCAATCAACACTTTGAAAATGAAATTGGGCAGTCGAGGCTGGGAGACTAGCTAGTATGTTAGATGAAAGGTTATTTTGAAAATAAAATAAAACCTGAAAAACAGATTTAGACTCGGGTGGCTGGAAAGAGTGGTTGGCGCAGGGGGCACGAAGAGGATGTTGGTATGTGGATGTACCACCCGAGTCAATTCAGGACTGAATCTGGTAATGACCACTCATGTAAAACAGTGCAACCACAAGTCTGTAACACTTAAGACCTGGCTAACTAATTTGTTCGTCTCGGCGTGGCTTCGCCATTAGAGGATGCGGGTGGATAGTCGGGGGAGAACGAAGCCACAGGAACCGCATAGCGCTAAAGGGAGACCTCCGGGTGGCAAGGGGGGCCTCCAAAGGAGGTGATACCTAGCGATGCGAAGTTGCAATGAGGTGGGTGTCGGGACCCCGGGTATGCAACCCCGAGACCCTCTGTGCAAATCGAACTAGTCCCATGATCAGTGGCTAGCACACAGTCTCAACAAAGATGAAATCATATCCATACAACAAGCTAAAGAAGAAGCAGGCAAATTAATATTTATAGAAGCAAAAGACCTCATGGTCAAGGTTTTTACAGGGTTGCCACGCAGGTGAAAGCATCTAGGCCCCTAAAAAGTGTTTTAGCATTTAATGACAATATGTTCTATGGGACTAATGTGATTATTGAGTGTTTAAAAAGGTTTAGTCCCAGTGATGAACACATCTACATGGAAATACATGCTTGAGGACAACATGAAGATCAATATGGCTCGAAGACAAGGTTTAGGATCTTTTTCTATTTACCAGTCTTAGGAGAATTGTTGGGAGACTGGATTATAGGTTAGATGTCGTACTATCAAGAGGGGTCATAATTAGTAGCCTAATAACATGTTCCTAAGCACAATGGATCAATCTAGGATCATGCATACTTTTGAGATTGTGTTGAAAAAGAATCTCTTGTGTTTTTTCAAGTATAACGGTAGTACCAAAACTTACTTGGCGGAACTACCGCTCAAACGGTAGTACCGCAGTGAACTTGGCGGAACTACCGCTCAATGGTAGTACCGCAAGTCCCTTTAAGAATCTACCGTAAAGTTTTTGAGTATTTGAGAAGTGTTCCAAGTCTTGATCAAAAACCCTTGCTCCATAACGGTTAAAATGCTTTTGGGGTTTACTTGGATTTTCCTTGAGAGTTGTTCTGTGTATTTTAAATGTGCGGGTGTCCCAACGTTCTTTTTGCGGAACCACCGCTTGGCGGTAGTACCGATCCTTTGTGCGGTACGTTTTTTCCAGAACACATGTGTTTTTTAGAAGTTTGTTGCTCTTTCAAGGAACGGTAGTACCGTAGTGCTTCCAGCGGAACTACCGTATCTTCAGTACATCCGATAATTTAGTGGTGGTACATTTTTTACAGAACATGTGTTTTTGGAGTTGTTTTGACTGTTTTGGGGACGGTAGTACCGGAGCTCAACTCGCGGAACTACCGCATTCCCGGATCTTCCGTTTGTTAAATGGCGGTACGTAATTTCCAATACTGATGTTTTTGGAACTCAAGAAAAACAGAAGTACCTGTTCTTAATCGGAACCTCCGCTAAAACGGAACTACCGTATTTTAGTTGGCGGTAGTACCGCGTCGAATTTCTAACGGCTTTGTTAGAGCATTTAATGACTTATCTGTTCTAGCCGTTACAAGCCGTTTTGGGATGGTGCGGTAGTACCGGTCGTTCAATAGCGGTACTACCGTTTGTGCTATTTTTCTTGTAACTTGGTCCCAACAGTCGTTTTTGTTGTGAGAGGTTATAAATACCCTTCCACATGCTCTTGGACAGAACTAGTGCTTACACATTTACATTCTTGAGCAAGAGCATTCACTTCACACCTCATTTACACCTGTGCATTCATTGTGAGGTTGTTGAGCACAACTTCAAGTGCATTCATTCTAGTTTGATCCATTGCACTTGAGTGCTGTCAAGCAAAGATTGTGATCTGTTACTCTTGGTGTTGTTAGCACCTAGACGGCTTGGCGGGAGTTTGCACGTGATCTCTTCAAAGAAGATTGTGAAGAGACTCGGTGCCAATTGTGATTGGTCTGGTGTTCACTATCTCCGGAGTGAAGGAAGAACAACCACCGTGAAATCGAGGAAGGCTTAATTTGTGAAGCCGACTTGATTAGTTCAAGATTCTTCAATGTGGACTAGTGAAGACTTAGGTCTTCGATACCACAGGAAAAACATTCTTGTCTCCACTGTGGTTATCTCTTGTCTTTATTTTTGCATTTACATTACAACTTGAACCTATGATTTACTTGTTTAGCTAGTCTGTAACTTGCATTGCTTTTGCTTCACTGTCTTGAGTAGATATTTATTTCTATCTTCTTGTCTCTAGTTTACTCTGTTAAAACTGTGTTGCTGAAAGTTTTAATTTGGTCCATTAAAATTTAGAAACCTCCTATTCACCCCCCCTCTAGTCGGTTATCCTTGATCCTACAGAGGGCTCAACACCAAGAGGTTACAAGCAGCGGAAAACAAAACATCTCGTAGAGGCCATCCGACATGCCCGCATGCAATCGAGTGAAGGACGCGGCCTACCTTGCAAGGTCGTCAAAATACTCTTCTTCATAGAACTCTGAGTTCCCTGGTTCACCCTCCTCGGCTGATCAAATAGAGGGCATAAAGCCGAGAGTACTTTGAATGTACTCAGCAAGCCGCGGGGAGATGTATACAAATAATATTCATGCAGGGCTTAACAAGAATAGCTTTATGGTTAATTTGCAGAAAGCAGTATTGATTGGAAATACAATAAGTAGCTTGCAAAGCACAGGTTGAAAGATTAATATATAAGTAAACAAGTTTCTTTGAAACCGCTCGTGAACAGTATGTTCACTTCCCAAACTACTCTGGGACCACCCGTGAACACCCTGTTCACTTCCTAGACCACACTAGGAACACAAATGAGAAGTTCTACCCCTCGTGCGATATCATCAGGTATTGTCCATAACCGAGGATACGGCTATTCGAATAGTTTTACACTCTACAGAGGTTGTACCACTTTACCCACATAACATGACTTCTCTAGTTGGTTTGACATCTGTCGACACCACCGCTCACTACCTTGGCTGAGCAGTCTAGAGCACGCGTCAAGGCCTTTACAAAATTCTGTTTTGACTCAGTTCTGCTCACTAAGGATTCGCCTTCCTGGCCCCCTCTTGCGCCATTCCCAACCAAAACAGAATCGACTCAAAACATTGCTAATTAGTTGGCCCAGTCCACCCCATAAATGAAATTATGGTTGCATGGTATGACCCAAATCAATGGAGCACAAAGTTAAGTCCTTAGGGACTACTCAGGCGAAACAACCACATCCCATGTGCTTCTTGCACCCCCTTTACTACACGATCGTTTGCCTGAGTAAGAAATCATTTTGGGTTCAACCCAACCAAATGACAACCCTTGCCATAGCGCAATATCTTTTAAAAGCAGTGGCTCCACCACAATTCCATATTTCCTTCAGTCAAATTTATCATTATTGAATAAGATCAAGGCTCCTTCGGATAACTAAAGCATGGCTAAGCAATACACACCCATGTTGGTATTACAACAATGTCCAACCAAGATTACCCATCCTATGGTGTCCAAGGGTACATGTCAACATGTCGCTTACATTTATCAAGGAGGCATATTCTTGAGTGGTTTTTAGCTAGTTTCCAAAACCAATTTTATACAACTAGCCATGCATGTTGATATGAAACAATATACTTTTATAAAATGGGTTCGATATGATCAAAGGTCCACGACTTGCCTTTGCTAAAGAGTTTAAATGCTTTAGTCAAGGTTGACGAGTTGTAGTACTCCGAGTTTCGTTTAGAGGGAATTTAATCGGGGAAAGACTGCTAGTTCTTTTTTTCCGGTTTTTGGAGCGGTTTAGTGGGTTGGGCCTCCGGCCAGGCCATCCAGGCCTTGAGGCCGGCCAAGACTTCCCCCTTGGGCCTAGCCCCATGCGCCCCATCCTCTCCTAACCTAGCCGCCCCTTTCCCCCTGGCCGAACCCCACCCCTCTCATTTGGCCGCCCCCATCCCCTCTTTCCCCCCTCACGTCCCTGCCCTTGGAGCCGCCCCTTCTTCATCCCTGGTGGCTGCTCCCTGCGGTGGTGCCTCCCAAACTCGCCTACGGAGCTTCCCCGCTGCCGGTCTTTGCGAGGATCCAAGGAGGACAACAACTGTTCGGTCAAAGGAGGGGAGGAGGAGGAGGAAGATCATCTTCTCCAAGTTTCTTCCGCCTACTTCCTGGTTGCTGCAAGGGTAACGAATGCCGATCCTCATCGTTTGCTTAGTGGTAGATATGATTTGGATCATAATTGGTTAGATTGTTTTGCTGCGACTAGAAAATCGGTTATGTCCAGAATATTTCGTGGCTTGTTTCATGATTTTAGAGGCCGAATTTGAGTTTTCCATATCCTAGAGTTATGTATATATTGTTCTTATCTTTCGTTGGCCGCTAAGAACACTGAATTCAGACGTCGGATCAAAAGTTATGATAGTTTTCGTCTCTGCTGTCCGTAATCTAACGAGAATGAACTGTCAAGTTGTCTTTTAAAATATGAGTGGGATAATGGAAAATTCAGGGCTTTCACCCAACTAGGTTATTGTAGGCCTTGATCTTAGCTTTTGATATTGATAAAGAATGCAAAGTTTGGTGTATCCAATTAAAAGTTATGGCACTTTCTGTGCTGCTGTCCAGAATCGCCGGAAGTTCTGACAGATAGTGTTGGTTGGTCTTGTGGAGATTGATACATATAGAATTCGAGGTTTCCACCAACTAGGTTGTTGTAGATAATTTCATTACCTTTCAATCAAATCTGAGAACACCCCTTTTCAAGTTTTAGATCAAAAGTTATGCTATTTTTTACCGCTGCTATCTGTATAGACTTTCTGCCAGAATGTTGTTTAATTCAAGTAACGGGTATAATTTAGATGGTGGGATTGGGGATATGAGTTAGGGCGATGCGAGTAGTGTCTTGATGACTTGGTTCTTATTGAGTAACTTTGGTGTAGGGGGTGAGGCGCCAAGGTTAGCGGCTTCTTCGTTGCCTCCCAACGCATCGCAACGCTAAAGGCAAGTACAATGACTTATGTGTGATTTGTAAACCCCGGATGCTCGTTGATTGGTATGGTGTTATGTTGATGTGTGAGAAGCTTAAATGTTCATGTGCCATCCACGGGAGTGGAGGTTATGGTAGACAAGAATGTTATGATGATTATGTTCTTTGTGTACGCTCTTTCTTGTGTGTGGAGATGATATTAACCATTGTTCATAAATTTATTCATACAATCATGTTCATGTTCCGTCCACGGGAGTGGAGCTCCATGGGAGTGGAGTCTAAAGTCCCATCAATTCCAGTATGGGCAAGTGAAGCCCCACCATTCCAATGTGGGTAGTATTGGACACCCGTATGAAACGTTCTTCATACGGTATTTTGGATCCCCGTATTTCGATAAATACGGGCTTAAGTGAACACCGACAGGTGTGTCACTTGCTATACAGTATAAGCACGAGTGCGAGTCCATCCATTCATGGCATCCATGCATTGCGATTCTTTCTTTCAGATATTTCTTATGTGCTATGTATCTACATGAAGTATGTTCTTATGTCGTTGTACTTGCTGAGTCTCGGACTCACTCTTGTTTGTTGTTTTGTTTTAGGTGGTCGTTGATGATGACTCTATCGGGAGGAGTAGACATGCACTAAACACACATCACCAAATTCAGTTTCAATAATAGAACTTGGTTGAATTCCTTTATTTGTTTAGAGATAAATCTTGTAATAATTGAGGCGACATGTGGATGATGTGTCTGTTTGGTTATGGATGTTTATTTTCCATTTGTGGTACTTGACTTTGCATAGGTTCATATTATATTGGTGCGATTATGCCTTTTGAGCGATTCTCCTTCCATTCGTTATAATTTGGATTATTGCTTCAATTCTCATGATTATGGTTGTATGTTAGAGTCTTTAGGTAACATTTTAGCTTACGGATAGCCGAGGTGTTCTGATTGGTATCGAGCGGGCTTTAGGTCCGTGGATGATAGTTATACATTAAATTGACATACTATGCACGAGGTGGGGATTGGGTCATTCTTTGTTTCTACAAGTTTCCGCTGTTATGTTTCATTTCATGGCGATTGTGATATTGATTCTGTGTTTTCATTGAATTGTTGAGCTAAATGTTTAGTTTATTTGCTGTGGTGCTCTTAGATGGCGAGAGGCGGGTCGTGGCTGTGGCCGTCCACCGAGCCGTGGCCGCGGTCGTGGACGTGGTTCGGCTGTCTCTTCACCTCCGACCGAGGAAGCTGCTGGTACTACCGCTGAGGAGGTTGCCTCAGCTGCTCAACCGACCGCTGAAGCTCAGGCCACGTCAGCTGTGATCATTCAAAATCTTGAGAGGGAGGTTCAGCATCTTCGTCGGCGATTGCGGGCCGCCCCTCGCGGCACTTTTGCCCGTGTGCGTGAGCCGTCGTTGCAAAGACTCCACCGAGGCCGGATGAGCCTCCGTGAGTGGATGTCGCTCCGTTTGGACACTTTCGACGGAGTGGTACTCGGTTCGAGCCGCAAATTGGTTACGTTACATGGAGAGGCAATTTGGAGCTTTAGAGATGACCTCGGCGAAGCGCGGTTTGTGGCCTTTCAATTGAAGGGCCAAGCGATATTTGGTGGGAAGGGGTTGCATGCGCTAGGACCCCATTGCGAGAACCATCACTTGGGAAGAATTTGTGGAAACGCTTTAGGGTGAAGTTCTATCGATTCCTTCCTTGAGAGGATGGAGCGATCATTGCGACTTTGGTTCAAGGGAAGAAGACATGGCGGAGTATGAGATTGAGTTCAACAATGCACGCGTTTGTACCAACTGTAGCTAATGATGATCGAGAGAAGGCTAAGAGGTTCGCGAGGCCTCAACCAGAGTATCGCCATGTTTTGGGTGCGGCGAGGCTTGCGTGACTTGGCTCCCGTGGTTGATCGAGCGAGGAATGGAGTTGGAGAGGATCTTTCTTCTCGAGCGGTGCTAGTGGTTCTATCTCATCGGTGGTTACGGCTTTGGCGGAATGGAGTTTCGGTGGTGGGGCGGGTCATCTCGCAACTTTGCTTCCAAGAGGGTGCGAGAGTCGACCCTCTCGTCTGCATTCAACGATGGCGATCTTCTTCGCGGCGCCACGTTCTTCGTCATCCGCAGCGAGATCGCCCTGTTCGAGCCAAGGAATGAAATGCTTCAAGTGTGGCGAGGACACCGGCTTGAGTGTTCATTTAAGGGGACTTGCCGTCAGTGTGGTCGGGATGGTCACAAGAGGTCAGTGTGCAAGCAGAACCCAGCGAGCATCATCAAGTGGGAGCCAGTCCCAGCGGTCCCTTCCTCTAGCACTCCACGGGGTTGATTCGGACTCGCGGTGTTCGCATCCCACCACCCGCCGGATGGGTTCCTCCTGCGGCACCTTCACCTACGCCTCCTCTGGGTTTCTACTGGAGTCCAGTACTGTCTGCACCACCCTCGCTCGTTTCACCTGCAGCTACCCCTGTTCTTCTTGCACCCATGTCGGCGCATCCTCTGCATCGGTACCAGCAGGAGTCTACGCCATGCCTACTCCGGAGACTGCGGGCCGCCCTGATGTGGTGACAGGTACTCTGCTAGTTGATTCAGTTGAGGCCTTTGTTCTTTTTAATTCAGGGGCCACTTATTCTTTTGTGTCCCTAGAGTTTGCTAGAAGGGCGGGTTTGAGTTTGCAGCATATTTCGGAGTCTGTGGTAGTCAGTTCTCTGGGGGGTCTCATATCTAGCTCTATAGCGTGTCCTGGATGTTCTATCACTATTGATGATGAAAACTTCACTACTAACCTCATGGTAATCCAGATGTCACCTTTTGATGTTATCTTGGGCATGGACCGTTATTCATTCTGTGCGTGATCTGTTGTTTTGGAAGACGGTGACTTTGGACTCTCCGTCCGGTGGAGAATGTGTTTCAGGCGGTGCCGTCCGACTCCTTGTTCGTGCTAGCTTCTTTGTTCCTAGTTGTCGACCCTCAACCATTGGGTTGTTTTGGTCCTCGGTGAGAAGACCGATTCCACAATACATATTGAGTAGATTCCTGTGGTGAATGAGTTTCCCGATGTCTTTCCTGCGGAGCTTCCTGGGATGCTGTCGGAGCGAAAAGTGGAATTCCAGATTGATCTTATTCCAGGGACTCGACCTATCTCGATGTCTCTGTACCGGTTGGCACGTCCTTTTCAAGAGGAGTTGAAGAAGTAATTGGACGATCTTCTGTCCAAGGGTTTGATCCGGCGAAGTGTTTCGCCGTGGGCTCACCCGTTTTATTCACCAAGAAGAAAGATGGCAGTTGGCGTATGTGTGTGGATTACTGGGCTCTCAACCAGGCTACCGTGAAAAATAAATACCCTTTGCCCCGCATAGAGGATCTCTTTGATCAACTAAAGGGAGCTAAGATATTCTCCAAGATCGATCTTCAGTCAGGTTATAACCAAATTCGAGTCCGAGAGCAAGATATCGAGAAGACGGCTTTCTCTACGAGGTATGGCCACTTTGAGTATAAAGTTATGTCTTTTGGACTAACAAACGCTCCTGCAGTTTTCATGGAAGCCATGAATAGCATGCTACACCAGTACCTTGATAATTTCATTGTGGTATTCATCGATGATATTTTGATTTATTCAAAGACGAAAGAAGATCATGTCCAGCATCTCAGGTTGGTCCTTGAAATGCTGAGGAAGAACAGATTTTATGCCAAGCTGAAGAAGTGTGAATTCTGGATTTCTGAGGTTGGATTTTTGGGCCATGTAATCAATCAAGAAGGTATTTCGGTTGATCCTAGCAAGATTTCGACAATGGTAGAGTGGAAACGGCCAACCAATGTCAAAGAAGTGAGGAGTTTTCTGGGCTTAGCTCGTTATTATCGGCGTTTTGTGGAGGGATTCTCAACCATTGCTAGACCGATGTCCCAGTTGACACAGAAGGGTATCAAATTTCAGTGGTCGGATGCGTGTGAGCGCAATTTTTGCACCTTGAAAGAGAAGTTGGTGACCGCTCCAGTACTTGCCCTCCCCGAGCCGGGGAAACGATTCACGATTTACTCTGATGCGTCGAAAGTTGGACTTGGGTGTGTACTCATGCAGGATGGTAAGGTGATTGCCTATGCATCGAGACAGTTGAGGAAACATGAGCAGAATTACCCTACTCATGATTTAGAGCTTGCAGCAGTGGTTCTTGCTTTAAAGATTTGGCGCCATTATTTGTACGGCGAGACCTACGATATATTCACTGACCATAAGAGCTTGAAATACATCTTTACCCAGAAGGATCTGAATTTGAGACAGAGGAGGTGGTTAGAATTGATCAGGACTATGATCTTACCATCCAAGATCACCCCGGCAAGGCGAATGTTGTAGTCGATGCCACGAGTCGCAAGGCGACACCTCCTACTCTCGCTTGTCTTATTGCTGACTTTGAATGAATGGATATCTCCTTCTGCTACGCGCGGACTGCTCAGACTGAGACTCGGTTGATTCTTGAGTCAGCCATTCCAGAATGGGTGCAAGAAGCACAACAGCATGATCAAATGCTCCAGCGAGTGAAGAAGCGAATTGATGAGGGCAAGCAAGGCCATTTCAGTGTAGATGATTCGGGTGCGTTGCGATTTAAAGGCCGCCTCTGTGTACCACAGACAGCACAAGTTAAAGAAGAGATCCTAAGGGAAGCCCACCGTACTCCGTATACCGTACATCCTGGTGAGACCAAGATGTATAAGGATTTGAAGAAGAGTTTCTGGTGGAAAAGGATGAAGGTCGATATCGCCCAATATGTGGCATCTTGCGGTTTATGCCAGAAAGTCAAGGCTGAACATAAGCGACCAGCAGGATTGTTGCAACCGTTAGAGATTCCAGTTTGGCCGTGGGATGATGTCT
Source organism: Ampelocalamus luodianensis (assembly GCA_036346255.1). Lineage (NCBI taxonomy): Eukaryota > Viridiplantae > Streptophyta > Magnoliopsida > Poales > Poaceae > Ampelocalamus > Ampelocalamus luodianensis. The sequence goes on from CM070633.1 coordinate 43,761,269, forward strand.
CTATGGATTTTGTGGTTGGTTTACCCCGTACGTGGCGAGGGAAGGACGCCATCTGGGTTATAGTGGACCGGTTTAGCAAGTCTCGCACATTTCATCCCTATTCGCACAACTTACTCGGCTAGTGATTTGGCTCCTCTCTATAATGCGAGAGATAGTGCGGTTGCACGGGTGTCAAGACTATTATTTCAGATCGAGATGCTAAGTTTGTCTCCAAGTTTTGGGAGAGCTTGAAGAATGCTTTGGGCACACAGCTTCGTCTTAGCACCGCATTTCATCCCCAAACAGATGGTCAGTCTGAGCGCACAATTCAAACCCTAGAGGACATGCTCATATGCTGTATTTTGTCCTGGAAGGGAAGTTGGGAAGACCACCTACCTTTGGCAGAGTTCGCTTATAACAACAGTTATCACTCTAGCGTTTGAGCCGCTCCGTTTGAGGTTCTTTATGGGAGGAAGTGTAGATCTCCGTTGTGTTGGGATGCAGTTGGGGAACGGGCAGTTTTGGGTCCCGATTGGGTTCAGCAAACCGTGGCCAGGGTAGCGGAGATAAGGAAAAACTCATTAGCTGCTCAAAGCCGAGCGAAGAGTTCTGCGCGATGTGAGGCAGCGAGACTTGGAGTTCGAGTGGGGACCGGGTTCTTTTGAGGGTATCGCCTACCAAAGGTGTGGTGCGTTTGGTACCAAAGGGAAGCATAGCCCGCGGTATATTGGACATTTTCCAATCTTGGCACGAGTTGGGAAGTTGGCTTACCGCTTGGATCTTCCAGAATCCATGCAAGGAGTTCATAATGTGTTCCACGTATCGATGTTGAGGAAGTTCTTGAGAGACCCGGAGCATGCCATTCCGCTGGAGCCTTTGAGCATTGAGCAAGACCTTACTTTTGAGTCCCGACCGGTGAAAATTCTGGAAGAGTCAGAGCGGGTTTTGAGGAGCAAGACTTTGAAGTATGCCAAGGTTCTTTGGTCTCATCAGTCCGAGAGGGAGGCCACTTGGGAGCTAGAGTCTCGCATGCGCGAGCAGTATCCATACCTATTCACTTCCGGTACGTGTTAACCCATTGTTTCCAACCTGTTAGTATTCCGTTCTTGTGTTCGTCTCGTTGGTTAGAATTTGGGGTCGAATTCTGTTAAGGGGGGTAGAATGTAATACTCCGAGTTTCGTTTAGAGGGAATTTAATCGGGGAAAGGCTGCTAGTTCTTTTTCCGGTTTTTGGAGCGGTTTAGTGGGTTGGGCCTCCGGCCAGGCCATCCAGGCCTTGAGGCCGGCCAAGACTTCCCCCTTGGGCCTAGCCCCATGCGCCCCCATCCCTCTCCTAACCCTAGCCGGCCCCCCTTTCCCCCCCCCTTGGCCGAACCCCCCACCCCTCTCATTTGGCCGCCGCCCCCCATCCCCTCTTCCCCCCCCCTCACGTCCCTGCCCTTGGAGCTGCCCCTTCTTCATCCCTGGTGGCTGCTCCCTGCGGTGGTGCCTCCCAAACTCGCCTACGGAGCTTCCCCGCTGCCGGTCTTTGCGAGGATCCAAGGAGGACAGCGGTTGTTCGGTCAAAGGAGGGGAGGAGGAGGAAGATCATCTTCTCCAAGTTTCTTCCGCCTACTTCCTGGTTGCTGCAAGGGTAACGAATGCCGATCCTCATCGTTTGCTTAGTGGTAGATATGATTTGGATCATAATTGGTTAGATTGTTTTGCTGCGACTAGAAAATCGGTTCTGTCCAGAATATTGCGTGGCTTGTTTAATGATTTTAGAGGCCTAATTTGAGTTGTCCATCTCCTAGAGTTATGTAGATATTGTTCTTAGCTTTCGGTGGCCGCCAAGAACACTGAATTCCGACATACGGATCAAAAGTTATGATAGTTTTTATCTCTGCTGTCCAGAATCCTGACGAGAATGAACTGTCAAGTTGTCTTTTAAAATATGAGTGGGATAATGGAAAATTCAGGGCTTTCACCCAACTAGGTTATTGTAGGCCTTGGTCTTAGATTTTGATATTGATAAAGAACGCAAAGTTTGGTGTATCCAATTAAACGTTATGGCACTTTCTGTGCTGCTGTCCAGAATCGCCGGAAGTTCTGACAGATAGTGTTTGTTGGTCTTTTGGAGATTGATACATATAGAATTCGAGGTTTCCACCAACTAGGTTATTGTAGATAATTTCGTTACCTTTCAATCAAATCTGAAAACACCCCTTTTCGAGTTTTAGATCAAAAGTTATGCTATTTTTTACCGCAGCTGTCCGTATAGACTTTCTGCTAGAATGTTGTTTAATTCAAGTAACGGGTATAATTTAGATGATGGGATTGGGGATATGAGTTAGGGCGATGCGAGTAGTGTCTTGATGACTTGGTTCTTATTGAGTAACTTTGGTGTAGGGGTGAGGCGCTAAGGTTAGCGGCTTCTTCGTTGCCTCCCAACGCATCGCAACGCTAAAGGCAAGTACAATGACTTATGTGTGATTTGTAAACCCCGGATGCTCGTTGATTGGTATGATGTTATGTTGATGTGTGAGAAGCTTAAATATTCATGTGCCATCCACGGGAGTGGAGGTTATGGTAGACAAGAATGTTATGATGATTATGTTCTTTGTGTACGCTCTTTCTTGTGTGTGGAGATGATATTAACCATTGTTCATAAATTTATTCATGCAATCATGTTCATGTTCCGTCCACGGGAGTGGAGCTCCACGGGAGTGGAGTCTAAAGTCCCATCAATTCCAGTATGGGCAAGTGAAGTCCCACCATTCCAATGTGGGCAGTATTGGACACTCGTATGAAACGTTCTTCATACGGTATTTTGGATCCCCGTATTTCGATAAATACGGGCTTAAGTGAACACCGACGGGTGTGTCACTTGCTATACCGGTATAAGCACGAGTGCAATCCATCCAGTTCATGGCATCCATGCATTACAGTTCTTTCTTTCAGATATTTCTTATGTGCTATGTATCTACATGAAGTATGTTCTTGTAATCGTTGTACTTGCTGAGTCCTGGACTCACTCTTGTTTGTTGTTTTGTTTTAGGTGGCCGTTGATGATGACTCTATCGGGAGGGAGTAGACATGCACTAAACACATCACCAAATTCAGCTTTCAATAATAGAACTTGGTTGAATTCCTTTATTTGTTTAGAGATAAATCTGTAATAATTGAGGCGACATGTGGATGATGTGTCTGTTTGGTTATGAATGTTTATTTTTATTTGTGGTACTTGACTTGCATAGGTTGATTATATTGGTGCGATTATGCCTTTTGAGCGATTCTCCTTCCATTCGTTATAATTTGGATTATTGCTTCAATTCTCATGATTATGGTTGTATGTTAGAGTCTTTAGGTAACATTTTGGCTTCTGGATAGCCAGGGTGTTACACGGTCCTAAAGTCTTCCAAAACGTTGGAATCTACACATGCGAACAAAGCCAAATAAGTAAAACAACTCTAAATAAAGATCAAAGAAATTACCCACTAAAGCCAAAAGAAAGGTACAAAATTTAGATGAAGATAGAAATTTGAACCACTCAAGTCAGAGCTTGAGCGGATGGGGTCAAGAGAGGAAGGAGATAGTGTTGGGGAAACAAAAAGGGTGAGCAAAAGGGCTCCCTGGTACTCTATTTGAAGCGAAAAGGGGAACCTGGTGACCAGATGGAGTGGCAAAGTTCGTGGCAGCGCGATGGGGCTCAGCGGAGGCAACAACATTTAATGCGCACGTCGCTTTGGAGATGACGGCATTTAATGCACACGTCACAAAAGGAAAACGAGGGAGGAGAGAAGGTGAGTAGAGGCTGACAGCAGGGCTGGTCGAAACAGAGAGGGTGGTCCAATCGAAAGGGTGATCGTGACCAAGGGGAGGTCCTGAGGAGGTCGAGGGAGGTCCTGAGAGGAGGTCCTTAGGAGTTGCTAAGGGGAGGTCCTGGGAAGGTCGAGGGAGGTCCTGAGGAGGTCCTGAAGGGTGGTCCTGAGGAGGTCCTGAGGAGATTGAGGGAGGTCCTGAGGAGGTCCTAAGGGGAGGTCCTGACTAAGAGGGTGGTCGTGACCAAGAGGGGGGTCGTGACCGAGAGGGTGGTCATGACCAAAGGAAGGTAAAAGAGATGGGCCGAGGGAAAATTGGGTTACAGAGACAACAGAGACACAGAACTTCAAAAACCAGGGAACTCCAGCAAACTCAAAACAAACCAAGTTTTGTATTAGTTGAAGTTTGATCAATTCATATTAAATCACTTCCAACTTTCCAAAACCTCCAAGTTAAGCTTGAGCAGATCAACAAATCCCAACGGTTAATTTTTAAAACTTGAAAATTTTCAAAACTTGAAAAAATTAGGATGTTACACTCGGACATTGTAAAGTCCTTGTGATAATCAACATTAGCCACACACCTATGAAAGTGTGTCGGGGCAGTATAAGTTGATTTATCTCTTGTGGGTAAAGTGTACAAACTCTGTAGAGTAAGAAAATTATCTAGATAGCCGTGCTCACGGTCAAAAGTGGTGTTGAGAACTTGCTTGATATAGCTTTTCTTTTTATAAAACCATTTGTGTGTGTGTGTGTGTGTGTGTGTGTGTGTGTGTGTGTGTGTGTGTGTGTGTGTGTGTGTGTGTGTGAAAAGAGTGGGTTAGAGCCCGGCAATTGGAAATGTTGGGTTGTAGCCAGGAATTGGAAATGGCACAGTGGGGACCAATGGTAAATACTGGGATAACTTTGAGCATTGAGTGGATGAACTCACTCAATGATATAGGAGATGGGATCTCCACTAATACTTTACAACAAAATCTCAATTTATAAATCGGGTGTTAGTAAACACTAAGTCTCGTGGATTTTGCTACTACTTACCTATTTCAAACAAGTGGCTTTAGGCAAACAAAAGAACCACAAGTTATTCCTTTGATTAACCTTGCATATATAATAATTGCATTGTGTGTTGACTTGCGAGTACGATTGTGTACTCATGCTCACTATTTACATTCTTTTAGTCAGTAAGCATAAAACAAGGTTTCATGGACAAATATGAGCAATGAACAAGACTAAAGATCAAGAAGGCCAAGAACTAGGTCCCAAGTTCCAAATTTGGGGTCTCACACTAGACATCCCCCTCTGCCTCATACATGCAGTGGTCTCAAGCTTCCGGCGGGCTAACCTTCCCATCGAGATAATCTTCTCGAACAGTGTGGATCGCTTCAAGGAGACTTATCGGAGGTTCGATGACTACATCCAGTGGCAATGGGTTGACCTCGCCAAGATCGTGCATGCAAGGGAGGCGAGCCTCTGGGCGCACTTCGACTTGCTTCTCTGGTCCGAATGGCTGAGGGTGACTCTTGAACAAGTGAGACAGTAGGTGGATGTGTTTTGGGCTACATACACTGATTCCAAACCCTCCGAGGCCAAATACAACACTTACGAAGATTTGAAGACCAAGATAGCAACCTACCTTGGCCACTAGAATCTTCGTCCTTTAGCAGTAAACTTTGTTTTTGTAAATTTTTTGTAAGAAGCGATTGGCCATGCTACTTGGCCATATAGAAATACAATGAAGGTCTGTTTGGACTTTTATTTACTATTTACGATGAACACATTTACTGGATTGCATGTTTATTGTTTATTGCCTTCGATATGTACAATATCAGTAAAATGTTATGAACACATTTACTATTATTGTCTGGCAAATAACCATTTACTGTATCACACATACTCAGTAAACAAAACTAACACATTTACCATACGGCAAAGCTACCTTTTACTGTTTTGGTCACACACTTTTACTATCAAAACGACAAACTTTACCCCATGTGTGGTCCGCGCGGTAAAAAAGGGAAACACTGTTACTTTGATCCCTTTTCACGTTTACTGCCAAGCATCTCCTGTTAGTCCAACATGGATAAAAAGGGGTTAGACTTCTTCGTGGTAAATGGACAAGAAAGCGGTGTTTATTTACTGTTTCATGCGCAGTGTTTTACTTCCAATTGCATGGTGTGTGATGCAGGGGAGGGGGGTAGATGGTCCAAATATGTTCTACGCTTAGCTATAGGATTGTGTGTGTGTGTGTCTATATATATGTGTATATATGTCACATCCTCAATTGAATAAACAGGGTTATTATGCATCTCATGAGTATGCATCATGTTTTCAAGCACTTACATTATATATTGCACTTGGAAAATCTCATATAAAGACTATACATACACTTCAAATTTGAGTTTCCAAAGGAAAACAGTAACAAAAATATATAATCATCCTATGGGAATAATTTTTTTAAATATTACAGTAATTATTGTGAATTAATATATTTTTCCCAAATTTTTGGGACTGAATTCAAACCACAGAAAATTTAAACTCAATACATAGACCTATTGTAGGTTTGAATTTAAAATAAGCAAAATAAACATGAACAGTGGGTTTTCAAATTTTATATGAACACTAGACCTTCCCAAGAACACCTCTGATTTATTTTAGATTTTTAGGAAATTTATTTCTATTTATAAGACACTAGTCAAAGTAAAGAAGAGGATTTAAATCTCAGTCAAAACCCTAGCACTATTGGGCTGACTTGAACCCAACCGTTTTGACTTGACTCAACCGAACCAACTAATGTGTACCAGGTAGAGCAAATTTTGGCTCACGCCCTCCAACCGTCCGATTAAGATCGAGCGGACCAAACAAAACCCACCCGAGCCACTTGGTCGAGTCCAACCAACTAATCGCACTGCGTGGCATCCGAGTCTAACTAGCCCGCGTTGTGCCGCTGACGCACCACACCCACGCATCAGTTTCATCCCCTACCTCCCGCTGGTGCGGTAGAGCATGCGTGCCACCGCCCGTGTGACAGTGGCGCTTGCTCGATCGGCAGCGTCAATCCACCGCTTCTCAGACCACTCACCGAGCCGCGGTGTATGCGCGCTTCCACTCCGTCTCTCGCCCGGGGATAATACCCCCTCCATGCCCTCTCTTTTCGCCATTCTTCCTCTCGGTGGCAATTGCGAGCTCCCTATGCGGTAAGCTTCAGTCCAATGGTTTCTCTCTGCTCCTTGATTGATGTCGCGACCATTTTGCCTAATCTCGGACCTTGTATTTGCTTATAGCGCTCGGGCCACCTTGGTGCCATTCGGGTTGTCCAAAGCGTGCTCTGACGGACATCCCCGTGTCAATCTTCATTTCTAGGAGGTATTGACTTCAATCTTCTGTGTCATATCACGTCTTAGTATATGAAATTCAAAACCCCTCAATTGGTATCATCAATGCACGACAGGATTTCGGTGATTTGAAGCTTGGACCATTTCGGCCATAAAGCAACTCCTCACCTCCCACTTCGCCTTTGTAAGGCATTGTCCAATTCCTTCTGTCTATGCATTACTCCTAGCACCCTTAAGCTATCCCGAAGCTTCATACCCTTTCTGGTTGTTCATAACGACTGCTCCTCGTTGAACCATGCCGCCGCCGTCATCTTCTATGTCACCAGCCCAACTCCGACGAGCTCCGAACCTCTACTAGCCTCAAGTAGCTTCACTTGACCTCCTAGTAGCTCAGGCACACTCTTAAGAGGACAATGCATAGCTTTAATGTGTTATGCATGTTGGCCATAAACGCGTCGTCGCTCAACTCTGGCTAGCCGTCGGTACAGGTCGGCTCAGCCATCGACACCACTCCTGAAAGTTGTGCGGGGCTATTGTGATTCTATTATAGCTTTTGGTTGGCGCCGCCATGGCGCGTAGCACCGGCGAGCCGGCTAGCAACCACGGCCACCACTTTTGTTGTCGGTTTCATCCGGCAAGTCACTGTAGCAATGCAGTTAAGGACTAATGATAGTGCTTAGTAGATAAGTGTTGTTTTAACGCGTTAAGCAGTCACTTACATGTGGACCCATGCACAGAAATATGAGAAGTTAAGTAAAATGCCACCGTGTATGACATGTGGGCCTAACCACTTAAACACCCTGTGCGATGTGCTAGGATAGGTGAACCGCGTGTAATGGCCTTCAGCCCACGTGCTGTTTCATGGACCGAGTCGCTGACAAGCGGGTCCCATATGTCAGTACACGAATGTAATTTTATATAGTGTGCATGGGAGCACCATTTTTCGTTTATTTACATTACATCGGTATTTCCAATACAACTTGTGAGCCCGCTTAGCAGGCGCTATCTGTAGTTTGTACTAAGTTTGGGAACACCTCACAAGGGGGACTTAGCTCAATAGAGTTTTCTTGCTAAAAATGATTGTATCTTGATTCTCCCCGGCTGGCATACCTAAGGTAGTGTGTCATTGTTCGGAGGCATCCGGAGGCTTACGGGCTAGTTGAGTCATGTGGGTAAAGTAGTACACATCTGCAGAGATAATCTATTCAAATAGCCGTGTCCACGGTTATGGACAACACTTGGTTTGGTATGTATCATCGTTAGACTTGTAATTAAAAGTTGACATGGTTATAACTTGGTTTCGGCATGAATGGGATATTCATGCATGATAGTTTATCAAAGTGGACAGCCACTTTGGTATTGCTGATATATATATAATTATCTATGTCTTGTGAACTCTTTTTCTTGAACAATGGTTTACAAAATGGCTTTTGAACACTAGATGGTCTAAAGTTGTTGCGTTTTCTGTAAAACTAAGCCACTAATGCCATCCTTTGATGACCTCTAAGCATAAATTTTTTTAATTTGTGTAAGACTTGCGAGTACCTTTGTACTCAACCAGTTTGTCTACTGGTTTCAGGTGAGGAAGATTGTTCGCCCGATGAGCTTGCCAGTGTCGATTTAGGCGACACTGACGAGTAGTATTATCTTTTAACTCCCAGTCGGTTGCCATGGGTTATGGGGCACACCATGCTGATCTTTTGGTTTATTTATTTTGCTTCCACTGCTACTTATTGTTCTCATTTAAATTTGGTGGTCGGCCACTTGTAATAGTTATAGAATTTAACTATTATGTTTTGTCTTTTGAACTATCGATGTATGAAATGTTGTATGGATGTGATTGACGTTGTATGTGAGTATGGGCATGTTGGTCACTGGTCCTAGAACCAACATGGTCTCATGCTCGCTGATCGATGGATTCCCACTTAACTCCTTTAAGTGTGTGCTTGTACCATTTGGAGAATTGATCATCATGTAGTGTTCACAAGGGAGCAACAAGCATGATTGCCGAGGCTCTAGTTTCGGTCGGGCCTCTCACTGGGATGGAGTTAACTTGGAATCCATTTATCTGAGGCCCCAGAGTTAACTCCATAAGACCGGGAAGGTCTTGGTCTTTCGAAAATAACTCGGGGGGTCCTCATAGCGTTGGTATCAGAGCCATACTGACTGTAGGTTAGAGATAACACAGGCGTTAAGTTTAGCAAGTCCTTGGTCAAATTATTTTCAAACTGTCAAATTAATTTCAGAGAATCTAAGTTGGGACTATCTTTTATTTCTCACCCATCTTAGTCTCATTTCTTACCTTATTCTCGTTTTGACTTTGCAGAACTAACTTACCTTGCTTTTCTTGTCCTTAGATGAGTCGTTAGTACCTTGTCAAGGAGACACAAGCCGAAGACGTCGAAGGATACCCAATGTTACTCAAAGACATGATGTGGAGGGAAAACTTCATATCAACCCACCTACTCCATCTACAGTCGAGGCCAGGACCGAGGATGGAAGAGTACTGCGATGGCCAACATCATTGCCAAGCGTGTTCACGGGAGTATTACGTGCCATTTTCATGCACATGGCACTTCCGAGGCCATGGCATTGCGAGAAGTGGCTCGTATGGCCATGAGTCCTCTCCGTTATGATTTGTGAGTTGTCTTAGCTACCTTACGACCATTTTCCCATGCAAGCACATGGCGCGAAGTTGTTTTGAGTCAAAAACTGTTGGTTCTCATCTTTATGCCTTGAAAATAGGTACCACCCGAATTGGGCGTAGTACCGTGGTTAGTGAGTATCGGATGTTTTCTGGGAACTTCTGGCATGCCCCGGATCGCGAAGTGGAGTTCGTGATCGAATTAGCACCCGGTACTTCACCTATATCCAAACGTCCTTATCGGATGCCTCCCAATGAATTGGTAGAGTTGAAGAAGCAACTCGGGGAGTCGTTAGACAAGGGTTTCATTCGACCAAGCTCCTCACCTTGGGGATGCCCAACAATCTTTGTGAAGAAGAAGGATAAGACTTTGCGGATGTATGTGGATTACCGTCTGTTGAATGAAGTCACATTCAAAAACAAGTATCCACTTCCCCGAATTGACGATCTGTTTGATCAACTGTTTGGAGCCCAAGTTTTCTCTAAAATTGGTTTGAGATTGGGTTATCATCAGATCAAGGTCAGAACTGAAGACATTCCAAAAATAGCCTTCTCTACTCGTTCACAGTGCATGCAGTACAACGTCTTGTCCTTTGGCCTAACCAATGCACGGCATATTTCATGAACCTCATGAACTCAGTTTTCATGGAATATTTGGACAAGTTCGTCGTCATATTTATTGATGACATCCTCATTTATTCCAATTCCAATGAAGAGCATGAGAAGCACTTAAGGCTTGTGTTGGAGACACTACGCAAGCATCAACTTTATGCAAAATTCAGCAAGTGCGAGTTTTAGCTTAAAGAAGTTAGCTTTTTGGGTCATGTCCTATCTGCGGGGTGTTCTTTGTTGATCAAGCAAAGTTCAAGATGTGCTGAATTGGAATCAGCCTAAGAGTGTCACCCAAGTTAGGAGTTTTCTTGGACTTGCGGGTTACTACCATCGGTTCATTGAGAATTTCTCCAGAATTGCTAGGCCAATGACTCAGCTATTAAAGAAGGAGAAGAAGTTCGAGTGGTGCAGAGTGTGAAGAAAGTTTTCAGATTAGAGAGATCTTTTAACCAAAGCTCCTGTTCTCACTGCGGATGTTTACTAGAGTTTTGATTTATCTTGTGATGCCTCTCGCCACGGACTTGGCTTGTGTTCTTATGTAAGAGGGCCGAGTTGTGGCATATGCGTTGAGGCAGTTGAGACCTCATGAGGTGAACTATCCTACTCATGACTTGGAGCTAGCAGCTGTAGTCCATGCCCTGAAGATTTGGCGACATTACCTCATCGATAATTGTTGTGAGATCTACACCGATCATAAGAGTCTCAAATACATCTTCACTCAATCCGATCTGAACTTAAGGCAAAGAAGATGGATTGAGTTGATCAAGGACTATGATATGGGACTTCACTATCATCCAGGGAAATCCAATGTAGTTGCCGACGCATTGAGCAGAAAATCTCAATGCAATTGTTTGTCGGTGACGGTTCCTTCAAAAGGTTTATGTGTTGAATTTTAGCGGCTAAATCTGGAAATGGTTAGAGAAGGTCACCTTGTCGCCTTAGAGGTGAAATCTACATTAGAGGATCAGATGAAACTGGCCCAGAAAGGTGACCTGGGTGTGAAGAAAATCAAAAAGAATGTGAAGACCGACAAAGCAGGTGTTTCTCAGAAAGCGACCACAGTGTTTTATGGTTTGGAAAGCGGTTAGTTGTGCGAAAGATGTAAATCTAAGGAGGTTAATCTGTTTAAAGCACATAACTCACCTTTCTCCATACATCAGGAGGTACCAAGATGTATCAAGACTTGAAGCAAAGGTTATGGTGGACTCGGATGAAGCATGAGATTGCCCGTTTCATTGCCGAGTGTGACATATGTCAGCAGTGAAAGCTGAGCACTTGAAGCCGGAGGTACACTCCAACCATTGCATATTCCCAGTGGAAATGGGAAGAAGTTGGTATGGATTTCATCACCGGTTTCCCAAGACTCGAGTGGATCGATGCCATTTGGGTGATCGTGGATCGATTGACTAAAGTTGCTCATTTCATTCCTATCAAAATTACTTTTAGGAAGCAAGTTGGCGAACTTTACATTTCGAATGTTTGTCTCCATGGTGTACAGAAGTTCATTGTTTCCTACCGAGGTTCTCGGTTCACTTCTATTTAAAATGCCTACAGAGCAATAGGGACCAACCTATCCTTGACACAGCTTACCATCCTCAAACGGAGGTCAAGCGAAAGAGTGAATCAAATTACGGAAGATATTCTCCGAGCTTGTGTGTTGTCTTATAACAAAAATTGGGAGAAGTGTTTGCCTTATGCGGAGTTCTCCTACAATAATAGTTTCAGTCAAGCATTGGATGTCACCTTTTGAGGCATTGTATGGGAGATCTTGCGAGGACACCGCTAAAGCTGGTGCGAATCAGGGAAAGTCCATTATATGGTCGGACTTGGTGAAAGCGCAGAAGAGCAAGTTCGATTGATCCGAGACAGCTTGCGGACTACGAACTTCGCCAAAGAGCTATGCCGGCCGTCATCGTCACGAGTTGAGTTTTGAGGTGGGCGATCATGTTTACCTTAAGGTCACACCAATGAAGAGTACACACCATTTCGGTGAAAGGAAAGTTAGCACCTCGTTATATCGGACCTTTCGAATCTTTGCAAAGCAGGAGCTGTAGCATATCAATTGGAGTTGCCAATCTCTCTTTCCTCGGTACATGATACCTTTCATGTCTTGCAACTGAAGAAATGTCTTCGCATTCCTACAGAAGCAACCAAGTATGAAGACCTTGATCTACAACCTAATCTTTCTTATCAAGAGCAACCGATGAGCATTTTGGGTGAAATGGAGCGCAAGACAAGGAACCGTATCATTAAGTTTCTGAAGGTTCAGTGGAGTAACCACATCGAGGAAGAAGCAACCTGGGAGCGTGAAGATCAAATGCAGATGGAGTATCCGTATCTATTCCTTTTGGTTGTAGTGCCTACGAATCAAGAAAGGAAAGGTTAAACAAAGCAATGGAAAGAAAAATATAATAGCAACATCATGTTACCTTATTAGAATCTTTCTTTGTTATCTTTGAAGGAAATCAAGACAACAGATGTTGTTTTCTTTAAAACAGTAGTTTAGAAGCATCCCGTTCCAAATTCTGAACTACCGGAATCTCGGGACGAGATTCTTTTAAGAGGGGAGGTTTGTCATAGCCTCATTTTAAACATATGATAAATATAAGTATTTCATGAGCATTCATGTCATTTTGGAGCATAAGCATAAATTTTTGCATTGGAAAAATTAAAATCCAAAAGAAAAACTACAATTTGAAATTCAACTCTAAAAGAAAATAATGCTTATGAATACCTCAGGTTAATAATTTATTTAAATTCTATAGTAGTTGTCATGAATTAATATGATTTTGTCAAATTTTTAGAACTCATCTTGATATAGATAAAAATCCATGTTCAATCCATAAATAGCATCTAAAAAGAATTTAAATAAAGCAATTAAGTTATGAACAGTAAGTTTATAAAATTTATATGGGTTCTATAGCATCCCAGTAACATCTATGAAAATTTTTAGAATTTTACAAATTTATTTGCTATATTTAACACCCAAGTCAAACTAGAGGTTTTGATTTAAAATCTGGTCAACTCTCGGGCTCAAACCAACCCGATTGTCACATGTAGCGACCGCACCACTTGGCTGGCTAGACCAAGCTTGTTACTTTGATCGAACGCGTTAGCTCGCGCACACGTCCGATTTAGAGTGGACCGTCCGGATCATAGGGTTGTTAAGTAGCGTTCGGCATCTCCACAAGATCTTGGCGTCGATCTTCAAATGGACCGCATCCTTTCACTCGTGTTTCTTGACTCTTGTCATTTATTGTCGGCGACAACTTGGGCCCACTCGTCGACATCGTCTTCTCCACGCCGCTTTGAGCCTTGCGAGCTCCGGTAGCAAAGCAAGAGTGGCGAGCACTCAGGCGTTTCCAAGCATGCAACTCCACATTATCTCGGGCAGAGCTTCTCATCACCTATTTTTGTCACAAATCATTGATGTATCCTTTCCGGTGAAACCCTCACGGCGCACACTTTTTCTCTTTAGGTAGAGTTGATCCACCCGACTTTTCTTCCTTCACCATGTGACTTATCCTTCCATTGTTGTGTCGTTCTTCTACTCTCTTTTTGCCGTGTACATGCTCCTAAGTTGAGGCTGTGTTTTTTACCATAGCTCCCGGACAGCGAGGGTGTCTTTTGTTGGTTCCAGGGTGCGCTCCAAGTGCCATCCTAGTGTCATGTTCTTATCCGGTGAGATCCTTCTTAATTCTTGCGCGTCATATTTTGTGCTAGGTTATTTGGAGTAAAACCCCTCAAACCATTTGTTCTTTGGCTCACAGAAGCATCGGAATTTTGAATTTGTTCTTATTTCGGCCGAAAACAGTTGCTTCATCCTCATCTCCGGTCTGGTGGGTGATTACTCGATTACTTCTGGTTTGAGCATCTAAGGTGTCTTTGTAACCTATTCCAATCAACCATTATTTGATTCCTTGCCCAGAGTGCCGTGTCATCGAGGAGCTCCTTTTTGCCGATTTTCGGTCATCGTCGTCGGCGAGCCACCGTACCTCTCCGGCCATTTTCAACCTTCCAGTAGGCCCTCTATGTCCTATAGATGCTTAAGCATGCGTTTATTTGCTTGAAGCGTGGCCGGGTTGTCTTGGCCGTTTTTGCTCTGACAGCACTGCCGCTACTCCTTGTTGCGCCGCCGCTACAGTCGTTCTCCGACCAAGTTCCGGCCATCACTAGGATCGTATAGATATTGTGAACCCATTTTGGCTTTTGGCTCACGCGGCCGTGCCCCACAGCACTGGTGAGCCGTCGGTGAAGTTAGTAAGAGCGAAAGCTCTGTTTTCGGTTTTTAACGTTGTTGTTTAGTTTTGGTTAATTACCGTTTGTGTAGCTGACTGGTGGGCCACGTGACTAGTTAAATGGTTGAGTAGAACTGTGAAGTCCGTTTCCAGTTAAGGAAAAGCTTAGTTCTAATATCTTTCGTGAGAGAGTACACATTCGGGATCAGAAAACGTATTCGAAAAATACGTGTTCGACATCGTTTTCGACTGGGTGCTGAATCTAGGTTGACCGTGTCAACCTTGGATTGGGGTCCCACTTGTAAGCGACAGGAGCTAGCCTCGGCTGAGTAAGAAAAGTTTTCGGTGCGTTAGGATTTCCAAAATGAATTACTTTTGAACTGAAAAACGGTTTAAACTTCTAAAATTCATAACTAATTCATTTTAACTCCAAATTAAGTGAAACAAATTTTGTTATTTCACACTTTTTCTGTACTTTAATTTGGAATAGGTTTTGAACATGTTATTACAGAAAATATTGATATTTAAATTAATTGTATCCTAATGGATTTAATATTGAAAAATTTATAGAAAATTCATATGAACACCAATTGAAATAAAAATTTTATATCAAATCCTATAATATCATAACCTCACTGAAGTATAATTTCATACATGTTGAATATTTTGGATTTGCAGTTGTTCTCGATGTTTATTTGTAATTATTATTTGCTAGATTCTGAATTGCCGGACGTGAGTGAATATATACCCGAAAATCCTGAGACGGAACAAGTGGTTTATCAACAAGGCAAGCATCCTCTTGCATCATCTTGGTCCCATATTTTGTACTTTAGTATTTTGAATTACAATAATAATTGCTTGCATGCTATTTTTGCCATATTTTTAACTTGTGAGTTTAGATTAGCTATATCCTAATGCTTGTGGTTTATCCTTAATCATTCCATACAGTTGAGCTTAAGTTGGATATATTGTGATCGTGCATATGCTGTGTTGATTGCTTAGCCCTGCAAGTCATTAGATACGTTAGTCGGTTGACGGGCTTATCTCGTCAATCAAGGGAAACACTGAACATTTTATGTTTCTAAGTTTTGTGCAAATCTTGAATATGATGTTTTAGTATAAATTTTAATCTTGAAAACATGATTTGGATTTGGACAAGTGGTGGATAGTGTGGGTGCCTCCATGCACGAGAATCGGGTTTGTGGTAGTCTTGTCCGAATCATTAAGGACCGAAGCTTTTGGGCGGTTACTCCAAGTATCAATCATACTTCCACATGCGGTATTATGGGCGCCGCTTGGTTAAGTAAGGGGATGATGTTATTGAGTTGGAAAACAGGTGGATAAGGATATATGTGTTTGATTTCGTATCTATATCATATGTTCAAGGGTAAGGACACATGTGTATGATCATGTTGTTCTTAAGGGCTCCGACTGCAATCTATTATGTGCAGTGAGCACAATTTTAATTTCAGTGGATTGGGTCGGCATTCCCAGTACAACTTGCGTGCCCCGGTTAGTAGGTTCTATCAGAAACTTGTACTAAGCGGGATCAGGTCTCGTATGGGTGATTCAACTCAATAATGTCAACTTGCTGAAAAATACCGAGTCTTGATTTCACCGGCCAGCATACCAAAGGTAGTGTTCTGTTATTCATGAGGCTACGGGCTAGTCAAGTCGTGTGGGTAAAGATGTACACCCCTGCAGGGTTAAAACTATTCGAATAGCCGTGTCCACAGTTACGGACGACTTGGTTTTAATTGTCACCATTGTAGACTGGAAGTTTAAAACTTGATGTAATACCCCAAATGTATTCGAGAGAGAAAAATAAATTAGAGATAAGGACCAATTAGAAAAGTGTTTTAACAGGAGATTAGAGGGGGATTTACATATAATTTCGACAACTTGGGCTATGGGCTTCCAGCCCACAGCATTTAGGCCCATGAGGGGCTGGCTACCAATAAAAAGAGGAAGGAAACCCTAGAAGTGGTACTGTAACATGACGTGCTACAGTACCCACCACTGCTACAGTACTGTGAACAGTAGCCACCCCAATTGGAGGAAGAAGGCGATCACCCGGGAGATCAATTGGCCAAGAAGAAGGAGATCGCTGGAGGTGCCCAGCTGTTGGAGGAGGAGGAAGGTGAGGGGAACAGGACCATCTTTGGGGGGAGAGTTCGCTGGTGGGTGCTCATCGTGCCCGGAATCGATTCTTCAAGGGTAACCTCGTTTTCCCCTTGTTTAGATGTTTTAGCGCTTAATTGTTCTATGTCAGTAATTCTGTCGCCTAAGGGCAGATCGTGTTAGAGGGACGTTTTGATATAGTTAAGTGCGGATTCAGTCTTGGACGTCTCCTAGGAAGTTGTAGAGGACGTCAATAGCTTTCAATTAAGTGCTAGAACATAATTTTTGGACCTTTGTAGCAAAAGTTATGAATTTAATGGTGCGGCTGTTCTACAACCCTGTCAGTTTCTGGACATATTTTAGTAAGCTGGCCTTTGCAATCAGTTAAAGAGAGAATTAGAGGATCTCAGTATAACTAAAGTTGTAGATAATTGTCGTAGCTTTCAGGGAAGCACAAGAACGTGACATTTGGATGAACTAGCTGAAAGTTATGATAGTTTTAGTGCTCTGTCTAGAAAGTCTGACGTGAAATCGATGTTTTGTTAATCAGCTTAAAAGTGATTTTAGATGGCCGAATCAGGGAGGCTCACCAACTAGGTTTAGTTGGGAAATTTGATTACCTTTAAATGAAGTCCAAGAACACCTAATTTGGATCACTGTACGGAAAGATATGAATTTTAGAACTTGTCTGTTCACAGAGGGCAGTTCAGTACTTAGGAAAGTGGGGTCGGGATCGCGTTGCAATCTGCTACTTGATGTGTTCGCTTATATAATTCATGTTTTTTTGTTGTTGTGGTCTTAGTTTATATTCTTAATGTATTAGGTGGGGGATTTGTACCGGAGGCAGCACCGTCTTCACGTCCTCCATTCTCACGCGATTAAGGCAAGTGCATTGTTTGATTCGTGGTTGTGATTGATCGGTCATGTTTGGGTGCTTTTTCGATATGTGATAGCATAGTGAGATTGTTGGCATGATGTTGGTTTAAGATTGGTGAATGCTCCAAATATATTTATGCTCTATTGTCGTATGATGTTATCGTCTTGTGGTAATTTGATGATGATTAAATGATGAGCATGTGCATATTGAGATCATGTTGAGGCTTGGTCACGTGGTGACCAAGTATGTTTTCCTTGAGATCCCGTCATGAATGTGATGGGCCGAGATCCCACACTCGTGGAGTGTGGGTTGAGGTCCCCATTACTTGCGGAGTAATGGGCAATTGGTCCACTGTGCTTGCGAGCACGAGCATGGGTATCTTGGCGACGGTTGCATACTTTGCATTACCGATAAAATGCAAAAGAGATAAAGAGAAAGGATCCTTGAGCATTGCATTTGTATTTGAGATGTTCTATTGTTGCATTTCTAGCTTTGGATACTGATGTTATAATTGTTAATATGTACTTGCTGAGTGCATGGGCTCACTCTTGCTTTATTGTTGTTTTAGGTACTCGATCCAAGAACGACATGCATGGGGAAATAGATTGATAGTCACACACTCACATCATGAACCAAATAAAGATGAATAAACTTGATGTGTTTCCTATTCTTTGATGAGTTGCTCAAAGATTTATTATGTTTTGTCTCATGCAGTGGGTTAAGTGTAATAATGATGAGTAGTGAAACTTTATACTTCTCTAGTTATGTTAGACACTTAGCATGATTTGATTATCTATTGAGGATTAGAGTTGATGGCTTAATTATTTGTGATTTACTTGTCTGTTGGAATCCCCGTGTAATTGATTTTACAGCGGAGGTTCCGCCGAAATTTATTAAAATTGTCTTGGTTAGAGTTATTTAAGGTTAGTTCGGTAGCATTCCAGGCTCATGTCGGGCTGGGGTGTTACACTTGATGTGGGAACATTTTGGTATCGGCATGACCGGATTGTCATGCATTGATAGTTTATCAAAGTGGGTTTGCCTCTTTGGTATTGTTTGATATATGTCTATTTGTTTTATCACTCAGAACTCTTGTAATCCAAAAATCTGGTTTGTTTAATGGCTTTTGAAAACTAGAATGTGTAGGAACAAACTGGTTGCTTTATGCAAAACTTATGCCATTATAACCATTCTTTGAACAGCCTTATCATGTATAATCTCATATCCTTTGTATAGTACCTCTCATACACTTTCTTTTATTAGTTTGTGTAAGTCTTGTGAGTACCTTTTGTACTCAAGTGCTTTGACCACTTGTTTCAGGTGAGGAAGATTACACAAATGATCAGTTCGTTAGCGCCGACTACGGTGACGCTAATGAATAACGCTATTTCTATCCTCCACTCAGTTGCCTACGGGGTTGGGCACACTAGGCTGGATCTTTTGGTTATGATACTTATGTTTCTTCCGCTGCTACTTATAAGAATGTTTTGAATTTGGCAGTCGACCATTTACGTATTATGTACCCAAGTCCTACCTTGAGTATCTTGTAATATATGTATGACTTGTGTATGTCTGTGTACCATGTTGTTTGAGGATATGTGCGTGTTAGCCTTGATCTTGAAAGCTAACACGAGACACATATCTGAGAGCTTGAAATCGGGTTGGTTTCCTGTTAAAAATTATGCCTCACGCATAAGTTCTTGACTGGAAACAGATTCGATTTCGGGGTCTCAATCCCAATAAATGTGGCACACAAAGCCACAATCCCCCATGTGCCACGTCACATGGCGATGTCTTCTACAATGGGATGTGCAATAAAGTCTAACAAGGTGTCCAGTAAACTTGTGATTACAATAAAAGCAGTAGCATTTGATAGTAAATATAATGTATGTGAAAATAAATGTGATATCAATTTTTTACTGTCGTACATATCACAGTGGTTTTTTTTACAATTTTTTTTAAGAAATCGCAGCATTTGTGGGCCATGACCCCACGATGAGGTCACATGGCCAATATGCGCACAGCTGGATGTGACAGTAAACTTGTAACACCCCGATTTTCAGAATTAGGATATTAATAATTAATTTGGCGATCTATTAAATATTGGACTGTGTTTTAAAATTTTCCGTGTTGAAGTAAAAAGATTTCTTCTAAAATCAAATTGAATTAATTAAAATATTTCATATGAAGTTAAATTGTATTTTTTTATTGTTTTCGCCTGCATTTCGAAAATCACGATGCATGCATTAGTATCGCTCTTTTTCTCGGTTCGACCGACCGCAGACGAAACATCTGCGTGATCCATCCCTTCTCTGGCTATTTCTTTTCTTAGCTGTCCAAACCCATCCTACATAGCCACTTCACCTTGTGTACCCACTGCAATTTCAATTATCAATGAAGCACTATCTCTCTTCTCCAACGGAACATCACTTCTAGTCATGTTCCCAACCTTTGTACGTATCAATTTCTTCCACTTCTCTCATTCCAATCCCAATAAAAAATTGAGAATCTCTAAATGCATGTTATATCATTGAAATCCTCATCACTTAACCTTTCTATTCATCCAAAAAAAAAATTGCATGCACTGCTATTTATTTTATTTCCTACTACTAAAGCCACATACATGCTACTGTTCATTTTTGCCTCAGCCGAATCACCAAACAACCACAAGCATGCCCATTTCTTTTGTGTCCCAGCCAAACACACACCCATTTCCACTTCTAGTCATTCCACGACTTTTGTACTAGTTCATCTTCCACACCTTCTCTCCTTAGATTACATCCAAAACCCAAAGCTGAGCTATGCATGTTATACCGTTGGATTCTTCGTCACCTAAGCTTTCTATTCATACCTCTAGTTCTCGCATGCATGATAGTTTGAGTGAATTAGAGAAGAGGGAAGGAAGTGATACACTGTTCATTGAGCACTCTCTGTCTTTGTTTTTGCCCAGTGAGAGCCTCCTTGCCATTCACTTGCCCATGCCATTTTCTATTCCCCAACACACAACAAACCACGACCATTCATTTCTTCCCCACCGCCTTGCCTCCACAACCACCACCACACACCACCATTCCATCCTCCCCATTCCTTTTTCTGCCACGGTAGAGTAGGGGTGAAAACGGATCGGATAGTTTCAGGCCGATCCGGACAAAAGCGGATTCGAATGTCTCGGATCGGATTTTCTCGGATAGTTTTGAATCGAAGCGAATTGATTTTTTTGTCGGAAATGGAAAGCGAATACGGTAGGCATGCTATCCGTGGATCTGAAGCGAATACGGATTATCCGGATAAGGCTGAGTCGGATATCCGGTTTCAGCCCAAAAGAGAAAAGGGATTTTAATTGATTTCGAATTTGGAAAATGCAACAAATCAAATAGTCTTTTAGAAAATAGAAAATAGAGTTCAAAAATCCTAGAAAAAATCACGATATTCATTGAATTATTTTAAACTTAATAAAATTAATTACAACTTAAAGTTGGTTTTTATTTTTGTATATAAATTATTTTAAAATTTTTAAAATAGGAAAAACCTTTTAAAATCTAGAAAATTCAATAAATTAATTAAAATTTTCTTTTTCACTTTAAATCCAATAAAATCCCAGAAAACTCAATAAATTTTATTTTTTGCATTAAAAACTAGGAAACTAAATAATTAACTTTATTTTATTATTTTTTCCTTTTTAACCAGGAAAACTCTTTTAAATCTCAGAAAATCCAATAAAATAATAACTTTATTAATTTTATTTTTGGTAACATACTTTGGGATGTTACCACCATTTGCGTATAGATTAACCATCCAGTCTAATCGATGTTAGTGTGAACTAAATTTTATGTATATGATGAACTAAGTGTGAATGTGTGATGACTTTGTGAGTTATGACTTATGAGCTAAATATGGTAAACTAAATGTTATATTTATGATGAACTAGTTAATGTAACTTGCTAGTGCCAATGTTATGTGTGGTTGCTGAAAATATGAATAATTCATGAATGTTTACATCAAATAAATTAGTTATATGTTTTCGTTAATTTCTGGCATACAATTTAAGGGATTTTTATGTTCCAAAAAATATCTGTGACCGTATTTGTTTCATTTCGTATTCGCTCCGTATTCGTATTCGATACTATTTGTATTCGTATTCGTATCCGGGGTATTCGTATCCGGATCCGGGAAAAAATATGAAAACAAATATGGCAAAACCATTATCCGTCCGTTTCTGATCCGTTTTCACCCCTAGCCGAGAGCCATCCTTCACCTCTACCATTTCTTTATTCCCCTAGCACAACACAGCCACTCCATTGTTTCTTTCTCTAAGACTAGCTCTAGCAAACATCTTCTCTCCTTCTAATCTCCTTCAAAAACCTGAAATATCTCAATGCATGTTGTGCCATCACTTTCCCGATCACTCTAGCATTCCATTCCTCTCATTAGATTTCACATGCATTGACATTTGAGCAATCTTGAGGAGAGGAGAAGAGAGGAGTGGTAGGAGCTATTCATGGCGATGTCTTTGCGCATGCATACATGCAATGCATGGCGTCGCAAGAGCCATGGGCACCAACGGTGGTGTGGGCGGCGAAATGAGAGAGACGCGGCATTCCGGCACCCGGTGGAGGCGTGGCGGGTGGCGGTGCCCATAGCACAAGATCGACGGCGTCAAGCGGCGGCCGGCGAGATCACTCGGTGGCTCGGCCAGGCGCTTGGAGTAGCCGCACC
Source organism: Ampelocalamus luodianensis (assembly GCA_036346255.1). NCBI lineage: Eukaryota > Viridiplantae > Streptophyta > Magnoliopsida > Poales > Poaceae > Ampelocalamus > Ampelocalamus luodianensis. Next base: position 43,783,588 of record CM070633.1, read on the forward strand.
GAGCGGCGAGCGTGGAAGCGAAGCTAGCAATGATGCGCAGGCGTGCAGCAGCGTGCATGCATCTGCCCACGCCTGCGCCGAGGCGGCTCGGCGAAAGCAAAGAAGACGTCGGCGCCGGCGCATGCAAGGACATGGCAGGCAAGGCGTGTCCTGACGCACGCAAACGTTCCCCAAGCCCATTCTACGTCTACACAACACCAACCTTTTCCACGCCTTTATAAGTTGCCTCCTCTCAAGTCCATTTTGGTTACTAAATTTGTGCACCCCAAATTAACTAAAGCGTTGTTGAAATGCCCAAGCCGAAGGACTAGAAAGGAGTAAAGGAATGGCAAGAAACAAATGACGGCGTCAAGGCGCCATGGGCGCAAGGCCAAGCGCGCGTCGGCGCCTTCATGCGACAAGACGCAGATGACGCCAAGGCGAGGCGGCCGAGCCAAGGCGCGAGTTTGGTGGACACGAGCCGAGAAGACGTCATCCGTGGCGATTAAATGCGTCTAGCGTTGTGGTAAAATCTTTAGTGTTATTTTTGTTACCGTGCTATGATATTAGTCATGCATGTTGCATATTAGTCATGAGCATAGCATCTATTTATGCATATTTAATTATAAAAATGAGTTGGTAGCTTTAGACCGGTAAAATTCTCCGGTTATGTCTTATTTGTGCGTAGGCGTGATTATGAGAGGATATATATTGGTGAATGTGAATGATTAGATTATTGAGGCAAAATGTGTGTATTGTTGATCGGTGGATGCTAGATTAAATATACATTGGATTGTTTGACCGGATGATATTTTGGAGTCGTATGCAAAATTGTGGTAATCCTTGGAGGATAAATTAATTGGAGGTTTCTTCTTGCATTGGATTAGTAATGTTTGGAGTTAGGACGCATGAGGATTTTACGATCTATTACTTGATGGATAGCTCTTGTGATGATATTGAATGAGATATGGAGGTTGACTCGAATAATGTATTTAATCATGAGTAAATTGATGGGATGCCTTAAGTAATAGTCATGTGAGTCATTCGTGCTTGAATTTGGAGAAGGTAGAAATTGATCATTTGGTTGCGAATAAATATTTGGATTTGCCATGTACTTAGTAGGTAAGTCTCATGTGCCGAGTCGGTGGAATTGTACTATCTATTGGATTAGTGGATAAATGATTATTAGTCGATCGTAGAGGCACATATGTGATTGGATTAGTAGTTGTCATCCACAACTAGTCCGGTGAAATGGATGTATGTTGATTTATTAGTGAGCTATTAAATGTTGAATGTGTTCTTAAATTGTAAAGTTCACTAGGTATCGGTTTGTCAATTAAACCTTGATCAATGGAAAATTGAGTGTATGCGATTGTGATTTGCCGAGGCGAGACTAGTAGAGCTAGATAGTTAGCATTAGCTTAAATAGTATATCGGAGAACGATTGATGGATTTAATCATGGTCATATGCCCACGAGTCGGTGGATTTCGTGTAATTATCGGATGGGTTGTTTATTTGGAAGATCGTGAGTTCGGAGATCACTCGATGGATTAACTACCTTGATAATGTCTTAGTGGAGGTTGGTACGGGATTTAGATCAAGATATGAGAATATGATTGGAGAGTGTTATACATGTGATTGGATTCAACACCGAAGAATCGGTTAAGTATATGAGTATGAGAAGGTTAGATTTGTCGGTAGATGTTTTTTTTCCTTTAGGAAATAAATGGAAAAGAAAATAAAATACAAGGGCCCTATCTGTCATTGATAGAGGCTAGTTCAGCCCGTGTATAAAAAGTATTTAATTCCAATTAAAATACATAAAAGAATTATTGCTACACTAGAAATTGAATTAACTTTGAAAATTCTTAGAAAATTCATATGAACTCCAAATGGGATGAATCCAATTGGGTTGTCCATAAAATATTATTCTATATCTAACCATGTAGTTTTTATCTCCACTAGAATTCTGCAAATTTTTACAACATAATTAAATTCAGGTGAACAGTAAATAGAACACCATTTTTCAGCATTTTCTAGAATTCTGATTTTCAAACTACAATAACTCTCTCATATAAACTCCAAATGCAATAATTTTTGTACCTAAATTCATATAAAATCATAATATAGCTACTGTATAAATTTCATGCATTTTGGAGCAACTTGAGTTTTTGGCTATTTCTCGGTGTTTATTCGATATCGCTTTTCTTTAGATTCCAAGTTGCCGGAAGTATGAGAGTAAGTAACCAAGAGTGAGCAAGTGAACTACCAGCAAGGCAAGCATCATTTGAACTTTCTTTTGCATCATATTTGATCCCAGTTTTGGTTAAGTTAGTGCAATGATAATTGCTTGCATGCTATTTTGATTATGTAAATATTTTTGTGATGTGTAGTTTAGTTATGTCCTATGCTTGAGGTTAATCTTGAATTATGCCAGTACCTACATGCTTAAGATAGGATGTGATGATTATTGAATATGGGTTGCTTAGTCATGCAAGTCTAGATACGGTAGTTTGATTGCCGGGGCTAACCCGACAATTATGGGAAACACATACTTACCTCTTTATACTTTAATTCAGATATTCGTATCTGTGTTATGAGCTAAAATTTGTCATTTTAAAATGAGATCTGGTCCGGGCAAGTGTTGGTTAGTGATGGTGCTTTGTGCACGAGCATTGGGTAAGTGGAAGGACTTGTCTGGACAATTGAGGACCGAACTTTGGTAACGTCGTTAATTCAAGTACACTCGTGCTGCCACACGTGGGTTGGGAGCCGTATGGTTAAGTAGGGGGAGGGTTTTATTGTGTTAACTCCCATGGTGGTGTAAGGGCATAGCGACCGTGAAATCCTATGTCCCTTAGGAGCCGATGTAATCCTTTATAGTGTGCAAGGGAGCACCAATTCTATTTGTTTTGATTGCATCGGTATGTCCAATATAACTTGTGAGCCCCCTAGCAAGTGCTATCAGACGCTTGTACTAGGCAAGGAACCATCTCACAAGGGGGACTTAGCTCAATAGGGCCTTCTTGCTGAAAATGACCATATCTTGATTTACCCGGCCGACATACCATAGGAAGTATGCTATATTCGAAGGCATCTAGAGGCTTACGGGCTAATCAAGTCGTGTTGGTAAAGTAGTACACCCCTGTAGGGTATCAATCTATTCGAATAGCCGTGTCCACGGTTATGGACAACCGCTTGAGTTCGGGAGTTACTATTGTTAGACTTTTAATTAAAAATGGTGGTTGAACTTGGTATTCGTCATGAACGGGATGTTCATGTGTTTAGTACATCAAAGTGGGCTGCCACTTTGGTCTTTGCATGATTCAATTGTTTATTACTGAAATGTTTTACTATATGCTTTACTTCTACTTCAAATCTGATTTTAAAATGGGCACATGAAAAACTAGTATGTGTAGGATGTCATTTGTTGCGTCTCTTTCGCAAAACTAAACCAATATGAGCCATCCTTTGAATGACCCTTATGCATAACTAATTTTATTTGTGTAAGACTTGCGAGTACACTTGTACTCAGCCAGATGTTTGCTGGCCTTTTCAGGTGAGGAAGATTATGAGTCTGATGATCTCGTTAGTGTTGACTTGGGTGACACTTCCCTCCTCGCAAACACAACCGAAACACCCGCTCATTATTTCCCCGCCATTTTCTTTTCTCACACTTATACATGCATGCACACTGCACTGCTACTACTACTAATACACTACTTGATCCACTTTATATATATATATATATATATATATATATATATATATATATATATATATATATACTACTAGTAGTCATGGTTGCACACACACACACACACACACACACACACACACATATATATATATATATATATATATATATATATATATATATATATATATATGAATGCAAGCATGCTGTCTTACACATGCACCCACAGGGACATGTAGTGGGGAAGTGAGTAGAACCTACTAATATGCATGAACTAGCTAGACTAGCACTGAGCACTCCCTGCCTTTTTGCTTTTGCTCCCTGCCCACATCAACCCACTGCCCATTTCCTCCCACTAGCTAAAGTAACCACATGCATGCCATTCCTTTTTTCTATACCCAGCCGAACCAATCCATCTTCCCCTGCCATTTCTATTCATGTCCAGCATCCATGCCATCTCTTGTTAGCATTTAATCAGCAAGGGGTAAATCAATGCTAGTACTACTACCATTGCTAGACAAAACCAAGAACAGAACTACCTTTTCCCCTATTCCCCACTGCCCTTGCCCCAACCGAAGCAGCCCCTTTCCCATTCTTGCTCCCAGCCAAACCACCACCATTTAGTAGTTACACAGCCACTTCATAATGCCTTCCCACAGCCCAAGTCATTTCCCAACAGAGCACTGCCTTTTCTAATCACTTGCCTTTTTCCTTCTTGTGGTCCAACTGAGCACACCCACTCATTTCTTCCTCCACCTCCCTCTGCCATTTCTCTTCCCAACAAAAGCATCCCCACGCCACCTCTCTTCTTCCCCAACAGGCTGCTCCCATTTCTTCTCTCTTCATGAACACAAACTTAAGCTCTACTTCTCTCCTCTAAATCTCTCCCAAAAACTGAGAATCACCTTTTGCATGCTATACCAACGCATTCCTCCTCACCTAAGCATCCCATCCATACATTTAGTGTTCACATGCAAGATCTCTCGAGCTTTTTATATGAAGGGAGGAGAAGCACACACTCTTTGTCTTGTCGGTCGACACACATGCGCAGCCAGTGGTGCCGCCAAAGCGACCAGCGTGAGGTTAGCCCAAAGAGTGCAAGCGAGGCGAGCCCGGCTCCATGCGATGGCCTTGGCTCTGCGACGCAAGGCTTGGCGCATGCATGTAGTGGTGGCGCTGCAGCAGCTTAGGCGTCGCGGCACTCGGCCTGAGTCGGCCAAGCACGGCACAACCAAGCCGGCGGCAGCGGCGGACGTCGGCCAAAGATGCGCCAACGGCAGCGACCACCTCGCACCCGGCGAGGCTCGGCTCGGTGGTGGCGATCACGAGCCGGAGCGGTGCATGCGGCGGCACGACGCCCGACGAGGGCGATGGTGGCACAAGCTGGCGGTGCGTCGCGATGCTAAGGTGGAAGGCATGGCGGCGGCCTAGCACGGTGCGGTGGCAAGCATGCGATGCAGGCATGGTGGCGGCGGTGCCTAGATAGCGGACGGTATGGAGCGGCAGCCAGCGCGCGATTGGGCGCTTCATGCTTGGGCGCGGCAGCGGCGGCATTGCAACGAGGCGGCTTGGCGGTGTAGCATCTTAGCGGCCTAGCGCTCGGCGGCACGGCCGGCGACACAAAAGAGCCTACCGGGTGCGGCCGAGGCGAGAGGCGATTTGTCGCGTCAGTCCAATGGCGGCCGCAGCTGGCCAAGCGAGGCGAGGCGCCGGCAGCGGCTCGGCAAAGCCGAAGCAGCGTCGGCCGACAATGATGGGCGCGCCGCAAGCGGCGGCGGTCGACCCGGCGTGGTGTGGTGCAAGCGCTTCGGTGGTCGCCAATGGCCTCGTGCGGCGCAGCGATGCGATGCCGAGGGAGGCGAGGCCGGCGAGCAGAGGCCTGGCGCGCGCCGAGCCAATGCATGCGCGGCAGCCAGCGCGCGACCATGCATGCGGCTGCGGCTGGCGAAGGTGGTGACATGGAATGCGGAAATTTTGGTGACATGGAAGGCCAAATAAACCTCGACCAGTGGAAATTTTGGTGTATGCGAATATGATTTGCCGAGGCGAGACTAGTAGAGCTAGATAGTTAGCATTAGCTTAAATAGTTTTTGGAGAATGAACGATGGGTTCAGTCATGGTCATATGCCCATGAGTCGGTGGATTCCGTGTAATTATTGGATAAGTTGTATATTTGGAAGATCGTGAGTTTGGGCATGACTCAATGGATTGACTACCTTGATAATGTCTTAGTGGAGGTTAGTACGGGATTCAGATCAAGATATGAGAATATGATTGGAGAGTGTTATGCATGTGATTGGATTCAACACGGGAATCGGTTATGTCTACTAGTATGAGAAATTTAGATTGTCGGTAGATGTTCTCCTTTAGGAAATAAATTGAAAAAATAAAATACATAGACCCCACTTTTCATGGCAGAGGCTAGGTCATCCTACCTATAAAAATTATTTAATGCAGTAGCAAAATCAGAAAAGAATTATTTTTATACGAAAAAGTCTTTTAACTTCAACAATTCATAACTAATTCATATGAACTCTAAATGGGGTGATTCAATTTTATGGATCATAAATTTTAATTATCTTTCATGCCATGTAAAGATTATCCCTACCACTGTTCTACAAATTTCTGAAACAATTAAATTCGGATGAACAAAGAATAGAACATTGAGTTTCAAAGATTTTCCAAAAATCTGATTTTCAAACCATCAGAACTCTCTCAGATAAACTCCAAATGGAATACTTTTTGGACCTAAATTCATCTAAAATCATAATATAGCTACTGTATAAATTTTATGCATTTAGGAGCAATTTGAGTTTTGGCTATTTCTGGTGTTATTCGATATCGCTTCTTTAGATTCGAGTTGCCTAAGTATGAGAGTAAGTAACCAAGAGTGAGCAAGTGAACTACCAGCAAGGCAAGCATCATTTGAACTTTCTTTTGCATCATATTTGATCCCAGTTTTGGTTAAGATATTGCAATGATAATTGCTTGCATGCTATTTTGATTATGTCAATATTTTTGTGATGTGTAGTTTAGTTATGTCCTATGCTTGAGGTTAATCTTGAATTATGCCAACTCCTATATGCTTAAGATAGGATGTGTGAATTATGGGTTATAGAATTGCTTAGCCATGCAAGTCTAGATACGGTAGTTCGATCGTCGGGAATAACCCGGCGGTTTTGGGATAAACACAACTCTCATTTTACGATTTATACTTCAGATCTTTGTAGCTGTTTTATGAGTAAATTTTTTCATTTTTAAAATGAGATCTGGTCTGGACAAGTGTTGGTTAGTGATGGTGCTTTGTGCACGAGCATTGGGTAAGTGGAAGGACTTGTCGGACAATTAAGGACCGAACTTTGGGTACCTGCTTGTTCAAGCAACACTCGTCTTTGCCACACGCGGTATATGGGTGCCGTATGGTTAAGTAGGGGGAGGGTTTTATTGTGTTAAGTCCTTGGTGGTGTAAGGTGTGGGGACCCGGTAATTATCTCCATAAGACCGAGATTAGACAAGGTCTTAGGGACATAATTCTGGTCTCCGATAAATGAATTCCATTTAACTCTATCCAAGTGAGAGGCTTAGTCGAATACTAGAGCCTCAACGATCATGCGCACGCTCACGGCGAGCTACATGATTGTCGATTCTCCTCGATTCGAAGCACTACACTTGGTGAGTTAAATGGGAATTCATCAACAACAGTATGACATATATTGGCTCCCAAGATCAACGACCAATATACTCATACCCTCATCCAACGTTGATTACATCCATACAACGCATACAACAAGAGATTAGAAAGACATCGCATAATAGTTAAGGTCTACACTTATTACATACTACCACAAGCCAAATTTAAAGTAAAGTACCAAGTAGCGTGATGTAAATAAATAAAGCAAAAGACCAATAGTGGTATGCCCATCACCCATCGGCAACCGACTGGGGGTTAAATGGTAGCACACTACTCATTCGTGTCACCCAAATCAACACTAGCGAGATCGTCATACTCAAAATCTTCCTCACCTGAAAAGGCCAGCAAACATCTGGCTGAGTACAAGTGTACTCGCAAGTCTTACACAAATAAAAATAGTTATGCTTAAGGGTCATTCAAAGGATGGCCCATATTGGTTTAGTTTTGCGAACAAGACGCAACAGTTAACATCCTACACATACTAGTTTTTCGTGTGCCCATTTAAAATCAGATTTGAAGTAGAAGTAAAACATATAGTAAAGCATTTCAGTAATAAATAATTGAATCATACAAAGACCAAAGTGGCAGCCCACTTTGATGTACTAAACCCATGAACATCCCGTCCATGACGAATACCAAGTTCAACCACAATTTTAATTAAAAGTCTAACAATAGCAACCACAAATTTCAAGCTGGTGCGTCCATAACAGTGGACACGGCTATTCGAATAGATTAATACCTGCGCAGGTGTACTACTTTACCCACACGACTTGATTAGCCCGTAATCCTTCAGAGGCCTCTCGAAATAGCACACTTCCTATGGTATGCGGTACTGTAAATCAAGATACACCATTTTCAAAGAAGAAAGCCCTATTGAGCTAAGTCCCCTTGTGAGATGGTTCCATGCCTAGTACAAGCGTCGATAGCCCTTGCTAGGGGCTCACAAGTTATATTGGAAATACCGATGCAATCAAAACAAAAGAATTGGTGCTCCCTTGCACACTATAAAGGATTACATCGGCTCCTCAAAGAACATAGGATTTCACTGGCCGCTATGCCCTTACACCACCAAGGACTTAACACAATAAAACCCTCCCCTACTTAACCATACGGCACCCATACACCGCGTGTGGCAAAGACGAGTGTTGCTTGAACGATGAGGTACCCAAAGTTCGGTCCTCAATTGTCCGCATAAGTCCTTCCACTTACCCAATGCTCGTGCACAAAGCACCATCACTAACCAACACTTGTCCAGACCAAATCTCATTTAAAAATGACAAAGTTTTACTCATAAAACAGCTACAAAGATCTGAAGTAAAAACATAAAGTAAGGGTTGTGTGTGTCCCAAAACCGCCGGGTTATTCCCGACGATCGAACTACCGTATCTAGACTTGCATGGCTAAGCAATTCTATAACCCATAATTCACACATCCTATCTTAAGCATATAGGGGTTGGCATAATTCAAGATTAACCTCAAGCATAGGACATAACTAAACTACACATCATAAAAATATTGACATAATCAAAATAGCATGCAAGCAATTATCATTGCACTACCTTAACCAAAACTGGGATCAAATATGATGAAAAAGAAAGTTCAAATGATGCTTGCCTTGCTGGTACAGTAGCTGCTCGCTCTCAGTAGCGTAAGTGTCGATATCGATATGCTCGGGATCTATATATATAATTATAACATCCAATAAATACCGAGAAAACAACTCCAAAACCAAAATGCTCAAAAATACATGATTTTTCTACAGTAGTTACATCACGATTTTAAATGATTTTTGGTGAAAGAATTATTTCATTTTGATTTAGTATATGAAAGTTATAATGGTTTGAATTTCAGATTTTAACAAGTCGTCATTATGTAATTTAATTATGAAGTGAAATTTTGTAGAACAGTGGCGAGTACATGGATTACATAGATAAATAGGCAATATTATTATAAGTTAAAAACAGTTGAGTTTGTCCTTTTTGGAGTTTTTATGATTTAGTTATGTATTTTCAAAGTTATCAGCTTTTTATAGTATAAAGAAAATGGAGTTAAAGATTATATTCTTCCAAAAATAGTTTCTGTGACAGAGGCAGTATGGGGACCATTTTTAGAATTAACTTCACTGAAAATGAAAATTATCAAAAGTGGTCTCACTGTTTTTGGAGTTTCCAATAATTACTTATGTATTTTTAAAGGTTTCAGTTCTTTTTCTATTGTAAGAATGATGGTTTTCATGGGGAAATCTCCAAATAATACTTTCGGCTACAGAGACATGCCTGAAACTAATTTTAATATAAAGTTTACTAAAAGTGAAAATTCCCAGAAATGGTTTCATGTGATTTGGAGTTAATATGAAATAGTTATGCATTTTAGAAGTTATAGATATTTTTCAGTGTGCAGATTAACAGATTTCGAATTTTAATAAGTATTCACTACTTTTTCTACCGGGCACGCGCTAGCCGCAGTCACCGACCGGTGGGGTCAGTGAACAGTTCATTTTCCATTTAACTTCAGATTTTAATTTTCAACCGAAGGGGGGACGCATGTCATAGATACGGTCCATGGCATAGTGCATGGACCGCGAGTCTACGGCCGGTTTATAGGGTCTATGACTATGCACTTAAACCTCGGCCCCACATGTCAACCTCAGATTTTTAAACCGTTATTTTGCTTCGTTTTCTGTTCTTGGTCCCACATGTCTGTGTCTCAACCATCACTTCCGACAGTCATTAAAACCCAAAACTACACAGTAATCCGCGCTAAGACAAAGATTAACTATTAATGGCAGAGCTATAGTATCGTCGGAGCGCCACGCGCTAGCAGCTTTGGCCGGAGATGGCCGGGCGGCTTGCCGGCGCTGTGGGACTCGGCGGCGCGAATTAAAGGTCGGGATGGGAAGCTAGGAACCGTGCGCACCTAAAGGTGGCGACGGCGGCGACTAGAGCGGCCTGCACCGGCGGCGGCACCCTTACGGCACAAGAGGATAAAACGACCCGGCGACGCTCTAACCAAAATAACGCGCGCAAAAACATCTACGAGGTCCAGGGAACCTTACCAGAAAGATAGAGAGGCCGGGGAAGCTTGGCGTTGAGCTGGCCACGGCAATGGTGACGGCGGCGGCAAGGCTCACGAGGAGGGGACTATCTGCTCAAGGAGATCGAAGGTTATAGATTGAGAAAACTTGAGTGAGACCAGGAGATGGTCACCAAGCATGGAATCGAGGAAAGACTCACTGTGATGACAAGGTGATGATGAATAGTGCTATCGGCCAAAAGAGGAGCAAGGTCCAAATTCTAGTGATCCCGCTCAGCGTCGATGTAACAAGTTGAGGAAAGTCTAAAAACAGACTAAAGGGCACAAGGTGACGCATAAGGTTTAGGTTAGTACCTCCCGACACGAAGATGGCACGAACGTGTCCCCGAGCACGCTTCGGAAAAAGGCCGAGAGCTCGAAGATGCACCGGCTACAATCCACAACAAGGGTCGCATTAGCAAAATGGACACGGGAGGGACATCGAGTAAAGAGGAACACCGGAGGAAGCTTACACCGGCGAGGAGCACGGAGAGCTTCCTTCCTCGGCGGCCGAGAGGAAGAGTGAGGAGAACTAGGGTTACGGGCGCCTTATGCTCGGGCGATGACGGGGATGGAGGCGTGAGGCGGAGAGGTTCCGGAGTGGCCAACGGATACGACGGATTGACGGCGTCCACTGGCGCCGTTCTGAGCACGTCGGAGAAGCTCAGACACATGGCGAGGAGCTCCTACGCAAGGTCGGAGACGGGCCTGACAATGCGGGCCCACGGCGACAGTGACTTAGTCATGTGCGCGTGAGTAAGAGGAGAAGGGGTGGTCGTGGGCCGTTGGATGTAAATCACATGGCTCACGATCGCCTAGGCGGAATTGAGTGTTATAAGGGAAAGGAGGTCATGGGCCGTTGGATTCACATCAAATGGCTTACGACCTCTTAGGCGGACAAGCATCGAAAAGGGCAGGGGAGGTCGTGGCCGTTGGATGTCCATCGGATGACTCACGACCACCCAGGCGGTCCTGACTGTCGTTGAGCCATAAGAGGTCGGGACCGTAGGATTTAGATCCGAAGGCCTACATGCGTTGGTGCATTTAGGCGGTTGAGCTGAGTCAGTTTGCCTGGTCGGACTCGAGTCCAAGGAATAGTGTCGGTCGGTTTAGGGCTCAGGGTTTTGACTGAGAATTATTTCGTTTCCTCTACTTTGACCAGGGGATTAAAATTAGAAATAAAATTCCTAAAATCCTGAAATAATTTGTGGGGGTTCCTGGGAGTATATAGTTCCCATAAAAATTATAAATCCCTACTTTTCATAATATAATTTGTGATATTTAAATTCAAACATGTTGTATGTCTATGAAGGTTGTTTGAATTTTAATTGGGTTCAAACTGTTCCCAAAAATTTTGGAAAAATTATATTAATTCATGATAATTAATTTAGTATTTGAATAAATTGTTTCTAGACGATGATCAAAACTTTTTATTACTGATTTGAATTGAAATTCAAATTTGAAGGGTATGTTCATGTTTTTAACAGATTTTCCAAGTGCAATATATTATGGAATGTTTTGAAATCAATGATGCATGCTAATGAAATACATATTAATCCATTTTAATTGTTGGGGCTGTGACATAAGGGGCATAGCGACCGTGAAATCCTATGTTCTTTAGGAGCCGATGTAATCCTTTATAGTGTGCAAGGGAGCGCCAATTCTTTTTGTTTTGATTGCATCGGTATTTCCAATATAACTTGTGAGCCCCCTAGCAAGTGCTATCAGACGCTTGTACTAGGCAAGGAACCATCTCACAAGGGGACTTAGCCCAATGGGATCTTCTTCTTGAAAATGATCAGATCTTGATTTACACTTACCGCATACCATAGGAAGTATGCTATATTCGGAGGCATCTGGAGGCTTACGGGCTAATCAAGTCATGTGGGTAAAGTAGTACACCCCTGCAGGGTATAAATCTATTCGAATAGCCGTGTCCACGGTTTTGGACGACCGCTTGAAATTTGTGGCTGCTTATTGTTAGACTTTCAATTAAAATTGTGGTTGAACTTGGTATTCGTCATGAACGGGGTGTTCATGTGTTTAGTACATCAAAGTGGGCCGCCACTTTGGTCGTTGTATGATTCAATTGTTTATTACTGAAATGCTTTACTATATGTTTTACTTCTACTTCAAAGCTGATTTTAAATGGGCACATGAAAAACTAGTATGTGTAGGATGTTAATCGTTGCGTCTCTTTCGTAAAACTAAACCAATATGAGCCATCCTTTGAATGACCCTTATGCATAACTATTTTTATTTGTGTAAGACTTGCAGTACACTTGTACTCAGCGGATGTTTCTTGGCCTTTTCGGTGAGGAAGATTATGAGTCCGGCGATCTTGTTAGTATGGACTTGGGTGACACTAACGGTAGTGTGCTATCATTTAACCCCGATCGGTTGCCGATGGGTGATGGGCATACCACTACTGGTCTTTTCTTTATTTATTTGCTTCATTGCTACTTGATACTTTACTTTGAATTTGGCGGTCGGCCGTGTATGTATTAAGTCAGACTTTGACTATTATGCGCGTATGTCTTTTTATCTCTTGTTGTATGCGTTGTATGGATGTAACCAACGTTGGATGAGGGTATGAGTATATTGGTCGTTGATCTTGGGAGCCAATATATGTCATCCTCATTGTTAATGGATCCCCATTTAACTCACTAAGTGTAGTGCTTCGAATCGAAAGAGAATCGACAATCATGTAGCGCTCGCAAAGGAGCAGCGCGCGTGATCGTTGAGGCTCTAGTATTCGGCTAAGCTTCTCACTTGGACAGAGTTAAATTGGAATTCATTTACCGGAGACCCGTAATTATGTCCCTAAGACCTTGTCTAATCTTGGTCTTATGGAGATAATTACCGGGGTCCCCACAGAAAAACTCACCAAAGGCTAAGATCGGCACAATGGTGTCCACGGGTGCGCGCTCTGGACACTACAGAGAGCTCGAAGATGGAACACGAGCTACAAGCGACGAGAGGGGCTCGCATTAGCAAAAATGGACAAGGCATTGAACAAGAAGAAGATCGGTACCACCGGTGGAAGCTTACCCGAGAGACACGCGCGGAGAGCTTCCTCCTCCTCTGCGAAAAGAGGAGAAGTGAGGAAAAAGAGGGTGCGAGAGGGTATTAAGCTCGGGAAGAAGACGGAGTGGAGGTGGCGAGAGGCGGGCGGCTCGGGGGCCGCCAACGGACGCGGTGGATTGGCGGCGTCAACTGCCGCGCGGAAGGATTCGCGGCGCGTGGAGCTTGGTTTCTGCGGCGTCGGCGAGAGGAGGAAGACAGGCGACATCGGGCCCCACCGTGTCGGCGACTCGGTAGCGCGCGGCGTGCGTTAAGTGGATCGGCACAAGTCGTTGGATCTCGGGTGGACGGCTGGGATTAGAAGAGGGGTGCTCGGAACGGGCCGAAGGGGTACGCGATTTAGACCGTCGATCGATGATCCGATGGCTGCATGTGACGGTGCGATTAAGCGGTTCGTTGAGTTGGCTCATTGGTCTGGACTTGAGCCCAAGGCGATGAGCGACCGGTTTAGGTTTAGGGTTTGACCATAAATTAAAATCATTTCTCTAGTTTGACCAGAGGCTTAAAAATAGGAATAAGATTCCTAAAATTGTGAAATAATTCAAAGATATTCCTGGGTATGTCTAGTGTTCATAAAAATTATTGAACCCTACTGTTCATTACATATTTTGTATATTTTAAATTCAAACATAATGTTGGTCTTTAGATTGTGTTTGAATTTTTATAAGGTTCAAACCAGTCCCAAAAATTTTGGAAAAATTATATTTATTCATGAAAACTAATGTAGTATTTAATTAAATTGGTTTCAGATGATGATCACAACTTTTTATCACTGATTCGAATTGAAATGTGAATTTTGATGTGTATGTTCACCTCAATTTAGATTTTCTAAGTACAATATATTATAGAAATGTTTTGAAATCAATAATGCATGCTTATGAAATACATATTAATCCATTTTAATTGCTGGGGCTGTGACATATCTCCAAACAAATATGCGTCATCAGGATCACCACTCTCAGGGCAAGGCTGTATGGTATAACCTTCTTTCAGACATTCTTTGTCACTGCTGCTTTTGATTTTTTTTTCAATGCTATCATCCAACTCTACATTGTACGCGACATCACGTACAAGTCTGGGACCTATGAAAGACAACAAGCATTAGAATTGAAAACCAACGGTTCATCACTTGGTTGTGGATCTTGTGGTTGCGGTTGTGGTAAGCTTCTCGAGACCACCAAAAACCTTCCTATTTCTAAAATTTTAACAATTATCGTCATCTCAAGGCTCAAGGATTGTGCTCTTCAGTCTTTCTACTGGATTGGAACAACAAGGAATGAAGGAAGCAACTACTGAAGTATTGAACTATACAAGGACACAAGGTCGGGTCATCCTACATATACAATTATACATTCCTACTGGCTACTAGCAGTCTAGCACTCTAGCAGGATCGACAAATTGGGAGAACACTAGAACAACAAAGATTTCTCAAGGAATCAAGGATTGTGTAGCTTTCTCAAGGAATCAAGGATTGTGCAGCTTGTGCTCACGGCTCACCTAGCTGCTGGCGGCGCGCTCTTCTTTGCATGCTTGTGGCTCGATGGCGGTCTCGCCACTAGCCGGAGAGCCAGAGCCGCCGTCGAACGGCCTGGACCCGGAATCGCATTCGTCGTCCCGCCAGAGTCGCCGGCGCCCACAGATGTGCCGGCTCGCCGCGCGCCCATCGGAATCACCGCCTCGGCCATCATTGGAGCCGTCCACCATCGCCCGCCGGCCGCGTCATCGCGTCGACCACGCGCCCATGCCCCACGCCTAACGCTTGCTCGGCTCCGCCGCCGCTCGTCTTTGCCGCTTGCCGCTTGGGGAAGGGAAGGGGAGGTTGTCGCTCATGCTACCGCTTGCCGCTTGGGGAGGGCGCCCGCGGCCCGCCGCCGCTCGTGCTTGCCGCTTGGGGAGGGGAAGGGGAACAGCCGAACAGACTGACACAGAGAAAGAGGCGAGAAACAACGAGGCGAGCCGCGGTGCGGCCCAGGTTGCCCGGAAGCCGCAGCCACTGCGTGAGGAGGCAGCATTGGTCGACGCTTTCCTGGCGCGTCGGCGTCGCGACTCGCCACCGAGCAAGCCCAGGCAACTGCTCAGACTAGAGGGGTGCTGGCTCCGCCGCTGGTACCCACGCATTTCGAGAATCAAACTTCTTAATTTTTTTACCAACAATTAGTCCAACAATATATTAATTTTGTGATGAGAGTGATACCATTGAGTTTGTATTAGAAAGTACTTTCTTATGATCAAGATATTTTAGTTATAAATAATTAATAGTTTATAAACGAAATTAACTGTAATACCCTAGCTCCAAATAGACTTCAGCCCACCTGTACACCAGATAAACCACACACTAACATCGACCCCACTTACACTTTCATCATTGTTTCGCGTAAAAGGGTTAACCCGAGTGTTGAAATATGCATTTGGTAATATGGGGTTATATGTTTGTTCAACTCTTAATCAATTAGCTAGCTATGTGAGACTAATTAAATCCCAATACTTGCGCTCATACCTTTACATGGACCACAATTGACCTCAATTCATCCTTCTCTATGGTTCGAGTCTCATATTAATGGTTAAAGATCAATTTTAGAGACCACCCAGGTCAAATCGTACCTTATAAAAATCGATGGAGGGATCGGGTAGTATATATGTTCAGCCAAAAATTCGATAATTAAATATATGTATGTATTTATCCAGTCGACATAAACTTACACAGGACACTGGACACGTACATTTCTCAGTCATCACATGTAGTCAACGACACCATTGACCGATCAATAACTGAGACAAAACATGTGATCCTCCCAAGGGGCTACTACGTACCACCCATGCATGAACGCAGCATGCATGGGTGGAGCCGGCAATGTACGTTCGTACGCACGTACACGCATGGGGAGGTTATTTTAAGTTACGCAACAACATTAACACACGAGCAAGGCAAGCAACCGGGGCTTGTCCTCGATCCCTTCACTTCTTGCCGAAGCAGTCCTTGGTGACGGCGCACGTGAGGAAGCAGGTAACGAAGGTCGGGGGCCGGAGGAAACACGGCGTCGCGCAGGTCACCAGGCACTTCCGGCAGTTGCTGGAGCACACGGTGGCGCCCACTGTTGGAGTTAATCCAGACTTCATCAACGTGTTGTCCGAGTCCTGTGGAGTGGTGGCGTAGTGTGCGTTGAGTTCTGTTAAGTCGGATCGTGGGTTTGCACGTTCCTTGTTTTTAGTCGAGTTTGTTTGCTCTGTTTGTCTTCTTCAGTTACTGTAGCTTGTAAGTTCGAGATCGAAGTTTTGAGTTCGGAGAATACGAGAGAAAAACTGCCCAAAATCGAGTGTGCGTGTCTTCTGCTTACGTGTTTGTTCTTGCGTGTGTAATCTGGGATCACATTCCACACGTGGTATCAGAGCCAAACGCACAAGAACATGCAGAAGGAAGATGGTTCGAGCGGCTCCAGCGGCAAGGAGCTGCCACTCGCACTGCCGGTCATGGAGAGGACGTCGGCTAGGGAGGGCTCCGTTTCTCTGCAGTATCCCATGCTTTCTCGCAACAACTACGCAGCTTGGGCCATCAAGATGAGGGTCTACATGGAAGCGCAAGGCGTCTGGGATGCCATCGAGCCCGCGGCCGGTGTGGCCGTGGAATTCAGGAGGGATAAAATGGCATTGGCGGCCATTTATCAGGCGATTCCTGAGGACTCGCTGCTGCTAGATTCTTGAAGAGACGGCGGCGAAGAAGCGTGGGAAACTCTAAGAACCATGCATCTTGGGGCTGACCGAGTGAAGAAAGCAAGAGTACAAACTCTGAAAACTGAGTTTGATGCTCTTCGGATGAAAGACAACGAGAATATCGACGATTTTGGTATGAAATTCACTTCTGTCCTTAACAAGATCCGGTCTCTTGGTGATAGGATGGAGGAGGCGTATGTTGTGAGTAAGCTACTCCGGGCAGTGCCGGGAAAGTTCCTACAGGTCGTCTCGACGATCGAGCAGTTCGGAGACATTGACAACATGTCTCTGGAAGAAGCTCTTGGGCGTCTCAAGGCCCATGAGGAACGCATCAACATTCTTAACGATGCTGGTGACTCGCATCTCCTGCTCACTCAGGAAGAGTGGATGGCGAAGATGAAGAAAGGAGGAGGTGAATCCTCCTCGGACGCCAAGGTACGCGACGGGAACAGCGGCTCTGGCCGTGGCCGTGGCCGGGGACGTGGTCGTGGGCGCGGCAACAACAAGGAGGCCGCAGGTGGCATGTTTCTCACCAGGAGGGTGAGGGAAGTCGTGGTCCTTCTGGCGGACGCGACAAAAGCAAGGTGAAGTGTTACAACTGTGACATTTACGGCCACTATGCCTCCGAGTGCCGTAAACCCCGCCGCAATCGTGAGGAAGCAAACCTCACGTGTGCGCAGGAGGATCACCGCAGATGTTGATGGCCATGCGTGGAGGAGTCGCATAAACCGCCCTCGTTGAATGAAGATGATGCCGCACGGATTTGGTCCCCGCGAGATCGAATCAAGCGGTGGTATCTCGACAATGGGGCGAGTAACCACATGACCGTGAAAGATCAAGATTTCATGAACTTGATGAAAAATCTGCGGCCAAGTGCGATTTGGAGATGGCTCTACGGTCGGATAAAGGGAAAGGGTCGAGGCTTCTAAAGTGCAAGAATGGTGAGCACCGCCGCTTGCGAGGTGTACTTCATCCAGAGCCTACTGGAGTAACATCCTCACCTCGGACACCGGCGAAGAAGGAAGCAAGGTGAAGCTGCATGGTGCATATCTGTGGGTGTATGACGGGTATGGTGTATTGTTGATTAAGGTCGAGCGCTCACAACCGCAAGGTGTATAATGTTTCACTTGAGACATGCAAGCCAATTTGCTCGTCGCAAGTTTAGTGGAACCGGCATGGTTGTGGCACACGTGACTCGGTCATCTGAACTTCAAGCAATGAAGACGATGGTGAGAAGAGATGGCGATAGGAGTGCCAAGGATTCAACACCCCACGCACTGTGTGATAGTTGCATGGTCGCCAAGCAAACTCGGTTTCCTTCCCACTCAAGCAATGTACCGAGCGGATGAACCACTTCAATTGGTGCACACGACTTGTGTGGTCCTATCACACCTCAAACCAGTGCTGGTAACACATACTTCATGCTTCTAGTAGATGACTTTAGCAGGATGATGTGGATTTATGTGCTAAAATGCAAGAGTGATGCACCTACTGCATTCAAGAAGTTCCAAGCTTTGGTGGAGAACCAAAGTGAGCACAAATTGAAAGTTCTCAGGTCAGACCGTGGAGGGGAATTTCTATCTCATCAATTTGCGGCACTGTGCAGTGAAGAAGGTGTGGCTCGGCACCTCACGGCTCCATATACTCCTCAACAGAATGGGGTGGTAGAGAGAAGAAACCGTTCGGTGATGGACATGGCAAGAAGCTTGCTCAAATCAATGATGTTGCCTGGGTGGCTATGGGGAGAGGCAGTCCGACACTCGGTATACATTCTGAATCGAGTGCCGACTAGAGCTCTCAATCATAAAACACCTTATGAAGCATGGACAGAAACCGAATCTGAGCACCCGAGTGTTCGGTTGTGTTGGGCATGTCAAGGTGCCAAGTGTTCACACAAAGAAACTAGATGACCGAAGCAAGTTAATGATTCACTTGGGAGTGGATGAAGGATGCAAAGCCTACCGCATGTATGATCCTAGTACTGGGAAGATACATGTTAGTAGAGATGTGCATTTCAAGAACAAAGGAGGTGGCGATGGGATGAGATCTCTGAACCACAATGAGCAAACATGGTATACTTTCACTGGTTGATGATGTTGCGGTGAATATGTCAATCGCCAGGAGCGAGGAGGTGGGGAGGAACAGAGCATGTTCCATCCTCACCGCACTCACCTCATCGCCGAGCATGCACATGGCTCGCTCACGGCGGCACCGGCTACTCCAACGACATCTACCTCACCATCAACGCCCACCTCAACAATTCCTTCGACCACCACCAGTCTGTCGGGGACATCAAGCATCAAAAGTGATCGCACTAGTACAGAGCATCATCACCGAGTGGAGGCACTATGTCATCTTCTCGAGGAGATGCCAAGGAAGGCGGTCTCTGCTCGATATATATGCAGGGACGGAGGAGGTACATCTAAATCCAGAGGAATTGTACCTCCTAGGCTGGCGATGAACCTACTTGTTATCGTGAAGCAAATCGGAGATAGAGAATGGGAAGATGCAATGCGCCAAGAGATCCAAGCCATAGAGAAGAACAAGACTTGGTGCTTGACTGAACTGCCACCCGGTTATAAGCCCATTGGTGTTAAGTGGGTTTATAAGTTGAAGAAAGATCCAGAGGGCAGGCTCATCAAGCACAAAGCTAGGTTGGTTGCAAAGGGTATGTGCAACAAAGATGGAATTGACTTTGAGGAGGTGTTTGCACCGGTAGCGAGAATGGAAACCGTGCGATTGTTGTTGGCTTTGGCTGCACAGCAAGGTTGGCAAGTACATCACTTAGATGTCAAATCAGCTTTTCTGAATGGTGATATTCAGGAAGAAGTGTATGTTTCTCAACCGTAAGGCTTTGTGGTGAGAGGACAAGAGTTGAAGGTTTACAAGCTAGCTAAAGCACTCTATGGCCTCTGCAGTGCACCAAGGGCCTGGAATGTCCCATAGGCAAGTCCGAAAGAGCTCGGTTTTGAGAAATGTCCTCATGAGCTGCCAGCTTACAAGAGATGCAATGCGATGAAACTCTTGTAGTTGGGGTCTATGTTGATGACTTGATTGTCACCGAACAAGTGACAAAGAAATTGCTCAATTCAAGTTGCTGAGATGCAGTAATGAATTTGAGATGAGCAACCTTGGTCTTCTCTCATACTATCTCGCATAGAGGTGGAGCGAGAAAAGAAATTGCATTACCTTGAAGCAATCAAGTTATGCAAGAAAGATACTTCAATTGGTCGGTATGAGTGATCGCAATGCAAAGACTATATCCAATGGAGTCAAAGCTCAAGCGTGCAAAGATGAAGTGGGTGAAGCGATAAACTCAACTCAGTCATGCACGGTTGATTGGGAGTTTGAGGTATTTGACTCACTCTGCCGGACCTTACTTACTCGGTAAGGAATTGCCACCGATATATGGAGAATCCAGCGTCCCATGCTCAAGCAGTCAAGCACATTATGAGGTATGTAAAGGTACTGTGGACTTTGGATTGCAATATTCAAAGGAAAAGATGAGAGATTGATCGGGTTTAGTGACAAGAATCTTGTTGGTGACATTGACGATAGAAGAAGCACCAGTGGTTGGTTTTCTATCTTGGTGGAAATGTGATAGCTTGGGGATCACAAAAAGTAAGTCCATTGCTCTCTTCGTGTGAAGCCGAGTTCATGGCGGCAGCAGCAGAAGATGCCAAGTCAGTGGTTGAAAGGTCTCATGAGTGATATAATAGGTCATCAACCGAATCTGTGACCATCTTTGTTGACAACAAATCAGCTATTGCATTAGTGAAGAATCCAGCTTTTCCATGGAAGAAGCAAACACATAGATACAAAGTTTCACTTCATACGAGAATGTGTTGAGAAGAAGCTGATTATTATTGAGCATGTTACCACCGAGAATCGGTGTGATATCCCCGACAAAGGCTCTCGGAAAAATCAAATTTGGAGAGATGAGGAGTTGTTGGGTGTCGGAGCATCGGGTGATGAAGTCGAGTTTAGGGAGGTGAATGTTGGAGTTAATCCGCACTTCATCAACGTGTTGTCCGAGTCCTGTGGAGTGGTGGCGTAGTGTGCGTTGAGTTCTTAAGTCGGATCGTGGGTTTGCACGTTCCTTGTTTTTAGTCGAGTTTGTTTGCTCTGTTTTGTCTTCTTCGCCATCTGTAGCTTGTAAGTTCAGTATCGAGTTTTCAGAGTTCAGAGAATACAGAGAAAACTGCCCCAAAACTGAGTGTGCGTGTCTTCCTGTTTCTGTGTTTGTTCTTGCGTGTGTAATCTGGGATCACATTCCACACCCACGTGCACGCCGTCGTCGAGGAAGGCGAGCTCCTCGGCCAGCACTTCCTCCTCCATCTCCTGCAGGCGCAGCAGCGCCGCGTCGCCGACGTCGCGTCCCGCGGAGGCCAGCATCAGCTGCCCGGCGGACAGGACCAGCATGCAGACGACGGCCATCTTAAGCGCGGGGGAAGCCATTGCAGGTGATGAGCTTTGTGGCGTGATGAGAAATTAAGGAAGATGTATATGTTTTTGATGAAGTTAAGAGCGAGATGTACGTGGATAGGTGTGGCATATGGAGAGGTAGGTTGTGCTATTTATAGAAGGCGGATCGATGGCACTGTGCATGCATGGAAATTTAGGGCTAGCTTGTACACAAGGTTTCAGCTAGCTACCTATAGAAATAGAAGTCGTAGGTTGTTAGTATGTTACTATGTTTCCATATTTTCTTATAAACATGCTGCATGTGGTGCATAAACAATGAGATGATCCATCGACATCATCGACTAGATATAGGCAAGTTGCTTGGCCGGGCTACTAAGTGACGCCACAACAGCTTGTGATATTCGGACTAGGTCTCAATTAAGCAACATATGTCAGGTTCGGATTATATATCCTGTCATTTATTTGCTGGGGAATTCAGCTTAACATGGAGTTTACGAGGTATATCTCAAAGTAAGAAGCAGATACTCGGTTTGGTTTGGCATGCATCTTCGATTAATTGCCGGCATTTCTTGGAGCTTATTGTAGTAGCTGAGTTCCAATTACTGACGCCCTAGCTTGCCGCCACTACTACAGCAGAGCACTGTAGGGGCGGCTGGTGAGCCTCTGTAGAGGCGGCTCGGCCAGCCGCCCCTACCCAACTGTCGCCACAAATCAGAGATTTCTAGGGGCGGTTTCTGAACCGCCCCTACAAATCTTATTTGTAGAGGCGGTTGGTGTCTAGAGCCGCCCCTACAAACTGTTTTGTAGAGGCGGCTGGATTACAAGCCGCCTCTACAAATTAGATTTGTAAGGGCGGCTTAGATGACCACCGCCTCTGTAATTTTCTCTGTGGAGCGGCTTGCAACTCTACCGCCCCTACAATCTGTTTCCCATAAAAAAATTCAAATTCTCAAACCACGGTATATATATCAAACCATGCATGATATATATATATATATATATATATATATATATTGAAGACATGATATTAACAAGTTCAACGAGACATTATATTCACATCCACAACATCATGTTTATAATTTATCATTACAAACACTTGTAGCATAAAGTGCGATAATATTACATACACATTGTTCTCAATGTCCTAAATGCATTCCTTCCCACTCACGAAGGAACTCATTACTCGTGGAGACGTCCTAGCATAGACGTGTCGTCATGGTATGTACCTCGACGTGTATAATAGCATCCATTATGAAGTTGCAAATGTCCCCGACGAGCTCCAGGAGGCTATCATCGTTGAGTGGTTTTCTACAAATTCCTATCTCATCTTTCCACTACAAGACAATTTTAAGTTTAGTATTTCATAGCATATGCGTGTGTTATCGACGAGTGAATTAGTTATAACATACCATAAAGGGTGTCTCCGTAAGCACCGTGACACTCATGTAAGTGCATACGTAATATCCACATGCAAACTCCGGCTTCGCTTGGCACTTTGTGAGTTTCGCATATAAAACGTCAATGCTTGTGGCGCAACGTAATGGAAGTACTAAAGTAAGTTGCACTTACCGCCATCTTGTTTTGACATATAGGTCACCCTTCCTCTCGGATCATGCACCCCTTTGAGTTTGTTGACGTAGTACACATGCGCTCTGCTCGAATGAATTTAACAAAAGCAAGTTAGTTAGTATTGAAAAGTCAAAAGTCGATGAGGATGGTTGATAAGTATACGTCTTAAGAATGCTTATGAAATCTTTGTAAAGCGACTCGTCATAATCAAGTGGATCCATGACCCACGCCATGCCTAGCTTGAGGTCGATACTACACAAATCCAATGCTCATTGCATGAATTTAATCATAGGAATAGATAAGCTCGTTTGCATCGAACAAAATAATATGGCTCATTAAAGATTGAAGGATATAGTTAAACTTACTTGAAGTTGTAGGGTAGAAATATATAGGATTTGTCTTGCATTCGAGAAAGCTCTCGAAATATACGCGCAACCTTATAGCACTCCTTCCTAATTTTTCATTCCGTATTTTATCTTTCTCCTCAACGGTCTCTCCACGGGCCAGCTCCTTGTGGTCCAGTCCCCACTTGCTGGGGAAATTAAACCTCGTCTGGGCTATTAATTGAGGGTCCAAGTACCCTGCTTAGTCTTTGCTAGAAAGTTTACTTGAAATGTGCACTTGCATTCTACAAATCATAGCGCGGGTTAGTTAGTTATACAAAATCTAAAGATTACAATCATATCAATGCAATAGGACTAGGACTTACAGGCACCACACGCGAATGAGATTGGTTTCCATTTCTCCGAGGCGAAAGATAGTATGGATGTCATCAAAGTCAAAGGCAATTTGTCCTTTTGGGCCTCCAAATGTCATGGGCGGGAACCTTGCCTCTATGAGATGTACCTTCGTCGGGATAGCACGCAAGTACCAATCATGAAACCTTTTCATTCCAATTGGTAGGTACTGGATCACCCGATTTGGAAGGAAACACTTGCCTCTTTCATATTTTTGCGGACAATTCTTTGACCATGTGATGCATTCAACATTTACGTACTTGCAAGTAACCTGGTTGGTTTTGGTTGGTGCCTGCCCTTGCACTTGTTTCCATTTCTTTGGTGACGGCCTTCTCAGATCTTGGCGCTTGGTTCTCCGGCTTGAACATATCATGGCCATACCACCTTTCCACCCCCACGACATCTGTCATCGGCACATAAGCTGGCCTTATCTTGATTGGATGCTTTTTCGAATTACGGCTCGCCGTGGGCACCTTCGGTGCATCAACTTGTTTCACATGCTCTTCATGCTTTGTTATGCGGCCTCTTGTTGTTCATGTGTCGGCTCTACACATCCTCCGAGGCGGTGAAGACGGTGGCATATCATGAGGCACGTCATCGCGAGGTGGCGGTGTCGCATCTCAGCGATTGTTGGTCATGATATGCGGCCTCTTGTTGTTCATGTGTCGCTCTACATCCTCCGTGAGGCGGTGAAGACGGTGGCATATCATGAGGCACGCCATCGCGAGGTGGCGGTGTCGCATCTCGAGCAATTGTTGGTCATGATGTGGTGTCGTATCTCCCCTCCTCAACTCCTCCAAGCGTAACGGTGTATGCGCACGGCGATGTAATCGTAGTCAATATGATGTCTCGCTTGTGCGGAGGACGAACTGGTTCACTACTTCTCGAGTATTTGGAGTCCTCAGAGTTGGAAAGTCTATCCTCCACCGGTGAATCGGGCTTCACGGCCGAAATCGATTACAGACTCGATTCAGTAATCGATTCGTACTCTGCAAGACACTATAATGAGCTCGACTAACCGTTGAAATCCTTGTCGATGAAGACTTTTCTCCCCTTGGTGCCCTTCCCAGTCAGCCTACCCTTGTGACGAGAATCGAGTTTACCAATCCCTCTTTGTACTTTTAGGTACTCTTGACAACACTCGACGACTTCTTCGGTATTGTAACCCTCTATCATGGAGCCCTCTGGGCATGCTCGATTATGCACGTATCGGTTAAGAACCGACATGAACCGTTCGTAGGACCACATTTCATGTAAGTAGCAAGGGCCTAGTGCCTGTATCTGATGAACCATGTGAATCATGAGATGTGGCATTATATCAAAAAAGCGGAGGTAAACACATCTCTAGTTGGTTTATTGTCTCCACCACGAATTCATGTAGGTCACGAAGCTCATTTTCACCAATCGTCTTCGTGAGATCTTGAAAAGAAGTAACACATGCGGTGATGGCCATTTTCAAGAACTCGCTCTATAGCCACGATTGCAATAGGTAGGAACAATGTGAGCATCACATGACAATCGTGAGCCTTGAAGCGTGTTATTGACGAGTCCTTCATTGACACTAGCTTCTTCACGTTGGTGAAAACCAGTGGGAACTTTTACCCTCTCAAGAAATTGCGGATCGCCCTCCTCTCATCCGAGTCGGGTTGAAACTAGTCATGGTAGGAGGTATTTTCCATTACCACGAGGTATCGGGTGAAGCTCGCTTCACATTTAGCCGCACCATGTCTTTCCGTGATCTTAGACCATCCTTTGTCTTGCCGTGTCCATCAAGGTAGCAATGAGACTCTCAAATACATTCTTACGTAAGTGCATAGAATCAATGGCATGGGGGACCTCCAAGTCCGGCCAATAAGGCAGATACTTAAAGAAGATCGACTTTTTCTTAAAAGGTACACCGGGGACAGGAGGTGTGCTTCTATCTCTCTTTGTCCCATCCGCATTCTTCTTCCAAAATCGACATGTATGTGTTTCACCATTTCGAACACATGTTGCCCGTTTTGACGTCTCTCTGGAGGATTCGGTCTCGGTTTGTTGTCATAAAATTTGAAGAACAACTTGCTGCAGTATCGTGAGTTGTCTTTAAGAATCGTCGGTACCTTAGGTAAACTGTCTTCTTGAATGCATCCAGAACACCCATGTAGTACCATCCAAGCATACTAAGCATCCGTCTTCCCTTTGATCTGTCCGGACAAAGCAAACAGTATGCAGGTAATCATTGGTAGTGACAAAGATAATGGCTCTACATATGAAGTCCTCCTTTACGGCGTCGTACATCGGCTCTCCATACCGCCATAGCCTCTCCATTTCTTGCATCAAAGGCTCGAGGAACACATCTATATCAATGCACGGTTGTTTGGGACCTTGAATGAGAATAGTGAGGAGAAGATATTTTCTCTTCCGACACAACCACGTTGGGATGTTGTACATGGTTAAGATCATCGGCCATGTACTATGCTCATTAGTTCTCTCATTGAAGGGATTCATTCCATCTGTGCTAAGGCCAAACCGTACATTCCTTGGGTCTTTGCTAAATTCTTGGTATTTCGCATCAAAGTGTTGCCAGCGGGTAGCATCGGTGGGTGTCCAATCTTACCATCACCCACCTTGCGTTCATCATCCCACCATGTCATGAGTGAAGCTTCCTTAGGGTTTATGAACATACGCCTCAAGCGATCGACGATCGGTAGGTATCACATTACCAAGGCAGGATTCTTCTCGCTTTGCATCGATGCCTAATGGAGTGTCCTCTTTGGGTTGAGAATCTTGTACCACCTTTTCCCACCTTTCTTCCTCTTCTTCCCTATGGAGGCTTCTTCCCGTTGTAAAGGTCATTGTTCTTGTAACGACTAGTGCCACACCGGGGCATTTATCTAGTGACTTGAGCGTATCGCCACGGTAAAGGATACAATGGTTCGGGCATGCATGGATTTTTCAACCCCATTGTCAATGGACTTATAACCTTCTTCGCCGTATGTGTTGGCGGGAATCGAGTTTGGTGTGGCGGCAACCAAGGCAGAGAGGCGCATGCATCATGAAACTACTGATCGACCAATTGTGCTTAGCCTTCACGATGAGTAGCTCAAGCACAAAACGTAGCACTGTCCAGTGTGTCGGACAACCCTTTTCAACACCATACAAAGTCTCCTTCGAGGCTTTTTTAACCCTTTCCAAATTTTCTAGACCTTTCGGGCTCTTTAGTAAAATCTCTGGTCCAATGGCCCAAAGCATTTCCTCCAAATAATCACCGTCATCTTCATCCCGACACGTCCTCCGCCATCATTGCCACCGGCCGTCGTTATGACCACCACTACCTTCTTCTTCGGTCTATTTCGCATCATATTCAGCTACATATTGGTCCATGCAATCTAGGTAATCGTCGTCGTCTTCTTACGGATCAACGTTGTTAATAACCGCTTCACCATGATGATTCCAAACTGTGTAGTCTTTAACAAATCCTCGTATAATCAAGTGTGATCTAATGATAGTCACATCTTTCCATGCGAGATAGTTCTTGCAATCGCTACACGGACAAAGAATTTCACCACTATTATTGCTCGACATTGCATGGCTCTCTGCGGCTTGAAGAAATTTATCCACTTCATCACGAAAACTTGGCTCCCACCTTTGTTTACCATACATCCAAGAGTTCCTGTCGTCCATCTTTATTTCAATATAGAAAACAAAGATAAGAATTAATAGGACTAATTAATACTTCACAAATTAATTATTACTTCAAAAAAAAATACATAGGAATTTTATGGAAGGATATTCTAAATTCGATTAATAATTCTAAATGTATGGTGCAATGTAAATAGCAATTGTAAATATATTCCACTAAATTAATAACAATGTAATTAGTAAAAAAAAAAACTCTAGTTCTAGGTATCTAGATCTAGATGTAGCTCAAACATCCATAAAACTAATTAATAGTCCACTAAAATCAAGGAAGAATGACTAAATAAGGGTATGACATTATTCCCATAACTAATTTAGCCTAGCATATTCAAAATTTTAGCCTCATTTACTCCATAAATTACTCAAACACCATAGAAGAGAGAGAAAATCAAAACTCTAATTAAGCAATAACCCACCATTAAAACTTCAAAAAGATGTATGGAAAATCATTTTCTTACCTCCAACAACCTCTCCACCAAAGGAATTTAACTCAAAACCTTCCCCCCCCTCAAAATAGCAATTTTTGGGAGGTGCCCAAGGCCTCCCTTCCTTCCTCTCTCGGGTTGCACTGTGCAGCTCGAGGAGGAAGAAGGGGTCTGGGCACTATATACTGGTCGATTTGTAGGGGCGGCTGGTTATCCAGCCGCCCCTACAAAAATGAACCAGTAGGGGCGGCTGAGACCAGCCGCCTCTACAAATCAAATAGTAGGGGCGGCTGGTGTTTCCAGCCGCCCCTACAAATCTAACCATTTGTAGGGGCGGTTGGTGATACCAGCCGCCTCTGCTGAACCATTTGTAGATGCGGTTGGTATAGCTGGGCCGAGCTCAACCACTGTAGGGGCGCTTGGTAAGTGAGCCGCTCCTACTGTGAAAAAGGTGGTGTTGCTACAAATCATTTTTGTAGTAGTGCGCGATGGCATCCTGCTGGCGAGGCGTCGGGGCTTTCTGAACGTACGTTATTCTGGATTTTAGCTGTCAGTGGGTGGTGAGGCATTCGTGGGAGCAACATGCATGATAGATCAGTCAATATTGCGTGCATTTTAGCTGAAGTTCGAGATCGAGCTTGTTTTGTGTTTCTCTAGTATTGCAATTTTTTCATTCATTATCGCATAGCAGCAAGCTAGCTACCGCTTTGCTTCCGTTCCCCTATTTTATTTTATTTTTTTAAAAAAAAAACTCCATTTGGAAGAGATAGTTACATTGATCGATCGATCATTAGTCTGCATATATATATATATATATATATATATATATATATATATATATATGACAGATCGATTAAGTCAATTTGACATTTTTCAAGCACGCATACATGTGTAGTTGAAACGTCGTACCTACGTGCGTGCATGGGTACGTATCACAATAAAACAATAATTCATCCTTCGAGTTCCACCTATACCTAAGTTTAACATCCACTTCGATGGCTCAATCAGCAAGTCTGTCCCCTCTGTAGACGGGCGCTCGAAACGTAGCTGAGATTTGGAAAGAGCGGAAAGCAAGAACATTTCAGAACAAGGTATCCATGACAACTGAGCTTCTCATAAAGATCACCAAAGCCTGGAGCTTCACAGGAGCGAAGCGTTTAGAGCAAATAATTCCTTGTACATAAGCCTTTCATAGCTGTAAGAAGCCCTCGTGGCTCTCCTTTTCTGTACTCAGTTGCAAGGAAAAAAAGTGTAACGTCCAAGTAAAGGCATTCGTAGTGCCTAATTATGTACTGAACATAACAAAGCACATTGCATCACTGGAAAGAATTAATGTTAGTTGCATCCAAATCTCAATATGTTAGATATAGCAGATTAGCGTTATCCTCGAATAATTGTCGCTGTTATTCTTGCCTCTATAGAAGTTACCTAAATTTCAATTAATGTACACGGTTCGGAGTTTTTTTATATAAAAAAAGGTACAGACAAAAAGTGCTTTTATTATGAAATGGGTGAACAAAATAACAACCATAACAAATTAATTAAGCATTGCAGCGACCTACGTACTATATATGTGTCGGACCGGATTTTCTAATCCAGAATCCTCTGTGAAACACTGTGCTATTCCCTGGATCAGTAGCTAGCACTCACAGACACATCACTGAATCAATTCATACATGGCGTAAAACCATACCATTCATTAATTAACACAACAGAGTTTACATAGACCGCGTCAGGTCGAATTTTACAATAGGGGCCGATCATGTCAAAATGATTACATTACAAAAGCGGAAGCGATAACGGAAGCAAAAGGGGTGAGAGCCCATCTCTCCACAGGCAAGCGACTGGGGAAATCCGTGTGCGACCGATATTAACCATGGCTTGGGTAATATTGGATGCACGCAAGTACCGATGGAGTCAACTGGACTGAGGCGAGACTAGAACATTTAAAGACTAAACTACTCTTCATTATCTCCTGGGCCTCCAACTTCTGGATCCTCGTAATAGTCGTAATCTCCAGGATTTCCTGCTCCTGAGGGTTTTGGGGGAGAGAGCGAGAATGAGCACAACTTTCATGCTCGCGAGCCAATACACAATGCAATAATATACATGCAAGGCTTAACAAGGATGGCTCGGGTTCTTTTATTTGTTAAAGCAATATTTTCAATTATCATAAATACAAAGTCCTATTACTTAGCATTTTTAATAAATTACATTTTTGTTAAATAGAGTAATTGTGCAATAATTTATAATGAGAGGTTCCCTCAGTGGAAACTCTACCTTATGCTTACTTTTGATTGGGTCCGTCCCAATTACCAACATCAACGAGTTCGAGCACTCGGCAAAATCCAATCTCGGGGCTAGGTGAGCCCACCACATTTTTCATCCCAACCACAAGGTTTTGAAATAGAACTAACTCGAGTAAAGATTCCCATGTCCGCCTTTGACCGTAGGCGCGTTGTTTAAAACAGTTTAGACTCTGCAGAGGTTGTACACTTTACCCACAAGAGATAGTCATACTCGTTACCCACATGATTCCTTAGTCATGTAGTTGAGCGACAAATCACAGTAACCTTTCAAAATATCTCGCCCTTCGTCATCTCACCTATATGGGGTTACGCCCATATGTTGGTGCGGGATGTCACCCCTACATCTTCTTTGTAGAAGGCACTTCACCATCGGTGTCCCATTCAAACGTGATCAAGCTCACACTTGCACCCTTTATTGTTCCTTCCGTGAGACTGACTTTCAAGGTTCAATAAATCTACTAAGCCAAGTTGCAGTTTGCAGACTTGTGGTTGTACTTATTTTACACAGGAGGTCATGACAAGATTAAGTTCTTAGGGTTGTCTAAGCGGATCATTTCGCACATCAACATTCTTTGGGCTGCATTAGCACCCATCAACATACTCTTCATCACATAGTCCGCCCAGACAGTAACAACAATATTAGGGTTTTGAGAAGTAAAACCAAATCACCACATTTATCTCAGTCATGGACCACCAATGACTGCCCAAATCATTTTTATGTTTAAAGAGATGATGATTGGAACATTTTAATGTCCCGATACTTAAGCAAGACTAGCATGTCGCTTAAGTACAACCTATAACTAGTATTACCACATAGTTACTATGGTGACAATGGTTAAGGGATTCAAGTTGTCAAGGATGGCATAATAATTAATTAATCATCAAATGGGTATTTAACTACCTTAAGCTTTAACATATATTTGATTTAAAGAATTAAAGCATGCAATTTGCTATTTTAAAATGATATAATTTGCATAAAATGTAGGCTCAATATGATCAAAGTATTGACTCGCCTGGGATATAGGCTAGAGGATCTTGATAATCTTGTGCTCGATCAACTTGGGGATCTCCGGCGTCTTCAAATCCTAGTCGAACGAATGTACCGGAAAAAGGCACATACAAGCAAAAAGAGCAATTAAATACAATTGAACAAATAAACTCCAAATTGAACAAGACCTATGTCATTAGCAAGATCTTGAATTAACAAATTTTTAGAAATTTACTTTATAATTTTTGGAGCTAAAATGAGGGAGATACTAATTTTTAAAGCCTCACTTTTGAATTAAAAAAGAAAAAGAAAAACAAAGAAAAAGAAAAATGGCCAGCGGCCCAAACCACAATTTGGCCCGGCCCACAGCCTCGGCCAAAACCGCGCGGGGGGGGACGCGGCCCACGGTGCGGCTAAAAGAGGGAGGGGGCGGCTCGGGCCGAGGGGAGGGAAGCGGGGGTGGCGCGCGGGTGAGGAGGCGAGAAATGGGGCGGCGGCGGCGGAGGAGGAGAGAAAGGAGGAGGCGGTGCGCGGGAGGCGGCCGGAGAGGAGGGCTCGGGGCCCGCAACGGTGTGAGGGGGAGAGAAGAAGGAGGCGGCGGCGACGTGGGGAAGAGGATGGGGGTCCGAGGCGGCAGGAGCTCCAGGGCGTGGAGGCACGCGGTGAAGAGCACCGGTGCAGCGGCGAAGGGCTCACCGGCCACGCGACGAGGGCACCGAGGTGGCGGCGCGGCGGCAGCGTCTTCACGGAGTAAGTCCCTTCTTCCTCCCTTTCTCTTTGCTTCTTCTTCTTGCTCTTCTACCTCTCGGGTTCTTGCTTTGGGGAGGGTGGTGCGGGAGGGAGGAGGAGGGCGCCGGGCTTTAAAGCCGAGGGAGGAGCGGGGAGAGGGGGTCCGACGAGCGGCGCGGCTCTGGTGCGCGCGTGCGCACAGAGGTGATGATGGCGGCAGGGGGTAGCGTGCGCGTGGAGGTGACAAGTCGAGGGCGCCGGGGAGGTGGCGTGTGCGGCGATGTCGCAGTGCATGCGAGGGGGGGGCGGGGCCGGCGGGGTTGACGGGGAAGAAGGGGGCCGGCGGGGTTGACGGGAAGAAGGGTGGGTCCGGGGTTGACCCGGGGAAAGGGGGAAAAGGGCGTCACAATATGTAAGCTGATTCACCTGGCTATAGAATTGTTGCTTGACATTTTGACAATTCGCATCTGAAAAGGCTCACATGTTCCTTGTCAAATCTCCATTTATCTCTGGTGAAACCCATATATAGCCTACTGGTAGAGCAAGACTCTGGTAGTTGAGGTTATGGATACAAGTCCAATTCCCTTCTTTACATAAAGATATGTAATTTATCCTACGTATTCTAATTTAAACCTCCATATCTGATGCTGCACTTCAGCGCCATCACGTAGCAAAAGTTTTTTGAAAGGAGAATATATCCAACCTGACAGAATATCCAATCGGGAACAATGGTCATTATTAATTTGGTAATGAGAATTTGCAAAGGTAACGTCGTAATCTGATTTGAGATCATCAACGAACAATTCCTAATAGAAGATAAACTTTTTTAAAAAACCATAAGAGGAGATAAACTTAAGATTAATTAGTTGGTAGTACTTATTACGCTCGATCGGTGGAAAATTGTATCATACACGCATCTCTTATTTCGTGAATATTGTGTAAAATTAGGTTAATGTGTAGAGTAGAGTAGATGTACGTAAATGGTAGATATATGTCAGGTCCTGTTCTTTACATATAGTGATCGATGCTGCGACAGCAATATATAGCTACTTCTACCCGATTGCTGTTGGCCAGCCTGCAAAATATAACATATTCCAAAGATTAGTTCTTGCTCAATTGTCGGATCCAGATTTTATAATCCAGAATCTTCTATGAAAACATTACGCTACTCTCTGGATCAGTAGATAGCGCTTACAAGATACATCACTGAATTAATTCATACACAACATAGACCGAACCATTCATAAATTTACAATCATCGAGTTCAAAAAGACCGCATCGGGTCGAATTTACAATAAGGCCGACCAGGCCAAATGAGTATATTACATAAATTTCGGAAATGGTAGCGGAGACAAAAGGGGTAAAGCACGTCTCTCCACAGGCAAGCGACTGGGGTATCCTGTATACGGCCGATATTAGCCAAGGGGCTTGGATAATATAGGTTGTACGTAAGTACGGATTGAGTCAGCTAGACTGAGGCGAGACCTAGACTAAGGGACTAAACTACTCTTCATCATTTCCTTGCCCATCAACATCTGGATCCTCGAAATAGGTGTAATCTCTATGATCCACGGGTTCTGAGGGTTTGGGTCAAAAAGCGAGAATGATCACAACTTCTGTACTCACGAGCGAACACATAAGATACGATTATATACATGCAAAGCTTAACAAGAATGGCTCGGGTTCTTTTATTTGATCAAAGCAACATTTCTAATTACAATAGATAGAAAGTCCTACCACTTAGCATTTTAACTAAATCATATTTTTTTGTAAGAGAATAATTGTGCAATATTAATAACGGCAAAGGTTACCTCCACCTTATGTTTATTTTTTATGGTGGCTACATCCACCTATTAACATCACTGAGATACTTCCACCCAGGGAAAGCCAAATTCAGAGTTACGTCAGCCCGACACGTATTCATCCCACCCACATGGTTTTATAAATAGAACTAACTCGTGTAAGTTTCCATGCCCGCCTTTGACCATAGGCACGGCTATTCGAATAGTTTGTACTCTGCAAAGACTATACACTTTAACAACAAGAGATAATCGTCTTGATATATATACACGCTTCCTTAGACATGTGAATCAAGGGGAGATTACCACAAGGCCTTTACAATGCACCTAACAGTATTAGTTGCACCCGCTAAGGTTTCATCTGAGAGTGGTTACGCTCACACACCTGCGTCAACCATGCCCCCAAACCCCCTCTTGCGCCACATGGCGGCTTACGCCAACATCCCGACCCGTGTCCACAACGGCTTATGCTAGCGACACGACTCGTGGGTCACTCCTATGGTGCAACTTGCATTGGTGGATACAGATTAGTTGGCCAAGTTAACACCATTATAGATTTGTGGTTGTGCTGTTTTATATTGGAAGGTCATCACAGGATTAAGTTCTTAAAGCCATCTGAGCGGTTCATACCACATTCCCACATCCCAACATTCCACAGGCTACATCAGCACCCACATCATACCATCCATCATGCCAACCATCAAGATGTGGTAAAAGCAAGTTATTAGGGTTTTTGAGAAGTAAAACCAAATAAATTTCCATTATTTCAGTCATGTCCCTCCCATGACTGTCCAAAAACTATTTCATGATTGAAAGATGTTGATTGGGTAGTTAATACCCGGTATTTAAGAAGACTAGCATGGCGTTTAAGTACAAACTATAAGTAGTGGGATACCACATAATTACTAGAGTGATAAGGATTAGGGAATTCAATTGTCAAGGGATGGTATAAATAATTATTTAATCATCAAATTGGCATTTAACTACCTTAGGATCATTTGACATACATTTACGTAAGGAATTAAAGCATGCGATTTGATATTTTAAAAGAATATAATCAACATAAAATATATGTTCAATATGATCAAAGTATTGACTCGCTGGTCTAAGGCAAGAGAGTCTTGGTAGTCTTGAGCTTGGTCGAAATGGAGATATCCCGCTTCTTCGAACTCTATTCGGACAAACGTGCGGAAAGAGAATCAAACAAGCAAACAAAATAAATAAATAAATACTAAAGAAATAATAAATAAACTCCAAAATGAACAAAGCTACTGCTAATAGAAAGCTACTAAAATTAGAAAACTTTTGAAACAAATTTCATAATTTTTGGAGTTAAAATGAGTGAGAACAGAATTTTAGGAGTCCTGCTAAAGAATTAAAATTAAAGAAATAAGAAGTGAGAGAGAACCGGCTGCTGACACGTGGGGCCCGCGGAACAGGCGCATGTGCACGGGAAAAACCGCGCTGGACCGGGTCCACCACGCGGCACATTGGGGGCGGTCAACCCGCGTTGGGCCCGCCGGTCAGTGAACACACTCGGTAGTTAAACGTGCCATTAAGTGCGTCATTAGGGCATGTACAGAGTGGGGTGACATCAGCAGTCTATTATCTTTGCCATGTAAGATTTTTAGTGATGTGGATGAGAGAGAACAAAGAGAGAGAATGAAGCTGTCTCGCATGCAACAGACAGTCTATAAGGCCCTTATAGACAACTGTTTTGTTGTGCCCTTATAGACGACTATTTTGCTGTTATATCTATGCCGTTTGTAACCCACAAGTTTTATGGTCTCATTTTATGGAGGACATATATAGACAATTTAGAGACAACTCATTGTATGGGTTGTGTTTAGTTTTGTCTATAACTGACATGAAAGGTACTACAAACAACTACTGTCTATACCACTGTACATACCCTTAACTCGACCATTAACCGACAAATCTCTGCCTTAAACCCGACATTGATTCGGAGAATTAAAACGCTACAGGCTCTGCCGGTTTCCGACAAAAGCAGAGCAGGGGGGCTTGGCTCGTCGCCGGCGCATTCGACCTCGGCGGTGGCTAAGCCCAAAGACGGGTTGCACACAGTGAGGCGGAGCTGGTGATGGTGGTGGCGGGGTCGGAACAAGGGGCGGCGACGGCGCGGAGGCCCAAAAACGAAAATGGAGCTCCGGCGATCCGCAACAAAAATTGGTGGGAGCATGGGCTAGAACAGAGAGAGGGGGACTCACCGAGCCAAGGATGGGGACAAGGGATGGCCGGAGCGCTGACATCGACGGCGGGGAAGCTGACGGCCGGAAGCGAAGGGGGTGAAGAAATCCGGCGGCTGCTGAAGATGAATTCCAAAATTAAGAGGGGAAAACATTCAAGAGCTGCTGGAACACAATGTGACACAGAAAGATCGGGGGAAATCCCACTGGTGCGACGATGCGACAGTGGAGCGCGGCCCGGCCAAAGGGGGAGCTTGGGTGCTTCGGCGCTTTTCTCTGGAGAGACTTACCGAGGGAGAAGGATGTGGGGACCCCGGTAATTATCTCCATAAGACCGAGATTAGACAAGGTCTTAGGGACATAATTACGGGTCTCCGGTAAATGAATTCCAATTTAACTCTATCCAAGTGAGAGGCTTAGCGAATACTAGAGCCTCAACGATCATGCGCTTGCTCCTTTGCGGCGCCACGTGATTGTCGATTCTCTTTCGATTCGAAGCACTACACTCAGTGAGTTAAATGAGGATTCATTAACAACGAGTATGACTTATATTGGCTCCCAAAATCAACGACCAATATACTCATACCCTCATCCAACGTTAATTACATCCATACAACGATACAACAAGAGATCAAAGACATCTTGCATAATAGTCAAAGTCTACACTTATTACATACGACCGACCGGCCAAATTCAAAGTAAAGTATCAAGTAGCGGCAAAGCAAGTAAATTAAGCAAAAGACCAGGTGAGTGGTATGCCCATCACCCATCGGCAACCGATCGGGAGTTAAATGATAGCACACTACTCGTTAGTGTCACCCAAGTCAATACTAACAAGATCGTCGGGCTCATAATCTTTCTCACTGAAAGGCAAGAAACATCTGTCGAGTACAAGTGTACTCGCAAGTCTTACACAAATAAAATTAGCTATGCATAAGGGTCATTCAAAGGATGGCTCATATTGGTTTAGTTTTGAAAAAGACGCAACAAATAACATCCTACACATACTAGTTTTCATGTGCCCATTTTAAAATCAGATTTGAAGTAGAAGTAAAGCATATAGTAAAGCATTTCAAGAATAAACAATTGAATTATGCAAAGACCAAAGTGGCAGCCCACTTTGATGTATTAAACACATGAACATTCCGTTCATGACGAATACCAAGTTCAACCACAATTTTAATTAAAAGTCTAACAATAGTAACTCCAGAACTCAAGCGGTTGTCCATAACCGTGGACATGGCTATTCGAATAGATTGATACCTGCAGGGTGTACTACTTTACCCACACGACTTGATTCGCCGTAAGCCTCCGGATGCCTCCAAAGTAGCATACTTCCTATGGTATGCCGGGTAAATCAAGATACATCATTTTCAAAGAAGAAGGCCCTATTGAGCTAAGTCCCCTTGTGAGATGGTTCCTTGCCTAGTACAAGCATCCGATAGCACTTGCTAGGGGCTCACAAGTTATATTGGACATACCGATGCAATCAAAACAAATAGAATTGGTGCTCCTTGCACACTATAAAGGATTACATCGGCTCCTAAGGGACATAGGATTTCACTGGTCGCTATGCCCTTACACCACCATGGGACTTAACACAATAAAACCCTCCCCTACTTAACCATACGGCTCCCAACCCGTGTGGCAAAGACGAGTGTACTTGAATTAACGACGTTACAAAGTTCGGTCCTCAATTGTCGGACAAGTCCTTCTACTTACCCAAAGCTCGTGCACAAAGACACCATCACTAACCAACACTTGTCCGGACCAGATCTCATTTTAAAATGACAAATTTTAGCTCATAACACGATACGAAGATCTGAATTAAAGTATAAAGAGGTAAGTATGTGTTTCCCATAATTGTCGGTTAGCCCCTACAATCAAACTACCGTATCTAGACTTGCATGACTAAGCAACCCATATTCAAGAATCATCACATCCTATCTTAAGCATGTAGGTACGGCATAATTCAAGATTAACCTCAAGCATAGGACATAACTAAACTACACATCACAAGAATATTTACATAATCAAAATAGCATGCAAGCAATTATCATTGCACTAACTTAACCAAAAGGGATCGAATATGATGCAATGAAAGTTAAAATGATGCTTGCCTTGCAGTGCATAGTAGCTGCTCACTCTCGAGCGTAAGTGTCGATATCAATATGCTCTGGATCTATATAATTATAACATCAAATAAATACCGAGAAAACAACTCAAAACCAAAATACTCAAAAATGCATGATTTTTCTACAGTAGTTAGGTCATGATTTTAGATGGATTTAGGTAAAATAATTATTCCATTTGGAGTTATGAATTAGAAGTTATGTTATTTTGAATTTCAGGTTTCATTAACCATAAGTTATGTAATTTAATTATTTGGCCAAAATTTGTAGAATAGTGGTGGGGTAAAGGATTACATAGGTAAATAGGTAATATTAAGACAAGTTCAAAACAGTTGAGTTCGTCCGATTTGGAGTTTTTATGATTTAGTTATGTATTTTCAAAGTTATCAGCCTTTTATAGTATAACAATAATGGAGTTAAAGATTATATTCTCCCAAATATAGTTTCTGTGACAGAGGTAGGATGGAGACCATTTTTAGAATTAAGTTCGCTGAAAATGAAAATTATCAAAAGTGGTCTCACTGTTTTTGGAGTCTCCAATAATTACCTATGCATTTTTGGAGTTATCAGTCCTTTTCCTATTGTAAAAATAATGGTTTTAATGGATTAATCTCCAAATAAAGCTCTCTGCTACAGAGACATGTTTGAAACTAATTTTAATATAAAGTTTACTAAAAGTGAAAATTTCCAGAAGTGGTTTCATGTGATTTGGAGTTAAAATCAATTAGTTATGTATTTTAGAAGTTATTCATATTTTTCAGTGTATCAATAATTCATTTTCAGAATTTCTTAATCGGCTAATACTTTTCTTACCGAGTGCCGCGCTAGCCGTAGACGCTGACGGGCGGGCCCCGGAGTCAAGGTTGACTCGGTCAGCCGCGACAAGCTGAAAGCGCATTCCGAGGAATACGTTTTTCAAACTCCTAAACGTAAAGCTATTTTAAGCATGCTAGTGATACGTTTTCCTTTTTGCGAAAACGTACTCTACAAATTACGCATCCACTTAAACTTCACTGGGGTCCACAAGTCATAGACTTATTACTATAAAACAACAACGATTAGCGCTAATGATCGACAAAGCGCCGCTTTCCGTGTCGTCCGACAACAGAACGGCGCGCGCATGCGGTGCTGC
This sequence comes from Ampelocalamus luodianensis, assembly GCA_036346255.1. Taxonomy (NCBI): domain Eukaryota; kingdom Viridiplantae; phylum Streptophyta; class Magnoliopsida; order Poales; family Poaceae; genus Ampelocalamus; species Ampelocalamus luodianensis. The sequence goes on from CM070633.1 coordinate 43,822,950, forward strand.
TGCGCCGCGGCGCGAGGAAGGCCGAGAGTGCAAGATCTAAGTGAAGATGGAAAGGCAATAGCGGCGGCTACCTTGGTGATGACCTTGCGGTGAAGAGGTACGGCGCTACGCGCGACGGAGTCGAGCGGAGGAGAGGTGCACGGTGTCGAGGGATCTCGGCAGAACCACTCGAGGCAAAGGTGCTGGATCCACACTCACGGGGTTCAAACAACGCGAAGAAGAGGCACGGGGACCAAGGGTCTTCGTGTTCAACTCGTGGCAAGAACCGGCGCGGCGAGGAGGAGGTCACCGCGGCGGGAACACGGAGATAAAGAGAATCAATGCAAGGTTGGATCGAACCGGGGCATCTAGGAGGTGGCCCAGAGGGTTGAGTCGACGAAAAACTCACCGTGCCGTCGTCGGGGAAGAAGACGAGCTCTCACGCCGTGGATTTGAAACCGAATTCACAGAGCTCCCGTGCATAATCCGAGAAAATAAGTTGAGGTTTTACTCCTTAGAACCTAGCACACGTAAGTGACGCGCAAGAAATGGAAAAGAACTCACTGAGCTAAGAATGACACGGTGAGACCTCCGAATCAGGCTCTGGAGCTTCAGAGAGCTCAAGATGGAACACGAGCTACAAACGACAAGAGAGGCTCGCATTAGTAAAAATGGATAGGCATCGAACAAGAAGAAGAGAGGAACCATGCGGCCGGAGCTTACCCGAGAAACGAGCCTCAGCTAGCCTCCTCCTCTCGGCCAAGAGAGAAGAGGTGAGGGAAAAGCGGGCATGGAAGGGTAATATGGCCCGAGAGCGATGGAGTGGGTGTGGTGTGCAGGGGAGCTGTGGATAGGCCAACGGGCGCGGTGAGGTGATGGCGGCCCTGACGCGGGAAGGCATCGCCAGCCGCGTGGCGTGGAGAGTCTGCGAGGGCGCCAGCGGGAGGTTGAAGGCGATCCTGGCAAGCGGGCCCGGCCGGTCAGTGACTCAACGCGCGGCGCGAGTGTGAGTTAAGTGCTTTGATGCGCACCGTCGGATTTCAGATGGATGGCTCAGATTTAAAGGAAACGATAGTAACGGGTCAAGAGGTGCGCGATCCGGACCGTCGATCCCTCTCATCGGACGGTAAACCTCGGTTGAGTTCGGCGCCGTGCATTTAGTGGGTTAGGTCTAGCCGAAAGGTGCGGTCGGGCCCGAGCCCAAGGAACAGTGCACCGGCTGGGGTTTAGGGTTTGACTGAGTTTAAATAAGAATGCCCTACTTTGACTGAGGCTTAGAAATAAAAGTAAAATTCCAAAAATCATGAAATAATTTGTGGGGGTTCCTGGGAAGATATAGTTCCCATAAAAATTATGAAACCCCACTGTTCATATTAAAATTTGTGACATTTAAATTCAAACATGTTGTATGTCTATGAATGTTGTTTGAATTTTAATTAGGTTCAAACTAGTCCCAAAAATTTTGGAAAAATTATATTTATTCATGAGAATTAATGTAGTATTTAAATAAATTGATCCCAGATGATGATCACAACTTTTTATTACAGATGCTAAAAGAAAACCGAAATTTGAAGTGTATGTTTATATGAAATGAGATTTTTCAAGTACAATATATTATGAAATGATTTGAATTTGATAATGCATGTTAGTGAGATTCTTTATAATCCATTTTAATAGTTGGGGCTGTGACAAAGGAGGTGAGAGGGGGGGTCAAGGGGACGTCCATGGTCCCTTTATAGCCGGTGGGGGTGAAGATGGCTGTTGGAGCTCGATGGTGGCGCAAGAGCCGAGGCGGCGCGCTGCAGCGGAGAACCGGGGCGACAGCGCGCGTGGGGCAGCGGAGGGGAGCAGCGAAAAAGAGGGGATGGGACGGCGAGGGTGCAAAGTGCGCGCGAGCTCTGACTTGCTGACGCGAGCGAATGAGGGGAGCCGGGACATGACCGGATGCAGGCGGCGCGGCCGGCGGGAACGGGGGCGGGGGAGTTGGGCGCGTGCAGAGGCTGGGTTGGGCCGAGCGCTAGAGACGAAATGGGTCAGGCCCAGGGAGAAAATTTTGGGAGGATTTGAATTTTGAGACTTTGAGAGATTTGGTTTTGAGCACTGAAGATTTTGAGATTTAGGGAGGAACGAGTTGAGCCTTTGCAAACAAATGAAACTCTGAAATTTACTGGTCACGAAACGAAAACAGGTCGTTACATCAATTCAGTCATCTTTCACATGTTGATTTAAAAGAAGCAGCAAGAAGCTGAATATATATAGCGAGGTAATTCAGTTATAACTCGATCAGAAGTCTTAATTTTTTAGACAGATGGCCTCGAATTCAAAAATGCTCATGCATGAGTGGGTCTCAGCCTCTCAGGATTGTAATATTTTCCCCCGAAAAGGACAACTCAGGATTGCAATTACGTAGTACAAGATTCATTAGTTGTCATCCATGGTAGAAATATAGCCAACTTGGAGCGTCACTTGTTAACCATTTCATGTCTAATATTATCATGCCTTGAACATTATCATGCATGTATATCAATCGTTGACTGCATAAGAACTACACGGCCGGCGACCGCTACGGTAGAAAAGTCCAACTATATCATGTATATCAATACACCCCTAGCTAGTCACGATGACTGTTCAAACGATAAGGTTTAAAACAACATAGAAGTTTGACTCACCATACGTACACTGTTGTTGACATTATCTTGCGGATCGACTCCAATTGCATCATCTAATTATTGACTACAAATTGTAATTAGTCCTTATATTTGCTTGGGTTTTCGACTTGATCGATCTTGGATTGAATCTAGCTCCATCAGTAACTCAATTTGAATTAAAACTGGTAGCAAAAAATCGAGGTACACTACTCCAGTTAGCTAGTCTGCTACGTACTCTTTCTTCTAGCAAAAGGACTGCAGTATCTTGGCAAAACTTCAACACAAAAGAAAGAAGAAAAAAAGAGCAAGGCGCGGCCCATTCGTGGAAGTTCAAACCCAAGGGAATAACTGAATGCCATAGCCCATTGGCCATAGGTATATATGGAAACAAAAATGACAAAAGAGAAGAAGAAGAAAGCCCACAAGTCAAGATTGGGCATGTCTTTATCTAATGGGGACAACCATTACAGAATCGTTTGTTTTTTGAAAAAATCACAGTCAATTTTTTTTGGACCGTTGGATTTTGATCTAATCATCCAGATCTCCTCTCTCTTCCATTTATATTGCCCTCCACCCTAACCCTCGTCCCCTTCATCCTCAGTCGCCGCCGCACCCTCCCCTCGCGCCTCCCTCCCTCCGCCCAACCACCTCTGTGCCGCTGTTCTTCCTCCTCTCCGGCGAACACCCCGTCCCCCAACCCCGCTGCCCTTCTTCCTTGTCTCTGGCGGCTACCGTCGTCGGATCCGCCGCCTCCTCCTAACCTCCTCGTTTCTCATCATCCCTGCCCACCCCACTGTCGTTCTCAACGACCTCACACCGAGATGCTGCATCGATGGAAGGGGGAGCTGTATTGGTGATAGGGTCGAGAGGATGCCCTAGCACTATAGCACCATGCGAGGTAGTGGAGAGGAAGAACCATATATAGCAGAGGAGCACGGGGCGACAGAGGAGATCAAGACCAGCCGATGTCGAGGCACTAGGCCAGCTTCCTCCTCATCCGAGCTCATATGCTCGCCTGCACAACCCACACCTTCTCCTCTTGGAAAGTTGTATTGAGTTGTTTTTCGTTGCAGTGATTGTGTGATGTGTTGCGCATGGTCATCTTTTTTGTTGCCGTAGAGGTTATGATTCTCAATTTGTTACGAACATTTAAATCTATTGTTGTACGAGCAATTTTAAAATGTTGCCACTATTATTTGCAAATGTTGCAGTGTAGCAAGGTCGTAAATTTTTTGTTTGGGATTTCTGATCTTATTTTAGCACTTATCTAAGTCATATATGTCACAGCCCCAATAATTAAAATGGATTAATATGTATTTCATTAGCATGCATTATTGATTTCAAAACATTTCCATAATATATTGTACTTGGAAAATCTAATTTGAGGTGAACCTACACATCAAAATTCAGATTTCACTTCAAATCAGTAATAAAAAGTTGTGATCATCATCTGAAACCAATTTATTTAAATACTACATTAATTATCAGGAATTAATATAATTTTTCCCAAATTTTTGGGACTAGTTTGAACCTCATTAAAATTCAAACAACATTCATAGACATACAACGTGTTTGAATTTAAATATCACAAACTATATTATGAACAGTAGGGTTTTATAATTTTTATAGGAACTATAAACTCCCAGGAACCCCCACAGATTATTTCATAATTTTTGGAAATTTATTTCTATTTCTAAGCCTCACCAAAGCGGGCAAACCATTTAAATCTCGATCAAACTCGCACCCAAACCATGCGCCATCGTTCCTCGGGCTTGAGTCCGACTCGGCGAGCCGACTCGACCGAACCACCTAAACGCACCGTCGCATGCGACCGTTAGATCATCATCCAACGGTCCAGATCGCGCATCCTGTTGACTGTCCGAACACCCTCTCAAATCGATCCGTCCTTTCGAGATCCAACGGCGGGCGCTAATCCACTTTGCTACGCACCGCCGCGCGCTTGTATCGCTGACCGCCAGCCCACTGCGGCTCCGTCCTCGACCTCTGCTGGCGCCTCGGGCATCCCGTGCCACGCGGCGCGACGCTGAGCACCTCCGTCGGCGCCGCCACACCACCGCTGCCGCTGACCAACCCGAGCTTCTCCACCTAACGCCGCTCGTTGCTTTCTTCCCGAATAAGACTCCTATGCCCTTCGTTGGACCTCACTTCTCCTCGGTTGACAGAGGAGAGGAGGCTTTCTCTGTTTCGCTTGGGTAAGCTTCATCCGAAATGCCTTTCTCTTCTTCATTCGATGTCGTTCCATTTTGGCTAACCCCTCGTGCTTTGCTTGTAGCCTCGGTTTCCCCTTCGAGCTCTCTGAAGCTCCAGAGCGTGCCAAAGGCCATTTCTATGCGACCTTCATCTCGGTGAGTTCTTTTCTTCTTCCTTGTCGTCACCTCATGTTCTAGATTATGAGGAGTAAACCCTCTCTTCGATGACATGGATGGCTTGCCGGTTTGTCGAATTTGAAGTTGTACGTTTAGCCGACTTTGCCCTTTCGTCTCCATCTCCTACTGGGTGAGCTATTTCTCTATTCCTCTCAATGTTAGCATCTTATGGACCTCCTTTGCCTATTCCGATCACCCACTGTTGATTTCTTTGCTCAGTTGCCGTGACAACGTGAGCCTCTCTTCGCTTTCGCCGGCCGCACGTCGCCGGCGAGTTCCGTTTCCTCGGTCCTCTTCCGACTCGTAGTTTCCTCTTGTCCCCAGGAGCTTAAGCATGCGCTCGTTTGCTTGATGCACTATCGAATCCCGCGCGCGCTGCAGCCGTAAAGCTTAGCTCGCCCATTTCCGCTAGCCGATTCGAACCGCGACGGCCGTCGCCGCCACCACCTTAAGGCGCGCAAGACTATTGCGACTCGTTCGAGCCTTGGCCGGCGCCTCAGTGGCGAAATCGCGACAAGCCGCCGAGCAAGCTCGAGCGACGCCACGTTGTTGTCGGTATCGTCCAAGCAAAACCACGTAGCGCGCAATTAGAGTAAATGACGTGGTTAGAGTTAAGGGTTAAAGTAATCTATCACCGACTTGTGGACCCCAGTGACGTTTAAGTGGATGCGTAGTTCGTAGAGTACGTTTCGCATAAAGGAAAACGTATTCCCTGAACGTTTAAGACAGTCTTACGTTTAGAAGTTCGGAAAACGTATTCGGTGGAATACGCCTTGATAATGCGCGAGCCGAGTCGTAATGGCCACGGGTCAAAAGTGTTGCCCCGGTCCCTCCTGTCAGCGGTTGTGGCTAAGCTAGCACTAAGTGAGAAAAGTTTAAGCGACGTATAAAATCCGAAATCCATTTATTTGTATACTGAAAAACATGTATTAACTTCTAAAATGCATAACTAAATCAGTTTAACTCCAAATCACATGAAACCACTTCTGAAAATTTACATTCTTAATGGACTTCCTATCAAAATTAGTTTCATACATGTCTCTGTAGCAGAGGGCTTTAATTGGAAATTTATTCATTAAAATCATTATATTTACAATAGGAAAATGGACTGAAATCTTTAAAAATGCATAAGTAATTATTGGAACCTCCAAAAATAGTGAGACCACTTTTGATAATTTTCATTTTCAGTGAACTTAATTCTAAAAATGGTCTCTATTATTGTTACACTATAAAAGACTGATAACTTTGAAAATACATAACTAAATCATAAAAACTCCAAAAAGGACAAACTCAACTGTTTTTAACTTATAATAATATTGTCTATTTATCTATGTAATCCATGTACTCGCCACTGTTCTACAAAATTTCACTTCATAATTAAATTACATAATGACGGCTTATTGAAATATGAAATTCAAACCATTATAACTTTCATATACTAAATCAAAATAAAATAATTCTTTCACCAGAAATCATTTAAAATCATGATCTAACTACTGTAGAAAAATCATGCATTTTTGAGCATTTTGGTTTTTGAGTTGTTTTCTCGGTATTTATTGGATGTTATAATTATATAGATCCCGAGCATATTGATATCGACACTTACGCCATCGAGAGCGGCAGCCATCGTACAAGCAAGGCAAGCATCATTTGAACTTTCTTTTGCATCATATTTGATCCTAGTTTTGGTTAAGTTAGTGCAATGATAATTGCTTGCATGCTATTTTGATTATGTCAATATTTTTGTGATGTGTAGTTTAGTTATGTCCTATGCTTGAGGTTAATCTTGAATTATGCCAACTCCTATATGCTTAAGATAGATGTGTGAATTGTGGGTTATAGAATTGCTTAGCCATGCAAGTCTAGATACGGTAGTTCGATCGTCGGAATAACCCGCGGTTCTGGATAAACATAACTCTCATTTTTATGATTTATACTTGGATCATGTAGCTGTTTTATGAGTTAAATTTTATCATTTTTAAATGAGCTTTTGGTCCGGACAAGTGTTGGTTAGTGATGGTGCTTTGTGCACGAGCATTGGGTAAGTGGAAGGACTTGTCCGGACAATTAAGGACCGAACTTTGGGTACTGCATTGTTCAAGCAACACTCGTCTTTGCTACACGCGGTATATGGGTGCCGTGATGGTTAAGTAGGGGAGGGTTTTATTGTGTTAAGTCCTTGGTGGTGTAAGGGCATAGCGACCGTGAAATCCTATGTTCTTTAGGAGCCGATGTAATCCTTTATAGTGTGCAAGGAGCGCCAATTCTTTTGTTTTGATTGCATCGGTATTTCCATTATAACTTGTGAGCCCCCTAGCAAGTGCTATCAGACGCTTGTACTAGGCAAGGAACCATCTCACAAGGGGGACTTAGCCCAATGGGATCTTCTTGTTGAAAATGACTGTATCTTGATTTACCCGGCCGGCATACCATAGGAAGTATGCTATATTCGGATGCATCTGGAGGCTTACGGGCTAATCAAGTCATGTGGGTAAGTAGTACACCCTGCAGGTATAATCTATTCGAATAGCCGTATCACGGTTATGGACAACCGCTTGAAATTTGTGGCTGCTTATTGTTAAACTTTTAATTAAAATTGTGGTTGAACTTGGTAATCGTCATGGACGGGATGTTCATGTGTTTAGTGCATCAAAGTGGGCTGCCACTTTGGTCCTTGTATGATTAAATTGTTTATTACGGAAATGCTTTACCATATGCTTTACTTCTACTTCAAATCTGATTTTAAAATGGGCACATGAAAAACTAGTATGTGTAGGATGTTAATTGTTGCGTCTCTTTCGCAAAACTAAACCAATATGAGCCATCATTTGAATGACCCTTATGCATAACTATTTTTATTTGTGTAAGACTTGCAGTACACTTGTACTCACCGGATGTTTTTGGCCTTTTCGGTGATGAAGATTATGAGTATGACGATCTCGTTAGTGTTGACTTGGGTGACACCAATGAGTAGTGTGCTATCATTTAACCCCATCGGTTGTCGATGGGTGATGGGCATACCACTCTTGGTCTTTTGCTTTATCTATTTACTTCACGCTACTTGATACTTTACTTGAATTTGGCCATTACTAGTTTGTAATAAGTCAGACCTTAACTATTATGCAAGATGTCTTTTAATCTCTTGTTGTATGCGTTGTATGGATGTAATCAACGTTGGATGAGGGTATGAGTATATTGGTCGTTGATCTTGGGAGCCAATATAAGTCATACTCGTTGTTGATGAATTCCATTTAACTCACTAAGTGTAGTGTTTGGATCGAAGAGAATCAACAATCATGTAGCGCCGCAGCGAGGAGCGTGCGCATGATCGTTGAGGCTCTAGTATTCGCTAAGCCTCTCCTTGGATAGAGTTAAATTGGAATTCATTTACCGGAGACCCGTGATTATGTCCCTAAGACATTGTCTAATCTCGGTCTTATGGAGATAATTACCGGGGTCCCCACAATATACTCATTGTTTTTATTCTTCTTCTGGTGAGAAGATTTTTTTTTTAAAAAAATCTCGGTATTTATACTGTTATCCTACATTTTAATATTTTATTATATGCGCTGATTACGATTGTTATATAAATTGTTTATATCGGAGCGTACGTACGAAGTTCGCGCGGTAGTTGCCCAAAAAAAACCCCACCAAGGCAGCAGTTCGGAGCGAGAGAACGGCACTAGTGATTTAACACGGTGTGGCCGAGTGGGTGCACCATGTGTACTGGGCTCGTCACCCCCAATCTGGGCTTCATCGAGTGATGTACTGGGCTTTCCGTCTAGTTGATAGTTATGGCTAGTTCTAGAAGGCCTGTATCTCGCCCAATCCACGCAGTAGAAAAAGCCCAAAATCGGGAAATGCCGGCCCGGCCTGTCATTCATTCAGTTAAGGCGGGGAGAAAAATGAGACGGGCTCATCACTAATGCTGGGTTCAGATCCGTTGGCCTATTGAAAATCCATCATCCCATCTTGAGTGGGCCATAAAAGGCCAACGCCACAACCGATGCACCACCGATGCACCGAAGAGAACAACGAAGTTAAGGGAGCGGCCAGCCGCACCACTGGCACAGACCCAGTCCATAGACCACCCTGACACAACCCCACCAAGCCAGCCATCACGCGCCTCGAGGCTCCCGGTCCCCACCGCACCCCATGCACCGGGTCCACGCAGACCCCTCGCCGGGCGGCGAAAGATCTGAACCGCGACGGGTTCGTGCGCCGGCGAGCTCTCGCCCACCCGGCCTATAAATATCCGCCCCTCGCTTCGCGTCTCAGAGAGCTACCCCCGAGCCGCGCGATGACGTGGCGCCCCTCCGCAGCAGCACCACCACCACCTCACTAAGCCCCCAATACCACCGCGCTCCGACCAACCCCCTTTTAGAAGCTTCCAAACCCTAGAGGAGGAGGAGCTCGGAGACCGAGCGGCCGGGAGGAGCTTCGGGATGGCGAAGGCGAGGAAGCAGAAGCCCGACGGCGGCGGAGGCGGAGGCGCCACCGTGCTCCACCAGAAGCTGTGCCTCTCCATCGACATGGAGAACCAGATGATCTACGGGTGAGCCGCGCCACTGCTTAAAGTTCCCAGATTGCTTCGATCCCCTCGTGCCCGTGCCCTAATGCGTGCGATTTTAGCTGCCTTTTGGGGATGCTTAGTGGGGGTGATGGTTCGAGGTGCGAGGGTTAGGGTATGGAGCTCGCGATTGGGTAGTAGTACATTGGTGCTACGAGCGTTTGGGTTTGGGTTTGTGTTTTGGAATTTGAATTGCTTGGTGGATTTGTACTATAATTGCTGGAATTGTGCAATGCTATGGGTCACTAGTTCAAAACATCAACTGTGGTCTTGTCTGATTTGTGTATGGATGGGAACTAATTGAGTAATGAGTACACTTATTTTGGTAGCGCAATGTGATTGCTTAACAGTGTTTGGTGAGGATTGTTTTTGTAGTGGTGGATTGCTCAATACGTGCGTGTGTTTCTATGGTTGTATAACTCTGTGGGTTACCTATGCAAAACCAGTATATCTTTTGCAAAACAACAAGTACTGGTTATAGCCTATACCCAATAGCCACCTGAGTTGTTTGAACTGTTGTAAAGGAGGTTTCGGTTAGCTGATATAACCATGTACGGTAGTCTTGGGCCTGCTTAGCAATGCATTTCCTTTCTCGTAGCTTACTGGATTCATGTAAGAGAAGACACATTAGTTAAGGCACATTGGGAGGAATGCATGAATTTTGCAGGAAACATTTAATTCCCACAGGTTTCCTATGAAATTCCTGCATTCCAAACAGGCCTTAAATGGATTGGAACGCTGAAACAGCCAATTTATCCTTTATAAATTGTATAGGTAACAGCTGGCTCCACTGCCCATGTGCAAAATCTCGAGCTAGTTATGTAGTTAACAGCTAAATTTCTTGCTGTTGGGGTCAGTCTGAGTGAATGCATGTGGTGGACTAGTGGCTTGCTGTATTAAGAGAGAATTACATGGTAGAACCTACAGGAAATACTGGAAGCAAGTTTTGGTAAAAAGTAGGAGCTACGTTGTAGTTCCTTTATATGTACATGTGAAGTCCGCATTTCTGTGTAAACTGCAGTTTCTTAATTGGTAGCACTTGGTTTTGGTAAACATTAAATGTGCTTTGACGATTCAATATTTTCCGGAGGAAATTTAAGTTTTCCATGTGAAATTAGTTCACTTGATTTGAACAATCTAAATAGATGGAATGGATTGTCTCAAAGCTTATAGGAAATGCTTGAAAAATCTAATTTCATTAAATTGGGGAATTAGAAAGACATACAAGTTCGGATCTATGCCCTTTTTCAGCAAAAATGCGCATAACTCTGTGGCTAACTCATTAAAATAATAATAGCGAATGTTGGGTTAGTAAATGAGGTGTCCGAAATGGTTGAATTCAATTTCTTGTTTCTCATTTGAGTGAATGGGCCCAAAATGTTTGGAGAAACTGGAGAAATTGTGTCTTTTATGCACACAAAGTGCACTGCTGCCTTCTATAGCTACCAGAGTTGTTTTAATTTAGCTGTTTGTTAGGATTGCTTGACATGATTTATCACATCAATTGATCTCTCTGCTGGGGCATGCATGTAACTAAGGTTCCAGGTCTGCTGCAGATGAATTGATTCTCAGATTATTGGATGCAAGATTGTACATTTGAACATAGTCCATGTTTTGACTTTTGAATGTGAGTATGCTCATTGGATAATTGGGTGAATGATGCCCAACTGAGCACTCTGACCTGGAATTTGGTAGTACATTAGCGTCATGTTCTTTAGGTGAATTGCATTCAAGTTATGAATAAAACATAAACAATTGTAACAGCACACATACGTTACGTACATTTTGTTTAATGGTGTAGTTGGCAGTGTTACTTGTGTTAGGTTTTGGGAGAGAATAGAGTTACATACATTTTGTTTAATGGTGTAGTTGGCAGTGTTACCTGTGTTAGATTTTGGGAGAGAATAGAGTTACGTACATTTTGTTTAATGGTGTAGTTGGCAGTGTTACTTGTGTTAGATTTTGGGAGAGAATAGAGGAATAGGGGCTGAATTGTTAGTTCTATTGTAAGAGCCCAAGGGGCAATATATATTGTATAAGAGAAACTCTAGACTAGATACCTTAGACTAAACTACAATTACATAACTACCCTTAACACTTACATAACTATTACACTACTACCCTTAACATTTACATGACTATTACATTACTACCCTCAACACCCCTACTCAAACTCAATGCGTATGCAATAGCATTGAGTTTAAAGAGGACAACACTAAAATAAAAGATAAATCCGAAGTCCGGGCTTGAAGATGCCATTGAAGCATGCAACTCTTGAACAGAAATTGTCCTTCGGCTCATTACACACGAATGTCTTGATTTGGAGATGTTGAAACTGACAGGAATAGAGAGATATGTCAAATCAAACCGATGAAGAGAGAAATAGAGATGAAGACGCGAACCAGATCCGCCCACCCAAGAAGTGAGAGGTGACGGTGTTGAATCTGGCACTTGATGAAGGCAAAGACATCTGTCCACCCAAGATGTGAGGTGACAGTGTCGAATTTGGCGCCCGACGAAAACAAAGACGAAGAGACGGTTAATGACGATGACAAAGAAGACCATTGGTCAAGAGTCGTAATGATGGGAAGATGTGTAGCAAGATGGCTACAAGAAAGGACCAAGAGGGCAAAGTCGCATCAACAACGATGATGGGAATGACCGCCATCAATCCAATGGATGGACCGCGGCAACCCGAAAAGGAAGAAGCAATTGGTTGATCGACAAAGGTATGATGAATTGGCACGACTTCGACAAACTCAAAGAGATACAACGGACTTGGATGGACTCGACGGAAATCAAAGGAAAGTAGACTTAAGATACTAGCATAGGATACTAGCAGCAGCAGTGATTACACATCTCCAAACAGCAAGCAGTGACTTGCCACAGCTCACAGCACACATTAGCCCTACTTGTATGGTCCAAAAGAGCAACCAAGAACCACCCTCAAGAAACGATCAGCAACAGGGGTTGTTATCCAGTGATCCAGAGAGGTGGAGGTGCGCAAGTGAGGAAGAAACACCCACAACAAACAACAAAAAAAAGGAGCATGGAATTGTGGGTGCCTTCTATTGCCGAAAAGACAGGAGACCACAGAGGTGGGCGAGGGTATCGATGAAGTGGCGACTGGAACAGAGGGAGCTAGCTAGAGGCGGAGCAGCTGCAGCTCAGAGGAAGCGGCCTGTCGAAGCCAAAAATGGTGGAGATGGCTAGCGACGAGAGGAAGCGGGACATAGCCAGCGGTAATGAAGATGTTGGAGGGTGGCTTGGAGCGGCGGCGCGGTGGTTGAGGCGGTCACGGCCGGATCCAGTGGCGACAGAGGAGTGGACGGCTGGATTTGGCAGTGACGGGGTCAAGGACGGTGGAGTTAACCTTGATCTCGACGAGGTCGATGGCGATGATGGGGACCTCGGTGATCATGACGCGGTGGAGGAGTCCCCGTCATAGGCGTCACAGTCGCGGGAGAATTGCATGGCCATGGCGGCGACGAAGGTGAGGGGATGAGGCTGAGGCGTTGGGTGAGGACGTTGGCGTCGGCTATGGATCCTAGCTCGATCTGCCATATCCCGTTGCCCACCATCGCGCTAGCGGATGATCGAGCCAAAGATGGAAAAGAAGCGGCGGCGGCGGCGGATCTGGCGGAGCACGAGTGGTTGACGACGACGATGAGGCCCAGATCTGTCGGGATTCGAGGATGGCGGTGACGAGCCGCGTTGGATTTGACTGGGACTAAGCTCGAGCCTTGTGGCCTCGAAGGCGACGGCAGCTAGCTGGAGCGCGACGCTGCAGACGTTGAAGTGCGCCTCGCTGTAGGCGGCAATGGTGATGCTGAAGGAGATGGAGACCATGTTGAGCATGGAGGACGACCTGAATGTCTCCTTGAAGAGCACCCCGATGGAGTAGATGACAACGGGCATGAGCTCCTTGAGCATCTGGATGAACGACATGGAGCTTGTCAGGGAGGCAGGGTGGTGGATCTAGATCCGGGCGATTGGAGTGGGGAGAGGTGGCAGATCTGAGGATTTCGCATGGGAGCGAGAGGACGTGATGCGACGGTGAGAGGATATTTGTGGTGGTGGCGACGGCTAGAATCATAGAGGAGATGATTGCTGCTGCTGCTGACACGAGGCAAAGAAGATGAATACTACTTGCTGCTACTACTTGACATTAAGAAACTACATATGCTAAAGATAAAAACGAAATCGGGTGCTACCCCTGGGAGTAGAGATTGCTTCTCCTGGGGGCGGCTTGGTGGAAGAAGATGGATGCTAGAGTTTGGATCTAGGCTCTGATATCATGTTAGATTCTGGAAGAGAATAGAGGAATAGGGGCTGAATTGTTAGTTTTATTGTAAGATCCCAATAGGTAATATATAGTGTACAAAAGAAACCCTAGACTAGATTACAATTACATAACTACCTCTAACACTTACATGACCATTACACTACTACCCTTAACAACTTGGACACGGACACGGGTGTCAGAATCCAACTCAGATTCGGGTATCTGATTTGACAAGCTCTAAAAAATAGGATTCGAGGATTTGTCTAATATATATTCTGGATTTGTCTAATATATATTCTTTTATCTTTAAAAATTAAATTAAAATAATGTATGCAATGAAATATTTAATTTAGGTACACTACCACAACACTATATAATTGCCACAAAAGATCCTAGACACTGTTGATATCACCTAGTCACAAAAAAGACTAGCTACACACCACTCACCCTTTTAAAAATGGTAGCAAAAGCTGTCCAATGCCTCGTTACTCGTTAGATGTAAAAATGAATAAAGAACTACTACAACTGAGGTCTCTTGCAGCTCCTCTAGCCTTCTTCTCCTTTTCCTTCTCATCAGACCAACCTCACTCTCCTTCATGTGCACATGGGCTCACTTTTTACTATAGATTATTGGGCAGAGTAGTTATTTTATAAATTGCACTTCGTGTCTTATAGTCTTATAGATGTATATGGTGTTGCGACAATGACCTCTTTCTTTTCCCCTAGAGCAATGCATACTAATATCATAGACTCATAGCTGGGTCATGCATCAGTCATGTGCAGGCATCCAATACTGGCAAAATCAAGGTTCTAAAAATCGGTAACCGGTACTCGACAGGTCACCCACCTAGTAGTGATTATACGACATAATCAGTCCGATTATGCATCATAACAGGCAATTACACGGTAACAGGTAGGGCATCCGTTACTTGTATACGGCCTAGTAGACCCGTTTTTAGAACACCGGGCAGAATACAAAAGAAACTCACTTTGTGCATTATTGTCTTTAAATAGTTGTCTCTTGATGTTGTTGGCTTTCGAGTAAGTATGATACAAATGAGCTATTATATTGTTTTTGGTGGACTAGTCTCAATTTAGCAGTTGTCACATAAAAAAGTTTATTAGGTAGTACAATGTTATGTGTAGTATAAAATGCCTTTGTTTTGATGCTGTGGGAGCTTGCTGAACTTTTTATTTGGTTCATTCATTAAGGTACACCGAGATAAAAGTTCTTCTAGCTGAGAACGATACCTTTGCTCTACATGCTGACAATATGACGATTAGGAACATATTGGTGGATGGTGAAACTGCTGAGTTTGAGTATTCTCCTCATTGGAAAAATGTTATTGATCAACAGAGTTGGTCGTTGGTATCATGTTCGAAGACTGCTGCTGATGCTGCATGCTCAACTTACATTTCTTATCTAACTAGTGAAGCTGTACCTAATCTCATCATTACATCTGAGAGATCAAAACATGAAGAAAATGGTGGAAAGCCTGTTGAAATTTATCATGACCAAGCTGTTAATGGCTGCAATGGTTCTGCAGAGGAAAAGAAAAAGGAAGAGGAAGAGGAAAAGGAGAACGAAAAGGAAGAGGAAAGGGAGGAGAACGAAAAGGAAGAGGAAAGGGTGAAGGGGAACGAAAAGGAAGAGGAAAAGGAGGAGAACCAAAAGGAGGACAAGGAAAAGGAAGTGGAGAAGGAAAAGGAAGAGGAAAATGAAATGGAAATTGACAATGAAAAGGTAAATAAAGGCTTTGTTAGTGCATGTTAGATATCGATTTTTTTTACATCCTTTGATTACATGTCTGTAGACGTGATGTCGATTGTAAATTATTGTAGGTGAAGAACACAAAGCTGGTTCGCATAGATTATATTTTGGAGAAGGTTGAAACTGGTGTTCATTTCGTCGGCAATGTCCTACATAGCAGTAATCAAATAAGGCGTGCACACTGCTGGTTTCCTTGCATTGATAGTGCTACACAGCGCTGTCCGTAAGTGAATTTTTTTTCTGCCTCTCTTGCTATTCTACTTACTGTTGGATGTTAATAACTCTCTTTATATCATGATATTCCCAGATTTGACCTAGAGTTTACAGTTAGCACGAATCTAGTTGCTGTCAGCAACGGTGACTTGCTTTACCAGGTACGCATTTAATCTAGATTGACAATGAGGCCACAGGGACATAGACTCAAATAAATCCCTCCTAATTGAAAATGGATGCTTTTTATGTTAATAATGACCTTAAGTTGTCATATGCACTTTGTATTGTAGTACGCTAATGTTCTTTGAAAACTTACATGATCTCTTGCTGTACTGTTCCTGGAACGACCTTACTAGGGATATTGTAATGTTTGACCGCGTAAATGATTCTTTTCTGATGTTGGAAGGTCTTTCTGCTTGCACATTCTGCTGATGCTGTGACATGCAGGTCTTAAGCAAGGAAGATCCTCCAAGAAAAACTTACGTGTATAAATTGAACACTCCAGTTAGTGCACAGTGGATATCTTTGGTTGTTGGCCCATTTGAAGTTCTTCCTGACAGGAATGGTATAAGTGTATCACACATGTGCTTATCTCCGACTTTGTCAAAGCTTGAGAACACCGTCTCATTTTTCCACAATGCCTACAGGTGCTAACCAAAACATAATTTAGTCAATTGTTTTACTGGTATCTGGAGAAGCTTCTGCTTTGTCATTTATTACTAAAATTTCTGCTTTCTTGATATTTGTTTTTCTTGATTGTTGTTTTGCAGCTGTTACGAAGATTATCTTGCTGCACCATTTCCCTTTGGTTTGTACAAGCTGATTTTTCTTCCACCTGAAACGGTAGTATTGCCAACAAGCTTAGGAGCCTCCACATGCATCTTCAGTTCAGATATCTTACACGATGAGAAGGTTATAGATCAGGTCCGTGTGTGTATTCTCTCTGATTTTTCTCCCATATCAAATCCGTCAATAATATGAGACCTTTTCTCTTTCACAATATCTAACTTGTATATGCTGGGTATTAGAACATACTTCTTTTGAACTGTGATAAATTCTCTTATGTGTTTCTTTTGGTTACAAGCCTCCCTGCCCCCTCCTCGCTCACTAAGAGCCTATGACATCTTTAAACAATACATTCTGTTATCATTAAAAGTCCTTGTTCTATCGACTTTCCATTTTAATGAGCCTATCCTCTGCATTAGATGACATTGTATGTGTTGTAATCCTTAGATCATAGGGGTAAACATCACCGGGAGGATAGTCGGTTGGCGTCGGCTGCTAGGGGAGAGGGATACTGTAGATTGGGGAGAGATGAAGGGGATTGAGATTTAGACTATTGTATTCTTATTGCTTGCTTATGAATGGCGCGGCTCCTCTCTTTATATAGATGAGGTTAGCCTAACAATATGGAAACTATCATATCTAATGCAAACAATCAAATAAGGATAAGATAACATCTATACTTTCTAAATATGAAGATATGCATCTAACTATTCCTAATATAAAGATAATCTCAATCCCTAATCTCTAAGAGATAACTTGCTAACAAAGGAAACAACTAATCTAATATGTTTGGCGCGCTGTTCACACGCATGAACAGCGCACGTGAACAATACTTCCTACTTCCTGCCCATAACAGCCTCCTTTCATGGCCGTAGCTCCCCCGGGCCCACGCCCATGACAGTATGCTTGTCAATTTGACCAATTAATTTGCAGATATTTTGAATATGTTTGTGAGGAATTGTATGTGCAATGCTTCTGTCCTTTTGTGTGTTATTTTTTTCGGGTATGATTGTCGCATGATGCTTTAATAAACATGCATGCCAGTATTGACAGCTCCATGATTAAGATTCGCGTCAGGTCCTTTTCTTTAACATATATTATGCTCTTCTTTTAGAAACTTTCGATAACAATTTTGCTATCTGATTGGAATCCTATCTTGTTGAGACATAATAGTCAATACTGTTGTAACTAACTAGTAAAATAGTTACAGATAATTGACACGAGAATCAAACTAGCATATGCCCTTGCAAGGCAATGGTTTGGCATATACACAAGTGCAGAGGAGCCAAATGATGGTAATTCATCTCTACCTGTTAATTTATATGTGATATTTACGTAGGTAAAATGATATTGACAATATAACATTATGTTGGAGCAGAATGGCTATTGGATGGTTTGGCTGGTTTTCTTACTGAACTTTTTATCAAGCATTATCTTGGGAATAACGAGGCACGCTATAGGCGTTTCAAGGTTTGGTATTTTATTTACCAAATACTTGTTATTGAGTTTTTTGTTACCTTTGAATAGTTAGTCATACATATATGTTGAATGAGATCTATCCAATTTGAAGTTTGAACCAGGATTCTCTAGATTAATCAAATCATATTTTTAATTAAATTAAAATATAAACTCAATGCCCTGAAGATTATTCATACTTGGACTGGGAAATAGTAAGGTCTCATTTTTTCCCCATAAACACTTCTCTTAAAGGGAAACTGGAATTAAGTAACGCTAAAATGCTTCTGTATCTCAGTTCAACATGCTAAAATGTGTTCTGAAATTAATGTCCTCGCATGATGTTACTGTTAAGAATTATTGATACACTGTTTCTTTGCTGTAACACGTGTCCTTTAATTTATCTGTAAATGAATGCTTGTTATTCTCATTGATCTTGCTGTTGGAACAGTCTACGATAGAAACTGCTAGGATTTGGATTTTATAGTCCTTGGACTAGGCACGACTACTAGTACCTGCACTTCAATTATACATTGTCTTAGGTACTTCTTTCTAAGCCACGTACATCTTACAATATATATATTGGAAAATGTAAATGAGATAGTAGAAAAGGCACCTATCATGTTATGTAGAAGCATGTCATGTTCAAACAAAATGTTCCAGTTAATTGGAGCGCCTACAAGAATGTTTTATGCGATAAAGCTATCTGTTATTTCTTCTATTTTTATGTCTGGATGCTAATTATTAACCTACACATCTTATGTCATACTATGTCTGATGTTAGCTCCTTTGATCTCTCTGTATGCGGATCTATAGCTGAACCAAAGTTGCTTTTCAAACTGATGCATATAACTTACATTGCACACAGCTGCTGTGTGGATTCATGTGATTATGTAAATGTTTACTTCCATTTCCACCACTTTCCAACCAAATTTACCTGCAAATGATACAGTTGTCTGTTGTCTTATATTCCTTCATCTTGTTATGTCTTGGAGAATCCATACAAAAATAATTCTAACTGCCAAGTGCCATTGTAGCCTTACCTTTTGAGATAAGGTATATCATATGGTTTGAAGGGAAAAAATGATTGGTAAGTCTGATGAGGGGATTAAATATGGTTTCTGGCTTTGCTGCTCAAGTTATTTTCCTAAGCAGTGCATTAATGTCTTGATCTGACTAACAAAATTCTTGATTATCATTTTTAATATCTTGTTTTGTATTCGTAATAGGCCAATTGCACTCTATGTCAGTTTGATGTTAGTGGTGCAACTGCTTTGAGCTCGCCTGCTGCTTCAAGTGATTTGTATGGAACTCAAACAATTGGTTCATATGGGAAAATTCGTTCATTGAAGGCAGTAAGTTTTGAGCCATCTAACTATACAACTAGCTTATATGCATTGTTCCCTCACATTTTTCTTTTAAACAGGTGGCTGTTCTTCAAATGTTGGAGAAACAGATGGGACCAGACTCTTTTCGGAAGGTTGCGATATGCATCTTTGATATTTTGCTGTTTGCATTTTTGACAAACTGCTGTCCACATCAATGCGGCAGTTTGCCCAAGCAATTGATGTTACTTTTGGAAACACGTGTGTACCACAGTACCACTTGCCAAGTATTTTATCTGTATGATACAGATTAATAGTCAATTGTGCACATGACTGTTAATGAACAGCACTTGCTGAATTGTGGATGCTAATGCTTTCTGCATTTTTTATGTTTTCTTATTGTGGTTGAACATTCTTTTTCTTACCTGCCTACTGGTTGTCTTTGTGTACCTATAGATTTCTTTATTGACCATTATGTACATGGATAGTTATGCTAATGGGCTGTCATCGTTCCCAATTTCAGATTCTGCAGATGATAGTGACTCCAACTCGTGCCTCAAGAACACTAAGTACAAAAGAGGTACAGCAATGCATGTCTGTCACCTGTTCAGTGTACTTTTCTTTGTTAAGTTCATTTCATCTATCCAGTTGTTTGTCCAGCTTGCGCTCATGATCAGCGTTCATGATCTTGAGTTTGCAACTTATTCCCTTGGCATTTCTGAGTTTATTATGAACACCAACATTCACAATAATAGAAGTGGTGCATCATATTCTACAAATATTTGTGCTGATGTTTTAGTTACCACTTACCATGTGTTCCATTGTGGGCCAAAGCTTCTCGTATGTCAAACTAAGCACTATTGCATGCTGATAACTGTACTTTCATTATGTGGTCTCAATGTGATGTTAGTCTGGTCTGTGGGCCTCCTTTGTTCAACGCATTACGTTTGTCATTACTTTTTTAGTCCCATCTAACACAGCCAGTGTGACATCAACTTAAAGACACATGTGTTATGGATTTAGCAGAAGAACCTCAACTTTGCACGCAAGTGAATTTATTAGTTTATTTTCATTTATTCAGTTCAGGCACCTTGTAAATAAGGTGGGTAATCTTGAACGCCCATTCCTGAAAGAATTCTTTCCACAGTGGGTTGAATCTTGTGGATGTCCAGTTATGAGGTAAAAGAGCCTTATTGTTTGGATGTGCCCAGTTTTGCAAAACTCCTTTGTTCATTATCTCCACTTACTTTATACCAATTCCTTCTGTTTGCAAGATCGGGAATCTCCTATAGCAAAAGGAGAAATATGGTTGAATTAGCTGTTTCACGGAGTTGCACAGAAAAAGCTGATCCTGGTTCTGATAGTCATGAGAATGGTGATATTCGAGAAGGTGTTACTGGATGGCCAGGAATGATGAGTGTACGTGTTCATGAAATTGATGGGGTGTATGATCATCCAATTCTACCAATGGCTGGTGAAGCTTTGCAGGTGGTGGAAATACAATGTCATTCCAAACTAGCAGCAAAGCGCTTTCAGAAATCCAAAAAAGGCTCAAAGCCTGATGGTTCTGATGACAACATAGATGCTTCAACTCAAGAGAACCGCATGAGGTCTATTTCGACTAATCCACTTTTTTTTGTTGTTGTGTCATTTATCTGTAACTTATTGCGATTTTTGTCTACTGCAGTATGGATTCACCTTTACTGTGGATCAGAGTAGACCCGGAGATGGAATATCTCGCTGAGATCCATTTTCACCAACCTGTTCAGATGTGGGTGCGTATCGCCATATAAAGTTAACATTTCTTGATAAAAACCAGGAAGTCTTGGTGTCTCCATCTGTTTGAATTTGGCATGTAGAATTATACATGTCATTGGCCACACTTTGTGTAAAGAAAAGTAGTGTTTTTTGTTAGTTTAACCACTACAATAAAAGTTCATCACTATTGACCCAGATCTATGATCATTGTTGTTTTTTTCGATCATTGTGTTAGTACTTAGTCCTGAAGATCTAGCTACAAGATGGGCAAGTATCTTTTGTATTGCTCTAGGTTTTCCTTTCTGCCTTATTCTGGAAGGCACTGCTATATTGACCTGAGCTTGATCCAGTGACTTGACTTGTATCAGATTTGTATAACATCACTTGCCCACCCTTGATCTATACCACATTTGTTCTGGATACCAGAACATGGGTGTCTTTATCTTCCAGATGTTTCTGGCATATCTACTGATGGTCTTGCTTACTTGGTGAACCAAAAACAAATGATAAAATATTTATAATGCTGTTCAAATTATGTACATTTTGTTGATATGGGTGACGCCGTGACGCACTAGGGATAAGTGTCCATAAGAATGGTGGAATGTTTGCTTATTCGTTGTGAAACGTAAGATCTCGATAAGTAAACTAGCTTGCATATTTCGTTCATCTCTCTCAGACTTCTGTACATGATGCATATTGGAATGACTTTCTGTCAGTAGTCTAAGCTTCAGGCAGAATAGAAAAATCAATAATTAATTGAACATTATCATGAGATATACATGTGTTTTTTATTATTTGTAATCTCAATATACTTTTCATTTACTTCAAGTTTTGAGTCGTTTTGGCAGATCAATCAATTGGAGAAAGACAAAGATGTCGTTTCCCAGTCACAGGCTATAGCTGTCCTGGAGAAATTACCTCAGTTCTCTTTTGCTGTGATTAATGCCCTCAATAATTTCCTAAATGATACAAAGGTATTTCAACAATGCTTCTTGAGATCTTAATTGTCCAATGTCACTTTGTAACTGATTGGTAACACCATAGGCTTTTTGGAGAGTTAGAGTTGAAGCGGCATATGCGTTAGCTGTAACTGCATGTGAGGTACACTTCTTTAAGTTCATTTGTTTGCAACTATTTATATTTTATAAGAAGCATTCATGTTGTAATGTTGTTGCACATTTTATATATGCATTCCATTTAGAGACATTTGAAGATCAAAAGCTTGCATTTTGTTGGTAGCGGACTGTACTTTTTGTTTATAATTATACATTTGTGATGAAAGGGTTCTAAAGTTGCTTTTTTCCCCTGAATTTTACTTATGGAGATCCATGCTGTGAAATGTTAACAAAGAACATCTGCATATGTTTTCTCCATGCTGTGAAATGTCTAACAAAGAACATCTCCATATGTTTTCTCCTCCACTTGAAGCATTCATGTAACTGCTAATGGGTGCATAAGGATAGGATGAAAATCGAAGGATTAGGATAAAGCTGAATCTGAAGTAAGATATAGAAAAATTGAAGGCACTTAAAGAATAGCAATGAGAAAGAAAATAAAACTAGTGTTAAAAAAATATGTTCGCTCTTATATTCTCTTACCTTCTTTTACTTCTTCTGCAAACAACGCAGCTGGGACCTGGGAGCGAGCATTTACACAATTGAGCCAGTGATTGACAATAGTAATGTATCTATGTGCAATAGCTTATACATGACCTATGAAACATATTTGAATGGTTCAAAAACTTCAAACTATCTTTTGCTGTGTGTACAGTTCTACAGTCCACTTTCTAGACCAGAATTATTTTCCTACTTTAATAGCTTATGTCTGGATGTATGCATTTGTTTTGCACTGCTCAGTAGAAAAAATGGGGAAGTTTTTATGTTACCACTCTTTTTCTAGGAATCTTTGCTTTGATGTAACGCTTTCTACACTGTTGTCTTGAATTTATTTCCCTTCATTTAGGACACAGATTTATCTGGGCTGCTTCATCTGGTTAAGTTCTATAAAAGCCGGCGGTTTGATGCAGATATTGGATTACCCAGGTCAAGATCTGCATTCTGCAATAAACCTTTTTTAATTACAAACTATCCTGTATCTATGTTTGCTTTGTGGGTTCTCAACATATAACAAGCATCATTATATTTTACTGATAGGTCGAACGACTTCCATGATATTCCAGAATACTTTGTTCTTGAGGTAATGCATTGAGGTAGGAATTATATTTGTGATTACTGATTACCCATGGCAAGATAATCCATCGTATAGCATCATTACCAACATTTTTTTATATTCAGAAGTGCTTGTCTTTAGTTTGTTAAATGCACCTTTAGATTTAAAAAATGCAGAGTTTTTTGGCAATATAGAAGAGGTGGGCTTACAATGATACATGAATTTAACTAAATACTTTTTTTTGTTGGGTCATTAGAAAATACAATGTGGCTGTTCTTGCAGATTTGGAGGCAACTGTTACCCCTATACTATAGGATGTTCTCCATAACTGTCCATGTTGTTACCCATTTACTTTTTTACCCACAATAGTGTTCCATTGCTATTACTTTCTTTATTATTTAGGGAGTTAAAAGTGTTGCGTTCGCTGCAGCATGTCATTTTTCATGTGGTAGTGTAGCATGGTGCTGTTCCCACGGTGGCAATTTGCTTGGCTGACAAATTTACTTAGGCTGCAAAATATTTATTTCTATCTGCCAGCCTGCTTTGCATGGGCTAGGATCCCCACATTCCCACCTGGTGCTGGGCCCTGCTCAGTGCTCACCCAAACTGGACCTTAGTTGGGTTATTTCCATCTACAGGACAGAGGGCTATTATAAATAGGGGGATTTGTATCTAGAGTTGAGGCAAGCAAGAATGAAATAAAGAAAAATATCTAGTCTCCTCTCCTTTTCTAGTCTTGAATCCAGTAGTTATTGTTTGACTTGAAATAAAATTAGTGACTTGAAATAAAATTAGTTATATGTGTCACTTAAATAAAACTATATGGGCGAATATACCGTCTCTTGTCTAACTTAACTTCATAATTCATCGGACATACCAGTTCAAATGTTACCAGTAAATTGGTACTGTGCTTTGTGCATGAGACTCCATTGTGTTTTCAAAGAGAAACTATCCGTAAGAGAACATCCAATTATGCAAAACATAGAAATGGAATTTTGGGGTGCCCTCCACCCCAAGTTAACAATTTTTAATCTGCATTGCATTATTTGCAAAAAAAATATTGCTGAAGTCATTTAAATTTGATGGTGTGATTGTGCTAGTAATTCAATGCTTACAGTTTCTTAAGCCATTGTTGCACTGTTGGCCAAAAAAATTCCCTGACTTATGTTCTTTCTATTAGGCAATTCCCCACGCAGTAGCTCTTGCTAGATCGTCAGACAAGAACAGCCCAAGAGAAGCTATCAAATTTATTCTTCAGCTTCTAAAGGTTGCTGCTGCTCTCTGGTTTGCATTTTATCTGCCTGTCTCTGTATCCTGTAATCCCGTGTTCATATTTCTTTTACAAATTATGGAGTAATAATTATTCATTTATTCATCATTCATGATATCCGTTTGTGTGTGCGCATGCACGTTTGCGTGTGCGTGTGTTAATGTAATAATTTAATATGATAACAATTACAATCCGGCCGCTAATATATTTGCACATTTTTCGTATTGTCCCATTTTCAGTATAATCATAACAATGGAAATGTATACTCTGATGTCTACTGGCTAGCTGCAATGGTCCAGGCAATAGGTGAACTGGAATTTGGCCAGCAGGTTTGTGTGGATGCATATCATCTAGTACAGTATGACCTGTATTTATATTTAGATACCTGTTGTGAATTACTTATACAATGACTGGATGCTCAAGCATATTATCTATGCTACACATGTATTATCTGCTTGATAAGAATAAAATTATTTGATATGACCAGTTAAGAAAATACATGGACACCATAATGGAACTAACCTTATACTTATTCCAACACTTCGACCAGACTCTATTTAAGGACATACCAAAGTGTTACTATATATGTACCTGCTACAATTCTGTTTTATTAATTCAATTTTGCCAGGAAATGTACATTGGAGGTTTCTTTTTTATCTACATGAAATTACTATGATCAACACAGATGAAGCAAATGCAATCTTTGCCTAATGTTGCTCATCAAAACAGTGCAACCGTTGTTTCAAACTGTACATTTTTTTTATTCTGCAAACAGTGAAATTAGGGATGCAAGTGGGCCAGGTCAGGCCAATCTTTTTATTCTGCAAACAGTGAAATTAGGGATGCAAGTGGGCCAGGTCGGGCCAATCCGCCAGTCCATCCTAATTCTTTTTGCTTTACCACTAACGCAAGGGCCATGTGCAGAAAGTGAACAATCAACTAAGCGGGATGGGTCAGTGAGTCGGCCCACTTGCACCATTAAATGAAATAGGACTAATATACTTTTGGTTTACATTGCTGAGTGTTCTTTTTATTGCATTGGCAAATTACTTTTGAGACACTGATATTGACGAATGACATTGAGTTCCTTTTCAGGGCATAGGCCTCCTATCCTCTCTTCTCAAGCGTATTGACCGACTCCTGCAATTTGACAAGTTTGTGGAATTTCTCAAGCGTATTGTTTACCTGTCCTTCACTCTTGGCAATTCCCACTAACTGACCTGAAAACCTTCATGCAGCTTTATGCCTGGTTACAATGGGGTTTTGACTGTGAGCTGCATTCGGACCCTTGCACGAATAGCAGAGAGGGTGTCATCTTCCATTTGCCTTGTAAGAAGGCTCCTACTTTTATCATGGTTCTCCATACTTTCTCATAGTTGGTGTGCTCTGCATATCTCATTCATGTTGTGTAACTTTTTGTTACTGCAGGATCGTATTTGTGAACTAATTGCTCCCTTTCGCAACATGGACAAACCATGGAAAGTTCGAATAGAAGCTAGCAGGGTTCTTATTGATCTTGAGATTCACCATAAAGGCCTCGATGCAGCTCTCTTGTTGTTCTTGAAATATGCAGATGAAGAAAAATCTTTTCGAGGTTAGATTGCTAGAGTAGTTTAGGCTTATTTTGTATGCAGCTCTCTTGTTATTGACATGGAGTTATTGCAGGAGGGACAAAGTTGGCAGTTCATGTCTTGCGTATATGTCAAGCAAATATTCAATCTCACCTTAATGATCAAATAAAATTGCCAACTCTGGTTGGTGTACTTCGCCTGCTTGGTAGCAAAAAGGCATACAACAATGTCTTTCTTCGTCATAATGTGTTCTGCATATTGCAAATTGCTGCTGGAAGGTTAGCAATTGTTACTTCACATGTATTTGTCGTATTCTCTCATGTTTAATTGTTACTGCGAACTGCAAGCCTGGCATATATGCTGGCTTTCCTAAAAATGGATAAAATGAATTAAGTTCAACAGTGTTTCCAGATTTTCAATTATTACCATTATATTTCTATTATTGAACATATAATTTAGGATTTTTTATATGAAGTATGTACTTTATACTACTAAGCTTTTGTATCATAGATGGTCATGAAATTTGCCTTAGTATTTAGCAAGTTATGCTGAGTTATGGACTCAGAACAAATTCACTGTTAACTATTGGTTTCGTATGAGAACCATGATTGTTAAACTGCAAACCCAACTGTCTGTATTGGCGTGTTGCTGAGTTATGCAAACCCAACTGTCTGTATTGGCGTGTTGCTGAGTTATGTGAAGTAATGCATGATCGGCGCTAATTTTGACCTGCTTTTCCATTTTATTTGGTGGTAAAGCCAACTGGAATTTTTGTGAGTAGTGTCATTTCGAAAAAGATGGGGAAAAGTTTCATTTGCATATCATTCCATTTTATCATTAATGCAAAATCATAAGTCATCAAGCATGCCTTCCAACGTGTAATTTGTTTTGCTGTCTATTGTACCTTCATAGTTCACACTGATATATATACTTCCATTCTCAGGCCTCCAACACTGTATGGAGTTCCAAAGGTTGTCATCCCCCCACTAGTGGTCCAGGAGATATCTAGTGATCAGCACACTAAAGCTGATTCCTCAATTCCTCAACTATCAAAGCCTCAAGAACCTTCCACTAGCACTCCTAGTGTCCGTGAGGTCTTACCTACCTCTGGACCCACCAAAGATGCTGATAACATATCTAACTGCAGCGAGAGAAGGAACGTTGTCAAAATTAGGGTGAAGCTTACTACATCTTCCAGTAAAGCAGATGGTGCTGATCACAGAGATCATTCGCATGGTCGAAGAAATGAAAACGAAGTGGGTCCATGTAGTTCTATGTCAGTGGATGCCCCCATGGTTGGAGCACCAAATGAGCCATTGAATGTAAGTAATCACAACATTCAGGAACAGAACTCGTGTCATGACCGTGAATCAAGGATGTCTGCAAGCGTCAGCCATGCCAAACTAATGGACAAGCATGAAATTTCAAAGGAACTGCAGTGTACAGCCGATTCAAGGCTAGATGCTGTTCCCAAGGATCAGTTCTCTCCTGTTGTTAATGCGCAGGAAGGTTTAGATAAGACTGGTAGTCAACACGGAGGAGTCTCCACCAGCTATGATGGAAACCAAGCTCCAGAGTCCATGAGCGGACTGGAAACCAAAGAGAAGAAGAAGAAGGACAAGAAAGATAAAAAGCGGAATCGAGATGAAAAACGAGATAAGAAAGGTGGCCCTGAGTATCTGGAGAAAAAGCGGCTTTCTAAACGAGATAAGAAAGGTGGCCCTGAGTATCTGGAGAAAAAGCGGCTTAAGAAAGAGAGGAGAAAGATGGAGAAAGAGTTGGCCAAAAAGCAGAAGGGAGGTGGAGTTTCTTCTTCCGAACAGCAGAACATAGTGAAGCCTTCAGACTCGCAAGGAGCTTTGCCAGCAAGGCCACCAGCTCCAGCGCGAAGTGCTGAACCCCAGGTTTCGAACAAGGAGACAACAGTAGATACCGCACGTACAACGGCGACCACGAAAATAAGGATCAAGGTCAAGCCCCTGGCAAAGATTAGCTGAAGGGAGCTGAAAGAGATTCTAGATTGTGGCTGGGCCACCATTTGTAAGGATTAATTTTTCTGTACAGTAGAAAAGAAATGGGCGAGCTGTAGGTTGTGCGATGAGTAGCCAGTTTTTAGTGAATGGTTGATGTATCCTGTAACGAAATCCTACTGCCCCAGTAATTTCTGGGGGTAATTGAGATAGAATTCTGGGGGCTCATATCGTGAATGAAAACGCCTCACTCTGCATGTCTGATTGGTAAAACTGATGTGAATGTTAGCAACCTCAAGATCCCTTTGCTGTGCATTGTGCAACAGGTGTGGTGTCTTCAGAATTGCTGGGGCGTGTCACTTTCAGGCTTTCAGCAGCATGCCGATCTGGTTGTGTTTGTCTGGCGGTTACAGTGCAACAGTGTATGAACTGTTTGATGATGCTTGGCGGTGAGCCATGACAACTTGTTTTTTTGCATTTTCCAAGAATCACAAATGAGGATTTGACAAGCAGTGTAGTAAGCACTAAACGGTACTTGATTGATATGGCCAGAGAAAGTGAAAGCTACTGCCGATGACTCGACTGGCACTTGCTATTCCTCGCTGCACTAGGCACTGGCCCACTGTAATGTGGTACACAACTTTTGTTACTGTTGTTGTCGTTCTTTGAGACGGAGCAGATCTGGTACCGCTGTTTCTAAGTACAGCGGCGGAACACTGCCATGCACACACACCAATTGCCCGAGTGTTACCCGTTATGCACTTAAACGAGTTAATTTTCTCTAATTCAGAATTGAACTGTTCTTTTTTCCAACGTTTCAAACGGATTTAGAAAAGATTCCTTAACTAACTAGATTCCACGATGTACACTGCAAACTCACCCTTAAGAAAAATCGAGCAGTAATTGGTTAGGTCTATCACGTCCTAGACTTGTGATTGCACAGCTTAGTAGTTTAGAATGTGACACGTGATTTGGTCCTTAATCGATTCAGGCGAGATAATTCACCAACTTATTGTGTGCACATTGCACCGATCTTATACCAACCACTCATCCAAATCTTAACCATTTATAAATACATTTTTCTATTTTCAGTGGTAACCCATGTTATCACACCGCGGTTCAAAAATATTCAATTTCCTGTTAAGGCATTGTATGTGTCTTATTCATGTTCAATTACTAAGCAGTGTCTAAGCACAATCAATAGTCATTTTTTGTTTAACCAATGGGAGTTTTACTCATGTAATAATTATCCTTAGAGTGGCAAGGTATAATGGGTATCAACAATCATGGAGGGGATTCATAAAGATAATCAAACTTTGGCATAGCTAGGTATCAACCTTTAACAAAGCATTTCATAAATACAATAAGTATGCAATTAATAATTTGAATTAAAATAATGTGCATTTAAAATATATGTTCAACATAATCAATGGTAAGGACTTGCCTTGCTCAAGTGTGGATTGACCTTGGTCTTGTCTTGAAGTAGTTATGAAGTCTTCGGTGACGTTTGAATCTATTTAACGCAAAAACGACTACTTCAAATAAATGCTCATAACACAAATAAATTCAAATTAAATTCAAATGAACTCCTAAAATCATGATTTTGGTACTGTTGGAAATATCTTGAATTTAGAAATAAAAATTAAATCATTTGGATTTAAAATGGCGGAGAACGAGCTCCAAAGTTTGACCCGAGAGGCCTTCGTGGCGGGAGGCTCCCTAGTCGCGGAGGCACGACCGTCGGAGCGACTAGGGTTTGCGCGATTGAGCGCGATATGCGAAGGTCTCTCCGCCGAGGCGAGGCCTTCGGGGCGGGAGACTCCCTAGTCGCCCAGGCATGGCCGCCGGAGCAACTAGGGTTTGCGCGATTTAGCGCGATATGCGAAGGTCTCTCCGCCGAGGTGAGGCCTTCATGGCGGGAGACTCCCTAGTCGCCGAGGCACGGCTATCAAAGCGACTAGGGTTTGTGCGATTGAGCACGATATGAGAAGGTCTCTCCGCCGAGGCGATGCCTTCGGGCGGGAGACTCCCTAGTTGTCGAGGTACAACCATCGGAGCGACTAGGATTTGCGCGATGAGATGTGATATGCGAGGTTTCTTTGCCGAGGCGAGGCCTTCACGGTGGGAGACTCCCTGGTCACCGAGGCACGGCCGTCGGAGGGACTAGGGTTTGCGCGATTGAGCGCGACATGCGAAGGTCTCTCCGCCGAGGCGAGGCCTTCGTGGTGGGAGACTCCCTAGTCACTGAGGCACGGCCGTCGGAGCGACTAGGGTTTGCATGATTAAGAGCGATATGTGAAGGTCTCTCCGCCGAGGCGAGGCCTTCGTGGTGGGAGACTCCCTAGTCACCGAGGCACACGGCCGTCGGAGCGACTAGGGTTTGCATGATTCAACGCGATATGCGAAGGTCTCTCCGTCGAGGTGAGGCCTTCATGGTGGGAGACTCCCTAGTCACCGAGGCATGGCCGTCGGAGCGACTAAGGTTTGCACGATGAGGCGCGATATGTGAGGTATCTCTGCCGAGACGAGGCCTTCACGACGGGAGACTCCCTAGTCACCGAGGCACGACCATCGGAGCGACTAGGGTTTCGTGATTGAGTGCGATATGCGAAGGTCTATCCGCCGAGGTGAGGCCTTCATGGCGGGAGACCCCGCTGAGGCACGATCATCGGAGCGACTAGGGTTTAGGTGATTGAGAGCGATATGCGAAGATCTCTCCACCGAGGCAAGGCTTTCGTGTCGGAAGACTCCCTAGTCGTCGAGGCATTACCGTCGGAGCGACCAGGGTTTGTGCGATTGAGCGCGATATGCGAAGGTCTCTTTGCCGAGGCGAGGCCTTCGTGGCGGGAGACTCCCTAGTCGCCAAAGCACGACCGTTAGAGCAACTAGGGTTTGCACGATTGAGCGCGATATACGAAGGTCTCTCCGCCGAGGCGAGGCCTTCGTGGCAGGAGACTCCCCAGTCGCCCAGACACGACCGTCGGAGCGACTAGGGTTTACGCGATTGAGCGCGATATGCGAAGGTCTCTTCTCCGAGGTGAGGCCTTCGTGGCGGGAGACTCTCTAGTCGCCGAGGCATGACCGTCGAGCCACTAGGGTTTGTGCGATGAGGCGCGATATGCAAGATGAGGCTCACCGTCACTTGGACTACTTAATCAACGTGGCGGCAGGCGACCGAGTCGACCATGCCGAGACCCCTCAAGCAAGAGAAGAGCGCCTATGGGCTCAATTCTTCTTGATTCAACAATCCGAGGGTCTTCGGGAGACACTCGAACGAGCGCGTCAGCGGATGGACGCATTTCGGGCTGATGGTCATGAACCGTCCGATGCCACCGCCGTCGCCTACGAAGTTTTGAAGACGGAGATAGAAGCTTACCTCCGCCACTAGAAAAACTTTGTTTATTTGGATTTCTACTTTTTTTTAATCTTTGTAAGAAGCGACTAGCCACGCTGTTTGGCTATATTTATATGTAAATTCTAAAAATAAAAAATCTAGTTTGGAGGTGATCGAATTACTATATTATATGTTGAACCATCTGCGATATTCCTTTATTAATAACAGCCCGCGCGCTAGAGTTTGTGACCAAAATCGTCTGTATTACAAGCAATCATAGACGGTTTTGATTTAGAGACCATCTGTGTTACTGGCTGCGCTAAAAACCATCTGTGAAGAGGTAATATCACAGACGGTTCATATTGAGAACCGTCTGTGAAGTATCACAGACGGTTCTGAACACGAACTGTCTGTGATATTTAGAACTATCACAGACGGTTTTCAACAAACAACTGTCTGTGATAATCATTTCAGCTCCTGCGCGATGCGTGTAACATCCCAATTTTCTGAGCTTAAAAATCTTTTAATAGTTAGTAGGGAGAAAACTCACAATTTGGATTTATTTGTTTTTAAAATTTAAAAGCTTAATATTGGACTTTACAAACAAAAACTATTTTCTGACATGAACATTAGCCAAAATTATTTTATTTGGGTTCTATGTGCTCAGACATATTTTCTAGATTTTTCTGAGTTCATTTGCTATTTTCTATTGCCTATTTGAATTTCTGGTAATATACAAATTAGAAAAACTATTAAGAATCTCAGTTAAATCCTCGGGCCAAATCCCAGCCCAAAGCCCATCTCTCCGCGGCCAAGTGTGTGTGCGTGCTTCTCTCACGGCAGTGGACCCACTTTGTAGTCTCTCCGCTCTCTTTCCTTCCGCGCCTCGATCGTTTTCCATCGTTCGATCGAAATGGGCGGTGGGATGCGAGTGGTCGTTGGGTTGCCGAACGTCCATTGTTTGTGAGCCGTTCGATCGAAATGGGCGGTGGGATGCGAGTGGGTCGTTCGGCGACTCGAATGTCCCATTTATTGTGGACCGTTCGATCAAGATTTAACGGTCGATCCTTGAGTCCGTTTCGCAGCGCGGCTGTTCGCGCACCGCGCCCTAACACTAGCCAGCGGCGTGTGGGTCCCACTGACCACGTCGTCATCGTCTCCGAGTCGATTAGGGTTTCGCGCCGCCACGCAATCCGATTTTGGCCGTTTGTGCCTGGACTCTCCGAGCCCCGAGTATAAAGGAGAGGAGCCTCGGCGTCGCGCCCCCAACCCTAGCCGCCTTAGCCTCGTGCTAAACCCTAGCGCGCGAGCTTGAAGATCGTTTTGCGCCGCCGCCTTCTCCGACGAGCTTTTCCGCTGCAACCAGCAGCGCCGGGACCTCGGGGTTTGCTTCATTGGCATCGCAAGAACAAGGGCTACCTCGTGGTCCCCTTGGTTCCGCCGGAGCATCATCAGAAAGCCGATCCCGTCAAGCCCGTACGTCCTCCGCCGCTAGAACCTCGCCGTCGGCCACCTCCGTCGACCTTGACCACCCGGAGTTGACTCCACAGGTCCGCAATAACCTGGGCTACATCCCAGTACCACTCATCTCCGGCGAGGCGCCGCCGTTCGCCGTTGCC
The DNA here is from genome assembly GCA_036346255.1 of Ampelocalamus luodianensis. NCBI lineage: Eukaryota > Viridiplantae > Streptophyta > Magnoliopsida > Poales > Poaceae > Ampelocalamus > Ampelocalamus luodianensis. Next base: position 43,856,060 of record CM070633.1, read on the forward strand.
GGATGGTCCAGTGGTGGTTGCCGTCGATCTGAGGTGGCGTCCATGTCACCCTCCACCTCAGCGCCACATCGGCCCATGCGCGCATGTACGCCGATCCGGCGCGTCATCACGCATGCGTGGCGACCACCCAAACCAGATCCCGAGGCTCGGTGGACTTAGTCTACCGTGAGCCATCTCACTGACATGTGGGTCCCACATGTCAGTGAATTCTTTTTATTTATCTTTTTTTGAAATTCTGAGGGCTGACGTCAGCATTGCGCAATAATCCGATTTTTCTTCGAGAAATAATTGGAAATTCCGAAAATCCAATTTAGGGTTTTCTTTTAGATTTAAACTTCGAGCTCATAACTTTGCATCCTAACTCGATTGAGCCCATTCAAATTTCTAAATTTATCTAAATTCGAGCTCTATTTATCTGAGATTTTTATTTAATTTTTGGAGTTTGTTTTGCCTCTGTTATTTATTTGTTTTGTTTGTTTTGTTTAGTTTTAGTAGGCGTCGATTAGTCGGGGAATTTTGTGGAAGAAGGAACACCCCAAGATCAAGATCAGTACATGGACCTTTTCCAAGGCAAGTCATACCTTTGATCATCTTGAACCCAGTTTCCAAATTACTTTACTTCAAAGTACTGCATTCTATTTTAATTATTTATTTAAATGCCTTGGGTATAGTTATTATCCAAAATTGTTATCACACCTTGGCCTTGTATGTCATAATTCCTTGTCACCCTAGATTGGTTACTAGTTGGTGTGTGTTATGCCAAAGCGCTCCGTTTGGGTTGGCATAGCGGTTTGTAAGCACACTGGGAATGTCAATGTTTGAGATGAAGTTTCTGAACCGTTTTGTTATGATTAGTGCTTGCTACACTAGTTGTATCTTGTGGGTAAAGTGTACAACCTCTGCAGAGTGTTAAATCAATCTATTCGAATAGCCGCGTCCGCGGTCATGGACATGCTCGGGGATTTCACACGAGGGGTAGTTTTCATAAAATATTTGGGATGGGAGCTGTGTGACGTTAATCATATGGCTATGTGAAATAATCCGTTTAGCTTTGTGTCTTTGTGGAAACAACTGTTAAATTAATATTGTTTATTTGTTTTGAATTATGCTTTCAATCTATTATTCGTATTCAATTGCAAATGTTGCATTTCTGCAAAATAACCACAGAAGCCTTTTCTTTGGAATAAGCCTGCATTTATATATTGCATTCTGTGGTATGATTTGCGAAATACGGTTGTGTACTCACGCTTGTTGTAAAACTTGCGCCAAACCTCTGAAGAGGAGGAGTCCGCCGCTTTCGAGGAGGAGTTCGCCAGAAGGTTGTTGATCGTTAAGGTCTAGATCGATCGGTTGCTGTGGTGAATTGGTGGGATCTGGCTGGAGTTATTTTCGTTCATTCTTTGTTTTATTCCTGTTAGTCTGCGTGGCTTAATAAGTGTAAACTCGACCATAAGGTCAAAACCCTTATTTGTTATTCAAAGTAATCGTTTACTTTATTTATCGCTTGTGTGGATCGATATTTACCTATGTTAACCACATGTGCACTAGCATGATCCTGGACTAGTGCAAGATATACGAGAGGGTTCCGAATCGTAATGCGGGTCCCGGCGGAGGTGGTATCGAGCCATCTTGGTATGAGTCTTGACCTTAGTTAGATTGGCCGTCTTTAGAGTGTCCAAACTATTTTCTAAAAGAAAAATTAACTTACAAGGTTAATTAATTGCTTAGCTCTCCTCGTATCTCTCTTGCCTCAACTTTTGCTATAATCCTTTCTCTTCCCGCTGTTTTAAAGTTTGCTCTTACCCTGCTCGTCTGTCTTGACAGATGCCTCGTCTTCAGAGCTGTGGTGAGCGCACTGGAGGGTATACCGCCGAGCTTTGGAAATTGCTCCAGGTTCTTGGAGGTTTTGATCGTCCATTATACGTCGGCAACAACTGGATGGTGAATGGACAAAACCGTGGAGTGATTTGTCGCCTGACGATCTACGCCAGGAGGAACGACAAGGCGAGCCAACTTTCGCACGTCTCTGTGAGGAAGATCACTTGGCTGGAAGGAATCCAGGAGTCGTCACGCTTGGCCATGCTGCGTATCTACAACATCTACGCACGGGAGCTCCAAGACACCGTCTTCCGTTACCACCCCAGAGCTGCAGCCGTGGACTTGCCAGCACGCTACCTGTCCACAGAAGGGGAGAGCAACGCTACAGTCGTGCACCTCGCCCAGTTAGTGGCCGCCCAGGAGGAAGCCTTGGAGAGAACCATCACGGAGTTGGATCATGTCTATGAGGCTTTGCAGAGAGCTGAAGAGAAGGTCGTCACTCTGCAAGAGATTCTCTACGACCAAGTTCCCGAAGAAGAGGAAGACCCCGAGGAGGATTCTGAAGAAGATCCGGAGGAAGGCCCAGTGGAGCCAGAGGATGATGCGAGCGGAGGAGCGGTGAACCGGTTGCAGGAGCGCTGTTCTCTTTGCACGATTCGAGGCATCGGGACCGGTTGCCAAGATGCTGGCTCACTTCCGGTCTCGGTATCGGGAGCGCCGCCGGTTGTGGAGGCTTTCGCGTAGTGTCTTAGTTTGATTTTCCGAGCTTAGCGATTTCGGTTTAGTGAGTCGCCCTTTAGGCGGTAGTTTTGTGTGCTTAGGTCGTTGTTTCTTTTTGTGTGCAGTATGAGCTGCAAAGGCCCTTAGGCATTTGTTGCGACCATGCTAAGACCCTAAGTAATAAGGGTATTTCATTTGAGTTTCTTGATCAGTGTTTTGTTGGGTTTAACCTACCCCCTGCTTAGTTCTCAACTTATCTTGTGCTTGCTACCTTATCTAACCCATGGAGCTTCCCCAGATGGTTCAAACTCGTCAGACTGCTGCTAGTGGTTCCGACACCCTAGCGCCGAGAGGCAATGAGCAACCAGCCGCAGGAGCAGTTCCGCCACAAGCATCCCCATTTGACTTGCAAAACTTTGGAGCTTTCATGGCAGCACAGACTCAGCTGATGAATACCATGATGAATCAGATGCAAGCTATGAACAACCAGGTCAACAACAACAATCAACAGCATGGAGCCCCAGCTGCTCATGGTCACCATGGACCATCCAAACTTGCAGAGTTTATGAGGACTCGTCCACCAACATTCTCTGGACACGTATCTCCAGTGGAAGCAGATGATTGGCTCAGGGTTATTGAAAGAAAGCCGCTGATCACCCAGTGCAGCGACCGTGAGAAGGTTCTGTATGCCACTCACCAGATGGAAGGCACCGCTGCTGAATGGTGGGAGAACTTCTGTGCCGCCCATGAGACGCCACAGGATATCACCTGGGAGGAATTTTCTGCAGCATTTCGCCAGTATCATGTACCAGAAGGCATTATCGATCTGAAGAAGGATGAGTTTCGTGCTCTCAAGCAAGGAGCTATGTCAGTGTCTGACTATCTCAACAAGTTTTCTCAGCTAGCTCGCTATGCAGCAGAAGATGTAGCCACGGACAAGGCTCGTCAGTCGTTTTTGAAGGGGTGAACAACGGGGTACAAGTCGGTCGATCGCCCATACTTTCCCTGATTTCCAGGAGTTGGTCAACAAAGCCTTTGTTCTTGAGGACAAACGCAAGGAGGCGGAAGATAGCCGCAAGCGCGGATGGCTCAACAAGGAAATCGGCAACCACGAGGGCAAGAACGGTGCCACCACGTTCAACCGGTTTCCACCGGACCGTTGAGCACTGCACCAACTTCACCCGTCCGGTGCCACCGAACTTCCGCAACCTGCACCCGTCAACCCCAACCCGAGGAGCAACCAGCAGCGTACCACGAGTATGTTACACTGCCGTCGGCGGGACATTTTCTAACCAATGTCGCAGAAGGGTACAATCACTCCGATGCGCTTCAACCTTGAGCTACGCCATCCAAGTCGCCAGCACCAGACATCAACCAAGGAGCTTCACAAGTCGCCGGTCAAGCCGGAGGAGCACCACAGTCCGTGATCAGAGGCCGTGTCAACCACGTCACCCTGGAAGGAGCCCAGGAATCACCGGACGTCGTACTGGGTAAGTTTCTGGTTAACTCAGTACCTGCCTTAGTTTTGTTTGATTCTGGAGCTTCGCATTCGTTTGTTTCTGGAATGTTTGCAACCAAGAATAATTTGGAAGTTATGCAACTTAAACATACTCTGTTAGTCCAGTCGCCTGGAGTAGAGCTAAGTGCTAGAGTGGGATGTTTAGGAGCTAAGTTACTCATAGCTGGAGTTGAGTTTCTAGCCAACCTAATTGTCCTAGATACCCAAACCCTAGATGTCATTCTTGGCATGGATTGGTTATCCAAGCACAAAGCCGTGCTAGATTGTGGCCGAAGAGCCGTAACAGTCGAGGATGCCAAAGGAAACAAGGTAGAGTTTCTAGCCACCTCAGTTCGTGATGGACATTTGCTAGTAAACAGCTTAAAGACCCTTCCCTTGGAAGAAGTACCAGTCGTCAGTGAATATCTGGATGTGTTCCCAGAAGAACTACCAGGAATGCCACCGGATCGTGACATTGAGTTTGTCATCGACTTAGTGCCAGGGACAACACCAATCTCAAAGAGACCATATCGGATGCCAGCCGATGAGTTGGTGGAGATGAAGAAGCAGATAGAAGAACTTCTTGAGAAAGGATTCGTGAGACCTAGTTCGTCGCCGTGGGGAGCGCCAGTGTTATTTGTCAAGAAGAAAGATGGAAGTATGAGGATGTGTATTGATTACCGTTCCCTCAACGAGGTTACTATCAAGAACAAGTACCTACTACCCGGATAGATGATCTGCTTGATCGGATGAAAGGAGCCGAGTGTTCTCAAAGATCGACTGCGATCGAGTTACCACCACTAAAGATTTGTCCTAAGGATATCACAAGACCGCTTTCTCAACGCGGTATGGACATTATGAGTTCTTAGTCATGTCCTTTGTCCGACTAATGCCCCGTGCATACTTCATGAACATGATGAATAAAGTATTCATGGAATATTTGGATAAGTTCGTAGTTGTGTTCATTGATGATATTCGGTGTACTCCCGGAGGAAGAACACGCGAACATTTAAGGATAATATTGGAAAAACTCGAGAGCATCGGTTGTATGCCAAGTTCGATAAGTGTGATTTTGGAAGAAAGAGGTTGATTTTTTTGTCATGTTATGACAACCGAGGAATGTGATTGATCCTGTAAAGTTAAGCGAGTGTTACATTGGGAGCACCCAAAGCGCTAACTTCAGTTCGCGACTTCTTGGGAATGGCAGGTTATTACCGCCGTTTCATCGAAGGATTCTCATCGATTGCTAAGCCTCTTACGCAATTGTTGAAAAAGGAGAAAAAGTTCACTTGGACTCCAACCCGTGAAGAAAGTTTTCAAGAATTGAAGAAGCGTTTGACTTCAGCCCCAGTGCTGATTTTGCCAGATATTCGCAAGGATTTCGATATCTACTGCGATGCCTCGCGTCAAGGATTAGGATGCGTCCTGATGCAAGAAGGAAGAGCTGTCGCTTATGCGTCAAGGCAGTTGATACCTCACGAGGAGAATTACCCTACTCATGATCTGGAATTAGCTGCCGTAGTGCATGCTTTAAAGATTTGGCGTCACTACCTTATTGGTAATCGCTGTGAAGTCTACACAGATCATAAGAGTCTAAAGTACATCTTCACCCAGTCAGATTTGAATATGAGACAGAGAAGATGGTTAGAATTGATCAAGGATTACAATCTTGGATTCCACTACCATCCCGGGAAAGCCAATGTAGTTGCAGATGCTCTGAGTCGGAAGAGCTACTGTAATGCTTTGGAAATAAAGGAAAGTTGCCCAGCACTTTATGAAGAATTTCAGAGGCTAAAACTAGAGGTTGTGTCTGAAGGTTTCGTAGCCAGTTTGGAGGTACAGTCTACTTTGGAAAAACAGATTCGTGCAGCACAACCAAAGGACCCTGTGTTGTCAGACATCAAGCTCAAGATGGCAGAAGGGAAATTCAAAGATTTTACCAAGGATGATCAAGACATACTCTGGATTAATGGTCGTATCTGTGTACCAGATATCGATGGTCTAAGGCAGTTAATCCTAAAGGAAGCCCATGACTCAAAGTATTCGATTCACCCTGGAAGTACCAAGATGTACCAGGATATTAAGATTAAATTTTGGTGGCCAAATTTGAAGCGAGAAGTCGCAGAGTTCGTTGCCTTGTGCGACATCTGTCAGAAGGTAAAGGCAGAACACTAGAGACCGGCAGGATTGTTGCAACCGCTGAAGATTCCAGAATGGAAGTGGGAAGAAATCGGGATGGATTTCATCACCGGTTTACCCAAGAGCCAATCGGGTTACGATTTGATCTGGGTAATAGTCGATCGTTTGACAAAGGTCGCCCATTTCTTGCCAGTCAAAACCACGTACTCAGGAGATCGCCTTGCGGAATTGTACATGGCTAGAATTGTCGACCTTTGCGGTGTGCCCAAGAAGATAGTGTCGGTCGAGGATCTCGGTTCACCTCTCGTTTTTGGCGAGTTTGCATGAAGCATTGGGTACCCATCCGAATTTCATGCAGCGTATCATCCACGACATGATGGACGACGAAAGAGTTAATCAGATATTGGAGGATATGCTGAGAGCTTGTGCTCTACCTAATGCTGCCCGATGGGATAAGAGTTTACCATATGCAGAATTTTCGTACAACAACAGTTATCAAGCCAGTCTGCAAATGTCACCATTTGAAGCTTTGTATGGCCGTGCCTGCCGAACCCCGTTGAATTGGTCAGAAACAGCCGAACGTTCTGTATTCGGCCCGGACATCATTCAAGAAGCAGAAGAACAAGTGGCCATGATAAGAGAAAGATTGAAGATAACTCAGTCCAGGCAGAAGAGCTATGCGGATAATCGTCGTCGTGATCTCAGTTTTGAACCCGAGGATTTCGTGTATCTTCGAGTTACCCCGCTCAGAGGTGCAAAAATGTTTCATGCCAAAGGGAAGCTTGCCCCTAGGTATGTTGGTCCGTTCAAGATTTTGGAACGTCGTGGAGAAGTTGCTTATCAGTTGGAGCTACCACAGTCATTAGCAGGAGTACATGATGTCTTTCATGTCTCGCAATTGAAGAAGTGTCTTCGTGTGCCAGAAGAGCAAGCCCCGTTGGAATCAATTGACTTGAAGGAGGATCTTACCTACAAGGAGCAGCCGGTCGAGATTTTGGATGTCGCGAGCGCCTCACGAAAGCAAGGCGTTCGTTTACAAGGTCGGTGAAGCAACCACTCGGAAGGAGAAGCAACATGGGAGCGTGAAGAAGAGCCAAAGCCGAGTTTCCTAGCCTTTTCTCTAGCTAGCTTTGAATCTAGGTCGAGATTCCTTTAAGGGGAGGTTTGTAACATCCCAATTTTCTGAGCTTAAAAATCTTTTAATAGTTAGTAGGGAGAAAACTCACCATTTGGATTTATTTGTTTTTAAAATTTAAAAGCTTAATATTGGACTTTACAAACAAAAAACATTTAATGTGAATAATCCCAACATGAACATTAGCCAAAACTATTTTATTTGGGTTCTATGTGCTCAGACATATTTTCTAGATTTTTCTGAGTTCATTTGCTATTTTCTATTGCCTATTTGAATTTCTGGTAATTTACAAATTAGAAAAACTATTAAGAATCTCAGTTAAATCCTCGGGCCAAATCCCAACCCAAAGCCCATCTCCTCACTTGACGGCCCATTCGCACATGTATATCATTCCTCGTTGACAGTGGACCCCACTGTCGATCTCTCCCTCTCTCTTTCCTTCCGAGCGCCTCGATCGTTTTCCACCGTTCGATCAGAAATGGACGGTGGGATGCGAGTGGGCTGTTCGGGTTGCCCGAACGTCCCATTGTTTGTGAGCCGTTCGATCAGAAATGGACGGTGGGATGCGAGTGGGCTGTTCGGGCGACTCGAATGTCCCATTTATTGTGGACCGTTCGATCAAGATTTAACGGTCAGATCCTTGAGTCCGTTTCGCAGCCGCACTGTTTCGCACGCGCCGCGTCCTAACCCTAGCCACTGACGTGTGGGTCCCACCCAGCCACGTCGTCATCGTCTCCGAGTCAGTTAGGGTTTCGCCGCCGCCGCGCAATCCAGTTTTGGGCGTTTGTGCCCTGGACTCTCCCGAGCCCCGAGTATAAAAGGAGAGGGAGCCCTCGGCGTCGCGCTAACCCTAGCCGCCTTAGCCTCGCGCTAAACCCTAGCCGCCGCAGGAGCTTGAAGATCGTTTTGCGCCGCCGCCTTCTCCGACGAGCTTTTCCGCCGCAACCAGCGTCGCCGGGACCTCGGGGTTTGCTTCGTTGGCATCGCAAGAACAAGGGCTACCTCGTGGTCGCCTTGGTTCGCGAGCATCATCGAAAGCCGATCCGTCAAGCCCGTCGTCCTCGCGCTAGAACCTCGCCGTCGGCCACCTCGTCGACCTTGACCACCCGAGTTGACTCCACAGTCCGCATAACACAGGCTACATCCGGTACCACTCATCTCGGCGGCGCCGCGGTTCGCCGTTGCGGATGGTCGATGGTGGTTGCCGTCGATCCGCGTGGCGTCCATGTCACCTCCACCTCGGCGCCACATCGGCCCATGCGCATGTGTATGCCCGATCCGCGGCGCGTCGGACGCATGCGTGGCGACCACCCAAACAGATCCGAGGCTCGGTGGACTTAGTCTCACAGTGAGCCATCTCACCGACATGGGTCCCACATGTCGTTGAATTCTTTATTTATCTTTTTGAAATTACGGTGGCGTCGGCATTGCGCAATAATCGATTTTTCTTCGAGAAATAATTGGAAATTCCGGAAAATCCAATTTAGGGTTTTCTTTTAGATTTAAACTTCGAGCTCATAACTTTTGCATCCTAACTCCGATTGAGCTCATTCAAATTTCTAAATTTATCTAAATTCGAGCTCTATTTATCCGAGATTTTTATTTAATTTTTGGAGTTTGTTTTGCCTCTGTTATTTATTTGTTTTGTTTGTTTTTGTTTCGTTTGCGAGTAGACGTCGATTCGTCGGGGAATTTTGTGGAAGAAGGAACACCCCAAGATCAAGATCAGTACATGGACCTTTTCCAAGGCAAGTCATACCTTTGATCATCTTGAACCCAGTTTCCAAATTACTTTACTTCAAAGTACTGCATTCTATTTTAATTATTTATTTAAATGCCTTGGGTATAGTTATTATCCAAAATTGTTATCACACTTTGGCCTTGTATGTCATAATTCCTTGTCACCCTAGATTGGTTACTAGTTGGTAATATTATAGCACCAACGTGGGTTGGTTAGATGCGAGTACAATTGCTTAGCCATGCTACGAGTCTCACATCTCATGTAAGTTGCAATTATTAATATGACGAAGTGACTATGGAACTTTGTGTAAAACTGTGTGCTATGTGTTATTACTTTGTGATGGCATGTGTTGCACTAAAACCAACTGGGTGGGAAAGGATTTAGACTGAGGCAAGTGGTGGAAGCTGTGTGATATGGTGGACTTTGTGATGGGAATGATAATCTTTGTGATCTAGTTAGAACATGGAAGTCTTGCCTTGGTCAATTAAGGACTTAACTTTGTGCGTCATTGAACTGAGCCTTACTGTACGACCACATGCCTGGTATGGGACGGGCCTAACTTAGTAAGTTATGGATTCTCAGCATTGAGGTTCAGGTGGATAGGTTAGGCTTTGTGACAGGGTGGAGGTGTGACTACTTAGTGGTTGCATCGCGGGACGATTGGTCGCTTCCCTGTCCAGCGGTGTGTGTTATGCCAAAGCGCTCCGTTTGGGTTGGCATAGCGGTTTGTAAGCACACTGGGAATGTCAATGTTTGAGATGAAGTTTCTGAACCGTTTTGTTATGATTAGTGCTTGCTACACTAGTTGTATCTTGTGGGTAAAGTGTACAACCTCTGCAGAGTGTTAAATCAATCTATTCGAATAGCCGCGTCCTCGGTCATGGACATGCTCGGGGATTTCACACGAGGGGTAGTTTTCATAAAATATTTGGGATGGGAGCTGTGTGACCTTAATCATATGGTTATGTGAAATAATCCGTTTAGCTTTGTGTCTTTGTGGAAACAACTGTTAAATTAATATTGTTTATTTGTTTTGAATTATGCTTTCAATCTATTATTCGTATTCAATTGCAAATGTTGCATTTCTGCAAAATAACCACAGAAGCCTTTTCTTTGGAATAAGCCTGCATCTATATATTGCATTCTGTGGTATGATTTGCGAGTACGGTTGTGTACTCACGCTTGTTGTAAAACTTGCGCCCAAACCTACAGAAGAGGAGGAGTCTACGCCTGCTTTCGAGGAGGAGTTCGCGAAGGTTGTTGATCGTTAAGGTCCGGATCCCGATCGGTTGCCTATGGTGAATTGGTGGGATCTGCTGGAGTTATTTCCGTTCATTCTTTGTTTTATTCCCTGTTAGCCCTGCGTGGCTTAATAAGTGTAAACTCGACCATAAGGTCAAAACCCTTATTTGTTATTCAAACTAATTGTTTACTTTATTTATCGCTTGTGTGGATCGATATTTACCTATGTTAACCCTGTGTGCACTAGCGTGATCCTGGACTAGTGCAGTATACACAGAGGGTTCCAGAATCGTAATTCCGGGTCCCGACAATGCGTCTCTTCGTCTCCTGCGCCGACGGGTGATATGATGCGTCTCTTCGTCTCGCGCGCCAACGTTACGTACGATGCGTCTCTTCGACGTTTTATAAGAATGATCATCGCGCGCCATGGTGATCAGCACGCATATGGTACGTATTGAATATATTATACGTACACGATGGTGAGCACGCGGAGCATGACTACTAGGACCAAGCTGGCGAGGAGGTCGGCGATCGCCGTCCTAGCTCTTCGTGACGATGTCGTTGTCCACATCGTCGGCCTCGTGGCCGCGAGCTCTCCTCAGTCCATGGCTGACCTCTGCAACCTACGAGCCACGTACGATCTGAGCTGAATTTGACTAGCAACAACGACCTTAATTTCGCCTTTTAATTTTCTCTTATAGAGTAATTAATTCTTTTATTAAGATTTTGTCATGCATCTTGAATTTTAGTTGCAAGGCCATGTACAAAGCATCCAAGAAGCGCATTGTGGGAAGGTGCATGGCATTGGAGGGAGAGGAGGCGATGAAGTGGCGGGATAACGAGCGCTACCTCACCGTTGTCAACCACTTGGCCGGCGCCGACAACCCAGAGGCCTGCTTCATCGTCGGCCTCGCGCTTGTCTTCACGCCCCAAGACATGCAGCGTGGCCTTGTGTGCCTTGAATCGGCGGCCGTCGCCGGCCACAAGGCCGCGACCTACGTGCTTGCACTCCTCCTCTACATGGCCGCCGAGACGTGCGACGTTGGGAAGCACTACATCAGGCAGGTCGAGGGCGAGCCGGCCGGCAGCGGGTGCGAGACGGCCAAGAGGACCAACTGGGAGTGCAGACGGTGCCAGAGGCTCGCCGCAGACATGATCCAGGCGGCGGCTGGGGGAAGATGGCCGGGCCGCTGGGCCGGGTGTGGGCGCTGTCGGAGGACGGTCACCGGTGCACGAGCACCGGCTGCGACGTGGAAGGGTGGGACAACTACGCTGTTTTCTGCAGCGATGACTGTAGGATTAGGCATGAGTATGTCAATTTCTTTGCAGAGGTGTTACTTGCCATAAAATTTCTTTATCCTTTAGGTGACTAAAATTTCTTTATCCATCATTCACATTTTCTCACTGTTAGATCAATATTCTATGGTCCAGATTGTCTCTTTCTAAAATAGACAAAAGTATTACAAGAAAAATACAACAAAAAAAAATTCACAGACAGTTCCATAATAGAACCGTCTGTGATATTGTACATATCACGGACGATTCTTTTATGGAACTGTCTGTGATATTGTACATATCACAGACGGTTCTTTTATGGAACCGTCTGTGAGAAGTATCACTGACGGTTCCATAATAGAACCATCTGTGATATTCCTTTATTAATAACAGATCGCGCGCTAGGGTTTGTGCCCTTACTCTCGCCCGTTCCCCTCTCCATCGCGCGGGGTTCGGGACTTTGGGCTCCCGCGATCGCGCCTCCCCGCCGTGATTCGACCTCACCGCGGCCGAATCGAGCTCGCCTGCCATCTCCCCGCCGGTCAGAGCTCGCCCGCCATCTCCCCGCGAATCGAGCTCGCCCGCCATCTCGTCGCCAAATCGTGATGCCGCTCCCCTCTGCTCCCCTCCCGCGCCGCCTCCCTCTCTGCTCCCCTCCCGCGCGGCCACCCTCCCCTCTCGCTCCCCCTCCCGCGCCGTAGCTCCCCCTCCTCTAACTAATTTGTGATTTTTAAACTGATGAACCGAATCTGTGGAGGTTTGGCTGATCCTTTGTGATTTGTGATTTGTGATCAATCGATGAATCAATCGATTTGCTTGTTGATCTGCGTGCCTAATGCCTACATTTGTTGATGAATTGAATACTTGTTGATGAACTGAATACTGAATAAGTGAATATTGAACTATTGAACTGAACTGAATATACTGCTTGCTGAATACTGAATATTAAAGTATTGCTGAATACTGAATATTGAATATACTCCCTCGACGATATGGATAAGCCCTTTTCCTTCCCCTTGCTCAGTGATAAATCTTGAGAGCTATCGACTATGCTTGTGTGATGTGCCCTGAGAGCTAATGTTTTGTGATTTTGAGGGATGATGATATGGATGTGGGTTATGGGATGAGTCGAGCTCTCTGTGAAATATCTAGTTCATGTGGGCGGTCCATTTTGAACAAGAAAAAAATGGAGGAAAGGGCATGAGTAGGGTTAATCTTGTGCGGTCCACCTTGGCCAGGTACATCCTACCATTTCATTCCTGATCTCTTCTCTATAAAGTCTCTAGCGTTGGTCGCTTGTGCTTTTAAAACCGACATTATATATATATATATATATATATATATATATATATATATATATATATTATATATTGTTCGTAGTCCCTCAACCACTTTGGAAGTCGTTCATGCGACATGAGGAGGATGAGATAGCGACCATGGGCAACTTCATCGAGCCCATACAAGTTTAAGAAACATGGTACGCGAGAGCGTCGGGACATCCAATTAGTGGATGTCATCGATATCCGAGTAATTGGATGTCTGGCGACTCTCTTAGCAACCACGCTTCTTAAACTTGCATGCGCTAGACGAGTTGCTGTGGTCGTTGTCTCATCCTCCTCATGTGCGTGGACGATTGCGAAAGTGGTTTAGGGACTACAGACAATTATATATATATATATATATATATATATATATATATATATATATATATGATGCCAGTTTTAAAGGAACAAGCAGCCACTGCTTGGAGACTTTATAGAGAAAAGTCATCACAAACGGTTTCATCTACAAACCGTCTGTGATAGGTAACTATTTCAGATGGTTTCATCTACAAATCGTCTTTGATATATCCATCATCACAGACTATTTCATCTACAAACCATCTGTGATATGTGCATAATCACAGATGGTTTCATCTACAAACCGTCTATGATATGTTCATAATCACAGACGGTTTTATCTTCAAACCGTCTGTGATAGTTAACTGTCACAGACGGTTCCGAGTTAATAACCGTTTGTGACAGTATGCATCACAGATGGTTTGAAAACCGTTTGTGATGACCTTATCATCACTGACCCATAAACTTAGACGGCTCACGAAACTATCTGTGATGACATTTTTGAACCGTCTGTGAAGACCTTTTCTGTAGTAGTGGCTCCCGAGTTCGATAGTGACGCGCATGGTGCGGCTTTTAAAGGAGAGGAGAGGGTAGGAGAAGGTGGCGATGTGGCAGCCATCTCAACGATGCGAGTGCGCATGAATTATGGGCCAACGAGCTAGCGCAGCGATAGGACAAGGTCACAATGCAATGGTGCGCTCGAGGCCTGCCATAGCAGAGGCACCCGAGTGCCCTCCCATTGATTTAGTGCAGAAAGAAAGAGTCAGGAGGAAGAAAAACAATGCCCAGGCTAACAGGTAGGGTTGAGGCCACTTGGTAGCGAGAGAATGGGCGAAGAAAGGTGGCGCTGCTAGGCAGCAACGCGAGCGCAGGGACGAGCCAGCTGGGCGCGCATGGGGGAAAATAAAAGGGAAGGGGTGCTGCTGGTTGAAGGGAGAAGGAAAGTTGGGCTTGCTGGTGGGTTGCGGCCCGAGGGGAGGAGAGGGAAAAGAATGGTTTTGAATATTGTTTGAAAATTTCTTGAGATGAATAATTCAAATTCATAGGAGTTTTTAGCACTGAAATTTTCATATAGATTTGTATTAGATTAATTTGGAGCACGGATTTTGATTTAACTTTTGAAACACAACCAGGTTTTTATAAATTCACAAGATTCATCAAAAGCTTTTGAAAATGCATAAAATCCAATGAAATTTCAAATAGTTAAAAATTGAGCTGTTACAAGTAGTGTGCGAGAAAGAGAGCAGTGGCGGAGCCTCCTTGAGGCCAGATAGGGTTCAGGCCTCTCCTTCACAACAATTTTTTTAGCACGTAGTTATATAACTAAGTCCATGTGACATTTAGGCCCTGTTTGGTAGAGCTCTGGATTCTCATTTTTTAGATTCTGCTCCTGATTCTCTGAGAATCCACTTCTCTGAGAATCTGGAGCTGTCTGTTAAAAGCGTTTGGCTGGTAGGTTGGCTCCCAAAACCATATGAGGGGGATTAGAGGCAAATAGACTATGTTACCCCTGGTTGTAATAATTCAATTGTATTTGCGTCTTTCTCCTATGTATTTGTACATAAATTACAGATTTTTTCCCCTTAAATTTGTTTAGACCATATGAATGTATATACGTTGTATCTTTACACAATGCCAGGTTATATTGCATTTACACTTCATAATAGATTACAACTGTGTATAAGCAAATTTTGTCTTTATTCTCAACTGCGATAGATGAAGCTAGATATATCGTATTCATATCGTAAAAGTGTTCAAATGATTATTAAATGATATTATGTACAAGTATTAAAATGATAAATGAGTCATAACAAAAGACCAAAAAAATTCGCAAGTAGTGTGTCCATCATCCTGAATGAGCAATTGCACTTGCAAGGTCATCACGGAAACTATCCATGGATGTAGCACTAGTTTGCGACGTTGACGCATCCGATGCATCCCGAGAAATGACATATTTGGCGTATCTTGATGGTATTGTGGGCACATAATTAGGATCCGATCGAACCTCACGAAAATGCATGTCCGTCGAAGCATGTTCACGTATGAAGTTGTGGATTCCCATGGTTGTTGCAACAATCATCTTTTGCTTGGATATAGGAAAGCTCGGCATCTTAAGAAGAATTCTCCATTTCATCTTCCATACACCAAATGACCTCTCAATTCGTTGCGAACACTGAGTGCAAATGGTTGAATTTCTCTTTCTCACCACTAGAGCAACACCTCTCCAAATTCGGAACATGATACCTTTGGCCCTTGTATGGCGCTAAGTACCGAACTGTTGGATAACCAGCATCGACAAGATAATATTTACCTACAACATAAGACGAAAAATTCATGTATATCAACATCCAATGCATGAACATTACAAGTAAATATTTTTGTAAATGATACGAAGCAAAGAAAATTATCTGTGGAGGATGTGGAAAGACTTCGGTCTACATCCAATGCATGATAAAGCACACTAGTATCGTGCATAGCTCACGGTTGTCCAATAGATGCGTATGTGAAGCGCATGTCAAAATCACATACCGCCATGACATTACGTGTTGCACTTCCCGATCTACCAATATATCTAATTAGATCTTAGAGCAACGATTGCAAGAATGTGTGTACCATCGATAGCTCCAATACGATCTTTGAAATGTGGCCACATCCTTCGATCATTTCTAATTCTCATGAACCGTAGAGAAGTTTGGATCCTTTGGTCTCACAAAATCTTTAGACATTCGGCGACACATTGCAAAACCTCATCAAACTTCACTGCTAATTGTCTCACTGAATGCTTAAACCGATTCTGCGCTCTTCTGTTAGATTCACAACCACCACATATGTATAGGAAAAGAGCTAGTGCTTCAATTGAACTTGTATGTGTAGTTGATTTCAAATCATATGTACTCACCAAAAGGTCATGTAGACTGTGAAAGATCGTAGCATTCATACGAAACATGTGGTAGCTTTCTCCCGGAGTGGTCAAAGTTTCTTTCACCCAACCCATTCCACTAAGCCAGAAGTCCTAGGCTCATTCTTGTCCAAGTAAGTTGAGTGATAGTTCTCTGGATAATTGCGATGCGCACCAGTGACTTGACATGTCTTGCCACAGACGCATCATCCATGCGTCACACTCATGTTCCTCATATGATAAATTACTCCCTTCACTATCGCTTTCAGAAGACGACATCTGTACATGAACATACAAAAACACAACAACATAAATGGCAATTAAAAAATACATGAGCACGCATTGGGTCCAAATAACAGTTCATAACTAGTGAAAAATGTATTATAATCCAAAAAAAGTCTTACAACTAATAGAGAAATAAAAGATAAACTACTTGTAGTAATGTCTCCAAAATCATCCAAACGTTACAATAAATTTTCTATTTGCCATACTTGGCATCGTACTTCCTTTTGAGCCATGCAAATCGTTCTTCACTATTGCACAAGGTCATAAACATTTCCCTTTGCTCCTTCTTTATGAAAATTTCAGATGCAATGAAGTGCTCATTACTCCCATTAATAGCACCACACTCTTTAACCGATTCCATTACATCCTTGATGCTACACACCGAGTTTTCCTCTCTCTTTTTTGCAAATGCTTCAAAATATGCATGCGACTTCTCATTCAACTCAAGAATTCTTCTCAGTTGATCTTGCATGACCACATAACCACTCTTTGGTTTCTTCCCCTTATCATTGCTTGGGCCGCAAGCTCTCTTTCCTTTCCTACCAATTTGTGACTCATCTTCACAATCACTGTTATATTTGTCATCACACTCATCTTCAAGCTCTTCAATATCAATAGCTGTCGGTGCATACACAGGGCTTTGAGGCAATGTTCCCATTACAGGAGACCAATGGTCTTCCCCGGTGTTGCGAATGTCGTCAAACATCTTGGACAACAACTCCTCATTTTGAAGTCCAGCCTTCTCAAACTTGGAACATCCTTTATATTCCTGCCAATGCCAAGCGTTACACGTTAAACCCTCACTAATAATAGAGATAGGTGTGTACATTAATGCATTTAAAAATAGGTAATGAGTAGTAACATACTTTTCTTAATTTCTTCCACCGTTCGGCGGTAGCCTTTATTGTATTCCTTTCATGGTCCCAACCTAAGCCTGTCTCCTTTGTCCTCAATTTTCTCCAAATGTTGTAATCGTTCTTTAATTTATCCCATTTGTTCTTTAATTGCAACTTTTTGTATTGCAGCCCAGTCTTCTCTGCAAATTTTTGTATCACAAGATTATACCCTGGATTGTTCAAATGGGTACTCAGGCGATTGCCTGCCTCTACTTGTTCAACGAACAATTCACACACTATCCTAGTGTTCTCGCTGCCCACTCGCCAATTATCACCATCCGCATATTTGGCCCATTAATTTGGTTTATCAAATTGACATCAATAAGAAGATATGGCATACAAGTAGACAGAGATGTGATCGAGAAGCTAATCCGAATGGCATACGTTAGGCCTTGAGCTCAATATTACAACTTAACCTATGCTGGACCACAGGAGTTGAGAACAACAATATTCTTCAATGCAAAAGGTAATCCAGAGACTTACAGACTTCACAGATAACAGAAAGAATGAACTGAAGTTATAGGAATTTAGCAAGTCAATCCATAAATTATAGAATTTTTTTCTCCTAAATTTGTTTAGATCATGTGAATTGCACACAATGTAACTCAGGCTTCTCTTACTGCGATTACCACGAGATCATCCATGTCGAGTGATTCGGCATATGTCAGTGCATGGTAACCCTTGTATTGGCAAACTTTGTGGACTCAACGGAGACATGGGCATGAGGCATGTAGTAAGGACAAGCATCGGGACCAAAAGCATCGGCGACATATATCACTGTCACAATTAGCACGCGACTCATAACGAAGATGCCATGGAAGACAACCAGTGAGACAAACATACTCCTAAATCATCTTGACCACACATCCAACCAAAATCTATATCTACAAACCCGAAATTTTCAGGCCTTGGTGAGGAGAAAACCAGCTGCGTGTTAGCTGACCAAAGAACATGAGTGGACTGTCACTCCCGTAACACAAAGCAAGTGGAGAAACTGCTAAAACCCAAGATTCCAATGATCATATTAAGACTAATTTATTAACGTGTCTGATCATGAAGCAAACCCAATGAGAAACCATAACGTAGAAGTAGCAAGCAAGATGGGACTTTAGTACAAACTACAAACTTAGCAGCGTTCAATCCTTCAATACAATCAAATCGATTTTACTTGACTGTTGCAACGCTTAGGATAATATGATTCCTATGACCAAACCAGGTAAATAAGTAGTACATTACATAAAAGCAGAATACTTCCTCATGCCAAGTTTATAATTGCAGAATAGTATGCATTCACGGTATTTTGAAGAACAGCCTGAATTTATTGCCACAAAGCCTGTTTGTATTGTTCAAAACCCTGATTATAAAAGTACTACCACAACCAAATAAGAAGCACCATCCTACCAATCATGCTAAGGGCAAACCACCAGTATATCTCCAGCTAACTTGACAAAATCCTGATCTATACTACATAACTTTGCACAAGCTAAGTGATGAATCTTCCTTCGCCTCACCAGCCTCCTCGCAATGTCACCACTGGTGCTACTACCAGTAGTACAAAGATCTTGTTGCTAGTTTATCGGTTCAGAGTCTTGAAGATATGAAACAAAAGCACTATGAGGCGGATGCATACACATATACTATACTGATTAGAATGTCTAGAATTTGCTATACTACGATTCGAGTAAGCATGAATTTTTTATCAAGATTGAAATCAACAGCAATCATCAATCACTTACATCACAGGAAGGGGACAAAGCAATGTTCTATTACAACTCAAAGGACAAAGCCTTAAGCCTCAATTCACGATAATCGTCCCATGAAAAATCATGACAATCAAATCGGATGTTAATTTGTGCTCACTTGCATTCACGGATGCATGGAAAAATTCCTCAATCATTCGTTTCATGCCAAATCGAGGCATTCACGGATGCATTAATTAAATCATTCACGATGCATGAATAAAAGCATTCACGAGATGATGATTACACGAGATCATTCACAAAGGCACGAATAAAATCATGCACAAAACATTGACATCAAGCAAAGCTAACATGGCAAAGAACATTGGCTTACCTTCGCGGAACCATTGGTGGTCTCGGAAACTGCGACGGCGAAGAAGTCGAATACCCGGCCTCTAGGAGTTTCGAGTCGGCGAATCTAGTGCGATGGCGACGCATCCGGGGCCGCTCGCAGCAGAGCAATCGGCGGCCGGAGGTGGTGCAACCTCTAGGGTTTTGGGTCGACGGCTCGTGTGCGGCGGCGTAATCCGGGGCCACGGCGAGCAATCGACGACCCGAGGCGGCGCGAGGGACCGAGGCGACTCTCACGAGGGAGCGAGGCGGCGCACGAGGACCCGAGGCGATTTCTGTCGCGAGCACCGAGATAGACGAGGAAGCGAGGTAGGCGAAGGGGTGCGGAACGGCAGCGTGAGGTGGGATTTGCTCGGGTGGTAATTGGATGGCATTTGCGGGTAAAAACTTCAAACTTCAATGGGTATTTTTGTTTATGCAAGTTGGATTCTCACGAGATCTACGGAAGGCGCTTCGTTGCTAGTTCATTTTTGAGACAACTCCTCGCGAGAATTAGAATCAGGTGGTTTTGAGAATCGGAGAAGCTGGGAGTAGAAGCTGTACCAAACAGGGCCTTAGCTGATTATTAGCCCACGCCAAACCCTTCAACACTCATGTGTCCTTCCCACCACACACCTCACATGGTTATCTCTCTCTCACTCCCTAGTTATTGCGGCCCTATACGCTCCTCTTGCTTTTGTGTCGTGTTATGTGTGAGGCTACAACTGTTGCTGCTGTTGTCAAGTCGTGGGTGTAGGGGGAGGTAGGGAAGTGAAGAGATGAGGAAATGGAAAGAAGAGTAGGGAAAATGAAAGAAGAGAAGGGAATAACTATGCTGCTTCCATGGAGGAATAGGAGGTTGAAAATATTGTTGTCCTAGAAAGAAGAAGAGGAAGGGAGGAAGAAGAGAGGAAAACCCCTATACTCTCATGAGTTTTAGTCCGATTTATTTGACCCACGAGTACTCCAACCCTCCCATCTTGTGACATGCACTTGGATTTATGTTTTGGAGGCTTAATTTTGAATGTAAACATTAAGAATTGAAATAGCCATCGATGGATATCGGGAATTGCTTGATTTCAGCTAGAGCTGGGAGTCGGGCTGTGTTGTGCCGCCATGGCACGAGCACGACATGCTTTGGGCCGCATCAGGCCGTCGTGTCGACACGACTTGCCTCCAGCGAGGCCCAGGCATGACCCAGGGCATGACGGGCCACGCGTCGTGCCGTGCCAGCCTAGGCCTGGCCTGGAGCGAGTCGGCGACCTTGACGATGACGAGGCCGAGAACGAGCACCGTGTTGCCCAGAAGACGACGCCGCCACGCCTAGAAGGCGAAGATGCCATGCGCCTGGGCCACCTCGCCATCCACGCCCGCCTCGCGCCATGGCCTCCTCCCCGGACGCAAAGAGGAGGAGAGAGAGGCGGTGGAGTAAGGCGATCGAAGGAGAGAGGCAGCTAGAGGAGTGGAGGGAGGACGGCGGCGCGTGGGGAGGGAGAGGGAGGGAAGCGGCTGGAGAAGTGGAGGGAGGGCAGTGGCCGACGGCGCATGAGGAGGGAGAGGGAGGTAAGCTGCTGGAGGAGTGGGGGAGGGTGGCAGCCGGCGACGCATGAGGAGTGAGAGGTAGGGAGATAGCTGGAGGAGTGGAGGAAGGGCGGCGGCCGGCGATGCGTGAGGAGTGAGAGGAAGGGAGGCGGCTGGAGGAGTGGGGATTGAGTTGGGAGTCGGGACTCAGGAAGTCGAGAGGGGGGTTGGGGATGGGGTAGCTGTGCAGGGGAGTTGGACCAAGCCGGGGGGAGTGGGGGATCGAGTTAGTTGGATAGGCTAAGGGGAATTAGGCCAGAGGAAGGATTGTACCTTTTTCGTGCATTGTGCCACCCAAGCACGACTTATCTAATCGTCTTTGTTTGACGATCCGCATTCTCGACTCCATCCGATCCACCGTTCGGACCATGCTAACCCAACCCACCATGTGGTGGGCCGTGCAGACCGTCGTCGGGCCGGCCCAAATCCCAGGTCTAAACTTTCAACCCACGCTCCGCCATTGAAAGATATATCCAGTTGTATAAATATCGCAGGATTGTGCTAACCGTGGGCACAAGGCTGACAAGTGCACGAGCGAAAGCCGAACGGGCCCCCCCCCACATCGCTTTCGCACGTACTTCGCTTACAGATCACGAACAAAAAGCGTCGAAACGAGCGGAGGCGACGCCACCACACCACGGCCACCGTCACGTCTCACAGTCACAACTCGCGCGCGCATCATGGCACGGGAAGCAGCAGCAGGGGACGCCGCCGAAGCCGAAGGGACCAGCGCTGGGCCTGCCGCCGCCACCACCGCGCGGGGGAGCAGGGGCGCGCCGGTGATGTGGAGGCGGGTGTGGAGGGCGGCGCAGGAGGCGGCGGCGCACGCGCTGCTGCTCTGCTTCACCGCCCTCCTCGCCCTCAAGCTCGACGGCCTCTTCGCCCGCTCCTGGTGGTAAGCCGACCCCTCTCCTCTCCACCCCCTTTACCCTCATATGTGACGGCGCCGCTGCAAACGTGGCCGCCAGAGTCGCGTTTGGGTAGTTCGCACTGGTTTCTGCGGAGAATTGGAGTGCTGATTCGTTGCAAAACGGTGCGTGATTCGCAGTATATAGTCTAGTATAGTTACAGCGTCATTCGTTGCAAAATTGTGAAAGTTACGGCTGTGGAGAAGTAGTATAGGAAGCCGCCGATGGGTATTTGATGGAAAACTCAAAACTGTATCCTATTTTGATGGAAAAGTTGAAAGCATGGAAAATGGTGTGTTGGTGATTTGACAAATTGGCCGTGCATCAGAGTCACTGTGTGAGGTTATTGTTCACTTCCTGTTGGGGTACTGGGTTTTTAAGTTAGCTGTTGCATACTATCCTGACTCCTGAGTCATGGTATGGAAAACCGTTCAATAATTGGCTTTTACCAGCCAGGAACTATCATTGATATGTTTAGTTTAGGGGTTAGGTTTGTGACGTGCTATGAAGGATTTACTATGGCACTGAATTTAGCTGGTGTGTGGTTTCAGTTGATATAACTCAACTTCTACACACATGACACATGCACTTAATCTTGCGCTTCCATCTTGAAGAAGAGTCTTGCGCTGCTTGAATGTGGACACGCCATACTCTTTTGGAAATGAAAGCAAATGTTGGTGAGCATGATCCAGATTCGATGGAAACCAGCTGAAGCCACACGTTTACTGCCGTTCTTTCAAAAACAAATCCTGTGAATTGTTCGCTGTTCGTATTGTTCTAGTTGGTTATGGACCTGTTAGCATGGGACATGGGTAACTGTCCAGAAATCAGTATGGCTGGCCATTAGAGGACAACTGGGTGGCAACTGGTCTTCTAAACTTGGGCCCAACAAAAAACAAGCTGAACAAGATGCTTCTGCATTCATTTCTAATTATAATTCAGCTGTGCTCTGTCCGGCGATGATACTTTTAATATTCTGCATGTTGAATCTCAAAATGCTTACCAAACCTGCAGGGTGCTATTCATCCCTCTATGGTTGTTCCATGCTGTTGTTGCTCGATATAGATTCTCATTACCTGCTCTGTCATCACCTCAAAGTTGTCAGGTGCGCTTGCTACTTTTGCTTTCCAAATCCATACCTTCATTCTGAACTGTCTAGCAGCAGGTTATTTATATTATTCAACTTTACAGAGGATTTCATGCCATTCCATTGTTGCCACACCCTTGCTAGTTGCTTTTGAGCTGCTTCTCTGTGTTTACCTGGAAGGCATCCATGGTGAATCTAAAGCTTAGTGTGAATTTCTCCAAAAAGCACATTCATTTTGTTTGTTTCTCTTATTTTTCACCTGCCAGCTGAATGGTTCATCTGCAGGCCATCGTGAACATTTTATGGATTTAAAGCTTGTATTCCTTCCGCTCTTGGCTTTGGAAATCATTACGCTGGTTGACAATTTCAGGTAATCACACAATTATTCACTGCAAAACTGCAAGTATGCTTGTATGTATCACTAGTTCACTAGAAAATCTACTAGAATCGGTCAAAGAGTTTCTTGGGAATTTTTTGGAGCTGATTCACGTTGATGTTTTGGACCCTAAATTTGAAACACTTGTATTCATTGGCCTAAATTTATAGTGTAAACTTCC
Source organism: Ampelocalamus luodianensis (assembly GCA_036346255.1). Taxonomy (NCBI): domain Eukaryota; kingdom Viridiplantae; phylum Streptophyta; class Magnoliopsida; order Poales; family Poaceae; genus Ampelocalamus; species Ampelocalamus luodianensis. Next base: position 43,879,529 of record CM070633.1, read on the forward strand.
TGGTTATACTGCGCTACTGGCAATGCAAATTGGTGAACTGTTCCACGATACAATTTTTTTAAAAACAATTTGACAAGACTTCCATACTACAATTGTATTTTTAAACTTTATAGGGTTTTAACTCACTGTGCTGACTGCCTAGCTATGGTAAGATTTTACAATAATGCAAACTGATGGAATTTTGTTCCATGATACAATTTACTCAGCAATAATCCAACCTGTTCGGCTGTACTGTTTCTCTCTCACATGTTGGAAGTGCTGCAGCATTGTGAGGAAAATATTTTTATAATTTAAGAATCACATGATAATGATTGATCATTTGTCACGTACAAGTGTATACTTGTTAGATGTTACTGGGTTGCTGCACACCATTTTATAGGATATTAATTACCATATTATTGACTAAATTGTCATGTGAACACATGACTGGACCTCTTTGAGGTGAACAATTCTTAATCGTCAGGAACTATGCTGTAAAGAATACTTCATCTAATCATTCCTAGTAGAGTATGCTTGTTTGCAGGGATCCAAAACCCGTTCCCATAACCGGATTTCCCGGAAAAAATCCGGACGGAATTTGCTTAAAAACCATCCAAAATTCGAAATTTGGAATTTGACTTTGCAAAATCCGGAAAAACCGGCCGGTTTAGGGTTTCCCGGTACCCACCGGTAAGTCCGGTTAACCGGCTGGTTTTTTGAACCCTGCTTGTTTGTATTTATTGTTTATTGTGCTTCCTATTGTTTTGCATTCTCATTAGGATGTGTGGTGCTCTGATGCCTGGACATGGAGAAACAATGACTGATGAAGCAATTTGGGAGAGGCTTCCTGTAAGAATCCAAAGACTACATTGTTCCTGCTGTTCCTTAACTTTTGGTTCGCGTTGACTTGTTTCTCCCACCTTTTAATTGAATCAACAGGACCTATTAACCTTTCAATTGTAACCTTTTTGTCCAAAAGTACAAATTCACGTTAAAAACTGCTGCTTTCTCCAATAAAGTGAGACTTTGTGCTAGTTTTACTAATTAAATGCAAGATGTGTGACAATGGTGTGTAGTAATTGAGATAGTTTTGATTGGAGGTATTGGTATATGGAGCTCCAACCAACTGCACATTTTTGCTGGCCTTCATTCTTTTGATTGATTTTTATATTAAATTTGGACCTTAAGTTCCAATCTTTGCTCATTTGTTGCAATCTTCTCTGTTCTTTTATTTCATTTGGTACAAGTTACATATTGGAAAAGGTTAAAGAGGGCCAATCAGCTCAACTAAAAGTCATAGCCTATCAATACAACTTAGCAGAATGTAAGGTTTAAAGCTCATTCTTTTAACCTCATGTGTTGTTAGAGGTGCTTCATTTGCAACAATGTGCCATTTAAGCTGTTGATGTGTAATTCTTTGCTGCATGATTGAACATATGAGTATATGACCATATCGAGATGTAAATATACACATACTATGCTGTATTTATAATATTAGATAGCAACAAGGGATATCCATGGCCCATGCCATTGCTTTGAAGCCTTTAATGTTAATAAATAGATGAATTCTATGCAGGCTTAAGCTTCGTATAATCATTGCTAACAACTTTGTATTTTCCTTAGCACTTTTGGGTTGCCATTTCCATGGTATTTCTACTAGCAGCTACTTCACTCATGCTTCTTAAGTTGTGCGGTAAGCTATACAAATACCACCGAGCTTGTTCTTAAAAATAGTAATCAAATATTGAATTTGTTCTAGTTGTGCTGATCAGAAACTTCCTTAGATGACTGATATAATATATTTTGCTATATTTCTACCAGATTACATCAAAATATCTAACTTTAGTTTTTTCCTAGATTAGCACTGTAAATTCTTAAGGATTCACTTGTTTATAGAACTAGCACACATAGTCAACCTTGGGTAAATTTTTTGAAGTGCTTAGCCATAGGTCAGACTGTCAGAGTATCGTAGTACCTTTTGATTTTTAAAGTGATTAAGTTATATTGTATGCCACAGGTGACACAGTTACTCTGGGGTGGTGGGATTTATTCATTAATTTTGGGTAAAATTTTATTTCCTCATTTTAAATCATGCTTATAATTCCATGGAACAGTTCCATCTAATTACTTAATGACATTTTTTTACAGGATTTCCCAGTGCTTTGCTTTTCTTGTCTGCACAAGGTGGTCCAATCCAATGGTTGGTAGACAGTCAATCCTTGGTGTAACAATAAATTCGTCTTACATGGACAGAGACTGCAACTGGAACAGCAGTGTCATTTTTCTCCAAAAGGGATCCTGATATAGACAAACTATATGCTCTGCAGGACATTGGTGGCCCTATATTGATAATTCCTATCGTAATCTTTCAAGTTCTTCTATGTATGCGCTTAGAGGTATGTTCAACTCCATTTTCTGAATGCTTTTTTTCATCCAAAATCGATTGGTAGGCACTATTTTGCCATCTTTCTGTGCTGTTCTTTAGGAACATTTTTTGGATAACTTATATTCAGTGTGGTACTACATGTCCACATATACACAGTGTGCCTTTTGAGGTGTGATATTTCATTTTTAAATTACTTCTTTGGAAAACATGACGAATCAAATCTCCGAGCAGACTACCAGCATTCTATATATTCTGTCCCGCGCACAGATTTTGGTACCATGTGTGTGTTATTGATCCCAAATTGGAGTTATGAATGTTTTAGGTGCAAGCTTGTAGTCAACTAGTGTCTATGAATGCCAATATGATTAGGGGTGAAAACGGATCGGATACGGGCGGATATTGCTCTTCTTGTATCCTAACCCATAGTTTTACCTAGATTCGGAGTTGGATACGAACACGGATTTTTCGGGATACGGGCACGGGGCGGATGCGGATTGGATTCAAATCGGCGGATAACTTGACGGGTTGTGTATACATAATGAAAAGATATTACTTCACCAATGAAAGTATCAAATTATACTACCTATTAGAGAATTATTTATCCTACTTAACAACATAAACACTATGATGCACCGATACACAATATCGATACAGCGATACCCCATTTCTCCAAAAAGCCCGATACAGCGATACAGATGTATATATATATTAAAATAGTAAAAAATATAAAATATGATACTTGATAAGTTTGAGTCAAGGGTTTACCGGTGTATCTTGCTAACAACAGCAACCAGTGTATCTTGCTAACAACAGCAACTGCATCAACATGCCTTATCTCTTTTTTCCTGGTCAAAACCGCCCCTCGGTCTCCCTTATCTCTTCACCTCCTCTCTTTCTCTCACTCTCGCTCTCTGTCTCGCTCCCTCCGGCTCCTTAGCCTCCCCTCCGGCCGAGCCGCCCGTCTCGGTCGCGCCCAGTGCGCTTGCCAGATCTTTGCCGCCCAACGCCGCCTCCCTCTAGTCCCTCCCTCTCTCTGGCGCTTGGCCGCCCGCGTGCCCGCGCCCGCGCAGCCCCTCCCACCGGCCTAACCCCACTTCAATTACGGTTGAGAGAGGACGACCGGTGGAGGTGTCGTGGCTGGAGAGGAGGCAAGATCAGCAATCGCCGGAGGAGCACCATCGGCCGCGCCGCCGGAGAGGATCGACCCGCCAGCCGGCCGGCTGGAGGAGGTGGCGCGAGGGGAGCGGCCGGCCAGCCGCCGACCGATCGCCGCCGCGCCGGCCGCGCGAGAGGAGGAGCGCCAAAGGTCGCCGCCTCGTCGCCGCCTGCCATGCGCACACACACGGGTCACTCGCGACTGCGCACGGGAGACGGGAGGGAGCATGGAGCAAGGTTAGGTATCTTCTGCCATGGGCTTGGGCTAGGAACAGTAGGCTTTTGCCTTGGGCTGGGCTTCTTTCTGGGCCGTATCGGTGTATCAGGGTGTATCGGGCCGTATTGGGGATTTATTTCTTTTTTTCAAATGAAAAGAATTCCGATACTTCCCGATACGTATCGGGGCCGTATCCGTACCCGATACGTATCGGGATACCGATACGCTGCCTGGGAGGCGTATCGCCGCATCAAAGCATAAACATAATCAAATATAAATTCATATTATATATTAGTCAATGACTAGAAAACCATAGAGGATATTAAGGGATATTGATGTTTATCAGATATCTATTTTGTTGATTTACCGGATATTCTATAAAATACGGATATAGATCGGATATTGCTCTCCCCATATCCTAACCCGGATTTTCTGGATCCGGATAGTATCGGATGCGGATCAAGACTAAAAATGGTACCCCAGACAGATTTTTTCCAGATATGGCATCGGATCGAATGGGAATTATCCGCCCCATTTTCACCCCTAAATATGATTATTAAATCTATGTTTGTTGAACTATTACCCGTCTGCAGTAACTAGTCTAAGTACCCTTTGTCTCTGTCTATATCCTTTGCAGGGTACTCCATCTAGTGCAAGGTTTATCCCAGTTCGTGCTATTTTCTTACCTATACTTTTGCTTCAAGTGGCCGCTGTATGTTTTACTGTTTGGAGATTCTTCGAGAGGCTTGTTATCAAACTACAAGATGGAATGATTAGTGAAGGATATTTTTCTGTCTTGTCAAAAATCGATCATTTGTTTATGATGTTACAACATGGTTCAAGGTTTGGTTTTCTCTCTAGTGTCACTTTATTACCCCAGGCCCTCTTTCTTATGTATTTAAAAATTTCACATCTATCACAGGAAGTGCACATGGAATTCTCATTTTGTTAATTTTCACTGATGGTCAGGCTCATTACCTGGTGGTCTATTGATGAAGATAGCAAAGAGGAACAAGCCCATCTATGCTATACAAATAATATTGGGTACCCACTGCATAATTCTATCTAGTTGCATCTTGTTTAGAGTTTAGACATAGTCATGACTCATGAATTATGTGAATATCTGGATCTATGGGTTATAATCAATGAACTACCTATGATTTTTGTTGTGTATGCCATTTTTTTACTTGTTTACAGAATGGCATCCTTGGTACTTCAATATATCAAAAACTGTAGTCCGTAGGAGCATGAATAGCTAGAAAAGATAAAATATTTAAGTAAATGCCTCATGGAGCTCACTATCACCTTAAAACAGAACACTGACATGGCATTTTTCTTATACATGTAGTGTTTTCACCCTTTTTGGTAGGGGAGTAGGGTAGTGCGTTGCAGGAGATAGGATCAGGGATCAAAATCTCGGAACTGGAGAAAAAACCGCCCAGGGGCCGGGAACGGTAACCGGCCGGTAACCGAAAAAACCGATCAAAATTCAAAAATGGAAGATTGAATTGGCGAAGTTTTAAAACCGGTAACCAGACCGGTTACCGTCCAAAACTGCTTCAAAAAGGGGGGAAACCGCTACCAAAACCGGAAAAACAGAGAAAACCAACCTAGGAAGTGCATTATGTAGTTGTTTAGCTCATACAATAGGTAATCTAGCACAAAAAAATGCTTAAACCAATTTAGAAAGTGCATTATGCAGTCATAAATTTAAATTTAAATTTGAAAAGTTTTGGCCAGTTTTTTTCCTCCCGGTTCCCACCGATTTTTCCGGTTGCCGCCGGTTACCGGCCGGTGTTTTTTCCTTGGATAGGATCACGGGGGAATGAGATGGGTCTTTGTATAGGAGATGGAGGAGAGACAAGATAAGATCATCAAAGTTTGAAAGAACTTATCATGTTGAGCCCATAATCAAATATGGGGGATCCCACCTAATTTTAGATGATCCAAAATATAGAAAAACTAATCAACTAAAAAGTAGTAAGCTAATTTCTTGATTTAATACAGTTTATGTAATACCCTGGCCTATTAGTGTGGTGGCCATGTGGCCGATGAATTGTAGTGTGGTGGGATTAGTCTCACATGGAGAGTTGAGATTAGGGGTGTTCGTTCGGTGTTTTCGGTTTTTTCGGTTCGGTAAATGCGGTATATACGGTATTATTAGTTCGGTAAATACGGTGTTTTTGAAAATACGGTTCGGTTTCGGTAAATCCCAATTTGTTTCGGTACGGTATCGGTAAACACCATATTTACCAAAGTTGACGCGAATTGCGAACGACGCGCGATTGCAATTTGCAAAGCAAGCAGCATTCCATTCAGGAAGGAAGGAAGCACGGCTGCCGAGCACATCGGTCATCATTGGCGCCAGCGCTGCACTGCACACACAGCGCCGCACGATCGCGCAGACTTGCATCAAGCCTTAGCAATAGCATTTAGCAAGTAGCCAACTTGGCACCAAGCAGCCAAGCACAAGCACCAAGCACAAACAAGCAAGCGATCGGCAGACTGAGCACCGGCATCCAGCGGTAGCCCTCCGGCCTCGAGTCTCGGTCTCCGGACTCCAGCGAGGCGGGCAAAATTGCGATCAGGCGATCTTTGGCTCTTTGCATGGAGATCACAGATCACCAGCAAAGACTTTCAAGAAAGACCAAAGACAAAGAATACATCACAAGATGTCGATCCAAAATCTGAATTACTACACCATCACTCCAAAATCTGAACTACTACACCATCACAGCATCACTCCATCAGGCATCAGTAATCCAGTATCTGTATGCACTATTTAGTTCATGATCGATATTCCATTGATCCATCACAGATTCACAGTAGTACACTAATACACCATCAATCATTAACTACATCAGTATTCAGTCCATTGATTCAACAAGTTGGCAAGGATTAAGGAAATACAAAGTAATAACCACTAACTAGTAGTAGTAAGCATGCTCACCGGCCGGTGGGTCGTTCTTGGAGGCGAAATGGCGAGCCACGGGGCGCGAGGAGGCGGAGGGCGGAGGCGCGGAGGCCGAGGCGGAGGCGCTGAGGCAGAGGGAGAATTAGAGAGCCGCCGCTCCAGACTCCAATCGCCGCTCCAGTCGCCGCTCCAGTCGCCGCTCGCCGCCACCCCACTCCAGTCGCCGGCTCGCCGCTCCACTCCACTCAGGCACCAGAGTGACCAGATGGCAGAATGCAGATGCAGATGTTAGGCTGGCTGTTAGGGTTTGCCGATTGGGGAAGAAATGCCTCCAAGGCTCCAAGTGCCTGATTGTCTGGTGGGGTGGCTGGCTGTGGCTGCCTGGCTGGTGCCATGCGGGCATGCGGCAATGCCCAATGGGCTGCTTGACTCTGAGATGGGCCTCCCGAGCGATGGCGCTACGTGCGTAGAACAGAACGGTATTTCGGTTTTTTTCGGTTTTCGGCCGGTGTTTACCGAAAAAACCGAAATACCAGAAACCCTGATTTCCGGAAACCGTACCGAATACCGAATACCGGTCAAACCGAGTTGACCGGTACGGTTCGGTTTTTTCGGTGCGGTTTTTTCGGTTCGGTTTCGAAATGAACAGCCCTAGTTGAGATAGGCTTGAGCTAGCATATAAACCCAAGCGTTCCAAACATAGCACCTTCGGGTTAATTCTTTTACATGAAGCGATGACGAAAGTGTAAACGATGTGCTATGCATGCGTGGGCTCCACGGTGGGTTGGGTATTGACCGGATTTTGGGCTAGGTGTTACAGTTTAATTGTAAACCTTTCGAAGTTATAAAATTGATTTAAGGCAACTGTTTGCTCCTCCATTAACCAAAAAAAAAACTTTATACATAAAAATCTCAAAATGGTTGTTTTCACATAACAAGATAGCTAGTCCCTTAACATTCAACGAGATAAGCTAATCACTTTAGAAGCATTCAGGATTGTTGGATTCTTTCATTGATTTGTCTTGTTATTTCTCTGTAGGTATAGTACCTTTTGCAGCTATCCACCAGAGATGGTAAAAGAGATGCCGAAGAAAGTTCTTGTCAAAGAGGTTATTTTGTTATACTCACTGTACTAGCTTCTTTGTTTAGATTGAGCTAATTAATTGTGTTCTTTCAGGTACAGAGACTTCAGTTAGCGTTGGGAGAGCAAACCGAAATGGCAAAGCTTAGCCAACAGCAGTGCGACAGGCTAAAAAATGTACTACTTGTTTTCCCTTTTTTTCTAATATCACAACATTCTTTACATTTTTAATGGATTGATACATAGAGCTCAAGAATGTCTACCAGGATCTCGTCTGATTTGCTGGTGTGCTGCACCTGCTATTATTGGCACTATTGCACTTTATAATTTTTGGCTTATTTAAAATGTTGAATCATTGTCATATGACTGGCGCAGACTGCTGGCTCTCATATAAAAGGGTTAAAACTTAAGACGCATTACAGGTTTCTTATTTATTTTAACCAGAACCTTTTTCCTGGGCTAATACTCCTTTTTTTTTTTGCATAACACAGGAACGGATCTTATGTAGAATTTGCTTTGAGAGAGAGATCTGCATTGTTCTGCTTCCATGCCGCCATCATGTTCTCTGCGAGTAAGCTTCTTTTCATTCACTAATATGTGCATGCTCTGCATGTTACCAATCGTCATTTTGAAGTTTTGAAGGTACATACTGATATATTCTTGCCACATTTTTGGTATATTTTGTTATTTATCTGTAAGTGGAGTTCCAAAGTTCTCTTTTGTTGCTCTTGCAGACCCTGCTCTAGCAAGTGCCGATCATGCCCAATTTGTCGAGTGACCATTGAGAGCAAGTTATCTGTTTATGATGCAGTGAGTACAGCTGATCTATTAAGTGACACTGTTTAGAAGTTCACATGTTGACAGTAGTTCTAGGATACGTACTTCTGGAGTCAGCAAAGATGACCACAATGATTCCGAACAGAGGAAGACAAATTGTGTTGGCTATGAAATTCAAAGGGAAGCTAGGATAAGCCTCTATGTCCGAACGGAGTACGAGCAAATCAAGAGCCGCACCGTACATCCCTCTGCAGTGATATGACACAAAGGAAGTGTGTGAGTTCGATGATTCTCACTCGCATATAGTGCCAGCATGAATAACCATAAGTTACTGATTTTTTTTTGGCAAAAGCTGCAAGTTCGGATGCCCATGTATGCCATCTGACCAGTTTATCAAGGGAGTGCTTATTAACAGTTGACAGGGGAGTTGAGCAAGCATGTGCAACAGGAACTTCGGGTTGTTAGTTGTTCTTCAGAGTTCAAGAAAGAAGCAAAATATCAGTCTATTCTACTTTCGATGAGCATGTTCCAGTGAGTTACCCAACTTGTAAAAATGTGCTTAGCTCATAGCTGCTTACCTTCATGTACATAGATGAGACAATAACGTCTCTTGTCAGCTCAGTTTTATCTCCAAGGTTTAAGATCATGAAGCTCTCGTTGCCGGTCTTGTCAGAAGATGATGAGAGCATCCATTGTTTGCGCATGTCGACCTCACGCGCATACCAGAAGATAACTTCGCAGTACGAGAATTGGCTCGCAAGTCAAACATGTGTGGCCACGGCCTTTCGTTTCTCCGTCACATTGCCATGATTCGGCGTGTCTTGTGGCCTACAATGCATGCCCTGCCTGGAGGGCTTGCCTCACACGAACATCCAAGATCCTTGTGCTGGTGCCAATATTTTGCCAGGAAGTTGCTAGGGTGCATGCTCCGCGTCACACAAGGACGGGGTAGCCCCATTTTTGCCATCCTTATCCATGTTGCTTTCATGTGTCGTTTTCAGGATCTCACACCTAGGGTTCAGAAAAGTTTGGAATTGATATTGCTGCTGGTATAACTTTTAAGAACAATCGATCCTATTCATATATAAGATAATAGTGTAGTTTCGATTTGGACTACCTCATCACGCGGCAGTACATAGGAAACTAGGCCTTGTTTGAAACTTGGAAGGGTGCAATTTAAGCTTATTAAAGCCATCGGAAGCTTAAGTTCTCCCCAAAAGAGGCTGGTTTTGAGATAAGCTGAAGCCATCCTTTCAGGAACATAACAAAGATAGCCTTCATGCTCACCTATTTTTGTACTATCAAGTTTTGGTATCTCGTCTCCTCTGAAGAGTCTAGCTCCGAAGACTTGTGACCTAATTTAATCAGTGTGTGACCCAGAAATTTTTGCATATTTGGTCCTGTAACAAATTTAAAATTCAAAAATAGCCCCCTTCGAGTGGAAATTTGAAAAATGGCCTCAGAATAAAGGCACGCATCATGGTACCGAGGGCGACCACCGCCTCGCCCCCAGCGCGCAGCAATGGTCGCCGCCCCGGCGCGGCGAGCCACCGCCCTCGGCGCGAGCGCGCGCGCCCCTCCCATTTTCGGATTTTTTTAAAAAAGGAAGAACATCTTAAAAAATTCAAAAAAATTTAAAAATTAAATAAAATTTGGAAAAAAATTAGAATTTTTTTAAAAAAAATATTAAATATTATTAAAAAAATTAAAAAAATTAAATATCTATTGTATGATGTTATTATTTCTTTGAAAATAAAAGTGTGGTGACAACGTTGGTTGGTCTGCTTGTTATTTTGTAGAATATGAAGGGCACAAAATTTGTCGACTCATGATAACATTTTGTGATCGTCGATATTGTTGTAGTGCGCTAAATTTCGAGAAATTTTACGAGGACGATTAAGATAGTAATGAGTCGTAAGGAGGAAGGTAAGTGATATTACGATGCGCTTGTTAAAATGACGAGTTAAAGCATATTACTTTATGGAGCTTGTACAAAATACAATTAAAGGGCCGAGAACGCCGTTGTGATTATGAAGATGGCCTAAAACAAGACATTGAAATGTTGGGGCCGAAATGTTGTGGTTCCATACTCTATATGCATCGCACAATTTTCTTCATCATTTCGATTAGGGTTTGCGAAATGAAAAAGTAGGGTTTGCGCCTTGATAGCAAGGTATATTTGCGGTCTAGAGGAGGTTGTGGATATTCCAAATATGCTATACTTTCGCGCATTTTTGAAAACTATCTCATAGACTCGAATAATATTTTGTTAACGCCATATCGCCAAAGTACAACAATGTCGCAAAAGCATACGTCATGTAATGCAGGGATACACGACAGTTGATCTATTTATGAAGGACTACGATACATAGATAAAGGGTGAACATTACAATCTTATTACAACTGGACTTCTACTTGGCAAGACAAGAAATAATAGAAGAAATACCACAAAACTAACTATGTGAAGTAATTTCTGAAGCATTTTCTCAACCCTTTCCATCCTTTCATCCAGCCTTTTAAGTCTGTTAGCTTCATTTTGCATTGGTTGATCGGAGGGTCGAGCCACTAGACGAAATGCAGCAACACCACGAGTGTCTTCTTGTAAGGCAACAATTTGCATTGCAATATCTCGAACCACTGGGGCAGCTTCATCAGCCCACTGCCAAAACCGACATGTTGTGTTCTAAAAAGGAATTGCAGCTTGAAGTGAAAAAAAGAACGTGCTATTTCGAATGGAATTCATTTGGGATGATTAGGCAGTACTTACCGTAAGATTTGAACACTTCATGAACACTCGATGGATTCGTTGGCGTATGCGAGGTGAACACATTTGCCGGATCCCTGCAACGAGGGCACATGAGGTGTTGTCGTAGCGATTCTAATTGTCTGCTCACACGAAAGTTAGATGAGGCCGAAGACATGTTGTTATAGAATGGAAGAAAGGAGAAGAGGAAGTGAAGAGTGAGGTGAATGGCTGCCAAAGTATTCATATATAGCCTGTGGCTAAATTGCAATTGGGTTCAAGGATATTCGCGTCCGCGAGGTAGTCGGGCCCGAGGAGGAATCATTTGGCGTTGTTGCGTGATGTCTTTTAGATTTTGTCCCACTCGCCGTCACATCATCAGCACAAAAGCCGACTCGTCGGGTCACATCATCACGCAAAGTCGACTTGTCGGGTCGACTTCACATCATTGCGCAAAGTCGACTCGTCGGGTCACGCCGCCGCGCAAAGATATGAGTTGGAAGAAAGGAGAAGAGGAAGTGAAGAGTGAGCTGAATGGCGCCCAAACCATCCATATATAGCCCGTGCCTAAATTGCGGTTGGGTTCAAGGAGAAGAGGAAGATAGGCTTGCACGGAACCGTAACTACATTAGAATCCAAGACAGAGGCACATTACACGTGGTCACATGGCATGCTAGTTCGGCTAATTGCTTGAGTCATCCTTGCTACTACTACGCATGCATGCAGGCGACACAAGCATCCGGACTATGTAAGTATACATGCCTTTAGGGGATAGTAAAAACATGGCGGGTAGGACGAAGGACTACTACGGAATGGCCCGACCTCGCGAGGATCGGGCCATTTTCCTTCCTTGTGAGCTCGGCGTTGAACTCCTCGCCGCCTCTTTGGCCTTGGCCGCTATTTTCCTCTTTTTCTCGCGCTCCTCTCGCGAGCCTCGCGCCGCTCGCGATTGCACGCCTCGAGATGAGCTTTTGTCTCCGACGATACGCTGCTTTGCTCGTCGTTGCGCGCTCGTCCTCCCGATCTCGCGGGCCTTTTGACATCCCACTCGAAGTCGAGTCCACCGGTCATGTGGGTGGATCTCGTGGTCGATCCACTTGCGGTAGCCACATAGCGGATCCGGGGACTACGGGTAGATGGGAGAGGTTGTTAGTGCATACTTCGAAAGAGAAAGGGTATAAGAACATATCAGAATCGACCTTACCACCGCCGATAGTCGCGTGTGTCCCAACGGCGGTCGGGATAGTCACAGAGTAGTTCGCACAACCCCAGTAACACATGCCCAGGCTTAGCCGGTGCTTAGACTTGAAGAACTTGCATGGGTCCATGCACCAGCAGAGGGGCGGCGTCTCCCCGGGGCGGGTGCCGCGCGAACGCCGTTGGAACGCTCGTGATGGGGTTGTTTGCTACGGGGCCTCACTACGAGAGCGCCATCCTAGCAAGCGCCTCTTGCCGACCCGCCGCAGCAGCCCTTGCTTGGTCGCCCCGCGCCCCCCAAAGAACCCTTGCTAGTCCGCGGATCTCATCCCATTGCTTTGTCATCTTGTCCCATTGCTTCTTCTGTCTCTTGTCCATCCCGACGTGGTGAAGGAAGCTTTTGTGTAGTGTTGGGTTTGGTTGTGTAGTGTTCTCTCCCAGAGCAGGTCACCTCCTTTTATAAGCCCCCGGGGGTGGTCACGGTATGGTTAAGTTCTGGTGAGTAGCCTACGAGGTAGAGTGCTGTCTTATCTTTCTGAAAAGTTTCTAGCGAGGCAGAGTGATGTCTTGTCTTTCTGAAAAGTTTCTGGCGAGGCAAAGTGTTGTCTTGTATTTCTGATAAGTTTCTAGCGACGCAGAGTATTGTCTTGTCTTTCTGAAAAGTTTCTGGCGAGGCAGAGTGTTGTCTTGTATTTCTGAAAAGTTGTCGATTCGTCGGGTCATGTCGCTTTCCCAAAGTCGACTCATCGGTAACGCCGTCTTTCTCAATAGTTTCTTTGTGTGGTCTTGTCGCCGCAAAGCTGCCCCGCGTGGTCTTGTCGCCGCGCAAAGCCGCCACGCAGTGGTCTTATCGCCACGCCACGCGCAAAGCGTAAAAAGCCGCCCGCGTGGTCTTGTCGCCGCGCAAAGCCGCCCGCGTGGTCTTATCGATTGCGCAAAGCGCCCATGTGGTCTTGTCGCCGCAAAGCCGTCCGTGAGGTCTTGTCGCCGCGCAAAGCCGCCCGTGTGGTCTTATCGCTGTGCAAAGCTGCGCAAAGCTGGCCGGGGTGGTCTTGTCGCTGCGCAAAGCTGCCCCGTGTGGTCTTATCGCTGCGCAAAGCTGCACAAAGCTGCCCCGTGTGGTCTTGTCGCTGTGCAAAGCTGCGCAAAGCTGGCCCGTGTGGTCTTGTCGCTGCGCAAAGCTGCCCCGTGTGGTCTTATCGCTGCGCAAAGCTGGCTCGTGTGGTCTTGTCGCTGCGCAAAGCTGCGCAAAGCTGAGCCGTGTGGTCTTGTCGCTGCGCAAAGCTGCCACGTGTTGTCTTATCGTTGCGCCTCTCCGTGTGCTCGCTATATAAACGCATGGACACACACTCGGTCGATCATTCCCCTCTTTCTGAGGTGCCTCCCTGTCCCGTGTGGTCAAATTTTTATTTGTCCGTTGTTCGCACCATTTGCGAAAGTCGTCGTAACGGTAAGCTTATTTCAGCAACACGTGCACGGTTTTTACGGTGTGTTTTTGATGAAATATTGTCTTATTTTCGTCAGAAATGGAGACGCTGTACGTGTTCCACGGAAATGTGCGTTCCGGTCCAGACGGAGTGGATTTCTCCAGCTGCCAACGTGCCTTGCTTAACATTCCCAACCTGGCACACGTCGATTTGCTCGAGCTACGACGCTGCATTCGGCAGTTGTTCGATAGGCACGTCGCTAGGAATAAGATAGTAATAGAGGCGATCACCGCGAACACGGTCGTTCCACACGGGCACATGGTGTGGGGCCTGGCGAAGGTGACCAGCAGTGCCATGTGGGCACATCACATGGAGATTGTTAGCAATCCTCACGCTCCGATCTATCGACGACCCATGGTGTATGTCCATTTTGTTTATCCAGGTCAATCCTTTGGTGGGGGCGCCGTTGAAGGAGGCAAATCCTTTGACGCTCTTCTCCCCTCTTCGGTTTGTTGACGACGGAGAGATGTCGAGTGCTCCAAAGAGATGAAGATTCGTAGTTTCGAACCGAATGAAGGTGTCGACAAATGGAGCGGTGCTTGTGTTGATTGTCACGAGATTATTGATGGCATGTCCGATGGCACCGCCACCGAAGATGAGGCGAATTTTGACTCGCAATCCAAATGAGGATGAAGGCGACGGCGGGTGGGATCGTCGGTGGCATTGTTTCGACCGACATGGACTATGTTCCAAGTCGGTTGGATTGCCAAGCGGCCTCTTCCTTGTTCTCGTCCCACGAGCACGAGTCTCGTGGGCCTTCGATGCGACACCCTACTTGTGGGCCAACAGCTTCCCATACAAGGTCGCGCCAGCAAGCTATCGTGAGTTTCGCGGTGAAGACCAATGGACTTACCGAGTTTACAGTGAGTTCGGACATTGTTTGTTGTTTCTTTGAACTATGTACGGTAAGTTGCACTAACTATTATATGGTTTCCATTACCGCAGTCTAATCTCGACACGCATATAGTTAAGTGCGTGCATAGCTCTTGCCCCGCAAAGTTCGTGCGCAGAGATTCCTCAGGGCGGAACGGCCTTCCGACATGACCGTTACAGTCACACGTGTGAGCTTCAAGAGCCATTGCAAATGCATCCGAATGTAACCTCTGCGTACATCGCGAGCATCGTAAGCCATGTAGTTGTCGCCGATTTGACCGCTTTCGCCAAGGTCCTCATGGCTCACGAGCGAATACATTAGGGTATGCCGTTAGGTACGAAGGTATGGCGCGGCGGAATGTCCTCGAAGGGTTGTACGGTACCTACAAGGAGGCGCACGATCTAGTCCCCGAATGCTTAGGCAAATTGCGGATGCCAATCCGGGACATGTGTCAATAGGGAGGACAGTTCGACCGGCCGAACAACCCACATTCCCTTATCCTTGATCGAGTCTTTTGGGCATTTGGCCCGGCAGTCCAGGGCTTCTCCCATTGCCGTCCCGTCCTGACTATGGACGGTACTTTCCTTTGCGGGAAGTACAAGGGCACCATTCTCACCGCTATTGCCGCTGATGGCAACGACCAGTTGCTCCCAGTTGCCTTTGCCATTGTAGAGAATAAGAGCACTAACAGTTGGTTGTGGTTCCTAGCGAACATAAAGCAACATGTTGTAAGGGACCGACCGAATGTGTGCGTCATAACCGACCGTCATGCTGGGTTGTTGTCCGCGCTGCTCACCATGCAGCACGGTACGAGCCCGCCGTTCTAATGGAACGACATGCACACACGTTGGTGCATGCGGCATCTAGCCGCCAACTTCCACACGCGCTTCAAGAGCAAAGACCTCATGAAGAAGTTCAAGAAGCTTTGCCTGTAGAACCAGAAGCGCAAGTTCGATGCCGTGTGGCGGGAGCTCGAGGTCGAAACCGAGCGTGCTAGTGGAGGTTCGGACCCAGGCGCACCGCAAAGCGAGTTCACTGAGTGGATACGCTTGCATGCCCCCGACTATGAGAAATGGTCCCTTCTTCACGACACCTATGGTGCTCGGTACGGCATCATGACAACCAACATGTCCGAAGTCTACAACGGTGTGTTGAAAGGGGTTCGTGCCCTGCCCATCACAACTGTTGTTGAGGAGACATGGAACCGCACGGCCTTACACTTCAAATCGGGCGACAATGGCGAAGAAGCATTTGGACGAAGGGAAGCAGTACTCGGAGGTTACCCTCGCCTACATGGACAAGAAGATCACCAAGGCCCGATCCCATGTAGCTATCACAATGGATGGCGTGAGGAGGAAGTTCGAGGTCCGCTCATGGGACAAGTACGTTCGTGGCCACATGAGAGGTGACCGGAAGCATGTTTGCACCATAGGCGATGTCGCAGTTTGCACCTGCAATAAGCCTCAACTCCTGCACAAGCCTTGCTCGCATGTATATGCTGCATGTGCTGTATTTCACCAATCTTGTAACATGTATACGCCGGAGTACTATGGCATACGACACATGTATGATACTTGAACGAGAGTTCAACTCCTACGGCGCCGAAGGCCACTACAGGACATATGGCGGGAGTAGTTAAGTGGTCGCCGGATGAAGCATCGCGACATCCAGCCGTGGAGGCGCTATCAAGGCGCATCCGCAACGACATGGACGCGAGCCAACGTGGAGATCAACCAAGACCAAAAAGGTGTAGGCTATGCAAGACTCATGGGCACTCATTTAGGAACTGCCCGAATAGACCTTCTTCCTCCGACGCCACTGTGTATCCGTAAGCTATCCGGTGTATTAAATCATGTTGGTCGTAGTGATTCAAGTGTTGTAGTCATTTGCGTTGTAACCTGTACTGCTTTCTATGTGAAACATCCCAAGTATTAGACTTGTGTCTGAAATGTAAGAACATGTGTGTGCAAATTTAAAACTTTTCTTGCATCTGGTATTTCAAACCTTGTGGTAATAAACAATTTTCTAATAGAACAATCACTACGGCAAGAGTTGAGAAGATGCTTCACAAATTAGTAAACTTAGTTAGTTTCGCGGTGTTTCTTCTATTGTATGTAGTTCTTGGCAGTAGAGCGTCGAGCTCTACTTGGGTTTGTACTGCACTCTTCATCCATGCGTCGGGCCTTCATGAATGAGGATAAAATTGTTCGCTTACATAGACAACGAACTAAATAAGCAAATGGATTACAAGTTACAACATATAATAGACTTCAAATAAGCAACTGGATTACAAGTTACAACATATAATAGACTTCTAATGTTACTACTCCTCGCTGCTCCTCGCATCGCTCGCATAGGACCTCGTGACCGCCTTCCGCGCCGTGTTGCCGCCGTAGGTCTCGCCGACCGCCTCGTGAAAACGCCACCTATCGTGACCGTGGGTTATGCCGCAAGTCATAGCGGGCTCTTCAACACCGTGTCGTCGCAGCACGGGGCATCACCGCGGATCGGCGTTGACAACAACTCGGTGATCAAGCATTAGGATCCGCAGCAGATCCACGGAAGGGCACCAACTTGGCTCACCGCGAGGTGAACTGGGAATCGCTCGCACAGTTCACCTTGTGGGGTGAATCGCGCAGGTACGTGTGTAGCCGATCGATACCATGGCGCCAGACGCCCATTGGAAATTGCCCGACGTTGAAGGGTCGGGAGGAGAATCGGGATAACCTCGGTGACTTCGGGTTGCACGTCCGCGTTTCTAATGTCGCTCTTCCCGCCGCGGTGATGACGACGACATCAGCGTAGGGCCCTCCGCGACGAGGACGGGATCGCGAGGGTCCATCTCGCGACGACGACGGCATCAGCGCATTTCGGTCCTGCGTGGCAATCGCGAAGATGATCCGCCGCCCATGCTATCGCGCCACCGGGTGGACTCGCCGGACGGAAGATGGAGGGGTGAGGGTACGCGACGATGCTCCTCCGATGCCTCGTGGGCCTTCCACGGCCATGTTACGAACGACTTGCTTAACATCGCCAACAAGCGCCTTCATCACGTAAAAGACGCCAATCGTGTTGTTCGTGCCCCGCCGAGTTCTCGGCCGCGCTCCGTAACGCTCCAACCGGTCCACCTAGATGGTTACGAAACAAACGAAATTTGGTTACTTAACCCTATTGGGAGGGTGGTTAATATACTACATGCTGAACGTACGGAATCGTCACGCCGTGCTGCACGGTGCGGGTCCAGGCCCAAGCCCAACCGTTCGGTGTGGGTAGGATCTTCATGTCGGGCCGGGGGGCGCCTGTCATTCTCGTTCGCGTGTGCCGTGCGCACCACCCGTGCACGCATCGTAAGTCCCTTCATCGTAAGGCCGTGCCTCCCGCAAATGGAATCGCGGCGCTTGCCATGCATCTACCCACGGCCGCTGCGTCGCCGCCCATCGCTCTTGCGACCCTTCTTCGTCTGCCTGCAGGTGGAACAAACACAACAAATTATGGTACCGACATAACATATGAGTAAATGACCTACAACATTATTAAGCAATGCAATGTACTTACAAGTGACTGCGCCTCGCAAGCGGTCGCCCTAGAGCAGGGGGATCTCCTGGTGCAGCTCGAACTGCCTCATCACCCGTTGTGGGTTGTAGGCCTCAACCATGTGGGAGAAGACCAGATGACAAGTTGTCCTCCAGTACGCCGCATCCTGGTGGCACAGCAAGCTCAACCCGTCGGGCGCCAGGTTCTCGCACGAAGGCATCCGCCCAAGGAGCCCATATTACATCATCCTCGCAGACCTCGAATTGCTGTGGAACTCGGGTATATGCGACGCGCCCTATCCCTAGACCACCCGGTGATGCCACAGCCCATCGGGATCCCATGGTTGGGCCTTCCACGGATCTCGCCGTCCGCCCAACCATAGAAATGTTGTGTGCGCGGTAAGGGTGGATCACATGGCGGAAGTACGGCCGTCCGACCGCGGCGTGCTCCTACGACCACACCAGAATAGCGTGTGGCGGCCGACAAAGACGGGCTCTGCTCTCGTCGCGACGCATGCGGCGCCGCACAACCCACGCAGACATACAACACAAGATACCAACCCCAATCTATCATCGCGCACATCTCATCGCCGGCGCCCACGATGGACTCCACAAGGTAAATATAACTTGGGTACACCATGTCTCCTGCGTGCTAGGGAACATGACCCACCCAAAATAAACAACAAATATGCAATTAGGTGGCATCGAACCACCTCCTCCGCTGCGTCATTCGGCAATGCATGAATTGACGCAACGCACCGCAAGTGAACGCCTTAGACCTCTCGGGATAGGATGCCCGGCGATGATGGAGACGCGCTTCCACCCACCGACCTCGGAGGGGAACAACCGCACGGCCTCGCAACGGTAGCCCGTAATGAAGCCGATGTCTTGCGTTGTCACGGCCATCTCCCCACCGGAAGTGGAACATGTGGGTCTCCGCCGCCAACGATCAACCAGTATGGAAAGAAGGCGTGCATCAATCGTGAGGTTTTGCCCCATGTTCAAGATCCGAGCGAACGCAATCACCCAGATTGACGGTCTCGAACGCATCGCTCGTCCAACGGCCAAGTCTCCTCGGTCCCGTGTCACCGAGTTGGCGGTCCATTGCCACCGATCCAACCGTGGATAAATGATGTCGGGCGCCCCATGCCTCCTCGAGTAGGGGTGGTAGAGTATGTGCCATTGCTACAAATAGAGAACAACCAACGCTTAGTGAAATCTAAGTACGCATTTAACGCTACAAACCGCAATAAGAGAAAAATTTAAATACGTCATTACATAATCTAATCACAACGCGAACGCGCGCGCGCCTCAACGATCGCGCGCGGCGCGTCGTTCATATACGCAGCGCAAAATAGACAGCGAATGACCTGATGTGAAGCGATGTGACTTCGACGTGATTTAAAGAAAAAAAAAAACGCTTTTTGCTTTCGGTGGAAAGCCGACGCGCGCGAAGCTAACGCCGCCGCATGCATGCATAGCCGCGAATTAGGGGGCTCGCGCGCCGCCGGCGCTCGCAAAGACGCGCGCAGGAGCCGAGGCGCTCAAAGACGCGGGCGCGCGAGCCGAGGCGGCCGACACCAGTCGTTTCAAAATTATTTTTTTAAATTTTTTGATAATATTTAATATTTTTAAAAAAAAATTCTATTTTTTTCCAAATTTTATTTAAATTTTAAATTTTTTTTTGAATTTTTTAAAGATGTTCTTCCTTTTTTTAAAAAAAAAAATCCGAAAGGGGGCACCGCTGCCGGCACTGGCACCGCCACGCCGGGGTAGCCAATTGCAGCGCTGAGCACGTGCATCACATGGCCATTTTTCAAATTTCCACTCGAAAGGGGCTATTTTTGAATTTTAAATTTGCTACAGGGCCAAATATGCAAAAATTTCTGTGACCCATTGGTGACCGACAAGGAGGTGATGCTCTAATCTACTTTCACTAGTGGCCGCCTTGTAAATTTGACACAGATTGTTATTATCACTGAATAAGATACATCCTATGAATGATTGGTTTTGATCGATCGATTGGTCTATAGTATATATATCCAAATGCAAAACCGTTTTGCCCCCATTAATTAATTGCAGAAGATGTAGTGTAGTGTGTGAATCAGTGACCAGGTCAAGGCGTGCCGTCGATCTGTGCCACGGGTCTTCTCCTAGCTGCTCATCTCCATACCCAACATCTGGACGGTGTTTGTCGGAGAAAAATGCCCGATTCGTCCAGGCGCATTGCTGCTACCGTCGCTGTTGCTCTTTTGCCTGCCCTCTCAATAATCCATAGACTGAATGGCACACATATTCGATAGATAGATATATACCACATGCACACAAAATATTGATTTGCGATCACGAATATTGATTTGTCAGATGGACATGCAGATGGGACGCGTCAACGGCAGGTGCAGAGAACGAGATCGTGCACCGCATTTGCTACATCGCGGGTGCATTGCATGTAGCTACGGCTTTTACATGTGTGTGTGAGGGTGGCGCCGTCCTCTCCGAAATGCTCTCTTGTGCCCTAGCTAGAATTGAAAGAACGTCCTAGCTAGTGCATGCATACGTATATACCGTGGTCCCGATCAGGAGCGGATCCAGCCCTGGGCCGGGTCTAAGATCTAAAAATCTATTGAAATCTTTTTAAAAATCACTAAACATTCGAGTTCAATCCAAGAACAACTAGTCCATCCTATGGCTTGGGCCGTCGCTATCTCCACCCCTAGTCCCGATAGATATCTGAGCGGATCGGAGGGAGTATCAAGCGGGAAGAATTCCATGGCGAAATGATTAATCTGATGTATATACAGCTCACTGACCTAGCTAGCTAGCTTCGAGATCAATACATGCATATCCGTTGATTCTTTTGCATATGTAGGACGAGATCAATACATGCATATCCGTTGATTCTTTTGCATATGTAGGATGGGATGAGAGCTCTCGCACGGGTGTGTGTCGGGGCAGGCATGCGTGCACTGACATGTACACCACATATGTAGCTGCTTTCGACGGCATCGTACGACCCGTTAATTTGGCATGTGCATGCACCGGCAGGCCATCTGATCGGGCGATGGGTGCATGTGTGGTCACCACACGTGCCAAGTCGCATGTGAGCACTACTGAGCGCAGCCGTGAAGCGAGACACTTTTCCCATACGATCGATGTGTGGTCACCGCACGTGCCTGCAGGTGAGCATTCTTGAAGCCACCAAGTTAGCTGGATATAGCCTGCGTATAATGCATGCATCTGCATGAGGTAGGTAGCTTTGCAACGACTAGCTCGTGAGTGTACTGTCCTGTGCATGTATACTTTACGCACGTTTGCCCACGCAGGAGTGAAAAAAGAAGAGCACGAGAACGTTATAGGTGTAGACACGTCTAGCCTAAGCACTGCTTGTACATAGAGACATGTAGCAGGAGCAGCTATAGCTTTTTGAGGTGACGAGCCATCAGCAATGGCGGCATGCAGAAACGGAAAGGCAAGAGCACGAAGCAACCGAACAGCTACACGTTATCTTTGTTGCTTTTCTACCTTATTTGATGCCACGTTTAATCACTCGTTTCATGCCACGTGCGTATACGACTTAGCTACACGCACCATCTACCGTGCATGCATATATTATATATGTACACGGGCGGAGCTAGAATCTCAGCATAGGGGGCAAGTCAAGTAGACATCAATGGTAGTAGAAAATTTATATCTAACTATTACCTTTTTTTTTGCAAGTAACTTAATATGCTTATCAAAAATATAGAAACACATGTTTAGATAAATACAAAAGAAAATTATATGTCTACCTTTGACATGAAAAACTACATCTTCATCAACTTAAACTTAGCAAGCAGACATCCACATTCTTTATAATTTGTATCTGCTAGGGTTACAAAAGAGCGGTGTTTTGTGGTATGTGCAATCAGACTTTCTAAGTTTTGGCTATCAACATCTTTCTGTATTTAGACTGGGGGATGAAAATAATATGTATAGAATTGTCTCAAAAAAAATACTTTCATAATATTGTAATGATTTTTTTTAGGTTTTATAAGTATATTACAATAAAAGTTTGTGGTTAAAATCGCATTTTGAGACCATGTCGATGTCAAAATATTACTCATTTTAGAATGGAGGGAGTATTTATATGTGATGCATCATTTCTAATTTGCATTCTAAATATACCATGAACTTGATACATAGAGAGTAAAGCGTGGATGGAAATGGAAGACCCTATTGCTTTTGGTTAGGTTATTTTAACATAAATGATTCGGTGATGATTCCCTAATTCTAAAAAATTAGTTCAATTATTGGGCCTGTACCTTAGCCTTTATTGGGCATGTACGATGATGTTTCTTAGTAGTAAATTGGCAAATTCAATGGGAGAGAGTCCAATTAATGTACAATACTTTTAAAGTTTAATAAGGTCATTAGTATTCAGTACTTGGTCCAAGATTGCATCGACCATGGGGCAGCCCTGCCAGCCCCCCCCCCCCCTTCCCTTCGTCCCCGTATATGTACGTACATCCAAAGCTAGATGTATACGGTACGTACGTGCATGAGAGCTTTTATGGGGGACATCTCAAGTGCAAGCATATCTGCACGAGAGGGAGCAGAAGATGACAGTGAGCTAGAGGACGACGTACGAGAGGCAAGCTAGGAGAAAGAAAAATATATATTTATATATCAAAGCCTGAAGACTATAGGCAGCTGAAAGTTGTGAGTTGTTCAGAGATTAACACGAGTGAGATTCTCCAGAGCGGCCCCGGCCGTCAAATGACTCAGTGTACGGCCTTGTCGATGTTTCGGATCGACAGGGTACGGGCGGTAGTCACCGTTCGCCTGCTCGCATGCCCAAGGTCAGTGTGCACCTGGCTGGAAGTGCGTGGGCCCCACACCGCAGCAGCAGGAGCAGCGGCGGCGGCGGTCTCGCCGGCCGGGCTAGCTCTGGCCTGATATGATGCTTCTTTCGACTTCAAGGGGGACAGTGGGTATACGTGGACATAATTAAAAACCTAATTTTGTTGGATATATATATATATATATATATATATATATATATATATATATATATATATATATATCAAAATGATCTTGCATGCTAGTGAACTCTAGTGTTATCTATCTACATCATGAATTTTACATGTGGATCTGTGTAGTGGAGTGAGAGGAAATGTGATAGGAGTTAAAGGTACTAGATGAATGGTGATTATATATATATATATATAGTAATAAAGCGGAATGATGTCATTTCTTCCGTGTGTGCGGTTGGCCTCTCCCACCTCTCACAAATTACTCATCGAGGCGTACCAACATGTGGACCCCAACCTGCCAGGGACAAGATTTTGCCTTGCTATCCCCCCGTAACTCGCGAACATATTTATGCTCCTACTTCTTCCGCAACAACCAAAACCGTCACTGCCCCACTTCTTCATATGCACACACACTGAAATTTGTCGTCGTCCCACTCCTTCCTGTCTTGCACCGCGACTCACCACCTGCTCCCATCCGGCATTAGCTTCGTGCCTTAGAGATCCCGACCCCCTCCGACACTCAGTTCACGAGTTGCAATGGCGGCATGTACGAAGATGAGGGGATCCGACAGCGTAGGAGGTAGCAACGCAAAGAGGTAGCTAGCGTTGGCGATAGGAGGAGGTAGCGGAGAGGGGAGGTGGTGTCGAGGACGGGAGAAGGCACAAGGAGGGAAGGGAGGAGAGGAGGAGGCGGTACATTGGAGGAGAAGCGGCGTCGGGAAGAGAGGGGAGGTAGTGACGGCTCACGTTGAAGAGGCAGAGATGAAGGTCCTTCCCTTGCCGCACCGCTGTCATCTCCATCCTAATCCTCCCCTGCCCGCCGCCTCGTGCTCCGCATCGGTCGAGCAAGCATCACCTCACCCTCCTCGCTTAACACCGCAACACCGCCACCGCCTCCTCCCCCGGCCTCCCACCTCCTCACGGCAATGTGCCTAGCGAGGGCTGCAAAGGCCAATGGCCGTGAGAACCGAATCATGACTTGGGTTCGTGGTGGAAGAATGTGGCTATCGACATGTAGCTCTCTTCCTTGTCAACCAACAATGGTTAGAAATGGGCAACACATCAAGGAGGGAAGTCAGCACCAACTTCAACATCCAAAGGTAAATAATCTATGAGTTCAAAATTTTAATTTCCGGGTAGTAGTAGTAGGTGATGCAATAGGCGAAGTTAATATTTCTGTTTATATGTGTGTGAAAGAAAATTGATATTTATTATGCAGTTTAAGATCCTGTCTGCTGATATGTATCACTCGCTTTTGGGGTTTCGTTGCAATGCACGAACACCCTACTAGTGTATGTATATATATATATATATATATATATATATATATATATATATATATATATATATATATATATATAGGAAAATGGTATGGTACTCTTAGAGTACATGCTCCCACTTCTCATATACCACTCAAATCATATGATGATACCTCTTTATCAATTTGAGTATACTTTAATAACGATTATAAGATACCCCAAAGTGAGTTCTATGAATTTTTTTTATTAAAATCTACTTCAAAAAGAAAACCCTTTTCTACTCCTAATGTGTCTCACGTACGTATAGTATCCACAAATTTAAGTTATACCCACTTTAATCGATCTCCTCGCTACTGCCCATAAAGAAGAAAGAAGTAATAGGAAGGGATGAAAAGATTTGGACCTGTGACATTTTGTACCCAAAACAAACACACTACCAAGCTGCGCTACATCTCTTTTCCAAATTGTTGTATAATGACATTGTACACAATTCCTGTCTTGTTTTCCACATCGTAATTTTCTTCTCTTTCTCTATCTATCTACACCTTTCAAAAGTATTAATATAGTCACACGGATGGTAAATGCGTGAATGTGATGGACTAAAAAAAAATCTGCGGTTCCTAATGGAATAGGTAACAAAGCTACTTTGCCGCCTACTGCTACTAAAGCTACTTTGCCGCCTACTGCTACTAACTCGCCACCTTCCCACGTTAAGCTGGTACTTATTGTTGCACTAGGAGTTGTTACGCCAGGCGCGTTAGCATGGATATTTTGTACCCATTGAGCAAAGATGGGTTGTAATTGTATGGCAGTATCTGAAAACATATCTTGGGGATGGCCTAAAGCACTCATGGTATCATTATGAATGTACAAGCCAAAACTGTGAAAACCTAGAAGGTGGAAATAGTTACTTCCAAGTGAATCTTCCCTAGATACCTAAAATCCATTTTATTATGATCCATTTCGCAAAAATATAGATTGTGCCAAAGATGAAAAATTGTTTTCTTTTTTCTTTTTATTCTAACTCGAAAAAGAAGAAGAGGAAAAAATTGCAATGGATTTAAAACGAGAACTTATTCTTAGGTAAATCAATTGGGAGATGCTTCTCTAGAGTGTCCCATATATGTTTTCCATCTTCCATACGAAAACTGTCAATTCTTATAAGATCCTCTTCAGTCTTACTCAAAAGGTCCATTGTTAACAAGGAAGATAACTCATGATAAAGTGATAACAAGGAACATAACTCATGATAAAGTGATAAAGTGAAGATACGTTTTAACCAGAAAAGCCCGTGCTCGAAATAAGCGAGCACAAGCTTCCTCGGTAAAGAGGAATCAGACGATTCAAGTGGAGTTTTTTTTGTAAAGTATCAATAAGATAGAGCCATGTTGCGGGTTGTTTCATGCCATAAATAAACGTGGACACTTCAAAAATCTGTTGGGCAGGTAGATTCGCATCTCTTACAACCCACACAATCTTTGGTTCTCAGCGCGAAAGCAATTTGCTTGGCTTTACACCCATCCCAGGGTATCATTTCTAATACATCTATTGGACAAGCTCGTACACATTGAGTACATCCTATACATGTATCATAAATTTTTACGGAATGTGACATTGAATCTATAAATTTTCCTTTTCAACATAATTTTTTTTGATCTGGTAAAAACAAAATTAGTACTATATGAGTCATATATATTGTAGACACCAGACGAAGCAATGGTTTATCCAAACTTCAACAAATAAAAAAATAATGCAATATATTTCTTAATCTGTTTGTGAGAAGGCATGAAAAGAGCCAAGAGACTTGAATTTTTTGGCTTCAACAATCATAATTATACGAATTGTACATACGATTTCGAATTAGCCAATTTATTGGTTTTATACCAAAATCCGTGTATATACTTCTTTTATATATGAAAACAGGTATATAGCAAAAAAATAAAGGGCTCTAATGATTTTTTTAATCAAGTCGCATTGAAAGATCTTATAATTGATATTTAAGTATATTGAAAGTGATAAATAAGTATAATATATTCGTTTAAATGGTATATTGGAAGTGGGCTTGGAGTATGCTCAAATTGATAAAAATGTATCATCATACGAATTAAGTAGTATATGAGAAGTGGGAGTATGTACTCCTAGGAGTACCATACTATTTTCACACACACACACACACACACACACTATATATATATATATATATATATATGATTAATACTTTCTACTCCCGGGAGTAGTTACTCCCACCTCTGATATACCACATAAAAGAACTTGACATATTCCATGAAAAGGTATCGAAAACCTCCACGTTAGTCTATTTGGCGGAAACTTCCAATTCGGCCAAAAACCTAGGATAACATTCAGGCGAAAGTCTAATATACAATCTGTCTAGCAAAACTATACATCGGTAAAGAAATATTCATAACTTTTGATTAGGTTAACCAAAATCCAAAATTCTTATTATTTTGGAAAGCTAAGAACACCATCTTCAAAACTAAAGACAGAAACTGACACACACTCTGGACAATCAGATTGAAATGTACATAACTTTTATTCTACAAATCCAAATAGGGTGTTCTTTATCAATCCTGAAAGATAATGCGATTATCTACAAAAATAGTTTTGGGCAACACTTCTGAATCAGCTTCTAACTTTGTCATATTTTAATAAATACAGTGACTGTTAATTCTCGTTAGGCTTTCGGGACAGCAGCAAAGAATTCATCATAACTTTTAAACTGTAACTCGGAATTGAGTGATCTTTGTGTCCACTGAAAGCTAAGAACGAACCCCACATAACTCTAGGAGATCTAATCCTCTGATTTGGCTTCTAAGATCACGAAAATAGTCGCACACTACACTGGACAGAACCTGTTCTACTCGCAGCAGGGTTTCGATCCAATAAACATAATCAATTTTGCATCTATTTTTATCCAACAATCGAAGAACAGTGATTGTTACCCTCGTAGAACCCCAGAAAGACGCTGAGCAAAACCCCACGAAGAGGATCTTCTTATTCTCCTCCTTTCTCCCCTCTTCTCCCTTCTCCTTTCCTCCTCCTTGTGGCTGACCTGCTGCTGGAAACCTCCAAGATGACAGCAATGGAGGGCTTGAACTTGAGGGAGGGAGATGGAGGCGCAAGAGGGAGGCAGGGAGGTGGCGGCCAGATTTGGGAGGAGGGGGAGAGGGGTGCAGCCAAAGGGGGGAGGGGCAAGGGTGGCTAGGGTTTGGGGGGGAGGGGTGGCGCCCCCCAAGTGGCCGGCCCCCCTCTTGGGCCTTCTAGGCCACAGCCCAGGGCCCAAGTTGGCGGAATTTCACTGAAAAGTCCAAATAAAATGGTTATTCTCCTTTTTTGCCTGCTTCCTTTACTTAGTAATAGTCGTAGTATTACAGTTGCATACCTGGGGTCCCGACAGTGCCTCCTCAAGCACTGTTGTATTCTTTCGAAATGCATAAGCTTGGGTTATGAATTCATGGTCCCTAGGTAGAAAGCGTTTATGACAATCAAACCAACAAACCTTGTGACCATTACGAAGTTGAAATGCTTTGCCTTCACACAAGCATTCTGGACACGCAAATGAACCATGTGTGCTCCAACCAGCAAATATACCATATGCAGGAAAATAATGGACTGACCATAGATATGCTGCCTTCATTGTAAAGTTTTGCTTGAGTGAAGCATCCCATGTTTCTACCCCCTCCCACAACTTGATAAGTTCATCAACTAAAGGTTGCATTAGAATATTTAATTTCTTTCCTAGATGCTGAGGACCAGGGATAACAAGGGCAAGGAATACGTATTCTGGCCTCAAGAGCTTGCTTGGGGGAAGATTCAAAAGAGCTACAAACACTGGCCAACATGAGTAAGGAGCAGCACCCAAACTAAATGGTGTAAAACCATCTGTTGCTATAGCAAGTCACACATTTCTACGATCGCTTGCGAAGTCTGGGAAGTCCTCGTCAAATTGTTGCCAAGCTTCCCCATCACATGGATGTGCCATCTTACCAGATGTGGAGCGATTATGTTATCGCTTTAGCTTTGTTGTCTCTTCATGTGCATACAATATTTGTAATCTATTTGTAATGGGGAGATACCGTAGTACTTTACGTGGGACTTTATTCTTACCTACCTCGTATCGAGAGGTATTATAAAAGTTACACTTATCTTCATGCTCATTATTTTTCCAATAAAGCATGCAATTATTATAGCATACATCAATTTTCACATATGGCATACCGAGGCCCTCTAATAGCTTCTTTGAATGGTAGAAATCTTCAGGCAACTTAGACTCTAAAGGCAAAAGCTCATAAATTATTTGTAATACATCATCATAGTGTGCAATTGACATTTTGTACTATGACTTCATAGCTAGCAAACGAGCAACAGCGGATAGACAAGAATGTGTTGTGTTCTCATGGACTAGTTCGTCAGCACTAGCAACCATCCTATAGAAAGCCTGGCAGAGGCATTTGGCTCCTCATCAATTGCTGGTGCATGATCACCGACTAGATCACCCAACATATTATCCATCTGATTAGATTCATTGAATTCATCATTCCTAACGATAAGATTCTCACCATGTGTTGTCCATATTTGACAATTTGCTCAAGTGCAACTCGACAGTGCACCTGTTGTGCCTAAAATAGTTCCGACACATTGCACACGGACACTTAATGGTGTCACCTTCAACTAAACTTGGATTAGAGAATGTACTATCCAAGAAATGTGTGGTGTGATCAATCCATTCATTAGAGGGAGCTCTACCACGCCAGCCAATATACATCCATTCATGGTCTATCATTAAATAGTTCTGTGTTCAACTACTTGAATATATTAGTTATAAATTTATTTAACACTAATATGACACAAGTAAGTTGGTTATATTATATAATATACGTATCTTGCATATGTACTATATGAATATCATATGATGGTATGCCCAAATTAAAGAATCTGCACATAATTATTAATTTAGCAATCAACAGATGATGTGGTTTATGATATAACTCCTACGTAAGACAAGAACAAGGTTGGTCCAACATAACATTGCATTTGCAACAAAAGGACATAATTTTGAGTACCCACAGTGCAATATTTATTACTTATTATGCATCATTCAAAAATAGATTTTAGAAAAATCATATAGGTTGGAGCTTACCAATGCCACTCAAAGGCAGTAAGACAGGAGCAAAGAGTCTGTGGGGGGACTTCACTAGGCTTTATATTTCTACGTGGGCCCGAAATTGTACCAATCCAGCGGATTTGATATCATATTCAACTCAAAATCTCCAGTTCTTGGTCAAATCCTATAAATCAAAAGGAACGAGCTATCATGAAAACACTCCGAACCTAATATCTCTAGCACCATTGGCCAATCAAGATTCAAGAAACGAGCAGAGCCAAGATTTCAGTGGGGGGGAACTTACTCCATCTCCTACGCACCAAAACACCGAGTCGATTGCGAGGCGAGGGATTTGGAGCCTGAAGCAAGCACGCGAAATGTTAGTACCAAATAGCGAGGTAGATGCGAGGAAAAGAAGAAGAAGAATAATGACAACACTGCCACCAGTAACTAAAGAGCAGCCCAAGAGGGCGAAGGAAGGGAAGGCCTGTTAGCTCCTAGTGGCTGCGGCCGAAGCTGGCGTGGAGGCGGCGGGTGCGGCTGGAGCTGGCGTGGAGGCGGTGGAGATTAGGGATGGAGTAGGGATTTTGGAGAGGACATAGGATATTAATGTTGCGCTAGACTCTTTTTTGTTGCGAGCGGGTGATGCAGAAATTGGGCGCGTGCGACAACATTTTTTCCCGTGCGGACCAAAGTAATTAACCTGACGGTTGTAATTGTGAGGACCCCTAAAATTGAATTCGTTTCAAGTTAAAAGACTCGATAGTTTTAAACCCTGCAAGGTTGTACATTTTTTTCCCGCGTGCAGACCAAAGTAATTAAGCAGCCTGCCCTTCTGGTCTTGTCACTACGCAAGGCTGTCTCCTTTAGTCTTGTCTCTGCGCAAAGCTGCCCAGTTTGGTCTTATCATTGTGCAAATCAGTCTGCCCTATCTGGTCTTGTCACTACGCAAAGCAGCCTTCCCTGTCTGGTCTTGTCATCTGCAAGCTAATAAATTACCCGCTTTATGAGCCGCCCCCCGCGGGCTATAAAATGCATGCCCCATGCTCCGAAAGTAGGACCACTAGACCCTCTAAACTGTAGGAAGAAGGACCTTCTCCGTCGTACAGTAACATACCATGGCAGATGCTAAGGGACCAGTCCAACCCGAGTCGCCGAAGCAAGACCTTCCCCTCGAAAGGAGGGAGGACTTCGACCCTAACTACTGGTTGATGACGAACAAGCGTGCAGGTCGTGGACGACCCTTTCGATGGCCACACTCTGGGGTACAATTAGCAAATAGTTTATTTTATGTTATTGCTAATAGAGCCTCCATGTTAACCCTCCTTTCCAACAGATAGTGAAATACATTTTTTCCTCTGGATCGATCCTCCACATGAACGACATGTTGTCATGTACGTGGATACATTGTGGAACTGAATCTTTGAGTTAGAGGCGCGGATTGACAATCTCAACGAGCAAAACGATGACCTCCGGTAACAGATGCAGCGCGAGAGGGACAACGAGGAGGTCGTGAACATAGGAAGTTCCTATGATCCCACATGCTGTTGTGCGAACCCTAGCTGCATATGTGTGTGCCACTACAATGATGGCCAGCCACGTCCGAGGTGCCCCCTGTATAATACTCTATGTGGGTAGCACGAGGCACCTTCTACCATCAGGCACGACCGGAGAAGATTGTACCTCGGTAGTCTCCCCTTCTATACACAATTATGTTCAATCTCGTAAAGCATGTAATTGAATGGTGGACTCATCATTGCGGTTGCCTTTTATCGAGTGGACTGTTGTATCGATGTGTCACGTGCATTAAGCTATAGACATCAATATGCATAGAACAAACATGCAATGTACGAACGAGTACATAAGAACACAAAAGTATTACATGCATCACACATTAAGTACAAAATTGAAGTATCACATAATGAACAGAAGTACAACCAGCGCAGGGAGACACCCCCTACTAGGCCCCCCAACCGCACCCACAACATCTGTCCTACTTTTCAGAGAGAAGTCATGTCCCGCTTTGCAGAGTGATGATGTAACATCCCAAATCTTGGGTTTGTATTTCAAATGTATAAAAAGGTGAGAATTTTAAAACTTTTGAACATGCATTGGTTTCCTGGAGCTTTTACATATTTTGTTGCATTTGAAAATTTTGAAATCAAATAAAACATACAACTCAAATTGAAACTCCAAAAGAGAACAGAAACAAAAACTTGTGATCAACTTCTAGAAACAACTTATTCAAATACTAAAATAATTATCTTGAATAAATATAATTTTTTCCAAATTTTTGGAACTCGTCTCAACACACACAAAATTCAAACTCTATTCAATGACCTGTTCTAGGTTTGAATTTAAACTATATAAATTAAAGCATGAACAGTATAGTTTAAGAATTTTTATAAGTACTAGACCTTTCCAGGAACCCCCTGAATTATTTCAGAATTTCAGGATTTTATTTGCTATTTTGAAACCCCCGGTCAAAGCCGAATTGTTTGAATTAAAACCCAGTCAAACTTGGGTTTGACTTGGACCGCACCACTTTGCGATTTGGTTGGACTCAACCATTGTAACATCCCAATTTTCTGAGCTTGAAAACCTTTTAAGTAGTTAGTAAGGAAAAAAGTCACTATTTGGTTTTATTTGAATTTAATTCAAAAGCGTAATATTGGACTTTAGAATCAAAAGTATTTAATGTGAATAATCCCAACATGAACAATAGTTGAAACTATTTTATTTGGGTTCTATGTGCTCAGATCTATCTTCTAGATTTTTCTAGAATTTTTCTGAGTTCATTTGCTATTTTTATTGCTATTTGGAATTTCTGCTATTTTCCAAAATAGAAAAGCTATTTAAAATCTCAAAAAAAACTTTGGGCCGAATTCCTCGAAGCCGGCCCAGTCCTATTCCCCTTTCCGGCCCAACCCCGCGCGCAGCCCAGCTCGCCCGTGCTCGCGCCGCCTCCGACTGACATGCGGGCCCCGCATGTCAGCCTCTTCTCTCTCTCCGAGCGCTCAGCTCATCCTCCACCGTTCGATCAAGAATGGATGGTCAAATGCGGCTAAGATGTCGGGGGGTCCGAACGTCACCTGTGCTTTGGACCGTTCAATCGTGGATGGACGGTCAGATCTTTGGAGTCCGTTCGCGCTACGCCGTTTGCCACGCGGTCTCAGGCGAGCTCAGCCGCTGACGAGTGGGCCCCACCGACCCATCGCTCATCGCCTCCGACCGATTAGGGATTCGCCGCCGAGCGATCCCGATTTGGGCATTCGTGCCTTGGACTCTCCCGAGCCGCCACCTATAAAAGGAGAGGGAGCCCTCGGCGTCCGCACGTCAACCCTAGCCATCTCTCAGCCCGCGCCGAACCCTAGCCGCCGCAGGAGCTCGAGAAGAGATCTGCGCCGCCACCAACTCTGACAAGCCCGTGCGCCGCCGGTGCCGCCGAGCCGTGGTCGCACCGCCGATCGCCGCGAGCTGCGCTACCTCGTGGTGGCCTTCGTGTCGCCGGAGCATCGCCGGAGAGCCAATCCCGCCGAGCCCGTGCGTCCTCCGCCGCTCAACCCTCGCCGCCGGTCACCCTCGTCCACCCCGAGCACCCGTGAGCACACCGTTGAGATCCCCGCGTCCCCCTCTACCTCCCGGTACCATCCGCCGCCGACGAGGAGCCGCCGTTCGCCGGAACCCTAGGTTCCTGAGCCTCCGCCGCCGTTTAGCCACCGCGTCAGCGCCACCTCGGTGTCGTGTCAGCACCTTCGTCGACGTGTCGCGTGCGTGGTGTCCAGTCAGCGTCCACATGCACGCGTGCGTGGGCAGTCCATCGGCTCCAGATTTAATCGGCTCGGTAGACTTGGTTTACCGTGGGCCATCTCGCTGACATGTGGGTCCCACATGTCAGTATTTCCTTTTAATTCTTTTAATTTCTGAAATCCCTGTGCTGACATCATGCTGGCGCAATAATCCGATTTTTCTGTTAAGAAATAATTTGGAAATTCCAGTAATTCCAAAATTAGGGTTCCTTTTAGATTGAAACTTCCAGAGCCCATAACTTTTGCATCCGAACTCTGATTGAGCCCATTCAAATTCCTAAATTCATCTAAATTCAAGATCTATTTATATGATATTTTTATTTAATTTTTGGAGTTTGTTTTGCCTCTGTTATTTATTTGTTTTTTTATTTGTTTCGTTTGCGAGTAAACGTCGATACGTCGGGGAATTTTGGAGAAGAAGGAGCACCTCAAGATCAAGACCAGTACCTAGACCTTTTCCAAGGCAAGTCATACCTTTGATCATCTTGAACCCAGTTTTCAAATTACTTTGTTTCAAAGTATTGCATCCTACTTTAATTATGTATTTAAATGCTTTTGGGTATAGTTATTATCCAATTTGTTATCACACCTTGGCTTTGTATGTCATAATCCCTTATCACCCTAGATTGGTTTATTAGTTGGTAATATTGTAGCACCAACGTGGGTTGGTTAGATGCGAGTACAATTGCTTAGCCATGCTACGAGTCTCACGTCTCAATTGAGTTGCAAATATTAAATCTGACTAAGTGACTATGGAACTTTGTGTAAAACTGTGTGCTATGTGTTATTGCTTCGTGATAGCATGTGTTGCACTAAAATCAACTAGGTGGTAAAGGATTTGGACCGAGGCAAGTGGTGGATACTGTGTGATATAGTGGAAGCTGTATGCATGGGAATAATAATCTGTATGGCATAATTAGAAATTGGAAGTCTTGTCTTGGTCAATTAAGGACTTAACTATGTGCGCTATTGAACTGAGCCTTATTGTACGACCATATGCCTGATGGGATGGGCCTAACATAGTAGGTTATGGATTCTCGGCATTGATGTTCAGGTGGATAGGTTAGGCTGTGTGACAGGGTGGAGTTGTGACTACCTGGTAGTTGCATCGCGGGACGGTTCGCCGCATCCCTATCCAGCGGTGTGTGTCGGACTAGCATTCTTTGTGGGCTGGTCTGGCGGGAAAGCACATTGGGAATGTCAATGTTTGAGATGAAGTTTCTAAACTATTTTGTTACAATTGGTGCTAGCCACACTAATTGTATCTTGTGGGTAAAGTGTACAAACTCTGCAGAGTGTTAAATCAATCTATTCAAATAGCCGCGTCCTGGTCATGGACATGCTCGGGGATTTCACACGAGGGTTAGTTTTCATAAAATGTTTGGGATGGGAGCTATGTGATCTAAGTCATGTGGCTATGTGAAATAATCTGTTTAGCTTTGTGTCTTTGTGAAAACAACTGTTAAATTAATATTGTCTATTTGTTTTGAATTATGCTTTCAATCTATTATTCATATTCAATTGCAAATGTTGCGTTTATGCAAAAGAACCACAGAAGCCTTTTCATTTGGAATAAGCCTGCATCTATAAAGTGCATTATGTGGTATGATTTGCGAGTACGGTTGTGTACTCACGCTTGTTGTAAAACTTGCGTCCAAACCTACAGAAGAAGAGGAGTCTACGCTTGCTTTCGAGGAGGAGTTCGTCGAAGGTTGCTGATCGTTAAGGTCTGGATCCTTGTTGGTTGCCTGTGGTGAATTGATGAGATCTACGCTGAAGTTATTTCTGTTCCGCTGCTATTTTATTCTCTGTTGGCCCTGCGTGGCTCAATAAGTGTAAACTCGACCATAAGGTCAAAACCCTTATTTGTTAATCAAACTAATAGTTTACTTAATTTATCGCTTGTGTGGATCCATATTCACCTAGGTTGACACTGTGTGCACTAGCGTGATCCTGGACTAGTGCATTATACATAGAGGGTCCAGAATCGTAATTTTGGGTCCCGACAACCATGTGCCGTTCGGAAAGACCGAGGGGACCGTGCGACCGACCGAGCCACGTTCAAACGGCTCAGCCCAACCTCTAAGTTACGCGCACGCTGTCCGATTTGAAACAGACCGTCCAGATCAATTAGGCCGTTCAAACCATCCGGACTACCCACGCGATCTGGACCGTCAATTTTCAATCGAACCGTGCCGTTTTCAAATGGTTAAGCCCAACGCGCGCGAGCCATTCAATTTTAATTCAACCGCCAAATGGAGCGGTGACATTCGGACCATCCGAACACGCCTTGCCTTTGGACCGTTAGATCTAGATCTGGCCGTCCGCATGCATTGGGACGTTCGGACCGCCGAACAGTCTTTTCAATCCGGACCATTGAATCTAGATCGGACTGTCTGCACCCCTTCGCTCTCGATCGCATCGTTTCATCGCTGAGGCTGACAGCTTGGACCCACATGTCAGCCTCTCTTCTTCATCTTCTCCGACGAGAGCTGTAGCTCATTAATTAACCCTAAATCCTTGTCGGTTAGTGCTAATGAATGTTTAATCTGGTTTACTTCATCACTAAAAATAGTTTGAACTTCTAAAATTCATAAGTAA
Source organism: Ampelocalamus luodianensis (assembly GCA_036346255.1). Classification (NCBI taxonomy): domain Eukaryota; kingdom Viridiplantae; phylum Streptophyta; class Magnoliopsida; order Poales; family Poaceae; genus Ampelocalamus; species Ampelocalamus luodianensis. The sequence goes on from CM070633.1 coordinate 43,915,675, forward strand.
TTTGTTATAACTCCAAATCAAGCGAATTAAATTTTGTTAGTTACAATTCTTACTGTACTTTAATCTAGAACAACTTTGAAACTTGTTGCTGTTAGAGGATTTTTTTTGTTAATTAAATTAGTTGTTCATTAATAACTTTAACTTTTTAAATCCTTAGAAAATTCTAAGGAACTCCAAATGAAATAAAGGTTTCACCTAATTTCACATAAAAACAGAATATCACTACTGTCATTTTAGCATGCATCTTTTCAGCATTTTGGCATTTTGATATTTTTCTCGGTGTTTCAAAAAATGTGTGTGCATACTGAAAATTAGTATAACTTAAAAAATACATAACTAATTCATCTTAACTCTAAATTAGATGAAACCAGTGCAGATAATTTTCATTTTTAATGAACTTTATTTGAAAATAAGTTTCAAACTTGTTACTACCAAAGAAGATATAGTTTTTGGAAAGTGAACCAAAATTGATTTATTTTCACACAAGAAAATGCTATTTACTTTAGAAATTCATAACTAAATCACAAAAACTCCAAATGAGATAAACTTAATTATGTTGATCTTATAAATTTATTCCCTATTTACCTATGTAATCACTTTTACCACCACTACTTTATAAATTTTCACCAAATAATTAAATTAGGATGAATAGTAACCGAGTGGCATTTTTTTTGGATTTTCCAGAAAATTGATTTTCAAAACACCATAACTTTGACATACTAAATCCAAATGGAATAATTCTTTGACCAAAATTCATCTAAGTTCGTGATCTACCTACTGTGAAATTTTCATGCCTTTTAGAGGAATTTGAATTATTGGATATATCGGGTGTTATGCGTTCTTATTGGCTTTTCGTATTCGTTCGTTAGATTGCGAAGATCCGAACGAGTTCGAGAGTGGTCCTCAGTAGCAAGTGGATTGTTGTCGAGACCCAAAAATGCAATTCTGGATTGTCTGTATATAATGCACTAGTCTAGGATCGCGCAAATGCACACAGTGTCAACATAGATGAATATCAATTCACACGAAGCGATTAATAGTATAAATGAGTAATTTGAATAACAAATATTAGTTTTGACCTTATGGTCGAGTTTATACTTAATAAGTTACGCAGGGCAAACAGTAAAGAAATCAGCAGCGGAACAAAATAAACTTCAGCGTTGCAACTTTCAACGAACTCCTCGAAAGCAGACGATGACTCCTCCTCTTCTGTAGATTTGTTTGCAAAGCAAACATGAGTACACAACCACTTGCCCTAGTCGAAATCTTTTCCCACCTTGTTGGTTAAGTGCAACATATGCCATCAACGAGGAATAGCACACAATACACACAATTTTATCAATAAGTTCCATAATCAGTTAGTCAGGTTTATAATTGCAACTCACATGAGATGGTGACTCGTAGCATGGCTAAGCAATCTACTCGTACTAACCAACCCATGTTGGTGCCATAGTATTACCAACAAGTAATGAACCAATCTAGGGTGACAAAAGATTACAACAATACAATAGACAAGGTGGATATAACAAATTGGATTAATAACTAACCCAAAAGCATTTAAATAATTATTTAAAGTAAATGCAATAATCTGAATCAAAGTAACTTTTGAAAACTAGGTTCAATATGATCAAAGGTATAACTTGCCTTGGAAAAGGTCTAGGTACTGACCTGGATCTTGAGGAACTCGTTCTTTAACAAAGGTTCCCAAAGTATCAACGTCTACTAGCAAACGAAGCAAATAAACAAAGTAAATAAATAACAGAGGCAAAAAAACTCAAACGGAGTTCGGATGCAAAAGATATGAGCTCTCGAAGTTTGAATCTTAAACCCTAAAAACTGAATTACAAGAATTTCTGAATTATTTCTTAATAGAAAAATCAGATTAACGCGCAACGATGATGTCGGCAAAGGATTTTTGGGAATAAGATAAATAAAAGAAAATACTAACATGCGGGACCCACAAATCAGCCTCAAGGCTCACGGTAGACCAAATCCTTCGAGCCAATTGGATCTGGGCTTGGTGGGCTGTACACGCGGGCACACACGTGGCACTGACACAACGCCACATAGGACGACATGCACACGGGGACACTGAGATGGCTGCGCACGTGGAAGGCCACGCCAGATCGATGGCGCCGGCAATCTACCGTGGTGAGTGGTACCAGCGTGAAGCTGAGGTTATTGCGAACCTTTGGGTGCAACTCCGGGTGATCGAGGACGTCGGTGGTGGGCGGTGGCGAGCTTGAAGCGGCGGAAACCTTCGGTTATTGTCGAATGACAACTCCGACAACGTACTGGCGACGGCGAAAGGCCTAGAGGTAGCCTGAGCGACGTAGAACACGACGGCGTGCTCCACGGAGGCAGGCTGATAACGACAGTGGCACAAATCGAAGAAAACGATCTACGGCCGAAACCCTAGAACGTGGATTTGCGGCGGCACTTGGGCTCTCGGGGTGGAATTGACCTAGTGCTCGTGGTGTAGGCGACAATGCGATCCCGGGGACGCCTTATATAGGGCTCGGGATGTACGAGATAAGGAATCCCCAAATCGGGGTTCAAATAGACTCGTCGGTTCTTAGAGATAGAGATCAAATCGAGATACAATTGTGATCCCAAAAGATGCGGAAGAGATAAAGATTAAGTTTGGAAAGAGTTATCAAGATCATTTAGTTGGGAAGTTTGATTTGCCGGACGAGCTTCCAGAAGGCGGCAATGGCGAACGCGGTAAGGAGTCCATGAAGAAGACGGCTTAAGAGACGAAAGCAGTGGGGTCCACCAGTCAGAGAGAGAAGGGCACGGCCCACGCGTCAGCGGACGAAAGCGAGCACACGCGTTCGGACTCAACTTGATCTGATCGTCCATCCTCGATCGGACGATCCAAAAAGATATGAACGTTCGGACCGCCGAACAGCTCAACTCCATCGGACCATTGAAAATAGATCGGACGGATCACACCGCTAGTGACGCTCGGACCGCCGAACAGCACACTTCATCGGATCGTTCATAAATGATTGGACGGTAGTTGATGAAGGGAAGGGAGAGGATGCGCACAGAGAGAGGATAGAGAGACTGACAGCGGGGACCACTTGTCAGCCAAAAGCGGCGGCGCGCACATGGACTCTGGGCCGAAAGCGAAGAAGGGTTGGGTTTTGGCCCAAGAAGGTTAATTGAGATTTTAATTAGTTTTATATTTTATAAAATACCAGAAATTCAAATAAGCAATAGATGATAGCAAATGAACTCCAAATAAAATAGTTTTGACTATTGTTCTAGTTGGAATTATTCAGATTAAATGATTTTGATATTGAAAGTTCAAGTTAAGATTTTGAGTTAAATTCAAATAAAACCAAATGGTGAATTTTCTCCCTACTTACTATTCAAAAGATTTTAAAAGCTCCAAAAATTGGGATGTTACAATTATCTTCAACAAGGCAAGCAAAGGATGGAAAATACACTTTGGTTACTATTCATCTGATTATAATTATTTAGTGAAATTTAGTAGAACAGTGGGAGAGCTAGGGATTTCAGCTTCGACGGTCAGGAAGTGCCGCTCAGGGTTTTTTGATGTGCCGCGCGTGCGATATCATTTTTTTGCCGCGGACGATCCAACCAATTAACCTGATGGTTGTAACCATCGGAAATACATTATATTGATAGTTTTATTATAACCGTCAGGAAATTTGGCATTTTTCTGAGGGGGTTACTATTCCTGTGACCAAAATAGTATAACTTGACGGTCGTTGCGAGCCCATCAGCATAATTCGTGTAAACTTGACGCTGGTTGCGGGCTGTCAGCGTAATTCGTGGTCGTCATGTTTGCTCTATTTTCTAGTAGTGAAAGTACGATATGTGATGATGCAATTGTTTTCAGGATAGTTCAACCGCTAAGTATCAAGCTATTGTAGATATTACACAAAGTCTGCAATCTATATAAATATAAACAATTGGTTACAATAAAGGCTCCTCCACTTTGAGGACAAGATATTCCCAGAATAAACCCTAAATAAGAAAATATCTTCAAATTCTCTCACGAATTGAGAGAAAATGTAACATCCAAAAAATGCGGAAATATAAAAATACAGGATTTTTAAAACTTTTTGCGTGTTATTATTTTTGCCTTGATTGCATTTTTGGGAGTTATTTGATTTGCATTTTGTCTTTGCCAACACAAGTAGTGTAAAATGAAAACCCTGATTATAGAAACCATAATTGTGGAAACCCTAGAAACATAAACCATAAACGTAAAATAAACCTAAGGTAATATCCTTCTCAAATATTACCGAAATATAAACCCGAAAGGTCGACGGCATAAAATCAAAGACCTATTCAAAACCTAACCCTCCGAATAATGATTAAGAATCCAAATTGAATGTAATTGTACTGCTAATAAAAATGGGAAAATATTATCAAGTACATTTTTATATTTTTCCTCAAATCAAATAATAAAGATGCATGAAAATAGGAAGTTAAAATAATTTTAGAGAAAAATAAAAAGAACTTAAAATTATGAAACAATTACATAATAATATAAATTGTGTTGTAAATCTCCCCAAAAAATTTCATAATTTTTGGAGCTCGGCACCTATATTTAAAAATTCACATAAACTCCTAACCATTTTTGGAAAATTTGGATAGCCATTTTCTATCTCCTTCTGTTGACGGCTGGGCCCCACAAGGCAGAGCTTCACCTCCACGAAGCCCTACCCTCGTGACATGCATGTTGCCATGCCACCCCGCCAGCCCATGCCGTCGCACCTCCGGCTCTCCGCCCCATCGCCATATAGAGCAACGCCGCAGCTCCCCCTTCCCCCTGTTTTCCATTCCTCTCCTCCATCCCTTCTCCACCAAGCTCCAAGAAACCCGAGCGCCATTGCCGCTCTCGGCCGCCAAGCCGCCAGTGCCACCCCGCCGTACCGAGCGCACCAGTGACCTCCTCTCCCCGACGGCTACGTCCGCGCCACACGACCCCGCAAGCCATTCCCCTCCGCCAATTCAAGACTTGAGCCACCGGAGCACCGCGCCGGCCTCGTCATCCCCGCGACCGGCCAAATACACCGTCCCGCCGCCCCTCCTTGCTCGAAGCACCTCTAGTCAATTCCTCTCAGGTGAGGCGTCTCCTCGCCTCCCTCTAGCTTTCCCCCACATCCACCGGGGCTCACCCTCTCCTCAGCGTCGCAGCCACGACACCCCCACCGCACCGCCGCAAGCTCTTGTCGCTGGGCCGCCTCGTCCTCTCCCGGCTGCCACCAACCACCCCGGAGAGATCCCCACACCTGGTCGATGCCCATGCGCATGCTACTTTCCCCCTTCTCCAATACCTCCGGTGCCGCCGTTCGCTTCTCCTCCCTAGCTCCGGCCACCACACTTAGTCGCCTGGCTGCCACCGGTCGCCTTAAGCCAAGCCACCACCACCCACAGGGCCGCCTCCCCCTCGGTAACCCATTTTAGGGTCTTCGCCCCTCACTACCTTCCCCTCACCACCGGCGAGGCATGCCTGAGCTGCCCCCTGATGCTCCTCTGTTTTCCCCGTAAACCTCTGTGCGTGTATGTGTTTACATGGACTAACAGTGGACTCCACCCTTTAATAGTCAATTAGATCATGTTAAAAGGTTAGTTAAACTATAGAAATCTAATCGACAGTATTGTTGGTTAATAGACAAATTAAGTTGTGTTTATAGTGGATGATTTCAGGTGGCTAAGTTAGATAATTAAACATCTTATAGTTGTCATTAGCATTAAGGACATCTTAGTAGCAATTATGCCTTGACTAAATTCATTAGTAGGTAGTGTATGCAAATAGAAATTTAACTAGCGAAAGTCAGTGAGTTTTATCATATTAGGACAACTAAATTTATAGATCAAGTTGCACTTATATTTATTTAGGTGGATGATGCAAATAACAACTGCATTGTTAATCAAGTATTTAGGTGGGTTATTGTAGTAGGTTCTAATTACCATATACTCCCTTTAACTAAGCCAATTAGGATTTGTTAGTAGGCTATTTTGCTAATGAGTGTTTGATCAGCAAATGATATGGTCAAATGGTGTTAGATAGTGAATCAGTCAAGTGATTAGGGGGTTCACTACAAGTCAGGGAGCATTACCATTTGATGTGTAAACCCAACATAGTTAGGGTTGGTCAGTATATTGTTCTAAAGTGAAAACAATGTTAAATGATCAGTGAGCTGTTATCATATAACTTACAAGGACTAATCGATAACCATTATCCGAAAATGTTAATTAGTAATCAGAGATAGCAAGTTAAGCAATTAGTGGTTAGTTTTAGAATAGTTCAGATAATAGTAACTAGTGAATAGAACTTAACATTAAATCATTAGTGAGCTGAGTGTAAGATCACCGCCAAGACAAAACCCACTACCATCGACATCACTATGGGTATAAGACTGTTGTCTAGCCCGTGCTCGGAAATTCCCAGCTAAGACTCATGGAATTTTCTTGATAAATATAAATCGATAAGATAAACTAATAAATGAACTAGGTCCCATATGTCGGTGAGACGTATATCTACCCTAAGCGAACTCCACACTTATGCATTGGTCTCACCTAGCTTTCATGGAACTTCATCGGTAAATAGGAAGTAATAAATAAAATAATCGTTAGAGCAGCTAAGCGCCGCGTGAGCAGCTGTGGTATGTTCCCTAGTGGGTGATAGAAGTTCATCCACCAGGCATCGCCTGAGCTCTAGCTATCATTCACCGCCATACGTTCCCAGTGATCGGACAATTCGAGATCCGAGAGCAGATCTGAGAGTACTACCTAACTAGGTAATCTCTCCCATCTAGGTAACCAGTGAGGAATGTTCCAGCAAATACTCTCTCCTTGTTGGATTTACCTCGTTTGGTCTAAAGTCTCTCCTTCATCAACTCCTTTGGATGTATTTGTCTGTAGTATTTCCTTCATCAACTCCAGATGAGTATATGTTTAGGTCTCATCTCAAGTACCCCCCCTGCTTTCAAAACACCGGTAAGCATGTTTAGTTCTGTTAGAAGTGTTTTTATTTGTTTGAATGTAACAGCCCAAATTTCAATTTCCAGTTGAAAATAAAGTTTAATTATTTTATTGGATTTTTGTGGAATTTTTAAAGCTTTTCCTTAACCAAATGAAAGCTAAAATAAAATGTTGTGCAAAATCTATTACCAGATAATAGCTGGAAATATTTTTCTTAAATCCTAAATGCTCCAGAGAATTTCTGAATTTTCTCATAATTTTGGAATTATTTTGCTATATTCTAAAGCCTAATTGAATTATCCGAACTAAAACAAAAGAAAAATCAAAAGAAAAACCTCAAATAGGAATTGGGTCGAAACCCACTCGGCCCACGTTCTTCCGCGCGCATGCGCCCACTCCAACCGCGCCGCCTCCTCCTCTCACTAACAATGACCCACTCGCCGCTCTCCTCTCTCCTACTCGCGTCGCTTGTCGCTACCACCGTTGGATCTAAATCAACGCGGCGATTCAATGAGGCATTCGGACGACTCGAACATCCCAACCACCGTGACCGCCGATCTACATCCAACGACCCTCGTGCATCGCCACTTAATCGCTCACCGCACGCCCACTGCTCTATCGCGACCGTTGGATTAAAATCCAGCGATCGCGCCATTGTGAACTTACCGCTTCACCAATCTAATCGCAACCGTCCGAGTAAAATCGCACGGCCCTCGTCATCGTCTCGCTGCCTTCTCCGCATGGCCGCAACAAAGAATCCGCCGCCATTAAAGCCCACCACCGAGCTCCAGCTCGCCCATTTCTCTTCCCACTACCCTCGCCATCGTGCGCATTGAAGACCACTCATCACACCGCCCCACTTCCGGACGTTTTCCCCTACTCTCGTGCCCACGATCGCGTAACACCATCATTACCACCGCCGCATGACCTTCGCGTCGCCGCCGTTTCAACCACGCCCGTACCCTATAAAAGGGCACCTCGGGAGCGCCTCCCTTACCTTAACACGCCTCCACCACCCGGTACCCTTCTCTTTGCCGTAGCGCTCTAATTCGAAGATCCCGCGCGCGGCGCCTCGCTCTTCTCCGCTTCGCGCCGCCAGAGCTCCTTCGCCCCGCCGTCGGCACCATCGCCATCGCGGCGTCCGCGCGGCCGCCGCCACCCACTTCGCCGAGGACCCGGGAACCTCTACTTGCCGACGATCGACGCGCGCCGCCAAACTCCGTCGCGACGACCTTCCGGCCACGCTCCGCCGCCGTTTTGGTAACCGCAGGTTCGCAATTGTCCCTCTTCAATTTGTGCACGTCCATTTAGCTCGCCGCGCGAGAACGCCGCGAGAACACCCACCGAGCACCACCGCCTCGCCTACGTGGCGGCCACGTGTACGCCATCGTGGAGCCACAACGCGCCACCTCGGCACCAAAAGCCGCGTGGTCGCCACGTGGTGGCCACCTCGACCACGCCCACCCTCCTCAAAGCCGAAAGTCCGTGGACTTGGTTCATGAGAGCGAGTCAGCGACCGATGGGGTCCACATGTCGAAAAATTAATTCATTTCTTTTAATTCCCGAAATTCATCAAGGCGTCAAGATTGCGCAATAAATAGAATTTTCTTTAGAAAAATAATTCAGAGAATTCAATTAAATTCTGCATTTTGTATTAAACTTCTAAAATTCATATCTTTTGCATTTGAACTCCAAATTGAGTGGTTCAAATTGCAAAATTTGTCTAAAATCATAATCTAGCTAACTAAAGCAAAATATTTTAATTTGGAGTTAGTTTGATTTGAGTTTTTGATTTTATTTGAATTTGAGTTGAATTTGTCGTATTTTCACGTATAGACTTGCGACTCCGAGAGTTAGATCCTTCCGACGATTTAGAGTTCCAAGACTTCAACGAAGGCAAGTTACACTATTGATCATATTGTTCCTATTGTTTTAAAGTATTTATTTACTATTTACAATTTACTATTGCATGCATATGTTTATAAAGATATCTGAATAACCTGATTATGTATATAGTTGTTCCAAACTCCTTGGTATGGCCAATTTGACTATCGAACCTGAATACCTTGACACCTTAGATAAAATTTGTCAAATGCTTAGCCTTGCTTAGATAATATTTACAAATTTGGGAGAATTTAGTCAAATCTTTACAATATAATTCAAATGTGTTCCTGTGGTATTGTTTTATCACGAAAGGATTTTATTCTAAATAAAATAAAATGGGTTTGGACTTGGGCGAGATGGATGGATGGTGGGTGCAGGTTCATGCACTGGTCTAATCTGTTAGGATTACGACCGGGGTTTTAAATTGGAAGTCGCTCAGTCGCTTAAGGACCGGTCTTTGAGCGTATTTTGCTACGCCTACCGTACCACCACATGTCCCTGTATGGGCAGGATTTGGCTAAATAATCTGTAGTGTCTTAGTGTTATTTGTGTTATGTTGTATGTGTGGGCGTTGGTCGACATTAGTCCCACCGCGCAAAAGGGGCTTAGGAGGATGGATAGTCCAAAGGTAGCGAAACCTTAGTGGGCATGAATACTGATGAGACACCGCTTTGTAACGGCCTCATGATAATTGCTTAGTCACACGCCTTCTGAGCGTGCTTTGGCCGACATTAAAAGCATTTTATCTCGTGTGGGTAAAGTCTGCACAACCTCTGCAGTGTAAAACTATTCGAATAGCGCGTCATGGCCATGGACATGCTAGCAAAGCCACTCTAAGTTAGAATTGTTTTTGGTTTATAAAATGTGTTCAACAGATGTTTTGGGATGGATAGTCCTATGGTAAAAATTGGGTGGTTAGCCAAGTGTTAGGAGGATATCCTTCAATAATCAACTAGTGGAGGTCATCCAATATTCGTTGTCAGTTTTGTCACTATCTTTATTCGAATTGGTCTTACAAAAGTATTAGCAATATAATCAAAATGCCGTTTATGCAAAACAACCCTGCCATTACCTTTGTTTACCTTATGCATGCATTCAACTTTCTATATTGGGTGTGACTTGCGAGCACGGTAGTAGTGCTCACTCTTGCTGAATAAATCTTATTCAGGAGAAGACGTTTTTCCCGACGGTGAGGATCTTGACGAATAGGTCATGCGTCCCAGACGATTGCTCGTGGCAAGTCGTGTGGCCTACTACCACTACTCTTCCATTGTGTTATTTCTTTTCTTTTGGCATGAGCCCTTTGTATTAAACTTTGAATTATTATCAATAAACTCGTGATATGATTGTGCTATCACTTTTTGTTTAACTGTGTACACTAGAAATCCTGGACTAGTGTATGAACACAGAGAATTTGGGATCCTTCGTTCCCGGGTTCGACATTGAATGTCTTTGGATTTATTGGATTTCATTTTATTACATTCAGGCACTCTTGGATTTAATCGTATTATACTTAGCTATAATCTGAAGATATAATGGATCGGCAATCCCAACAAGGACGAGGTTGGGATCAAGATTATTAGAATGTTGAACAGGATGATTATCAGCACATTGAGCGAGATAATTATCATAACATTGCGCAAGAGCATGACCGAGGTTATCAAAATATTGAGCAAGGCGTGTCAATACTTTGATCATACTACACCTACTTTTGTAATTATATTATTTATACAACTATATTGGTCTAGCTCATAGTTAATGCGTTAATAATAATTGTGTATAACATTCCCATCCTTGAACTTGGACACTATCATTTGTCACTCTAGAATTAATGGTTAACATACTAGTTAATAAGTCTGTATCTAAGTGTCATGCTTATCCTTGCTTAGATACATTGTCATATGAGCATTAAATTGCTCGACAACAATCATTCAAAACATAAAAACTGGATTTGAGCAGTCGAGGCTGGAGCTTGGCTGGATGTTGGACTAAAGGTTATTTTAAAAACAAAGGAAAACCTAAAAAACAAATTTAGACTCGGGTCGCTGGAAAGAATGACCAGTGCCGGGTGCACGAGAGAATGTTGGTATGTCCGTATGTGGATGTACCGTCCGAGTCAATTAAGGACCGAATCTTGTAATGACCTCTCATGTAAAAACAGTGCAACCAAGATTCTATAATAGGTACAACCTGGCTAACTAATTTGTTCGCCTTGGCATAGCTTCACCATTGGAGGATACGGGTGGATGGACGGGGGAGAACGAAGCCACGGGAAATGCACGGCGCAAATGGGAGACCTTCCGTGGGTGAGTGCAGACCCTAAGGAGGTGATACCTAACGGTGTGAAGTTGTGTTGAGGTGGGGCATTGTAAAGTCCTTGTGATAATCAACTTAGTTGCATACCTGTGGAAGTGTGTATGAGACATTATAAGTTGAATATCTCTTGTGGGTAAAGTGTGCGACCTCTGTAGAGTAAGAAAACTATCTAGATAGTCGTGCTCACGGTCAAGAGCGGTGCTGAGAACTTTCTTGATATAGCTTTCCTTTTTATAAAACAACTTGTGGATGGAATGGAAAAAGGATGGGTCAGGAACCAGGGAATTGTGATTGCCTGGTCGGGGACCAGTGGTAAATACGGGATAGTCTGAGCATTGAGTGGACGGAGCCACTCAATGGTATAGGAGATGAAATCTTTGCTAGTACTTTACAACAAAAATTCAGTTTATAAAACTCGTGTTAGTAAAATGCTAAGTCTCAGGATTTGCTATTACTTAATCTATTTCAATAAATAGCTTTGTGCAAAATAAAAGAACCAAAAGCCTTCCCTTTGATTAGCCATGCATGTATAATAATTGCATTATGTGTTAGCTCGCAAGTACGATTGTGTACTTATACTCACTATTTATATTCTTTTAGTCAGTAAGCACAAAAGAAGACTATAGGGACAAAAAAGTATATTTAACTGATTTTTTTTTAAAAAAAGAAAAAATGTTACAGTGTGTTGTCAGCACACAGCCAGGCGGCAGCAGTCGCATCTGATCGCCAGATTTGTCACGGTGGCGTGCGGCAGCGTTTTTTTTAATATATATAAAAAACTCACCGGGTTTTTTTTAAAAAAAATAATAAACAACAAAAAAACTCACCGCACGGCAACCGTGCGGCAGCGGACGACGTGGCGGCTGGGGAGGCCCTGCCGTACGACCACCGTGTGGCAGGGCGCTATTTTTGCAAATACTGATTATCCGCTATTATTTTTGTAAATACTAAACGAAAACTCGCCATTTCGGGCAAAAACTCTGTAGAGGCTACCCAAACATGTATAGACGCTGCATGCCCACGTGTCCCTACAGTACACTACTGTAGCCCTCGATCGATCGATCACAATAATGCCTTCGTCATTTCCTTCGTAACTCTCCATATACCAGCACACCAAACTCAGCTAGCTAGCTGTAGATAGAGCTTGAGCTAGCTGCTTGCATTAGCCCAGGCTGCAGCCTGCAGTAGTGACGCAACAGTTGATGGCCATCCAGCCACCAAAGCGACGCAATTGCTCAAAAGCCCTCACTACCTGTAACCTTGCAGCAAAGTCGCTGGCAAAAAAAAAAACAAACAAGCGTATACACACCCACACTCTATGGTCCACTAATACCTAGCTAGCTCACTCCCATCTTTCAGCTTCCTGTGCACACACAAACACACACCTTTCTCCATCTCCAACCTTTTCTCCCTTCTTTCTCTAGCCTTTTATACCCCCTTATGCTTGATGCACACATCAATGGAAATGGACACCATCCTGATCTGATCTGATATCAACATCTTACCTAGTCACATTCCATTACAGTCTCATGTGAAGAGGAGGAGGAAGAAGAGGACTAGAGAAGGAGAGGCAGTAACAGTACAAGAACTAGATCTGATCGTTAGCTGCTAGTACAAGTACAACACAAATGTTACCTTACCCTAGCCCTCACCATTTCTGCATCTCCGAAGAACCCCCACAGCCAAACCCTACCGGCTTCCCCATGGCACCCGCGCATCTGGATCAGCACTACGACCACTTCTTCCCCGGCCACGGCCAGTTCAACTCCGAGACCCTGGAGGCGGTGCTTAGGCCTCCGCGGGCGGCTCCTGATCCGGCCGCGGTGACCACGGTGCTGCCGGCGCCAAGAAACGGTGTGGCCGGCGGCGGCTACGCCAGGGCTCGGAAGCGGCCGTTCAGGACGGACCGGCACAGCAAGATCCGGACGGCGCAGGGCGTCCGTGACCGACGGATGCGGTTGTCCCTCGACGTCGCACGCGACTTCTTCGCGCTGCAGGACCGGCTAGGCTTCGACAAGGCCAGCAAGACGGTGGACTGGCTGCTCACCCAGTCCAAGCCGGCCATCGACCGGCTCTCCGAGTCCTCGCTGCGCAACGCTTGCCGCGACGCGGGCATGTCATCGCCGACGTCGGCGGATCACCGCGACCACCGGCTCAAGGAGGCGGTGGCTGCTGGATCAGGGAAGGGGGAAGGGGATGTGGAGGTGAGGTCCAGAAGTGGTGGATCGGTGCTCTTGGAGCACGGCTGCCAGCTGAACCACGTCATGTCGACTCCGATGCTTGGGGACTACTACTACGACCTCGCCGAGATGATGAGCAGCAACGGAAGAGAAGGCGATGACGATGGCGACTACGAGGATGACGGTGATTTCTTGGACGGTATGCAATACTAGTTCCAGCTTGAACTGCGTGGTTTCTCTAGTAGCTAGCAGCTTAATTAGGTCTTGATCTGTCGAGCACTTCAGTGTTGTTAGTTAATATGCATGTGTACTGATCTACTACTAGTACTATTGACAAACTTAATTATTGTTTCATGTTGTTCTTGTGCTTTGCGCCTCTTACTAGCTATGTAAGATCTGGCTTGTTTGATATCCTAATTTGGAGATTAGTAAGCTTTTCTTGAAGTCGTCATATGCTAGGAAAAAGATTGGTTGTGTTGAGTGCATGACGGTAGATCGCACGCATAGTTGAATGATCCAAGATTTTTATCAAAGGGATTGCATGGTCTATATATTTCAGGTAAAGGAAACACTTGATGTAGACAAGTTCAGAAGGTGCAGTTTATGATTAAACACAAGAATATTGGGAAACTTCATGTAAATTAATTATTTCCTAATTTAGGTTCATTTGTATTTTTGTGTAAACTAAGGATTTACTAATTTAGGTTGCAGCGGTCGTACAAGCAAATAACTCTCATTTCCTTCCGTGAGTGGAACGATAACATATAATAGCTAGCGTACGTATGAGTCACTTTCACTACTAAGTATATGGTTATCTCAAATACCTTCCCAGATGCAATCATTTACAAGTGCAATTCTTGATTTGGATGGTTGACTGGATTCTGGGAAGAGCCCTCTACAACAGGGCAAAAAGATAAAATCACAAATTATGCTGGAAATATCAGGAAAGGAGTTAGAAATTCAGACTTAATTTAGTAACTAATATTTTTGCAGTTTCCAATCCTATTGGATTTTAGTTTCGTTGGTCAACCTCAGAATTATTCAGCCAAAAAGTAATCATCGTATGAAAGTGAAGTAGAATTGTAGCATCAAGAAATAGTACATAGTCAATATCAGGGCCAAAGAAAACTAGCAACAATAAGCCATCAAATACTTCTCCAATTTACTGCTAAGAATTATGACTTGTAAAGAAATCAGAATTTCGTCAATGTGGGGCCAAACTATTGGTGTCATTTCATAATTATCACCCTGTTTAAAAATATTATTTGAAGAATGAAGTGAAAAATCTGAACCTGCTAATTTCTTTCATCTTTCTTATGGAAATTGACAGAGGTAATTTAGGGTTAAAAACTCTAATTGTCCAAATTATTTTGCCAATAAACCTAGTGCTATTTGGCACAAAATTGATGAACAACATACATATCTTAAGAAGTTAATTGGCGGCATGTGCAATTAGTCAAATAATGAAAGAAAACCTATATATTTCAAACTACCATATATAGTTAAATTTAAAATGTATTATCTACCATAAATTTAATAACTACCTACGATATTATAAAATCAATAGTCATTGATCATATATACACAATATAGGGATCAAATTAAATGGTGAGAATGAAGACATGTAGTTAGGATCCTTCTTGTCCATGCACTATCTCCGATAAATACGACTTGAGGATCACTTAATATGCAATTGATTTACCAAGTCAAATTAATTCTCTGGGTAATTGACAATGATAATGCTATTCTCTTAAAATCTTTTCTATATAGTGGAGCTAAATCCTACTGTTTGCCTAAAGATTTTTATACATGATTGTACAAGAGCATGGCTAACCTTGACTAAGTGCCCAATATACCATTAATCCAAGCTAAAAATGTCAAGTTTGCACAGAAAATTGTAAGAAATAAGGAATGTAATTTATTTATTGCTAGCTCCTAGAGCTCCTAGATAAGTTTGCAAAGCTAGAAAAAAAATGCTATGTGATCTGTGCCTTTCTTAGTTCATAATCATGCAACAATATAACCGGAATATACATGAGCTTTATGTTCATTTTTCACTCATTGTTTATTTGCTTTTATCTTTGTTTTGCTTGTTTGAGTAGTATCTACTGAACAGAATATGTCTTATTTTTTTTGGAATAGTTGAAGAGAAGCTGTCTTGCTTAATGCATTTGCTTTGACTATATACCTCGATCATGGTAAAGAAAAGGAGAAAATAAGAAATCTATTTCTTTCATGTGAAATGGGGAGAATGGGGAGGATATATGCTTATTTTATATACTTCAGTCTCAAATTTCGAACACCTTGAGCATGATATATCTTCACTACCATTAATTAATTTATTAAGTTTGTTCTCCAGTATATTCTAGCTAGGGAAGAGTAGTACATATATTTAGCTTCAGAGATTGGTTACTAGCTACTAGTATTTTTTTGTACAGGTAACAAGGTTCACTTAATTTGTAGCTAGTCTTCATTTTTCACTTCGTTCTTCACCTAAATTAAAAGTATCTATGAACGGATGCAGTTACACAGGGACTAGGACTACTGCGACAGGCAAGAAATATATATATAAAAATATGTAGTGTGCAAATAAGGAATAAGGATTCCATATGGAAGATTACCTGTACATGTGCGTATGCTGAATTACCTGGCCACTGAATCATAGGTTCAAGGAGGGGGGAAAAAGAATCTACAGTGCAACCAAATTATCGGGGAGGGGAGGGGGTTAACATATATAGAACTCGCGAGACTTATAGTATGTGTATAGAAAAGGTAACAACCACATACCTGCGAGTGAGTGCAAGTTCTTGGACTGGAGATCGCATGCACTTCGAAGCAAACCTCCATCGATCTGCATACATATAGAGAGATGGTATATGGAGGAAAATGGAGGAGATCGAGCAGGTATATATGGCCTGCTCTCTAGAGCTAGCAGTTGTTTTAAGAGGAGAACCATCGGCCATTAGAATAGTGGCATCGAGGAATTAATAGCACGTACTTCAGTTTACATTCATGCTGTCCAGACATGCGTCTGCGTGCAGTACGTTTACGCTTACCGGCTTACGTAAATAGACTGCACATAGTACATACTGCATGCACGCCACGACACTACTCCTATTAGGCTATTACAGATTTACAATATGAGATCGATCAGTAGTAGCTAGCTTTTCTTGATTTGATTTGGTTGCCGCCAAAGTACTGTACTTGCCGCGCCGATTCTCTCTCTCTGATGAAATTGTTTAATTATGTGCATGCCCGTGTCACTGAGATACTGATCGAAGGAAGCATGTAAGCGTGCGTATGGGCTTTGGCCTACGCTACTGTACCAGTACGTCGTGCCATTCGCACCACTGTAGTTTTGCGGCCATTCACTTGAACAGTGTGTAGCACGCCTGCACTCAAATAAATGCATCCATCAAATTAATGTCTGAAAGCTAGCCCTCGCGATATTGCATTTCCGGCAGAGAACGCATGGCAAGGTGCTTTAACATATTTGAGTTGAAACTCGGAACCCTGGGTAAGCAAAAGCTACTAACTAACCCGGTGAACACTAGCGGAGCCAATGTGGTCATTTGCTTGGAATTCACCACTAACCATCTTATGATCGTCACTGTCCACTGGAGTTGAAGAACAAAGTATTTTCGGACATAGCGAACTCCAGTTTATAGCCCTATTAAACTGCCCATACTAGATTTTTTTGTTGGCTTCGCTAGTGGGGCCAAGAGATGACCTAAACAATAAATAAAAAGGCAGGTGATTTGAAGAGCTAGGGAAAATAAAAGGCCAGGTCTCCCGCGGATCACGGCGTACGGTTGATCTATGCAGAGGATCTGTGTCGTGTCGCTGCCCTATATAACAGCTGCGGAGCAACCCTAGCAAGCTAAAGCACCACGACGTGCGTAGGTCCGGCCGGCCCCGTGTTTTGGGATCGTTAATCGATCGATCTACTACACCTTCCTGCCAGTGCCAACCGCGCGCGCCCGCGCGGTCAAACTGTTGAACCATACAAGCATGCATCAAATGATGCATGTGATGATGTGAACTTCTTCGATCTTCCTCCATTTTGATGCCGTGATGGGCAGTCTGAGTCCTCCAAAAAAAATTAAAGATGAGAAATCTGTACGCTTCATTTCATTAGTTTGTTGTTAGGGAAGCTTCATCGCATTAGGTTTGTTGCAAAAATTCACCTCCCTTGCCCTAAAAAAATCACCTCCTTTTGCCAGCTAACTCTAGCTTATAAAATGGGGTGAAGGCACTGAAATTCTGGTGGTTAATTTGTTCAAGCACCTAGAAATTAATTGCGTTGGCCTATTTTTTTTCCTTTTTCTTTAATTTTTTTGTGAGGAGTGCGACCTGTTTTTTCTGGTGCATTTAAATCTGATATCTTTACCAATTAGTCTGGTTGGATCCTTGTAATATGGGTGCAAGGGTAGAGCCACCAGGGCTGGTTGGATGGCCGCCCAACCAAGCTGCTGACTGGCTAGAAAAAGAAGTTTGTGTTGGCTATTGTACGTATTCACCTCAAAACTAATGCCTATGTATCCTATAAAAAAATTTAACGCCTATGTATGCACATGAAGGTTCACAGTTCGCCACTAGCTGTCTGAGACTCTAGCTCTGAGTAGTTGCTTAAGCTATCTGTGGTCCCTCTCCGTATAGGTTTTACATCATCAATTTAGTGAGAGCAATTAATTCTTTGACGCTTAGGTCGTCAAGTGCTTAATTCGGCTGCATCTACGGCCCAACATAAGTCTAATTAAGCACGATAAAACAGTTGCTTCTAACAATAATATTATCCCTGATTCGCAAAAGAAAACAATGATATTATTCATGTTTTTGCTGTTTTTCTCATAAATTTAAGGTAAAGTAAAACTGACAATACTGTGTATACATTGTGCACGAAATCAATATAGAAAAATCCTAAAAAAACTGAGGAGATACTCTATATAGTATTACATCATCCTTTTTGTTATAAATCGCAAAAGTGAAAGTAAGAAATTTGCTGTTAATAGCAATTTTCCCCCTTTTTTTCCTTTTTTCTTTTCTTTTAACCTATAGTACGTTAGGGATTTCTCTTTTTCATTTCTCCCAATCCAAATTTAGTTTGAAACATGAAATTTTAATAAATGGATATTTACTAAATTAAGAACTACCTTAACAAACTTGGGAGTACTTCGTGTTGATATGGTTGTCAAACTACAACGATTCTCAAGTTTAAAAAACATGATGATTATTTCCACTATATATCCCTGTGCAAAATTCTCACATTAGTGGTCTCTAAAAAATCTCACATTAATCAGATTAAAAAATAAAAGGATCTTCACCAATTCATAAATTAATAAGATATAAAATGAGAGCTGCATAGCAAATACAACTCTATTTTCAAATACATAAAAGTATTTATTGTTAGTACGGAGATGTTGAATTTCACAGTTCCTTTAAAATTTAAGCCACAGCCGTGAGCTCGTCTACAATATTATTGGCCAAAAATAGGTACTCTTCTATAGTACTCCCTCCGTTTTAAATACATGATGTTTGACCAAGCGTGCAGTCAAACTTATCTAACTTTGACTAATAATATATAAAAAACTATTTAGATTGATCATGAGTGAATAGTATCATTAGATTTATCATGATAAATATTTTCATAATATAATAATTTTATAATTTTTTACTAACAAAATTATATGAAAAGTAATGGTCAAAGTTATATAAGTTTGACTGTACGTTTGGTCAAACGTCATGTATTTAAAAACGGAGGAAGTATTTGTTTTCCTTTTTTCAGTTTATGCATTCCATGATTGCATCCGAGTTCCACACAGTGTATAGTCTTGTCCGACGGTCGGCGTAATTAATCGAGCCCCCCCACCGACTTGATATGTGCGCTCGCTGTAGTGTAATTTCAATTAGTCTTTCTTCTGTAATACTCCTCGTTTTTTAATAATTGACGTTTGGAGAGATTGAGAAAGTGGAAAAAAAGCTTGACGTTTAGGGTGTCCGAACCGTTTTCTTCCGCTTTTGCCCTTCAGCATACCTCCGTCGGCCCTCGCGAACCGCTAATCGGCAGAGAGGGCTCGTTTCCATTCCTTTGCGTGGAGACCTCCGTCGGCCCTTCGTAGTCGTCACCCCAACTCGCACCGTGCAGCTGCAGACTTGAAGTTGCCGCCGCGTGGAGACCTCCATCGGTCCTCCGTAGTCGTCGCCCCAACTCGCGGAGGCCCCCGCCGGACCCTCGCCGCCATCACCTCAACTCGCCACTACCGCCGCCACCCCATGTCCCTCTCGGATGAACCGCCACTGTTGCCGCCCCAAGCTGCGCGGCCCTCCCGACCAGCTCGATGTCGTCGCGTTCCCTCACCCCAGCTCGTCGCCCCAACTCGCAGAGGCCCCCGCTGGACCCTCGCCGCCATCACCTCAACTCGCGGTCATGACCTCCAAAATTCCTGTTTGAGAT
This sequence comes from Ampelocalamus luodianensis, assembly GCA_036346255.1. Classification (NCBI taxonomy): domain Eukaryota; kingdom Viridiplantae; phylum Streptophyta; class Magnoliopsida; order Poales; family Poaceae; genus Ampelocalamus; species Ampelocalamus luodianensis. The sequence continues at coordinate 43,935,478 of CM070633.1, forward strand.
GGAGGGCAAGCTTGCCATGTCCTGCTGTGAGCCAAAGGGGTGGAGGCCCTCTCGATCTACTACGATCATCTGTATACTTGGGCCTTTTTTGTGTTGTTATGCATTTCTTGGATTGGGGGATCTGGTTGTGGTCTGCAGATTGTTGATTACCAACATTGTGCAATTAGTGATGGGAGGAAGGAGGGTAGTCACTGGAGAGGAAAATTGTCGTTCCAAATTGTGAGCCTGTGAATTTTTTTGGTGTAATCTGAATTCCAAATTTTAGGATCAGGGCAATTAGATTCTACAGTGTGCAGAGTCTGGAGAGATCTTGTTTGCAGTTAAATTGTTGTTTGCGATAGTTTGGCTTTTGGAGTACATGCTTTGTTTAGCTGAACCTTTGTTCTGTGACAATGGAGTTCCATTTTTCTGTCGGCTATACGAACTTGTGGACATGAATGTTCATCATTCGACTACTTGATGTTTATTCATCATTCGACTACTTGATGTTTATTCATCTTCGTTGTCGACTACTTGATATAGTATTCTGATATGTTTACATTCAACACTACTAAGGTAAAATAAAGGAAATGATGTGTTCCATGTCATGCAGCAATTACAGTGCAAGAGTTGCAGCCATTGTTTATGCTATAGGGTATGGGACTAATAAGCTTTTTAGGTCAGTAAAGATGGCCATAGGTTGTTTATGCTATAGGAGTACATAATCGAGCATAATGTTATTAGCACTCGGCTCCATCTGCCTTTCAGTTTCGTCAAACAGCAGTGAGGATAGCTTCAGATTAACATAGCTCTGATGGTATTACTCCAGGAGTACTTGTGTGGCATTCTAACACTACTAAGGTAGAGCTGATCAGTAGAACGTTGGCTGTTCCTCATTCTAAGGCTTTCTTGCCATTGAAAACGATGGTGATTCGCTCATTGGTGCTGAAGTTTGATTAAACCTTCACAGGGCCAGTTTCCCTGCCATTGAAAACGATGGAGTAATTCTGAAGGAAGAATTATGACTGTGTATGCACCGTTGGAGTTGTATGCATGTTGAGCACACAAGGCAGGCCTAGCAATGAATCAAGGCTAGATTCCTTATGGAATACTCCCTCTTGACAGATTGTGTAGGACCTGTGTTGTGTAGGACCGATGAAAAATGGCCAGCCGCTCCCTCTTGACGGGTTAAAGAAACTTTGACTACATATAAATCTAAAATTAATTGTTTGAATCACTGTGAGGGATTATAATTACACGGAATATCTCTCACTATCAAAAGCTAAAATGGCAACTCGTTTTCTTAGATCTGCGGCTAGCAAGTACTCCAAAATGGTAGTGATGTTTATTTGTGGTTGCATCTGTCCTCCAAAATGGGAGTATCAGTTGATAAGATTTCAACTTCTTTCAATAGCAGTAGCACCATTAAATTCACAATTCACAATTCTTGTATTCGAAACAATAGCAGTAGCACCATTAAATTCACAATTCACAATTCTTTGTTGATAAGCTTTCAACAGTAGCAGTAGCTTTCAACAATATCAGTAGCACCATTAAATGCTACTCCAAAATTCGAAACAATAGCAGTAGCACCATTAAATTCACAATTCACAATTCTTGTATTCGAAACAATAGCAGTAGCACCATTAAATTCATAATTCACAATTCTTGCATTAGAAATAGGTCATGATGGAGGAATTAGTCGTTGATTTGTGCCATAGCTTCATGTACCAACAAGGCATCGCAGCTAAGCTGTAAAGGAAGATGCCCTTGTCTTTCTAGTATTTCTTTCTTTATGTGAGGAATATCATATCCATTGCCGCCTCCAATTTTCATAGGTTCCTTCATACATCCATGGAGTGTCAAGAAAATTCGATTTGACTTGCACACCGAATAATCTCGGAAAGCCTGATCCATAATATCAAGATGTCAGCTCATTTTCATGTGAAGTAAGTCCGATCAACATGAGCTGCACTAAGTTTCAGAGCAATTGGGTAAGAGGACATTCATATAAAAGCAATATCAGCATAAACATAAAGCAAAGTACTTATCAACATTACCTTATCAACGGCAGTTACAAGTTTAGCTGTTGTTTTTGCTGTTGTTTTGTACTGGATTGACTGAATGGAATTAAATAACCCTAGATCCAAGATGTTAAAATCAGGCGAATTTGCGGGTTGACATATGAGTCGAATGTCGAACCCATCTTGCTTGGCAGCATCACAAAACAGTTTATCATTAGGCGCAATATGAGGCGGGCATTGTCTTGTTGTATGTATATGGGCTTATTGGCGTCTTCACGCGGCCATTTAGCACGAATTGATGGCAAGACTTTTTCAATCAGAAAAGTTCGAATGACCTCCTTTGTAATTGACTCAATGGGCTTCATTTCTATTGTCCCTGCAGGCCGGTTAGAACTCGATCTCTTAGCTGGTTCGTATGTCACGAAAGGGAAGCAACCAATTTTTCCATCAAAGGTGCAGTTGCCATCAGAATCAAATCTTGGTCGAGCAAGAGCAGTCAGAAGCATGATTTTAGGAATGTAGTTTTTGTTTTTGCATGTCCGTGTGGGCTCATGTTCACCTTGAACTGTATAATATCTCTCTGTCTTCCGTGTGATGTTGAACCATTTCTCATCAATGAAAACAAAATCAAACAGTCCTTTAAACACCGGATCATTAGGTATGCTCATTGGGTCAAGCATAGATAGACACCACTTCAGACGATCCTTCTTGTTCTTATCTATCAAGTACGGCTTTATGCTGTTTGAGACACGCTTTATGATACCTTCCCGTTTCATTGAATGCAACTTGCTTTTACTGACATGTAAGTGGGTGGACAAGTCATCTAGTGTTGTACGGCTTGACAAAGGAAGACCACGAAGCACGGAAACATCCACTTCTAACTTCTTACGGCCACACTTAGATTTTCGAATAGAAACATCAACCAAACTATCTTGATCCAGACAACTTTTACCTTGTTTCCAAATACGCTGTACTGTCCGAATGGGTACCGAGAATGCTACAGAAACTTCCCTTGTCTCATGGCCCTTCAAGTTACCGTTGTTGGCTCTTGCTAGCAAAGCTTCAAATATCACTCTCCGTTTATCATTAGACACGTCATTCCTATGTGCATTCTCTTGAGCATCTGGAGCATTTTCATTAGCAACTGGAACCCCAAAACCATGATCCAAACCTGTATAGTCAGATTTAGTATTTCAGTGTGAGCGCTTATATGTGACAAAGGATTGACATGCTTAGAACTTTGTGATCGAGAGAGTTTACCTATCATCAACTCTTCAGTTGGTTCCACATTCAAATCAATATCACCAATTGCTCTTCGACCTCCGGAACTTGATGGCACATTGAAATCAATATCTCCTAGTACTCTTTGACCTCCACAAATTGTATTAGCAAGAACTGCATATGAGTTTGAAAGCAATACTTATCACATAATCAGCCAACCTGAGAGTATAAAGGTACAACCTGCAAACTTGACAAGTCAAATCTTACCTTGGCCAAGATCATGAGAGGTCATTGTTCTTGCCACCACCGGAGATAAAGATCTTGCAGATGGAGACATAATGATCTCTCTAGTGTAGCTGATGGCGATATCCCACGTCTCATAGAAGGAGACCTCACCACTGGAGATAGATGCATCCTTGGTGACAGGAACATCCTACTTAGTGGGGATCTAAAAACTGGCATGTTCGCACAAGGGGACTTCCTTTTCGCCGAGCTAGTTGAAGCTGCAGGATCTCCTTGTTCCATTTGCATACTCCTCTGTCCTCCTGGTTCTTGAACATCTAACCCTCCTTGTGTAGCCTCAGGTTGTGGGCCCTGCAGGAGCATCAATTGAACTATGAGCTGAAAATGTATTGCTACATGTATCAGAAAATTCAGATGAACTGCCAATTCCAACACAAATATGCAGCAGCTCGAAAGTGGACAACTCAGAATGCATAAAACTTTCTGATCAAATTAGTGTCTTCCAAAGTGTGGAGCAGCTTCCAAACGAAATTGACCCAAAGTGTGCGAGCAGATTTGGGCAATGTACTCTGTACTCCTCAACAGCAATCAGAGCAACAAGGAAAAACTCGAGTAAGAGTTGATTGCATTTCTGTGTTCAGACCGATGAGGACAATATTTGTGTAGTATGTCTGCAGGGGAGTAGATAGATTGTGCGAGCAGCTTCCAAAGTGGACCATCGGCAAATGACACATTCGAACATCACCCATTTGGCAAGTAAAGAAAGGGAAACAAGCAATTCCGAACATCCGAACATCAAATTGACCGAACGAACAAGTCATCAACGAAAATAGAGTGTGCGAGTACTAACTGTCAATTCATCGAACACCTTACGTGCAGAAATGTGGTGTTGTACCTGCACAAATTGTTGAGCCCTCCTTCGCTGATGCTGGAGCGAGACGTGATTGCCGGGGAAGCCGCTCCACCGATGGTCTGGCGAGGGAAGTGGCAGACGCGTGCGAGGATCCGGCGGCGCTGCTTGACGGGAGGAAGGGGCAGACGGAGGAGCGTGACGGGGAGGAGCGAGGAACCCGTGACGAACAAGGATCCAGCGGCGCTGCTTGACGGGAGGAAGGGGAAGACGAACGACGAGCTAGCACTTGTCCATTTAGGTAGCGACGACTACGGAGTTGGCTCTAAACAAGACGATGACAATGGAGTTGGCCAACAGGAAGGCCCCAACTTGAAGACGATGGGAGGGCAAAAAGGTAAATTCACTGTTATCTTAATTTATCCAAACTGATCTGAAACGTCAATTATTAAAAAAACGGAGGGAGTAGCTAGCTAGGGTAGCTAGCCACTGCATGCCACCCCTTCTGTCGCCGGCGTACAGTGTTAGCGCCAGTAGTTTCCAACATTTGAAATCAGCCGCTTGACTGGTGTCGTGATGTGAGTGACGGTCCTAGCCTGCTCGCTCGGCTGCTCCTGCCGCGCGCACGACATGGCAGTGATCAGCACCTGTAAGTCTGTAACCGCAGCCACCAATGCCAACGCGCTCAGAATGCACCGTGATGTTCATTGATATTATCATGGGCCGATCACCCAGCCCAGCCCGAAAACGGAACCCATCCCCCACCGGCTTGGCCTTCTCCGGGCACGGGCACGCCCCGCCCCCGTGGACCACGGCCGGCTCGCGTCGCACCCCACGGAAATACCCGCGCCGCGCACGCAATTTTCTACGTGGTGAGGCTGGTTCGCTGCCGCTTCCGGCCCGCCGCGAGCAGGGAATAAAACTCCGCGCACTGAAACAACCGAGCTGTGGCCTGGACCTGGACCTGGACCGGACGGAAAGTGTCGGCCGGCACAGCAAGGCCCAGATGATTCGGCGTGCGTCCTTGTCAGGGTTGCACGACATCCTCTCGTGACGGGCCCACCGGATCTACCGCCCTGATGCATCGTGGGATGTACTGACGTAAATACATCCTGGCTTGTGAGCAAGTGGACGCATCAAGATGTCACAGATATGCTATGCCCGTCGTTTTCTCTGATGAGGTTGCCATGTTATTGTGCCACCGTGGTGCTGCGCGAACGACGTCCTCGAGGTCGACTGCAACAACCACCAACGTTGTTCGATCGGCACTCCATGATGTATATATCTATCCTCTTTGCCTTCTTTTTGACCCTTTTGTTCACACGACGACCTGTAACATTAGCCACAACAGTGGAACGTAGCTAGGGACTGGTGATCTGTGGAACGTGGGTACGTACGTACGTAGTGTGGTGCGCCTATGGCCTTCCTCGCTTCACGCGCCGCATGTTGTCGGGGGCTCTACCCTGTGCCCGCCCTACCCTGCAACGGCCAACTTGGCTACTAGTTTTGTCCTTGGGCTTCTAGTTTTGTCCCCATGTAGTCCGCTTTGCGCACATGACTAAACCCCGGTCCAAGGAACATCCAAAATTGAGGAGACAATATAATAAGATAGACAGCCGACTAACCAAACACATAGGATTAAGGGCATTAAAAATCTTATACTACTGTCATGTTGTCGTCGTACTTTATTGGCACAAATCATGGTTTGACAGTGGACTCTATCTACTAGCTACTCTGCAAACAGATGTAGGAAATAAAATGGATAATCCTGAAACATGGATCAAATTGGCATCTAAAAAAATAAAGAAAATTAACAACTCTAAAAGATGCATCTCCCACACCCTTAATAAAAAAATGCTACCCTCTTCTTTTTTTACTTGACGTCCTATACTACGTGCAGTCAAACTTTAGAAAGTTTGACCACCAATTCATTTAAAACTATTTAGATTGACTGTGAAAATTATATCATTAGATTTATCGTTAAAAATACTTTCTAAAGTTCTTTTTATTAGTACATCTTAATATAAAGTTATAAAAAATAGTGTCAAAGTCACGTCTCGGAGATCGTAAAAAGTCAAAAATGTCAAATAAAAAAGAATAGAGTGCGTAGAAAAATAAATTAAGAGAAGAATATTCACAGAATTATCCACAGGAAGGCCGGAAGATTACTGAATTTGACTGAAACAATTGAGTAATCAACAAGTTAATTATCTTTAGAGCACGGGAATTTTCCAGGGTCCCTATGGAAATTGTGTTGTTTCTCATGGAATTTACACTACTTCCTGTAAAATCCTATTGGTTTTGGAACGGTATCCAGATTGTAATGGTGGAGATTAATCATATTGGTTTTGGAAGTCCACAACAGATACAACTATTACGAGGTTGTTGATTCGAAAAAGACAAAGAAACAGTGCCCTATCGCTATTAGGAAAGGATATCGGGCAAGCGATAAGCTGAAGATAAAAGATAGGGAAAAAAACTCTCGTACAAAGACAAAATCAACATCGTCAAGAATAATTGCAGGCTTGGCGTCTCGGCTAGCTGGTCCTCACGAAGAAGAGTATATGCTTCTACTCACGCATGCAAGGATGACGTGCACAGCTGGTCAGGACTCCCGTTTCGTCATGGAACCAAAAGTAACTTACAGGCAGGTTGGAGTCTAGATAAGATGATGCATGTAAGAATATAATTATTTGGGCTTAATCCTACTTGAGTTGAAGTTGCCTGTACGTTCAAGAAACTACTAACAATGTCCAGGTGCTGTTCAATTCCAATACAGAAAACAAGGATACGACGATTCGTGGATGCACTATACATAGAGGAAGTTGAAGTGATGTAAGCTTGAAAGCGTCCTATCACTGCCCACAATGTAGCTCCCGGGAAGGATCAAGATTACAAATGTTCTCTCTTTTAAAGAACTCATGGTAATCCAAGGTTCGAGGACAAGTTAAAAAAGAAGCTGCATTTAGGCAAGAAGAAAGGTCGTTGTGTACAGAGTCCTAATCAACTAGCATCGGGAACACGATTTGCACTGCACGCACTCAGGTAGCGTTTCCTTATGTTAGTAATCTATTGTTTTTAAACAAATATAAGATGAAAGAGGATGGCAAAATTTTATCGGGAGTGGCGGCATATTAATGATTTAAAAATAAAAGGACTAGAGCATCATTATTCATTGCTATGACGACTGATCAAAATTATAATGGTGAGGGTGGATTAGGCATGTATATTTTGGAAACCATGTACCAAGGTGGTAAAGCACTTAATAAGGCACGGTAGTTTGAGGCCAGAGTTCGAGTCCCATCTCCTACCTTAATTGAAAAAGACATATATTATTCCTTCCACACGTTTTTTTTAAGAAGATTGATGGTGGCCAAACATTGACGCATATTCCTTCTACATTTGCTTACATTTTGAGATTTTTGTGTGTTAGCTTTGGAAGTTGCCTTGATTGATAAGACTCAAGAGAGATTAACCCCTCCAAAATTTTAGAGCGTATGCTATTGTTGATTGCTTTCTATTATAAAGATACTGGCTCCCGTTCTATATCACAAAAGAGGTGTCCAATCGAATTGAGATTAGAATTAATTAATTGGATTGGTGAAAGGGGGAAAAAAACATTGTGGTTTTGGCCCCAAGTATTTACAAACAGCATACATAAACAGATCGATGGAAACAGCCTCTTCGAACCAACTTTTAGGCACCGTTCCTAATTAATAGGCTTTTAATACGTATTGGAAGTTTGATTCACATGATGAGAAAATAATGGTCGTAAAATATCACTATATATTATTGGTTTGTTGGAATTAAATGAAATCTTATTGAAAAGAAAGGAATCGAGAAGTTGTAGGAGTTACAAATTAATTCCTATTTTGGGTAAGTGGCTAAGTGGTGGAGAAGTAAAGAAATAGCAGAGACCTGTACGTACTAAGAATTCCAATGCTACACCTGAGCCATATCTAAATCTCTAGGGCAAGCACTGGTCATTTGCAATACTAAGGGTGGAGTTGTAATGTAACATCCTATAATTTTGTAGTCGAATCCTCGAGCATGAAAATGTGGGATTTTAAAAACTTTTAATGCATGATGGTGTTATTTGAATTTTCTATAGAATATTTGAAGTTTTATCGAATTTTGAATTTCACAAAATCAATTAACAAAATACAAACTCAAGTTAAGGTCATGAAATTTGGAAACAAATTAAAGTGTAATCTTAATTTAAGTCACCAAACCGAAAGTTGAATTAAAAAGAAAAGAAAAATAAAATAAAATCCTAAAATCCTAAAAATCCAGTTTGGACAAAAACCTAACCCAACCTAACCCACCCCATTCTTCTTTTTCTTTTTATCCCCATATCCCTCTTGGGCTAGCTTGTTCTCCCTTTCCATCTTCTTGGCCCAACAACACCCGACCTAGCCGACCTTCCCTCCCCAAGCATCGTCCCCTTCAATGCGCCAAGCGCACGCACGCCGCCGCCTGTAGTCACGTCGTCGCTCCTGTGCCATGCGTCATCGCCGTCTATAGCAACAGCGACACCGAGGATACATCACCCACGCCTCGACACCTCCCACGCCGCAGCCACTCTCACCGTGTCGTTTCGCCTATCCACGCCCATGCCATTCACTGCAGTTGCATCGTCGCGCACAGCGTCGCCGCCCACCTTGCTCCTCCCCTTTAAGCCCTGAGCGATGCGCGCACTGAATTCGCCTCTTCGACTGCACCATCCTCCTCATCTCCCCTCCTCTCTATAGAAGAAAAGAGAAGAGCCAGCTCATGGAGCACTACTCTACTTTTCGTCGTCGCCGGGCCACTTGAGCCGCTCAGGTAAGTCCCGGCAATGGCCTCCTTGCATTTTGAGCACACCTCAGCCTTATCTCCCTCGTGCTCACTCTACTTTCCATCCCCCTCCACAAAATCGGCGCTAACGACTTCATCTCCTTCCCCTCCGATGACTGAGTCGTCCGCTCCGCCCCTCTTCGCCACGCCATAGAAACTGCTTGGGTGAGCTTCGACCACCGCCACAATGTCATTCATGTCTACCTCGTTCTCCTGCATGTCATGCTCACTTTCTTCTTGTCTCTCCACACAGAATCACTCAGAGCACCCCTATCTTCTTCCCCTACACAGGTGACCTCGGAGCCATGCCGGCAACCTCCTCCACCACCAAGATCTGTTGTCCTAGCCACAAACACGTAGGTGCCTACGTCACCTCATGTTCTAGGGATAGGAAAAGCTACTGGGCTAGTCAATTTGAGTCGTAGAGCATCGCCAAGATGCCTCGCCATGGTACATTTGTCTCAGGCATTTATCGTTGTGGACAGTCATGCACGGATCTCTCCGCACCATGACAGTGCACTATTAAAAACCCTCAGGGTGTAGATGTTCGTGTGTGCGGCGCTTTGCTGGATTAGCCATCGGCTAGCTGCCGGCGCCTCCTTAGGCTAGGTCGCCAGCACCGTTGCGCATAGCTACGTCGCCGATGTGGACCACCGCGTACCGTGACATTGCTGTTGATAGGGTCACCGATACCGTCGCAACCCATTTTTAGGCTCATCGGCTGTCACCATGTCCCCGCTCACCAGCAATGAGCTCGGTTCGAGCGCGGCCATGGCCTTCCCTGTTTTTCTGGTGAAATGGGGAAGGGGATGCACTGTAGAAACATGATTAGGGTTAGTACTGAACTATGTAGTTAGCAAACAATCTAGTTAATGTTAGTATGACATGTGGGCCCGAGATGATTAGAAAATCTAATTAAAACCTAACTTAAGTTATGAGCCGATGACATATGAGCCCCACCCTTTAAAATGCACTGCATACACCCGGTCTATAGACCTATGCCACTGACATGTTGGCCCACGGCCTAGGTACTCTTCTTGTGGAATGGTTCCACGTGGACCGTGGCCTCATATGTCAGTGACTCATGAATTTTCTTTAGGTAAATAATTAAAATAGAAAAAGTAATAATATCTCAATCTATCATTCATTGTTGCCATTTTCAATTAGAAAATAAATCAAAAAATAAATAAAATGTCTTGGGCCCCACATGTAAGTCGCATTAAGATTTTCTAATTGTAAAATAAATTGGAAATAAAATAAAAATCAATGGGCCCTAATTGTCAGTGAGAAATCTCCTCTCTCCTCTGTTTATTTTGACGATTTTTCCCGAATTTAACTTTGGGGAGCTTGTTATTTCTCGTCTAAACTCCAAAATCGATGATTCTTGTTTCTAAATTCAAACCCTACCCAACAATACTAAAAATTTGAATTTTATAATTCATTTGAATTATTTTAATGCATTTAAATTCATTCAATTTTGGTTGAATTTTACGTAATTAGATTCCAAAGCTCCGGAAGAGCAGCAGATTGAGAACGACCAAGACCAACAAGGCTGTAAGCAAGATGAGTCAACACTTTAATCATTTCACACCTAAATGTAAAATGCAAATTATATTGTTTAAATTATCAAATGCATGCTTTACTTTGATTATAATTATACTGTCACAAGCTTGTAATTATTGCCTTAATATTAATTGAGTCAATAAATTTCATTCCTTGATCTTGGACATTATACCTGGGTGCCCTAGGCATAATGGTATATATAATTAGGTAATAAGTTCGTATCTGAGTGTCATGCTTGGTCTTGCTTAGATACATTGACATGTAGGCATAGAATTGTCTCGATATTATTCTATCATCAAAACTTGATTTGGGCAGTCATTGGATGGAGATGGCTAGTATGTTGAACTTAGAAAAGATTTTCAAAACAAAAACTCAAAAAAAAAACCATTTTAGACTTGGGATGATGGCAAGTCGGGCTGGTGCGATGGTGCACGAGAATTTGTAATGTAGTAGTTGTGCCCGAGTCAATTAAGGACCAAATCCTGTGATGACTTCCCGATCACTAACAGTGCAACCACAAGTCTATAATGGTGTCTACCTTGCCAATAAATTTGCATTGTCTCAGCGTTAGTTATGTGATCTGGTGTAATACGAGAATTGTGTTGGATAGAGATATTTTTTCATACGACGCAAGAGGGGGCCTCCGACCGAATGGGTAGAATCCCTCGGTGGTTGAAACCTTAGTGGGTGTAATTGCATTAGGGTTGTGCATTGTAAAGGCTTTGTGATGATTGTCTTAGTCGCACATCTACGGTATTGTGTTGATATTACAATATGATCGTCTCTTGTGGGTAAAGTTGTGTTACCTCTACAGAGTGAAAGCTACTGGATAGTCATGCCCACAATCATGGGCGATGCATGAGAACTTGCTTGGTTAGTCTCAATTTTACAAAAAAATATACATTTGTGGGTCGGATAAAACTATCGGGTGGATACAACCCTGAGTTTTCATCCTAGGTGGATATAACACAGTGGTTATTAATGGGTGGATGGAACCCTAAAAGTGATATAGCATATGGTGGCCAATCTCTACTCGTAGGGGGATGGAACCTTCGGGAACCATTATCTGCTAACAGGTGGATGGAACATTCACTAGCAGTATACAAGACTAATCAATTTCATATAACTAGTTTAGTCAAAATGCTACTCCCTTTGCTCAAGAATATATGGCATTTTGGACATCGATGCGGTCTACAATATGCAAATTTGATCGTTAATTTTTTATATGAATATGATCATAAAATCATATAAAATTATTATATTATGGAAATATTTTTACGACTAATCTAATGATATCATTTTCACATGACCAATACAAATGGGTTTTTATATATTAGTGGTCAAAGTTAAGAAAGTTTGACTAAACACTTTCTAAAACGTCGTATATTTCTGAACGGATGGAGTAGGTTTTAGGCTTTTACCTAGTCTATTTGAAAAATGACTTTCGGCAAACAAAAAGAACCCCAAGCCTTCCTTTGATAAGCCCTGCATCTAATATAATTGTGTTCTGTGTGTTGGCTTGCGGAGTACGGTTGTACTCACACTTGCTCACTATGAATAAACTCGTAGCCTTCTGACCAAGACCCTACGTCTACTACGTCACGTCTGGACCAAATGGAGAAGATGGCGGCGGGATGTACGCTGGGGACCCTATTTTCTTGCAGGTGGGTAGTGTTGATGGATCCATCTTTTGTTATCTGCTTTAGCGTCTACCTCTGCTTTCCTTATTGAACTCTATGCTAAATATTTGGCATGTCCAGCTCGTACTGTATGACATATGTTTGTACAGACTATTTATGTAATGTGTAATAGTAAGATTTGGTTGATATTCTACGACACATGGGTATCATCCAACAATGTATCTCTGTGCGCTATCTACTAATCTAGGGAATAGTGTGGTGGGACACAGAGGGTTCCAGATTGCTAATCTGTGTCCTAACATGTAATGATCGAGATAGATGCTATATACTATGGATGCCATTTGTCCAGGAAGCACATGAAAGACAAAAAAAGGAAAGTTGGGTTGTGCTTGAGATAGAGTTTGTCGGACCGAAACAGCGACTAGAGGGGTGAATAGGAGCACGATCACTTTTTCATCTTGATCGGATTCAACAAGTTTTTCACTCCAATAGCTATAAGAGCCATGAAGATCAATGTACAAGCATAGCGGAAGGCTTGTATTGAATCTAATTGAAACCCCGAAGCAAAACAACCAAAAGCTCAATTCACACAGAGTTGGACAGTTAGACCTCTCAACATGGGTGGTCTAACCTCTCCAAGGGGCGGTCTGACCTCTTCAAGTGGCGGTCTGACCTCCAGCCCGATGAACAGTAAAATTAGCACGAACTCAAAATCACAAATCGGCTCAACTTTTGATTTGGAGATCCAAATCCCCTCAAATATCAATCATAGCTTATCAAGAAGGTCAGGAACCTATTCCAATCGACGGCCGTGAAGATCAAAACTAAGGTTGCCTGAATTTCATAGATGAGGAAGAAGGGTACAAGAACCAAGCAAAACCAAACTTCGATCCCAAAACTTGCTCGTGGGTAAGAGATGATCAAGATAATCCTAGATGTATTCCCACATGTCACAGCAAGCAAGATCACAACCTGAAACTAAAGGAAAACCAAGGAAACACCAAAAATTCAAAAGTAACAAAAGAGAGAGCAAGAACAAGAATAGATTCATCTTGAGGCAAACTTGCTTGGATTGATTTGAGATTGAAGTTGGTTTACAACCACTCCACCATGGAGGACAAAAGTTCAATACTTGAGCACACAATCGATCCATCTCTCACAAATCTTAGCCTCAACTACTCCAAAATCCCCAAAACACAAATTAGGGTTTCTCACTTAAGAGCTAAGGGACTCCACATCTGGTCATCCCCTTATATAGTGGAGGCTAGGCAATGAGAGGAAACTCTAATAGGCACCCATTAAGCCCACACGCAAACGGGTCTATACTTATGCACGCTTCTCAAAGCAGATGACGAACTGGACTTCTCAAATCCGTTTCTTCGTGATCTTTATCTCTATTTGACCTAAACCACCTCTCCTTGCGCTGTCTTGTGCCGTGGTTTAGACAAAGTTCACTAAGGCAGTATTTTGGTGAAGTTACCAAAATACTCCTTCTTGATCTTTCTCCAAAGACCAAGTTCAATCTTTATAAAGCAATCGCACGTTTCGCCACGTGTAGGTTGATCAACGACTCTCTTCATGTCGGCAAGTGTCTCCCATCCGGCTCCCACTGAAACCACTATGGCACTTGCACCGACCCCTGTGCCGCTTGATGCAACCCGTCGCACCGAACTTCCCATTCAGTCATCCTTGTCCATTATGCGCTATACTTGAGTCCACTGACTTCACCCGGCATCCTCGATCGTTCTGGTCCTCACTCTCCAGGCCTAGTCTCGATCATCCACACCGTTGACCGTCGTTGACCTCTAACCTCTAAGCCTCCTGCACAACAATAGACTAAGAAGTCGATTCCAGGAACAAGTTCTTCATAACTTGACATACGTTAGTCAAAACATGCATAATACAACATACATGCACTGAAACCCATGAGATTGACTTAACTTACGAACATCGCCGCCAAGATGGCTAGCAAACAGGGCAAAACTAGTCACATTGCCACCCATGGCCGATCTGACCGCCACCTGGCCGGTCTGACCGCCCAACCAAGGGACTTAGCCAAAATTTCTCCCTGGAAATCTGAAACCTCTTTGGAAATTTCAAACGAATAGAACTTTTGACTCAAAGCTCTAAAAATTATGAGACCAAGTGTAGAAGAAACCCCTCTCTTGTCTACACCCTCTATTTTTGGCCCAATCCAAAATTCAACACAACCTTTATGGCCGGTCAGACCGCCGCCTCCTGGCCGATCTGACCTCCAACTCTTGGCCAAAACCCTGGCTGATCTGACCGCCAGAGGTGGTAGGTCGAACCACCACAGAGGTCGATCTGACCACCACCCTGGATGATCTAACCGCCTACTACCTGACAGAACTGAAACTTTGCTGAAAATGAGTGTTTCGACAAACCTTTAACACCATTGCCAATTGTATCATAATCCTAAGATCGTGAGCATATCCCTATGATATCCACAATCTCCCTCTTGATGAGCACATTGGCAATTTCTTAAAAATATAAGTTTGAGGTTTGAAAAAAAAATACTCGACGTTTTCGCGCAATGGCACAACTAGGTCAAGAGAGAGCAATGGAAATGACCAAGTTGGCTTCAGATTAGAATAAGCAAAAGGAAGGAAGAAAGCTTCAATTTCTAGAGAAGAGTCAAAAATCTCACTTAAGTTCCATATGAAGGAACAATTGTTCAATTTGACCTTTGATCATTGTGAGGTTCCAAGAGTTGCAAATCAAGTCCAGAAATAGCAATAAGATCACAAGAATGCAAATTAGATGCTCCCCCTCACTATGATCATTATTTTTCAAAATTTTTATTTTCTCCAAATAGCTCCCTCTTTTACCATTTTTGTTATATCTTCTCTCCCTTTGACAATGGAGTCATCAAGAAATCACGCCTTCCTCTCAATCAGAGATGACAAGTGTAGAAATGAGGAAGAAGCATAAGAAAGAGCATTCATGAAATGCAATGGAGTGGCTTCATTTTTTTTTGTATTTTTCAGATTTTAGCACAAGAAGCTTTTGAGATTACCCAAAAGAACAAGCTAGTATTTCTACTATTACTCAATACATATCAAGCCTGAAAGTACTAACAAGATCATGTTAAGACATATATATCAAAGCTAAGCTAGAAGGCTCAAGATAAAGTAATGAATTGTAACAATTTAAGCAAAACTTCAAAATTAGCAAGTTCATCCACAGAGATCATAAAGTGATAATGACCATATCAGAATGTCAATATAAGATCAAGAAGCTAACAACAACCATCCTAGAGACAAAAAGTCCTCAATAGAAATATTTTGCTCAAATTACCTCAATCACCCAAAAAAATTTACAATGGTTTTCATTTGTAATGAATATTGATGTTGGTTAAAGGTCTATCTTAGTGAAGAAGATCATGAACTATGAGTCATCCATAAATTCTTCCTAAGCTTCAACCAGGGCGACAAATCTTGAGGTTCATGTCAATTTTGACAAGCAGTCCCTATGAGATCGTCTGGATTGTCAAACTATCTCTAAGTTCATGTCTTTGACATGCAATCTCATGAGAACAGTTTGGCACAATTTAACCACATGAGTGTCACGACCCGACTAGGGGCCACCTGAGAGGACCTCCTAGATTTCCCAAAAGTCCACCAGGACCTCCCAGGAGGATCTCCAGGACCACCCAAGAGGTCCAGCAGGACCACCTAGAGGTCCTGAGACCTGACCCGAGGAGGTCTTGAGATCCAGGACCTCCCCAAATGCCATGACCACACTAGGAGGAGGTCGTGGGACTTGGAAAATCCCTCATCTTCTGTGTTCCGAACTAGTCCCAAGGACCAACATCTAATTCACACAGCAACACAAGTGATAATCATACATCAATGATAACTTAATTAACAACAAAAGAGTTGATTGCAAAGTTGGCTTATAAGCCGACAAAAGGGCAACTTTACACAACAAAAACAAAGAGGGTCTATCCAATACACCACAGGCAATTGGTTAGAGGGTGTGGCCTAGTCGTCCAGGACCTCTTGGTCCTCAGCAAAGATCTCTTCACCTGCTCAAAAGATTATTTCAAGCAAGAGTGAGCATAACAACCGTGCTCGCAAGTCACACCCGTCAAATAACAGAATGACATGCATAATTAGATATCACAAGGAGAGCTTATAGGATTAGTTTGCATAAAGCCAAGTTTCTTACAATTACAAGTAATAGTTTCGGAGGCAGATTACACTATACATAAAAGTTCATTTTCAACACTGATTTTGATTGAATGGTAACAAGGGAAAGAGGTGTAGGATGACCTCCTAACACTAGGCTAACCGCCAAGGGTTCCCCACCCAGAACACACTGGATAGAAATCCAGGACCAGTTTTCAAAACCATTTGAAAACCAAAACCAAAGACTAACTTAGAGAGGCTTTGCTAGCATGTCCATGACCGTGGACACGGCTATTCGAATAGATTTTCACTCTGCAGAGGTGTACAGCTATACCCACAAGAGATAACCAATTTGCACTGCCCGCTCACACACTTTCAAAGGTGTGCGGCTAAAAGGTTA
This sequence comes from Ampelocalamus luodianensis, assembly GCA_036346255.1. Classification (NCBI taxonomy): domain Eukaryota; kingdom Viridiplantae; phylum Streptophyta; class Magnoliopsida; order Poales; family Poaceae; genus Ampelocalamus; species Ampelocalamus luodianensis. The sequence goes on from CM070633.1 coordinate 43,952,385, forward strand.
TCACAAGACCTTTACAATGCTCCTTCTCACCAAGGTCCTCCTTGCTAAGGTTTCATCCCCTTTGGGATACCCATCCGCAGGGTTCAGGCCCCCTCTTGCGCTAGGTGAGAATGTAAGAAAGTAATTCATGAAGGACCACCCACACATCCAAAGGACAACCATGGTGAGACATTGCAAATTATTCTCCCAGGTCCCACCCACACAAGACTTGTGGTTGCATGAAAGGGCTTAGCAAAGTAACGCTCAAAGACCAGTCCTTAATTGACATGGGCGACATCCTCAACCTTGGGGTGTCGGTTGACACGACCCCCATGCACTCCCCGTGCACCTACCATGAGACCAACCAAGGTTCGCCCACGTCCAAATCATTTTCCAACATTTGCATTTGAAAGACGGTTTTCATGACAACCCAATGCCATGGTCAAAACATTTAAGGTAAAACAGTGGTCTTTGGCAAAACTTTTCAAAACAAGATTTTGATCTAAGCATAACTAAGCCTAGCTTTTCAAAAGATCCTGGTCCATACTATTGCATCAACCAGGTTTTATCTGAGGTGACAACAAGTTCGGTTACAATATCAATGTGGGTCATACAAAGGAGTTAGGTGTAACTAAGAGTGTAAAAACTGGTATTGAAATACTAAGTAAAATATGCATGCAATACTAGCTGGGAACAGAAGTGCATAGGTTGAAATAATGGGTGTCAAAATGATCAAGGGTATGACTTGCCTTGCTCGAAGGCTTGGGGATCTTCTTCCTCGAAGAACTTGGGCTCCTCGGTGCGGTCGCAATCTAAACGAAAGAACAAAGCCAACTCAAAACAAGCTCAAGTAAAAACCAAAAGAACTTCAAAGAAAGCACCACTAGAACCAACAAAAGAGCTTTGAAGGTTTGGAAGAGGTCCAGAGAGCTATCGGAGGAGGTCCAAACCTTGGGAAGAAGGTCCAAAGAGCTGGTTGAGAAAGAGCTAGAGAGTTGGAAATGAGGAAGAAGGCAAGGATGGAGTGTTGTCCAAGCCTATAAGGCATGGGCTGCAGGAGTTCAAGGACACACATGTTCAAGGAAGGGTGGAGGAGAGGATAGGAGCAGGTAAAGGAGGGGACAAGAGGGGAGGAGGGGTACAACAGAGGTGACAACACTAAATGTGTCGTAGCAGCATTTAATGTTCAGAGACTTTCTGCTGCAAGCGTGCAGAAAGGAGAAAGTGGACATGGTTGGCTTAAACAAAGAGGTTGATCAAAGCAACAGGAGAAAGTTGTGATCAAAGGAGAGGTCCAACCAAGGGGTGGTCATAGGAGGAGATTCTGCGGGAGGTGGTCCTGTGGGAGGAGGTCATGAGGAGAAGGTCCCACAGAGGGCCAAGGAGGTCCTGTCTTACTAGGGTGGTCTTTGCAAAAAGGCCATGGAGGGTTGTCTTTGCAAAAAGACCAGAGGTCATGATAAAAGAGGGTGGTCTTTGCAAAAAGACGAGAGGAGGAGGAGGAGGTCCAAAAGACAAAGGAAAAGGTGTGACAAACTAGGACCCTACGATCTTGATCGGGTGGTCCAAGGAGATGGGAATGTGCGGACCACGCGAAACGCGCACTTACATTAGGGCCACCCGAATTCAATCGGACGCCCTAAAATGTAAGGGAACGTTCGAACCATCCAAACACCTCTTCTCAATCGGGCCATCCAAGCAAAATCTAACGGTCCTAGAAAGGGGAAGACGCGCACTAGATCTGGACTTAAAGGAGGTCCCGCACAAAGGGGTTTTAACGGGTGAGATTCAAAGGGAAGGGGATCTAACGGAGGAGATCCAGGAAAGAGGTCCAAGGCTAAGAGACTCAAGGGCAAAAGGGTACAAAGGAGGTCCTAACTGCCAGGAAGGAACCACAGGAGGTCCTAACGGTCAAGATCTCACAAAGGGAGGTCCTGACAGTCAAGATCTCACAAGGGGAAAGGTTTGAAACACAAACCTGAGCTTAAAACAGCTCAAGGGTGATCGTGACCTACAAAGAAGGTCAGGGCCACAAGGTGGTCTGGACAAAGGAGTGGTACAAACACAAAGGAGATCTAGACCTGAGGAGGTCTAAACCAAAGAGAAACACGGAGGAGGTCTAGACCTGAGGAGGTCTGGACCACAGAGGGGAACGAAGTAAGCACGGGGAAGGAGGAACACCAGAACTGCAACAATTCCATCAAACCGACAAAACTCACAGAGGGCTTAGTTGAAGTTGGAGTTAATCATTTGAAACCATTCAAAAATCTCAGTTTAAGCTTTTAGACTTCGAGGAAACCAAATGGTTCGCTTTATTTTGAAATTCGAAAAAGCTTCGAAAACCAAGGTGTTACAATGAGAATCTTGATATTTGATTTTTCATTTTTGCACAAGAGTAATTTTAGATTCACAAAGGAACTAGAAACTTAAGAGATGTTCAATACTAGATTCAAGAGCTAACAAAGCAATTTTAACAGGGCCAATATCACAAAAATATCACTAATTGTGCAACTAGCTAAAAGATCCACAACTTACAATTTTTAGTACAAGTTGTCTTAAAGTTCTAGCATATTTAGCAAAAACTAAGCTACACATGTGAAAGCGTGATAATTCTAGCAAGTCAAAGAACTAGACATGGAACTGAGCAAGAATTGAAACACTAAAGCTCAAAAGGGTAATAAGCATAGCTTCATCAATTTAAATGACAATCAGTAAAGCTTATGTTACAATGCATTTTTTGTGATTTTTATATGAATGCAATATGATACAATGAGATGCAAGAAAGACTTAAAAGCCTAAAAGATAAAAAAGAACTAGCAAGATCAAAAGAAGATCAAGGAAAGCTCAGATGAACAAGAAAAGCTCAGAAAAGAACCAACTCCCCCTCAAACCAACCTATAGGGGTAAATTACTCCTAACTCACTTTTCAAGGTGGCAAACCTAGTTGGGTCTAAAGGCTTAGTGAGGATATTAGCTAACTGAGCCTCGGACTCCGCAAATTCTAGCATAATATCACCCTTCTTTACATGATCTCTAAGGAAGTGATAGCGAATGTCTATGTGTTTGGTCCTAGAATGTTGCACAGGGTTCTTAGTAATATTAATGGTAGAAGTGTTATCACAGAGATGAGGAACACTAGCAAAAGTTAACCTATAGTCTTTAAGAGTGGACACTATCCACAGAATCTGACTACAGCAACTAGCGGCAGCTACATATTCAACTTCTGCAGTGGATTGAGCAATAGAGGACTGCTTCCTAGAAGACCAAGAGACAAGAGAAGTGCTTAAGAAGTGACAAGTGCCTGAGGTACTCTTCCTATCTAGCCAACAACCCACAAAATCAGAATCAAAAAACCCTGGAATGGACAAGGAAGATGAGCAGGAATACCAAATGCTATACTGGAGAGTAGAGTGAAGGTACTTGAAAATGTGTTTGACAGCTTGGCGATGGGAAGTCCTCAGAGACGCCTGAAACCTCACACAGAGGTAGACCGCGAAGTGGATGTCCGGTCTTGAGGCCGTCAGGTAAAGGAGGGAGCCGATCATGTTATGGTAATCGTATTTATCCATGGTTTCTCCTTCCTCATCTGGATCCAAAGCAGTCGAAGTCACCATGGGAGTAGCGATCGGCTTGCAGTCACCCATCTCGAAGTGCTTGAGCAAATCCTTGGTGTACTTCGTTTGATAGATGAAGATCCCTTCCTTACATTGCTTGATTTGAAGCCCTAAAAAGTAGTTGAGTTCTCTCATCATACTCATCTCAAATTCTCTAGATATGATCTCAGAAAAACTGGAAACAAGAGTATGAGAAGAACCACCAAAGATAATATCATCTACGTAAATCTGAATAAGCAAGAAGTTATTGCCATGCCTATAAATGAATAGAGTCTTGTCAACTTTACCCATCTCAAATTTATTCTTAAGCAAGAAAGTCTTAAGTTTATCATACCAGACACTATGGGCTTGCTTAAGACTATACAAGACTTTGGATAGCTTGAAAACATGATATGGATGCTTGAAAATTTCAAAGCCTAGAGGTTGCCTAACATACACTTCCTCCTCTATGTATCCATTCAGAAATGCACTCTTGAATCCATCTGATGCAGCCTAAAACCCTTAGATGAAGCAAATGCAAGCAGAATGCGAATAGCTTCTAATCTAACAATAGGAGCAAAAGTTTCATCAAATTCTAACCCCTCAACCTGGCTAAAGCCCTGAGCTACCAATCTAGCCTTGTTTCTAACCACAAAACCATCCTCACTTTGTTTGTTTTTGAACACCCAACGGATTCCTATCATATTATGATCACTAGGATGCTCTAGTAGGTTCCAGACCTTGTTCCTCTCAAAGTTTTCTAACTCCTCATGCATAGTATTGACCTAGCTCGAATCAGATAAAGCATGTGATATATCACTGGGTTCGAAAGAAGCAACAAATGCAGAATAGGAGTAGATACTCGGATCATGATACCTAGAACGAGTGACTTGCTCATGAAGATGATCAATCATCTGATCCGGGGGATGATGCCTCTGAATGTGAAATAGAGCGCCCAAGAGAGATAACTCCTCTTCGACCTCCGCAGGTACTGCTGATGATGAAGATGCAGCAGGAGCCTCAACTGAAGGTGAAGTAGTGGAAGCAGGTTCTTCAATTAGATCAGGAGAAGTAGCAGCAGCAGGCGGGAGACATACATTAGCTTCATCCTCATCTTTCTCCACAAAAATGATCTATGTTACCTGTGAGTCACCTGAAATATCTGATCTAGCTCCAGGGCTAATCTCATCAAAAGTGACATTGCATGTCTCCTGAACAACGTTAGTCTCAACATTAAGAACCTGAAAACCCCTTGAATATGCAGGATAATCCAGAAATAAACCATCAGAAGTCGTTGACTCAAATTTATCTAGGTTTCCTGTCTTGAGAATAAAACACTTGGCTCCAAAAACTCAAAAAATGAGAAACAGAGGGTTTTCTACAAAACCGAAGCTCATATGATGTCTTACCCAAAGGCGGTCTTAAGAAGACATGATTGGCAACATGACAAGTTGTAATAATAGCTTTGGCCTAGAACCTCCTCGGAGTGCTATACTCATCTAGCATCGTTCCTAGTCATCTCGACAAAGGTTCTGTTCTTCCTTTCCATCACGCCATTTTGTTGAGGGACGTGTGGAGAAGAGAAATGATGCTCAATACCACACTCAGCACAGAAAGAGGCAAATGAGGCATTCTTGAACTCCGTACCATTGTCACTATAAATCGCTCTCAAGGCACCGGGGAGTTCAGAAGCCAAGCGAAGAATAAGATCATGAAAATGATCAAAAGCTTCATCCTTCAAAGCAAGAAAGAACACCCAAGAATATCTCGAGAAATCATCGACTATGACAAGAATGTACCATTTGCCACCGGCTGACCGAACCTTAGAAGGACCAATAGTATCCATGTGAAGCAACTATCCCGGCCCATCACTATAGTCAATGAAGAGTGTGAGGCGGCAACTTGCTTGCCATGCTTGCAGGGTACACACACAGCATCCTTGACAGCTTTGAGTTTGGGAAAACCTCTCATGAGATTAAGGTTACCAACTCGCGTCAGATGATCAAAACCAATGTGCCCTGCCAGAACTCAAAAGAAGATACAATCAAACACTTGAGAGACCTAGCAAGCGATTCAAAAAAGTTAGCTCCAAAGATCCTACCAACTCTAGAAATCCCAAAAACAAGCTCACCAGCTGAATAAAGAACACGACAAGCATTTTTCTTAAATCTAGTCTCATAGCTATCATCAAGTAGTTGCGAGACAGAAAGCAAGTTGTACCTTAGCTTGTCCACAAGGGCGACATCCTTCGGGATGAACTTGTCATTCACCCTGATCAATCTCGTTCCTTCAATCCGCCCTTGTGTATCATCTTCAAAGGTGATGAAGTCATCACCCGTCGACTGCGTGAAGGAGGTGAACCATCTTGAATCTCTGGTCATGTGGCGTGAACTACCGGAGTCAACGAACCACGTGTTCTTTTACCTTCCGCGGCGATCCTGAAAATCAAAGCATAGAAGAACGATGTGTCTCAATACTGAGGTTAGTTAAACATGACTTGGGAACCCAATACTGAGACACATGTCTGCGAGAAGTATGTAAAGCAGAATTGCTAGCCTTGATTCTACTTGAGGTTCAATCATGAGCAATGGTTACACGAACATGAGATGCATCCTATCTAGGAACTTGATGATGATGAGCACGTGAAATAAATCCTAGTCCATGTTTCTTATTTTCTTGATGACCATGTCTCATGAAGGTTCAAGGTTGATGAGATAAAAGTCTAGAAAGATTTTTCTTTGCATTTTTCAACCTACGCTAACAGAACTCAAGAAAATGTCCATCCTTCTTGCAATAGGTGCAATGGTACTTGGTACCACTGGGAGATGCACCTTTTGACTCAAAAGGTGGTTGGGCAAAACCTGTAGATTTGAAGAGAGTTTTTACGGGTTGGGTTTTGAACTCAACTAAGCCATTTTCCAAGACATGAATGACATTTGGCTTGGACTTATCTTGAGCAAAGTTGTATCCTAACCCTTACTTCTTATAAGGAGTTTTGGACTTATCAAGAATCATGTTTAACTGTTTCTTACTCTTAGAGAATTTTTCTAATGTATCCTTGAGTTAAGCATTCTCTTTTTCAATATTAAGATATGATTCACAAGTTTTAGCCTAAATGACTCTAGCATGCTTCTCTTTATAAATAGCAACTTCAAACTTAAGGACTTCACATAAAGCACAAGGAGCATAATTAATTTTGTCTTTAAGCTTGGTATACATAGCTCTAACTTCTTCTAATATATCTTTTACTTCATGTTCGTGTTCTAAGCAAAATAGCAAGCGCTAGACTCAACTTTATCAGAAATGACTAATTTGCTAGATTCTAAGAATTTTTCATATGGAACAGATTTAACTTCAATTAACTCAGTCCTAGCATTTTCTAGTTGGTGCAAGGCAACATCATGAGCATTTTGTAATTTAGCAAGTTCAGAGTGTAAAGCATGGCAGGATGAACATTCATCAGCCAAGGTAGTTAGAATCGCGATCCTACTCTTAGAATCTTACGATTCTACGAACCCACGACAGCCTGTCGATCCAAATCGCACCGTGAATCGGAATCAGGTAGAATCGTGGTAGAGTCGCGATCCAAATCGTAGAATCGCGTAGAATCGTGTAGAATCGCAGAGTAGAGTCGTGGTAGAGTCGTTTGGACAAAAAAAATTGCATTTTTTTGCATTTTTTTATTTTTAGAGGTCAAGGTTTGCTGATATTTTATTTTAGAGCAAAATTTATTGATATTAATTTCTGAGAATGAAACTATAAATATCAGTATGGTAATGCTAGTACAAATATCTATATTATGACATGAGCAATGTTGAGCTTGATAATGATAAGCTATTTTTATTCCTGTATGTCTAGCTGCTTTTAAGGAACATGCAAGTGTTGCAATTAGATATTGATTTACAAAAGTTGTGAACATTTCTCATGTAATTGTAGTAAACTAGTCATGGTCATTGGTTGTTCTCCGTAGTTCGAACTATATCACCTATCATGTCGATTACCATTATGCTTTTACATTTGTGCGATAAAAGTGCTTTGTCCCTTTTTGGATTATAAGTAAGTGGTAAACCATATAAAAATCATACAAACTTATAGTATAGATATTAAATATGTGTATTTTACAATTCAGTAGAATCGATTCTACGATTCGATACTACGATTCGATCCTACCGGAGGCAAATCGATCCAACTTAGGATCTCAACTCTGACTACCTTGTCATCAGCATCAAGATTCTTAGCATTCACAAGTTCTAATGTCAGATTATCAACTTGTGACTCTAAGTCCTTATTCCTAGCCATGGTGAACTCTAAAGCCTTATCCTGGCTAAGAAGTTGCTCAAAGATGGTGTCACATCTAGATGAAAGAACTTTATAGGATGTAGGTACCTCATCAATGTTATCGACAACAACGGAGTCGTCCATGAAGTACATGCTGGCGAAGTCATTTGCCTTCCCTTTCTTCTTCTCTTGAGGAAGCTCCTTCTCCTTGTCCTCCTCACTACCGGAGACCACATCACTCAAGAATTGTTCTCCAGAAGCGGCAAGAACCCGGTGAGTAGCCTTCCTGAGCTTGGCAGCATCAAACTTGGACTTGTTCCCTTGAGGCTTCCTCCAAGCTGCCTTCTCCTCCTTGTGGTTGCTCTTCCCTTTAAGCTTGGGGCAGTTTGCTCGGATGTTGTAGAGCTCTCCACACTCATAGAATGTCACAGGGCCGCCTCTCTTCTTGTTTCTCACATTATTATGGGCATGTGTGAACTTTTTGGCTAAGAGGGCTAACTCGGGCTCAGGGATACTCTCAAGTTCCTCTTCATTGATTGCAAATAAACATGCAAGTAAAAAATCTAGAGGAAGATTCAGAAGAGGCATCAGAAGTTCTCTTGAGAGGGTCTGCTACTAAAGTCATATTCTCCTTCTTAGGATGATCAATCCTCTTGATCTCATGAGTCTTGAGCTTACTATAGAGCAGCTCCAAAGTGAGATTAGAAAGATTGACATTCTCCTCAATCACAGTAGCTTTCATTTCTCACTCCTTGGTGTTGATTGCAGCCAAGAGGTGGGTGGCATTCTCAGACTGAGAATACTCGATGTCGATCGCTCTCAACTGGTTAAGCACCTTGTTAAAGCGAGTGAATACATCATCGATGCTCTCTCCAGGGCGCATCTCGAACTTGTTGTATTCTCACTTGAAGACCGTTTGACGTACTTGCTTGATTTGGGACGAACCCTCATGGAAGGTTTTGAGGGTATGCCAAATCTCGTGCGCGGTCTCAAGATGATATATCCTGCCATACTCCTGTCTACCAAGCCCAACATATAGGAGGTTCTTTGCCTTATGGTTGTTAGCCAAGACGGCTGCTGAAGCCGGCGTAGCAACCTCGGGCAAAACAAGCGGGGGTCGAACAACCTCCCATATAGTTTGACTTTCGCTCTGAAGGTAGACATGCATGTGATTCTTCCAATAAGCATAGTTGAGCCCATCAAAGACATACGGCTTGGTGGAGTACATCTCTATCGCCAAGTTTAGTGACCGGTTAAGATCAAGAGTGAATTAACCGGGCTCTGATACCACTTGCTGGACTGAAACGACAACTAGAGGGGGGTGCATAGGAGCACGATATCTTTTTCACCTTGATCGGATTCAACAAGTTTTTCACTCCAATAGCTATAAGAGCTATGAAGATCAATGTACAAGCATAGCGGAAGGCTTGTATTGAATCCAACCGAAACCCCGAAGTAAAACAACCAAAAACATCAAAAAAAACTCAATTCACACTGAGTTGGGCGGTCTCACCTCTCAACATGGGCGGTCTGACCTCTCCAAGGGGCAGTCTGACCTCTTCAAGTGGCGGTCTGACCTCCAGCCCGATGAACTGTAAAATCAGCAAGAATTCAAAATCATAAATCAGCTCAACTTTTGATTAGTTGATCCAAATCCCCTCAAATTTTAACCATAGCTTATCAAGAAGATCAGGAACCTATTCCAATTGACGGCCATGTAGATCAAAGCCAAGGTTGCCTGAATTTCATAGATGAGGAAAGAAGGGTACAAGAACTAAGCAAAACCAAACTTCGATTCCAAAACTTGCTCGTGGGTAAGAGATGATCAAGATGATTCTAGATGTATTCCCACATATCACAGCAAGCAAGATCCAAAAGTCACAAAAGAGAGAGCAAGAACAAGAATAGATTCATCTTGAGGCAAATTTGCTTGAATTGATTTGAGATTGAAGTTGGTTTACAGCCACTCCACCGTGGAGGACAAAAGCTCAATACTTGAGCACACGATCAATTCATCTCTCACAAACCCTAGCCTCAACTACTCCAAAATCCCCAAAACACAAATTATGGTTTCTCACTTAAGAGCTAAGGGACTCCACATCTGGTCATCCCTTTACATAGTGGAGGCTAGGCTATGAGAGGAAATCTTAATGGGCACCTGTTAAGCCCGTACACAAACGGGTCTACACTCACGCATGCTTCTCAAAGTGGATGACGAATTGGGCTTCCCGAATCCGTTTCTTCGTGATCTTTATCTCTATTTAACCTAAACGCTGTCTTGTGTCGCGGTTTAGACAAAGGTCACCAAGGCAATATTTTGGTGAAGTTACCAAAATACCCCTTCTCGATCTTTCTCCAAAAACCGAGTCCAATCTTCATGAATCAATCGCATACTTCGCCACATGTAGGTTGATCAACGGCTCTCTTCATATCGACAAGTCTCTCCCATCCGGCTCCCACCGAAACCACTATGGCACTTGCACCGACCCCCACGTCGCTTGATGCAACCCATCGCACCGAACTTCTCATTCGGTCATCCTTATCCATTATGCACCATGATTGAGTCCACTGACTTTACCCGGCATCCTCGATCGTTCTGGACCTCAGCTCTCCAGGCCTAGTCCCGATTATCCTTGCCATTGACCGTCGTTGACCTCCAAGCCTTCTACACAACAATAGACTAAGAAATCGATTCCAGAAACAAGTTCTTCGCAACTTGACCCACGTTAGTCAAAACATGCATAATGCAACACATATGCATTGAAACCCATGAGATTGACTTAACTTACGAACACCACCATCAAGATGGCCAGCGAACAGGGCAAAACCGGTCAGACTGCCACCCATGGCCGGTCTGACTGCCCCCTAGCCGGTTTGACCGTCCAGCCAAGGGACTTAACCAAACTTTCTCCTGAGAAATTTGAAACCTCTCTGGAAATTCAAAAAAATAAAACTTTTGACTCGAAGCTACAAAAATTATGAGACCAAGTGTAGAAAAAATCCCTCTTTTACCTACACCCTCTATTTTTGGCCCAATCCAAAATTCAACACAACCTTTATGGTGGTCGACACGCCGCCGCCTCGGCGGTCGACCTCCACCTCTTGGCCAAAACTCGGTCGGGTCGACCGCGAGGTGGCGTGTCGACCGCCACAAAGGTCAGTCTGATCGCCGCCCTGGCCGGTCTGACTACCACAATGGCCAATATGACCGCCGCCCTGGCCGGTCTGACCGCCTACTACCTGACAGAACTGAAACTTTGCTGAAAACGAGTGTTTTGATAAACCTTCAACGCTATTGCCAATTGTATCATCATCCTAAGATCGTGAGTATATCCCTATGATATCCACAGAGTTACTAACTCACATAATTGCATGGACAAACTAAGCTAGATCTCAAACTTTGGTTTGGGTAATTGAGATATAGTTGGCTACCAAAGCCAAAAAAAACATAATATGATAAAAAAAATCGGTAGAACTCTCATGTGTCCAATGGAATTAGAAAGGATAACTAAGAAATAGCGCAAGATGGGAGAAATCTATTGTTCTGTTTATCAACGTCTTGGTCATCTAGGGTAGCTGAGTAGGAGTTGCATAGAGATTGCTCCGTATCAATGTCAAGCTTAAAGGGTGTGAGCTTGGCTATATTTTTTCCCATTTAGCATAATTGAATGTTACATTTTTAAGAACCATGCAAACTGCATGTTAGGCTCAAACTAATTTTCCCCATTAAATATCATGATTCAATTTCATTTCCTCAAGATGGATTTTGGTTTTCAACTTTCAAATGTTCGTTTTAAATTAACTAGAAGGGTGGCCAGCGCATTTGCGTGGCTAGATTTGTCTCAAAGTTTGTAGTGATACTCCAGAATATATTTACGTATATTGTAGCTATTTGAAATTTTAAGATATCATAAACATTAGAAAATAACAATAGAAGCTTGAAGAAAAATACAACTTGAGTAACGTAATTGAAGTATGAACTTTGATGGAAGAAAATCATGAGTATAATAAGTTAACCACTCTCCATTATGTATGCATCATGTAGCTGCATGCCCTTAACTCTTTTTCAAAATGTTTGCATGCATATGTACCTATGTTAATCTCAAACAACACATTGATTATGTGTACAACAAAATTATCTTATTAGTTTACATGGTATTATAGTATCTTGCCCACGTATACACCGATACACCATGAGCGATCTACCTTGAACTTATCTTCCCTTACGGCGGTTGCCCCACCGAACCGTGTGTCTTCTATCTTTTCTCTCCGCCACATTTTTTTGCTTCAACCTCCAAGAGTAAGTCCAATTCTTGATCGATATCTCTCAGCTGCTATCACTTCCAATGCAATACTCTACCAAATATTTATCTTCTACTTCTCCCCAATTATCGTTTAATGATGATCATTGTGACATCTACATGTATATACATGCAAATATCATCGATCCCTGCCGAGACACCCGCCGTGCTCTGTCTAGTGGCTCCAAGCATTTTCCTTACCGTTGCGTTATCTCTGCTCCGAGCTCTTTGCTCCTTTGTTTTTGTACGCCCATGCTTCTATTCGTAGGATGCACACATGTATATACACATGCACGATGTCTTCTTCTCTTGTGTCCGTCGCTCTCTTCCTCGACGTTGTCCAACTCAATAATGTGGCTTCCTCACTAACTGCGATGATCTCGTATCTTCTCTGATGTCGGTATGTCTGCTTTAGTTGTTGTATAACAATAGGGAGAATCTTCTCGCCATCGTTAGTGATGCCATGCCACTCACCAACAATGGCATACTCCTAGCTACCCAATGATCACATATCGTCGATAGCTCATCTTTAATTCAAAGCTTCATCTCATCTCTGCTACATCTTCCTCATTATCGAGTTTCTTTGGCCATTGATTTTTTCAACAACGTCGATACTCATCATTTGTTGTCACAGCACTTGGCTCCTTTTACTTCGATCTTTCTCTTCAACGGCTCCAACAAGCAGTACGACATTGTTCTTGTCAAACAACTAAGGCGAGTAGTATGAAATTATTCTCATCTTCGTCGTCACTACCTCGGCTATTCGCTTCCTTGTGGATCAATATCTTCTTGTAAAACGGATCGACGCCACTGCACTCTTTCGTAGTCTCCTTCGACACAATTCACGATATCTTTATTATAACTTATATTTAATTTATTCAAAATTTTAGTTATTAGAATATTTTACTTTGGAATTTGTATGAAAATCAAATTACAAATTTTCTTTTATTTATTATCCCTAATTTCAATTATTTTTATTGGAATTCGTAAACTAATCCAATTGTTAATTCTTATTTAATTTTTATGCCGAATTAAAGTTATTTATAGATTTTACTTCGGAATTCGTATTGAAATCAAAATGCTAATTTTATTTTATTTTTATTCGAAAATCAATTTATTTTTTTGGTGAAATTCGTATACTAATCCAATTTCTATTTTTGGTTTAATTTTTATTCCGAGTTATATTTATTTATGATTTTACTTAGGAATTCGTATGGAAATCAAATTGATATTGTTTTTTTTTGTTCCGAATTTTATTTATTTAAGTATTTTACTTTGAAATTCATATAGAAATCAATCCAATTGCTGTTTTTTTATTTTTTATATATTAAGAATGACAGTTATTAGTGATTTTACTTTATAATTCATATCAAAATTAATTCGCTAATTTTATTTTATTTTTATTCTGAATTACAGTTATTTTTGTTGAAATTAGTATACTAATCCAATTACTTTTTAAAAAATTATTCTGAATTATGCTTATCTTGTGATTTTACTTAGGAATTCGTATCAAAATTAAATTGCTAATTTTATTTTATTTTTTATTTCAAATTTTTGTTATTTTTGTATTGTACATGAGATGGACATTTATTTCTATATTATACTTGATATGGACTCTTTTGTTTAATCTAGATCGTTATAATTTGGACTTATTACAATCAGTGATGTAAATGTTTCTCTTTTCCCCGATTAACATGAGAATTTCTAGTCCTGGAGAGGGAACGTGATAACTTCTTTTTCTATCCTTTAATAATATAATAGAAGATAGATAGATACCTATATGTCCCAAATATTATATAAAATATAGTTTAAACAAACTAAGTTGTATCCTTCTATACTAAAAAAAGAAGATAAGTCTAGCTACTAAATACGCGGATGTCCTTGCTAGTTTAATTAAGAGAGTAAGGAACCATGCCGGCCAATTCCACCATCCATTATACGCCGAAGATAGTACGTTTGTACAACCATGTTACCCTTCCATATGAAAGAAGATTAACTAGAGACAGCTCTCTCCACCCCTGTCCCAACACATGCAATTGCATACCATGCATGCCCAAGAACACACAAGGGATACATAAAACTCACCCTCTTGCACCTTCAAGTTCTCTTTCCCCCCCATGCACACCATTATACCCGAATTAAGAACCACACCCCGAAGCTTGAAATGACTAAAAAACTTGTAAGTATGCTAAGTTGCATATGCGTGCATGGAATATTTCGCGCGTTTAGCTAATGCCGGCACGTACTAGTTACACCGAGCACTGCTCCTGCGCGCCGTAGTTCATGCGCTGCCTCTTGATGCTCCCACCGCCGCTGGACGACGACGTGTCGCTGCTCGCCGCCCTGCGGTCCATGACGCCGCGCAGCGCCTCCTGCACCGACGCGATGCACTCATGCCTCCGGTGTGAGGCGGCGCACTCGTCGTCGATGTCGTCGCCGTTCAGATGTCCGTCGTCCTCGTCGTCGCCCTCCGATGCTCCCTCGTCCGCGGTGATGAGGAGCACGCTCCGGACTCGCCCGCCGAGCGTCGTAATCTCGGCCCGGCGCGCGCGCAGCCGGAGCGCGGCGAGCGCCCGGACGATGTCCGGGATGAGGTCCGGGCGGTCCTCGCAGCACAGCGTCGCCCGCACGACGATCCGCCCCTCCCCGTCGGCCGCCGTGTCGACCGCCAGCTCGTCATCCTCCGTCGGCAGCATCTGCGCCGGCCCGGCAGCGTCGTCATCGTCGCCCGCAACGGCGGCCGCCACCATCATCGCCGACGTCTGCCGCTTCAGCTCCTTCACGTGCTCGATCACCTCGGCCAGAAGCGACGCCTTGTCCGTCTGCACGTACGCAACAACGAAACGCATACAATTACAACTTAAACAATCTGCACTAACATCCATATATCGACAAAAGAAGCACCCATTCTTGCCTAGATGGAGCACTGCTTACACTTGTAAAATGATCAAGCTAGTGTGAGCGTGGAAAAAAGCTTACAAGAATTGCGGTTGCTGTGCAGCTTTTCTCTGCATTCTCATGTCTTTTTGAGCTTTACCACTCTAGGCGGGTGTAGGTGTGCTTGGTGGTGTCATATAGGAGTATATACATGCTTCCGAGTTCTGACACGATATATAGTGCGTTCTTGTCGCACAGGGGGTGCAGAGTCTCTCTATTTTCTTCTGTCTCCAAGCAGAAGCAGCGGTTTCCCGGCCGTGTGAAAGATTTCTGCCCCCTCTTGTCTTATCAGGAGTTCGGGAGCACATATGGCGTGCGAGGTGCGTCCAGTCCCATTGCCACTAATGCCCACCACTTTGTTAATGGTATTTATCCTTTGCTTAACTAAGCACTATTAATCCTCTCTCAAATGAAATATTAATACTACTAGTAGCTCACAGTAATTGTCATCAGTTAAGAGAACTCAAGCCTAATCAATCAAGTTTAAATCTTCATAATATGCTATTGATGTTTGGTCCACATGTGTCTGGACCCACATGTCATCGGTGAGTGGCTTATTATGAATCATGTAATTATTCAGTGAAATACTGTAAACTTTCTCAATTAATTAGTACTAGATCTTTCGAAGCCGCTTAATTCCAAGCATGAGTATATGACATGATTCAAACTACACTTTTGGCAAACCTATATATTGCTACAACATGAGTGAAATCGATGGAAACTAGCTACTTCTATTTGCTTTTCTTGAAAGACTTAATCAATCAAAGTACATAACTACATATAGGTTGCATCGATCACAGAACTAGCTAGCACATGAACGTTAACTAGCCATGATTGTTTCACTGTGTTCTTGCACACTGTGATCACCGTAGGCTCATCGATCCGTCACTGTTCCATTATGTATCTTTAACTTCTTGATCACTTTAATTAGTTGCACCTACTTGGTGTTTTGCAACAACGAGATGGAAAGACAAACGGCGACGACAAGATCAATCGAGATGGATACAGAGATCACGAAAATGGCACATGTGTGTGGATTAGTTTGATGCGTTTATAATTAGCAGAAGAGAATCAATTGAGAAACTGCATGCTCGTGCGTATGTGTGTATGTGATGACCGATGCATCGTATCACCTTGGTGGTGTTGGGGAGGAGGCTGCGGAGCCTGGCGAGGTGCCCGTTGATGCGCTGCCGGCGCCGGCGCTCGGCCTCGCTGTGGCTGCGCGACGCCGCCAGCGCTTTGGCGTCCATGATCTCCCGCGCCGTCATCCGCCCCAGCTCCGCCTGCAGGCTCCCAAGCAGCTCCGACACCACCGCCTTGCTGCTCCCGGCCTCGGCCGCGCGCTGCTGCTGCTGCTGCTGGGCCACCGCCGCCGTCTCGAACCCGAACCCAAACACCCCGCCTTGCCCGCCGACGACGTCGCGCGCGTAGCCGCCGGCGCCGACGAAGCCCCCCACCGCCGCCGGTTCGGAGAACGCGGCCGGGCCGAGCCACGGCAGCAGCTGCGCGGCCGCCTCGTGGCTCCCGTGCACGCCTCCTTCCCACATGGCTATGGCCTTCTCGCTTCTTGGCGTTCTTGGCTTTGTGGTGGTGGGTGGCGGTGGTGGGTTCGATCGGCTTCTTCTTTTCCGCGAGAGCTCTCGGTCAAATGGGGGATCGCCTTTTAAGCTCGCTGCTCGTGGCCACCGCGCAGGGCGACGGCTTTAGGGAGGGAGGTGGCTTTTTATCGTGCCTTTTGGCGCCGCGGCACGGTAGTGGTCGAGACGGCGAGCGAGGAGGCAGGCAAGACAGGGGTTCGTGTGCGGCCCTGTAAGTGGCTTAGCTAAGCTAGGGGGCCCTGCCCTTTGTAAAGAATTTTTTGGTTGGTGTTTCATTATTCCGCGCAAAAAAGGATAACCATCGGAAATTATTACGATGCTTGTTTTGGGTTAATTATGATATCTACGGAAGTAGAAACTAGAAAGGGTTATCTTGAAAGAAAGTGAAGTGTGTTCCTAAACTTTGCAGGTTATCCCCTCCAAAAGCTTTATAAGCACTAGTCAGTATTGTTAATTTCATAAACCAACTAGCTTGGATAGTGTGTCCTGGGTTTCATAATTTGACTGTACTGCTTATGGATGTTTTGGTTCACTGATATACTATTTCTTATGTTACGTGTGTTAATAATAAAATATTTTTAAAATCTAATAAAAAATAGCACGTTTGGCAAAGCAATACTATCACCACTATAAGTGGTGTGTCAAGGTTTATCCTCGTAATGAGTTGCGGTGTAGCTAAAATGGTTATATTTGAAAATAAAATGAGGATGAGTTATTAATTAAGAAAATTCGAAAAATAATTATTTAATAAATAAAACCCAATACTTTAGGATTTGTGCAATTCACTTTTGGAAAGAAAAAAACGTAGATGAACTACTCGTCACATACTGAACTACGGAAGTGTAGCTTCGCATTGTTTAGAAACTACCTAAAGAAGTAGTAGTAGGAATAGAGACGCAGAGCCTGTGACTTGACAATTCAGGGCGCAGTTTGAAACCTATGCACGGTGCATCGATCGGCAGGCAGAGCAGGGCGTGGACCCAGCAGCGCACCCCCACCGCGCCGAGTATAAAGCCGACCAACGCTGCTGAGCAGTCAATAGAAAAAGGCCCGGTGTGCCAGCGCGAGGGAACAGCAGGATGGCACTGCAGTGCATGCCATGCCACCACCGTTTCGTTTGGCACAAGCCCTCTCCTCCATTGAGCGCGAGCCCTAGCCTACTACGGCTAGGCAGGCACAGGCTACACGCGCTAGCTGCCGCTGTCCTAGGCGAGCCAGCCGAACCAACGGGAGCAAAAAGGCGCACCTGGGCGCGAGCCACGTTCTGTCCCTCGATCCTGCGCCTGCCGTGCCGAGCCGCGCGAGGAGGCGAGGCTGCTGCTGCGCTTCGTGATTGTGTCCGCGCTGGCGCGTGCCGCGCGCGGCTTTTTGGCAGGTGCGTGCGCCCACCCCGTCCCACGCCTCCCCGCGCGCGCGGTTATTTTCCCCCAACCTTTCTCGTGCCGCGCGCGCGCGGCCCGAGGCGCGACCGAATGATTGTGTGCCGTGCAGGCTGCCGCCCGCGCGCGGCCGCGGCCGTGCCGTCCGTGCCTGGCTCGGCACGCACGGTCCCTGAGGAATATCGAGCGCGCCGGCCGAAATGTGCGCCCGTCCGCCCGTCGGTATTGGCCGTTCGGCCGGCTGGGTTGGTTAGGTTACGGTTCTCGATCCCCTCGATAGATGGATGGATGGAAGGGTGCTCGCGAAAGTTGGCCGGGGAGAAAGTTGGCTTTACTTCGCTTGTGTTAGTCTTTTTCACGCTCCTTTCCCTCCTCTTTTTTTGTCTGAATTCGTATGTGTTGCATCATTGCGTCATTTGCATGTGCAGTTGATGAGGCTCGTGAGGTTGTCGAGTTTTGATTCAGCAAGTTTAGCCAGACGCACCCGACACAATCAACTTCCTAGATCCGCCACTAAAATCTACTAGACCGCTTTGCATATGTGTGTACTCCATTTTTCTTCTGAATATGCAACAAAGTGCTTGGTTTAACTAGTTTACACACCTTTAACCGCTAATGGAGGAAGAGGGTGTGCTATATGTTTACGTTTGTGGGCGGTGAGATGGACGGATGGATGGATCACAACACATCGTGGATGTGAATTGGAGATGATGATGGCACCACCAAGGTTCTTTCATCCACCACTGAAATGGGGCCCGCGTGCACTCTATATCATCACCACGCCATTATGACGTGAGTACCATGCGCTTTTTCCTTGCTCCTCTCCGCCGGAACAAAATTTCCTAGAAAGCATCCTCTCCTTTTCTCGGCCAAAAAAGGAGTAACCATGGAAAATATATATGCTCGTAGGGTGTAGTAGTAGTTCTTTTAGAAGATTTTACTTGAGCCGTGCACCGGCTAGCTAGGCGGGCTCGTGCGCTGCAATCATAATACTGATAAGTATTATCATTGTATCTATTAACTGGGGCAGGGAGTTGCTAATTTAAGAGCTTGTTTAATACTCCTACACTTGCATAAGCTTAGAAAGGGTATAAGGGCATCTTAACTGCATTGAATCAACATAGGTTCACTACTATGCCATGTAAATAGGTCCAATGTTTGGAATCAGCTTCTACCTCCAGTGGGACTTGTTGGAGATATTAGAGATTAGACAAGAGTCCAGAGTTTATGTAAGAGTTCAAATTGTGTTAGAGTCGGACTGTAATATTTGACAGTATAAATAAAGGGTGTGAGGATCCCAATAGGGACACACAATATTAGTATCAGAGCCTAATCCTAATCCCTAAACTCACCTCAGATTCGATCCGTAGCCGCCATTCAACATCCCTGAAGCCGTCCCCACGCTGCCATCTACTGGCCGCCGCCACCGCACCTTGCGGGCGGGCACGCGGGCCGCCGTCGCCGTGCCTTGCGGGCAGGCGCGTGGGCCGTCACCGCCACTCGAGATCAGTCCTATAGGGGGGAGGAGGCGCTCGGGCTAAAGCAGATCCGGCGGAAGGCGCTTGGGCTCGGGAGGAAGCAAAAGGTGTTGGTGCTCGGGGAGAGGAAGGAGGAATTGGCATCGGTGGAGAAGGGGAGAAGGGGATTTGGCGGCGCCTGGAGAAGGCGATCCGACGGTCTCGGGGGAGAGGAAGGAGGGAGAAGGGGTTCATCGCTCGACGCTTGGGGGAGAGGAAACGAGGAACCTCGCTCAGCGCTTGAGGGAGAGGAAGGAGAAACCACGCGCGCTTCAGGGAAGAAAAGGGGGAACCAGGCGCTCGGGAGAGAGGAATTAGGGGAGGAAAAGAAGAAAGGAAGAGTTAGGTGGCTGACATAAGGAGAAAAGGGAATATAAGAAAAGGAAAAAAGAAAAAAAGGAAGGAGAGAGAAGGTAGAAAGAGGATGTTGGTCGAAGTGGTTGTGATGCTGGTTTGTCTGTTGGGCTATTGATGCTTGAAGATGTTGCCGTGATCGTCAATATGTGCGGCAATAGGTAGGAGGAGGACGATTTGGCAAAGGGTGTGTAATCGGTGTTGAAAGTAGAAGATGAATCCTGAGGAGATTGAAGCAGCGAAAAAGGCTGGGGAAGAAATTGTACGAAAAGCTACGAAGAAGAGTATTGTGACCATGGATGCGGGAAGTGGAGAATCCTCTTTGATCACAAAAGGTGAGATGAGAGGTCTATTGTAGGACCTCATCACAATGGGTTTGATAGGTCCTAGGGCTAAAACGAGATCATCAGAGTTGAAGCTAGAATTGATGTCGAATGATGTGAAGTTGGAAGGGAGTAAGAATTACCCGAGTTTACCCAGGAGGGCTCAATTAATTCTGAAGACGAAGGGGTAGAGCACGATCTGCAGGAGACCTGCGTTGAACCTGCGGACAGAGGGAGTACTGATTGGAGGGTGTGGAACACCATCAACTCTATGGTGGTGGCATGGTTGTTGACTTCAATGTCCTCGTCCATTGCTAGGATGTTGGAGACGATCCCAAGTGCAACGATGATGTGGAAGACGCTGGGGAACATGTACTCCGGAGCTGGCAATGTGACGATGATGGTGGAAGTTCAGGGCAAGATAGATGCTCTGAAACAGGGGGGAAAGAACGTTCAAGAATATTCCAGTGAGATGTAGCAGTTGTGGGCAGATTTGGATCAATATGATCCACTGCAGCTGACGTGTGCTGGTGATATTGAGTTTGGTAAGGCGTGGCTGCAACGTAGGAGGGTCACTCATTTCTTGAAATGTTTGAACTCTAAGTTTGGGAGCAGGAGGGCTTCAATATGTCATCAGGTAATATTGCTAACTATGGAAGAGGCTATTTCAGCTATGCTTGTCGAGGAAACTCGACTGAGAGTGATGGTGGGTAACAACCCTATAAGGTTAGCGTACGCCATAGCTGATGACAGGAAGTGTTACAACTGTAGGCAAACAGGACACCTAGGTTGGGCGTGTCCTCTCTCACGAACTGGAGGTCACGAGGGTGAGTGGATTTGCTGTGATGCGAGATGCGGCAACTCGAACTTTGCGAGGAGGACTGAGTGTTACAAGTGTGGGGCACCTCGCCCTAGTAGAGGTGGTGGTGGGAATAATAGATCTACTAAAGAAGGTCCAGGTGGGGGTAGAGGAAGAGGAAGAGGTAGCACCAAGGCCAATGCAACTATGATAGAGGAGAAGACTGCACAGTCGGAGAAGTGGTAGAAGGGAGAAGAGGATTGGGACTGGAGTCAAGTGTGCTGGGATATGGCAAAGGTAGAGGTGGTGGAGGCCGAGACTGGGGACGTGTGGGCAGAGTGGTGGAGGTTGGGGGTGGCTGGGGGCATGAGGGTAAAGGAAGATGAGGTTGAGGTCGGAGCAGCTAGTAGAGGGTGGAGATGGATTTGGTGGTGTCCCTGGTAGTATTGGTGGTGATCGTTTTTTTATCTTTGTGATGGTATTAGTTATAGTGCTAATGGCAGGTTTGGTAGATTTTAGTAATACTATTGCAATATGTAACAAGATAGATATGATTGTCATCTCATGCCCATCTTGAGAGGGAGTGTTGGAGATATTAGAGATTAGGCAAGAGTCCAGAGTTTAGGTAAGAGTCTAAGTTGTGTTAGAGTCGGACTGTAATATTTAGCACTATAAATAAAGGATGTGTGGATCCCAATAGGGATACACAATATTCTCGAAACCCTACACTCATGTGCTAACTAAAAAAATCCCCAATCTGTCGAAGACCCCCAAGTCCCAACTACTCTCGTGTCCCATCGTCCACCCCCTCTCGTTCTTTGTTCTCACTGACCCCTTTTCACCCTCTCTACTGTCATCGGTGGTGGCCGACTCGCTACTTGTAGTGGCTGTTGTGCCGCCGCTGGTGCCTGTTCTGCAGCCGCCAGTGGTCGATCTAGCAATAGAGGCTGAGAGGGAGAGAGCGGTGGTGGGGCTGCAACGGTTTCAACGATTGGCGATGGAGGCAATGGCGATTGCGGCCAGCGGCGGAGACGAGGGCGACAACGAGTTGGTTTGCCACCTTCTTCATCTCCTCCTTGGTAAGGCCGGTGAGTTCAAGCTACGTCGGCGCTAGATGACCAATGCGACGGTGGCGAGGTCGGTAGGGAACATCAGCGAGGCTAGCATCAACGACAAGACGACGTCGACCGCATCGTCTCCCTCATCTTTCTCGTTCCAAGATCTGACAGGTGGGTCGCATAATTTTTTATTGTGCTTGAATTGACTCTAAACTAGAGTTCGGTTCCAGGATTAATTTTGTTGGAATCGATTGATCCATTGTATTGAGCCAATTCCAACTATCTAAAATAGCTCTTTGAACCAGCTAAAATCCAACATTGTTGATGGCCTCAGCTCAAAAATATGCTTTGCAATATACATTTAGGTAGGAACCGACTCCTTTGACTTACAAGAGGCACGTCATTCTGTGACTTGCCAACGCTATACGCACTACTACAAAAAGGCTAATACTGGATGTCTCATCACAGATGGTTGACCAAAATTGTCTATATTACATGCAATCACAGACAGTTTTGGTTTAGAAACCGTCTTTGTTACTGGCTGCGTTAAAAACCGTCTATGGAGAGGTAATATCACATACGGTTCATATTGAAAACCGTCTGTGAAGTATCACGGACGGTTCTGAACAAGAACCATCTGTGATACTACTAAATTCATAGACGGTTATTTATTGGAACTGTCTGTAATTAGAAACAACTGATTAATCGATTCTGACCACTCCTGATCGGGCCGGATTGATCTTTTAAAGTGATCAAATTGAAGCTGATTTTCCCAAAAGAAGAATGCAGAAGATATGTAATCCGGTAGGCACCTTGTTCCGTATCATGTATAACTTCACTGTCTTG
Organism: Ampelocalamus luodianensis; assembly: GCA_036346255.1. NCBI lineage: Eukaryota > Viridiplantae > Streptophyta > Magnoliopsida > Poales > Poaceae > Ampelocalamus > Ampelocalamus luodianensis. The sequence continues at coordinate 43,975,347 of CM070633.1, forward strand.
ACGTGTAACCTCCGATCAACAAAAGAATGCAGAAGTAGTTCACGTGATCGATCGATCAGAAGTTACACATCATAGATAGTGAAGTGTTCACCTGATCGTAGGGATATGATCTTCAAATCCATAGACCAAATTGACTTTTTGACCACCTAAATTGTAGTAGCTAGTCATCCATGGATTTTATTCTTTCCATGCACGATGGTCTAAAAGTCAATTTGTTCTGTAAATTTTGTCTTACTAGAAGGGTATGGAGATGAGAACTTTAAGAAGAAATGGAAGTAAGAAAAGATGGGAAGTTTGTGAGTGATTTTTTCTTAGTTCTGCCCTTCGGATGGTTATTTATAGGCTTAACAACTTGTGGCAAGATTAAATTAACGAATAAAGATGGAAGTCCGACGGATAGGATTTATTAGAATCCGCTCCTAATAAATCGTTGGTAACCAAAGCATCATCGTCTTTTCGGGAATTGTTTTTCATAAATACGGTTGGCGCTCCTTTTCCTATGTTTACAACTGAATGCTCATCACAGATGGTTTTTAATAAGAACCGTCTGTGATTACAGACGTCACAGATGGTTTTTATTAAGAACCGTCTATGATAATTCATTCTTTCGGCTCTCGCGCGATGCGTCTCTTCGTCTCGCGCGCCGACGTTACTCTTCGTCTCGTGCGCGATGTGTCTCTTCGTCTCGCTCTCGCACAATGCGTCTCTTCGTCTCGCGCGCCGACGTTACTCTTCATCTTGCGCGCTGACGTTACGATGCGTCTCTTTGACGTTTTATAATAATGATCATCATGTGCCATGGTGAGCACGCATTGTATTGAATACATATGCCATGGTGAGCACGCGAACATGACAGCGAGGAGGTCAGCGATCGCCGTCGCTGTTCCTCATGGTGTCATCGTCCACATCGTCGGCCTCATGGCCGTGGTTTAGGAGGAATCTACAAGCACTTGGAAGATTGACATGAAGCAAATCACACACTCTAGTGTGTCAAGTTCGATAAAGTAGGCTGTGGTTCACCTGCATGTTTAGGATGGACACCCAAGGAGCGAGGTAGCTAGCTGAATTCAGGCCTCAAGTTAACTAACAAGGGGCTACGAACTACATATATATATATATATATATATATATATATATATATATATATATATATATATATATATATATATATATGAAGCACAAAAGGCACAAGACATTGCTTGAGATTTTATAGAGAAGAGATCAGAAATGGAATGGTAGGACCCTCAAATGCAAGGGAGGAGGCACGCCGGGCTCGGGGGAGGAGGGGCGTCGAGTTTGGGGAAATAATTGACCAAGATAACATATAAACATGTAATTTCTGTAAGTCAATTAACCAGGATAAATTGCTCAGTTTTGAATGTTTGTGATTGCTTTCAGATGTAGAGTTGCACAAGATGTAATCTTGGCCCTCTCGATACTTGTCAATATTCTTTATCAATTAAATGTGATAACAATAAATCAGACTTTTTGAGCTCAAATAATGCTTCACTGGAATGTCAAGAAATGACTTCTATAATAGCAGTTTTATACTTTCAGTCATCAGAAGGTCATTCAACTAACAGTGTGCAGAAATGCTCTATTATTAGATTAGCCAATTAGTAACCAGTTAAATGAAAATTGAACATAATCACTAATCTCAAATACTGGACAGAATCACTAATCTCAATAAAATAGCCAATCCACTATCAGTAAACCAGCAAAAGTACATAACACTAATTCTGTCTAGTTTCAATTGAAAACAAAAAATATCAGAACTAGCTGCTTAATACAAATTAACAATGAGGAGCAATCCAAATAGCCCAAGTCTGATATTGCTATCACATCAATTTCATAATATGACAATTATCCTCATCAAGCAATTACCAGTGCCAAACACAATACCAAGTCTCCCAGTGCTAGTCAAGACAGATTGAAATACAACTAGCACAGTACACTTAGTAAAGTAAATTAATGTAACACCCTAGTTTTTGGAGTTTTTTGAGAATTTCAAAATAAAGTGAATCATTTGTTTTCATCGAAGTCTAAAAGCTTAAACTGAGATTTTGGAATGATTTTCAATTGATTAATTAGAACTTCAACTAAAATTCCTGCTGGTGTGTCGGGTTTGTTAGAGTGTTGGAGCTATGGTGTTCTCTCCCCTTGTGTGCTTGTTTTGTTTTCCCTTCGGCCAACCCTCCTCTATGGTCCAGACCTCCTCAGGTTTAGACATCCTTTGTGTTTGGACATCTTCCTTATCCAGACCTCCCCGTGGTTCTGACCTCCCTTTTAAGTCACAACCACCCTCGAGCTGTTTTAAGCTCGGGTTTGTGTTTCAAACCTCCTTTGATCTCATCGTGAACGTTGAGACCTCCTTTGATCTCATTGTGACCGTTGAGACCCCCTTTGATCTCATCGTGACCGTTGAGACCTCCTGTGATCTCATCTTGACCATCAGGACCTCCTCTGGCTCCATCCTGACTGTTAGGACCTCCTTGGACCTCTTTTCTTGGATCTCTTCCATTAGATCCTCTTCCCTTTGAGTCTCACCCATTAAAACTCCTTTGTGTTGGACCTCCCTTAGGCCCAGATTCAGTGCATGCCTTCCCCTCCCTTGGACCGTTAGATCTTGTTTGGATGGTCCGATTGAGAGGAGGCGTTCGGATGGTCCAAACGTTCCCTTACATTGTGGTGCGTCCGATTGAGTTTGGGCGGCCCGATGTAAGTAAGCGTTTGCACTGCCCGAACGTTCCTATCTCCTTAGATCACATGATCAAGATCGTATGGTCCGGGTTCGTTGCGCCTTTTCCTTTGTCTTTTGGACCTCCTCCTCGTGACCTCTGGTCTTTTTTACCACCCTCTTGGTCAAGACCACCCTACGTGGTCACAACCTCTGGTCTTTTTGCAAAGACCACCCTCTTGGTCAAGACCACCCTACGTGGTCACGGCCTCTAGTCTTATTGCAAAGACCACCATACGTGGTCACAGCCTCTTGTCGTTTTGCAAAGACGACCCTCTGTGGTCTTTTTGCGAAGATCACCCTGGTGGGGCAGGACCTCCTTTGCCCTCTGCGGGACCTCCTCCTCAGGATCTCCTCCCATAGGACCTCCTCCTATGACCACCCCGTGGTTGGATCTCTCCTTTAGTCACGACTTCCCCTTTGACTTTGACCAACCTCTTTGTTTAAGCGAGCCCTATCCGCTTTTTCTTTTCTGCGCGTTAGCAGCAGAAAGTTTGTGGGCAATAAATGTCGTTGCGACGCATTAAATGATGCCACCTCTGTTGTACCTCTATCTCCCTCTTGTTCCCTCCTTTACCTACTCCCATCACCTCCTCGACTTACCCTTGAACACGTGTGCCCTTGAAACTCCCAGCAGCCCAGGCTTTATAGGCTTGGACAGCTCTCTATCCTTACCTTCTTCCTCATTTCAGCTCTCTTGCTCTCTCTTAGCCAGCTCTTTAACCTCCCTTCTAAGCTTTGGACCTCCTCCGACCAGCTCTCTGAACCTCCTCCAAACCTCTAGAGTTCTTTTGTTGGTTCTTGTGGTGCTTTCTTTGAAGTTCTTTTGGTTTTTACTTGAGCTTTGTTTGAGTTGGTTTTGTTCTCTCGTGTAGATTGCGAGGACGCCGAGAAGCCCGAGTTCTTTGAGGAGGAAGATCCCCAAGCCTTCGAGAAAGGCAAGTCATACCCTTGATCATACTGACACTCAGTATCTCAACCTATGTACTTTCTGTTTCAAGCTAAGTACTGCATGCATATTTCACTTAGTATTTTAATACCAGTGTTTACTCTCATAGTTAGATCTAACTTCTTTGTATGGCCAATGTTGACATTGCAACTGAACTTGTTGTCGTCTTAGTTAAAAACCCGGTTAATGCTTCAGTATGACAAGACCTCTTGAAAAGAAATGCCTAGTTATGCTTAGACCAAAATCTTGATTTGGAAAGTTTTACTGTCAAAGATCAATGTTTTACCTCTAATGTTTTAACCATGACATTGGGTTGTCATGGAAATCTGTTGTTGTTTTCAAAGGCAAAACTTGTGAAAAATGGTTTGGACATAGGCGACCTGGTTGTCTGGTGGGTGTATGTCTATGCACAGGTTCAACTGGGTAGGTTGAGACCCAGGGTTTTGTGGTTGTCGCCCAAGTCAGTTAAGGACCGGCCTTCGAGCGTTCCTTTGCTATGCCCCCTTCGTGCAACCACAAGTCTTGTATGGGCAAGACCTGGCCGAATAATTTGCAATATCTCACCATGGTTGTTCCGTTTGGATGTGTGGGTGGTCCTTCATGACCTACTTTCTTTACATTCCCACCTGGCGTAAGAGGAGGCCTGAACCATGCAGGTGTGGAGCCCAATGGGGGTGAAACCTTAGCGAGGGGGTACTGTGGTGAGAATGAGTATTGTAAAGGCCTTGTTATACCTTTTAGTCGCACACCTTCGAAGTGTGTGAGCGGACAGTATAATTGGTCATCTCTTGTGGGTAAAGCTGTACACCTCTGCAGAGTGTAAATCTATTCGAATAGTCATGTCCACGGTCATGGACATACTAGCAAAGCCACTCCAAATTAGACTTTGGTTTTGTGTTTTCAAACGCTTTTGTAAACTGGTTTTAGATCTTTATCCAAATGGGTTTTGGGAAGGGAGCCCTGGCGGTTAGCCCGGTGATAGGAGGTTATCCTTCACCCCTTTAATCTTGTTATCAATCGATCAAAACTGTGTTAGAAAATGAGTTTTATGTATGGTTTAACCTGTTTTAGAACTTATTACTTGTATTTGGAAAGAAACATGGATTTATGCAAATCAACTTTATAAGCTCTCCATTGTGATATCCATTTATGCATGTCATTCTGTTATTTGACGGGTGTGATTTATGAGTACGGTTGTTGTGCTCATTCTGCTTGAATTAATCTTTGAGCAAGAGAGGACTTTGAGGAAGGTGATCCCCAAGACGACTAGGCCGCGCCCTCCAGCCAATTGCCTGTGGTGTATTGGATGGACTTGACTTTTATTCCGCTGTGTAAAGTGGTTTTGCTGGCTTGTAAGCCAACCTTGTAATCAACTCTTTTGCTGTTAATAAAGTTTTCGTTGATGTATGATTATCACTTAAATTTGCTGTGTGAGCTAGCCGTTGATCCTTGGGACTAGTTTAGAGCACAGGGGATGTAGGGCTTTTTCAAGTCCCACGACCTCCTCGGGTTGGCTCTCTCGACCTCCCCCAGGTATGGTCGTGGTACTTGGGGAGGTCCTTGGTTTGAAGACCTCCTCGAGTTAGGTCTCTATTCCTCCAGGTGGTCCTACTGGACCTCCTAGGTAATCCTAGAGATCCTCTCGAGTGGTCCTGCTGGACCTCCTGGGATGTCCTGGTGGACTTTTCGGGAGATCCTAGAGGACCTCTCGGGTGACCCCTGGCCGGGTCGTGATAATTAATTCTGAAAAACAGAAACAACTCACGTAGGGATGGCAAGAACCACCAAGGATGCACTGGCCGAGTGCACCTCAGAGCAAGAGAGGAGACGCGTCAGGCTCGAGGAGGAGGCGATGCATGCTCGGGGGAGGGGAGGAGGTGGGCTCGGGGAGGAGGCGCACTGGGCTTGAGGAAGAGGCGGTGTCGAGGACAACGACGATGAGCTCAGGGATGGGAGGAGGCGTGCCGGGCTCGAGGGAGGAGGGGCACCGGGTTCAGGGAGGTGGCAGCTCGTGCTCGAGGAGAAGGCAGCGGGCTCGAGGGAGGAGGCACGCTGGGCTCGAGGAGGAGGCGGCAACAGGCTCGGGGGAGAGAAAACTTAATCATTTGAGTGGGAGGCGCGGGCAAACCCTAGAGTCCAAATATAAATAGGGTTGTAAATCACAGACGGTTCTAAAGTAGAACCGTCTATAATCAATACACATCACAGATGATTTTAAAGTAGAACCGTCTGTGATAAATACATATCACAGACGGTTCTAATAAATAACTATCTATGATAATAAACATTCTCATATACATAAATGCAAATTCAGAACATATGACACATCCATATATTAGCAAAACATTAGTTTGAGCTCAAATTCTGATTTGCAGTTGTCATATTTAATTAGTGAACAATATTGACAAAAACGGTGAGGAATTATATCTGAATATTTGCTAAAACTATGCTAAAATCGCTAATTTTACAACAATATGCTTTACTTCAAGTAGTTCGACACATTTGCAAAAACTTGGCGTACTCATGTCTAATCCTACAGCCGTCACTGTAGAAGACGACGTAGCCATCCTACCCTACCGTCATGCTGCATCCAGTGCTCGTGTACCGTTGGCCGTCCTCCAGTAGCGCCAACACCCGACCCTGCGGCCCAGCCATCTTCTTCCACGCCATCGTCTGGATCACGTCCGTAGTGAGCCTCCATCACCGCTTGCACTCCCGATTGGTCCTCTTAGCCGTCTCACTCCCGCTGTCGGCCGGCTCGCCCTCGACCTGGCTGATATAGTGCTTCCCAACGTCGCACACCTCGTTGGCCGTGTAGAGGAGAAGGTCGAGCACGTAGGCCGCGGTCTTGTGGCCGACGACGACCGGTCATTTGAGGCTGTCGAGGCCGCACTTCATGTCTTGGTACGCGAAGACGAGCGTGAGGTCAACGATGAAGCAGCCCTCCAGGTTGCCGACGTTGGCCAAGTGGTTGACGACGGCGAGGTAGCGTTCGTTGTCCAGCCACTTCATCGCCTCCTCCCGCTCCAGAGCCACATGTCTCCCCACAGTGCACTCCTTGGATGCCTTTGTTGGAGATATGCCCTAGAGGCAATCATTTTGATGATGATATTTCGTTGTATCCATGATTTAATAAATGTTCCTTGAATATTGCCTTTGTGTTGATTAACACGTATGTGACTTGTTTGTGAAACTCTTTACTTGTATGGTTATTCTAAAGTTGTCCCTAGTCGGAGTTCATGTGAGGACACACGTGAATAACGGATTAGCACATGTATCGGTTGATGACCATGTTTCACAGGTCATAGACATGGAGATGTCAAACCAATAATGTGGACACATGTTTACAACATGGGGTTGGACCGACCCAACATGAGACATAGTAATTATTCTTATGGTTCTCTCTACACAATGTGTACGCCTTGTCCTTAGACCTGAGATTGTCGCATGTACTTGAGATGTGAATAGACCTACTTAGGGGCTATCAAACGCTACTCGTGAATCGGGTAGTTATAAAGGTAGCTTTGGGTTTGTCATGAAGCATCTTTGCGAGGCATGGTCGGTCGAGATGGGATTTGCCCTCTCTACGAGAGAGATATCTCGGGCCTCGAGTGATCGGATCCGAAATGCATGGCCATGCTACTTAAGGTTAAGAGTTAACCTAGTAAGGATTCGGATCACGGGATCGAAAGAGTGGTCACTTGGAGCTCGACCAGAATATCGTGAGGCAAAGGGATTGGCATGTACATAACGTTGTGATGGTTCGTCCGATATGATCTTTACGTGCGTTTAGGAGTTGGCACGTCTTGCTAGAGGCCGCTACCAACTATTGACCAAGTATGTGTACTTGCGTCATGTCTAAACATACGTGAACCTATAGGGTCACACACTTAAGGATCGAAGCCTAATTGGATTGGATCCGAATAGATCGGCATTGAGTCCTAATGGGCCTCTATTCATAGAAGCCCATTATAAGGACGCCTATAAAAGGAGGGCGGCGCGGTTAAGGGTTGAGTTTTCATGACATCCTCAAACCCCGCGGCCACCTCCCACGCCCTAGTCGCCGCGCGGATCTAGTAGTCCGCGTGCGTCGCTTCCTCCCGCACGTGTGGATACCTTTGAGGCGCTGCATCGTGGCGTTGGGACGAACCGTAAGAAAGGAGATGTACGTGGGGCGCGCGGCGAGGACGAGGAAGTAGTACGACTACTCGCCCCGACGTCGCATCAATCGAGTACGACTACACCGCCCGACGTCTTGCATCAACTTCCGCACTGCGCATCTAGTGGTAAGACCGTGATCTATAACTGCAGTGATCTTGGTTTACGGGTAGAATTTTTTAATTTGCGCTAGTGTAGCCTACCCGTTTCCCTACAGCCTTGCACGTGGCTCGTGGGCTGCAGAGGTCAGCCATGGGCCGAGGAGAGCTCGTGGCCACACGACCGACGATGTCGACGACAATTTCGTGAGGAAGAGCGACGGCGATCGCTGGCCGCCTCGCCTTGGTCCTCGCCGTCATGCTCCATGTGCTCACCATGGCACGCGATCGACGGTACTAGCTAGCTGCATATGTATTGATCAATACCGTGCGTCCTCACCATGGCGTGCGATCGACGATACTAGCTAGCTGCGTATGTATTGATCAATATTGTGCGTCCTCACCATGGTGCGCGATGATAATTCTTATAAAACAAGGAGTAACGCCAGCACGCGAGACGAAGAGACGCATTGTAACGTCAACGCGCAAGTCAAAGAGACACATTGTAACGTCGGCGTGCAAGACGAAGAGACGCATCACGCGGGAGCCGAAATATTAAATTATCACAGACGGTTATATTTAAAAATCGTCTGTGACGTTTGTAATCACAGATGGTTCTTGTTTAGAACCGTCTGGGAATTATCATAAATGGTTCTTATTCAAAACCATCTGTGACATCTGTAATCATAGACGGCTCTTATTAAAAACCGTCTGTGATGAGGCCTCCAGTTTGAGTTGTAAAGATATAATTACTTTCCCTGAGAAGATAGGAAAATGAGCATCAACCGTATTTATGAAAAACAATTCCCAAAAAGACGGTGATGCTTTGCTTACCAACAATTTATTCGAAGTAGATTCTAATAAATCATATCCGTCGAACTTCCGTCTTTGTTCATTTAATCTTGCCACAAGTTGTTAGCCTATAAATAACTATCAGAAGGGTAGAACTAAGAAAAAATCACTCACAAACTTCCCATCTTTTCTTACTTCTATTTTTTCTTGAAGTTCTCATCTCCATACCCTTCTAGTTAGACAATATTCAGTTGACTTTTCGACCACCGTGGAAAAAACAAAATCCATGGATGACTTCAATTAAGGTGGTCAGAAAGTCAATTTGGTCTATGGATTTGAAGTCTTCAAGAAACAAGGTGTCTACCGGATTACATATCTTCTAGTAGAAGAATGATATCCCAACGATCAAGTGAGCACGTTATTTTCTATGATGTGTAACTTCCAATCAAGTGAAGTGTACTTCTGCTTTCTTCTGTTGATCGGAAGTTACACATCGAAGACAGTGAAGTTACACATACAGAACAAGGTGCCTACCAGATTACATATCTTCTGCTTTTTCTATTGGAGATCAACTTTGACCACTTTAAAATACCAATCCTGAGGAACTGGTCGGAATCGATTAACCAGTTGTTTCTCATTACAGACGGTTCCAAAAAATAAGTGTATGTGAATTTAGAAATATCACAAACGGTTCTTCAACATGAACCATCTGTGATACTTCACAAACTGTCACTACTACAAGAAGGATAATACTAGACGTCTCATCATAGACGGTTGACCAAAACTATCTGTATTAAATACAATTACAGATGGTTTTGGTTTAGTGACCGTCTGTGTTACTGGCTGCGCTAAAAACCGTCTGTGAAGAAGTAATATCACAGACGGTTCGTGTTGAAAACCGTCTGTGACTTCCCGTCCTCATCACATACGATTTGTATTAGAAAATTGTCTATGATAAGTATGTTTGATTTTACCATGGCTTAAAATCAGAGAGTTAGTCTTACTTATCACAAACGGTTTCTAATATGAACTGTCTGTGATACTAGCTCATCACAGACGGTTTTTGTTTGAAATCGTCTGTGATTCGCAAAATTTTTTGAACGTTTGTGCAGGAGGCGAAATATTTTGGCACTGTCCTTATATATTATACCCACCCCCGCCTGTTTTCCATCAGTCTCTCCCTCTCCCCTCTCCACGTCGAGCTCCAACGACCGCCCTCGATTCCCCGACGTGGTTCGGTGAGGAGACGCAGCCGACGACGACGAGGAGGAGGGATGCGCAGGAGCTCCATATCTACCGCATGAGGTAGACTGTCGGAAGGTACATGTATATCCCCAAAACATACACAATTTGTTGGTTGTTTAATGGTTCTTATTTTATTTGTACCTAATGTCGGAGCGCCGCTGGAGGTTTTTGGACGTCTCTCCTTTTCCTTGCTGACGAGCTTGAGTCGAATTCAGATGACAAGCAAGAACAGTTTGTGATATGCTGATGAGGTATATAGAGGAGCTCAAAAGACCAATCTAAGAAGTCGATGAGTTCTTCAGGAGCTTGGAGGCATATATGGTTTTTAGCTAGTTTAACTTTGAAATTTTACTCCTTTTTTCCCATTCGGAGGGGACATTGTGAAACCCTTTAGTTTCCCTTTTACTAGATAAGTCTCTCCTACAATGTATTTGTCATCAGAATTTTAATTGGATTTTAGTTTTGTTGCTAGAGGTTGCATATGAAAACTACTGTCCAACAATTGATTGGTTTGGTTCAAAATCTAATTTTTTGCAATAGAAAAACCATCACAGACGGTTCTGAACAAAAACTGTCTGTGATAAGTAATTATCACAGATGGTTCTTGTTCAGAACCGTCTGCGATAGCTCTTTTCACAGACGGCTCAAAAACCGTCTATGATGACCTCATGTCATTACTGACTCATAAACTCAGACTGCTCACGAAACCGTCTGTGATGACGTTTTTTAACTGTCTGTAAAGACCTTATTTCAAATCGGCAGTCCAAAGAGTGACTATAGTGGCTTAGTTTTGCATAAACGCATATTTTTACATTCCTACATCATCTAGTTTGAAATTACTTTTTGTAAATATTTGTTTAGTAAAAGAAGTATTTTTAATAGTGATAGATATATATACCAAACAATACCAAAGTAGCAGCCCACTTTGATAAACTAAAATGCATGAATATCCCATTCATACCGATACCAAGTTGTAACCATGCCAAATTTTAATTACAAGTCTAACAATAATGACACCCGAATTCAAGCGGTTGTCCGTAACTGTGGACACGGCTATTCGAATAGATTTACACCTTGCAAGGGAGTACTACTTTACTCACACGACTCGATTAGCTCGTAAGCCTCTAGATAATGACACACTTCCTAAGGTATGTCGGCCGGGGAAATCGAGATTTGATACTTTTTAGCAAGAAAGCCACATTGAGATAAGTCCCCCTTGTGAAATGAAACCCCAACTTAGTACAAGCTACGGATAGGGCTTGCTAAGCGGGCTCACAAGTTGTGTTTGAAATGCCGATACAATGTAAATAAAGAAAAATAGTGCTCCCATGCACTTATAAAACTGCATCGGATCCTACGAACAAATGATCGAACACAAGTGTCCTCACACCACCTAGGACTTAACCCAATAAAACCCTCCCCTTACTTGACCAAGCCGGTTCCCAACCCCAGCGTGTGGTAGTACTTGAATTAACGATATCACCAAAGTTCAGTCCTTGTTGGTCCGGACAAGACTGCCACAATATATACCCGAGTCTCGTGCATGAAGGCACCCACACTACAACCACTTGTCCAGACCCAAATCACTTTTGAAATAAACAAAGTTTAACTTAAGAATCAGATACGAAGATCTGGATAAAAACAAAGATAAGAAAAGTTCTGTGTCTCCCACAATTGACGGGTTAATCCCAGCAATCGATCTAACACAAAATTAGGCCTGCATGGATAAGCAACCTCATATATAATATATATTTCACACCTAACTTAAGCATATATGCACTGGATTAGTCATGGATAACATCATGAGTAGGGCATAACTAACTACACATCACCAAAATATCGACATATCACAATAGCATGCAAGCAATATCATTGCATTTCAATTAACTAACTTAGCAAAATTGGGATCCAAATGATGCAAAATAAAGTTCAAATGATGCTTGCCTTGCTAGAAGTCAAGTTGTTCGCTCTCAGTGGCGTAATCGTTTATGTTGGGCACTTCGGATTCTAAAGAATAACGACATCGAATAAATACCGAGAAAAGCTATAAAATTAAAAGTGATAAAAATGCATGAAATTTATACAGTAGTAAGATCATGATTTTAGATGAATTTAGGTGCAAAAATTATTTCATTTGGAGTTCATATGTGCAAGTTAGAGCCTTTGGAAAGTAAAAATGCAGAAAAATCCTTGAAAATTGTAATCTATCACTATTCATCTCATTTAATTACTTTGGTGAAAATTTCCAGAAAAGTTATGGAGATAAGTTTTCCATGGCATGAAATACAATAAAAATTTATGATCAACAAAGATTGAATCATCCTATTTGGAGTTCAGATGATATTTCTATGGATTTTTTTAATTAATTCAATTTCTAGTGTAAAAATAATGTCTTACCGAATTTGATTCCAAACCTGAAATTTCTGTGATAGTAACATTTTCAAAAAATTCTACCATGGTGAAGTACATTTAAAATGTAAGATAACAAAATTGGTTTCACTCCATTTGGAGTTACAATGAATTAGTTATGAATTTTCAAACTTAAAAGTATTTTCTAGTGTAAAAATAATTCGGTTCAAGATTATTTTCCAAAAAGTATATTTTTTGGGACAGGAACATAAATCAAAACTATTTTAAATTAAAGTGCATTTAAAATGAAAATTATCAAAATTAGTTTCACTTGATTTGGAGTCCATTTGAATCAGCTATGCATTTTAAAGAATTTTCAGTGTACAAATTAATGTATTCTGAATTTTCTAAAACATTTTATACTTTTTCTACTAAAGCTAACCTAACCTCAGTCGCTGACAGTGGGGTCCCAACCGTCAGTGGCTCTACGGAAACATGAGTTAATGAGGTTTATTAATTCCAGTTCGGGGTCCCCGTGTAATAGAGACATCTACACGTTAAGACAGTCATTTAATACGCTAAGCAATGATTAGCACTTAATGAACGGGATTTACCCTAATGGCCTAGCTACAGGAGCGGTCAGAATGCGCCACACGCTCGCTCGCGCAGCCGTGAGATTGCTCGCCGGCTTGCCGGCGCTACGCACCATGGCGGCGCGATCTGAGGGCAGGAATGGATTCCTTGTGCCCGTGTGCAGCATAAGGTGACTTTGATGACCCCTACGGCGACCTATAACGGCGGCGATGAATCTACGGTGTATGTGCATGCGACACTACATCCACGCACTAAGCAAAAGGATGCATGTACTAGCTTCTACGAGGTACATAGAACCTACCCGGGCGATGAAGGGGTTAGGAGATCATCGGAGGGAGCTTGTCCCCAGCAATGGCGATGACGGCGATGTGTTCAATGTGGAGGAAGAGACCTAGGCAAAAAGGAAGATCATGTAAGGTTGGGATTGCTAAAAGGAGCTGTGGAGATGGTGTCAACACAAGTAATTGGACAATGCCTTACCAGGCCGGAGTTGGGGACAAAAGCTATGGTTTTCGGCCGAAAATGGAGAACTTCGAAATTTTGAGGTTCATGTGAAACATTGAGCTAATTGTTTGAGGGGAAACAAAATTAATGCTGAAGCACACGTTATGACACGCACAAAAGTGAAGAAGCCTCACCGGGACGAAGTTTACACGGTGATGTCACTTGGTGGCTTTTAGTGCGTGCTCCGAAGTCAACAATGGGACGACGACGTTCCCAGAGCTACAAGCGAAGACTGGAGATTGTATTAGCCAAAATGGAGATGGCAAGGGATGGTGAGAACGAGGGACATGGAGGAAAGAAGCCTACCCGAGCGATGAACACACACAAGCTTCCTCCTCCTCATGGTCGAGAGGAGAAGTAAGGCGAAAGAGGGGGCTTGGAGGTGACTTAAGCTCGGGCAAGGACAGACATGAACACGGTGTTAGATGGCGAAGCTCCAGGATTGGTTGCATGGGGCGGTAGCTCACGGCGTGAACGGAGCGGCGCTGCATGCGGCGGGCGCGTGGCACACTCACTCTGCGCAATCCCGCCCGAGGAGGAAGACAACCCTAACCAGTGGAGCACGCTGGTCAGTGGCTCAAAAGCGTGCGAGTCGCAGCCTGGCTCAGCCGGTGCATTTAGTTGGTCTGGTTTGAACCAGTCAACTGGGTTGGGTTCGGTCAAACCGAGTCTAAACATTGACTGGGATTTAATTCAAACTACTCTACTTTGACCAGTGAGTTAAAAAAAGTAAATAAATTCATAAAAATCTAAAAATTTTCAGAGAGGCTCCTGGGATGATCTAGTACTCATATAAAATTTTAAACCTCATTATTCATGTATTATTTTCTTGTTTTTAAATCTTTCACCGGAAAGGCTTGTGAATTGAGTTTGAATTTTCTCAGGGTTGATTTGGGTTCTAAAATTTTGGGAAAAATTATATTTATTTATGAAAAATAATATAAGAGCTAAATGAATTATTTCCCAATGATGATCACAAGTATTTGTTGTGGTTTCTTTTGGGGCTTCATTTTGAGCTATATGTTTCACTTGAATCCAAAATTCTTAATTACAAAATTTTGTGCAAATTCTCCATAAACCACATGCATGCTTATGAGATGCATAATAATTCCATATATTAAAATGGGTATGTGACATGCTGTCGGGTACGGGGAAGCAAACGATAGTAGACGAGGAGACCGGTGGTGTTGGGTGTTTGCCGCCGCCGATTTGAGTGGATTTGCTACGGCGTCGCGCATGTTGGATGAGATGGTAGTGGAGGCAGAGCAGGACAAGTGGGATGGCGGCATCGGGTGTGGCGGCGACAAACGAGGAGGCGACACCGATTTTAGTGGATGAGACTGCTGCAGAGGCGGTGGAGGAGGGGAGATGGTGGCGCAGAGGCGGTGGAACATCGAGGGAGAAGGAGGAGGAGGACGGGGAGGCGGCACCGGTGGCAGTGGATCTGCAGCAGCTACCGTGGCAGTGGAGGTGGGGAAGGAGAGGGGAGGAGGGTGCGGATTGAGGATTGACTTCGAGTGAGTAGGGTTATGACTTCGACCGTTTGTCATGGGCTCGTGGCTTGAACGCGCAATGAAAAAACTAGCGCGGTGGGGGAAAAATGGTGCTACTAATGAATTTGTTCCCGTGTGTAGGCAACAAATATGCACTCGGGACTTTATTTAACCCCGTTCAGACCGCGTCAGTATCCCGTTTTCGGGTGGATGAATGCTGGCTCCCGTATGCATATCCTGAGTGTCCGCGTAGATACTCGGTAACGTCATTTGTACCGAGTGCTGCATTGCCGCCCCGAGTGCCATCTGCAACACTCGGGACCTTCCCGAGTATTTTCTTCAAGACACTCGGGAAACTTATAAGCACTCGGTAAATGAGCCGTTTCTGGTAGTGGTCTTTGGTTTCAAAAAACATAATAAGCATACAAGATTGCAAGCCTAGCTATGAACAACTAGCAGTATATATTTGCCAACATCGTGGCCATTCACCATTGCACGTAATCTTTTCTGAAGCACAAAATATGCCTCGATGCTTGGGGGTACTAGTATATATACAAAGAATATGCATGATTCTTTCCTTTTCTTTTATGTGGGATCTCACTTTGCTTGAGACATCCAAGTAGATTATGACATTGTGTTACGGACCCATGTAAAGAAACGCTGCCCGTGAGTCGACAAGAAAACACACTATTTGTAGGAGTCTATCGGCGGGTATCTGTCCTTGAACAGCGGGGTGCCTTCCTTTGGTTTGGACCAAGGGTACTTCATGGTTGGATCCCTTGGGAACTTCCTGAAGTTGATGAATGGTGCCCAGAACATTATCCTGCAAAACCAGACATATCCTGATATACATACACATGCATGCATGAGATTGAATTCAGTTGATGCTGTTATAGAGTAGAGACTACATGTCTAGTGCCATTAGGCCATTGATCACATCAGGATATATGTTGGTAGAAGATGCCATGAATTTTTAGTTCCTTGATTAATTGGCCCAGATGACAAGCAAAATAACACGAGCAGATTTGACCCGGCCTAGCCAGACTCGCGCCGTTTAAAATGCCTACCAAGATCTCTTGAAAATAAGTCGGGGTTCGCCTAGCCCGGCTAGATTGGATTCAGATCCTATACATGTTTGTTTTCTGACGAGATGGTTGGATGAGGATAATACAGCGCTAGATTCTCAACTGAACTAACTACCAATCCTTAAACAGACTATGCTACGACGGGCAGCCGCCGCCGCTAGAAAACCCTAGCCCAGCCACAGCTCCGTCCGCCCGATTTTCTTTACCCATGATGGGTTTTATTGGACCGACTTACCTGGACGACTATAGCGACGCCTATATTAGAGATCGACATCAAGCTAAGTTGGGTATAAATAAATCCCCTCTGATTTTCTTTCGATTAACAACACTGCTACCGAGGCGTAGGTCCTACACATCAACATAGATCATCAACATTCTATTTCCTGCTGCTGTGATTGTCGGCAATTATGACACTGTTACAAGATATAGAGTCTATGACGAGGAAGATAATGAAGTCCAGCACGTTGGTTGTCTAAAATCTTCAATGTAAAAGTTAGGTACCTAAGTTACTAATATAAATCAGAGTTTTTTTTTTGGTACAGCCGAATTTTGAACGCGATGTACTAGCCCCAAATGCTATATCTAGATTCTAGATTGCCTAATTGAAACACTATATTCGCCACAATTTACAACTCGAACTTGGCAATTGTGCTTTTTTTGGGGTAAGCACTAACTGTTAAGAGGCAGGCAACTCACGCAGGGTAGAAGAGGTAGGTGAACATGAACTGCAGGTACGTCTCGACGAAGTTGCGCTTGTACCACCTCAGCCTCATCCAGTTCATGATAATTGGCTGCACATACACCACCGGAACACATTAACCATTTCCTCCTCCAAATTGATTAGCTTTTAAGCACTTAAAGCTTAATTGGGAGAACAAGAACAGCTAGCTAGCGCTCACGGGAGCAACGAGGAAGTACACGAAGGCGATCGCTGCCACCGGCGGCAGGATCGCCAGGATGTCGATGTCCTCTTCCCCGGTCACGGCCAGCGCGGCCGGGGCCTCAGCCTGCACGGTCGCAAACAAGAAAAATTCGCTGCAGCGCGATCATTCGTGCATGCCCATCAATGGTGCAGGATTGGAGTTAAGGGTGTCCATACTGCTGCCCAGATGGCGCCGAACTGCAACACCGAGGCCAGCTTCTGCAGCTGGGAACTCTGAGCAGTAGGGGCAGGCTACGCGCGAATTCAAGAACCAATCAAGAAAGAACATTGATCAGATATCACAAATGGTAAGAATTGGAGGTGAGAATCATGGTGGCAAGCGTGCGTGAAGCTGTGGTTGAAGAGACCTTGTCATGGCGGAGGCAGAGGAGCCTGAACTTGGAGACAGCCCGGAAAGGTGCTTGCCGTCTGTGTTGGAGCAGAGGGGGAGGCGGCGAGGATGCAGGGGGGAGGAGGCGCCATGACGCGGTGGTGTCCATTGGGGGCAGGCTTGGTTTGCGCGGCAGGTGCCCGTCGGCCGTGGCGCCTTATCTGGATAGAGCCCTGCCCAACTGTCTGGCAGTTATGAACTTGGCCTACCTGGACGGTTGGATTGGGATCCAGTGGATGGAGTTTGTCCATCTCGCTCCATCCGTTTGTAACACGAACGTTCCAATCTAAGGGTCTGTTTGGTAGAGCTCCAGCTCCCATATTCTCAACCGGAGCCCAGCCAAACACCTAAGTTGCTAGTTTTGTTAGAATCCGGATCAGCAAGGAGTGGAGCGGCCTCGTAGTACAATTTCCTGGAGCGACCTTCCACTAGCTCCCTACAAGAGCAGCAACTCTCTTACCAAAATGCCTTTGGCATTGGGAGGTAATTACCCACTTTTGCCACTTAACAAAACCCCCTCACTCCTACCCATTCGCCCCTCATAGTCTCACACCCACATTCTTCCCGAATCAAGCTCCATCCCCTTTGTCCTCTCTCTCTCTCACCTCCGCATCTTCCCCTCCAAACCCTAGGCGCCGCCGGCCGGAGATGCTCATCGCCGGCCCAGAGACCCACGTCGCCGGTCCTGTACGCCGTCGCTTGCGTTCTGAATGCCCTTGCCCCCCGATCCCTTGCCATCGGACTCCCTCGCCCCCAGATCCCTCATCACTGAACTCCCTCGCCCCGGATCTCCACGGCGACCCCCGAGCGACAATCGTGGTGACGAATGGTGACGATCGCACGGACCTCCTCCTGTCGGCAAATCGTCGTCCATTTATTGTCTTCTTGACCCTTGGTGGCAACCGCAAATTTTGTGCTCGGATCTGTTTTCTCTTTGAATATGGTATCTTGCCTTGTGTTACATGGGAGATGTTTCACTTGTGCTTGCTGTTGATGAACAATTTTTGTACTTCATGAACCAATTGATGATGGCTAGCAATTTATGACTAGGTAGCCATCATCCAAAACATGCATCTGTACGTGAACACTACTACAAAAAGGGCTACACTGGACGCTTCATCACAGACGGTTCCTCATAACCGTCAGTGTTGTAATTATCACAGACGGTTTTAAAAAACACGATCATCTATGTTACTAGCGACGGCTAGAATCGTCAGTGATACGTAATTATCACGTACTGTTTTTACATAGAATCGTCCGTGATAATTGGAGACATCCCAGACGGTTCTTAAAAAGAATCATCCATTATAATTTCCAGACAATTCTTAACAAGAACCGTCGGTGATAATTACGTATTACAGATGGTTTGTGGTTGGAAGTGTCTGTGATATGTATCTCTTAAACGCATCAATGCCGCTTCGCGGCTCCCGCACGATGCGTCCCTTCGTCTCACGCGCCGACGTTACGATGTGTCTCTTCGTCTCGCGCGCCGACAGTTTTATAAGAATGATCATCTTCCACCGAAGATGAATCCTCACATCGCTCTACTCTGTTTCGCACCCTCCATCAACAACTAGTAGAGTTAAAAAAACAATGGCTCCCCGCTCTTCTCCCCTGACGTCGACGTTGATGGCCTACTTAGCCATTTTGTACGATGTTGGACGCCCTCGATGCCTCACTTCTATGATTCTGGACGCTCTCGATGCCTCACTTCTACGATGTTGCACACTGTAAGTGTGTACAATAAAGTTCTACATTCACACAATACCGATAAATAACATAACTCATTGCTTATGTATAGATACATGATGCAACAAGCCCGACGATCGCGAGAACTAGTGGGTTTTCTCGACCCATAGTTGATCTCTGAGCAATGCATCAACCAAGACGCATCCTACGTCGAGAAATACATAACGAATGGGTTACTCACTCATGGCAACAAGGACTACATACTGGTGCTCTACAACCAGAGGTAAGTGCTTTACTACTTGCTATACAAATTTTATTTATACATTATACGTAATACGAACTTAGGTTTAATGACTATAACGACATACATAAGTAGGTGGCACTGGATCCTTTTAGTCATTGTACCAAAGTGGAACAAGGTAATATACCTTGATTCCCTAGTCAACAACAACCACGATTCACCCTTGTGCAAAAAGTACTTGACAGGTATACTCATTTCCTCCATACGTAAATCTATTGTAGTCTTCCTTCATTTGAATTGGCCGAGGATAACTTTTGGAATCACGTAGGTTGTTTAGTGCCTATGTTGCCGAGGGAGGAACACACAAGGAACCAAGCACCACACTGCAACACAAGACGCGATTTCTGATACCCGCTACAACACAATAATCCTATATCACATTTCGTAACCTAGCCTCTCGAACTGACTATACTTCTATGTGTAATTCTATTTTTGCAGTACCACCAACAACTACAAGGCAACGTACGTGCATTCTACGTTTGCCGTCATATGCAGAAAATCATGAGTGCTAAGACGAAGGATCCAGAGGTTTGTCAATCTCGCAATAATTATTTCCTAATTATATATATATATATATATATGCTTACTACTTTACTCCTCCTAGTGACAGGGCATAACAATCGAATCAAGTACATTCGATCTGGACGAACTCTCGGACATTTGAGGACAGCTCGCCACCTTCATCAAGGCGGAGATCATTAACTCAAATAGAGAGTTTCACTCTGGTGACACCGATTAATACATGTTTAATTCTAATTCACTTTGAGTTGTAATTCAATTGTAACTCTAGCGACAATATATGAACATTCTTTTGTAATTGATATTGAGTTTTAAATCACTTTGAGTTGTTCTATATCAAATCAATTGTGATTTATCTATTTTCTACTTACTTGTCTTCATAGGGTATGGCTAGCATTTCCTGAGGCTAGCCGAAAAACAAAAAAATATTTAGGTATAGAACGAACTATCACAAATGGTTTTGTAGTATAAACCGTCTGTGAAGACATACTGTCACAGACGGCTACCACCAACAACCGTTTGTGATTGGAGAGATATCACAGACGGTTCTTTTTACTAACCGTCTGTGATATGTATCCAATCACATATGCCTACCACAAACAACCGTCTGTGATATTTATGATATCATAGACGGTTATTTTTACTAACCGTCTGTGATATGTCTCCAATCACAGACGGTTGGTATATATAACCGTCCGTGATGTCAGACATATCACATACAGTTTTTTTGTAGAAGCCGTCTGTAATAGTAGGTCTTCACATACGGTTTATACTAACAAACCGTCTGTGTTGTGAATTATCATAAACGGCGCAAAAATCGTCTACGATAAACTTCTATTATCACAGAAACATAAATTTAGACGGTTCAGAAACCGTCTGTGGTGACGGTTTAGAACCGTTTGTGATGACCCTTTGTGTAGTAGTGGAACCGATTGATGATGATCATGAGCAAAGTTTTTGCTAACCTACCAGCATGGAATATTTGGTTCAGTTTTTTTTTTCAGTTTACTTGCCTTGTGAATATGTATATGGTCCCAAGAAATTTGTAGAGAAATTTCATGTTGATGTGCTTGGCCGTGTTGATACGTTCGTTTGTTGCAATCTTCTGATAGTTCATGTTGATTGCTAATTTTCTGAAATCAGATAATTCTTTGGTTGATTGTCTAAAATTGATGTTCTTGAGCAATTTGAGATAGATAATACCAAGGGGAAAGCCAGGGGTTTGGGAGTTAGGCCCTATTTGGTAGAGGTCTAGATTCTTATTTTTCAGATTCACTCTTGATTCTCTGCTGTCTGTTGAAAGTGTTTGGCTGATAGATTGGCTTCAAAAACCATATGAGGGAGGATTAGAGGCAAATAGACCAAGCTACCCCTGGTATAAATACTTCAATTGTGTTTTGTAATGCTTACATAGATCACATGAAAAAGGAGCAAATCTTTATTCATTAGAATAGCACTTCTGTTCATCACAGGGAAGCTGGAATCAGCGTAATCATCCGTATAGTCAACTCATACAACAAAGTTGAGTCCAACCAAAAGGATCCATAACTTTAGGATGACCCAAGCAAGAATCAGAGTATCTTCTTACAACGAGGGATTGAGGAGGAAAAAACAAAAAACAAAACACCCATTTCCGCAATTGCTTCCTTTTCAACTCACGAAATTAGCTGAGAAATTGTACAACCGAATAATCTAGAGAAAACAAACCTTTCCCGTTAGGAAAGTCAAAGGAAGGGATGAGCAGAGAAATGCTATCCGAAGAATTCATGTTTTCAAACCGATTTTGCTTCGCTAAAAGTTTTCGTCGACATCTTAGTTTGTCCATGAGGCAGACCTCTTCAAAACAGGCTTCATTGCCTTGTCCTCTTCCAGGGATATCATGCCAAGATGCGAAGAGTCCTCCAAAATCATCTTGGCGACCAAATACCCTGCAATGGACCAAGTCTGAAATTTCCTTGCCTGCTTGCCAATATATCTTCCAAGCTTCCCATCATAATACTCGGCCCAGCCATCCTTCCACAGCCTTCTCTCAGCTAGGTCAATTGCTCTTCTTGCAATTTGCGATCGTCCAGTCTTGATGCATGCTGCGGTGAGCAGCCAGAGAAGTACTGCAGAAAGAATGGAGAAAAATGTGAAATTTGATGCGTGAAAACAGGTCGAATTGAATCAATGATGAAAACAGTCCATCCTTGCAGGAAGCTCAGACAGAAACCAATATTGCATTTTAACTAAGCAATACAGGACTCATATCCATCAGCAACTCACAGAGGACACATGCATATGCAAAAGTCCGGCAACAAGGAGGGCTAAGATCAATAAGTATCATTCAAGAAATGTTTACAAGGAAATGGGTCTTTGTGTTTGTCATCATTCTATTTAGCACTTGTAAGGAACCAAAGTAAACTTGCAAGTTCACAAAACACAAACGGAGACAGGTAGCAGGATTCAAGTGTAGTGCTGCATTTGTCCTTGTGTCAAGCCATTGTCCAAAAATAACAATGTAATTCTATAGCCATTAGTAGAATGTAAGGGATAGGAGTATTGGTTTCCATGCAAGGTTGTTCACCTGCGGATGTAACAGCAGGATTGAGCTGTACCAACTAATTCAAGTCTAAACGACATTTGACATCATACTTGCAATAGAAAAATTACAGATTTTTCTTTAGCATGCTCTAATACAATGTAGATCCATGGAAATTGCAGCACAGCACCGAATTCAGACAATCAGAGGTTTGATGGAGTTAAGCCAAATGTAGGCATCAGAAATTTAGAACCCCAACACTGATATTTGCTCTCTTACAAGAGACAGTAATAGAAATGCAAATTATAGACTTGGAACATATTGAAAGCTAGAGCATTAGTCTAAAGCTCACCATTCTGCGATCTATCATGCAGCAACCATCAGCACATAACAATGTCGGGAAGGTATCAAACCCTTCAGACAAGCACATGCTCAGTATGAGCCTCATCCCCTTCTGGCACTCGGGCGTATCTGCGAGCGACAAATCCCCAGTGGACTTTGTGTACACCCACAAGAGTATGATCCACCAGAACCCCGAATCTACAGGCGCAACCCTCCCGATTGCGCTCTCCCAAAAATCAGCATGCAAGGTATCAACACCCTTCTTAGCATCATGAAGCACTTTAAAGCTTGCCGGCATGGCCCCCTCCCCCAGCTTAAACCGATCGACCTTCTTCTCCCACCCGTGCAGCAGCAGGGTCTTGAGAAGGAAGTTCTTGATGATCTCTGGCTCGCTGTTCATGAGGAATGCGAGAGCGCTGCGCACGAAATCCCTGACAAACACTTGGCCACAAGTTCCGCCCAAAATCAGATAAGAAGGCACCCAAAAAATAAAATTGCAATCTGCAGATTTTATATTCAATTTCAAACAGTTTGCACTAGTGGCAACTAGCTAGAGCAGCGGTAAGCTACCTGGTCGTAGTTGAGGACTATCTCGGAGGCGTGGTCGAAGGCGGTGATGGTGCCGAGAGGCTGACCGCGGAAGAGGACGAGGGAGCGGCGGAGCGCCTCCCAAGCATTGCCGATGATGAGGCGGCGCACTCGACGGCCGACGGAGGCACACACGAGGGCCGGCGCCGCCTAGGGCTTCCACAAGAAACTCGCCGCCCGGTCGCGAGTGCGAGAGGAGATGACGACGCTGGAGGAATGTGAATCGGTACGCTCGGGGGTGTCTCGCGGTGGATGACAGGGGGTGTAGTTCGATGGTATTTGCGGGTAATAATATTAAACTTTAAGGGGGTATTTTTCACTTCTGTAAGGTTGGATTTCTACGAGATTTTACGGGAAGCTGCTTCTCATTGCTAGTTCATTTTCAAGACAGCTCCTCGCGAGAAACAGAATCTGGTGGTTTTGAGAAGTTGAGTGTTTGGTACTACTTCACGATATCCAAACGAGAAGCAAGGAGTAGAAGTTATACCAAACAGGACCTTAATCTCCTATCAAACATTTTCCTCAGCTAACCAGATTCTCAGAGGAGTTGATTCTTGGCTCTATTTGGCGGATTTTTTTTAAAAAAATAATATATTTTTAAAAGATATTTACAAAAATAAATAGTCGCCCCAAAAAATTACAAAAATGACTTCCTGTCGCCAGTTGAACTGGCGACAGGGACCCTGTCGCCCTCCTCTCGTCGGTTCAACTACATGTCGCCATTTCAACTGACGACAGCTTTCTTTCACCATTTGAACTGGCGACAAGCAGCTCAAACCCTAGGCTGGTCGGCCTGTTTTTTATTCTTATAAATTTTGAACGGTACAAAATCTGTTAGACTCGCAATAACATTTTGTGATCGTTGTATGTTGTTCTAGTGCGGTGAATTTCTGAAGAATTTTGTGAGGACAATTGGGGGTATCAATGATTCCTAAGTAGAAATGTAAGTGATATTGCGATTCACCCGGAAATTTATACACACTGATATTACATAACATGCAGCAAAACATCGTAAGACTTAATTAAAATGGTAATTCAAAACATTAGCAAAAAAATATATTACTACTGTCTGTGCTTTCTCGTGGTCGCGACCTCAACATTTCCCATGTGAACTGCATCGAGTCGGGACACCGAATGGGGTCCCCGCGGCGACGTCCGGAGTGCCGATGTCTCCTTTGTCCGGAGGATTTCTCGTGGGATATTTCTTAAAGGTGTGCCTAGACTCCCTGCAAATTGAGCACTTCTTCGTACGACGTCCACCGCTTCGTCTATATCGTTCATGATGTGCCATACCTGTCACCGGCCAACCTTTCGCTTGAGCCTATCAATGTTCGCGGTCCAAATTAGTTGCTCCCAGGTCAGATGGCCAGTGAAATGGCCAACCACTGTGTAACCATTCATCTCTCCACTCTAGGTTTGCATCACCGCCTTCTTCTTGAAATAGTCAGAGAGGTACTGGCCGGGATGCTGCATCACCGTAGAACAGGCGGCCATGACATGGGAGCAGGGCCTATGCAGAAGAAGGGCTTGTTGCAAGTGCATACGCAACTACCGCGGCGTAGCGTGCACTCGTGGGTGATCCTCTTGTGGTTCGTCCCGCGGCGTCCTTTATCTCTGCATATTATC
This sequence comes from Ampelocalamus luodianensis, assembly GCA_036346255.1. Lineage (NCBI taxonomy): Eukaryota > Viridiplantae > Streptophyta > Magnoliopsida > Poales > Poaceae > Ampelocalamus > Ampelocalamus luodianensis. The sequence continues at coordinate 44,000,250 of CM070633.1, forward strand.
TCGAAGCGAAACTCCCTTGTGCCCATCTTGAATGCCCGGTACATCTCACCCTTCTTGCTCTTCTCCTCCATGTACTTGGTGATCATGACGGAGTAAAATACTCTATCATTTGCCATGACGAGTGACGCATTGTTGCATCTGTCAACAAAGTACTTTGTAGTACCGCAGAGAATTACCCCCCCCCACAATACCAACCAAAGGGAGGCACCTTGCACCGCGCATAACCCAGTTATACACCTCGGCTAGATTGGTTGTCATGACATCATATCGAGCACCACCCCTATCATGTAGCAACGATCACTTCTCCTTAGGCTCATGCTCAATCCATTCCGAAAAGCATTTCACCTGCGCCCCCGTCCTCCTCGTCACACCGGGAGCATCTGTGGGTAGCTGTGGCAATGCTTCGGGGGCCTAGTTAGCGCTTGGGGCTGCCCTGATCGCTGCCTCCCTTATGTGCATCTTGGTCCGCTCATTCAGAATCTTTCAGAGTGCTTCGAACTTTCGCTGCTGGTTCTGGTTGCACAACCGCTTGAATAGGTTCATCAAGTCCTTATTGCGGAACTGCTTGTAGAAGTTTGCATCCAAGCGCCTCATGCACCACCTGCTCTGTAGGTCCGGCCATGGAAGTGGTACATTCTCTCCTTGTTATAGCTGAGTTATTGCACGCAGCAGGCCTGCATATCGATCATGTTTTAGGCATACATTGGGACGACCTTGCATAATATAGATCCTCACATTCTTCAGGAACCACAACCAGCTGTCCGTGTTCTCACTTTCAACGAAAGCGAATGCCACGGGAAGAACTTGATTGTTCCCGTCCGCCGCTATTGCAGTTAGTATCTGGCTCTTGTACCTCCTAATCAGAAATGTGCCATCGACGCACAATATTAGACGACAGCGCCAGAATGCATTGATGCATGGACCAAAAGCGAAGAATGCTCACTGTAGTACCCTCTTATTGGCCTACTTCGGATGCGTGGCATCTCGAATGTCGACATGAGTGCCGGGATTCATGTCTTGTATGACTCGGAGTTGCCTGGGAAGGTTGTGGTAGGAATCCTCGAACGTGTCAAACCTTGATTCCAATGCCTTCTGTTTTGCCCTTCAAACCTCGGCATAGCTGATTGTGTACTGAAACATTGCCTCAATGGCCCCCCGAATGATGGATCGTGGCTCAAAATCTAGATTATCCACGATCTCACCGTACATGAGGTTGGCAATGAAGCCTGATGATAGGTTTCGGTGGGACTACACTGACTCAACGACGAAGCATGTGTGAGGGACCACTATAGAACTCTTCTAGTAGGTGTCCTACTTAGGCTGAAATACGTGCACTCGCCAAGAGCATTCCTCTATGCCGCACTTCACGTCATAGCATCTTGGGGTAGATTTGACGACTGTGAATGTGCGCCACACCGACAAAGCCCAGAATTTGATCGCGTCCTGCACGGCCTCCTTGCATTTGTACATAGCTCCTAGTCTAACCTCGATCTGGTCGTACTCCCACGACACATGAGAGCCTTCGTTGATGACGAGGTTGTAGAACTGGTATGTGTTCCACTCGGATGGAACCGCCTGCTGGTCCACATCATCCTCATCATCGGAATCTTCATCTTCCGACAATGCCATGTAGTCTCGGTCTTTGAGATCCATTATTTACACTAGGGCTTCCAGCTCATCACCCTCGTCAGCAAGGCTACTAGCTTGTCTGACTGAAGGGGCTACTTCCGCATGGTCTTTATCGACAGGATTAGCAACTCCGGGAGCTACAACCATTGTGTGCGTCGCGCTGTGGCTGGAGTCTCCGACTTCTTCTTCGGTGTCAGCACCCTCTTCTTGTTCAGTCGCGGATGGTGGAGTGGGTTTAGCATATGCCTAGACCAGAAGGACCAATTTTCACCCTCTCTCCCTCGCCATGCGTACATATGACTGCTATGAATTTGTTCCTTTCAGCTGAACTAACTCTCAATACGTGGGTTGTCCTGCCCGGAGGTAAGGCAACTCAATCTCAGATCGTACACATCACGGTCCACTTGGAACGTGTGGAACAACCACCGCATCACAGCGCCGAATGTACGCTGCTAAGGTCTTGGTAGGGGCACGACCGCCGATTGGAAATAACACAAATCAATCCCTTCGGGACCCTCCATAATAGTCCCTCAACCATAGTAAATTTTAAAATTGGTGACGTCGGACATATTTGACGCACTGCACCATAAAGAACATTTACACGATTAATTACATATCTAAAACTAAACAACCCACCAAAAAGTATTATGTAAAATGTAATGCACTATGTAACCGTACATCAAAAATTATGTAATCCATTTTGTTAAAAAAATCACCCGAGAGGTGGGCAACTGAACGAACAGTGCTTCGCTAGATTTTCTCCTCCTCTCTCTTCTCTCCTTCTCTTTTTCCTGAATAAAATCGAGTCCTGTGTCGAATTTTGAGGGTTTGAATAATGTAGGCTTTGGTGTTGTACAATGGGAGATTTTTTTAGCCTGTTTTTTATGCGGATCAACCTTGAGATGAGATTAAATCCGTGGGTTGCCCGATCTTTCACGGTAGAACTCGAAGATCAGTAGTACGCCGTCTTCTTCTTTTAGTGTCGGATGAACAGTACCATGCACGTGAACAGTAGCATGCACATGAATAGTAATCTGAAACAACAATCCGCACTTGGATAAATAAATCTCACGCCCGCGCACACCACAGTACACGAACGAGATATAGGGATCAAAGATCCAACGAGCAACTCCTAGCACCACAGCTAGAAACCACCACGCCAAGATGAAATCCGAGATTGGAATTCACAAAAACACTCATAGAACAGGGATGAACCCTAACGGCCGAAGGCCAACACGCACACGTGTTTTAATTCATAACTCAAACTTAACCTCCTAACATGACGCTCAACCCTTGGCTTATATAGCCAGCACACACACGCACACATACGAAAATAAAATATACTCGACTAGAAGTTCTAAAATGCAAATATGTTTGTTTCCTTGTACATCTCGGAAACAAACTCACGTAAGTGACTAATCCAAAACTGACTAAACTATCTTGACCTGGCTTGGTGCATTACGTGACATGCATGCAAGGTGGGCCCATCCAAGAGCACATAGAGAAAGAAGCTCACGTAATTCTAAAACAGAATTTTGCATGCCGGTGAGCCCCTTCCTGATTTCTTGTCTTTGAAACCTCAACCTCCTCTTTTTATTTCCATGCATGCAAGGTGGGCCCCATCCGCATGCATGTAAAGATAGAATTAACCAATCAATATCTCCTCCACAGCTTGCATGCAAACCGAACACATTTTTGGTTGGTTCTCTGGTCTTGATTCCCTCACGCAATGCACGCATGCTCCCTGGTACATGCCTACACACAACATATGCCCTATGTGTTGCACTTGCACTTGGATCATGCATTGCATGCACGTGTACCTTCTCTTCTTTCTTCTCAGAAAATTCTAAAATTAATTCATGCGTAACAATTTGTACACAAGAATTAAGTTCAGTAGTAGGGTCAGTAGTCGTGGCCGCATTAGTTTTGGGTGAATGGTGAGCACGATTGGGGCTCGAACGAAGGAAAAACTCGCATTTGGGAGATTCGTGGTGCAATGCACTCCTGTTCTTGTGAAAATCGGGTGCATTTGTTCGTCCCAAAAATTGGCATTGTGCCAACTTTCAATTACATTTTGATTGGAACATTGTTCATTTTTTTGCCAAATTGAATCAAATGGGGGCTCAAATGGTTTCAGAAATTGGAAATTTGGTGGGCTCCTTTTTCATACAAGAACCCCTTTGCCCAAATGGAGTAGCTTTTAGTAGCTGGATCCAGTGGCTCATGTCTCGGGTTTAACTTTAAGTTTCCAGATAGCAGTTTGTTAACTCAACACAAATATGGGAATATTTGTTTGCTCCTTTCTGTAGTTGACTTGAAAATTTTAACTCATACTATGTTCATTTTCCTTTGGAGATCCCTTTCACTTGGAAGAACATGTTCTGCATTTCGTGTTGGGTGACCCAAAGATCACACTACTATAGAAAAGGTCTTCACAGATGGTTTAAAAATACCATCACAGACGGTTTCGTGAGCCATCTGAGTTTATGGGTCAGTAATAACATGAGGTCATCACATACGGTTCTGAACAATAACCGTCTGTGATAATTACTTACCACTTATCACAGACGGTTCTTGTTCAGAACCGTCTATAATAGTCTATTTTCACAGACGGTTTTGAACAAGAACCATCTATGATAAGTAATTATCATTGAACAGTTTGTGATAGTTTTTTCTATTGCAAAAAAATCAAATTTTGAGCCAAACCAATTAATTGCTGGACAGTAGTTTCCATATGCAACCTCTAACAAGACAACTAAAATCCAATTAAAATTATGATGGCAAACACATTATAGGAAAGGGAAACCAAAAGGTTTCACAACATGCCCTCCGAATGGGAAAAAGAATAAAGTTACAAAGTTAAACTAGCTAGAAGCCATTTGTGCCTCCAAGTTCCTAAAAACTCATTGGCTTCTTGGATTGGTCTTGTGAGCTCATCTCTGTACCTCACCAGCATATCACAAGCTGTTCTTGCATATCGTCCGAGTTTGACTCAAGCTCGTCGGCAAGGAGAGACGACTGAAAATCTCCGACGGCGCTCTGACTTTAGGTAACACAAAATTAAGATAATTTTTTTCAACAAATAACCAATAAATTGTGTATGTTTTGGGGATATACACGTACCTTCCGGTAGTCTAACTACCTCCTACGGCAGACAAGGAGCTCCTCCGCATCCCTCCTCGTCATCGGCGACTATGTCTCCTCTTGAACCGCGACGGGGAATTGAGGGTAGTCACCGGAGCACGGCGTGGGGAGGGGAGAGGAAGAGACTAATGGATGACAAGGCTAGAGTGGCTATAATATATAAGGACAACGCTAAAATATTTTGCCTCCTATGCACGCGTTCAAAATTTTTCGCCCTCTGCGTTGCGAATCACAGACGGTTTCATAAAAAAATCATCTGTGATGACCGTAATACTTCATAGACGGTTTCATACAAAAAACTGTATGTGATTTTACCATGGCTTGAAATCACTAACTCTATGATTTTACCATGACTTGAAATTACTAACTCTATGATATTACCTCTTCATAGACGGTTTTTAGCGTATCTAGTAAATACAAATGGTCGCTAAACCAAAATCGTCTGTGATTGTATTTAATACAGATGGTTTTGGTCAACCGTCTGTGATGAGACATCCAGTATTAGCCTTTTTGTAGTTTTTTAGTAGTGAGAGAGAATGCATTATTCTTAATTGATGCAGTATACACTAGTAAAAAATCGCAAATATGATTACATCCTCTTATAAAGTGCCTCATTTTATTGATTCTTTCTTCAGGTTTGCACCTCTGGTGTGTCATTCTGAACAAATTTGGATCCTAAAGGTGGTTTAGTCATGGCTAGGTCCCTTGCCGCCTCAGCATTCTTCCTAGGTCTGGGGTCTTCCCACTACTACAAAAAGGCTAATACTGGACGCCTGATCACAGACGGTTGAATAAAACCATCTGTATTAAACATAATCATAAACGGTTTTGGTTTAGCGACCGTCTATGTTACTTTTTGCGTGGGAGACAAAATGTTTTGACGTTGTCCTTATATATTATAGCCACCATTGCCTTGTCTTCCATCAGTCTCTCCCTCTCCCCCTCGCCGAGCTCCGACTACCATCGACTACCATCGTGAGCTCCTCCACCTCCAGTTGTGACACAACGGTGATTCTCTCGTCGCCTCTCCTTCATTGTCGGTGATATCCCCCATCTGATCCACTCCCCTATCTTCCTGGTTGATATCCCCATGCTAGTAAGTGATCAATCGCTTGTCGCCTCCCCCTGCCTTGTTGCTTTTGGTGGTGGTTTTCTTGTGAATGAATAGATCAAGATAAGATTGCAGACATCGACAGTGAGCACCTCGGCATCCCTGACTCGGAGTACCAGACCATTGTTCGCCTCTTCGCCTCGGACTCGTTTCGCGCACTGTCCGGTAAAACAGCCATAACTTTTGCATACGAACTCGGATTGCGACGTTCTTTTGCTCGTTTGAAAGTTAACGAAAAGTTAAATTCGAAAATCCATAAATACAGGTTAGATTCATTCGCGAGGTTCTGGAAAAGTGAAAAGTCCAAAAAAGGTCGTTTAGAACCTCAAAACTGCCTCTAAAGTTTTAGCACCCGTTTTCGCCGCTCGTTCGCCGTCCAGTTTTAGTTTTACTTCATTCTAGATTGTGTAATCAACCATATGCAGATAGTCGGGTCCAACTATCCAGCAATTGATTGGTTTGGCTCAGAATCCGAAAAAAAAATTGGAATAGAAAAAACTATCACAAACGGTTTTTGTTGGGACCCAAAATTACGATTCTGGAACCCTCTATGCATAATGTACTAGTCTAGGATCACGCTAGTGCACACAGTGCCAACACAGGTGAATATCAATCCACACAAACGATAAATAAAGTAAACGATTAGTTTGAATAACAAATAGGGTTTTGACCTTATGGTCGAGTTTACACTTATTGAGCCACGCAGGGCTAACAGAGAATAAAATAGCAGTGGAACAAAAATAACTTCAGCGTAGATCTCATCAATTCACCACAGGCAACCGACTGGGATCCAGACCTTAACGATCAGCAACCTTCATTGAACTCCTCCTCGAAAGCAGGCGTAGACTCCTCCTCTTCTGTAGGTTTGGGCGCAAGTTTTACAACAAGCGTGAGTACACAACCGTACTCGCAAATCATACCACAGAATGCAATTTATAGATGCAGGCTTATTCCAAAAGAAAATACTTCTGTGGTTCTTTTGCATAAAGATAATATTTGCAATTGAATACAATAATAGATTGAAAGCATAATTCAAAACGAATAGACAATAATAATTTAACAGTTATTTTCACAAAGACACAAAGCTAAACAGATTATTTCACATAGCCATATGACTTAGATCACATAGCTCCCATCCCAATATTTTATGAAAACTACCCCTCGTGTGAAATCCCCGAGCATGTCCATGACCGCGGACGCAGCTATTCGAATAGATTGATTTAACACTCTGCAGAGTTTGTACACTTTACCCACAAGATACAACTAGTGTAGCTAGCACCAGTCGTAACAAAATAGTTCAGAAACTTCATCTCAAACATTGACATTCCCAGTGTGCTTTCCCGCTAGGCCAGCTCACAAAGAATGCTAATCTGACACACACCGCTGGACAGGGATGCGGCGAACCGTCCCGCGATGCAACTACCAAGTAGTAACACCTCCACCCTGTCACACAGCCTAACCTATCCACCTGAACATCAATGTCGAGGATCCATAACCTACTATGTTAGGTCCGTCCCATCAGACATGTGGTCGTACAGTAAGACTCAGTTCAATGGCGCACAAAGTTAAATCCTTAATTGACCAAGGTAAGACTTTCATTTTCTAACTAAGTCACAAAGATTATCATTCCCATTCACATAGTCCACCATATCACACAGTATCCACCACTTGCCTCGGTCCAAATCCTTTACCACCCGGTTGGTTTTAGTGCAACACATGCTATCACGAAGTAATAACACATAGCACATATTTTTACACAAAGTTCCATAGTCACTTAGTCAGGTTTAATATTTGCAACTCAAATGAGATATGAGACTCGTAGCATGGCTAAGCACTTGTACTCGCATCTAACCAACCCACGTTGGTGCTATAATATTACCAACTAATAAACCAATCTAGGGTGACAAGGAATTATGATATACAAGGCCAAGGTGTATTAACAAATTGGATAATAACTATGCCCAAAAGCATTTAAATAAATAATTAAAGTAGAATACAATACTTTGAAACAAAGTAATTTAAAAACTGGGTTCAAGATGATCAAAGTATGACTTGCATTGGAAAAGGTCTAGGTATTGGTCTTGATCTTGAGGTGCTCCTTCTTCTCTAAAATTTCCCGACGTATCGACGTCTACTCGCAAACGAAATAAATAAACAAAACAAATAAAAACAGAGGCAAAACAAACTCCAAAAATTAAATAAAAATCTCAGATAAATATAGCTCGAATTTAGATAAAATTTGGAACTTGAATGGGCTCAATCGGAGTTCGGATGCAAAAGTTATGGGCTCTGAAAGTTTAAATCTAAAAGAAATCTTAATTTTGGATTTACTGGAATTTTCGAATTATTTCTTAAAAGAAAAATTGGATTATTGCGCAGGCATGATGTCGGCACAGAGATTTCGGAGATAAAAGAAAAGAAAAAGAAAATACTGACATGTGGGACCCACATGTCAGCGAGATGGCTCACGGTAGACCAAGTCCACCGAGCCTATTGAGTCTGGGACCGGCTCGGGTGGCACGCTCGTGCCCACGCGGCGTTGACGCGGCACCACCTAGGATGACACGCACGCACACACGCTGAGGTGGCGAGCCACGTGGCGTGACACGTCAGATCGACGGGCGGCGGCGCTTAGGAACCGATGACAACGGCGAACGGCGGCGATCCACCGGCGGTGAGTGGTACCAACGTGTAGCTGAGGTTATTGCGAACCTCAGGGTGCAACTCCGGTTATTGGGATGGACGGTGGCGACCGGCGGCGAGCTCGGAGCGGCGGAGTGGCTCGGGTTTTGTCAGAAGGGGGCTCGGAGAGGTTCCGGCGACGGCAAAGGCTCCTGGAGGTAGCTCGGACGACGGCAAACCCGGTGGTGCAGACCACGAGAGCAGGGCGACGTCGACGACAGCGCAAAACGGAGAAAAAGACCAGCGGCGAAAAACCTTAAAACTCCGATTGCGACGGCGCTATGGCTCTCGGGGCGACGTAGGTGGCGGCTCTAGGTTGCGGAGGGCAGGGCGAACCTCGGTGGTCTATTTATAGGGGCGGGGCGGGGCAGCACGGGATAAGGAATCCCCAAATCGAGTCCGTGAAGAACACGAAACAAATTTCGGAAATCCGGGGATAGGATATGATTCGGGATAAGATTTTAACAGAAACGGGTGCAGAGAGGTTAGAGATAGGATTTGACACGTTTTCTAAAAGGGGTTTAGATAGAAAAACGGCGTTGTCGTACGGAGTTCGAGCTCCAATCCATGGCGGCCGGCGCGGCCGCGTGCGAAGACGAAGCCGGGCGCGAGGAGGACGACGGGGGCGTGGGCCCATGCGTCAGTGGCACGGAGGCGCGTGTGCAAACGGGCTCCAACAGGATCTGGCCGTCAAATCCAGATCGGAGGGTCCAAAAGAAAGGAACGTTCGGACCTCAACGCCTTAGCCACATCTGGCCGTTAAATCTTGATCGAATGGCTCACAATTAAGGTGACGTTCGGGCGCCCAGAAGGCATAACGCCATCGGGCCGTCCAAAGAGGATCGGACGGTGGAGGCTTAACGCGCCCGTGCGAAGAGAGAGAAACGGGGCTAACACGCGAGGACCACTTGTCAGAGGGAGGCGGGCTCGCACGCGCGGGTGTGGGTTGAACAGAGCTGGGCCAAAAGGGGGTTTGGGCTGGGTTTTGACCTAAGAGCTTTTCTGATATTCTAATTAGTTTTTTCTATTTTATAAAATACCAGAATTTCAAATAAGCAATAAAAAATAGCAAATGAACTCAGAAAAATTCTAGAAAAATATATCTGAGCACATAGAACCCAAATAAAATAGTTTTGGCTATTGTTCATGTTGGGATTATTCACATTAAATGTTTTTATTCTAAAGTCAAATATTAAGCTTTTGAATTAATTTCAAATAAATCCAAATGGTGACTTTTCTCCTTACTAACTATTTAAAAAGGTTTTTAAACTCAGCAAAATTGGGATGTTACAGTTTTTTTTAACAAGAATCGTCTGTGATAATCTATTTTCACAGACGGTTTTTAACAAAAACCGTCTGTGATAATTGATTGTCTGTAAATAGATTATCACAGACGGTTCTTGTTAAAAAACCGTCTGTGATGATCTCATGTCATTACTGACCCATAAAGTCAGACGGTTCAGAAAACCGTCTGTGATGACGATTTTGAACCGTTTGTGATATCTTTTTTGTAGTAGTGTCCCTGGACACATCGGCTAGAAGTGTAAAGAACATGACCAGCGAATTGCCAGAGAATTTGAGTGTATGTGGCATTGTTGCAAACCCTAATCCACCTCCTGAAGCCATGCAAGTAAAGGCACAGGCTCAAGCTCTTCCCAAGGTTAATGGCAACATACAGAGCCAGGCTTGTGGTTTTCGGACTTGGAACAATAGCTTTGATTAATAAAGATGAGAATTGTGAATGACATCTCCTACCTCCTTGCCTCTCTTATGGACTTTTGTTATGATACTCATTGAATTTTTTTAGAGGAGATACTCATTGAATTATAACATTTGTTATGAACTTTGTATGTCTATGTATGTTGTATTTAATTTTTTTCAAGACATTTTTTTGAATGTGGGCTAAAAAGATGGCACTACAGGGCATAACATGGCCAAAAAATAAAAAATAAAAACACATAATATGACAAAATCAACTTATTAAACTGTTATAAGTTAAGCAATAAAAAAAAATTACAAATCACGAAACAAAGGTAGTACAGTCTTTTTACAATGATCCTTCTCATTTTTGGTGTTAAAGTCAACTTTCTAACTAAATACCAACTCAGACTACTCCAACTTCTCATAGAAGCAGATTCAAGAGTGAAGCTGTAATTGAAGCTAAAAACTTAGAACTGAGCTATAACAAACAAACCAAGCTAAAAAACAAGCAGCAGAGTCAACAAACCCTTAGAGGAGCTTAAAAACGAGGAGCGGAGTCCTACGAATCAGACCATGAGGATCAGGAATTCGTTGGTTGAATACTGTGTTCCAAACACATACTGATGTGTCGCGCAAATGCCTCCCCAAACCTGCATGACGATCACTCGGACTGAGATCATCTGACAAAGCCGCCGGCGCGCGAGTTGAACGCGGACCGACGAGCCTGGATGAGTATGTGGCGAGGAGGTACGATGGGAGCACGGAGCAGTACAAGCTCAGTGGGAGGAAAAAAAGAGGCAACTTTTGTCAAGTTGATGTGTCGATCTGGAGCTGAGGGTCAGAGGCTGTCGCTGCCGCTGCCAGCAGCGCAACAATTACCGATGGGAGGCGCTGCCGGCCATGATCGAGCCGAGCCTGATTGACAGACAGCTCCAGGCCGGCGGTCCGCAGGCGCGACGTGGTCAGGGACGTACAGCACAACAGCGAGTACTCTCCATATTCGTCTGGAACTCTGATCCCGTTCTTTCTCCCCGTGATATCCATGGGCCGGCCCATCCAGCCCAACTCCCGATCCGACGGAGATATGGCCGTGGCTCGGACCTCGAAGCATTTCGTAGCAGCGTTCCTGACCCCGTTTGCGTCGTAATCACTGGGGTTCGGCACTAGCGGCTCCTTGCATGGGATTGGCTGCCTTTGCAGCCTTGCAGGTCGTGGGCCGATGCCGCGCGGCGCGCGAGAATATTCGCGCTCGGGCTCCCCTTCCGCCCAAGATCCGTTTGGAATCGGCATCCTCCGCTCCCGTTTCTTGGCGTCTCGCGCACTAGAATCCGTTCCAACTCTGCAGCCATTTCCTTCCTCCCTCCCCCTCGGACGCGCGCGAGTGCCGCCTATTTATTCCCCTGCCTGCCGGTCGGCCGGCTTGGTCCATCGGAGAGGAGGCAGGAGACCACCCTTGCGGCCTTGCACGTCCCCGTCCTTGTTAGAGAGAGGATTGTTCACGTAAGGTGCGCTAGCTTCTAGTATTCCTTGTGATTTCGTGCTGCCGATCGACGTTTCATTGTTTTTCTCAACACACCGTGGGCGTGCCTTCCTAGACTGAAACGCCAGCACAGCTGGCCTGCCGCTTATGATTCAGCGGGAATCGGGTGTAGTGTTTGGAGCACGGCACTGATGTTTGAGCTCAACTGCCTCTAAACAGGAGACTAAGTACGCGGTACAGATCGATGGGAGTCCAGAGTGATGCAAGATCCCCCGGGGTTCTGGATGGCCTCTACGGGGTACAGCTTGGCCATCGACCGCCGCCAAGCAGCGACGATGAAGCCGTCAAGGACACCGTCATGGACTCGTCAACCTGTGAAGCCCGGATCAAGGACGGTAGCGCACAGCAAAGGTTGCTGATCCGGTGAGCTATCCATGTATCACAGCATCAGGGTCAAATTAAGACACCATCCGTAGCTAAATCGAAGCATGTATCCTTTGCCCACTGAAGTCTGACATGTCACATGTGCATGGCAACTGTTGTAACTGCAGACGGTTGTGGCAGCACAGGCCCTCATTCTTGAAGCCCGTCCATTGCAGCATATCATGTACGGTGCAAAAACCTCCATCACGTCTAAATTAACTGATCCAACATTTGCTCCTCTAACTGTTTTCCTTTGAGCAGGTGACAAGCATGCTGGTGAAACTATTGCTAACGTGGTCACCTCTCTGCCCTTCATTGTCCTTGGACTGCAGACTCCAAGGCGAGTTACCTTCTGGACGACTCACTACTTTATTAGTCTATGTATGTGGTAGCAACTAACGGGGCTCCTTCCAGCTCTGCAGGACGAACTTGAACACAGCGCTGTATGCGAATTCGCTGGTTGGAGTAGGAATAGCTTCAAGCTTGTATCATTCTTCCAGAGGAAAAATCAGAAAGTTTCTGCAGTGGGCAGACTATACGATGATTGCCACCACTACATTGGTAAGTCATACCCTCTCACTGAGAATTATTATTGCTAATTTACCAGACTTTGCACATCATCACAAGCATGTGTTTTGTCCAGTGTTTATCGAGAGCACTAAGGAATGAGAACCCAAAATTACTCATGGCAGCATCAACATTGCTCCTGCCGTTTCAGCCGTTAATGGTTTCAGCTGTCCACACTGGAATGATGGAGGCAAGTGATCTAAATGGCATACGGCATATTGTTCTGGCTAAAACCAATCATGTCAAACTATCAATAATCAATAGACTTGCGGGGTAAATCTAACTATTCCTATATGGCAGGTTTCCTTTGCAAGAAGAGCATCAATTGAGCCAGAGCTCAGAATGGCACATAACCTGCACAAGATGTCGTCTCTATTGGGAGGCGCACTGTTTATTGCCGACGATTGCTTCCCAGAGACTCCCTATATCCACGCTGCATGGCATCTCGCCGCTGTGATTGGCATTGGCACATGCAATAAGCTTCTTGAGTGACATTGGAAACGACCCTGCTGATATCAACAAATAGTTCATTTCAGTTTATCCAGAAGAAGGAATTCAGACAATATCAACTTGTTGACATAAAGAACAGTATACAGCATAGGTTTACTCTTAGGTACCGAAATACCTCTTGAAGAAGAACGAAGATTGTAAGGATGAAAATCCAGGACGAATTGGGAAGAAGCATAATTTGGGAAGAAGAATATTCTTATTTGCTTGCCGTTCTGAATTACAAACCTCTGAACTCTTTATATACTGCTAGAGCCGGTTCTACTCTAATTGTAATAGTCCTATTCGGATACTACTCCAAGTTTAACTCTTTCTATCCTTAACCTTCTATATTTAAACCTTCCTATACTAATCCTCCTTTATTCCTGCGCGTGTATTGGATTCCAACAAAACTATCTGTAACACTTCCCCCTTCCTTTTGAAACAGCTTGTCCTCAAGCTGGAAATTCACGTTGGAAGTCGTCTCGCTTCACCCATGTTTCCTCTGCTTCTTGCGTAGGATCAGTCTTCCACTGAACCCGTAGTTCCCACACACCGCGATTAAATTGTGCTCGGACGATGCTTGCAGGTTGCAGTTGCACCTGGCCATGATGTAAGGGGGGTAACTCCGGAACAAGCCTAGGAGGGACGCCAGTGAATGGCTTGAGATTGGAGACGTGAAAAACATTGTGAATGCCGGCCTGCTCAGGAAGCTCCAATCTATATGCAACCTGGCCAACTTTGGAAACAACTTTGTATGGACCAAAAAAACGAGGGCGCAATTTGATATTGAGTCCCGGAGCAATAGAAGAGATTTGTCTTTGATGTAACCTCAGCCAAACCCAGTAGCCTTCCTGAAAATTTAGGTCCCAGGAAGATTTAGGTAAAAATATGAGATGAACTAGGTCAGCTTGTGTCTGTATTTCTAATACGATTTTGCATAACAGTTTCATGATTATTGTGACTATGCGGTGAGCTGAGCTGTCATAAATAGTTTTCAACACAAAATAAATAAGATGAACCGAGAGGTTTAAACTTTACATGCCTCATTATTAGAACTATAATTTACTGAGCTACAAATGTTTCTAGCGGACTAGGCTCTACAGTGATATGCAGTAGGTATGCTCCCCACCATTGGATCCAAGAATCAATGGCATGGATTGTTTGCTAAAGCACCACACTAAAACATGCTACAGTGTTGAATCTTTATCCGACAATGATGAAAAAAACTGCATTCCACTGTAGATCCTACATTCGCTTCAGCACTGTGTTACCTGGTAAGTACTGTAAAAAAATCTAAAACAATTTATGCTAAGTAGTCAACAGGTATCATGTGCTAACCTGAAAAGAGCAACAATGGTCATAATGTCACGGTTTCACCAGAAGACGAAGAAGATTTGCTTCAAACTGATCCTTTTGTCATCTCTAGATCTGAACTTTTTGCAATACAGAATCCATATACCGCTGCAAGCAAAATATCAACTCAAACACCTGTTCGTTGGATAATTGCAATGCTCCTTCAAGTGATGATGCTTACTGTGCATAGAAGGAGGAACACAAAGGACCAAAGCTTCCTGTGTAGTATTGTGACTGAAACCAATCATTCAGATTAGTCGTCTTTCCCTTTGGCTGCGGTGTGTGGCTTGGGTGCGTAAGAGTCAATCAGTGTCCACTGTGGCTAGGTGGTGTTGCCCTAGCCTGTGTGTTAGGTTGCTTCACCAGGTGTTCAGAGGGGTCCCTTCCCCATCTGTGGTGTTTACCCCGTTGGGATGGTGGCTGTATCTTTTTTCTCTCTCTGTTTTCTCCTGCTTTATTAATATAATGGCCAATGGGCAGCTCTCCCACCTGTTCGTTTCAAAAGATGAGCTTATGCTACCAACATGCTGGACTGATTTGGATTGACCCAGCTTCTTCCGGCAGGCTTCCCGGCATTCAATTCAGCCACTCTTTCCCTCACCATCTGAGCCTGCTCCCACTGTCCAACGCCGGCATATATGTTCGACAGCAGCACAAGGTGCCCAGCTGCTCGCTCTGGCTGCAGCTCAATCAATTGATCAATCACTTTACCTGCGAGCTCAAGATTGCCTTCCCTCTTGCATCCACTCAGTAGTGCACCCCACACGGCCTCATTAGGCTGCAACGGCATTGTGTCCACAAGCTCGAGTGCTTTGTGCAATCGTCTCCTACGGCAGAGCATGTCAACCATGCATCCGTAGTGCTGTATATCTGGGCTGATCCCATAAACATTTTCCATGCTCTCAAAGTATCGCCGTCCATCGTCAATCCTGCCTGCATGGCTGCAAGCCCACAACACTGCAAGCAGTGTCGCACCATCAGGACGTTCTTGCATTCTGTGAAACAAGTCTAATGCCTCCTCGGCACGACCATGGATCGCAAGCCCTGAGATCATTGTAGTCCATGAGACAGTACTCCGCCTTGGCATCTCAAGAAACATGTGGTGCGCGTCCTCCACTGCCCCACACCTTATGTACATATGGATGAGTGCATTGTCCAGCAACACCGTCCGCCGCTCTCGTGATTCCTGGTCCACACGCGCATGTACCCATCGCCCGAGCCGCAGGTCCCCCAGCTCTGCACAAGCTGTCAGCAAGGCAACCATTGTCACCGCGTCATCCTTGACCCTTGCCTTTCTCATCCACCAGAACAGCTCAACCGCCTCCGCTGCCCTCCCAGCATTCGCACACCCAGCTATCACCGTCGTCCATGCCACCGCATCCCTCCCAGGCATCTCACCAAAGAACCGCAGTGCCGTATCCATCTCACGACACCGCACGTGTGCTGCAAGCATGCAATTCCACGCCGCCACCGTCCTGTCCGGCATTTCGTCGAACACCTTCTGTGCGTCCCCGAGCTGCCCGGCCACCGCATACAGATCAAGGAGGCTAGTCATCACGTGCGCGCTGGACGGCGTGACCCCGCCCACGAGCGCACGAGCGTGGAGGGCGCCGCCGTGGGGGAGGGCCCCAGCGCCCACGGCAGCGAGGGCGGCGAGGAGCGTGGAGAAGGAGAAGGCGTTGGGGCGGAACCCGTGGCGGTCAACAAGGCGGGAGAAGAGGGCGAGGAGCTGGTGAGGCGGCGCGCGGGACGCGGCGGCGGCGCGGAGGAGGAGGTTGGCGAGGGTGGGGGACGCGGGATGCTGCCGGGAGGACGGGGAGGAGAGGAAGAGGGACTCGGCGCGGGGGAGGTCGGCAGCTGAGGCGGCGAGGGCGAGGAGCTTGGCGAGGAGGAAGCGCTTGCGGGGGAAGCCGTTGAGGAGCACCTGCGCGTGGAGCTGGTCGAGCGCGCGGCGCGCGGCGGAGGGGGAGGGCGAGGGCGGGGGGAGGAGGCGGCGGCGGAGGCGCTGCGCGAGGAGGTAGAGGCGCTGCTGCAGCGCACGGGAGTAGGGTATGTGAGGCGGCAGGTTGGGTGGGAGGAGGGGCGGACGATGACGAGGGTTGATCGGCATGTTTGCTCTGCTTCCGGATCGGTGGTTTTCTGCGCGGGAATGATAAATCAAGCAAGCAAGCACCTTCAATTGGTTTGTAAGGCTCGGAAGAAAAGAAAGAAAAAATCTTAACTCGATCACCGATTGGTCGTTGCTTCGAAACTTAAATCGTTGTCCATCGTCCACCAGAGGACCTGCAATCAGAGAACCTGAAATCGAATATCACCACCATCCTCGCCTGCGAAGAAGAAAGTAGCGGCCGCTCATGCACGTCGACAAAATTGATCAGAAGGCCGAGATCAAAGAGAAGCCAATTCAGACAAGCAGGTATGGGTATGCGCCCGTGGGATAAGTTTTGGGGAATTTTTTTAAAAAATAATATTATTTTAAAAGATATTTACAAAAATAAATAGTCGCTCCCAAAATTACAAAATATATCGCCCATGCCGCCATTCAATCTGGCCGAATCGTGACAGAACTCTGTTCCCACCTCGCCGCCGTTCAACTACCTATCGCCAGTTGAATCGGCGAGGAAGATTAGGCAGTTCTGTCGCCATTGAGCCGACGATAGGTCCCTGAATCGGCGATGTGACCGACAATAAAAACCCCAAAAAATCGGTACAGGATTAATTTTTATTCCAGAAAAAAATAAGAGAGGGTTCGAGAGGGAGAGAATAAATAGTAGCGAAGCTCTGTCGGTTCGTCACAGAGGAGAGAGATTGACAGAGCATCAGTTTCGATCGCTCATCTTGCAGGTAAATTTTTCTGAAACTATGTACGTTATGTCAAAACCTTGTAGGTTAGCAAACAAAAATAGCGACATAGATCTGAGTAGGTTAGATAAATGTAGTCGAACTGTGTAGTACATATTTTGAGATGTGTAGCGACATAGAATTGCGACAATAGCGACATAGATCTGAGTAGGTTAGATAAATGTAGTCGAATTGTGTAGTACATATTTTGAGATGTGTAGCGACATAGAATTGCGACAATAGCGACATAGAATTGAGTAGGTTAGATAAATGTAGTCGAACTGTGTAGTACATATTTTGAGTTGTGTAGCGACATAGAATTGAGTATGGCGCTGGTTGACCGCTGTAGTTATATAATTAATGCAGGAATTCTCTTTTAAACTAGGAGAATTGCATGACACATTCTAAAATTGTGAAAAAAAACACGTAGTAGCTGAGTAGGTCAAAAGAGCAATGAGAATATTTGTGCGCGGTTATTATTTTGTTAGTGCGTTGTATTATTGTGTTAGTGTGCAGTCAATATCTTGTTAGTGCCGAAAATACCATTTAAACTAGAAAAATAGCATGACATGTATTAAATTTGTAAAGAAAATTCGTAGTTGCTACATAGGCTATGTAAAGATGCATGAAAAAAAATATGAACTCTGTTCTTTTGCTGCATTTTCAGGTATGGCAGACGCGAGTCACTACGAGTTGCTTGACCCAGTGATTGACGCGTGTCACCGTAGCCGCCTCAGTACCGTGCTCCCCCCAGAGGGCGAGGCGCCGATAGAGCTTGGGGTGTTTTCTCACGCACGCCCATCGGGCATGGAGGTCGCACCAGACCGGATTCAAGTATGTGCGATTCGACCTTCATGCACTCAATCGCGGTCTGATTATTTTGCGTTGACTCATGTTTGTTCTTAATCGTTTGGACGCAGGTTGAGAGCGGCAGGCCTCTTTCCACTAGCGAGGATGGTGGAGGCGACGTGGGAGGATGACCAGGACGAGCATGCTGGTCGTACGTCTAGGCGGTTTCCATACGACCGGGCCCTACTGACGGCGCTGGTTGACCGCTGGAGGCTAGAGACCCACACGTTCCATCTCCTGTGCCGGGAGATGGCGTCGACGCTGCAGAACGTGAGCTACCTGACTGGGTTACCCTGCGCAGGCGCTCCGATGGCGGCGCACGACGTCCCGGTCATGTGGCGCACGGACCTCCTAGCCAGGTTCCACGATGTCTTTGCCGCCGGCAAAGCGTACGTGGAGTTCAAAGAATACGCACGCCCACGCCAAGTGGATCTGCCAGCTCTACGTAAGTGTTCGTAACTATTATCCTCTCACAATAATTCGTATGTGAACCTTGCCGGCGTGTGCGTATCTTCTTGCGGCGAGCATATGGCGCGAACGCAGGGGCGTCGGCGTTAGGAGGCACGCGGAGGCCTACCGCGTGGTTGTTCGGGTGGGTCATGTTCCTGGGCTCCCACGGCGACAGCGTCGACAAGCACTACATCCGGTACGTGCGTGAGGTGGCGGACTCACCGATCGACGAGATCCGCGAAGACGCGCGGGGCGTCTTGCGCGACGTATCGCGACATCGTGGCGACGCGTGCGCGGCGGCGCATGACGGCTCCATCCTCTCGGGATGCCCACTTCTACTACAGCTGTGGTCGTTGGAGCATTTCCAGATCAGACGACCACAGCTGCACTTGGGAGCGTACGAGGAGAGCTTGTACGTCCCGCGGGACGACCTGGACTGGCCGACCATGGGCACTGTGTGGTGCCACCGACGGGTTAGTTACGCAGGTCATTTATTGTTTTCGTATTGCCGTGTTCTATTTCGTGTGCTTAGTTTGCCGTGTTCTATTGCACAGGTCACCTTCACGCCGATCACCTTGCAGAGGTCCTACCCGGAGTACGTTCCGATGCTCGATCAACTGACCGATGACCGCGTCATCCGGACACTGTACAGTGACGACAGGGTGAATAGCCACTTTATAATATTTACAACAACAAATAGCCGCCGCAATAAGTTACAAAAATGAATCCATGTCGCCAGTTGAACCGCTTGTCGCCGGTTGACCTATGTATCGCCAGTTCAACTGGCGACAGGGAGCTATCGCCGTTTAAAATGGCGACAAGCCCTGACCTCTATAAAACCCTGTTGGAACCATCGAAATTCCACACAGGACTCAGTCTTATTGAGGAAAAAGAGAAGGACACAACTGTCGGGACCCAGAATTTCGATTCTGAAACCCTCTGTGTATACTGCACTAGTCCAGGATCACGCTAGTGCACACAGTGTCAACATAGGTAAATATCGATCCACACAAGCGATAAACAAAGTAAACGATTAGTTTGAATAACAAATAAAGGTTTTGACCTTATGGTCGAGTTTACACTTATTAAGCCACGCAGGGCTAACAGAGAATAAAAGAGTAGCGGAACGGAAATAACTCCAGCGTAGATCCCCCGATTCACCACAGGCAACCGACTGAAATTCAGACCTTAACGATCAACAACCTTCGGCGAACTCCCCCTCGAAAGCAGGCGTAGACTCCTCCTCTTACAGAGGTTTGGGCGCAAGTTTTACAACAAGCGTGAGTACACAACCGTACTGCAAATCATACCACGAATGCAATTTATAGATGCAGGCTTATTCCAAAGGAAATGGCTTCTGTGGTTCTTTTGCATAAAAGCAACATTTGTAATTGAATACGAATAATAGATTGAACGCATGATTCAAAACAAATAGACAATATTAATTTAACAGTTGTTTCCACAAAGACACACAACTAAACAGATTATTTCACATAGCCATATGATTGAGGTCACACAGCTCCCATCCCAACATTTTATAAAACTACCTCGTGTGAAATCCCGAGCATGTCCATGATCATGACGCGCTATTCGAATATATTGATTTAACACTCTGCAGAGGTTGTACACTTTACCCACAAGAAACAACTAGTGTAGCAAGCACTAATCATAACAAAACGGTTCAGAAACTTTATCTCAACATTGACACTCCCGATGTGCTTACAAACCGCTATGCCAACCCAAACGGCGCTTTGGCATAACACACACACGGCAGGAAGCGGCGAACCGTCCCGCGATGCAACCACTAAGTAGTCACACCTCCACCCTGTCACACAGCCTAACCTATCCACCTGAACATCAATGCCGAGAATCCATAACTTACTAAGTTAGGCACGTCCCATACTAGGCATGTAGTCGTACAGTAAGACTCAGTTCAATGGCACACAAAGTTAAGTCCTTAATTGACCAAGGCAAGACTTCCATGTTCTAACTAAGTCACAAAGATTATGAAACCCAAGCACACAGCTTCCACCATATCACACAGCTTCCACCACTTGCCTCAGTTTAAATCCTTTACCACCCAGTTGGTTTTAGTGCAACACATGCCATCACGAAGTAATAACACATAGCACACAGTTTTACACGAAGTTCCATAGTCACTTAGTCATATTAATAATTGCAACTTACATGAGATGTGAGACTCGTAGCATGGCTAAGCAATTGTACTCGCATCTAACCAACCCACGTTGGTGCTATAATAATACCAACTAATAAACCAATTTAGGGTGACAAGGAATTATGACATACAAGGCCAAGGGGTGATAACAAATTGGATAATAACTATGCCCAAAGCATTTAAATAAATAATTAAAGTAGAATGCAATAATTTAACATAAAGTAAATATGAAAACTGGGTTCAAGATGATCAAATGTATGACTTGCCTTGGAAAATGTCTATGTACTGATCTTGATCTTGGGGTGCTCCTTCTTCAACGAAATTCCCCGACGAATCGACGTCTACTCGCAAACGAAACAAATAAACAAAACAAATAAATAACAGAGGTAAAACAAGCTCCAAAAATTAAATAAAAATCTCAGATAAATAGAGCTTGAATTTAGATAGATTTAGAAATTTGAATGGGCTCAATCGGAGTTAGGATGCAAACGTTATGGCCTCTAGAAGTTTTAAATCTAAAAAGAAACCCTAATTTGGATTTTTCAGAATTTCCGAAATATTTCTTTGAAGAAAAATCGGATTATTACGCAATGCTGACGTCAGCAAGGGATTTCAAAATTAAAAGAAATAAAAAGACTTTACTGACATGTGGGACCCACATGTCAGTGAGATGGCTCACGGTGACCGTGTCTCACCGAGCACGCTAGATCTGAATCGGTGGATCGCCACGCGCGCGCGCACGTGGGCGATGAATGGCGCCACGCACGCGACACGTAGGCGGCGATGCTGACATGGCGGCGAGGTGGCGGTGACATGGACGACAATAGGAGCGGCGGCGCTCGGCAACCGACGACAACGGCGACGGCGCGATCCACCGACGCGGTGAGTGGTACCGTGTAGCTCGCTATTGCGAATCTGCTGGTGCAACTCCGGGTGGTCGAGGACGACGGCGGTGGTCGGCGGCGAGCTCGGCGGAGGTTGAGGCTCGCTCGGCGGCAACGGCGTTGGAGGTCCTCGGCGAAGATGAGGCGGTGCGAGGCGCGCGACACCGCGATCCCAAAGATGGTCCGGTGGCGACGAGGAGGGATGGAACGGCGGCGGTGGCGGCGAGTTCTCGGCGAGATGAAGACGAAGGCGGTGCCTAGGGTTTCGCGCGCCCGAACTCGTGGCGGCTAGGGTTTTGAGGCGGCGAGGCTCGAGTGCGGGATACGAGGGTCCCTGGCCTTAAATAGCCCCGGAGGCGAGTCCGCGAAGGACACGCGGCAGGCGGCGAGAAATCGGGCGAAGGTAGAGTCCGCGTCGAGCAGCGATGATGTGGCGGCGGGGGCCCACCGCCGGCGATGGTGGCTCGGCGCGGGCGCGTGTGAAACGACACGGCTACGAAACAGACTCAAGGATCTGACCGCTCATCCTAGATCGAACGACCCAAAATCGATGAAACATTCGGACAGCCCGACTCGATCGTGCACATCCAGTCGTTCATTCTCGATCGAACGGTGGAGAACAAGCAGGGCGCTCGGAAGGAAAGAGAAAAGGCGGAGAGACTGACATGCGGGGCCCGCATGTCAGTTGGAGGCGACGCGCGCGCGGGGCTGGGCCTCGCGCGGGATTTGGGCTGGCGGCGGAGGGAAACGGGCCGGGGTTTTGGAATTCGGCCCGAAGGATTAACTGAGATTTTTAATAGCTTTTCTATTTTAGAAAATACCAGAAATCCAAATAAGCAATAGAAAATAGCAAATGTACTCAGAAAAATTCTAGAAAAATCTAGAAAATATATCTGAGCACATAGAACCCAAATAAAATAGTTTTGGCTAATGTTCATGTTGGGATTATTCAAATTAAATATTTTTGATTGGAAAGTCTAATATTAAGCTTTTGAATTTAAAATCAAATAAATCCAAATGGTGAATTTTCTCCCTACTAACTATTAAAAGTTTTTTAAGCTCAGAAAATTGGGATGTTACAAACCTCCCCCCCTTAAAGGAATCTCGACCCGAGATTCAAAGCTAGCTAGAGAAAAGGCTAGAAACTCGGCTTTGGCTCTTCTTCACGTTCCCACGTTGCTTCTCCTTCCGAGTGGTTGCTCCACCGAACCTTGCAAAAATGAACAGTCTTGCTTCGGTGTGGCGCTCATGACATCCAAAATCTTGACTGGCTACTCCTTGTAGGTAAGATCCTCCTTCAAGTCAATTGATTCTAGCGGGGCTTGCTCTTCTGGCACACGAAGGCACTTCTTCACCGAGACATGAAAGACATCATGCACTCGCTAACGATCGCGTAGCTCCAATCGATAAGCAACTTCTCCACGGTGTTCCAAAATCTTGAATGGACCAACATACCTCGGGGCAAGCTTCCCTTTGGCATGAAACCTTTTGACACCTCTGAGCGGAGTGACTCGAAGATAAACGAAATCCTCGGGTTCAAAGCTGAGATCACGACGACGATTATCAGCATAGCTCTTCTGCCTGGACTGAGCTATCTTCAATCTTTCTCTGATCATGGCCACTTGCTCTTCTGCTTCTTGAATAATGTTGGGGCCGAATACTGAACGTTCAGCTGTTTCTGACCAATTTAACGGGGTTCGACAGGCACGGCCATACAAAGCTTTAAATGGTGACATTTGCAGACTAGCTTGATAACTGTTGTTGTACGAGAATTCTGCATATGGTAGACTCTTATCCCATCGGGCAGCATTAGCTAGAGCACAAGCTCTCAGCATATCCTCCAATATCTGATTAACTCTTTCGATCCGTCCATCTGCATGGATGATACGCGATGCGAAATTCAAATGGGTACCCAATCCTTCATGCAAACTCTGCCAAAAACGAGAGGTGAACTGAGATCCTCGATCTGATACTATTTTCTTGGGCACTCCATGCAAACTGACAATTCTAGTCATGTACAATTCCGCAAGGCGATCTCCTGAGTACGTGGTTTTGACTAGCAGGAAATGGGCGACCTTGGTCAAACGATCGACTATTACCCAAATCGAATCGTAACCCGATTGGGTCTTGGGTAAACCGGTAATGAAATTCATTCCGATCTCTTCCCACTTCCATTCTGGAATCTTCAGCGATTGCAACAAACCTGCTGGTCTCTGGTGTTCCGCCTTTACCTTCTGGTAGACGTCGCACAAGGCAACGAACTCTGCGACTTCTCGCTTCAAATTTGGCCACCAAAATTTAGTCTTAATATCCTGGTACATTTTGGTACTTCCAGGGTGAATCGAATACTTTGAGTCATGGGCTTCCTTTAAGATTAACTGCCTTAGACCATCGATATCTGGTACACAGATACGACCATTTATCCAGAGTATGTCTTGATCATCCTTGGTAAAGTTTTTGAATTTCCCTTCTACCATTTTGACCTTGATGTCTGACAACACGGAATCCTTTGGTTGTGCTTCACGAATCTGCTTCTCCAGGGTAGACTGTACCTCCAAATTAGCTACAAATCCTTCGGACACAACTTCTAGCTATAGCTTTTGAAATTCTTCATAAAGTTCTGGGCAACTTTCCTTTACTTCCAAAGCATTGCAGTAACTCTTACGACTTAGAGCGTCTGCAACTACATTGGCTTTTCCGTGATGGTAGTGGATTCCAAGATTGTAATCCTTGATCAATTCTAGCCATCTTCTCTGTCTCATGTTCAGATCTGACTGGGTGAAGATGTACTTTAGGCTCTTATGATCATGTAGACTTCACGATTGACACGATGAGGTAGTGACGCCAAATCTTTAAAGCATGCACTCGGCTAATTCCAAATCATGAGTGGGGTAATTCTCCTCGTGAGGCCTCAATTGCCTTGACGCATAAGCGACAGCTCTTCCTTCTTGCATCAGGACGCATCCTAATCCTTGACGCGAAGCATCACAATAGATATCGAAATCTTTCCGAATATCTGGCAAAATCAGCACTGGTGCTGAAGTCATATGCTTCTTCAATTCTTGAAAACTTTCTTCACAGGCGGGAGTCCAAGTGAACTTTTTCTCCTTCTTCAACAATTGCGTAAGAGGTTTAGCAATTGATGAGAACCCTTCGATGAAACGGCGGTAATAACTTGCCATTCCCAAGAAACTGCGAATCTGAGTTACGGTCTTGGGCTGCTCCCAATGTAACACTGCTTTGACTTTACCGGGGTCAACTACTACTCCCTCGGCTGTCATCACATGACCAAGGAAATCAACTTCCTTCTTCCAGAAATCACACTTACTGAACTTGGCATACAACTGATGCTCTCTGAGTTTTTCCAAGACTATCCTTAGATGTTCGGCGTGTTCTTCCTCCGACTTGGAGTACACTAGAATATCATCAATGAACACAACTACGAATTTGTCCAAATATTCCATGAATACTTTATTCATCATGTTCATGAAGTATGCAGGGGCATTAGTCAGACCAAAAGACATGACTAAGAACTCATAATGTCCATACCGTGTTGAGAACGTGGTCTTCGGTATATCCTTAGGACAAATCTTCAGTTGATGGTAACCTGATCGCAGGTCGATCTTTGAGAACACTCTGGCTCCTTTCATCTGATCAAACAGATCATCTATCCGGGGTAGTGGGTACTTATTCTTGATAGTAACTTCGTTAAGGGAGCGGTAATCAATACACATCCTCATACTTCCATCTTTCTTCTTGACAAACAACACTGGTGCTCCCCATAGCGACGAACTAGGTCTCACGAAACCTTTCTCAAGAAGTTCCTCTATCTGCTTCTTCATCTCTACCAATTCATCGGCTGACATCTGATATGGTCTCTTTGAGATTGGTGCTGTCCCTGGCACTAAGTCGATGACAAACTCAATGTCACGATCCGGTGGCATTCTCGTAACTCCTCCGAAACACATCCGGTATTCACCGACCACTGGTACTTCTTCCAAGGAAAGGGTCTTCAAACTGTTTACTAGCAAATGTCCATCACGAACTGAGGTGGCCAGAACTTCTACCTTGTTTCCTTTGGCATCCTCGATTGTTACGGCTCTTCGGCCACAATCTATCACGGCTTTGTGCTTGGATAACCAATCCATGCCAAGAATTACATCTAGGGTTTGGGTATCTAGAACTATTAGGTTGGCTAGAAACTCAACTCCGGCTATGAGTAACTTAGCTCCTAAACATCCCACTCTAGCACTCACTCTGCTCTAGGCGATCGACTAACAGAGTATGCTTAAGTTGCATAACTTTCAAATTATTCTTGGTTGCAAACATTCCAGAAACAAACGAATGCGAAGCTCCGTAATCAAACGTAATCGATGCAGTGCGAAGTTAACCGTAAACTTACCCAAGACGACGTCCGGTGATTCCTGGCTCCTTCCGAGTGACGTGGTTGACACGCCTCGATCACGGATCGTGGTGCTCCTCCGCTGACCAAAGAACTTGTGAAGCTCCTTGGTGGATACCGGCGTTGGCGTCTTGGATGGCGTAGCTCCAAGGTTGAAGCGCATCGGTGATCACACCCTTCGCTGACATTGGTTAGAAAATGTCCCGCCGACGACAGTGTAACATACCCGTGGTACATTCTGCTGGTTGCTCCGGGTTGGGGTTGACGGTGCTGGGGTTGCGGAAGTTACGGCGGTGGGCGGACGGGTGCTGAAGTTGGTGCAGTGCTCAACGAAGTTCAGGGTGGAAACCGGTTGAACTGTGGTGGCATCGTTTCTGCCCTCTCACGTGATTGCTTGATTTCCTTGTTGAGCCATCCGGAGTTTACGGTTATCCTCCGCCTTGCGTTTGTCCTCTAGAACAAAGGCTTTGTTAACCGATTCTTGAAATCGGAAAAGTATGGCGATCGATGACTTGCAGTCCGTTGTTTAGCCCTTCAAAAGTGACTCGGCGAGCCTTATGCGTGGCTACATCTTCTCGCCGCATAGCGAGCTAGCTGAGAAAACTTGTTGAGGTAGTCAGATACCGACATAGCTCCTTGCTTGAGAGCGCGGAACTCATCCTTCTTCAGATCGATAATGCCTTCTGGTACATGATACTGGCGAAATGCTGCAGAAAATTCCTCCCATGTGATATCCTGTGGCGTCTCATGCACGGCACAGAAGTTCTCCCACCATTCGGCAGCTATGCCCTCCATCTGGTGAGTGGCATACAGGACCTTCTCACGGTCACTGCACTGGGTGATCAGCAGCTTTCTTTCAATAACCCTGAGCCAATCATCTTCCTCCACTGGGGATACATGCTCGGAAAACGTTGGTGGACGAGTCCTCATAAATTATGCAAGCTTGGATGGTCCATGGTGAACATGAGTAGCTGGGGCTCCATACTGTTGATTGTTGTTGTTGTTGTTGGCCTGGTTGTTCATAGCCTGCATCTGAGTCATCATGGTATTCATCACCGAGTCAGGTCGCCATGAAAGCTCTAAAGTTTTGCAAGTCAATTGGGGTGCTTGCGGAACCGCTCTCAATTTGGTTGTTCATTGCTAGTCGGTCTGGGTACCGGAACCACTAGCGTTAGCCTGACGAGTTTGAACCATCTGGCGAAGCTCCATGGGTTAGATAAGGTAGCAAGCACAAGATAAGTTAAGAACTAAGCAGGGGTAGGTTAAACCCAAAAAAACACAGCTCAAGAAACTCAAATGAAATATCTTTATTACTTAGGGTTTTAGCATGGCTACAACAAAAGCCTAAGGGCCTTTGCAGCTCATACTCGCACACAAAAAGAAACAACGACCTAAGCACACAAAACTACCGCCTAAAGGGCGACTTACTAAACTGAAACTGGCTAAGCCAACAAAACTGAAACTAAGACCAACTACTCGAGAAAGCCTCCACAATCACGGCGGCGCTCCTGACAGCTGTAGACTCGGAAGTGAGCCGGCATCTTGGCAAACTGGTCTTGATGCCACGAATCGTGCAAAGCAGAATAGGCATTCTGGTGCAACCGCTCTCCGCTCCTTTGGCTTCACTGGGCCTTCCTCTGGATCTTCTTCAGGATCCTCCTCGGGGTCTTCCTCTTCTTCGGGAACTTGGTCGTAGAGGATCTCTTGCGAGTGGCGACCTTCTCCTCGCCTCTCTGCAAGGCTTCATAGACATGATCCAGCTCGTGATGGTCCTCTCCAAGGCTTCCTCTGGCGGCCACGAACCGGGCAAGGTGCACGATCAGAGCGTTGCTCTCTTCTGCGTGGGCGGGTAGCGGTAGGCAAATCCACGGCGGTGGCCCTGGGGTGGTAACGGAAGACGGTGTCTTGGAACTCCCGTGCGTAGATGTTGCAGATACGTAGCATGGCCAAGCGCGACGACTCCTGGATACCCTCCAGCCAAGTGATCTTCCTCACCGAGACGTGCGAAGGTTGACTCGCCTTGTCGCTCCTCCCGCGTAGATCGTCAGCGATAAATCACTCCACGCTTTGTCCATTCACCATCCGGCTTGTTGCCGACGCGCGGTGGGCGATCAAAACCTCCAAGAACATGCAACAACTTCCAAAGCTCGGCGGCGATCCTCCAAAGGCGCCACCATAGCTCAAGAAGCAGGCATCTGTCAAGACAGCATTTAAGAGGGTAAGAGCAACTTTAAAACAGCGGGGAGAGAAAAGATTATAGCAAAAGTTGAGTCGAGAGAGATATGAGAAGAGTTAAGCAATTAATTACTCTTGCAAGTTACTTTTTCTTTTAGAAAATAGTTTGGACACTCTAAAGACGGCCAATCTAACTAAGGTCACGACCTACAGTTGATATGGCTCTGATACCACCTCTGTCGGGACCCAGAATTTTGATTCTGAAACCCTCTGTGTATACTGCACTAGTCCAGGATCACGCTAGTGCACACAGTGTCAACATAGGTAAATATCGATCCACACAAGCGATAAATAAAGTAAACGATTAGTTTGAATAACAAATAAGGGTTTTGACCTTATGGTCGAGTTTACACTTATTAAGCCACACAGGGCTAACAGAGAATAAAGCAAGGAACGGAACGGAAATAACTCCAAACAGATCCCCGATTCACCACAGCAACCGATCGATCCGGACCTTAACGATCAACAACATTGGCGAATTCCTCCTCGAAAGCAAAGTAGACTCCTCCTCTTACGTAGGTTTGGGCAAATTTTACAACAAGCGTGAGTACACAACCGCACTTCGCAAATCATACCACGAATGCAATTTATAGATGCAGGCTTATTCCAAAGAAAATGGTTTCTGTGGTTCTTTTGCATAAAAGCAACATTTGTAATTGAATACGAATAATAGATTGAACGCATGATTCAAAACAAATAGACAATATTAATTTAACAGTTGTTTCCACAAAGACACACAGCTAAACAGATTATTTCACATAGCCATATGATTGAGGTCACACAGCTCCCATCCCAACATGTTATGAAAACTACCCCTCATGTGAAATCCCCGAGCATGTCCATGACCGCGGACGCGGCTATTCGAATAGATTGATTTAACACTCTGCAGAGGTTGTACACTTTACCCACAAGAAACAACTAGTGTAGCAAGCACTAATCATAACAAAATGGTTCCGAAACTTCATCTCAACATTGACACTCCCGATGTGCTTACAAACCGCTATGCCAACCCAAACGAAGCGCTTTGGCATAACACACAACGCTGGACAGGGAAGCGGCGAATCGTCCCGCGATGCAACCACTAAGTAGTCACATGTCGGGACCCAAAAATACAATTCTGGACCCTCTGTGTATACTGCACTAGTCCAGGATCACGCTAGTGCACACAGTGGCAACATCGATGAAATATCATTTCCATATACAAAGGTGACTAATAAATAGGCAAATAACAATAAGTATCAGAGTAATGACCTTAAGGTCAAAGCTTACAATTAATGCCTCAGAAGGCGAATAGCTCAATGAAGCTGCAGCGGAACGAAACGGAATAACTTCAGTGAAGCCCATCCATATGCCCACAGGTACTCGGCTGGGGTGCGCGACCTAGTTCTTCTAGATCCTTGAAGTAGACCTTGTTGACCGACGATTCCTTCACTCTGTAGGTTTGGGCGCAAGTTTTACAGCAAGCGTGAGTACACAACCGCATTACATAAGTCATACCACGAAATGCAATGTATAAATGCAAAGCTTATTCCAAAGGAAATGGCTTCGTGGTTATTTTGCGTAAATGCAACATTTGCAATTGAATACAAGTAATAGATTGAAAGCATAATTCAAAACAAATAGACAATATTAATTTAAAAATTGTTTTCACAAAGACACACACTAAACAGATTATTTCACATAGCCATATGATTGAGGTCACAGTAGTCCCTTCCCAATAGTTTTATGAAAATCTACCCTCGTGTGAAATCCCGAGCATGTCCATGATCATGACGCGCGCTATTCGAATAGATTGTTTAACACTCTGCAGAGGTTGTACACTTTACCCACAAGATGCAATCAATCGGATCGAGTGATCACAACAAAACCTTTGAAACTTCATCTCAACATTGACACTCCGATGTGCTTACAAACCGTTATGCCAACCCTAACGAAGTGCTTTGGCATAACACACATCGTTTGACAGGGAAGCGACGAATCGTCCCGCGATGTGAGCCGCCACTAAGGCTGAAACACACCTCCACCCTGGCACATAGCCTAACCTACAGCCTGAGTAATCAATGCCAAGAATCCATAACCTACTAAATTAGGCTGTCCCATACGGGCATGTGGTCGTCTGATAAGGCTCGGTTCAATGGCGCACAAAGTTAAGTCCTTAATTGACCAAGGCAAGACTTCCATTTTCTAACTATGCCACAAAGATTATCATTCCCATCACAAAGTCCACCATATCACACAACTTCCACCACTTGCCCCAGTCCAAATCCTTTACCACCCAGTTGGTTTTAGTGCAACACATGCCATCACGAAGTAATAACATATAGCACACAGTTTTACACAAAGTTTCATAGTCACTTAGTCACATTTAATAATTGCAACTTTCATGAGATGTGAGACTCGTAGCATGGCTAAGCAATCTACTCGTACTAACCAACCCACGTTGGTAATACCATAGCACCAACTAAATATGAACCAATCTAGGGTGACAAAAGATTATGACATACAATAGACAAAGTGGATATAACAAATTGGATTAATAGTTAAACCCAAAAGTATTTAAATAATTACTTAAAGTAAATGCAATAATTTGAATAAAAGTAATTTTGAAAACTGGGATTCAATATGATCAAAGGTATAACTTGTCTTGCTATAGCAATGATGATCTTATTTTATCTTCAATCTTCTACTTGCTTGATCTGCAGCTCCTTGACGATTAGGGACTTCGCGCTAACGAAAAGAAAGCGTAAAACAAACTAAATTCAAAAGGTAAATCAAATAAACTCCAAATTGAAATTGAATGGTACTAGAAGGCAGATATTGAATTTAGATGAATTTAGAAACTTGAATGGGTTCAATCGGAATTCGGATGAAGAAGATATGGTTCTCGGAAGATTGGAATTCACATGAAATGATGAAAAAGCTCTACGAAATATTCTCAGAATATTCTATTCCGAAAATATTAGAAAAAAAATTAGTGTATGATAGGTGGGACCGACTGGTATTTATGGATTTCTAGAATTAAAATAATTCCAGAAATAAGGTAGAGAGAGTGACATGTGGGACCAATAAGATAAAAGGATTTTCAAGAATTAAATTAATTCCCGAAAATAGGATTAGTGATTGACATGTGGGCCACTGGTCTATGGACCAGGTCCACGGATATAAGCTAGTCTACGGTGGACCAAGCTCATGAACAAGGGTTGACCAATAGTTGACTGACATACGGGACCCGCATGTAAGAGAGATAAATAAATAAATAAGGTGTTTAATTGGGTGGATGACATGTAGGGTCTACATGTAGGTGAGATAGATATATATATTCTCTTGACTATTTGAATGGAAAGATCTTTGGTACTCAGAAGGTAAAGCAAGAATAAAGAACTAACAGACAACATGCTTTGGATTGTTGGCAGCAAGATAATTAACAGAGAAGGATTAGCAAAGGAGAATAAATAGACAAAAGATAGGGCCGAAGCTCATGCGGCTGTTCTGGATGCATGTAATTGGCAGAAGATGGCAAGGAATTGGCAACCAGGAAGCATGAACTAACAAGAAGTGGCAAAGCAAAGAGGGAGAAGGGATTAGTCATGAGCATCACAGACATGAACATGAGCAGGATAAAGGCATGGAGGGCTGCTGCTGCCATTCGGTTATGGCACAAGGAGGTGACGACTTGATACTGTGATGGGCAAAGCAAAGATTAGAACATAGACTAACAGAGAAAGAAATCTAAAGAAAGTCATCCAACTAAACATCATACGTCTTTGGGACACATGCATGAATAGGAACTAAAGCTCTGGTGATTTTGAGGCAAGATTGTAGGAGGTTTGGTAATGCAAGATTAGATAATAGATTAACAGAGATGCACACTTGAATTGTGGCTAGATTAGATGACAAAAGAATCACCCAACAGAAAGGTCAAGAATTAAGCAATTCACATCTGGACACACATGAACGAAACAACAGAACTTATGAAAACGCTACAGAGCATGCATGAATAGTGTGCTTGGGTGGCGGCGGCGAGGCGACGAATGCTGTGGCGAATGGGCAAACGGAAAGGAAGCGGCGAGCGGGACGCGATGGCGCGGTCGGATTTTGGAAAAACTCACCGAGGAAGCGAAACGCGATGAACACAGTTTGGCTCTAATGGCGACGATGCTCGCGATCTTGAGCGAAGTGGATGGAACCATGGCGTAGAGGCGACGACGCAAAGCCAACGCCGCAGAGCGGTTCGCGGCGGGCGTCGGACGAAGCGCGATTCGCGGAGAAGACCTTCGGTTGGAGCTCGGTTTTCGTGATATTGCGGCGAAAATAGATCGGTTTGGAGGAAACCAATTCAGGGGATTAGAAGAGGGGATCAACACGGACGCGTGAGCGCAAACGGCTTGCTTTTATATGCACCGTGAAGGAAGATATGGAAATTTGAATTTTTCAGTTTGAAACGAACACGTTCTGGAGATGCGTTCGGTTCGGCCAGAGGAACACGATGAACAGTACCTCGCGATTACTGTAGCACGTGGGCAGGAGAGAGAAAACAGCAGATTTCCGGAATTAAAAGAAATCCCAAAAATCAAGGAAACCAAATAAAATAGCAAACAAATCCAAAAAAATCTCAGAAAATACCCGAAAATTCCTTGAAAGACAAGGAAGCCAAATAACACAAGTTTTTATTTAATTAACGTTTATATTAGTCAAATTAAATATTTTTAATTTAGGAAAATTCCAATTAAGCTTTATTAATTCAAATAAAATTGGTGAAATTTTGCACGGACCTAAACTACTCAAAAGATTTTTGAAAAGTCAAATTTTGGGACGTTACAAACCTCCCCCCTTAAAGGAATCTCGTCCCCGAGATTCAGGCTGGCTATAGAATAGGATAAGGAACTCAGCCTTCGGGTTCACTTCTTGTTTTCAAATTTCTTTGACTTTGACAGAATCGCTCTTCTGACCACTTACAGAACAACGCCTTGCTTCTTGCTAAACTTCTCGCTTCACTGAAAACTTGACAAACTGGCTCTTGGCTGGAAGGCATCTTGGAACTTAATTGCTTCTACCGGGGCTACTTCATCGGTGCTTGAGGGCACTTTTTGGAGTGGAGGAAATCTTGCTGCTGACTGGCAACTCAGGTTAGCAAACTAACTCTTTTTCTGCGCTTCGAAATCTGAACTAACTGACACATTTTTGTCAACTTTGTCATATAATTCTTAGCATAGAACTTAACAAGTATTCTGAAGATAGACATGGCTGTGAAGGTGATAATCTGCATAATGTTCGAAGCTTTTCTTCTTGAACACTACTACTTAAATTCCACTTAAGATTAAGGATCTTTGGTCTTCTGCTTCATGATTAATGCAACATCCACATACTTTGTAATTTGATCTGCTCCTAACTGAGCGATGACTTACACAATCAACCATTGTGAATTTCAGATGGTGACAACTGCGACTGGCTGACATCTGGGTTGTAGGGAGACTCTGCACACAACAGTTACTTGCTCGACTTGCGTTAAGGCACAACTCATTAATCTTTTTCAATTTGTCCACTAGTTCGAGCGATACACGATCGAATCAAATGCCCATCAAGCTTCATATAGACTCTGTTGCTAATACAAGATAAGCTGGGATCCTTGGTCTGAAACTAACTTCTCTGACATGTCGTGCAAATTGACCATCTCTGTAGATCTAACACTGCACCCATGCTGACAAATACCATCTCTGTCGTATACAACCTCTATTGTATACCACTGCATAGACGGTCTCGGGCTAGATGATCTTGACAGTGAAGCGGCAAACTTACACAAATGATCAACGATCACCTTTCAAGAAGTTACATCCCAATTGGGTCCTGGGAGATCCCTTATCTGAATTCTCAGGGATAGAAGTACTCTGGCTGGCCTCCAATATTTTAGCTGACTTTCTAACATACCAAACACATGGTAACCCATTCTGTGATATTTTGCTTTATTTTGGATCATCACAATGCAACTTTGAGATCTTTGTACACCTTGGTACTTTCAAAGAAAATAGAATGCTTACACTCAAATGTTGGTTTGAGCATCAACTACTTGAGTTTCTTCTCATTAGATATGCAAATATACTCATTGATCCATGGATCATTCTGTTCGCCTTCAGCGGGTTCTCACGCTTTCCTTTGCTTTACGTGAGGACGAATTTTCTTGACAAAACTATCATCTCACTGTCTGGTCAGCACTGATCTCTAGCATCGGTTCGAACCCTGGGGTTCAACAAATATCCTCTTGCAACTGACTCAAAACTCAACCTCTGACTTTCACAAGTAACTTTAGCTGACTGATCAACAGATTCTTACGATAGCTCTTCTGATTTGAAACATCTGACACTGCACTGATCCGTTATGAGGGAATGGATTTTAACTTCATTGTTCTCAATCCAATAACCATCTTTGTTGCCCCACGGTAGCAACTTCGAATTATGACTAAGATAATTCACTGCCTGAAACTTTAGTTGTCAGGAAGTGCACGCGAAACTTCATAACACACCAATTCTTGGATGTTCCGTGATAAAAACTATCAAGGTTTTTTTTTTCTGGTATCTGGCAATCCGAACACTGGAGTTGTGATTAATCTCTTCTGAAATTCGTACAAACTCGGTTCACTTCTAGCGGTCTGGGCGAACTTCTCTTCTTACAACCGGTGAGGGGTCTTGGCTAACTTGAAAGGACTGTCTCATTGATCTTCAACTAACACCGTCTCAAACGCATCGCTTCACCGTATTCAATCGACAATCGTTAAGTGATGGGTTTGATTTGACACTGTCTTCCTCTGATAAAGTCATCTGATCTACTCTATCATCTCTGCAAACTCGTTTAACAACTTTTGTCAATTATCCTTTCTGATGTAATTCCTTCTGGAATTGGCTGATCTTGGGTACCAAGTCAGAGACAAACTTGACTTCTAATACAGTTGCATGTTGTATAGATCATTTGCAATGGCAATTGCATACTCTCTTGCGGATAGGGACATTATCCAATGATTAGATTCTTCAATCATTTACCATTGTCTCACTACTATGCAAAATGATAAGTTGGAATTCAACATCACATTCCATAGTTACGGCTCTACGGCCTTCAATCAACATGACTCAACACTTGATTACTCAACTTGCAAAGGCAGACTCTTGGAAAGGTATCCAATGATTTAATATCTAACAATTTCTTTTTCTTCATAATTTGCAGACAAAGATGTCCACCTTTTTGCTCTCAAACAGAGGAGAGGTTACAATGACTCTCTGACTTTACTGCTACTAATAGAGACATGACACTGCATGATCTGGTATCACCAATCTAAACTTCCTTAGTAACATCGTCGTTCAAACGCCTCTTCTTTGACTGCTTCGTTGGACACACGGATCCTGTTGCATTACCACCTGCTCTGGGAGTTATGATGCGGATGATGTATCTTCCAGGCATTCTTGCATCCGGGTGAGTGGTCGTTCCATCGAGAACATCGATGATGTAGTGACCTTCCTTGCGACAAGCGTAACATACACATTGCGGACATTGTGGCTTGCCTGGTGATATTGCACCGGAACGACTAACCTTCTTGAAGGTTGAAGTTTGACGCTTTGCAGGGCATCTCTTGGCATAGTGGCCTTGCTCACCACATTGAAAACACACTCTTGATGATCTTGGCTCGCTTCTCTTTGCGGTGGGTTGCCAAGGTCAACATCCGCCTTTGTGATTCTTTAGTGACATATCTTGTACGCGATAATGGTTTACCTTCTTTGCTAATGTTCGACGGTGGCTCGAAACTTTTCGTGGCGTTGCATTGCGAAGTCAACACGAATACATAGGGCACGGCTCGGACAATGATCATAGCTTTCACACAAGAAACATGTGATCTTACTCATAGGACATTTTCCAACGGAATGGTTTCCTTCGCAACTAGAACAATTGATATTGTGCTCATCGGCACTATGGCCTATTTCTCCACAAGGGGTACATGCACAATCTTACGACTTATCGGTTGGCGCATTTCAACCGACAACGGTTAGATTTTGCGTGGGATATCGAAATAGCGTGTTTCTCTTGATCACTTATGCTCGATATCGCATCTTTGTTGGCACAAAGCGATGGTGAACTCGCCCAAGTGATGGTGTGCTCGTCCCGATGGGCGGCACAAAATTTTTTCCACCAATCTAATGCAACTCCTCCTAAATGATGACCAAAGATAGAAAACTTTCTCATTATCATTGCATTGCACAACGATTAGCTTTTCTTCTATGGTGCGAATCCAAGATTCGCATCCTTGAGTGCGGTTGAACCTTCAAAGATAGGCGGCTTGGTCCTAAGAACTTTGCAAACTTGAGGCGAGGGCGTCGTTGGGATGGCAACGAGTTGCGCATCATTGCAAACATTACTATTGTCCGATGATTGCATCGTCCACTTGCATGATCGATTACGGTGGTAGGAAACCGACTTGGTTACGATGTGTCACTCGCGCCGAGATAGTAGCTGGTTATCATCTGCTTTGGTACTAACGCTGGCGACGATACGACGACATGCTTGATTATTCTGATTCATCAAATTGACTAAGGTAGCGGTGGTCTGATCCTGCTGGGTCATCCTGTTGTTCATGTTCTGCATCATCGCATTCATGAGTTGAGTCTGAGCTATCAAGAATTGTTCCATAACTGGATCTGCTACTCCTGGTACTGACAACTGTCCACTGGGGTTGACAACACCTGAGCTGGCACAAATCGCTCTCAAGATTACCGATGTGGTGGCTTCACCGGGTTCTCCATCTGTTGGTGACCGGGCTCATAGATGAGAGGAAAAGCATAAGGTAAGGAAGACAATCTACTAAGGGGAGCAGGTTTAACCCAAAGAACACCAAGGAACACACAAATAGCCGGAAAGCTATTAAGAAGCATAAAACTCACAGCCAAACTACACCGAAGAAGGGAAACAAAGATCTAATCGTCTAGTCGATTAAACTCTAACTTAACAGGGCGACTTGGTTCAACACACGGGAGGAACCTACACTGATTTATCCTATATGGTTGGTCTGAAAAAAACTCGATCTGAGCACGGTCTTCATCAAACGTTGATTGCTTGCGATCCTTGGAGGCGAAGCTTGGAGAAAGATGGAGGCGACGTACAACTTCTTCTTAGTCTTGAATTCTTGTGACGCACTTGTCTTGAACACTTGGGGAGATGTCGATACGTTGTTGTTGGTTGCATGGTCTTCAAACAGTTGCTCAAAACAACTCTTGGGCATCCACCAAGACATTTGACATGGATAACGATGACTATAGAAGTTATGAGAGGAGAGTCCAATTTAATACTCAAAACGGTGAGGACGAATATAGATGAGAAAGAATAGAATGGAAGAGTATAGAATAGACAAGGTGAGAATAGCACATCATTAAGATTTTCCATTTGTAAAATAAGTTTTGAAGTTTTCCTTACAAACGGCCATTCTAACTAAGGTCACGACCTACAGTCGATATGGCTCGATACCACCTCTGTCGGGACCCAAAAATACACTTACGGACCCTCTGTGTATCTGCACTAGTCGAGATCACGCTAGTGCACACAAGTGGCAACATCGATGAAATATTATTTCCATATACAAAGGTGACTAATAAATAGGCAAATAACAATAAGTATCAGAGTAATGACCTTAAGGTCAAAGCTTACAATTAATGCCTCGTAGCGAATAGCTCAATGAAGCTGCAGCGAACGAAGCGGAATAACCGGTGAAGCCCATCCATATGCCCACAGGCAATCGGTGGGTGCGCGACCTAGTTTTCTCGATCCTTGAAGTAGACCTTGTTGACCGACGATTCCTTCACTCTGTAGGTTTGGGCGCAAGTTTCTGACAAGCGTGAGTACACAACCGCACTCGCAAGTCATACCACGAATGCAATGTATAAATGCAGCTTATTCCAAAGGAAATGGCTTCGTGGTTATTTTGCGAAATGCAACATTTGTAATTGAATACAAGTAATAGATTGAAAGCATAATTCAAAACAAATAGACAATATTAATTTAACAATTGTTTTCACAAAGACACCCAGCTAAATAGATTATTTCACATAGCCATATGATTGAGGTCACACAGCCGTCCCTTCCCAATAGTTTTATGAAAATCTACCCCTCGTGTGAAATCCCCGAGCATGTCCATGACCGCGGACGCGGCTATTCGAATAGATTGTTTAACACTCTGCAGAGGTTGTACACTTTACCCACAAGATGCAATCAACTGGATCAGAGCTGATCACAACAAAACCTTTCAGAAACTTCATCTCAACATTGACACTCCCGATGTTCTTACAAACCGCTATGCCAACCCTAACGAAGTGCTTTGGCATAACACACATCGTTGGACAGGGAAGCGACGAATCGTCCCGCGATGTGAGCCGCCACTAAGGCTGAAACACACCTCCACCCTGGCACATAGCCTAACCTACAGCCTGAGTAATCAATGCCAAGAATCCATAACCTACTAAATTAGGCCCGTCCCATACCAGGCATGTGGTCGTACAGTAAGGCTCAGTTCAATGGCGCACAAAGTTAAGTCCTTAATTGACCAAGGCAAGACTTTCATTTTCTAACTATTCCACAAAGATTATCATTCCCATCACAAAGTCCACCATATCACACAACTTCCACCACTTGCCCCAGTCCAAATCCTTTACCACCCAATTGGTTTTAGTGCAACACATGCCATCACGAAGTAATAACACATAGCACACAGTTTTACACAAAGTTTCATAGTCACTTAGTCACATTTAATAATTGCAACTTTCATGAGATATGAGACTCGTAGCATGGCTAAGCAATCTACTCGTACTAACCAACCCACGTTGGTAATACCATAGCACCAACTAAATATGAACCAATCTAGGGTGACAAAAGATTATGACATACAATAGACAAAGTGGATATAACAAATTGGATTAATAGCTAAACCCAAAAGTATTTAAATAATTACTTAAAGTAAATGCAATAATTTGAATAAAAGTAATTTTGAAAACTGGGATTCAATATGATCAAAGGTATAACTTGCCTTGCTATAGCAATGATGATCTTATTTTATCTTCAATCTTCTACTTGCTTGATCTGCAGCTCCTTCGGACGATTCCGGGACTTCGGCGTCTAACGAGAAAGAAAGCGCAAAACAAACTAAATTCAAAAGGTAAATCAAATAAACTCCAAATTGAAATTGAATGGTACTGGAAGGCAGATATTGAATTTAGATGAATTTAGAAACTTGAATGGGTTCAATCGGAATTCGGATGAAGAAGATATGGCTCTCGGAAGATTGGAATTCACATGAAATGATGAAAAAGCTTACGAAATATTCTCGAATATTCTATTCGAAAATATTAGAAAAAGAATGATTGTATGATAGGTGGGACCGATCAGTATTTATGGATTTCTAGAATTAAAATAATTCCGAAATAAGGTAGAGAGAGTGACATGTGGGACCAATAAGATAAAAGGATTTTCAAGAATTAAATTAATTCCAAAATAGGATTAGTGATTGACATGTGGGCCATTGGTCTATGGACCAGTCCACAGATATAAGCTAGTCTACTGTGGACCAAGCTCATGAACAAGGGTTGACCAAGAGTTGACCACATACGGACCCGCATGTAAGAGAGATAAATAAATAAATAAGGTGTTTAATTGGGTGGATGACATGTGGGTCTACATGTAGGTGAGATAGATATATATTCTCTTGACTATTTGAATGACAAGATCTTTGGTGCTGAGAAGGTAAAGCAAGAATAAAGAACTAACAGACAACATGCTTTGGATTGTTGGCGACAAGATAATTAACAGAGAAGGATTAGCAAAGGAGAATAAATAGACAAAAGATAGGGCGAAGCTCATGCGGTACATTGCGGATGCATGGAATTGGCGTAAGATGGCAAGGAATTGGCAACAGAAGCATGAACTAACAAGAAGTGGCAAAGCAAAGAGGGAGAAGGGATTAGTCATGAGCATCACGGACATGAACATGAGCAGGATAAAGGCATGGAGGCTGCTGCGCCATTCGGTTATGGCACAAGGAGGTGACGACTTGATACTGTGATGGGCGAGCAAAGATTAGAACATGGACTAACAGAGAAAGAAATCTAAAGAAAGTCATCCAACTAAACATCATACGTCTTGGGACACATGCATGAATAGGAACTAAAGCTCTGAGGTGATTTTGAGGCAAGATTGTAAGAGGTTTGGTAATGCAAGATTAGAGAATAGATTAACAGAGAGATGCACACTTGAATTGTGGCTAGATTACATGACAAAAGAATCACCCAACGAGAAGGTGAAGAACTAAGCAATTCACGCATCGACACACATGAACGAAACAACGAACTTATGAAAACGCTACAGAGCATGCATGAATAGTGTGCGCGGTGGCGCGTCGGAGGCGGCGTAGCGGCGAAGGGCAAACGCGGAAAACGACGAGCCGGACGTGATGGCTCTAATGGCGACGATGCTCCAGCGATCTTGGAGCGTGGATGGAACCATGGCGTAGAGGCGGCGACGCGAAGCCAACGCCGCAGACGGTTCGGCCGGCGGACGTCGGACGAAGGCGCGAGTCGCGGAGAAGACCGGTTGGAGCTCGGTTTACGGAGATTGCGGCGAAAATAGATCGGTTTGGAGGAAACCAATTCAGGGATTAGAAGAGGATCAACACGGACGCGTGGCGCAAGCGGCTTGCTTTTATATGCACCGTGGAGGAAGATATGCAAATTTGAATTTTTCACTTGAAACGAACATGTTACGGAGATGCGTTCGGTTCGGCGGAGAACACGATGAACAGTACCTCGCGATTACAGTAGCACGTGGGTAGGAGAGAAAAACATCGATTTCCGGAATTAAAAGAAATCCCAAAAATCAAGGAAACCATATAAAATAGCAAACAAATCCAGAAAAATCTCAGAAAATACCCAAAAATTCCTTGAAAGACAAGGAAGCCAAATAACACAAGTTTTTATTTAATTAACATTTATATTAGTCAAATTAAATATTTTTAATTTAGGAAAATTCCAATTAAGCTTTATTAATTCAAATAAAATTGGTGAAATTTTCTACGGACCTAAACTACTCAAAAGATTTTTGAAAAGCTAAATTTTGGGACGTTACATCACACCTCCACCCTGTCACACAGCCTAACCTATCCACCTGAACATCAATGCCGAGAATCCATAACTTACTAAGTTAGGCCCGTCACATACCAAGCATGTGGTCGTACAGTAAGACTCAGTTCAATGGCGCACAAAGTTAAGTCCTTAATTGACCAAGGCAAGACTTCCATGTTCTAACTAAGTCACACAGATTATGAAACCGAAGCACACAGCTTCCACCATATCACACAGCTTCCACCACTTGCCTCAGTCTAAATTCTTTACCACCCAGTTGGTTTTAGTGCAACACATGCCATCACGAAGTAATAACACATAGTACACAGTTTTACACGAAGTTCCATAATTACTTATTCATATTGATAATTGCAACTTACATGAGATGTGAGACTCGTAGCATGGCTAAGCAATTGTACTCGCATCTAACCAACCCACGTTGGTGCTATAATAATACCAACTAATAAACTAATCTAGGGTGACAAGGAATTATGACATACAAGGCCAAGGGGTGATAACAAATTGGATAATAACTATGCCCAAAGCATTTAAATAAATAATTAAAGTAGAATGCAATAATTTAACATAAAGTAAATTTGAAAACTGGGTTCAAGATGATCAAAGGTATGACTTGCCTTGGAAAAGGTCTATGTACTGATCTTGATCTTGGGGTGCTCCTTCTTCAACGAAATTCCCCGACGAATCGACGTCTACTCGTAAACGGAACAAATAAACAAAACAAATAAATAACAGAGGCAAAACAAACTCCAAAAATTAAATAAAAATCTCAGATAAATAGAGCTCGAATTTAGATAGATTTAGAAATTTGAATGGGCTCAATCGGAGTTAGGATGCAAAAGTTATGGCCTCTCGAAGTTTTAAATCTAAAAAGAAACCCTAATTTGGATTTTCCAGAATTTCCGAAATATTTCTCTGAAGAAAA
Source organism: Ampelocalamus luodianensis (assembly GCA_036346255.1). NCBI lineage: Eukaryota > Viridiplantae > Streptophyta > Magnoliopsida > Poales > Poaceae > Ampelocalamus > Ampelocalamus luodianensis. The sequence goes on from CM070633.1 coordinate 44,042,745, forward strand.
ATCGGATTATTGCGCAATGCTGACGTCAGCAAGAGATTTCGGAATTAAAAGAAATAAAAAGACTTTCTTGACATGTGGGACCCACATGTCGGTGAGATGGCTCACGTAGACAAGGTCTCAGAGCACCTAGATCTGGAATCGGTGGGTCCCACGCCGCGGCGTGCGTGGGCGATGATCGGGCGCCACGCACGCAGCGACACGTGGCGGCGTCGACATGGTGGCGAGTGGCGGTGGCGTGGGCGACAACAGTGGCGGCGCTTGAAACCGACGACAACGGCGTGGCGCGCGATCCACCGGCGGCGAATGGTACTGGCGTGTAGCTCTCGCTATTGTGAACCTCTGGGTGCAACTCCGGGTGGTCGAGGACGACGGCGGTGGTCGGCGGCGAGCTCGAAGCGGAGGTTGAGGCTCGGGCTCGACGGCAACGGCGTTGGAGGGGTCCTCCGGCGAATATGAGGGCGGTGCCGAGGTGCGGGCGACACGGCGATCCCAAAGATGGGTTCCGGTGGCGACGAGGAGGGATGGAACGGCGGCGGTGACGGCGAGTTCCTCACGAGATGAAGACGGCGGCGCCTAGGGTTTCGGCGGCACAACTCGTGGTGGCTGGGGTTTTGAGGCGCGAGGCTCGGGAGCGGGATCGAGGTCCCGGGGCCTTAAATAGCCCCGGAGGCGAGTCCGCTGAGACACGGCAGCGTGAGGAGAATCGGGCGGAAGGTAGAGTCGCGTCGGAGACGACGATGATGTGGCGGTCGGGGCCCACCTGCGGCGATGGTGGCTCGGCGGCGGCGTGTGAAACGCACACGGCACGAAAGCAGACTCAAGGATCGGCCGCTCATCCTAGATCGAACGGCCCAAAATCGATGGAACATTCGGACGGCCGACTCGATCGTGCACATCCGGCCGTTCATCCTCGATCGAGCGGTGGAGAACAAGCGGGCGCGGAAGGAAAGAGAAAGCGGAGAGAGACATGCGGGGCCCGCATGTCGCTTGAGGCGGCAGCACGGTGGGCCTCGCGGGATTTGGGTCAGTGGCGGAGAAACGGGCGGTTTTGAATTCGGCCCAAGGATTAATCGAGATTTTTAATAGCTTTTCTATTTTAGAAAATACCGTAAATCCAAATAAGCAATAGAAAATAGCAAATGTACTCGAAAAAATTCTAGAAAAATCTAGAAAATATATCTGAGCACATAGAACCCAAATAAAATAGTTTTGGCTAATGTTCATGTTGGGATTATTCACATTAAATAGTTTTGATTGGAAAGTCCAATATTAAGCTTTTGAATTTAAAATCAAATAAATCCAAATGGTGAATTTTCTCCCTACTAACTATTAAAAGACTTTTAAGCTGAGAAAATTGACTGGGAGGTACAAGGGCCAGATACTGACTGCAATAGCGACGGACAGAAACAATCAAGTTCTTCCCGTGGCATTCACTTTCGTTGAAAGTGAGAACACGGAGAGCTGGCTGTGGTTCCTGAAGAATGTGAGGATTTCTGTTGTGCAGGACCGTCCCAACGTATGCCTCATACATGATCGGCACGCAAGCCTGCTGCGTGCAATAACTCAGCTACAACGAGGAGAGAACGTACCACTTCCATGGCCGGATCTACAAAGCAGGTGGTGCATGAGGAGCTTGGGTGCAAACTTCCATAAGTAGTTCCGCAACAAGGACTTGATGAACCTATTCAAGCGCCTGTGCAACCAGAACCAACAGCGTAAGTTCGAAACACTCTGGAAGATTCTGGACGACCGGACCCAAACCCACAGAAGGGAGGCAGCGAGAAGGGCCGCCCCAAGCGCTAACCAGGCCCCCCAAGTATTGCCACAGCTACCCACAGACGCTCCTAGTGTCACGAGGAAGACAGGGGCACAGGTCAAATGCTTCTCAGACTGGATTGAGCACGAGCCTAAGGAGAAGTGGTCGCTGCTACATGACAGGGGTGATGCTCGATATGGTATCATGACAACCAACCTAGCTGAGGTCTACAACTGGGTCATGCGCGGCGCCAGGTGCCTCCCTTTGGTTGGTATTGTGGAGGCAATTCTCCGCGGTACCACAAACTATTTTGTTAACAGATGCAGCAATGCGTTGCTCGCCATGGCAAATGACAGAGTACTCTACTCCGCCATGATCACCACATACATGGAGGAGAAGAGCAAGAAGGGTGAGATGCACCGGGCATTCAAGATGGGCACGAGGGAGCTTCGCTTCGAGATAATGTGCAGGGATAAAGGACGTCGCGGGACTAACCGTGAGAGGATCACCCATGAGTGCACGCTACGCGGCGATAGTTGCGTATGCACTTATAACAAGCCCCTTCTTCTGCATCGGCCCTGCTCCCATGTCATGGCCGCCTGTTCGACGGTGGCGCAGCATCCCGGCAGTACCTCTCTCACTATTTCACCAAGGTGGCGGTGATGCAAACATGGAGTGGAGAGATGTATGGTTACACCGTTGTTGGCCATTTCACTGGCCATCCCACCTGGGAGCAACTAATCTGGGCCGCGGACATTGCTAGGCTCAAGGGAAAGGTTGGCGGCGGCTGTGCGCGCATCGTCGAACGATATGGACGAGGCAGAAGCCGGACGTCGCACGAAGAAGTGCTCTATTTGCAGGGAGTCTGGCACACCTTTAAGACATGCCCCACGCGAGATACTCAGGACCAAGGAGACATCGGCATTCCGGACGTCGCCGCGGGGACCTTATCCGGTGCCCCGACTAGAGGCAGTCCACATGGGAGACGTTGAGGTCACGACCACGAGAAAAAACGGACAGTACTAATATATTTTTATCAATGTTGTGAATTATCATTTCAATTAAGTGTTATGACGTTCTGCTGTAAGTTATGTAATATCAGTGTGTATGAATTCCTGGGCGAATCGCAATATCACTTGCCTTTCCCTTTACGAATCGTTTATACCTCAAACGTCCTCGCTAAATTGTGAGGACCCCAATTTATTTGGCTTGTAATGCTTAACCAACCACCGGTCCTAGCATCACAAATCAAATAAGCGATCCTCGAGATATGTATACTTCCTAAAGCAAAGATACACACTCGTTACAAAATTAGACATCAACTCCATTCCAAACATAGAGTCCAAACACCACACTACCAAACGGAAGATAAACAAATAGTAGAGTTATTACAAACAAAGGCCGATGTGCCAAGATACACAAATAAACAAGAACGACAATGAAGCAAAGTGCCATAAGATGGCTATAAACAAAGCCAATCACGTGCCTCCAACCCACAAGGCATCGGCGACCGACCGCCAAGTCTAGTCGTCCACGAAACGGCAACACAACTCACGTAGTGAGGCCCTTGGGGCTCACCTTCTTCCTCTCGCAACAAAACATTAAGCAAAGCACTGAGTACAAAGATTGTCTTTGTACCCGCAAGACCGACGTGTGAACTAGCGGACTGCTCATATGCTACATGTAGGCTTATTTGGTGGAGGCCATATGTTTTATTTGCATAAAGCCAACTTTATTTGCAATAATGTAATACGCTTTAAAGGCAAGTTTGCAATTCATTTTTAATGTTGAAATAACAAATGAATAAAGATAGATACAAGTAACCACCTAGAAGTGACTATCCCAATAGTCACCACAACATAGTACTGAATCCCCATATTCGTACCACCTATAAGTTTTAATTTAAAAGGTTGTAGTCTAACTCTTGAAAAGCTTACCCAAGCGTGTCCATCACCTAGGACGAGGCTATTCGAATAGTTTTTAACCTCGCAGGTGTACCACTGCACCACACTTGAGATCGCCTTTAAGCCAAAGCACACTCCAAGGTATGCAAGCACAACTAAGTCCTCACGAGACTTTTTCCAATATTGTGTATTAACTACGAGCCGCTCGTATGGATAGAAATCCATACGCTTACATGGTAAAGCCGAAAAGACAACTACCCACTCAGGATAAAGCTTTTCGGACAACTACCATGCTCCCACCTCCATCCCTCCTGCGACCTCCTGCGACCCGGAGCCAATACACGCCAAAGTACTAGGTCAAGAGAGGTCCCATATACTCTAGTGTGGTTAGCACGCCGAAAATGCCTGGATAAAAATTCACTCACAAGATGTTCGGTCCTTAATTGACCCGGCACCTTTCCATCCACACCCAAAAGATCACACCAATCTTACCATTGTGCGCGCCTAAATCATTTTTGTTTTCATTTTTAGTTTTGCAATTAGACATAGCAAGAATGCTGAAATATAAAGTTATAGAAAATTTTGTGTGATTAAGGTTACCGACTAAGGTCGATAACCGCCCATTCACCGATAGCTAAGCATGTCTAAGCAAGTTGACCGGATCTACTAAGTGACAAGAGATCATCCAATGACCTCTAATCACAGAAATAACCTAGGCTCGTAGTAGAGATCAATATTTTGTCTACAGGATATGCATACGGATTTAACTAATCAATTTAACACAAATTAAGCAATGCATACATACAAATTGAAACAAAATATTAGATTTTAAAATATCAAGTTATCATGATCAAACCGCTTGCACTGGTCTTGTTGCTCAATTTGTTGCGAGGGTCGTTCTCAGGGTTGCCGCAAATATCGAAACCTAACGATTTGAACAAAACAGCGAATAAGAACGAATAACACCGACAAAACTCAAACATACAATTTCATCAAAACATGCCATAACTCCCACAGCAGCCTAAGCATGACATAACAAAATTTTAGAAACAGAGAACAATTCATTTTAAGTTATTAAGAATTTTCTATGAATTTCCTAAGCTAGAAATACATCAAAACACTTGTTAATTACTTAACAAATTTTCATGAACAGAAACAGTGTAAAAACCTATCCTAATAATTAGTATACTGAAAATGAAATTTCTGAATTGGGTTCATTGAATTTGGACAATTATTGAAAGAGATATGCATTTTCTAATTTGGAGATTACAATCTACAACATTAAATTAATTAACAGATTTTAGCTACAGATACAAGGTTGAAACTCATTTTAGTAAATAGTACATTTAAAATGAAAATTAACAAAGACTGGTTTCATGTGATTTGGAGAAAATTGAATTAGTTATGCATTTTACAAGTTTAATTGAATTAACTCAACGAAAACATAAACCGAAATACTAAATCATTACCAAATCTATAATGCACTAATTCCATTTCGCACTCCACGGCCGGCTAGCCCCCCATCGACAATGGGCCCAAATAAAGGTCTTGACGAATGCATTGTTCACCGAAGGTGACGTCGGCGTATTCTAATATCGTCTTGCTACCAAAGTGCAACCTAACATACTCTCAGAGAAATACGCTACCGACGGAGAAAACGCATTACGAGCTACACAACCTAATCGACATGGACCCACACGGCAACTTCAGAGAACAAATAGCGGGTGGATTAAAGGTTCTCTAAACGGGTTTAGCCAATAGGGCCCACAAGTCGAGACTCGGACTAAACAAGATTAGCGCTAAACTAACTCCACCGGCGCTCACCGCGCCAAGACTGGGACGGCGGCGGCGCAAGAATCGTTTTGCGAACCAGGAGGTCTCAGGGTGAGTGAGATATACCTTCAGGTTCGCAACGATCTCGCGAACTCGATGGCGGCGACGCGGACCCACGGGGATGCCGCGGCGAGCTGGCGGCGAACGGAGGCGGAGAAGAAGACACGGTGCTCGCGGAGAAGGCGCCGCGAGCCGAGAAGACCGGAAGGTGTGCTTAAGCTTCGCTTCAACACCAGGAGCAAGAAGCACACGATAACGCCGACGAAGAAGGCCTGAAACGGCCGGAATTTCCACGGCGGCGGAAAACCGAGCTTGGAGAAGAATTGGTCGCATGCCCACAACGATGCACAAAAGGCAGAAACAATCCCGCCGTTAGACTCAGTGCATCAGTGCGATCCTAAGGGACCAAGTGACGAGGCTAGAGACTCACCAGATCGCAAACGAGCTCACGGGACCGAGATCGCCGGAGGCGGAGACGACGATACTGCCCCTGGTGATTCACTGGACGCCAAGGATCCTGGATGGGCAAAATGGAAGCGGCGAAGAGAGTAGATCACGATGGCGTGGTTGCGGAATCAAGGGCGGCGCTAACACCGCGCCGCGCCAGGTTCTTCTCCACAAATCAAGAAACGCAGGCGGAGGAGCTACGAGCGGAAAACGAGGGATGAGCGGTCGCGGTGAGGTAAAGAAGGCCTGGCGATGCACCAAAGACGGACACGAGGGCATATAGGTGGCAGCGGCGAGGTACGTGGCACCCATGCGCGAGCAATGCGAGCTCGGTGAGTGCGGAGAAGACGAGGCGACATCGACAGTGGGACCCACATGTCGAGATCGCCAAAGCGCATGCGTGCGAGTCGGGTTTGGTGCGACGCGATCGCTTGGTTAGACTTCGATCAGAATGTATCGACCGTTGGATCTAAGATGAGCGGTCGAGATTGATGTATGCATTCTGACGGTCGGCGAGACAAGCAACGTGGACCGCTCGATCTCCATCGGACGGTGGACACCATCGGGCTCAGCGATGCAGCTAGGCGGCTCGGCGGAACCAAGTGGCGCGGTCGGACTCGAGTCGGGCTCGGTTCGAGCCCGAGGAACGAGAATACTTGATTTGGAGTTTTAAAAGGCTGAGAGAGTTTGGAGAATTTTTAGAGGTAGCTCGTGAGCTCCAAAATTTCAGAAATTTTTATGGTAGCTACTAGGGACAGAGGACAACCTTGTGAAATTTTTCCAGGAGTTTTTATGCACTAGATTTCTCCCAACAAAATTCACAAGCTGCTGTCCAGAGGTTTGACCAGGTTTCTAAACTGGTTTGACTTGGGTATTTGAAATAGCAAACAAAATCTAAAAATTGTGAAATAATTCAGGGAGGTAGATAGGATGATCAAGATGACAGGAAAAATATTCCTAGGGGATGATCACAGGTTTGAAGGCTAAGAATGTGCTGACAACAATTTCCATTCACAAGAATTTAATTCTAGAAAATGGAAATTGCTAGGGAAAAATGTAGAAACTTTCAAATGATTTGATGAGACAAAAAAAGTTTTTATTTCTCCTCAAATTTTACATTTGAAATACAAACCCTAAGTTAGGGCTGTTACATAAATTCTCCAAAAAATTACCGTAGTAGAACAACATACGACGATGATAAAATGTTATTGCGAGTCTAACGGATTTTGTACCGTTTAAAATTTATGAAAATCACAAACTGCCTAAGTGGAATAGGGAAAATCGAAAACTGGCTAGGGCTGAGGTATATATCGCCAATTCAACTGGTGATAGGGACATCGCTTGATTGAATCGCGACAGTTATTGCCGCCGATTGAATAGCGACAATCGCGATAAATACCTCAATCGGCGGCGAGGTATGGGGCAGGTCCTGCCGCGATTCAATCAAGATAATTCATGTCGCCAGTTGAACTGGCGATAGGGACATATTTTTGTAATTTTTGGGAGCGACTATTTATTTTTGTAAATATCTTTTAAAATAATATTATTTTAAAAAAAATCAAGTTTTGGGTAGGTTCATTTTTTGTTGTTGTTCTGTTCCAATTCAACCAAAGTGGAGGAGCTGAAAGATCTTCCACAAGTGCTTCATATCCTTTTCTTTTGAAGATTGGATAAATGATTTTCTCTCGAGCCATTATTACCTAAATGAATTGGAATTTGCAAGTGGTCTTTGATCAATTGACGGAAGCCAACTAAGAAGTTAGAGACGAGGAAATATCAACAACTCGAGTACTTGACATAACCCTCTTCGATTTGAATGCTTCGAGCTCGCAAAAAATTGCCGCTACAAATTGGTAGCTTCAGATTGGCCTTGACGACCCCGTCTCGAGCCACAGAATGGGAGAAGAAAGACTTAGAAGGTGTGGTGGGGGTCTTGGCTATGGAGGCCTAGACGAGAGAAGCACGATGTGACCTAACAATGGTGGAGTTGTCACATTTGGGAAGAAGAGTGGATGAGAGATTTCGATGGATAGATAGGAGTGATATGTAAACTAGTTGTGCCACTGATCAGGATAGACCTAAGGGACTAAGTTAGTATATGGGCTGAGACATGAAATAAGTCCAGATTACTCCATCGAACTATTAGAAAAGTCTGGTTTACCCCCCTGAACTTTAAAACTGGTTATTTAACCCCTAAATTTATGAAATCCGGTCAATAAACCCCCTATGCCGGTTTTAAGTGACGGTTTTGCACACGTGGTATTGGTTTTGCTGACTGGCAACCACGTCAGCCTCTTTTACCACATGGAAATGTCTGCAATTAATATTCTTCTTGCTTTCTTTCCCTCATTCTCTCTCTCCCATTCTTCTCTAGGGGTGGGTCGTTGCGATCGATGTCGTTGCCGTTCCAGCTCAGGAACCACCACAGCGCGATGGAGTAGCGCAGGCCGCCGCCGTCGGCGAGGGTGTCGAGGTTCCAGAGGCTGCTGGTGTGGGTGTTCGTGGCTGAGCGGCTGGCAGGAGATGGGAAGGAGAGGGACAAGGACAAGGACGAGAGGCTGCCGTCTGGCGAGGTGGACGCGGAGTCAGTGGGGCTGGACCGGATGGTGCTCAGCTTCATGGAGGATGCGGCCGTCGTGGAGCGGCCCCCGCATGGGCGCTGCAACAGCTTCAACAGGAGCAGCCACCACGACAGTAGCGACGAGGAGTTCGACTTCCTCCCCTCCAACTACTCTGCCGCCTCCACCGCCATCTGCAAGTCACGGTGGGACATGACCCTCTCCTACCTGACAGGTAAACTGTCGAACCCGGGAACGAAGGATCCTGAATTCTCTGTGTTTTCACACTAGTCCAGGATTTCTAGTGTACACAGTCAAACAAAAGTGATAGCACAATCATATCACACACTTTATTAATAATAACTCAGAGTTTATTACAAAAGGGGCCTGAGACCAAATAAATAAATAACACAGCGGAAAACAAAATAGTAGTAGACCACACGACTTGCCACAGTAATCGTGCAAAGCGCTGACCTAGTCGTCAAGATCCTCACCGTCCTGATAGAGGTCTTCTTCTGAATAAAGATTATTCAGCAAGAGTAAGCACAACTTCCATGCTTGCATGTCACACCCAATATTGAAAGTTAATGCATGCATAAGGTAAACAAAGGATAATGGCAGGGTTATTTTGCATAAACAACATTTTCAGGTTAAATACCAATAATAATTTCTAAGGCCAGTTTTTATATTATAACTAAAATCAGTGTGTAAAATGACAATTAATAGTGGATAACCTCCATTGATTGAATGGTGAAGGATACCCTCCTATTACTTGGCTAACCGTCCAATTTTTACCATAGGATTATCCATCCTAAAACCATCTGTTGAAAGCATTTTATAAACCAAAAACAAGTCTAACTTAGAGTGGCTTTGCTAGCATGTCTATGACCGCGGACGCGGCTATTCGAATAGTTTCTACTCTGTAGAGTTTGTACAGCTTTACCCACATGAGATAATATGCTTTTAATGTCGGCCAAGGCACGCTTCCGAAGGCGTGTGACTAAGCAATTACCATGAGGCCGTTATAATGCAATGCCTTAATGTATTTATGCCCGCTAAGGTTTCGCCACCATTGGACTAACCATCCTCCGGGAGCCCCCTCTTGCGCCAGGTGGGACTAATGTCTGACCGACCCCCACACAAACAACATAGCACAAATGACACTAAGACGCCACAAATTATTTAGCCAAATCCTCCCCATACAAGACATGTGGTGGTACGGTAAGGCGTAGCAAAAAACGGCTCAAAGGCCGGTCCTTAACTGACTCGGGCGACTTCCAATTAAAACCCTGGGCCTTAATCCTGACCAGATTAAGCCCGTGCATAAACCTGCACCCACCATCCATCCGTCTCGCCCAAGTATAAACCCATTTTATTTTATTTAGAGTAAAAACCTTTCTATAAACCTTTCGTGGTAAAACAATACCACAGAAACAAATTGAAATCAAGTTGCAAAAGGTTTGGCTAAACCTTCCCAAATTTATAAATATGATCTAAGAATGGCTAAGCATATGACAAATCTTTACCTAAGGGTGACAAGGATTTCATATTCAATAATCAATTTGGCCATACAATGGAGATTGGGATATCTATATACAAAAACAGGGCATTTAAACAATTATATAAACATATGCATGCAATAATAATTTGAAAACAGAAATTAAATACTTTAAGATACTAGGAACAATATGATCAATAGTGTAACTTGCCTTCGTTGAAGTCTTGAAACTCTAAATCGTCAGAAGGATCTAACTCTCTGGAGTCGTCGAGGTATATACGCGAAAATACGACAAATTAACTTCAAATTCAAATAAACTCAAAACCTCAGCTCAAATTAACTCCAAATTGAAATATTTTGGTTTAAATAGCTAGATTATAATTTTATAAAGATTTTGCAATTTGAACCACCCAATTTGGAGTTCAGATGCAAAAGATATGGATTTTTGAAGTTTAAACCTAAATCTGAAATTTAATTGAATTTTCCGAATTATTTTTCTATTGGAAAATCTAATTTTTGCGCAATGCTGACGCCAGCGAGGGAATTTCGGGATTTTAAAGAAATTAAAATTATTGTCTGACATGTGGGCCCCACGTGTCATAGACACGGTCTATGTGGACCAGGCCCACGGCCTTTTGGCTCGTGAGGAAGGTGCTAACATGGCGCCATGTGAACAGATTTGGCGACGTGGCGCCCACGCGGCGGTGAGGTGGCGCCACGGTGGCGTGTGCGTGGCCGGCCATGTAGGCCCGAGGCCGGTGGTGCTCCGGTGAGCGGTCTCGCTGGCGTTCTACGCCGCGGCGAGCTAAGTGGGTGTGCGCATATTGGAGAGGAGACAATTGCGAACTCGTGGGTTACCAAATCAACGGCGGAGCGTGGCTAGATGGTCGTCGGCGATGAGCTTCGGTCGTCGATGAAGTCGATGTTGCGAGGCTCCTCGTGAAGTGGTGGTCGCACTAACCCGCGGCGGCGTGGCGATACCGGTGTCGAGAGCGAGGACGGCGGCTCGGTGGCGGCGCAAGCGAAGCTTGAAGCTTCGCGTCGCCGACGAAGAACTCGAAGCTTGGGCGCTAGGAGAGAGGAGGAGGGACGTGGGTGGCGGCTATGTGATGAGGTGAGGGAGGCGGTCACGGTGCTCGCTTATAGGCGAGCGCGGTCGAACCGTAGGGCGCAAGAAGGTCCTCGCGGGTCCTCGGCGGAATCAGCGGGATTCGGGGCCGGAGATGGAAGGGAGAGGCCGGGTCGGAGGTGATTTAACGCGGCGAATTCAATGCACGCGTTTATTTGGGGATTAGATCACGATTTCGCCGTGTATGGAAGCTTCCCGAGCCGTGTTCATGGCGGACAACGCGTGCGAGAAAAAGGAAGGTGGAGGAGGAAGAAAGGAAAGGAAGAAGATGACGCTAGGCCGTCCGATTTTGATCGTGCGGTGGACAAGGATGAGGCGAATCGGTAAGTGTGGGTTGGGCGCAGCCGTTGGATTTTAATCCAACGGTCGCGATAGGTCGAGGGGGTGCGAGTGAGTAGTAATGTCTCGGATGCACACGAGCCGTTAGATTTAGATCTGACGGTCCACATGCGTGGGGTCTTCGGGGGTTCCGAACGTCTCACGAAAGATGGCCGTTGGATTTTGATCCACAGCTGATGAGGGTTGATGCGGGCACGGGTGAGAGAAAGAGAGGGAGACTGACTAGTGGGCCCCGCTGTCGGTGAGAGAGGGGAGAGGTGGCGCGGCTGGGCTGGCGTGGGCCGCGCGCACGGGAAAAAGACTAGGCCGGAGTAGGTTTCGGCCCAAACACTGTTTAGGGTTTTTCTTTTACTTTTCCAATTGATTTAATTCCAGTAATTCAAAATAGCTTTAGAAAATAGCAGATTAAGTCCAAAAATTTTGAGAAAATTCACAGAAATTCTCTGGAGCATTCAGGACTTAAATAAAATATTCCCAACTATTACCTGGTAATAGATTTTGCAAATAAATTTGTTTAGCTTCAAAATGATTAAGTAAAAGCTTTTAAAAATTTCAGAAAAATCCACAAAAATAACTAAACTTTATTTTCAACTAAAATTTGAAATTTGGGCTGTTACATAAACAGGGCAGCCACCTCTTCGTGGGGACCCCCGACCGCCTTGGGCAGATCATCGCCATCGTGGCTGAGGCCGCGCGGCAAAGCCTTAAGAAGAAGGGCCTCCACTTCTCGCCCAGGTGCAAGCCCGAGTACATGCGTGCCAAGTGGCTCTGTCCCCACCGGCGCGCGCTCCTGGCCTTGGCCTCAGGCCCCTCGCGACCGCCATGCTCCGCCGCAACCACCAGCGCCACGCGCTCGCCGACGGGGCCATCCTCACCACAGCACTGCTCCTGTGACCACGCCACGGCTCTGCCACTCCCCTAGCGGCCGTTAGGGTTGAACCTCTTGACGGCGACTGTCGTGCCGTCGGGGGGTCCGCTAGGGAGCCGGAGGATGCCCCTGTAGATGCACCGAAGCTGCCCTGACCGACCATGAGCAGCGGGCTGAGGCCGCCTCGGATGAAGAAGCATGTATGGTTTAATTTCTTGGAGGGTGTTGGAGGCGGCGAGCTCGGCGCCCCAAGAAAGGGACGTGGTGGCGGCTGTGTGGATGTGGTTGGGGACGACGGCGGGGAGGGGGAGGGGGCACAGCGCATGCAGCAACCCATGGAGGCGGGGCGCACACACGGGTCGACGACGTCATGGGGATGCGGCACCGTGACGGAGGCCGAGGAGAGAGTCAGCGGAGATAGGAGGCGGCCACCGCCGGGGCGAGCTAGGCGGCGGCTTGGTAGCGAGAGGCGGCGCGGGCCAAGAGCACCGGGAGAGCGACGGCGGGCCTAGTGGCGGCACTAGGAGCAGGTGGCGACGGCAAGCCAGCGGGGCAGCAGAGGCTTCACCCAAGGAGCTCCATGGAGAAGAAGGGAAAGATGAGGTAGAAAGGGGAGGTGAGGAGATGAGAGGAAATGGGGAGAGGAAGAACCAGCAAGATGATGTTGATGTGGATGTGGATGCTATGTAGTCGTGTGGATGTGGTCATGTGGATGCTGACTTGGATAATCACTGCCAAGTGTGCAAAACCGCCACTTGATAACGGCATGAGGGGTTTTTTTGACCGAATTTCACAAATTTAGGGGGTTAAATAACCGGTTTTGAAGTTCGGTGGTAAACCAGACTTTTCTAATAGTTGGAGGGAATAAACTAGACTTATTTCAACATATACCCACATCCTAAAAAAATTGAGGGGAAGGGGAGGCCAGAGCCCTGTTTGGTTTACACTATGCTAGTGTGAAGAAGAGCTTAAATTTGTTACTACTTGGTATGTAGTTGACCTGATTGACGATTGAGAAGCCACACCCAATTTAAAGAGAGTTTAAGGGCTTGTTTAGAAAGCAATTTTTTAAAAAAATACTTTAATTTGTGTAAGAATCATGGAAAATTTTAGCGTTCAAAGCAAGGCCTACTTTTAATGTCATTAAGTAGCAGCAACTTATGGCGCTCCTATGGTAACTAGTGGTGACCAGATGGGCCGCCCGACAAAGCACGATCCGTTTAGGTACGGTCCGTTCTAGCCCGCGAGTTAAACGGGTCGAGCCGTGCCGGTCCACGTGCCAGTGAGGCAGCCCAATCATGATCCATCAGCCTTTCGTGTCGTGCCGGTCCGAGCCCATTTGGCCCGACGGGCCAAGACCAGCCCACTCAGCTTGTTTGGCTCAAAATTTAAAAAATAGGAAAAAATCCCAAAAAATCATAAAAATATGTAGAATTTGGAAATACATATAAAAATTGTAAAAAATAAGACAGACATATTTAAAATATAATAAAGAACTTTATTAATGTTCAAATAGTTGCATTGTTAAAACTTTTGCCAAGTAAAAACTCAATATGAGAAACCTTGGCAAAAGAAAAGGAGTACATCCTATAGCTCTACATACATCCTTGTTCTAAGTGTCATTGTTTAGTTACATGTTTTTGAACACCTCCGATAACTCTAGATTTTCCATAGAGTATTGTGTCCGTGAATTAGCTTGTTCTCAATCCTTCGCAATTAGAAGTATCTCCATCATCTCACTCGTGAAACGTGTTCTTCTCTCCTCTAATATTCTTCCATAAAGACTGAAAGTAGACTCGAAGAAAACCATTGAGACAGGAACATTGAACACATCATGTGCAAGTATGGATAGCACAGGATATGTAAACTTATGGCTATGCCACCATTACAAAGTTTCAAAGCCTTCTGAGTTGAAATCCACCGTATCACTGTCCAAATAAACATATAGTTCCTCACTCCTTAGGTGAGAGGTTGGCCTTGAACTTGGTTGAAAAGGCACTGCTATGGAAGAAGATCTAGACCTGGAGGGAAAAGCCTGCACCTCAGATTTTGTCCCACAGATTTGTCTTGTTACTTGAGGTGGATGCTAGTAGAGGTCGTTGCAAACAGACTCCCTGAAACTTATTTTCATACCTTTGGAAAAAAAAATCTGCAAAATAGTTAGAATAGTCTAGCCTTGTAACATCACTAAGAAGATCAAGAACATTAGCAAATCCTTCAATTTTAGCTCTAGAATCTAAAATAAATGCAAATGCATATAGGAAAGAGATTTCTCTCCAATATTTAAGGTATTTACTTTTCATAACAACAATAGCCTCTCGTAAAACTGTGTCATTTTCAAAGTTTTTCAATTGACTAGCAATCTGTAAAATACTATGCACAATAATAGGAGGTGTTGGATAATAGACAGCGAACAAAGCAACAGTGGTCTCATAAAAAATTTCTAAAAACTGAAGTATCTTCTCAGCAATGAACCAATGTTGCTCAGTCAATAGTACACTACCGTCAGTACTCTAATAGTGCGTTTGAATAAAAACAGAAAAATACTCTTATGTGGTAAAATACTCTTAAGTATCAAGTAAGTAGAGTTCCATCTTACCAGCATATTCAAACAAAACTTTCTTGGACGTACACCCATCGCCCTACAAAAGTTCTTATATGCTGCTATTCTTACATTAGAATTATTCAAGTAAGATATCACATCACGAAAAGCTTTAATATACGAAGTCAATCTCTTCAAATCGCATTTAACTATAAGGTTAATAATATGACAAGCGCGTCACTGATGTAGCAAGAAGGGATCGACGTATGTACTCAACACTGGAGTAAGAATATTCATGACCCTAGAGTTCAAACGGCATTGTCTAAAATAATTGAGAATATTTTGTTTGTAAGACCAAAAACTTCCACGACTTTCATAATACAGTCTACAATATTCTCACCCGTGTGTGCTACGTCAATTAATTTGAAACCCAAATTTCTTTTCTTCATTACCCGTCGTTATTAACATAATGAGTAACTATACTAAGATAATCCTCCATAGCTCGACCACTCCATATGTCTAAGGTTAGGGGCTTAGGATCACCGAAAATGTGCACATACTAAATAGTTCCTTTAATTTATCACGACGTTCATTGTAGTATTTACTAGATCCCTAGTTGTTGTCTGTGTAGAAATGGTAGAAAATATAGGATTATGCGCATTCCTAATGTAAGTTTGGAAAGTAGTAGACTCTCCAAAGTCTAACGGTAAATCCTTAGAAGCAATTAAACGACAGAGAGATTGACGGGCTACCTCAGGATAGTAGTCCCATCTACGTACTGTACTGTCGGGGTTGTACTGTAGCTGTATCTGCCTCATCAGTAATCCTTGCTTGGCCTTACATCTTGTAGCATGTCTAAGCTACCCCGTTCCACTTGAAGACTTTGCAAACAATTCATGACGATAAATTTTACAAACAGCATATGGTACATGATTTTCTTGTGCATCTGGCTTAGTTGTCTTGTCGAAATTCTCACAGACTCTCGATGTACACGACCTCGACCTCTTTGCTCCGGTGGTCGTCAACGAAGATGCTGCCGTGGAGCCTGATGACAGAACTCCATCTTGTCCTTCCGGTAACAACTCCATTTAGTTTGAGGCAGCCGCAACAGCCCTTTTGGATGCAACTTCCTCTAATGAAAGTTCGTAATCACCAATACAAAGCTATCATAATTTTTCATAACAAAAACTGCAAAATCGAAACTAACACTATTATTATTTTCATCTTAGCATAACAAATAATAACAAAAAATATACAAAAAACAATATTATACCTCTTTTGCTGATTTGCTGTTGGAATTTGAATTTTTCAAAATTTGAAATATTTTTTGAATTTTGCCAAATTATCTCACAAATAATTTAAATTTGCACAACATTGAAAGAGAGATTGAGGAATGTATGAGCGCTGAATGGGGGTTATGGTGGCTATTTATGTAATACATTTAAGGATTTTTTTGCTATTTTAAAACCCCAAACGGTAAAAAACGATTATTTTTTTAATCCGAACGTTACGGGCTAAACAGGTCAAATGGGTCATGCTGTGCCTTGCTGGGCACGACCCACCGTGCCTAAATGTGCCCCAACATGCATTTTTCACTTGGGCTGTGTTGTGCCAGGCACGACCCACCGTGCTTTTCCGAACCACTCGCCTCCCTCCCTGTGCGCCCTGCCCCTTCGTCCGTTGCACCCGCCTGCCACACGCGGCCATGCTGCCTACCATAGAGCCTCCACCTCCTTCCTCCGCGCTCACCCTCGTCCCCTCCACCCCCCTGCCGCAGCCTCCCTCTGTGCTAGCCCCTGTCCCGCCGCCTCCCCCCGTGGTTCCTCGCCTCCTCCCTCCGCGTCGCCCGCTGCCTCTCCCACCCTCCCTCTTCTCCCTCTGCACCGACCCCTGCCCCATTGCCCCATACAACTCCTCCCTCTGTGCCCGTCCCGCACCCGCCCCGGCCTCCTCCTCCTCTTCGCTGTCGCCCTATGCCTTCCCTCCCCTCCCCTCCCTGCTGACCACGTGGGCCGTGTTAGGGTCGTGTCGTGCCTGGCACAACCCGGCATTGTGTGTGTCGTGCCGGGCTGTCCCATCGTGCTGGGGGGCAGCCCAAGCACGATCGGAGCTATCGTGGCGTGCTGGTCCGGTCCGTGAACAGTGTGAGCCATGCCGTGCCTGGGCCAGACCAATAATGTCGTGTCTCGGGCCAGCGCGATCGGCATGACCCATCTACCACTCTAATGGTAACTAGAGCTGGCCAAATGGGCCGGGCCGGCCCGAGGCACGACACTGTTGGCACGACCAAAGCATGGCACGACCCGCACTGTTCATGGGTTGAGCACAGCGCGGCCCGTTAGGCCCGTTTTATATATATATATATATATATATATATATATGATTTTATTTTTATTTCTTAATATTTGTATGATTTTGCTTCTATTTTTTAATACTTATATGGTTTTATTTTGTAGTTTAAAATTTTATATAATTCATTTTATAAGTCTATATAAATTTATTTTGGTTTACATACATACATACATATATATATTCTAGAATTGTTTATGATTTTTTAAATTTTTTTTGAGCATAACAGGTTAAATGAGCCTACCTAGTGGGCCAATATTAGCTCATCAGGCTAAACCGGCTCGGGCTGGCACGACACGGTCTTTAGACCGTCGTGCTATACCTAACCTGCCTGGCCCACACGTAGGCTGACATGACCGTTTAGTTTGTGGGCCAGCTCTAATGGTAACACAAGTTACACAACAGATTTGCCGCCTCCCAATGCCAACCCTATGCCGCTCTCCCGACCGCTCGGCCGCCTCCTCTCCTCCCGCCGCCGGCCCCTCGCTCAGCACCACGGCCGCCTCCGTCACAGCCTCTCCGCCCCCGCCTCCGCCTCCGCCTCCGCCCCCGCCTCCGCCTCCGCCTCCGCCGCCGCCAGCCCGTCTCCCTCAAGCGACCGTGCCGCCCGCCTCGCCGCCGCCGTCCATGGCTCGGCCGCGGCCAAGAACTTCGCGCACGCCATCCGTTTGACGAAATTCCTCATCCAGGCCTCATACCCCAGCCCGCACCCCGGCGCCGCCGCCTTCGCGGCGCTCGCCTCCACCTCCACCTCCCCGGCCCCCGCGCTCGGTGTGCTCGTCATCTCCCTCTCCCAGATGGCGCTCCTTGACGAGGCGCTGTCCGTCTTCCGCCGCCTGCCGATGCTGCCGGCGTTGCCAGCGTGCAACGCAATTCTCGACGGGCTTGTCAAAGCCCACAGGTACGGCCGCGTCTGGGAGCTGTTCGATGAAATGCTTAGGCGGGGGATGGTGCCTAGCGTGGTGACGTACAACACGCTCATGAACACGTGCCGGCGGCAGGGTGCTGTGGCGAAGGCTTGGGAGGTATGGAATCAGATGGTGGCGAGACGGATTGATCAAGTGTGGTGACATACACGACGATGATATGTGCACTTTGTGAGGAGGGCTGCATCGGCAAGGCTGAGCAGCTGTTTGTTGCAATGAAGGAAACAGGGATGCAGCCTAATCTTTACACATATAATGCACTGATGAGCAGCCACTGCAAGAGAGATGATGTCGACCGGGCAATTGTGTTGTACAAGGAATTGCTGAAGAGTGGCCTTGTTCCAAACGATGTGATCTTTACAACGCTAATTGACGGTTTCTGCCAGGTGAATAGGATAAGTGAAGCGAAAGGGATTTTTCTTGACATGCCCAGGTATGGGGTTGCTCCCACTGTGCCCGTGTACAACTGTTTGATTGATGGGGCTTTCAGGTCTGGTGATGCACAAGAAGCATTAGCAGTTTATCAGGACATGACTCGCCTAGGGTTGTGCCCAGATGAGTTCACCTGCAGCATAGTTGTAAGAGGCCTTTGTGATGGAGGACAAGTGCAGGTAGCGACCAGGTTTCTTGAAGTAATGCGGCAATGTGGTATTAATTTGAACGCTGCTGCTTACAATGCGCTAATTGATGAGTACTGCAAGGATGGAAATCTGGAGGAAGCCCTCGCAACATGCACAAGAATGAGTGAGTTTGGAGTTGAGCCCAATGTGGTGACATACTCCTCCTTGATAGACGGGCATTCCAAGAAAGGTAAGATGGAACTAGCAATGGCTATATACACGGAGATGGTAGCTAAAGGGGTCGAACCTAATGCGGTGACATACACCGCTCTGATTCATGGCCATGCCAAGAATGGTGACATCGATGCTGCTTTTGGATTACAGAAGGAGATGGCAGAGAAAGGCATTTCTCCTAACGCAATCACAGTGTCAGTTCTTGTTGATGGTCTGTGTAGAGAGAATATGGTTCAAGATGCGGCCAGGTTCGTCATGGAGTACTCAGGGCAGAAGAAGTATGGTGATATTCATTCCTCTTTATCAAACTCTGCAACTGAGGAACACCATTCAATCCCAAACAGTGTGACATATATGACCTTGATTTATGGTCTCTATATAGATGGCCAATACCATGAAGCTGGTAAGTTCTTCTCTTGCATGAGAGAATATGGTATGGTGCCTGATAGTTTCACTTATACACTACTGATTCGTGGACAGTGCATGCTTGGCTATGTCTTGAATGCCATGATGCTCTATGCTGATATGATTAAGATCGGTGTTAAACCCACGAGATACGCTAGAGTTTGCCCTGAGATTTGGTCATGGGAACCAGCGAATGATCTCAAAACTGTTGAAACTTAAGTTTTGGTTCATCTGACTAGATTCAAGACTTCCGAGCAGTTCAACACAAACCCAGTTCACAGATTGTGAACCCCAGTGGCTTGTCAGTCATGAAGACAACGAACCATTCTGCTACATCTGGGAGAACACTGAAGGCTCGCCATCTCAAAAGTCCTTTGCATATGAGCTTCAGAGGAGGAATATTCAGATAAATTCAGCCAGCTTCTCAAGGCAAATGAAGGTTCAACCAATCTGACCTTAATTGGCATGATTTTGGACCACCAGCTCTGTAAATGAAAAGGGCACTCCCATTCCCGATGGCATGGTCAGTGACATGCTGATTAACAGGAGCTGCAGAAGATGATTGCAATGAAGAGGGCATAAGTTGAATCTAAACTGTACCAAGTGACAAAAATGCGCCCTAGCATTCCAAACTGTTTTAGTGCTGGTTGATATGCTAAAACAATTTGCTTGTACTGAGATAGCTGAGGTCGGAGGAGGGATGTTGATGCAAGTATGCAACATATGCTGCACTAGGAGTATGATGGACGATACGATCCATATCACCTTATTAATTATAGATATTGTACAGCCTTCCTGCCAATACTGGTCAGGCCCAATAGTCAAATTTGTTGTCACATGCCAGATGTGTAAGTGTGAAGGTGTTTTCTTTGTATTTAGGCGAATACTAATCCAGTTATTCACCTGATGGAACTACGATTGATGATCTTGTCTTCGTTTAAAATTTGAATGATGATGATGATTCAATTTTCTATACATTTATTTTACTGATTATGGCACAAAGGTCGCTGTACCACTTTTAAATTGTGCTTGGTAACGATGTGTGTGCTTTTTTTTTCATTAGTTTGGTATTGCAAAACGACATGTTACAAAAACTGTCTCTAGGATTCCCAGAAGATAATTTCACCATTGTCGCCAGCAAAACCGAGATCCTTGAGCCTCCTTTCCTGGTAGTACTCAAGGCCATCCAATTCTTGCTCCCTCTGGTTAAAAATATCATCAATTTGCAGTAGTACTTTCTTTTCACCAGCCCTCACTCCAATGGCAATTTGATGTCTTGATTGCAAGTCTTCTCTTTTCAATAGTTCTTCATCCTGAATATTTTATGAATGTTTTATAAGATTAATTAGGTCATAACCAACAAAACAAAAGGAAAGGAAAAACATTATTCATTTTAATAGTCAGACCTCTTCTATTGTGGTGTGATAGGCAGCAAGGGCAGATTTGCAGGCATTTCGGATGACTTGGCATATTGATTCCTCATTGACAGGACTCACAGGCAGCTCAAGGTGATCCCAAACTGTATTTCTAAAGAGAGCTTCCAAGAGAAATGCATCTGTTCCCTCAAGACAAAGTAATCGTAGGTAAGGAAGAATTTGAGGGGGAAGTGGTTCGCCGAGGACAAAATCGAAGTATGCAGTCTCCCCCAGCCCATTTAACTCTGCAATGTCGAGCTTCTCTCCATAAAATCGATCAGATTCAGGGATCTCCAGTGTCAGAGTATATGCATCCCTTGATGAGTTTGATTCGGTGAACCCATAGTCAAGTGCTAATTCAGCATTACTCTTGTCCAGGTCATACTGAATATAAATCTGTCAAAGCATCATTCATTTATAAGCACAAATCTAGTTTATTCACATGAAACTCATTGAATTTGTTAGTGATGAAAGGCAATGGCGATGTTATACTTATGCCTAATGTACATCTGCAGGGCATTTTATTGAACAAAATAATGGAACTTCATGTGTACCTGTTCTCGGATTTAACATCTACTGGCGTTCGCAAAGAGAACACAACATCCCTACCAAAAAGGCCCTTTCCTTTGATCTCCCAACAGGATTCTTTTGAGGTAACATCAGCATCGTGATTTATCTGATTTGGGAAAGCACCGAAATTATTATAACAGAATGTATTCCCAATCTTCCAGGTGTATGTATCAATATATCATGTACTGAGTGAAAAAGTACAGAAAAGCACTCTAATGAAAAATATTTGAACGCTTGAACTGACAACGTAATCATCAGAATTACAAGAATGCCCATTGCAACAATCGAAGTTGGCTTGGAGCCTTCTAGATTAGCAATATTAGATCATGTTGACAAGGTTTGTGTTGGAAGATCTTACCAGATCAGCAAATGGTACGAGAGCAAGCTTATCTCCACGAAGCCCTGAAAACACCCTTGATCTGAGTATTCCAAATGCCCATAGGAAATCATCAAAAGTTATGATACCAGGGAAAAGGTCCTTATTCGCGCTTATGATCTCAGCTTCAACACTATCGAATTCGCTCTGCACATACTCCATCACACCCATTGTTGTGCTCAACAACTGTGTTCCTGGAAGGGACAGAAGCATACAAAGTTACTTAAGCAAGCAGCT
The DNA here is from genome assembly GCA_036346255.1 of Ampelocalamus luodianensis. Lineage (NCBI taxonomy): Eukaryota > Viridiplantae > Streptophyta > Magnoliopsida > Poales > Poaceae > Ampelocalamus > Ampelocalamus luodianensis. The sequence goes on from CM070633.1 coordinate 44,064,691, forward strand.
CACCCAGTAAAGAAGTAAATTTCGAAGAAAAGGCTTCTTTTTTTTTGCATTGCACGCTCACCTTGTATCTCCAAGAGCTCCTCTTCTGACCTGCACTGGAGGCACGAAGCAACCACTCAAAAGCATCAGCACGGCGCAACGTGAGGTCGTGAAGAACTACCAACCAAAGCAACAAAGAGCATTTCATCAAACACATGGAGAGCGATCAGCGTCACCTCACCAGAAGATGGTGGAGTCGGTCTGGCGCGGGAGGATGGCGAGGTAGGGCGCCCACGGCGAGTCCGCGCCGCGCGCGGCCTCCCGAAGGAGGAGCAGCGCGACGGCGACCCACGGCCGGAGGTCCCCGCCACCGCAGGCGCGGCCGAGGTCGGAGGCGGCGACGGCTTCGGCGTCCATCCAGAGCTTCTTGGGCACCTTGGCGACGACCTCGCCGCGGGGCAGGTCCCGGGCCGCCAAGAGACCGAGGCCCTCCGGCACGGCGGCCGGCGCCGCCGCGCTCGCTTCCGCGCCTTGGGAGGAGAGCCAGCGCCGGAATTCCTGCAGCGCGGCGTCCGAGCGTGCGGACGCCGCCACCGCCGCCCCCGTGGCTGCAGCGGCCGCGCGAGGGAGCAGGCAGAGGGGTCTCGGCCTCGTGGGGAGGGGAGGGGGTCGGTGGCCGGAGAGGATTTTGGGTGGGAGGAGGAGGAGGTGGTGGAGAGCGGCCATGGCGCGGTGGCGCCCGGGGAGGAGGCGGGCACGGGGAGGTTGGGTGCGGAGGAGGGGATAGTTTGGATTGGAAGACGACGACCGTTGGTTTTGCTACATGTATATGGCGGGAGTGGATATGAGTATGACTAGTGCCGGCCGGGTCCACTGTTGTGTATTTTTAAGTACACTAGTCCAATGTCCATGCTTTGCTACGGATTAAAAACTCATAGTCCTAGCATGTCGGGTCGTCAATCGTCGTCGTACTCAGCCTACAATATGCCTTCATGTCCACCACCGAGCTCAGTCTATGTTTTGCACCATGGCCCTGCCATTCTGCCACCACATCCAGCCCTTGTTTCTTTGATAGGTTGGTGTACATCTTCTTTTGCACAGTCTAGCTGTCTAGTCCTTGAATTGTGCAGATATAATTGATCAGCAAACAAATGAAAAAACGTAATTAAATCAAGAAGGAATAAATTCACTTAATTGAGATGAGTGAGCAAAAAAAAAAACATACCCCTACATAGGTGCCATGGTTGATGGAAGTTCCAAATAAACTTAAAAATTCCAACTAAGTTGCTGAAAAATCAAGTTCCAATGTTCCATTGACATGACCATACATCATCCATCATATGCCTGAGATCAACCTTTTCAGCATCTGGATCAGGTTCTACTAGAAGAAAGTTCGGAGTAAACCCATATGTCTATGTTTCATACCTCATACGCCAAGGCAGCCAAGCCCAGCTTATATTTTCTTGTGAGACAAAACAAACAAATTAATATCTCCAATACACCAAAATCAAAGATGAAAACATAAACAGGAGAGCTATAAAAGCAACAATTTCACCAAACCACCAATTGATGTGGCATAAAAAACATAATTTACACCAATTATACACAACCATCCAATATCTCCACAAAAGCAATTGTAGATATCGCTGATCTGTAACTACAGAAACCACCGAAAGGGTGGCACCATTGAGATTAAAATGGGGGTAGGGATAAGTTTACAGTTATTTGTAAACTTATTGTTAAAGAGGTTGCCATGGTCCTCCAGGTCATGCCCAATCCTCCTAATCCTCAATATTGCAAATCATATTTCTGACATTTCTACCTAAAGACGGCAGAAGCATGTTATTATGAATCTTTGATCGTCAATACTGCAACAAAATAAAGCATCACAAAAAGAGATACAAGGTATGCTACCTCAACATATATCTTACATTGTTGTGGCACGTATGTCTTCTGTGTTAAGACATGTAAAGCACAATGCATCATGAAGGTCTGCAACTGTGATGCAAAATATTTTGAGCTCCAACAGGCTTCTTTGGGCCCAACTCTTTTGACACTCTTCTACAAAAATCTAGCATGAAAGGAAAAACAATGGAGAGACAGTTCAATATGCACTGTCTCTAGAAATCTGGCATGAGTTTGCAATAAGCAACAACTCCTCAGTGGATAAACATATTATAGGACCCCAGCTTAGTGCTCTTCGAGATCTCTCTTGACAAGACGTTGCTGAAGTAAAATCTGATAGAAGCTCACCAAAATATCGTTGCTAAATTGCACCCATTACTCAGTGTAAAATTGTTAGACTTCTTTGTTGTCATGGTATCTAGCTCTGTTACAAGCTTCCTTCTCTTTACTTACAGTTTACAGACTGCCTCCACTTCCCAAAAAAGATCTGATTATCAGTAGTTCATATTATTCTGTTGTATGGTAAATTTTCAGAACGTTAGTTCAGATTATTCCATTGAATTGTACATATTCAGAGCATTAAAATGGGGAGACTACATTTTGAAGAGAGGTGCAGGCCTTTATATTTAAGCAGAGTGGGTAACATTTAATAAGCACAACAAAATGCATTTGGGAATTATGCAAATTTAATGGAAAAGAACTGTAAGCATAACAACACATAGTAATATTTTATGCACAGTCAATCCATGTGGCCTATATATCAAGATTCCTTATTGAAGGTAAATATAAAACATTTTGTATAAGTTGTATTAGTAGATGGAGCATACCCGCCAAAGAAATCCAATGATCCACCATAAATAATTTCATCTTTCTGGCTTCAACGTAACATCACTAAGGAATCTTGGAAAACAAATGAGCACCTATAACTCCATTTTAGTTTAATGGCAAACTGTTGTCCAACAAAAAAAAAAGAACCTTCCTAAGATATCGGAAATATGATGGCCATCGATGAGAAGCACCTGCACAACAGACCTCATGTTGTAGCCGGAATGTTTGGAACACAGCATTGGCATACTTCACACATCTAAACCTCACTTTTTTAAATCATTGCGATGGTGAGCATATTAATAATCTGAAGTGATAGTACAAATAAATGTACTAATTATCTGTAAATGAAAGCACAAGTAGTATTTACCCGCTGGATCCACCATTGTTTCCAGGTCTACCAGGAAATCTAAAGGAAAAGGAACAAAAAGATCTTAGCTTAGCTAGAAAATTATTATTAGGACTTAGGATGCATTTGTAAATTTTGCGAAAGATATATGGTTACAGAAAGGAGGAAATCAAGCATCGGCATTAGCTCTATACCAAATCTATATCAACAGCAATCCAAACTAAAACAAATCTGGAATTGTACTCTTCACATATATCTTGAGAATTGCATGTTGATATTGCTCAGACTTCAGACCTTTTCCTGCAAATACAAAAACTGAAATGAGTGAAATAACATGGAACAGTACTCTGACCAACAATACACGATAGTAATAGGAAAATGCATGCAAGGAGGAGCATACAGGCCATAAGTAGACAATCTTCAGGTATTTATCTGAACTAATGTTTTCCCCCTTTGGAAAAATAACCTAGACTTATATGTTAAATTAGAATAGATAAACTGGAGGGAGGAACTCTTGCTACTCTTTCAATGTCATAATATGCAAGGATCATTTGTGGCAATAAGAATCTACATATAACATCTTCTTATATATAAAAAACTGCACGTAACAGCAGCTTATGTTACATGCCCAGTCATATATGTATGTCTAATGCATTGTACTCTAATTCAGAACCTTTCATCATTGCGAAGAAAGATTTGTTGTTTGCTTTTCTACTATTTTATTCCTTTCCTATTTTAAATCTCCACGATCCGACTAAAAGAAATAACCTAGGCCAAAGATGCCTTCTTTATGCATTACATCAAACACATGGTGAGCAGCTTCAAGAAGCAACAAGAATTAGACAAGGCTTGTTGCAGTAAGAATCGAAATCCTACCTACATCACGTGGTTGGGCGTCGGCAACGCGGGGCGGCGCGGGCGACTGGGGCAAGAGCCTGTTGTGTCATCATTCTGCGGAGAGTTAAAGCAGAGTGAGAAAAAAAAGGGAATAAGAGGAGCACAGATTTCCAAGAAGCATGTGATTACTCTCTATGAAACAAAAGTGAAGGTAGTAAAACTGACGATGGTGATGATGCGCTTACCAAACCATTCGAGATCACATCATTGGATCTGCAAGAACCATCCACCGAAACATCCAAATCATTTACCATGTCCTCTGCATCCCCGCAACTTCGGTGATCGAACATGATGTATTCCATCCGCCTGATCGTCGCATCCATCTCCTCCGTGGAAAGATCGCTCACATCTGAGTTCACCGTTGGCGCGGTGGCGGTGGCGCCATCGTCGGCATATATCTTGACGAAGAAACCGTCCCCGCCGCCGTTGTTGGTCTTGTGGAACGGGGAGACGCCCTCCAGCTTCATGCTCTGTTGCGTCTTGATTAGCCGCCTCCGCGACGCCAAGAAGCTCCTCAGGGGAACCACCGACGCGTGGACGTGGCCATTGAAGGAGCGATGGCGTCGAGCGGGCGTGTGATGCCGCGCCCGTCGCCGGTGGCGCCGAGGCGGACCCTTCATGGTGGAGGAGCATGTCGCCGCCACGCACGGATTTCATCGAAGACCACTTTGCAATCACCAGTTTCCGCTGCGACGACGCGGCGTGAGTCTCCTCTCTCCCCACCGCCCGGCCAAACTTCACGTCAGAGCTACTCGTCGCCCTCATGTAGTTGGGGAGCGCCATCTCGGCCATGGCGGCGCCGCCTCCCCTGCTTCCCGGATCACCTCCACGACGCACGTGATCCGCCGGTAACCTGTTCTTGGAAAGATCAATGTAATCTTTGGGCTTCTTGCACACCAGCTTGGGCAGTTGGGATGTGGGGGTAGTGGAGAGGAGGCTATAGGTGGCCAACCATACGCACGGGAGGAACCGAGAAAGAACCTCTACAATAGATCCAACGGCTCACGTCTCACGAAGAAGGATAGATCCAATGGCTCACATTGCATGAGGGAGGACAGACCGTCACCAAAACGTATTTTTAAGTAGTAGAGATAAGGGACGCACTCTCACGCACACAACATGTTGGAAGTTAGGCTTAGCCCATTAACCAAAATCCCAAAGGCCTACTCATGCATGGTGGAAATTTAGTACCATATTACTAGTCTTGGGGGAGGGTTTTGGCGCTGACTCTATATAAAGGAGTCCTCTCCTCTCAGATCATACGCACGTACACCCTCTCTCGCACACACGTAGATACGATTTTAACACACACTTAATCTAGAGCGGAGGTTTAGATCTGACGTAGTGCGGGCACGCGCTTTGGCCATTGAACGTACCTACATGTATGTGTACTATTCCAAAATTCTTGAAAAACTCCTATCCGGTGAGGCCACTGGGTCGAGCCTAGACGGACAGCACACACACCAGCGATGCTTGCCATCCAAGCTAGCGCTCGGTCCTCTCCCACTGTTGTGTTAAACGCATCTATCCTGCGTCGTTTTACATCATGAATATTATCTCAAACTTCTTGATGTTTTCCGTCTTATGTTTGTAGTGCAAAAATTTCAATGGACTTTTAAAGAAAGACAGTATAATTCACGTAAGAATCCTGCGAATTCCCACGTTTCAAACATGGCCCAGTAGAAATCGAACATGTAATCATACTACAATAGTGCCTCAAATTGGTCATGTGAACACAAGATTTTCGTAAGAATCCATAGAAATTAAATTTCTCCCCAATAATAAATTCTTGTGTTTCAAATGGTCCTTAGCAGTGAAACAATATAACAGTGTTCCGAACACCCGCAACATTGTTCCAAACGCCCGCTTGGGTTCGTTGGCATCAACACGAAGCTGGAGCATAGAAAGGAAGAACAACATGAAAAGATGGAGCTAGCATGCAAGAGCGAAAATCAACAAGGGAATAGAACACCGAGACATGGTGTACCCTCTGCATTGCAATGATATGGACCGGATGATCCACCGTCTAACGATCGGACAAACAAATGTCGTGCTACTTTACCTCTCAAGAGTGTAGGAAGCAACACCAACCTGCCTCTCGGCCAGGATTGTCAGTTTGTCACGAGAGCAATCATTCAAATATTCAGTAGACTATTCTACGGGCAAGGGCAACAAATCGCTCAGCAAATGGAGAAGAGTATCGCTGAAATTGTAGTACCATGGTGATCTAAAAGACAAACAGAAATGCTAAATCTGAGCTTATCCCAAATAGATATGTTATCGGGCATCGCAGGTTACTCACAGCAAGCACGGTTTTTTTTAGTAGATCTTTTGGGACAGCATGATTGCATGAGAATAGCTAAAGCACAGAATACACGTCCAGAGCTTATTAAAGTCAACAGAGAAGACATGACTCATGAGGCACTTGCATCTCATATAGCCTGAGGTGCTTCCATTCCAACCTGAAGCAGACTCAGATCAGTTCTTCCTCCCTTCACAGATGATGATGTGATAGCCGTGCCTGCAAAGGAAACCGGCAAACATCATAGTAAGTACCTAGCAAAAGATGAGGCAGACGATCAAGAATCTAAAGGAGCAAACAGAACCAGGCTACAATTCAGATTTTCTTTTCAATTCATAAATCAGTATTAGAATAGCCCAACTGTTAGTCCAAAGGAGCATTTCAGTATTGCACAGACCAGGACACATGTCATAGGCACTACTTGCATGATCAGTAAGCCCCAGGACTCATGTCATAGGCACTACTTGCATGATCAATAAGCCAAGTATGGAAGAAAAACAGTGGTAATACACATACGCAGACTTGAATGGTGCACTTGTAGCCCCCACAGGTGTGCTAAATGCAACATCCTGGAAAGGGCCAGCCATTTTTCCGTGTGGGAACCATCCAAGATCTCCACCTTTCTTCCCTGATGGGCATTCAGAATATTCTTGGGCTATCTACAGTATCAAACAACAGTTATGTAAGTCAAATGAAGTATTTTTCATGGTGTCTAATGGTGTTGCACTTATGAAATACAGCCTACAGATAACATGTTTAACCGGATTGTACTGTACATGCTGGAAAATTAATTTGAAATTGAAGTCAGGTAGAATTATTAGGTGAATATTTCTCCATTTGATGTCACTTTCGACGCAAATGTGTAAAGATTTGACCCCACCAAATAACAGTCACAGGTATGCCCCGGCTAGATTGAATAATACAAAAAGTGCATCAACCCTCATAGACTATCGTTCAACACATGACCCTTGGCAGACTCAATCCATTAGTGTTTACCATTCGTAACAGATATTTCTAATTCCAGCAGTAACAGGCAATTAAAGTATATATCTTAGCCGGCCAGTTTTGAGAAACCAGTTTGCTTAGAGACTAGCTAGGCACCAAAGCATTTTTTACTCCAAGTCTGCATTATTCCTGCATGTGAGGACAATATTTCAGAAGTATTGTTTACCAAGGTTCCAGAAATTGGACCTAGGTGCCGCCTAGACAGTCGGCGGTGCCTTTGCCACCGCAACTTCGACGAAGTCGGGAGGTTGGCCGTCTAGGACTGGCTAGTCGGTCAAAGCCGATCCGAGGCAGCTTGGGCTCAGCAGCGAGGCGGTGACGAGCGGGCACCAAGTGGTTCCGGACATCTCCCCGCCGAATCGAGGTCGCTCCCACCATCTCCGCTGCCGTTGAGAAGGTTACGGCGCAGGGGCACCGTGCCAAATAATAACCAACACCGCCCCCTGCTGCAAACTGCCAAACTGCATGCAGCTGCAACCTGCATGCATAGCTAGTTTTTCTTCTTCTTTGAAACAAAGGGCAAGCATAGCTAGTTTGATATCTACATCTCAAGAAAGCCGGTTTCCTTTAACAATTCACCAAAGAATTCCTCTGCAGTCTTGCATCCAGTATCGTGTGCGCTAGAAGGCGGAATAATGTGACATAAGCTGCCATCTAAGGTTATGTAAAATCAGGGGTGAAACTAGAATGAAAATGACCGGAGTTCACTACTTCACCATACATATAACAACATATATTATTTTCAAGCAACACTGTACTAGATAGTAATTTATGTGGCATAAGACTGCAAGAGACCAGAGATTGAGCTGAACCGACGTGCATAGCTTTTGGGCTAGGGGGGATGCACGCATAGTATATACATGATAATATCTGCTATTTTTTGTTGGGACCTAGTGTCCTGTGACACCGGGTGGGACTAGTCATCTATAACTTGTGCCACCTCGGATTTGTGCTTATTTGAAGGAGTGGGAGCGACGGCCAGGCGTGTGAACCAAGGCCTAGCTCCTTCTCTCTCACGCTGGCTCTTTGTTTTCCAACCTCTCTCTGCCCAACAGCGGCGGTGGCAGCGGCGACATCGGGTGGTGCAGTGAGAATCAGTGATGTGGGGACCCCGGAGTTATCTCCAACACATGACCCGGGAGTGTCTATACAACATGCGACTGATTTTTTCTTGGAAATCAGTCACTTTTTGAGCCATTAGATGGAGATCCAATGCTCCAGATATCACCCCCACCCCTATATCCCTAATCTAATCTCACTTCCCACCCTCTCTCTCTCTCTCATCAATCACGAGCACTAAAATTGAAAGATGTATAGTAGTTCTCTTAAAGTATATATCTTAGCCTGGCCGGTTTTGAGAAACCAGTTTGCTTAGAGACTAGCTAGGCACCAAAGCATTTTTACTCCAAGTCCGCTTTATTCCTGCATGTGAGGACAACATTTCGAAGTATTGTTTACCAAGGTTCCAGAATTGGACCTAGGTGCCGCCTAGGCGATCGGCGGTGCCTTTGCCACCGCAACCGGCCGAAGTCGCGCAGTTGGCCGTCTAGGATCGCTAGTCGGTCAAAGCCGATCCGAGGCGGCTTGGGCTCGCGCCGAGGCGGTGACGGCGGGCACCAAGTGGTTCGGACATCTCCCGCCGAATCGAGGTCGCTCCCACCATCTCCGCTGCCGTTGAGAAGGTTACTGGCGCGAGGGCACCGTGCCAAATAATAACCAACACCGCCCTGCAAATCGCCAAAGCGCATGCAATGCAACCTGCATGCATAGCTAGTTTTCTTCTTCTTTGAAACAAAGGGCAAGCATAGCTAGTTTGATATCTACATCTCAAGAAAGCCGGTTTCCTTTAACAATTCACCAAAGAATTCCTCTGCAGTCTTGCATCCAAGATCGTGTGCGCTAGAAGGCGAATAATGTGACATAAGTGCCATCTAAGGTTATGTAAAATCGGGGTGAAACTAGAATGAAAATGACCGGAGTTCACTACTTCACCATACATATAACAACATATATTATTTTCAAGCAACACTGTACTAGATAGTAATTTATGTGGCATAAGACCGCAAGAGACCGAGATTGAGTGAACCGACGTGCATAGCTTTTGGGCTAGGGGGGATGCACGCATAGTATATACATGATAATATCTGCTATTTTTTGTTGGGACCTAGTGTCCTGTGACACCGGGTGGGACTAGTCATCTATAACTTGTGCCACCTCGGATTTGTGCTTATTTGAAGGAGTGGGAGCGACGGCTTCGGCGTGTGAACCAAGGCCTAGCTCCCTTCTCTCTCACGCTGGCTCTTTGTTTTCCAACCTCTCTCTGCCAAACAGCGGCGGTGGCAGCGGCGACATCGGGTGGTGCAGTGAGAATCAGTGATGTGGGGACCCCGGAGTTATCTCCAACACATGACCCGGGAGTGTCTATACAACATGCGACTGATTTTTTCTTGGAAATCAGTCACTTTTTGAGCCATTAGATGGAGATCCAATGCTCCAGATATCACCCCCACCCCTATATCCCTAATCTAATCTCACTTCCCACCCTCTCTCCCTCTCTCTCATCAATCACAGAGCACTAAAATTGAAAGATGTATAGTAGTTCTCTTAAAGTATATATCTTAGCCGGCCAGTTTTGAGAAACCAGTTTGCTTAGAGACTAGCTAGGCACCAAAGCATTTTTTACTCCAAGTCTGCTTTATTCCTGCATGTGAGGACAACATTTCAGAAGTATTGTTTACCAAGGTTCCAGAAATTGGACCTAGGTGCCGCCTAGACAGTCGGCGGTGCCTTGCCACCGCAACCGACGGTCGGAGGTTGGCCGTCTAGGGCGCTAGTCGGTCAAAGCCGATCCGAGGCGACTTGGGCTCGATGGCGGCGGTGACGGCGGGCACCAAGTGGTTCGGACATCTCCCGCCGAATCGAGGTCGCTCCACCATCTCATTGTCGTTGAGAAGGTTACGCGCAGGGCACCGTGCCAAATAATAACCAACACCGCCCCTGCAGAATCGCAAAGCGCATGCATTTGCAACTCGCATGCATAGCTAGTTTTCTTCTTCTTTGAAACAAAGGGCAAGCATAGCTAGTTTGATATCTACATCTCAAGAAAGCCGGTTTCCTTTAACAATTCACCAAAGAATTCTCTGCAGCTTGCATCCGAGATCGTGTGCGCTAGAAGGCGGAATAATGTGACATAAGCTGCCATCTAAGGTTATGTAAAATCGGGGTGAAACTAGAATGAAAATGACCGGAGTTCACTACTTCACCATACATATAACAACATATATTATTTTCAAGCAACACTGTACTAGATAGTAATTTATGTGGTATAAGACTGCAAGAGACCAGAGATTGAGCTGAACCGACGTGCATAGCTTTTGGGCTAGGGGGGATGCACGCATAGTATATACATGATAATATCTGCTATTTTTTGTTGGGACCTAGTGTCCTGTGACACCGGGTGGGACTAGTCATCTATAACTTGTGCCACCTCGGATTTGTGCTTATTTGAAGGAGCGGGAGCGACGGCTTTGGCGTGTGAACCAAGGCCTAGCTCCCTTCTCTCTCACGCTGGCTCTCTGTTTTCCAACCTCTCTCTGCCCAACAGCGGCGGTGGCAGTGGCGGCATCGGGTGGTGCAGTGAGAATCAGTGAGGCATTGGTCAATCAACCCGGGCGGAGGAGGTCCGCCGAAGGGCCAGCGGCGGCGGTGGCGCGTGGCCGAAATAGGGCATCGGCGTTAGTGGTCTCTGGCTGTGCTGCCGGCCAAATTGGTCGGCTTGGGAGCATCAGTGGAGTGAGGGGATCACGAGGGTGGTGAAGGTGGAGCTCGAGGAAGTCCAAGGCGAGCTGGCGGCGGCGACCGTGGGTGGCGACGAGCTAAGAGCGACAGCGCTAGGCTTGGTGGTTGGGGTGGCTTTGCAGCGTCGAGGTGGTCCCTGTGACACGGTTGGAGGGTCAAGGGCATGGAAGAGGTGGCGGATTGGGAGGGGGCTCGCTGGGGAAGAAGATGCGGGCGACGACGGTTGGAGGTTGTTGCAGAAGTTGGGGACGAATGGGAGTGTCAGTGAGGTTGGGTAGAAGATGGTGCAGCAAGGGGTGACTTTTATAGTCATTTGAGGCGGTGGCGGCAGTGAGTGAGCCCAGGTGGGTGTGGCACGTGGCGGCGAGGTGGACGGTGGGGCGGGAATGGCGCTGCGTGGGGCGGGAATGGCGGCGAGGTGGCACTATGGGAGAGGCGACATCTCACTAGTGCAGATGCGTGAGCTGGTGAGGGCGGCGACGGCGTTCACAGGGTGTCGATCAGGTGACGGTGGCGGTACGGGACTTGGCGTGGGCGAAGGCCCGAGGTGGTGTTGAGCTGGCGCGGGCGGCATTAATGCTGGGAGAGGTGGCTGGCGAGGTGGCGAGGAAGTGGCGCTACTGGCGCTGGTTGGCGTGACTCGTCGCGGTGGCGAGGTGGTGTGTGGGTGGCGAGAGGCGGGGTGGCGCGCGGACAAGATGGACAGGAGAGAAAGCGCTCGGGAGCCTTCGGGCTTGCGAAACTGGGAAAGCAAAAGAGGATTTGAATAAAGACTTTTCGAATTCAGCAAGAAACTAATTCAATCCAAACTCAAGCAAGTTTTTAAAAATTTTGAAAATTTTTGGTCTTTTCGTGCCGGAGTTTTCAGGAGTGTCACATTTACTACTCACATGGCAGCAGGAAGGCCCATGGCTCCGACCTGTACGGATCGACGTCGCGGACCGCGGCGGAGTGTGAATGTCGCGTCGGCCGCCTTCCTGGCGAGGTAGTGCGTGACAAGTTCGTCGTCGGTACGGCAGAACCGGAAGCCCGGCGGTAGTAGTAATCCCATCGTGCGGTCACCTCCCATTAATTCTGAAACGAACATATACATTTGCAGTCAACTGTGACGTTAATTAATGCATGCGTTTAAGCTAGCTAATCAACGCAAATCAAAAGATGACGTACATGGTATGTGCGTAGGAGTGATCAATGGCCGGAGACGGCGGAGTTCTTGCCGGCCGATCGATCGATCGGTGTGTCTGACCACGGAAGAGGAGCAATTTATAATGGCAAGTAGTACCTAGTAGCTACCCATCGAAGGTTTTTTTTAAAAAAAAAACAATAGATTTTAAAACAAAATTACAAAAACAAATGCTCGTTTAATAAAATTATAAAAATAGACTCCTATCGTCAATTCATTTGCTCTGTCACCGAATGAATTGGCGACGGGATTCTATCGGCCAAATAAATCAGCGACAAGATTGTCGGCCAAACAATACTGCGTTGCCAAATGAATCAGTGACAGTGGCGGCATGGTTCTGTCGCCAAATGAATTGACGATTGAATTTGCCACATCAGCTTATCAACAAATGAATTGATATATATATATATATATATATATATATATATATATATATATATATATATAGAAAAATGGTATGGTACTCACAGAGTACGTACTCCCACCTCTCATATACCACTTAAATCGTTTATATATATATATATATATATATATATATATATATATATATATATATATATATAGATAGATAGATAGATAGAAAAATAGTATGGTACTCACGGGAGTATCGTGACTCCCACCTCTCATATACCACTTAAATCGTATGATGATACATCTTTATCTATTTGAGTATACTCCAATAATGATTATAAGATACCCCAAAGTGAGTTTCATGGAAAATTTCATTAAATTCCACTTTTTATAGCAAAATTTGTGTATATACTTCTATTATATATGAAAAGGGGTATATAGCAAAAAAAAAAACAAAGGGCTCCAACGAAATTTTTTCAATCAAATCGTATTGGAGTATCTTATAATTGGTATTTAAATATAATAAAAATGATAAAGAAGTATAATATATGTGTTTAAGTGGTATATTGAAAGTGAAAATACATACTCCCAGGAGTACGAAACAAGTGTCATATATATATATATATATATATATATATATATATATATATATATATATATATACACCAAGGCTAGCTTTGTTTGTTTCTGCGTCCTCATGCCATTCGCTCAGGTGAGCGGCCAGCGTGCGCGGGCCCACAATCGAGACGTGTACATGCTACGTACGTAAGGGTGCCTTGCGTGCATATCTATCCACGTCCGTACGTATTATACGGATGCAGCTCGATTACGCACGCATGCTGGCGTATTATACGTGCAATTACTGAAACATAATTCGTGCCAAGCTATACCAAGCGGTTTTGCTTGCTTGCTGATTCTTGCAACTTTAAAAATCAAGTCAGTTTACGGTTGATTGATGTGATATTGTGATGTGGTATTGTAACACCCCAGCCCGACATGAGCCTAGAATGCTACTAAACAAAACCCTAATAATTCTAATCAAGACAACTTTAGTAAATTTCGGCAGAACCTCCCCTGTAAAATTAATTACACGGAGGTTCCAACATACAGATAATTCATAAATTAACTAAACTATCATCCAGACACATCAAAAGATAATCAAAGACATGCTAAGTATCTAGCAATCCAATGAAGTATAAAGTTCCACTACTCATCATTATTATACTTAAACCCCTGCAAGAGACAAGACATAATGAACCTTTGAGTATCTTGCCCAATTACTAAAAACAATTACGATCTGAATATCATTCAACTTTATTTAGTTCATGTGGCATGTGTGTGACTAGCGGACTATTTCCCATGCATGTCGTTCTTGGCTCGGATACCTAAAACAACAATAAAAGCAAGAGTGAGTCCACTGACTCAGCAAGTACATAAAAAACTATAACATCAACATACATGTAAAGGAGATCAACAATAGAACATCTCATATGCAAATGCAATGCTCAAGGAACCTTTATCTTTAACTTTCTGTGTGCATTACACTGGTAATGCGTAGTATGCAACCGCCGCCAGATACCCATGCTGTGGCGCGCACGCACATGGACCAATTGCCCGTTACTCCGCAAGTAACGGGACCTCAAGCCCACGCTCCACGAGTGAGGATCTCGGCCGCCACATTCATGACGGGGATCTCAAAGGGAAACATGCTTGGTCACCGCGTGACCAAGCCTCAATATGCTCTCAATATGCAAATGCTCATCTCTCATTCATCATCAATCTTACCAAAAGACAACAACATTGAACCACAGTAGAGCATAAGCATAATTTGAGTCATCACCATACTTAAACATTCATCAAGTAAGCCATCTTGCTATGCAACCATATATCAAATAGCACACAAACATAGCCAATCAATCACACCCATTTAACAACAATGCACTTGCCTCAACCGTGCGAACGAGGAGGTTGGGGATACGGTGCTGCTCCTGGAATCAAACCCACACTTGGATAACATATGAGACATGCTAAGGTTACCATATAGATTCAAAAGCAAAACTATAGATACAATCGAGCATAACGCCACTAAAACGCGGTCCCCAATTCTATTACCAACTACCAGTCTGTCCTACCAGTGGACAGTCACCTTCGAAAAAACATAACTAATTGTACAGAAATCCAAATAAAGAGATCTTGGACATTCTGAAAAGGTTATTGAATTCCCCTTCTAAACCTAGTTGGTGAGGTTCTCTGATTCGTCCCTTTACTAGCCCTACCAAGTCATACAACAGAGTATCAATTCTCGCGTCGGGTCTCTGGACAGCAACAAAGAAACTATCATAACTTTCTCTACGTTCGTCCGAATTTCATGATCTTTAGTTTTCCTGAAAGCTGGAAGGATTATCTACATTTTTAGTTATGGTGAGACCCTCTGATTTTTCCTCTAAGTATACGCTTAAGTCGAAACACTAAAACCTGTCAGACCAGCCATCATTCCACAGCACAGACTCCCTAAGAAAAATCATAACTTTTGTTACAGAGGTCCAAATGACGTGATTCTTGTCGGAAATGAAAGATAACGATATAACCTACAACTCTCTAGGTGATGGAGACCTCCAATTCGGCCTCTAACAGCTTCTTAATTATTAATCAAAACGACTGCAGATTCTCGTCAGGATTTTGGGA
The DNA here is from genome assembly GCA_036346255.1 of Ampelocalamus luodianensis. Lineage (NCBI taxonomy): Eukaryota > Viridiplantae > Streptophyta > Magnoliopsida > Poales > Poaceae > Ampelocalamus > Ampelocalamus luodianensis. The sequence continues at coordinate 44,079,970 of CM070633.1, forward strand.
CAGCAGCAATTAAATCAACGTAACTTCTAAACCGTAAATCGGAATTGGGTGTTCTTGGCGGCCAATTAAAGCTAAGAACAAAACACAACTATCTCTAGGAGACAAGATTCCCAGATTTCGCTTTTAAGGATGCCAAAACTTCCACGCACTAATCTGGACAGAACGCGATCTAGCAGCAAAAGTAATCGATCTACTAAACGAAACCGTAAACGCATAATATACTAATCAAACAGCGAAGAACACTCGTCGTTACCCTTGAAGAATCGCAGGAAGATGATGAACAGACCTCGAAGAAGGTGATCCTCCTTCTCCTCTCTTCCTTCTCTTCTCTTCTCCCTTTCCTTCTCACTTCTTTGGTCGGCAACAGCAGCGAATGATGGAGGCAAGGGCTGCCATGGGGAGGAGGCACAATGGTGGTGCTACAGTGACGGCATGCACTGTAGCACGCACGCTACAGTAGAAAAATTAGGGTTTTCCCCTTCTTTTAATAGTGGCTAGCCCCTCATGGGCCTCTTGGGCTAAGGCCTGAGGCCCAAGTTATCCCAATTATGCTAAAAACCCCCTCTCTAACTGCTAATTAAACTGTTCTCTATTTGATCCTACTCTTAATTCGAATATTCTCTTCTGAATTAATTTGGAGTATTACAGGTATGTGTTGCACTTTGTCGTGGAATTTGACTGTTATGAAAGTATGCTTTCAATTAACTGCTATCTGCCAAAGTTGAAAGAAAATGAGTACTTTTGAATTGCCAACGACTTTTAAAAAAAAAAGAAGAAGAAGAAGAAAATAATTGTCAACGACTTAGCGTGTGCAGTACTTAATTAGTTCAGAGGGTGTCGCGAATCGTTATATTTCAAGTTGAATCGCAAAAGAAGGCAGGTCCACGTATGTTTAGTTACTGCTCTGATTCTTAAAAAAAAGTTATCTGAAAATTTAGTTAGCATTGCCTCTGATTAGAAGTCCTCTTCCTGTTTATATTTTTATATATATACATGGAAGGCGTGTTTATGCTTACATTTTTTTCTTCAAAATAGGGGGAAAATATTGGTCCAAAAGGTTACTGCTCTGAATGATTCGAAGGCATCATCATGTTTAGATTTTAAAAAATAAGAACTTCCAAAGTAGCAGTGACCCGATGACATGAAGTCATGTTTAAGCTTACAAATTTTCTTCAAAAAAGACGAAAAATATTGGCAAAAAAGGTTACTGTTCTGAAAATTTAGCTAGTATTGCCTCTGATTCGAAGACCTCTTCCTGCTTAGGTTAAAAACAAAAAAGAAAATAACTTTCCAAGTAGGGAGTGACAGATGGCATGTTTATGTTTACAATTTTTCTTCAAAAAATAAAAAAAAAGGCCAAAAGGTTATTGAAGGATCGATTATGACGACTAGAGAGTGAATAGGCGCAAATTAAATTTCTCCTACTCAAGTATTTCTTCTCTTGAACTCTAGTGCTATTAGGAAGACACTAGGTTCAAGAACACCAAGAGTATACTAAGAACAGAGTGAATCGAACAAGAATTTCAGAACAGCAATTTCAGCAAATCTGGAATTTCAAAAAGTTAGCCGCTAAAACACCTCAAAAACTCAAGATCTATCCAACCAAAATTGATGAAACTTCATCCATAGCAAGATGAGGTATTCAGGGTTATGATTCCAAAAGAAATTGCAGAATAAAACTCAAGAGAGAGGTCATGTTGCATCAAATCTGGAATTTCAGAAACTTAGCTGTGAAGAAAACCTCAATAACTCAAGATATATTCATCCAAAATTGATGAAACTTGAAATGTGGATAGAAAATGATCTTGGGGCTATGATTCCAAAAGAAATTGCAAAGATATGCCCAAAGTCTCAGCCTTTCATGCAAATAGTTCAAACTGCATCAAAAATAACAATTTCAGCTCAAGAACAAGGTTAATGCAAACACAACCTGAGCAAGAATGAATTCTAATGGATTTTGTTGGGTTGGAACATGTTCTTGATGAACTCCTCAACCTCTTACACGTCCTAGATCCAATAGAATTACAGCAAGTAGAAGGAGGGGAAGAAAAGCTCAAGTTGCAACAAAGAAGAGTTAGAAATTGCAAGAAATAAAATAAATTTTAGAACATGTAAGAATTTGGAACTTTCGTTGCTTCAAGAGAAACTTTCATTGCTTCAAGAGGAAGGATTACAAAGCCACACTTCATGGTAGACAAAGCTCAAAGGAGCATAAGGAAAATTCTAAATCCTTTCCCAAGACTTGGTGGTGGAAGCATACCTCTATCCCCATATTTATAGCCCAATGGGAGCAATCTCAACCCTTAGATCATCTCAAAGGCTAAGATTATGTAACAGCCCTAACTTAGGGTTTGTATTTCAAATGTAAAATTTTGAGGAGAAATAAAAACTTTTGTTGTCTCTTCAAATCATTTGAAAGTTTCTACATTTTTCCCTAGCAATTCCCATTTTCTAGAATTAAATTCTTGTGAATGGAAATTGTTGTCAGCACATTCTTAGCCTTCAAACTTGTGATCATCCCTAGGAATATTTTTCATGTCATCTTGATCATCCTATCTACCTCCTGAATTATTTCACAATTTTAGATTTTATTTGCTATTTCAAATGACCAAGTCAAACTAGTTGGAAATCTGGTCAAACCCTAGGTCAGCATGCTTGTGAATTTTCTGCAGAACTTCTCGGTGCATAAAAGTTCTGGAAAATTTATGAAATGTTGCTCTCTGTCTCAAGTAGCTACCATAAAATTTAGGAATTTTTGGAGCTCAGGAGCTATCTCTAAAAATTCCTAAAACTCTCTCACTTTTAAAAACAAAAATCGAAAACATCGCTTGTCGGGCTCGAACCCGAGCCCGACTCAAATCCAACCACGCCACTTGACTCGGTCGGCGTCAACTAGCTGCACCGCTGAGACCAATCGATCGTGACCGTCCGATGCAAATCGAACGATCCACGTGGCGCGCATGCAACCGACCTGTCCGAATGCATACATCAATCTCGACCGTCCATCTCAGATCCAACGGTCGGAGTGAAAATGGTCGAGTCAAACCACTGGTTTGCGCCGCACTTGACTCGGGCTCGCGCCATTTTGTTTCTGTCGCTGACAGGCGGGCCCCTCTTGTCAGGTCGTCACCTACCTTCCGCATGAGTGCTAAGTGCCGGCGGCATCGCGCATGATCGCCACCTCGCCTCGCTGTTCCGTCACCATCACCTCGGCCGCATCTTCCGCTGAGAGGCCATGCCCTGCGCAGCATTAATCGTCCACCGTTCCTTTCACAAGCTTGTCGGCACCGTTCTTGAGCTCCTCGGTGCCGAAAGCGTCGCCGCTCGTTTTCCTCCGCCCTCATCCCTACTTAAGCTCACCCAAAGCTCCCTCTTCCTTCTTTAGACACCATTAAACAATCCCCTATCAACCATTGCTCCTTCTGAGCTCAATTCATAGTGGTGCTCGAGCTCTGGTGCACGACCGTGCCGCCACCACCGTGTCAACACCACAACCAGTGAAGCTCATCTTCTCCTTTTCGCGTCAGATCGTGTTCCAGACTCCTATCATGTCTTCCCCTCAACTAATTTGAAGTTTTATTCGCAGGGGGCCGTTGAATTTTGGTGTCCCTCTTCTTCGGCCGAAAGTTGGGACCTTCGTCCTCTTCTCCGGTGAGTTAGTTCCTAGAGCAATTGCTCGCGCTAGCACCATCTAGTGCACTCACTCGAGCTACCTCCATCTCTCTTTTCCTCTATTTTTGCTCAGGTTGCTCCTCCTCGGTGACCCTTGATCGCCGCCCGGCTCGTCGCCGGGCCATCTCGGCAACCTCTTGAGCTCGCGTCATTCGGTGAGTTCTGGTAACTCACGATGCCCATGCGCGCTAATTCTTGTTATTCGCCTCTCAGTGCAAACAAGCACCTTATCACCTCCATCGCCGGCCGCCGCGGCACGCCGCGCCGCCTCGGTGCTTCTCCGCCAACCCGCGACCACCATCGACTTGGTGGTCCTCTAGCAACCCATTTTGCCCGTCGCACGCTTCGCGCCGCCACTCCTTCACCGGTGTCGAATCCAGTCCGAGCCTCTGTTCTTCCTTGTGCTCCTGTTCTTTGTTGTGGTGATGGTGGGGCCCACCTCTCTGAAGCTTTGTAGTCAGCTGCTTATCATGTTTATGATTGTTCATTAGTTCACTTTCATTGCATGATCAAAATTTGGTGTTGGAGGTTTGAAAGCATTTTAGTACTAGTTCTCTGTTTGTTCCCTGTTGTTGTTTTTCTGTTGTCAGTAAACTGAAAATTGGTTTCATGCTTATGCTATTTAGGTCCTGTTAGACTTGATAAATTGCTTGAGAAGTAGTGTTTGATAAGGAATTATGTTAGTTAGTGATTCTAGATTTTAAAACCCTTGTTGGCATGAGTGATCAAAGAAGTTGTTATTGGAACTAGTGGTTGTCTCTGTACTTATTTTTCCTACTTTCACTGGTGTGGTAAGGCCTTGTAGTGATAGCATACTGTTATGGTTAACCTTCCAATATGTTGGAATGTTGCTTAGGTGTATTAGTAGCTGAATTTTATTAAAGCCCAAACTTAATTAGAATTTTATGTAGCATCTCATAATTGGATACTTGACTAGTTATGCTTTCAATAGCTTCTTGTAGATTCTGTGCTCTCACCTGTCAATAGTGGTTTTAGAATAGCTAGCTGTTTTTGATGTGTTAGCCTGATAATTAAATAATAGATGTGCACACAATCACCATCAAAGTCTATCAATGTTTAAATCATATAAGAAGAGTGATTTTGTGGTTAGCCCGATAAATAAGTGAGTGGGTCTCTGAGCGATTCATCATTCTTTTGTGATAGTCTAGCCTCTGTGTATAAATTGGTGTTTGTGTTTGATTATTTGATTTTTGCCGTGTTATTCGTTCTTATTCGCTTGTTTTGTTCAATCGTTAGGATTCGATATTTGCGGCAACCCCGAGAACGACCCTCCGCAACAACTTGAGCAACAGCGGCCGAACAGCGGTTTGATCATGTTTATCCCAAGATTTTCTGATCTAATATTTTGTTTCAACTGTATGTATGCATCGCTTAATTTGTGTTAAATTGATTAGTTAAAGCCGTAGTTGCATATCCCGTAGGCAAAATATTGATCTCTACTACCCGAGCCTAGGTTATTTGTTTGTGATTAGAGGTCGTTGGATGATCTCTTATCACTTAGTAGATCCGGTCAACTTGCTTAGACATGCATAGCTATCGGTAGAATCAAGCGGTTATCGACTTTAGTCGGTAACCTTGATCACACAAAATTTACTATGTTTTAGCATTTCTGCTATGTTTAATTGCAAAATTAAAAATGAAAACAAAATGATTTAGACTTGGGCACAATGGTAAGACTGGTGTGATCTGTTGGTGTGACTGAAAGGTGCCCAGTCGATTAAGGACCGAGTTACTTGCGCCACCGCATCGAGCATTTTGCGTGCTAACCACACTAGAGTATATGGGACCTCTCTTGACCTAGTACTTTGGCGTGTATTGGCTCCGGTCGCAGGAGGTCGCAGGAGGGATGGAGGTGGGAGCATGGTAGTTGTCCAAAAGCTTTATCCCGAGTGGGTAGTTGTCTTTTCGGCTTTACCATGTAAGCGTATGGGTTTCTATCCATACGAGCGGCTCGTAGTTAATACACAATATTGGAAAAGTCTCAGAGGACTTAGCTGTGTCGAGATACCTTCAGTGTGCTTTGGCTTAAAGGCGATGCAAGTGTGGGTACATTGGTACACCTCGCAGGTTAAAACTATTCGAATAGCCTCGTCCTAGGTTATGGACACGCTGGATCGCCCCAAGAACTAGACTACAACATTTCAATTAAAACTTGATGGGTGGTACGAATGCGGGATTCGTGCTATTGTTGTGGTGACTATTGGGGTAGTCACTTCTAGGTTGTTTATCTTTCGCTTTTGTTATTAATATCCTTATCATTATTTCAATCTTATAAATGAATTGCAAACTTGCCTTTAAAATCGTATTATATTATTGCAAATGAAAATTGGCTTTATGCAAATGAAACATATGGCCTCCACTAAACAAGCCTCGCATGTAGCATATGAATAGGTCCGCTAGTTCACACGTCGGTCTTGCGGGTACAAAGACAATCTTTGTACTCAGTGCTTTGCTTAATGTTTTTGTTGCAGTAGGAAGAAGGTGAGCCCCAAGGGCCTCACTTCGTGAGTCAGTGTTGCCGCTTTCGTGGGCGACTAGACTTGGCGGTCCGGCGGATGCCTTGTGGGTTGGAGGCACACCGATTGGCTTTGTTTATAGCCATCTTATGGCACTTTTGCTTCATTGTCGTTCTTGTTTATTTGTGTATCTTGGCACATGGCCCCTTGTCTGTAATAACTCTACTATTTGTTTATCTTCCGTTTGGTAGTGTAGTGTTTGGACTCTATGTTTGGAATGGAGTTGATGTCTAATTTTGTACCGAGGTGTGTATATCGCTTTCGAAGTATACATATCTCGAGGATCGATTTATTTGATTTGTCTTTGCTAGGACCGGTGGTTGGTTAAGCATTACAAGCCAAATAAACTGGGGTCCTCACAGATTAACTCTCTCTACACATTCATATCCACTTAGGGTTCAGCCAACTCTACCCCTTGCCTAGAATACCCCTCTAGATAAGCTACAATTACATCAATATACCAATTACATCAATACCCTTATGTTGACATTGGTCAACACAAGCCACCTAGAGCTATAACGCTGCTCCACCTTCACGGTCTTTGCTTCTCGTTGACTTGTCACGTCCATGCCTTGAGTCTCGAGCTCCGAATACCCTCGGAACGCCTCGTCGACACTTGGACACTGCCAAGTCACCTTGAGCCGATGCACGGACCCGTCTCATGCCATCTTCACGAAGACTCCATCTTTATGACCGAACTTGATCCCCGATTATCTCCTCGACCACCATGATCGTTCTGGACGACAAGCTCTCCAAGCTTGCTTCCGATCTCACGTCGATGATCATCCAAGCCATCAAATCAACCTGTAGTTAAAAAAAACGAAGAAATCGTTTCCTTGGCACAAACACCGCGCACTTGACCATCATTAGTGAAAACATGCATCATAACATCCCATGCAATCTAGGTGAAACTCAAAACTTGACTTCGCAAACTTTAACAACTATCGAACCTCCATCAATAAGTCACAAATACTGTCAAATACTTATCACAACATGGAGAGGGCCTCCACATGGTCTCTCAGTTTCTGCTCTGAGAATTTAGCTAGCATTGCCTCTTATTCAAAGGCTTCTTCCTCTTTAGATTAAAAAAAACTTTCAAAGTAGGAGTGACCGATGACATGAAGGCCTGTTTATGCTTACAATTTTTCTCCAAAATGGCGAAAAATATTGGCCCAAAAGGTTATCACCCTGAAAATTTAGCTAGCATATCCTCTCATTCTGTGGATATCATGGGGATATGCTCATGATCTTAGAGTGATGAGACAATTGGCAATGACGTTGAAAGTTTACGGAAACACGCGTTTTCGGTAAGTTGTTGTTCTTTGCCGGGCCAGCGTCGACCGCCGTGGTGGTGGAGCGATCGGCCTTATGGAGGTCAGACCGACCACCTCTGGCGGTCCGACCGGTTTTGTTTCGGGCGTAAGGACTGGCGGTTAGGTCAAGTTGTGAAGAACTTGTTCCCGGATTCAATTTGCTTGTCTATTGTTGTGCAGGTTGCTTGGTGGTCAACGACGGTCAACGGCGAGGATGATCGGAACTAGGCTTGGAGAGTTGAGGTTCAGAACGATCGACGATACCGGGTGAGGTCAATGGACTCAAGCATGGTGCAGAATGGACAAGGGTGACCGAACGGGCAGTTCGGTGCGACTGGTTGGATCAAGCGGCGCGGGGGTCGGTGCAAGTGCCATGGTGGTTTCGGTGGGAGCCGGATAGGAGAGACTTGCCGACATGATGAGAGCCGCTGGATCAACCTACACGTGGCGAAGCATGGAAGTGCTTCACGCAGTTTGGACTCGATCTTCGAAAAAGATCGAGAAGGGGTATTTTGGTAATCTTACCAAATACCGCCTTGGTTACCTTTTGCCAACCCGCGGTGCAAGACGGTGCATGGAGAAACGGATTAGGTCAAGAGGAGATGAAGACGGCGCTTTAAAATACGTGCGTGTGTGACCCGTTTGTGTGTGGGCCATAACGGGAGCCCATTAGGGTTAATGCTTCTAGAAGGTCTAAGACTCCACTATAAATAGAGGAGGAAGGTGGCTGCACCCCCTTCAACCCTTTCATTGTTTTGAAACCCTAGTTTGCTTAGGGAGAGGATTAGTGGAGGTTAGGGTTCTAGAGAGTTTTGATTTGATTCCGTGCTCATGTCTTGAGATTTGTCATCCATTGATGGAGTGGCTGTAAACCAATACCATATCAAATCAATCCAAATAAAGTTCTCTCAAAGATGAGTCTATTTGCTTTCTTTCTCTCTATTTGATGATTTTGAGTCTTTCTTTGAACCGCGAGTTTTTGGTTGATTTCTTGTCGTGATCTAGCTTGTTGTGACATGTGGGAACACATCTAGGATCATCTTGATCATCAATCACCCACGAGCAAATCACTAGATCATATTTCGATTTTGACTCTGTTTTTGAGCATCCTTCGTTCAAACTAAAAAGATAGAAACTTTGGCGTGGATCTCTGCGATTCTTGATTGGAATAGGTTTCTAATATCTTAGAGAAGGTGTGTCTCAAATTTCGTGGGTTTTGGCCTTACGGATCAAAAGTTACGTCGTTTTTCGTTTTGAAACTTCGGGTTGTTTTTCTGTTTTTACTGTTCACTGCGGTCCGACTAGCACTGTTCATCCGGTCATTCCGAACAGCGGTACGCCTGGCACTGTTCATTCGGTACAACCAGTACTGTTCATTAGTACTGTTCATCAGACTATTTTTTTGTTTTGGTCGTTTCTTTTGGGGGTTTGAAGGGGATTCAGTACAAATCTTCCGCCACGCTTATATATATTGATCTTTATAATTCTCATAGCTATTGGAGTCAATACCATGTTTGAATCCAATCAAAGGGAAAAATAGAGCGTGCTCCTATTCACCCCCCTCTAGTCGCCTTTTCGGTCCAACAAGTGGTATCAGAGTCCGGTTAGTTCAATCTTGATCTTAACCGGTCACTGAACTTGGCGATGGATAAGTACTCCTCTAAGCCGTATATCTTCGATGGGCACGACTATGCCTATTGGAAGAATCGCATGCGTGTCTTTCTTCAGAGCGAAGGACGAGGTGTATGGGAGGTTGTTCGAGCTCCGCTCATCTTGCCTGAGGTTGCTACGCCGGCTTCTGAAGCTCTCTTGACCAACGACCATAAAGCAAAGAACATTCTGTATAGTGGGCTTGGTAGACAGGAGTATGATAGGATTTGCAATCTTAAGACCGCACATGAGATTTGGAACACCCTCGAAACCTATCATGAGGGTTCGTCCCAAATCAAGCAAGTGCATCAGACGGTCTATAAAAGAGAATATAACAAATTCGAGATGTGTCCTAGAGAGAGCATCGATGACATTTTCAGTCGCTTTAACAAAGTGATTAATCAGATGAAAACTGTTGGTATTGAATATACTCAGTCTGAAAATGCCACCCACCTCTTGGCTGCAATCAACACCAAGGAGTGGGAGATAAAGGCTACCGCCATTGAGGAGAACATCAACATTTCTGGTCTGACTTTGGAGCTGCTCTATAGCAAGATTAAGACTCATGAGATCAAGAGGGTTGATCATCCCAAGAAGAAAAACATGACTTTGGTAGCAGACCCGCTCAAGAGAGCTTCTGATGGGTCTTCTGAGTCTTCTTCTGGATTTACGCTTGCTTCTTTATCTGCAATCCAAGAAGAGGATCTTGAAAGTATTCCTGAGCCTGAGATGACACTTTTTATTAAGAAGTTCACACGGGCCTACAACAATATGAGAAACAAAAAAAGAGACGGCCCTGTGACTTGTTATGAGTGTGGAGAGCTTAATCACATCCGGGCAAATTGCCCCAAGCTGAAAGGGAAGAACAACCACAAGGATGAAAAACCAGCTTGGAAGAAGCCTCAGGGACGCAAGTCCAAGTTTGATGAGGCCAAGCTCAGGAAGGCTGCTCATCGAGTTTTTGCCACTCTTGGAGATCGATCCATGAGCGATGTGGACTCCGAGAGCGAGGAGGACAAGGAGTAGGAGCTCCCTTAAGACAAGAAAGGGAAGGCCAAAGACTTCACCGGCAGGTGCTTCATGGCCGACTCCGATGACAATGACAACGATGAGGTATCTCTCTCTTATGATATTCTTTCTGCTAGATGCAAAACCATCTTTGAGCAAATGCTAAGTCAGGATAAAGTTTTAAAGTTCATCATGGCTAGGAATGAGTACTTAGAGTCACAAGTAGATAAACTCACATTAGAAATTGTGAATGCTAAGAGTTTTGAATCTGATGAATGTTCATCTTGACATGCTTTACACTCTGAATTTGCTAAACTACAATCTGCTCATGATATTGCTTTGCAACAACTTGAAAGTGCTAGGACTGAGCTAATTGAAGTTAAATCTACTCCTTACAAAAATGCTTAGAGTCTAGCAAGTTGGTTGTTTCTGATGTGGTTGAATCTAACTTTTGCTCTGTCTGCTTAGAACGTGAACGTAAAGTACATGATATTGTAGAAGCAGCTAGAGCTAAATATGCCAAGCTTAAGGACATTATTGTTGCTGCTACTTGTGCTTCATGTGAAGCTCTTAAGCTTGAAGTTGCTCTTTTTAAGAAGAGGCTTAACGCTAAAACTTGTGATTCATGTGTTAACTTTGGAAAAGAAATTGCTTATCTTAAGAACACATTAGAAAAATTCTCTAAAGGTAAGAAACAGTTAAACATGATTCTTGACAAGTCAAAAACTCCTTATAAGAAGTAAGGGTTAGGATACAACTTTGCCCAGACAAATCTAATGGCATTCAAATTTTGAAAACTGGCTTAGTTGAATTTGATACCCAACCTGCAAAGGTCACTTTCAAATCTGCAGGTTTTGTTCAACCATCTATCCAGTCAAAAGGTGCTTCTTCCAGTGGTACCAAGTACCATTGCACCTATTGCAAGAAGGATGAGCATTTGGTTGAGTTCTGTTGGTGTAAGTTGAAAAATGACAGGAAAAACTTTGCTAGAATTTCATCCAATCAACCTAGAGCTTTTATGAGACATGGTAATTTAGAAAGGAAGAAACCTAGTCTAGGATTTGTTTCACATACTAATCATTCTCATGCTCCTAGACAGGATAAGTCTCATGTTAGAGTAACCATTGCTCATAACAGAATTTCAAATAGAATCAAGGATAGCACTTCTGCTTTGCATACTACTCGCAGACGCAGTGTCTCAAGATCGGGTTCCCAAGTCATGTTTAACTAACCCTAGTATTGAGACACATCGTTCTTCTGTGCCTTGATTTTCAGGATCGCCGCGGAAGGAAGAACATGTGGTTCGTCGACTCCGGCTGTTCACGCCACATGACCGGAGACTCAAGATGGTTCACCTCCTTCACGCGATCGACTGGTGATGTCACCTTTGGAGACAATACTCAAGGGCGGATTGAAGGAACGGGATCAATCAGGGTGAACGACAATTTTATCCTAAAAGACGTCGCCCTTGTGGACAAGCTCAGGTTTAACTTACTTTCTGTCTCACAGCTTCATGATGATGATTATGAGACTATATTTAAGAAAAATGCTTATCGAGTGCTTGATTCAGCTGGTGAACTCGTTTTTGGGATTTATAGAGCTGCTAGGATCTTTGGAGCTAATTTTTCTGAATCTCTTGCTGGTTCTTTTAAATGTTTGATTACACCTTCTTCTGAGTTCTGGCTTTGGCATCGACGTTTGGGGCACATTGGTTTTGATCATCTGACGCGAGTTAGCAACCTTGATCTCATGAGAGGTTTGCCCAAACTCAAAGCCATCAAGGATGCTGTATGTGCGCCCTGTAGGTATGGCAAGCAAGTTGCCGCCTCACACCCTTCAGTGACTATGGTCATGACTAACGGACCAGAACAGTTGCTTTATATGGGTACTGTTGGTCCTGCTAGGGTTCGGTCAATCGGTGGCAAATGGTACATTCTTGTCATAGTCGATGATTTTTCGAGATACACTTGGGTGTTCTTTCTTGCTTCGAAGGATGAAGCTTTTGGTCATTATCATGATCTTGTTCTTCGTTTGGCTACTGAACTTCTGGGTGCCTTTAGAGCGATCCGCAGTGACAATGGTACGGAGTTCAAGAATACCTCGTTTGCCTCTTTTTGTGCTGAGCGTGGAATTAAGCATCAATTCTCTTCTCCACACGTCCCTCAACAAAATGGCATTGTGGAAAGGAAGAACAGAACCTTAGTCGAGATGGCTAGGATGATGCTAGATGAGTACAACAGTCCGAGGAGGTTTTGGGCCAAAGCTATTGCTACAGCTTGCCATATTTCAAACCGTGTCTTCTTGAGACCATCTTTGGGCAAGACTCCTTATGAACTTCGATTTGGTAGAAAACCCTCTGTTTCTCATTTTCGAGTTTTTTGAGCTAAGTGTTTTATTCTCAAGACAGGAAACCTAGATAAATTTGAATCAAGGACTTTTGATGGTTTATTTCTGGGTTATCCTGCACATTCGAGGGGTTTTCGAGTTTTTAATGTTGAAACTAACGAAAGGTCCAGAGACATGCAATGTCACTTTGATGAGACTAGCCCTGGAGCTAGATCCGATGTTTCAGGTGACTTACAGGTGACAGAGAGCATTTTTGTTGAAGAAGATGAGGATAAACTTGATATTGCTCCTCCACCTGTTGCTGATGTTCCTGTCCAGGCTGTCCAAGCTCCAGAACCTGCTACAACTACTTCACCTTCAGTTGAGGCTCCTGCTGCATCTTCTTCATCAGCAGTACCTGCAGAGGTCGAAGAAATACTATCTTCCCCGAGCGCTCCACTTCACATTAAGAGGCGTCATCCTCCGGATCAGATGATTGGTAATCTTCATGAGCGAGTCACTCGCTCCAGGTATCACGATCTGAGTTTCTACTCTCATTCTGCATTTGTTGCTTCTTTCGAACCTCGCGATATATCACATGCTTTATCTGATTCTAGCTGGATCAATGTCATGCATGAGGAGTTAAAGAACTTTGAGATGAACAAGGTCTGGAACCTAGTAGAACCTCCTAGTGGTCATAATGTTATAGGAATCCGCTGGGTGTTCAAAAATAAACAAAATGAGGATGGTTCTGTGGTTAGAAACAAGGCTAGGCTGGTAGCTTAGGGTTTTAGCCAAGTTGAGGGGTTAGACTTTAATGAGACATTTGCTCCTGATGCTAGATTGGAAGCCATTCGCATTCTGTTTGCATTTGCTGCGTCTAAGGATTTTAGGTTGTATCAGATGGATGTCAAGAGTGCCTTTCTGAATGGTTTTATAGAGGAGAAAGTGTATGTTAGACAACCCCTAGGCTTTGAGAATCCCAAACATGCACATCATGTTTTCAAGCTATCCAAAGCCTTATATGGTCTTAAGCAAGCCCCAAGAGCCTGGTATGATAGACTTAAGACCTTTCTGCTTAAGAATGATTTTGAGATGGGTAAGGTAGACAAGACTCTTTTCATCCTTAGGCATGGCAATGACTTCCTACTTGCTTAGATTTATGTAGATGATATTATCTTTGGTGGTTCTTCTCATGCTCTTGTTTCCAGTTTTTCTGAGATTATGTCCAGGGAATTCGAGATGAGTATGATGGGAGAACTCAACTACTTTCTGGGGCTTCAGATCAAGCAATGCAAGGAAGGGGTCTTCATCCATCAGACGAAGTACACCAAGTATCTGCTCAAGCGCTTCGAGATGGGTGACTGCAAGTCGATCGCCACTCCCATGGCGACTTCGACTGTTTTGGATTCAGATGAGGAAGAAGTCGTAGATCAACGCGAGTGCCACAGCATGATTGGCTCCCTTATGTACCTGACGGCCTCAAGACCGGACATCCACTTCGCGGTTTGCCTCTGTGCGAGGTTTCACGCGTCTCCGAGGACTTCTCATCGCCAAGCCGTTAAGCGCATCTTCAGGTATTTACATTGTACCCTCCAGTATGGCATTTGGTATTCCTGTTCTTCTTCTCTATCCATTCGGGGGTTTTCTGATTCTGATTTTGCGGGCTATCGACTACATAGGAAGAGTACCTCAGGCACTTGTCACTTCTTAGGCACTTCTCTTGTCTCTTGGTCTTCTAGGAAGCAGTCCTCTGTTGCACAATCCACTTCTGAAGCTGAATATGTAGCTGCTGCTAGTTGCTGTAGTCAGATTTTATGGATGGTGTCCACTCTTAAGGACTTTGGGTTAAATTTTGCTAGTGTTCCTCTTTTCTGTGATAACACTTCTGCTATTAACATTACTAAAAATCCTGTGCAACACTCTAGGACCAAGCACATAGACATTCTCTATCACTTCCTTAGAGACCATGTCGAGAAGGGTGATATTGTGCTGCATTTCGTGGAGTCCGAGGCTCAGTTAGCTGATATCCTCACCAAGCCTTTAGACCCGACTAGGTTTGCCACCTTGAGAAGTGAGTTAGGGGTAATTTATCCCTACGGGTTGGTTTGAGGGGGAGTTGGCTCTGTTCTGAACTTTCCTTGTTCTTCTGAACTTTCCTTATTCATCTGAGCTTTTCTGGATCTTTTTGATACCTTCTTCTAGTGGTATTTTCTTCTGATCTTTTTGATCTTTTTAGGCTTTTTAAGTCTTTTTGTGCATCTCATTGTATCATATTGCATTCATGTGAAAATCTAAAAAGATGTATTGTAATATAAGCTTTTCAGCTAGTCTTTTAAATTGATGAAGTTTTGCTTATTACCCTCTAGGAGCTTCAGTATTTCAATTCTGCTCAAGATCATGTCTAGTTCTTTGACTTGCTAGAATTATAATGCTTTCACATGTATAGCTAAGTCTTTGCTGAATGAGCTAGAACTTTAAGACAACTTGAACTAAAAACTACAATTTGTGGATCTTTTAGCGAGTTGCACAATTAGTGATCCTTTTGTGACATTGACCACTGTCAAAATTGCTTTGTTAGCTATTGAATCTAGTATTTGATCATTACTTGAGTTTCTTGTTTTTTTAAGAATCTAAATCTTCTCTTATGAAAAATGAAAAATCAAATTTAAAGATTGTCTTGTGCTTAAAATGTGTCAAATTACTTTCACGAGACTGCATGTCATAGACATGAACTTGGAGATAGTTTGATGATCCAGACGATCTCATGGGGACTACTTGTCAAAATTGACATGAACCTCAAAATTTGTCGCCCTGGTAGAAGCTTAGGAAGAGTTTGTGGATGGCTCCTAGTCCAGGATCTTCTTCACTAAGATATACCTTTAATCAACTTCTGATCGAAGCTTAGAAAGAGTTTGTGGATGACTCCTAGTCCAGGATCTTCTTCACTAAGTTAGACCATTAGTCAACTTCAATATTTATTGCAAATGAAAAACTGTTGAAAAATGGGTGTTTGAGAAAATTGAGCAAAATGATTCAATTCAGGACCTGTTTGTCTCTTAATGTGGTCATTGTTAGCTTTTTGATCTCACATTGACATTTTGACATGACCATTATCATTTTAGGATCCCTGTTGATGAACTTGCTGAATTTTGAAGCTTTGCTTAAATTGTTACAATACATCGTTTTACTTTGAGCCTTCTTGCTTAGCTTTGATATATATGTCTTAAAATGATCTTACTAGCGCTGATAGGCTTGATATGTATTGAGTAAGATTAGAAATGCTAGCTTGCTCTTTTTGGGTAATCTCCAAAGCTTCTTGTAATCAAAAATTGAAAAATACAAAAATATGAAGCCACTCCATTACATTTCATGCATGCTCCTTCTTATGCTTCTGCCTCATTTCTGCATTTGTCATCTCTGGATGAGAGGAAGGCGTGATTCCTTGATGACGCCATTGTCAAAGGGGGAGAAGAAATAGTAAAAATGTGAAAAGGGGGCTCTTTGGAGAAATTGGAGAAAATGTAATTTTCTGGAAAAATGATGATCATAGTGAGGGGGAGTATCATATTTGCATTCGTTTGATCTTATTGTCATTTCTGAACTTGAAGTGTAATTCTTGGAATCTCACAATGATCGAAGGTCACATTGAACAATTGTTCTTTCATATGGATCTTAAGTGAGATTTTTGACTCTTTTCTGGAAATTGAAGTTTTCTTGTTTTCTTTTGTCTTATCTCACTTGCCTTTGCTATTCTGAAGCCAACTTGATCATTTCCTTTGCTTTCTCTCGCATTTGGACCAAGTTGCGCCTTTGTGCGAAAACGTCGAGTTTTTACTTTTCAAACCTCAAAATTTGTATTTGTTGGGAATTGCCAATGTGTTCATCAAGGGGGAGATTGTGGATATCATAGGGATATTCTCATGATCTTAGAGTGATGAGACAATTGGCAATGGCGTTGAAGGTTTGCGGAAACACGCGTTTTTGCAAGTTGCCGCTTGTCGAGCTTCAGTGGTCGGGCCGCCGGTGGTGGCGGTCGACCGCCACCTCGTGGTCCGACCGGTTTTGTTTCGGCGTACGGGACGAAATGGTCGGCCGACCGTTTTGTTTCGGCGTAGAATCGGCGGTCGACCGGCCAATGGTTGGCGGTCAGACCGGCCAGGGGCGGTCCGACCGGCCTTGGTGGCGGTCCGACCGGTTTTGACTTAAGTCGCTGGCCTTCCTGGCAGCGATGCGTTGGTTGTTAGGTCAATTTCATGGGTGTCAGTGCATATGTGTTGCATGATGCATGTTTTGGCTAACGTGGGTCAAGTTGTGAAGAACTTGTTCCCGGATTCGATTTGATTGTCTATTGTTGTGCAGGTTGTTTGGTGGTCAACGACGGTCAACGGCGATGATGATCGGGACTAGGCTTGGAGAGCTGAGGTTCAGAACGATCGACGATGCCAGGTGAGGTCAATGGACTCAAGCATGGTGCAGAATAGACAAGGGTGACCGAACGGGCAGTTCGGTGTGAGTGGTTGGATCAAGCGCGCGAGGTCGGTGCAAGTGCTATGGTGGTTTCGATGAGAGCCAGATAGGAGAGACTTGCCGACATGATGAGAGCCGCTGGATCAACCTACACGTGGCGAAGCATGGAAGTGCTTCACGCAGTTTGGACTCGATCTTCGAAAAAGATCGAGAAAGGGTATTTTGGTAATCTTACTAAATACCGCCTTGGTTACCTTTTGCCAACCCGCGGCGCAAGACGGTGCATGGAGAACCGGATTAGGTCAAAAGAAGATGAAAACGGTGCTTTAAAATGCGTGCGTGCGTGACCCGTTTGTGTGTGGGCCTTAACGGGAGCCCATTAAGGTTAATGCTTCTGCTCCTATTCAAAACCCCTCTAGTCGCCTTTTTGATCCAACATATTCGAAGGTAACTTTCAAAGTAGGAGTGATCGATGACATAAGGCTTGTTTATGCTTACAATTTTTCTCAAAAAAGGCAAAAAATATTGGCCCAAAAGTTGCTGCTCTGAAAATTTAGCTAGCATTGCCTCAAGGTCTCTTCATGTTAGATTAAAAAAAAGAACTTTCAAAGTAGGAGTGGGAGTGACTGACGACATGAAGGCATGTTTATGCTTACAATTTTGTCCCAAAAAGGTGTAAAATATTGCCTCTGATTCGGAGGCCTCTTCCTGTTTAGACTAAAAACAAAAAAAGAACTTTCAAAGTAGGGGTGACCGATGACATGAAGCCTGTTTATGTTTACAATTTTTCTTCGAAAAGGGGAAAAAAATTGACCCATGCAGGTCTCGAACGTGACCTTCGCGTTATTAGCATGACGCTCTAACCAACACTCCGACAGAGCTAATAGGCCTGTTGCTAGATCAGAGCAATAATATTTTTTATATCAATGATTTCAACGACAACGGCACGGCCATAATGCCCTTATTTCTCCGAAAAAGTGACCGAGTCAAATACATAATCCAATTACAGTTCTAAGAGAGCACAGCTCCAAAGTGAGCAACTGTACGGCATATGCTGCAGCTATATATTTACAGACATTCAAGTGATTCAACAGTACAAGTTGCACTTCAGCTAGCATGCATTATAATTAGCATTGAACAAATCATGGCTCTGCCAGCATGGCGCAGTACATACTGATACTGGGAATATAATTACAAGATGAACAGATTAATCTTATTGCAGGATGCATGTAGCATGCATGTAATTGCTGCTCCTTCTCCATTTAGTACATCAAGAAGCTAGCTACTACGAATTAGTCTGAATCCTTCAACAACAGAAAAAGGATATCCACTGTAACAGCTTTTCATTTACCAGCTTTAATTCCCTGGAAAATGAAACCAACCTGCCAAATATATACTTTTAAGGTATGCACACATAAGATAATTAAAGCTGGTAAATGAAACCAGCCTGCCAAATATATACTTTTAAGGTATGCACACATAAGATAATCTACTTGATGGATTGACATTCGTAAGAGTCAAAACGGACCACGGAGAAATCTGATGGTTCAGTAATCCACATATGACTCGAGGTAAGGAAATCAACCAAAGTATAATCACATCTACTATTCTACTAACAGCAACAACATGATGACAGAAAAAAATATCATACCTGCGCTGATTTAGTCAAGAACGCGCGCTTGCATGTATGTACTGTCTGCATCTCAATCCGACATCTTTGCTCTGGCATGAGAAAAGGAGGCTAACATGTAGCCACAAATGACTTGCCGGCTCTCATCCTACTGATCAACAAATGCCGGCAAGTCATCCTTGGCTACACGATGCAGCTAACCTCCTCCCCACATGCAAGAGCTAAAAGATGATCATGAACACACATAAATTGACCCCGGCCGATCAACAGAAGGGATTCTACCCATTGCATTCATGCACTGAGGAATCACATTGCAGTTCAGGGCCGAGAAGAGATACGATTTGATTTCATTCTATAGTTAGAGATTTGATTTGGTTGTAGTAACCGATCAATCTCCTGGATATCTTCCAGCTATGTATGATCTCATGTATATTTTCGGTTATTGCTTCATTGCTTGGCAAGCTTAACCACCATACATAACACATACCATCGCCCCCGGTTTTGGGTGTGGCGCGTCTCCAATTCTTCCGACTCACAAGAAGAAGCTAGTAGCTAAAGGAGAAACACTGAAGGAGAAGACGATGGGTGTATTGTGCAAGTGTAGCATTGGCGCATCGCTTGTGCTTCTTATATAGGCCAATGAAGCTCTTCTTAGCGTTTGGACCAGCCAGCCGCTTGCTGGTCTTGGATTGGACACACGATGTGGGACAGGCAGTAAGCTATACAGCAACTACGCTAGCTCTAGCTATGGGGGAGTCAGGTCTCCATAGCCGATAGGAGCATGCAGCTCCATGACCTATATGGACCTACACTTCCTTTTGATTATGCAATAGTGCCCTTAATTGCTCTGGTTCTCCCTGTCCTCTACTCTTGAAGGAATTAGGACACACACATATTCAAGATGCACCCCATCTTGAATTTTGCAACCATTGCACGGAGATCACTAGTTAACTGAAGTGGGAACAGTGGAAAGCTGTTGCTTGTCAGTAATGCAAGCTCCAACTGTTCCCCAGTAAGCCTAGCAACTAAGCAAGTACAGATTCAGATCACGCGAGGCATGGAACATGGTAGCAAATCTTGAAGAAAAAGCCGGGGAAGCAGGGCATTGCCCATTGTCGAGTCAAAACTAGACGAGGCTCAGGACATGTACAGAGATCACGGTGCCTCAGTGAGCCAGCGTTCTTCCCCTCTGGCCTCTTTTCTGAAGTGAACCAAACCTTCGCTCAGCGGCTGCACGCACTGAATTCAAGCACTGTTCGCCCCCCTGGCCTCTTTTCTGAACTGAACCAAACCTTCCGTTGTAAATAAGGTAGTTTTAGCAAATACTCATGCTTTGTTTGGTAGAGATCTAGATTCTTATTTTTCAGATTTTGCTCTGATTATCTGAGAATTCACTTATTTGAGAATCTAGAGTTGTCTGTTAAAAACGTTTGGCTGGTAGGTTGGCTCCAAAAACCATTTGAGGGAGGATTAGAAGCAAATAGACCATGTTACCCCTGGTTGTAATACTTCAATTGTATTTGTCTTTGTCCTATGTATTTGTACACAAATTATATAATTTTTTCCCAAATTTGTTTAACTATATGAATGTATATATGTTGTATTTGTACACAATGCCAAGATACATTGTATTTACATTTCATGACGAAGTACAACTATTGGCAAATAACGAATTGACGCACAACCATTGATTGTGTATACGCAAATTTTGTACTGTTGACGGTGCGATAGATGAAGCTAGAGATATTGCATTCATATCGTATAAGTGTTCAAATGATAATTAAATACTATTACGTACAAGTATTGAAATGTCAAATGAGTGATAACAAAAGATCACAAAATTTCACAAGTATTGTATCCATCATCCTGATTGAGCAATTGCACTTGCAAGGTTATCACGGAAACTATCCATAGATGTAGCACTCGTTTGCGACGTTGACGCATCCGATGCATCCTGAGAAATGACATATTTAGCATATCTTTATGGTATTGTGGGCACGTAATTAGGATCCCGATCGAACCTACAAAAATGCATGTCTGGCGAAGCATGTTCACATATAAAGTTGTGGATTCCCATGGTTGCTGCAACAATCATCTTTTGCTTGGACATGTGAAAGCCCAGCATCTTAAGAAGAATTCTCCATTTAATCTTCCATACACCAAAAGACCTCTCAATTACGTTGCGAACACTCGAGTGCAAATGATTGAATTTCTCTTTCTCACCACTAGGAGTAACACCTCTTCGAAATTCTGGAACATAGTACCTTTGCCCCTTGTATGGCGCTAAGTACCCAGGCCTGTTTGGATAACTGACATCGACAAGATAATATTTACCTGGAACATAAGTCAAAAAATCATGTATATCAACATGCAATGCATGAACATTACAAGTAAATAAATTAGTAAACGGTACAAAACAAAGAAAATTATCATGTGGAGGATGTGGAAAGACTGCCCTGTCTACATCCAATGCATGATAAAGAACACTAGTATCGTGTATAGCTCCTCGTTGTCCAATAGATGCGTATGTGAAGCGCATGTCAAAATCACATACCGCCATGACATTTTGTGTTGCACTTCCTGATCTACCAATATATCTAATTAGATCTTCTGGAGCAACAGTTGCAAGAATGTGTGTACCATTGATAGCTCCAATACAGTCTTTGAAATGTGGCCACATCCTTCGATTATTTCTACTTCTACTGTGAACTGTAGAAAAGTTTGGATCCTTTGGCCTCACAAAATCTTTAGATATTCTAACCACACACTACAAAACCTCGTCAAACTTTCTGCTAATTGTCTCACCAGAATACTTGAACCGATTCTGCGCTCTTCGGTTAGATTCACCGCCACTACATATGTATAGAAAAAGAGCTAGTGCTTCAATTGAACTTGTATGCGTAGTTGATTTCAAGTCATATGTACTCACCAAAAGATCATGTAGACTGTGAAAGATCGTAGCATTCATACGAAACATGTGGTAACTTTCTCTCGGAGTGGTCAAAGTTTCTCTCACCCAACCCATTCTACTAAGTCGTGAAGTCCTAGGCTCATTCTTGTCCAAGTAGGCGGAGTGATAATTATTCATGATAATTGCAGTAGCAGCGAGGTGACTTGACATGTCTTGCCATAGACGCATCATCTGCACGTCACACTCATATTCCTCATTTGATATATTACTCCCTTCATTATCGCTTTCACAAGATGACATATGTACATAAACATAAAAAAAAACACAACAACATAAATGGCAACTTCAAAATGCATGAGTAGGCATTACATCCAAATGACAGTATGTGACTAGTGAAAAAATCTTATAATCCAAAAAAATGTCTTACACCCAAAAGAGAAATAAATAACAATAAAGGCAAATACAAAAATATTTCCAGAATAATCATAACGTTACAATCAAATTTCTATTTGTCATACTTGGCTTCGTACTTCCTTTTGAGCCATTCAAATCGTGCTTCACTATTGCGCAAGGTCATAAACATTTCCCTTTGCTCCTTCTTTAAAAAAAAATTCAGATGCAATGAAGTGCTCATTACTCCCATTAATAGCACCACACTCTTCAACCAATTCCATGACATCCTTGATGCTACAAACTAATTCTTGCTCTCTTTTCTGTGCAAATGCTTCAAAACATGCATGTGACTTCTCATTCAACTCAAGAATTCTTCTCAGTTGATCTTGCGTGACCACAGACCCACTATGACCATAGACCCACTCTTTGGTTTCTTCCCCTTATCATTGCTAGAGCCGCAAGGTCTCTTCCCTTTCCTACCAATTGGTGATTTATCTTCACGATCACTATTATATTTGTCATCATTGTCATCTTCAAGCTCTTCAATATCAACACCTATCGAAGCACACACATGACTTTCAGGCAATGTCCCCATTGCAAGAGACCAATGGTCTTCACCAGTGTTGCGAATGTCATCAAACATTTTCGACAACAACTCCTCATTTTGAAGTCCAGCCTTCTCAAACTTGGAACATCCTTTATATTCCTGTCAATGCTAAATGCTACATGTTAAACCTTCACTAAGAATATAGCTAGGAATGTACATTAATCCTTTAATGAGTAATGACTTACTTTTTTTAATTTCTTCCACCGTTCGGTGGTGGCCTTTATTGTCTTCTTTTCATGATCCCATCCTAAGTCTGTCTCCTTTGTCCTCAATTTCCTCCAAATGTTGTAATCATTCTTTAATTTATCCCATTTGTTCTTCATTTGCATCTTTTTTGTATTGCAACCTAGTCTTCTCTGCGAATTTTTCAATCACTAGAGTATACCCTAGGTTATTCAAATGGGTATTCGGGCGATTGCCTACCTCTACTTGTTCAACAAACAACTCACACACTATCCTAGTGTTCTCGTCATTTCACTCAGCGTTATCAGACATCTGCATATTTGGCCATAAATTTTGTTTAACAAATTTGACATCAACAACAAGATATTGACACCTAGAACTACGGGCATACAAGCATTGCTCCAAATCAGTGGTGGAGGGGTTCAAAAGATGCCAATGATGACCACTCAAAAGTCATAATAAACCATTTCAATTTGATTAATTGAATATACTGGCAGTAACTTGATAAATGCTATCAACCATCATTATCACCAGAGAACACACGCATTGTCCTCATAAGCAACATATCCAATGTGATGTGCAAGTTCACAAGAAGCAAAGAGCTTAAATCATTTGTGGCTACTTCACAGATCATGACCAACCATTCAAAGATGCATGACAACAATAATGAATCAATGAGAAAATATTGCATTCACAGATGCATGACAACAATAATGAATCACTGAGAAAAAATTCCATTCACATACGAAGGGAGGAGTAGGGAGGGCAAGGGGGATGGCCAGATCTAGAGCTACACCTTCACAGGAGGCGGCCGGGGGTGCTCGGGAACGGCGGCGGCGAAGAAGGTGGGGAACGACGGCGACGAAGAAGGTGGGGAACGGCGGTCTAGGGTTTCTGGGATCGCGGTTGTCTTCTCCAGGCGGTGCACCCGGGTCTGGTGGCGGCGAAGTGGAGGACCGGCAGGGGTGCCCTCGGGGGCCAAAGGCGACGCACTCCGGGTCCGGCTGCCTCTAGGGTTACGGGTCGGCGGTTGTAGTCCTCTCGCGGCGGTGCACACCGGGTCCGGCGGCGACGCAGTGGAGGTCCGACAGAGGTGCCCTCGGGAGGTGCGGCACGGCTGCGTGGAGGTCCAACGGCGGCTGCGTGGAGGTTCACCTCTGTCGCGAGAGAGTTCACAAGAGGAAAAGAAGAAAGCGAAGGAGGACGAATGGGTACGCGCCGGGGGAATCGAGCGCGATGGCGGGTGGGAGGGATAAGTAATGGTATTTTGTGGGTAAATATAATCAACTCCAAGGGGTATTTTTATTATATCAAGTTGGATTCTCACAAGAATCCAATGAAATGTTGCTTCTCCTTGCTAGTGTATTTTTGAGACAGCTCCATACGAGAATTAGAATCGAGTGGTTTTGAGAATCAGGGTGTTTGGTACGGCTCCACGAGAATCGATTGAGAAGCTGGGAGCAGAAGTTGTATAAAACAGGGCCTCAGATTTAATTCTAGTGTAAATAACAATAATTAAAGCATAATTTCAGCCGTATATAGTTGAGAAAAATAACATATAAACATGTAATTTCCGCATATCAATTAAACAGGATAATATGCTTGAAAGATTGAACAGGAAAGTATACAAAATCAGCATATAGCTCAGATTTAGAATATTTTATATTTGTTCTTAGATGTAGAGTTGCACAAGATTTAATCTTGGCCTTCTCACTACTTTTGTCAAGATTCTTTACTAAATAAAAATGATAACAAAGGATCAAACTATGAGCTGAAAATTTAATGCTCTACTGATTATATCAAGAATTATCTCAAACAACATTTTTTTACTTTCACCAAAAGAGAGTTATATGATTAATAGAGCACAAGTTATCACTTGATTAATACATAAACCATCCAACAGATCGAGAATTAACCACTTGACAGAATAAAGAAATCACTAATTTTAGCAAAGTGAGCCATTCGGCTAACAGGAGTAAGCTAATCGGCTAACAACAGGATCTCAGAATCAAAGGAACATGATTAACTCAATCACAGTTGAATACAGAAAGCACTAGAGACAAGCTATTAGAGATAATCTGACAACAGTAAGCAATTCTAACAGCTCAAGTCTGATTTTGTTACCAATTTAATTTCATAACACGACAAAGATCATCACTGAGCAGTAAACCGAACCCACAGCTTTGGCATGCAATATCTCCCAGTACTAGAATTAATCCAATTTCAGATTTAGACTAGCACAACACATATATGCAAAGTAAAGCAATTCTGTAAACAGAAATAACTTACGAAGCGGATGACAATCGAAGCCACCGAGAAGAAACGGGCAACACACGTCGAAAGACGATGTCTCAGAAAACCAAGGTCTCGCTGTGTCGCGCAAAATAGACGAGGTTGACGGAGATACAATGCCGATCTTCGCAAATCGGGACACACAGAAGAACAAAGCTGAGGTACAGGAGTATGCCGCACAAGATCACAAGTATGCACTGGCCAAGTGCACCTCACTACCGAGCACCAAGAAATCGAGTACTTCCTTCTAGATCAGGATCAACCAGAAATAGCCGAAGACAACTCCAAATGCAAGTCCACTACTTACACCCAAATGAGATGGGGGCGCAAGAAGGAACCAACCGATGCACAAGGAGGAAGCTCCAACCTCACCACCGACAGCAACGATTCAACACGGCAGAGCAGTAGCTCCAGAAACACCAAATCGAAGCCAAAACGGGAAGATGAAGAATCAAGATTTGGGGAGAACTCACTGACTTTTTTTGGGTCATAGAAAAGAGGAAGAGTCGCCTGCTTTGAAGAGGAAGAGGAGGGGTCAAATGGTGTGGTTGCTACGAACGATCGAGCCCGAGATGCCTAGGCTGCTTGTTCCTCCAGCGACCGCCATCTGCTCCATCCGTCTGACAAAATCACCCACGCACAAGAGGAAGGGGAACCGAATCCCCTCGGTGTGCTCTGGCTAATTGGAGACAATGTCTCCAACCCTTATCTTCTCTTGCCTCCCATTGACGGGTGGGCCCTGTCACTTTCTTTTCTTTTTCTTTTTCTTCTTTTCTCTAATCGATAAATTACCAAAATGGCCCTCAAAAATATAACAGTCCTACCAATTTATCAATTTGATAAAAGATACTCAAAGTCTTGTTTAATATACAACTGTACGACTATGGGTACCTTGCGGGTTTGAACCCAAAGCCTAACAACAAGGACTACGACTCTGCACAGAGAAAGGAGGACTACGCCTTGATCCAATGCCTTGTGAGAATTTTTGCCCAAGTTACATTCTGCACTGGACAATTTGTCCTTTTCCCTATCGGGTTGGGACGTTACGATCATGACCACGTATCTAGCTCATGAGTACTTAAGAAAGTATACCTTTATCTTCCTTTGATAACGACCTCACGATCATACTCAAGTACATGAATTCTTCAGGGAATGTTGTAGAACAATTCCCGATGCCATATAGGTCTTGAATTCATTAAGAGCTATTGTTCAACCTCTCATACAGAAATAGCACTGCAGCTAATGGGACCCGTTAGATGTGCTCTACAATCCTGCATAGTTTGTTGTCCTAGAGCCTAGTTCACGGGATCTTCGATCTATTAGGATAGGTTACCACCAATGTGAGTCTTCACAACGTTATGAGCCCCATTCCCTTTGACGCTGCAAGGATGGTCTTTCGTGCCAATCCTTTGGTGAAAGGATCTAGTAAGTTCCTTTCAGACTGGATATATTCCACAGAAATTACACCTGTCTCTATGGCATGCCTTATCGACTTAAGTCGTCTTTTAATATGTTTTGAGGACTTCATATTATCCTTCCTACTCTTCGCCTTAACCAGAATGGTTTGGTTATTACAATACGTTAATACAATTGGGATTGGTTTTTTTCCAGCACAAGTAGGTTAAAAAGGAGTTTTCTAATCCATTTTGCCTCTACCGCTAAGTCTAAAGCTACCAGCTCAGCCTCCATGGTGGACCATGTAAGGATAATCTGTTTAGAAGACTTCCACAAAACAACCTCATCTGCTAGCGTGAATACATAGCCACTCATAGACTTCATGTCATCTAAGTCACTGATCCGGTTAGAATCACTTAATCCTTCCAAGATTGCCGAAGGCTAGAATAATGTATTCCCCAAGTTTGTGGTCCCCTTTAGGTACCTAAGTACCCTCTCTGGTGCTATCCAATGATCATCTTCTAGATTGGACGTATAATGACTCAATCTGCTTATAGTATATGAGATGTCAGGTCTTGTTGCACTAGTTAGATACATTAATGATCTAATTATTTGAGAATATTTAACCTGGTCTTTTCCATGTTCAGTGTTTTTATGTAGCTTAACATTTGGATCATATGGTGTGGCCGCTGATTTACAGTCCATGGATCCAAATCTGGTTAGGACCTTGTCCACATAATGGGATTGTGAAAGAATAATCTCATTATCATCCTTTATAAGCTTAATGTTTAAGATAACATCAACTTCACCCAGATCTTTCATATCAAAATTCTGGGAGAGGAAAGACTTTGTTTTATTGATTGCATCCATGTTGGTCCCAAAAAGCAATATGTCATCCACGTAAATGCATAGAATGACACCTTCACCTCTACTAAACTGATAGTAGACACATTTATCGACTTCATTCACATAAAAGCCGACCGATGTCGTACTACTATCAAATTTCTCATGCCATTGCTTGGGAGCTTGCTTTAGGTCATACAAGGATTTAATTAATCAACATATTTTCTTATCTTTCCTTTCAACCACAAAACCATCGGGTTGTTGCATATAAATCTCCTCATCCAACTCTCCATTTAGGAAAATATTCTTTACATCCATTTGATGTACTTGGAGTTTATATGCGGTAGCTAGTGCTAAAAGCATCCAGATTGTGGGTAAACGAGCCACAGGAGAATATGTATCAAAATAGTCTTCACCCTCTTTTACGTGAAACCCTTAGCCACTAAATGGGCCTTGTACTTTTCTATAGTACCATCAGGTCAACGCTTTATTTTAAAAATCCATTTGCAGCCCACTGGTTTGTATCCAGATGGGAGGTCTATAACCTTCTACGTTCCATTAGCTATGATGGAATCCATCTCACTACGGACTGCCTCCTTCCAGTAATCCACATCCGGGGATGCATATGCCTCTGAAAGGGTTCATGGTTCATCATCCAAGACACAGGTGACATAGTCATCGCCTAAAGACTTTTCAGTCTTTTGCCTCTTACTCCTCCTCAACTCCAATTTTGAGCGGTATTATCCACAATAGGAAGAATAGAGTGTTCATCTGAACCATTAGAGTCAATGACTTCATTTGGTCTCAAAGGAAACACATGTTCAAAGAATATCGCATTACGAGATTCCATTATTACATTTGTAGCGATGCCACTTACCTCGAATTTAACCACTAGAAATCTATAAGCTGTGCTATTTTTAGCATACCCTAGAAAGACACAATCAACAGTTTTAGGACCAAGCTTTCTTTTCTTCGGTAACGACACATGCACTTTTGCAAGGCATCCCCAAGTTCAAAGAAATGACAAGTTAGGTTTTCCTCCCTTCCATCCTTCATAAGGTGTTTCCTTCTGATTACGAGGTGGAACCATATTTAGGACATAGTTTGCTGTGAGAACTGCTTCACCCCACCAATAGTCCGACATACCTGAACTTTGTAGCATGGCATTAACCAAGTCACAGATTATTCGGTTCTTGCTTTCAGCTATTCTATTCGATTGGGGCGAGTATCGTGGAGTAATTTCATAAATTATTCCACTTTCTTTACAGAATTGAGAGAATTCATTATAGACGTATTCACTACCTCAGTGCGACCTTAACCGTTTGATTTTCTTCTCTAGTTGGTTTTCCACTTCAGTTTTAAATATTTTAAAGTGTTCTAGGTGCTTTATCTTTTGACTTAAGTAAATAAATGTAGCAATACTTACTCACATCATCTATGAGAGTTAGAAAATTACGTTTGCCATCTTTAGTTAATATTCCATTCATCTCACAAAGATCAGAATGGATTGGCTCAAGTGAAGAGGTGCTTCGCCCTTCAATGCTGTGAAAAGGTTTTCGGGGTCGCTTAGCTTGCGCACACACTTCACACTTTAAACCCTTCTCATAATTAAAGTTTGAAATTAAACTCATTTTGCTTAACCGCACAATGGTTTCAAAGTTAATATAACATAAATGAGAATGCCAAATATCATTAAATTAATTACAATGGAAAACATTAAAAATGTTTACATTATTGAGATCAAGAATGGATAAGCAAAACATGCCTCCGCTATCATAGTCTTTGCCCATAAAATTACCAAATTTGGTTAACACAACGTTATTGGACTCAAATACAAGCTTTATTCCTTGCCTACACAGCATAGACCTACTCATGAGGTTGCGAGTCATTGCAGGCACGTACAAGACGTCTTTAAGAATGAGTGTTTTGCCTAAAGTGAGCTTCAAGCAAACCTGTCCAATCCCACGTACTATAGTAGTGGATCCATTCCCCATCAAGACGGATCCACCACCTTCGCCCTGAAATGAAGAGAAACACGATTGATCAACACATATATGTCTAGTAGCACCTATATGAATCAACCAATCAATAGATGGACTTGCCATAAAGGCCTGAGGTACATACCCTTCAGAACGTGAGCTAGCCCGCGCGACATTCACTTCGCCCTTTCAGCCTTTATGCTGACCAGGAGAAGGACCTTTGCTTTTACGATTGTGCCGTGGTTAGCTTTATGACCAACCACTCCACAAACGAAGCAGATAATCTCTTCCTTCTTCTTTATTTTCTTTCCTTGGAGCTTGTTTTGGGGTTGATACTTGACCTTTTGTTGCCCAAAGTCCCCAGCACTCTTGACCTTCACCTGATGAGCCTGAACTTGAGCCTTACTCGTACTGTCACCAACTCTTGCTTGCTCTTCGACATTAATAGTAGTTGGCAGCTCATTGAGTGTCAGGCGCTCCTTTATATATCTATGAGCGGTCACAAAGTCACGCCATGAAGGCTATAACTTAACCAAGATGATATTTACTTAAAAAATCTCTGGTAGGAGGCAGTTGTAGCTCATGGAGCTGCTCCATCACCGACCGCCTCTCTACCATCTTGAAGTTCAAGTAGGTAGCAGTAATAAAAAGACTCATTTCCATTATCCCCTTCGGAATACTTCTTATCAAGTTTGTCCCAGAGTTGTTTAGTGTTATTGAAGTTGACATATACGTCGAACAACCAGTTGGATAAGATGGCTAACAAATGAGCTAAGACTGAGTTGTTCGTATCCTCCTACCATGTCATTTCAATGGTTTCCAATGGAAACATTGGAGGATTTGAAATAACCAAAAAAGTATGAGGTCAGTTAGCCATAACTTAGTTTTACCTTCCAACGTTTAAAGTTGGCACTGTCAAACACTTCCGGCTTAACGACATCAGATAAGGAAGCCATTTCTTGAAAGCTTGGTTTTCAGAATTATTGTAAATAAGGAAGTTTTAACAAATACTCAGATTTGGTTCTAGCATAAATAACAATAATTAAAGCAAAATTCCAACAGCATATAATTGACGAAAATAGCATATAAACTGATGAGGACATCAACCCTCTGGATACGAGCGCTACTCCACGCCATGGTACAAAGAAGGTTTCTATGTCATTTTGTGTCCAAGCCAAGTAAGAGTTCAAGTTGGACACGTTCTGGAATCCAGTTCGGCCTTCGGAGACAGCCCTGACTTCAAACATGCATAACTTTCACATACAAACTCCGTTTGAGGTCCACAAGTACTTGATTGAAATCTTATCTCATCCTCTTTCAAACGGATCTGGTCTCACCTCCAAATTTCTTTGTGCGCGTCGCAATCATCGAAAGAAGCTGTTGTATCACTTGTTTGGGCCAAATTGGGCCTTGTAACCTATTTGGGCCGGCCACCCCCTTGGGCCACACTATTCATGGCCATACTGTTCATGTGAATAGTACCCATGAATAGTACCACCCCCTTAGCTCTTGGATATGCGCTGCTCCCTCTCCCCTATATAAGGAGGACACACCCCTCTAGTTTTCTTCGGATTTTGTTTAGTTAAAAGTTAGCTTCTATGCAACTTCGTGTATTGGCTTGTGTCGACTAGACCAACCATAATACTGCTTCGGAATCCCAATTTATCAAGTATTTCATTCATATTCGTAATTTCAGATTGTTTATTTATCTTGTTCTTGCGTGCTTCTTCGATGTATGCAGGAATCGATCTTCGTGATCAGGTCCACTGGGTATTCGTGCACGGTTGATAACGACTTGTCGAACAATTCAGCGATTACGTGGTTTCGGGCCTTGCATGTTCGTATCCAGGATCGTGAGAGTTGAGCGACTACCACCGAACGTATCTTCTCATCGAAAGATCGGGCCAAAAATAGGACCTTTGGGACCAACAAGTGGTATCAGAGCTTCAGTTGATCGATGAGAATTTCCAGTTTTCTAGTAGTAGATTCATTTTTTATACCTAGAGTCCATAAAATTGTCCAAAAAAAATTATTGCATCTATCATCCGTACCGAACCCCTTTGAGCCATTGCAACTTTCTTTTCAGTATTTTGCTTATTGAATCATTGGTTGCATCGTCGTGTCTAGTTGCTGATCTTTAGTTCTAGTTATTGTCTAGTTGGTCATTGTTTAGTTTGCTTCTCGTGTTGTTCTTCGCGTTGCTTGATCGTTCATTTAGGGTTCTTAGTTTTTGCTTCTAAAATAGAAAATTCGTGGGTTAGAACTCATCTAATCCGCACTAAAAAAGACGATTTCACCACAAACTGTGAGGATTGCCATGATCTTTTGGGGGAATTGGTGTCCAAGTCCAGCATCCACCCTTTGCTGTTATTTGTGACTTACGGCAAACCTTAGGGCCAACCAAATATTAGAAGGAGAAAGAGGCAGCCGCATATAACAAAAGTCGCGGTAGAAAAAAAAAGAAAAAGAAAGGAGAAAAGAAAAGTGCATGAAAATTGGTGGAGACCTTCCATATATAACCACAAGCATCCACAAAAAAATTCAGCAAGTTTGGTCCACGGGTTTGAAAGATATATCAATTTCAAATTTGAACCCGAGACGGATTCAAGTCCGAGTAGGATTCTGTTTCCGAGACACCTTCAGTAAAACGGATATAAATTTTGCATACGGTGTCCGTTTTCGACGTTCTTATGCTCGTTTCGAAGTTAACTACGAGGCGCATCCTTTCCACCTAAGCCGCTAGTCACCCTCCAAGATCCCCAAAATCGGCGATCTTCAGCCCTGAATTCGCATCGCAAGTTTTCATTTTCTATTTTTGGTGATTATTTCAGTTTTCCCTTTAGAATTTGGGGTTCGCCTCAACTGGAAAGTTGTAGATCTCGTCGAAACCTTTTAGAAGAGCATATATAATCCATATAAAAATTTGCTTTTTCATCATTTGAGACTAGCTATTGTTTCTGCTCAATCTAGAGGGTTGTTTGCATTGCACCGATATTGTTGTCTTTTGTGCTCTACATCTTGCGAACAATCTTGTGCCTTTTACAGAAGTTTGAGTAGTTGGCTAGCGTCTCTCCTAGCACTTGTTGTGAGGATTTAACTTGCTTGCATCAAATCACATTGATTGTTGTGTGTGCATATATACACTTCTTTGCATACGGGTTTGATTAGCTAGCTTTGATTAGGCTAGGATCAGCAACATTGACTAGTACTTTGAACAATCTTTCAACTTGCATTAACTAATTTGATCATTGCTGATCCTTGCTACCATATTGAAACCTTCCAAGCTCCACTTCCTACTAACTCAGTAGGTGTTGTTCCTCGCAATCGTTAGACTAATCGCAAGTGAGAGTACCACGAACCAGCCACCGGTTGTACCACTTCCTTGATGCATTGATAAGATCTTGTAAGAACTGGGTATAAACTTGAGTGTGAGTGACTTGATTTGAGCCTCCAGATCCTAGTAGTTGATAGGAATATATACTTGTGATTTATTTTCTTGTTTTCTACTAACAATGACAGGTTGGTTGAATTTGGTAGATTACGATGTTATCGCAGGCCGATTTGAACTCAAAAGGAAACAATTACCTGCATACATATTGCCCATCACACGAGAGTACGTCATTGGACTACTTTCTATGGGTTACTATGTTAAAAAGCTACTTTGAAAGACAGGACCTTGATCCTTATGAGAAGATGAGCATGGCAAGGACGGCACTAATCGGTGATGTTCAATATTGGTGGTCGAGTCTCGAGTACTACTTGATGTACACATGTGTTGGACCGAAAAGGCGACTAGAGGGGGGTTGAATAGGAGCACAAACTCTTTTTCTCCCAAATCAAATTTAATACGAATCTCACTCCAATAGCTATGAAAGCTATGAAGATCAATCAATTAAGCACAGCAGAAGACTTATATTGAATCCAATCAAAACCCCAAGCAAAAACAACATAAACTCAAAACACCAAGTCTCGGGCGGTCTGACCTCTCACGGGGGCGATCAGACCGGTTGGCCTAGCGGTCGGACCTCTCCTACGGGCGGTCAGACCTCTAGTTCAATGAACAGTGAAATCAGCCCGAGAAACCAAAACGCAAATTGAGCTAACTTTTGATTCGTGCGTCCAAACCTCATGAAACTTGACACACACCTTCCCAAGGATGTCAGGAACCTATTCCAAGTAACGATCGTGAAGATCCTTGCCAAAGTTTAGACCTTTCTCCATTTGAGTGAAGGTGGTTCAAAAACCGAGTCAAAAACGAAATATGATCTAGAGACTTGCTCGTGGGTGATTGATAATCAAGATGATCCTAGATGAGTTCTCACATGTTGCAGCAAGTTAGATCACGATAAGAAATCAACAAAAAAACTCACGGATCAAAGAAAGACCACAAATCACCAAATAGAGAGAAAGAAAGCAAATAAACTCATCTTTGAGAGAACTTTCTTTGGATTGATTTGATATGGTATTGGTTTACAGCCACTCCATCAATGGAGGACAAAAACTCAATACATGAGCACGAAATCAAATCCAACTCTCTAGAACCCTAACCTCCACTAATCCTCTCCCTAAGCAAACTAGGGTTTCAAACACAATGAAAGGGTTGAGGGGGTGCAGCAACCTCCCTCCTCTATTTATAGTGGAGGCTTAGACCTTCTAGAAGAGCTTCCCTAATGGGCTCCCGTTAAGGCCTAACACAAACGGGTCACACACGCACGCATTTTTAAAGCGTTGTCTTCATCTCCTCTTGACCTAATCCGCTTCTCCACGCATCGTCTTGCGCTGCGGGTTGGTAAAAGGTAACCAAGGCGGTATTTGTAAGATTACCAAAATACCCCTTCTCGGCCCTTCTTCAAAGACCGAGTCCAATCTTCGCGAAGCAGTCGCATGCTTCGCCACGTGTAGGTTGATTCAACGGCTCTCATCATGTCGGCAAGTCTCTCCCATCCGACTCCCACCGAAACCACCATGGCACTTGCACCAACCCCCGCGCCGCTTGATCCAACCCGTTGCACTGAACTGCTCCGTTCGGTTATCTTTGTCCATCTTGCACCATACTTGAGTCCAATGACTTTTCCCGGCATCGTCGATCGTTCTGAACCTCAGCTCTCCAAGCCTAGTCCCGATCATCCTCGCCGTTGACCGTCGTTGACCACCAAGCAACCTGCACAACAATAGATAAGCAAATCGAATCCGGGAACAAGTTCTTCACAACTTGACCCATGTTAGTCAAAACATGCATCATGCAACACATATGCACTGAAACCCATGAGATTGACCTAACAACCAACACATCGTTGCCAAGAAGGCCAGCAACTTAAGTCAAAACCGGTCATACCGCCACCATGGCCGGTCTGACCGCTCCTGCCGGTCTGATCGCCTCCAAGGGACTTAGCCAAAATCCCAACTCTGAAATTCACAAACTCTCTAGAAATTTCAAATGAATAGAACTTTTGCCTAGAGACTCCAAAAATTAAGGAACTAAGAGCAGTATAACCTCCTCTCTTGCCTACACCCTCTATTTTTGGCCCAGCCTCAAACTCCAAAACTACTTTCATGGCCGGTCTGACCGCCACCCTGACCAGTCGGACCGCCGGCAAGTTCACCCGATAAACCACTTGAGGCACGGTCGGTCTGACCGCCACCATGGCCGGTCTGACCGCCTGAGGCCTGACAGAACTTGATCTTTGCCGAAAACGCGTGTTTCCACAAACCTTCAATGTCATTGCCAATTGTCACATCATCCTAAGATCATGAGCATATCCCCATGATATCCACAACATGGGAGCAGATGAAGAAGAAATTGCAACGTCGTTTTGTACCTCCACCACCCTTAGTCACAAGCGAGGCGCAACCGAAGGTAACTGAAAATGCTGACATTGTTTTGGCTCCTACTCCATCTACCGATACCACCGAGATGCATGAAGAGATGAAGGATGATCTGGCGCATCTTATGCCACTAGAGGAGTAACTTGAGGTACATACAGTATCTAATGAGGACGATCATGACAAATGTACTGATTTGGTGCTACAGCAAGACATAGAGCAACGTTGTGAGTATATACCTGCTGTAGTGGTGCAATCTTTTGATATTCCTTGTGTTGACTCGAACAAACTATGTGCTGATCTGAATTCTCATAATTTTACACATGTTGAATTAATTACACATAAGGAAGTATTGGATAGAATATCCCCTACTGAAGCTTTGTGTTATATCATGCTTAATGATCCCATTAGTCTGGAATGTGCTATGGAGAAAGTTTCTAAAATTTCATATATAAATTCTCCTTCTATCACCTACACCTATTGTTTTAAGTTAATTAGATATTATGGTGTAGATTATCAATTTTTGGTATATCGCATATGCGTAACTTGTGATCACATGGATGAATTGAAGCTTGTTGTTTGTGACAATAATTCTTGTGTGCTAAATCTTGTTCAATATGAGAGGAAAATAAAATTTAATACTCATCCAATGCCTATGTGTTTACCTTTTATTGCATCATCCAGTATGGACAATTTGAATAAAGGTGTTGAATTATGGAAGAATTTACAAATCTTTTCACCCTTGCTAGAAGAATTTGCTATTGCTCAATTGAAATATGATTATATGAATGACTTGTGCTCTTTGAAGTCAATTATTGGGTTGCCCTTTCACAGAGCAATGAATAGCTCCACTATATACTTCACTTATACTTGCAAATTGAGTTGCAAACTGACTGCTATGAGAAAATATACCTTTGCTGATTTGATGCATGCACAATCACCTGTAATTTCTAAAGCTTTATCTATTTCTTTGCCACTTGCTGTTGCTAACATTTTGTAGAAAGATGAGCATGCATTGCTACAAGTTTTGAAGCTTTTCTTGGAATTGGAGAATGAGCTTGAGTCGAGGACGACTCAAATGCAAAAAGGGGAGGATGATGAGGACATCAACCCTTCGGATACAAGCGCTATTCCACGCCATGGTACAAAGAAGGTTTCTATGTCATTTTGTGTCCAAGTCAAGCAAGAGTTCAAGTTGGACACGTTCTGAAATTCACTTCAGCCTCCGGAGACAGCCCTGACTTCAAACGTGCATAACTTTCACATACGAACTCCGTTTGAGGTCCACAAGTACTTGATTGAAAGCTTATCTCATCCTCTTTCAAACGGATTTAGCCTTACCTTCAAATTCCTTCTGTGTGCATCGCAATCATTGAAAAAGATGTTGTGTTACTTGTTTGGGCCAAATTAGGCCTTGTAACCTATTTGGGTCGGCCACCTCCTTGGCCACCCTCCTTGGGCCGCACTATTTATGGTCATACTATTCACATGAATAGTACCCATGAATAGTACCACCCCTTAGCTCTTGGATATGTGCTGCCCCTCTCCCCTATATAAAGAGGCCACATCCCTCTAGGTTTCTTTGGATTTTGTTTAGTTAAAAGTTAGCTTCTATGCAACTTCGTGTATTAGCTTGTGTCGACTAGACCAACCATAATACCGCTTCAAAATCCCAATTTATCAAGTATTTCATTCATATTCGCAATTTCAGATTGCTTATTTATTTTGTTCTTGCGTGCTTCTTCGGTGTATGCAGGAATCGATCTTCGTGATCAGGTCAACCGGGTATTCGTGCACGGTTGATAACAACTTGTCGAGCAGTTCAGCGATTGCGTGGTTTCGGGCCTTGCGTGTTCGTAGCCAGGATCGTGAGAGTTGAGCGACTACCACCGAACGTATCTTCTCAACGAATGATTGAGCCAAAAATAGGACATTCGGGATCATAAACATGTAATTTATGCATGTCAATTAAACATGATAATATGCTTGAAAGATTGAATAGGACATCATACAAAATCAAAGGAACAGTGCACAAGTAATCACTTGATTAATACATAAACCATCCAGCAGATTGAGAATTAACCACTTGATAGAATAAAGAAATCACTAATTTCAGCAAAGTGAGCCACTTGATTAACAAGAGTAAGCTAATTGGCTAACAGAGGAACAACATGATCTTAGAATCAAAGGAACATGATTAACTCAATCACAGCCGAATACAAAAAGCACCAGAGCCAAGCTATTAGAGATAATCTGACAACAGTAAGCAATTCTAACAGCTCAAGTCTGATTTTGTTACCAATTTAATTTCATAACACGACAAAGATCATCACTGAGCAGTAAACCGAACCCACAGCTTTGGCATGCAATATCTCCCAGTACTAGAATTAATCCAATTTTAGATTTAGACTAGCACATCACATATATGCAAAGTAAAGCAATTCTGTAAACATAAACAACTAACGAAGCGGGTGGCAATCGAAGCCACCAAGAAGAAACGGCAAGGCACGTCGAAAGACGTTGTCTCAGAAAACCAAGTGTCTCGCTATGCCACGCAAAATAGATGAGGTTGATGGAGATATAATGTCGATCTTCGAAAATCGGGACACGCTGAAGAACGAAGCTGAGGTACAAGAGTATGTCGCACAAGATCACAAGTATGCACTGGACGAGTGCACCTCACCACCGAGCACCAAGAAACCGAGTACTTTCTTCCGGATTAGGATCAACCAGAAACAACCGAAGACAACTCCAAGTGCAAGTCCACTACTTACAACCAAATGAGAAGGGGGTGCAAGAAGGAACCAACCGGATGCACAAGGAGCGAGCTCCAGCGTCACCAACGACAGCAACGATTCAACACGGCAGAGCAGCAGCTCCAGAAACACCAAATCGACGTCGAAATAGGAAGAGGAAGAATCAAGATTTGGGGAGAACTCGCTGACTTTTTCTAGGTCACGGAAAAGAGGAAGAGTCACCCGCTTTGAAGAGGAAGAGGAGGGGTCAAACGATGCAGTTGCTACGAATGGCCGAGCCCGAGATGCTCGGGCCGCTCACTCCTCCAGCGCCGCCATCTCCTCCATCTGTCCTCCAAAATCGCCCACGCACGAGAGGAAGGGGAACCGAATCCCCTCGGTGTGCTCTGGCCGATTGGAGACAATGTCTCCAACCCTTATCTTCTCTTGCCTCCCACTAACAGGTGGGCCCTGCCACTTTCTTTTCTTTTTTTTTTCTTATTTTCTCTAATTGAGAAATTACCAAAATGGCCCTAAAAAATATGACACCTTCGTCTCTAGGCAGCGGCTGCACGCACTGAATTCAAGCACTGCTCGCGAACAGTGTGTACATGACATTTTAGGGCACCACGCTAAAAATTATAGCCATGCATTGTATATTGGAAAAATGAACATTAGTGTTGTAGATGTTAGCATTAAGGTAGCATATTCAATATTAAAATTATCGACGTGGCATCGACAATATTATTATCAAAGTTAATTTCTAGAAAACATGGTCGAAAAATATAACGTCACCTATATGTGCAAATAAAAGAATTAATTGCAATAATAAGTGGAGTAGTATTAAAATTTTAAGAACAATGGTTAGGCACAACCGCAACCGTGCACGTATGGTTCCCAGCGGCCCCGACGCAGCACAAATGGTCAATTGCGATGAATAAGTGGCGCAACACTAGAGCCCAATGATGGTGATGCACAAAGATCAAGAGTACAAGACCAACACAAACTTGAGAGGGAAAATTATGTGTTTGAGGCCTTGAACTCGCAAAGAAACTCACAATAAGTGATACCAACATCAGAATGAGAATTAAATGAGGAAGAATTAATTATGCTTACGATAACTAGAAGATATAATAGCCGTGTTTGTACAACAACAAAAGAAAATGAAGGGAGAAAGACAAACGTGAGGGGACAATTTTACTTAATAATAGGATTAACCAATTAATAATCAAGGTTAGGCTAAAAATAGTCTCTCTTAATTAATAAGGGCCCTATGCGGTTGATCATCCTGCACACCCTCGTGGTACAGTCATGCACGATATACTACTAGTAGTAGACAATCAAATGCGATCCAAAGACTTCCGATTTGATGCGCTGCTGCTGCTGCTACAATGTCCATTTTGTTTGGATCCCCAAGTTGCCAAACCAAATTTTGGTAATGCCAAAGGAATTTGGCTATCGTTTGGTTGGATACCAAATTTTGGTAAAGTCCCGTTTTTTCTTCTCTTTTCATTGGCTGCTTTTCGGCGCCAAAATGGGCGCCCGCATTTTGGTTTGGCAAGCCAGCTTCACTCGAACACGTGTCATATTGTGGTTGGCTGAGCCTTGTGTATTTATTGCTTAATAAATTTGATTAGCAAGTTTCAAATAACCATATTTCTTAAACCGAGTATCCGATTTGCGATCCGATTGAACCATTGTGTTTCTTGTCATTTAATCAACAAAACAAGACCACTGTTGATATTTTTGGTGCAAAAAAAATGTCATACGGACTCCACGTGGCATACTCACATTTTTAGTAAATTTTGGTATGATTACAATCCAAACACATCAATTTCACTATTACCAAAATTCTAGTATGAATACGATCCAAACAACATTTTTTTTGCCTCGGTTTTGGTATTACTCACGTTTTGGTATTATTAAAATTTTGGTATAACTCACTGAGGCAGTCCAAACAGCCCCATATGAGCAAAATTTGGCCTACCCATCCACCACAGGTAATTAATCCTGCATAGCTTGACCCAGCCCCGAGCTCGGTCTTCTCGGCTGGGGAGCTTCAAGATTAGAGACTTTTTCTACCAATGCTGGTACCATGACCGTCTATTAGTTGTAATCAGATGATT
Source organism: Ampelocalamus luodianensis (assembly GCA_036346255.1). Lineage (NCBI taxonomy): Eukaryota > Viridiplantae > Streptophyta > Magnoliopsida > Poales > Poaceae > Ampelocalamus > Ampelocalamus luodianensis. The sequence continues at coordinate 44,119,862 of CM070633.1, forward strand.
CATAATTAAAGGTATCTCTGCAAAGGTACTTAAACTAGTGGGTCAGGTATTAACTTAAAGATTATATGGAAGGTTAGATATCCTTATCAAATCAGAAGGAGAAGGGCAAGTTGGTAAAAGCACATCTCCCTATAATCGTACAAACCTAGGTGCTTATCATTTTGCAATGTTTCAACTTTCCTTTGCATCAAAGTACGTAATTCAACATGAATTACATAATTTGTCCATGGCTTGCCGATTGCTATGGAGGTAGATGGAAATTGACAAGATGGCAACTTTCCCCTCTCGTATGGATGAACAAGAGTCCCAGATTTAACTCTGCATGAGTGGAAGGGGGGAATGTAGAGGCGGGAAGGGGGAGGAGCCCGGGGGAGGTCCGGTGGAGAAGGGGAAGGAGGAAAGTGGGGCAGCTGTTTTTGCAGGATCACAGTTGGTTAAGAGGAGAGCCGCCGCAACAAATCAAAGACGGCGACAGGGGAGCAGAGACGAGAACTAGGGTATCAGAAGAGAAATGGGGCTAAGTATAAGAATAATTATTGAATTACCCATGTTTACAAAATTTCCTCTTTCTAAGTTGCCCCTGTGCATATCAACGGTTGATATTTTTTAGAGCACAGGTGCCTCGGGTACCTTACAAGCACAGTAGAAAGTCTCGTATAGTTAGCGGGACAAGGAAGAAAGTGTGATTACATTAGTGTTCCAGGAAGAAATGGGTTAAGCTCAAACCAGTGCCCGACCTGTCTATGCCAAAGGGTATGGCATGAAACAACTGAATCTGCGGTGGGGATGTAGTTGTGAAAAAAAAACTACTCTCTTTGGCAAATCAGAATTGAAGTTTAACTTGTTGAGGAACCGTCGCTGGCGAGTCCAGTCCGAGCGATTACCTCGTAGACAAGCGTAGAATCGTAAGAACAATGCATGAACAACAAGAACAGAATAAGAGATAGACACCGAGATGTAGGGGGGCTTCTTGCTTCTCTTTATTCCTTCATCCATCGATCAATCTTTTACAATGTATAGCACCCCCTATTTATAGGCTACGACCCTACTATGGTTTGGGATGGGGCGCCCACTAATGGGCCGACTGCAGGGTCAGGCCCATGGTTTCCCAACACTCCCCTTTGGGCACCCATCCTTAATGTCCATGTCTCGTCAAAACTCCATAAAAACCCAGTGGGAAAATTTTGGAGAAAGAGTACATGATACACGTTCTGCTGTGATGCACGAATTGCCTCATTAAAAACCTTGACCGAGAAACTTCAGGAAAACTCGTCAAGGGAAAAAGAGTACAATCCACCTAATTTCATTTAATCTCCTGGATTTATTCTTTGGGTAATCGATCTTCATGATCAAGCTTTAATAATGAGTTCGTGAAGGTTCTCCCCCTGAATTCTACACTTCTCTAAGTCTCATCATTCCAATTCACATATGCATCTTTCAAAGTTAGACGCTGGAAATGACTTAGTGAATAAATCTGCAAGATTCTCACATGACTTAGTATGCAGTACTTTAAATACGTTCATCTTTTGCAATTCATGAGCATAGAAGAACTTGGGGTTGATATGCTCTGTGAGAGGATTCTTCACATAACCCATCTCAGTACTTGTGCAACACAAGTCGCATTTATCTTCATAGATAATAGTGGGGTTAGTGCGGCATTCAATCCACATGACCGCTGGATGTGGTGAATCATCCGCCGAAGCCAAGCACATTCTCGTGAGGCCTCGTAGTGCTATTGTTTCCGAGTGGTTCGTCGAAATCGGTACAAGACTGCTTAGACGATTTTTATGGAATTACAGCTCCACCACATAGAAATACATAGCATGTTTGCTATTTATCGTGATATCTGGGTCCTACAAGTACCAAGTATTATCGCATTGCCATTCATAGTTAAGTCTTTGTTCTTCTCAGAAACAGACCAAGTTCTTTGCTTCCTTAGAGGTATCGGAAGATGTCCTTTATTCCCTGCCAATGCCTTTGGTAGGTTCTGCACTATACCTTGCTAGTAGGTTTACGGCAAATGCAATGCCCGATCTAGTACAGTTTGTTCAATACATGAGTGTTTCTATTACACTTAAGTGTGGGAATTCTGGTCCCAGGACTTCCTCCCCCTCTTTGCTAGGTCTGTACGGGTCCTTGTCTTGCTGCAAAGATCTCCCGACCATTGGCACTTTTAAAGGGTATGCCTTTTCAAAGTCGAACCTTTCTAACACTTTCTGAGTGTAGGCTGACTGATGCAATAATATTCCTTCAGGGACATGCTCAAGCTCCAAGCCTAGGCAATATTTGGTTTTACCCAAATCTTTCATTTCGAACTCCGACTCAAGGTAAGAGCTTGCTTTCCTAATATCCTTCAGGGTTTCGATGATATTCAGATTATCTTCATACACTGAGATTATACAAAATCCATTCTAGGATCGTCGTATAAATACACAGAGATTATTCTCATTTGTTCGTGTAGCCTTTCTTGTATAGAAAGTCGCTTCAAGCGATTATACCACATTCTGCCTGATTGCTTAAGTTCGTACAATGACTTTCTTAGTTTCACACTGTACATATTTCTGTTTGCTCTGTTTTGGTTCGGGATAGTGATACATTCAGGTATCTTCATATAAATGTCCGAATCCAATATTTCATAAAGGTATGCTGGTACCTCATCCATCAATTTCACTTCTAACTTCAAGTTCACTGCCATTGAGATAAATATTTAAAAGGGAGTTCCGCCCATAACCGGGGAATAGGTTTATCATAATCATCTTCTGGATGTCCAGTGAAACCTTGTACAACGAGCCTTGCTTCTTTTCATTTCTCTTTCAAACAAATACCCACTTATACCCTACGGGGTACACAAGGGGAGACGTACGGCTTACAGGCCCAAACGCCCTTCTTTTATTTGGAGAGAATAATTCAGTTTCTACTGCCTTCTTTCAATCTGATCTTTTCTTTCATTCGGTGAGCGATACAGGCTCTGAATCAAGATTGATGATTGTGGCAAGTTTCTTTGCAAAATAAGTGTCGACATTGGCTGTTGTCATATTCAAATATTCTCCCGATGTCATAAATTTTATAGCTATTTCTTCAAGGGGCGATTCTTCTAATGCTTCTACTTGCTCACCGCTGCTTCCAATTGCGGGGCAATTCCCTTTAGTTTTTCAGCTCCGATGTGTGCGCACACATCCATGCTGACGTCTCCCTTCATGGGGATGTTCAATTCTGGTATGCCTTTCCTGAAGGTTCCATACCGATGCCAGGTCTCAACTGGCTTCCCTTCTGGTTCTGGGGCACTTCGGTGATCGGTTGTGTGAAGTCCTTCTTATCATTTTTCACCAGCGTCCCGGTTGCTTTCGGATTCGAGGACCGGAGTTCTCGCCCTTTTATTCCGAGGCCTCGGGCGGGATTAGGGATACCTTCAATGGTATTTCAACCCTCTCCGGTGCATTGCTTGCAGGCAAATGCTACTTATTCACGCTCTTCAAATCACTAAAGTAGTCTGGCAGTTGTTTCGCTAATACTTGCAAATCAATTATCTTCTGGACTTCAATTGTCTTCTAGACTTCAATTCAATTATCTTCTCGACTGCAATTATCTTCTGGACTTCTCTATTTGCTTCACTAGTGCGCGGGTCATATGCATAGATTTCAATTATCTTCTAGACTTCAATTATTTCCCGACATTATCATCAAGGGTTGATTTCCTCCCCCTAATGATGGGAAACTAACCTCATCTAATGTACTATCAGCGAATCGGGCATTATACAAATCTCCAGTCATATGGTCCAAATACTTGATTATGGATGCTGTCTCATAACCAACGTATATCCCAGACTTTCGGAGAAGACCCATTGCGGTTATTGCGGTGGTGGTATAGGTATATAACCCTTGCAACCAAACCTGCGAAGATGAGAAGTTTTCAGTACTGACCCTTGCGCTAGTTGCATAGTTGGATGGATGTTATAGGCCGACGGTCTAAAATTGATGAGAGCTACTACGAGCAGGACTGCGTGTCCCCAACATATAGTTGGTAAATTACAATTCTTCAAAGTTCTGCTAGTCCATTCTGGGTGCGGATGTGCGGTATAGAATGCTCAACTTTAATTCCCATTTTCATACAATAATCATCAGATGTCTTCGGAGTACATTCTCCGACGTTGTCCATTCAGATGGACTTCACGTGATGATCAGGGAAATTATTTTTTCAATTGTTAATTATCTGCGAGATTTAGCTTTGCAAAAGCATGGTTTCTCATAGACAATAAACATACGTGCGACCATTCCGAGGAAGCATCGATGAGCACCATAAAATACCTAATTGACCCTTACAGGGGCTGTATAGGACCGCAAAAAGTCTCACTGGATACGATCCAGGAATGCAGGGACTTCATCCTTCGCTTTCAGAGCAAAAGGTCTAATAATTAATTTCCCGGTGGCACATGCGGGGCACACAAAATCTTCCTGATTCGAGAAATTCTTAACATTCGTATCATGTCCCTGTGAATTGTTAATTATATCTCTCATCATCCTAAGATCTAGACGGCACAATCTATCATGCCAGAGATAGAAAAGTTCAGAGCTTCTAAATACGATTTTCAGGGCAGTATAGGCTGCAGGTGCCTTAATATTAGTGTAGTATAGCCCAATTTCATATGAAAGGAGATATTCTAATGCTATTTTTCACTTTCTTCACGCTTTGTAATGAGCAGGTATGCTGTACCATACTCTTCTTCAGTCTCTACATGGAAACTGTTAGCGCAAATATCTTTGAGAGTTCTAGTCGATTCTGGGTACAATAAGTCTTCTTCAATGACCAAAGTTGTGCCCGTTGAGAGTATAATTATGGCCCTTCCTGAGCCTATTATACAAGTATCGCTGCCTGCGACTGTCGTAAGACTACCAGCATTCTTGTTGATCGACTGAAAAAATTTATGTTTCTCTCAGGATGGTATTCGTTGTGCCGCTACATGCTAAGCACATTTCCTCCATAGGGCGCCACACGCGTTCTAATATAATGTACTTTATTAATATGTAGCAGAAAGCAAGCAACACATAAATAAAATACTTCAGATATCAGAACATAACTTGCTATTATAAACACGGGAAAATAAGTTTTGCAGGACTCATAATAAGAATTTAATGCTTTTGCTCTTCTAGAGCTTGCAACCATTATTCAATAATTCAAAAATTCTGCTTCAATTACAAACTGCAAGTTTCTATAAAAGGTCCGAGTGCAATGCGTGCACTGGATCTAATAGGCAAAGTATTCAGGAACTTCTGCCTAAATCGGCTCCATGCGCGATCTTCTCCTCTTGGGCGCTACGGTGTGGCGCTGCGATGTCCAAAGGAGGGATGATGGGGCGCTCTTTGGTCGTTCACATTCATAAGTGCAGGTAATGGATGTGAATCCTCTGTACCTGCAATGGCGAGGTATGCCTCATGCTATCATTTGCCCTTCTTCTTAGACTGGAAAACATCAATAATGTGCGACGCACGACCTTACCCTTCTTGTTCCTCTCATTCGTGAGAGGCTTCATCACCTTGTAGCTGCTAGCAGTGGCTTCATGGCCAACATTGCTACTAGGTGGTTGCGAGATGAAGTTCTTTCTTAGAATATCATCTTGAGTTTCTGCAACTTGCATGATGTCAATTAATTCGGCATACTTCATGTAGCCGTCTTGACGATAATTGCTTGCGATTGCATCGCGTTCGGGTGAAAGCTAGAGAGTCTTCTCAATCTTCTGCTCATCCGTGATTACATTACCACAGAATTGAAGACTGTTATAAATTCTGTACAAATTCTGACCATATTGGGTCAGTTCTCCGAATTCCTGATTCGTGATGCCAGTCATCTTCATATTCATGAAAAAAAGTTCAAATGATTACTGCTGGTAATCTGCATAAAATGGTTGCAAAATTCTCACAATGCTCTTCGAACTCCAGGTTCGTGTTCCCGTATTTTTCTATGCATTTTCATGATTTATCGCTATTTCAAGTGATTAAAAGCAATATAAACAATCACAGATAATCAAAAACAGTAAATGCGGTAAATAAATCGCATAGAAATAATAATAACAAAGTTAAACATGCTTCAAGTTCAAAAATATGCAAAAAAAAATGGATTCCCGAAGCCCTTTTCTGCTGGAAAAATGACTTTTCGGCGAAATCTGCAATTTCCAGGGGTTAAAACGCCAAATCTCTGTTCTGAGAAGAATTTACGCTTAATTTTCAGTAATCGTGATGGGTTTTTCGCAAAAATTCCTTATTCGCTAGACGTTTTTGTAATTTTCATAATTTCGAAGGACTTTCTTGCAAATATCGGGATTTCTTTCAATTCCCCCCTTTCTTTTTTTTTCCTTTCCATTCGGCCGCTCCCCCCTTTTTCCGATCGGTTTAAGTGGGCTGGCCCATGTGGCGTTTCTAAACCGATGCTAGGGTTTCCAACCCTAGCACCGTGCCTCAAAAGGCGCGCGCGGCGCGCTTTCAGCGGCGGCTTTGAAGCGCGCGCGCGGCGGCGACCAACGGCGGGCGCGCGCTACGCGCGCGTGGCGGAGGTGGCGCCGTTCGGCGCGAGCGGCGCGCGCGTATGGTAGCCCTCGCAGCGGCGGCGGCGCGAGGCAAGCCGATCGCGGGCGCTTCAAGCGCGTGGCGGCGCGCGATCGGCGCAGCGGCGGCGCGTTCGCTCGCAAGACGCGAACACGCGCGCGTGCGGCGCGGCACGCAAGCGGCGTGGCGATCCCACGGCGCGCATGAGCGAGGTGGCCGAGGCCACGGCACCATAAGCGTCGTCGCGGCGCCGGATGCGGCGGGCGAGTGCGGTGGTCGTCGCGGCGCGGAGGCCGCCGCGGCGGCGCAGCGGCTCGGCGGGAGCAACCGCTACGGGCGTGTGGGGCCGAGCCGGCGCTTCGGGCGGCGGCCATGGCGAGAGGAGGACGGCGCCATGCGGGGCGGGGTTGCCATGGCTTCATAGCCGATGCGCGGTGCCGGCGGCTTCAGGCCGAAAAACTCCATGCAATTACTGTTCATACATAGTACTGTTCATGCAAAAAACTGTTCATGGGCGAATTACTGTTTATGCTCGATTACTGTTCACACACATGGTACTGTTCATCCGATGCAATGTGGTGTAATGCGAGATTGCAACGGGGGCGCGGCTTCATGTCGTTATGTGCGTTCTTACCGCGTGTTAGCGGCGTGGCACTGTCGTTGCCTCCGTGGCGAGACGTGATGGCGGACTATGCCGACCGGTAACGTGTCGCGGAGGTAGTGACAGCCGCTTGCAGGCGGTGCCGTGCACATGGTGTCTTTCATGCGATTGCATATACAACCTACGGTACAATCATCATCTACTCTTTCATGCAATCCACCGATCGGCTTGGCCGGTGACTTCAAGTCGGCTCGCGGTAGATTAGAGCGGATTTGCACCGTAGAAAATCAATCTAGAAAGCCAAATTTGCAGAATTGAAAGCAATATAGAAAAACGATTCAATCTACGAGTGTCGTTCATCGACGGTTACCTTTTCGATGCGAGGAGAGTCGATCGTGCTGATAACGTGTTGAGGAACCGTCGCTGGCGAGTCCAGTCCGAGCGATTACCTCGTAAACAAGCGTAGAATCGTAAGAACAATGCATGAACAACAAGAACAAAATAAGAGATAGAACACCGAGATGTAGAGGGACTTCTTGCTTCTCTTTATTCCTTCATCCATCGATCAATCTTTTACAATGTATAGCACCTCCTATTTATAGGCTACGACCCTACTAAGGTTTGGGATGGGACGCCCACTAATAGGCCGACTGCAGAGTCAGACCTATGGTTTCCCAACATAACTAACTCTGTTTTTTCTATAGTAACTACTACGCGATGGCAGAGCTTCATCGGACCAAGGTCCTCCTTGGCCCACTCTTTCCCTAAAATCTTTTTAGGTGATAACTAAATTTTATTAGGTAGATGATAACCAAATGCTTAGTCGGTCCTTAATTTGTAATCCAAAATATGTTCTATTTAATAAATCTGCCATCCTATTAATGTTGTGGCTCAAGGCAACATGGTTAAGAAAAAGCAAGCGGCTAAATTAACACGGAAGTGCCCCTTTTTATGGCATGTAGGCCGGAGGACCATGTCTTTGTAAACATGAAAATGTCTGATTCGTAATTCACCACAATGCCAAACGAAGCCTGCTTTACCCAAACGGCGAGATTGATCTCCAAACTCCAATACCTAGCATGGCTCACACTAGTGTTGGTCCGTGGTCAGTAAAGTAGGGATGGCAATGGGCCTCATTCCTCAACGGAGAATTCATTCATTAGGGGATAGGGATGGAGCTATTTCTTTCCCTACGAGGATGCTAATATGCAAATACAATCGGGTGAAGCGGGGATGGGGATATTCCCCTACTCCCCATTCCCGTTACCCGCATGAACTTCCGATAAGACATGTAGGCCACTAGCCCAGTACCGCACAACCCGATAAGGCGATAGCCATATAATTTTATTTGCATTCTTTACTTTCCAGATGCTAACTAATCAAAAAATATTGTCATTTTAGTATTGCATGTGAATGTTTAAACTCATTTTATAACATTATGAATCTTATTTTCTCTTCTTTCGGGATTCAGCTTGCGGGTATGGGTCCCCGTAGGGTCCCAATAACCTGATGGGGACGAAAACGGGAGAGAATAGCATCCGAGGACGGGGATAGGGACAAGGAATTTTCCGTCTCTTGGGGATAGGGATATTCCACCACTCCTCGACGGGGAATGGCCTCATTGCCATCCCTACAGTCAAGAGACGAGCAGAGTACAACAGGACCGCATGTTCGAGACAGGTGCTGCCCGCAAATGAAGCTTCAGTCAAACGTCTCTGAGCTCTGGACTCTCATCTCTAACTACATACATGTCAATAGGAGTGTAAGGCACACAGCTGTGATGTTTCTTACCCTGAAGTTTTAACCGATGAAACCAGCCATGACCATTCTGTTCTCGTCATCTGAGTAGGTAACGTCGAAGGTATTTGCATGATTCCAGACAAATGATGGAATTGGATTCCAATTCAGCGATTCCAGAGTCAATTCTTGGGAGCTAAACCGGGTGTAAGTGTAAAATTGGAAATCTGGACTGTTTTGGCCTTGTAGCGCAAATTAATTCCTAAACTAGCCCCTTTAGCGTGAAAATTCCAGTTTTAGCTCCATCCTAGTACCTAATGTCGTGCCAGTCGGCAGGATGTAGGTGCTTTGCCGTGCAATTGGCAAGACTCAACATGTCGCGAGCCCCACAAAGAAGATGTAGTTGTTCTTTGCCCGAGACAAGCAGTTAGACTTGCGAGCTACAGTGGCGCACCGAAAATAGGAAAAAAAATGTTAGGGTTAGCAGATTGGGAAAATTAGGGAAAATAAAGGAAAAAAATAGAGAAAAAAACAGGGAAAAAAACAAAAAATGTTAAAAAAAGATTGAATTTAATAGAAGTTAATTTTACTCATTTAAAATTTTTAAAATTTTCAATTAAGCTTTAATTGATACACTAAAATAGAAATGGTTTATTTTAATTTTTTGAAGCTTTGAAAAGACTCTGGAAAAGAGAAAACTGAAGAGAAATAATATCTTGATTCTTTGCAGATTCTTGATCACATTACTTCTGAAAATTTTTTTTACATAATCTATTGTATGATGTTATTTTGTTTGGAAAATAAAAGTGTAGCGGCAACGTTGGTTGGTCTGTTTGTTATTTTCGTAGAATATGAAGGGCACAAAAATTGTCAGACTCGCAATAACATTTTGTGATCGTTTTATATTGTTGTAGTGCGCTAAATTTCTGAGAAATTTTACAAGGACGATTAAGATAGTAATGAGTCGTAAGTAGGAAGGTAAGTGATATTACGATGCGCCTGTTAAAAATGACGGAGTTAAAGCATATTACTCTATGGAGCTTCCACAAATGCAATTAAAGGGTTGAGAACGCCGTTGTTATTATGAAGATGGCCTAAAATGAATTATTGAAATGTTGGGGGCCAGAACTGTTGTGGTTCCATACCGTATATGCACTGCATAATTTTCTTGAGTCATTTCAATTAGGGTTTGCATAAATGAAAAAAAGTAGGGTTTCCAATTTAGGTTAGCGTTGATAGGAATACGAATTTTTGTTCAGTCATTTCAATTCGGGTTTCAACAGGCACTAATTTTTGTTAAAAAACATTCATTAAGTAACATGGGCACCGAGGTTTGTAAATTAGGGTTTTATCGTCTGAACGTATACGTGTATATAGGCAGGCAGTCGATGAAGTACTTTATCAAGCTTATACAGAATATGATTGAAGGGGTTGTGAACGCCCATTGTTATTACGAAGATACCCTAAAACATGGACGATTCGATGTCGGTGCGAATGGTTGTTTCTGGGATTCCACTAGAAGAGGCATACTTGCAATATATGCTTTGATGGCTTAGCGGAGACACGGAACTAGAACTACATCAGAGTCCGTGGACAGAAGCACGTTACACGTAGTGACATGGCATGATGGTTCGGCTAATTGCTTTAGTCATCCTCGCTACTACTACGGTACACTGCGACACAAGCATCCGGACCATATAAGTATGCATGCCTTTAGGGGATAGTAATGGGGGGTAGGACGGCGGACTACTACGTAATGACTTGACCTGCTGCGTGGACCGGGGCCATTTTCCCTTTCTTGCTAGCTCGGCGTTGAACTCCTCACCGGCCTTCCCCTTCCCCTTGTCGCGGGAGTGTCCACGTCGGGCTGTTATATCGAAGTCGTCCATATCCTGCGATTCATTGATGTAAGCGCACCGTATAGTGAAAATCGTAAGAAGGATGTAAATTCTTCATAACTGACGTCGTCAATACGGATTACGCCGGCGACGGATACTGCTGTGGCGGCGGGCTCGCCGCATGAGCTTTTCTCTTGCCCGCTGCCGCGGATCGCCCACGCGCGGTGGTATGTCGGTCGCCCATATCCTGCGATTCCATGATATAAGTGCATCATATAGTGAAAATCGTAAGAATGATGTAAAATCTTCATAACTCACGTCGTGGATACGGATACGCCCGAAGGCCGGATACGCTGTTGTGGCGGTCGGGCCGAGCCGTATGAGCCTTTCCTTGCCCTTGTCGCAGATCGCCCACGCCGAGTGGTATGTCGAAGTCGCCCATGTCTGCGATTGTATGATGTAAGAACACCGCATGCTGAAAAACGTAATAAGGATGTAAATTCTTCTTAAGTCACGTCGTCGATATGGATTACGCCTGGGCAACTACTGGGCTCCTTTGGTGCCTCCTTAGCGTGGTCCGATGCGTAAGGTTTCCACCGCACGGGTTCTCGCCCGACCGAGTAGTTTAGCATGTACTTCACTGATGAATGCCCTATCGTACATCTCGGGCCGCCGATCCACTGGAAGAAGTGGCAGCGCATCTCGGGCTGCCATTACGTGGGGATCAAGTTAAAAATTGAAGGAATTCAGTGTTGACGAAAATGGATGCGCGCGAAAGAAACGCTTACGAGGTGGTGCCCGCACGTGTAGTACGCCCGGGCGGCAGTGGCTGGGTGTGTGGACTGAATGATCTCTGCTGGTTCGCCACACACACCGCGGATCGGAGAACGTGGTGGTGCTGGAGCATCTTTTATTGAAAAATCTGGGTATTGTAAGTGTTTCCTCTTCTGCTTAAGCCACTTTTGCTTCCGCAACATCCTCGCATAGAAGTTTGCCGAAGAGTCCATAGCTGAGTATCTATTGTGTAGTGTTGTGTAGTTTTGGGTTTGGTTCAACCCCCTTTTATAAGCTCCATGGTTGGCATGGTGTGGTTAATTTCATGCAGAGTCCTGTCTTTTAGTTCTGAAAAGCAGAGGAGGTATAGTGTTGTCATGTCGATCTGAAAACTTAGCGAGGTATAGTATTGTCACGTCTTACTTTGCACACAGAAACTATGTTGTGCTTTGCAGAGTGTTGTCTTATCGCTCTGAAAAGCTGGTGAGGCAGAGTGTTGTCACGCCTTTTTTGCAGAGTCTTGTCTTTTCGGTCTGAAAAGCTGGTGAGGCAGAGTGTTGTCACGCCTTTTTTGCAGAGTCTTGTCTTTTCATGCCAAAAGTGGGAGGCAGAGTGTTGTCACGTCTTTGTTTGCAGAGTCTTGTCTTTTCGGTCCAAAAGGCTTGCGAGGCAGAGTGTTGTCACGTCTTTCTTTGCGTAGTGTCGTCTTTTCGGTTTGAAAAACTGAGGAGGCAGAGTCTTGTCATGTTACTTTGAAAAAAATGGTCACGTTCTGCTTTGTAGAGAGTAGTTGTTAGTTCTTATCGTTGTGAAAACTAAGTGTTCCGAATTTGTATCCAACATTGCAGATTTAGGTCTCCAAAATTTGGATTTGAGGTTTCGAAAATTAGGGTTTCATGAATTCCCACACAAAGTAATACAAGGATACACGACAGTTCATCCATGCGTAGATAATGTAACTGGTTTATTCTCATCCATGTTGTACTGCGATGCATAGATAAAGAGTGAACATTACAATCTCATTAGAACTAAACTTCTACTTGGCAACCACAAGAAATAATAGAAGAAATACCACAAAACTAACTAGCTTAACTAATTTCTGAAGCATTTTCTTAACTCTTTCCATCCTTTCATCCAGTCTTTTAAGTCTATTCTCTTCATTCTGCGTTGGTGGGTCGGAGGGTCGAGGCCCTGGACGAAATGCAGCAACACCACGGGAGTCATCTTGCAAGGCAGCAATTTGCATTGCAATATCTTGAACCACTGGGACAGCTTCATCAGCCCACTGCCAAAACCGGCATGTTGTGCTCTAAAAAAGAAATGCAGCCTCAAGCCCTCAAGTGAAAAAAAAACAACATGTTGTTTCCAATGCAATTCATTCGAGATGATTAATCAAAAGTTACTGTAAGATTTGAACACTTCAGGAACACTCGAGATGGATTCGTTGGCGTATGCGAGGTGAACACATTCACCGGATCCCTGCAACGAGGGCAAACCAGCTGCTGCCGCAGTGATTCCAATTGCTGCTCACTCGAAAGTTAGATGAGACCGTAGACATCCCGTCTAAGACTGGTAGAAAGGAGAAGAGGAAATGAAGAGTGATGTGAATGGCAGCCAAACCATCCTTATATAGCATGCGGCTCCTAACATTGGGTTGAAGGAAAATCGCGTCCGTGAGGCAGCGGGCCCGAGGAGGAATCGTGTGGCAGGGTTGAAGGAAATTCGCGTCCGCCAGGTAGTGTCGGGTCCCCTAGCAGATCAACCACGGGACCCGCGAGATATTCCAAAATCACGGATGTTTGAGATACAAACCAGAGCTTAGAACATGTTGTGTCCATAAATCACAAGGTCACAAGATCCATCCGAACAAGAACAAAAGGTATGCAAGGAAGTGTGTCCTGACTGCCTCCACAGTCGCATGCTGGGGGCAGGTCATGTACTCCCGCAGCCAGGAATGTGGCACACCCGACACATTGTCAGGAATCGGGTGACCGAATCTGTCAGTTATACGCACCTTCCAGTCCACTCGCCTCGGAGGTGGCACTACTGGAAGACCATGCAGTGGCAGACCTGTAAGCATAGCTACGTCCTCCAGAGTTATGGTCATCTCTCCCCACCGGAAGTGGAAGGTGTGAGTCTCTGGTCTCCAACGATCCACGAGCGCAGATAGGAGTGCCGCGTCAAACTGAAACGCGTGAGGTACATCCAACATGCGGGCTGTGAGGACCCGGAATATTTAACTAGTAACACTTAACCTCCAATTGGTTCTAGCATTACTAATTAAACATTCTAAGCCTCGATGGGCATATGTTTCCCAGAATTGCAACATATGCACATCATCACAAAATTACACCTCATTTCCATACAACATACATAAAGTAAAGTTATTACAAAAGAGAGCCGACCGGCCAAATAGAACAATATACAAGAATGACAAGTGAAGCAAAAGGTGTCATAAGATGGCTAGAACAAAAGTCGACCGTTAGCCATACACCCACAAGGCAACCGACCAGGCCGCCAAGCTAGTCGCCCATAGCTACCACAACACACTCACAAAAGTGAGGCCCTCGAGCTCACCTTCTTCCTCTGCAATGAACAATTAAGCGTAGCATCCGAGTACAAAGATTGTCTTTGTACCCGCAAGACGACGTGTGGAATAGCGCACCTATTCATAAACTACATGCAAGCTTATTTAGGTGGAGGTTGTATGTCTCATTTTGCATGAAGCCAACTTTATTTGCAATAATGTAATACATTTTAAAAGCAAGTTTGCAAATCTGTTTTGTTATCAAAGTAACAATGAAGTAAAGATACATACAAGTAACCACCGGAAGTGACTATCCCAATAGCCACCACAACATAGTACGAATCCCCGATTCGTACCACCCATCAAGTTTTAATTTAAAAGGTTGTAGTCTAACTCTTGAAAGACCTTGCAAGCGTGTCCATAACCTAGGGCGAGGCTATTCGAATAGTTTTAACCTGCAGGGTGTACCAATGTACCCACACTTGCATCGCCTTCAAGCCACAAGCACACTCATCAAGGTATGCCGCCCGGCTAAGTCCTACGAGACATTTCCAATCTTGTGTATTAACTACGAGCCGCTCATATGGATAGAAACCCATATGCTTACATTGCAAGTCGAAAGACAACAAATCCCATCACGGTGAAGTCTTTCGGACACTACAATGCTCCCAACACCATCCCTCCTGCGACTCCCTGCGACTCGGAGCCAATACACGCCAAAGTACTAAGTCAAGAGAGGTCTCATACCCTCTAATGTGGTTAGCACGCTAAAATGCTTGGTTCAGTGTAACAAGATGTTCGGTCCTTGTTGACCCGGCACCATTCGATCCACACCCAAAAATCACACCATCATACCATTGTGCCCAAGTCTAAATCATTTTGTTTTCAGTTTTAGTTTTCATAAGTAGACATGGCACAAGGTGGAAATCATAATCCATAATAAGTTTTGTGTGATCAAGGTTATCGACAAGTCGATAACCGCCCATTTCTACCAAACTAAGCATGGCTAAGCAATTAATTCGCAACTACTAAGTGACAAGAGCCCATCCATGAACTCTAAATCACAAACAAGTAACCTAGGCTCATGGTAGTAGAGGATAATCATTTGCTAAGGAAATGCATCTACTAGGCCAACTATTAACACAAAGTAGCAATGCATACATAGAATTTGTAATCAACATAAATACTTAAAATACTGGGATTAACATGATCAAACTGCTTGTCTTCTTGCTGTTGCTCAAACTGTTGTGGAGGGTCGCTCTCGGGATTACCGCAAATGTCGAATCCTAAGCGAAGAGGCAAAAAGAACCAAGAACAACCAATAAGACGAGCCGCACTTTAAACAAACGAGCAAGCAAAAATTATTCAAATGCTACAAAATTTATACATAAGGTATAATACGAATATACCTAGACATAGAAACTGGAAAAATCTAATTTGGATTTGTGGTGCAAAAGATATTACACAAAACCCATTTTCTACCATAATTAGGTATTGTAGCAAAATATTTTCTAGAAAGATTTTGAAGCTGAAATTTTTATGGTAGCTACCTACTGGTATAGTGGTAACCCATATAAAATTTCAGGTCATTTGGAGTTAAAATGATTTAGTTATGATTTTCTAAGATGCAAAATTAGCATAATACACTTTCCAGAAATATAACATGTGCAACACCCATTTCACATTATAGTATGATAACAGAGGATTTCCTAACATCAAATTTCTATTTTTAGGATTTACAGGGAATTATTGGTGCCTATTACAACATTAAATGGATTTTTAATTGCTACTAATAAGGTTAAATCTATTAACCTATTTTTCTCAGTGCTGATTTAGACCTATCACCATTTTAGATCAAAGTTTAGTTAATAACAAATTTATCAAAGTTAAAATCATTCAATTAGCAGATATACTGAAAAAGATATGCATTTTCCAAGTTTTAATACAATTCGAATATATAAAAATAGCGTAAAACAAGCTATTAAAGATTACTGAATTTTCTACTACTGAAGCATAGCTAAAAGCATTTTTATATTAAACTTCATGAAATAAAAATTTATTACGCTTGGTTTCATGTAAAAGGATTTCTCTTGAATTAGTTATGAATTTCTAAAGTTTTGATACAATTTTCGCTTGATAAATAAATACTTACGTAAATAAAACCAACCCAACCGAGAATAAGCGACGTGGGCGCCGTGGGCCGTTGATGCAATATCCAACGAGCCACACGCACGAAACAGCCAAGACGCGCGCGATTCAAAACGCAGCCCACCGTTGGATCAAGATCCAACGGCTCACGAGGACGAATGCAACCGGACGGTGCGGTTGCCTTGGCCGCCACACCGTAGATCTCAAGATGAACGGCGCGGAGCGCTTCCGTCGGAAGGTCCGACAGCACGCACGCGATCGTGGCCGCAGATCAAGCGATGGACGGCCAAGAATGATGAGGGGAACCGGATGGTCCGAATGCATACAAGATCCGGGCGCAGATCGCAAAATGGACGGCGGTCCAAGATCGAAATGCAACCAGAGTGCCGACACGTGGGCGCATGTCGCTGATCGAGAGTCACATGCGAGGTTTAACACACGTGCACAAAGGCGCGTGGTCCCACCTCGCGCTGACTTAAAGGAGGTTTTAGGACGGCTAATTAATTACTAATGACCAATGATTAGTGATGATTAGCAATTAATGTGTCCTAAAGATTTTGAACAGAGGCGATTTAGGACGAGGGCCCACACGCCGCTGACCCAAAAGGTAATTTAGACACGCTTATTGCTAACAATGATTAGCAATAAATAAACCCAAAATCAGCCATAACGACTTCTGGTTTTCTGATTTAGGCTTACGGGCCCACAAGTCAGTGAGACATTAGGCCAGATTAAGACACCATTAATACTTCTAATGATTGGGTATTAACTGTGTCCTAATTATTTGACGACAACGGGAGCTACGGCCGGCAAAGTCCCGAGTGGCTACCACGGCTTGTCGCCGGCGACTCCGGTCGCGGCGGCGCCCACAAACTATCAAAATGGGTTCGCAATAGTGTTGCGGTCCCAATAGTGATGACCTCGCCGGCGGTGGAGGTCTAGAACGCCGGCGAGCCGGAAAACAAGATGGAGCCATTTTCGGTAAAACATGAAAATAGCAAAATGCTCATTGCGGTCCGAAAGCGAGTGCCATGACTTCTAGGGACTATATAGAAGCTACCTAACCGAGAGGAGCTTCAAAGATGGCAGGGAAGACTTGAACACGATGAAGTCCACCTTGAGCCGAAGAAGATGAAGTGGAAGATGAGGTTCTGAGCAAAATGAGTGGAACCAAATCATCACCACAGCTTCATTATAGCTCAAAGAAGCTCCAAAAGCAAATAATTGCAAAACGAACCACTTACTGAGTTTGGAGAAGAAAGGGGGTGAAACCAACTGAAAATCTCCAAACTTAAAATTGAGTGATTCTGTGAATGCAACCCAAAATCAAGTTAGGGAAATATAAAGGAGGTTGAGGAGTTCAAAAGGTGCAAGAAATGTTGAAGATGAACCATCGACACCAAGGCCGCCATTGGAGCCCTCGGGTCAACAATGGTGGATTGAAGGTTTGAGATAGATTTGAGCTCAAATATAGAGAGGAGGCTGGATGTGGTGTAAAGGAACACCAGGAGGAGCTAGAGGGCCAATTTATAGGGAAGGAATTAGGTTACAAGCGCGAACATGAGCCCATGGTGAGCTCGGTTCATGGCACGGTCATGGACCAAGAAATGATGGGAGCAAGTGAGCATGGTGACAATGGAGGAGAAAAGCCCGAGCGCATTTAATGCTCCACAGAGACGTTGAAAAGCAAATTTGAGGTGACACCTCAAAGCCACCCACTCAATCTCTCTTTCGCCATTGCGCTCGCGCGCTTCAAGAAGCGAGGAGGAAGAAGAACGAGAAAAAGAGAACGGTGGCCGTTGGATTGAAAATGGACGGTCACGATTAAACGAGTTCGCGGACAATCAGATTGCTCGTGGATCGGACGGTTGGATGGAGATCCAACGGTCCCAATTGATTAACGCAACCGGAGGGTCCGAATGCTCACACGAACGTGGGCCGAGCGATTTGAATCCAACGGCTGATATTGTACGCGCGTTTTAAAACGCGGCTCGGTGCAGTTAGGTGGTTCAACCAAGTCAAGTGGCTCGGACTCGAGCCCGACTCGAACCCAATGAATAGTGAAATTGGTTTTTAGGTTTTAAATATGCTGAGACTTTTGAGGATTTATTTAGGGTAGCAAAATAACTCCAAAAATTCCGAAATTTTTACAGTAGCTTGCTGACTGAGACATTGACCTTGTGTAAAATTTTCAGAGGTTTTTATGCATTGTATTTTTCTCCAAAAATTCTACAAGGTACTGGTTTTGTGTTTGACTGAGAGTCAAACAGGTTTGACTGCCCTCTAAAATATCCAAACAATTTCTAAAAATTGTGAAATTTTTCAGAGGGGTCACATACCATCCCAAGAACTTAGGAAAAATATTCCCAGGAGATGATCACAACATTTGACAAGAATGTTTTTGAAGGACAAGATTGGATCAAAAGACTTGTGACTTGCATTTCCATAACCTTTTGTACAATACTTGTTCAGTACACAAAGGAAATACATGATGTAAGAAAAAGTTTTAATTTCTACTCATTTTCTTACATTTGAAACACAAGCCCAAAATTGGGATGTTACACGGGCAAAGGGCAGGAGGCCGGTGTCCCGCAATCTGGGGACATACCGCTCGTCAAGAGCCCACCTCTCTCTGGGGGCGCTCAGGACTAGGCTCGGAGGGCCGACGCCGGACGACCACGCCAGGCATTGATGTCGTCCATCCCAGCGTGCATCAAGCAGCTCATGCGGGCCGTCAACTGGAGGCTGCGCCATCTCCTGCCGAGAGATAAACAACATGTAAGTCTACATATATAACATAAGTTATGGCATACAAAAAGAAATAGAAACATATGACAACAAAATGTAAGACAAAGTGAATAACACATGTACAAACTCGTACAACATAACAGTACATATGACCATAATGAGTTAACACATGACCCACAGAACATAACATTACATCCGTACACAAAGGCATGGATTGAGAACGATACAACTTATACTAGGCATTAAAATAAGCATGCAACATTACGACTTGGTAATTGTATCTTGGGCGCTACGGTGCTTGCCGCTTGTGCTAGGTCTGCTTGGGCGCTGATCGATGGAGTGGCCAACCGCCTTGCATAGTTCGCATCCGGGCGAACCGTTGGCGCATTGGTGCCGCCCATGTCATTCGGATGCGTCGTGGATCGGCGTCTTCCACGGCGGGAGTGCTTCAGGGCGTCATTGGGCACCCACTTCACCTGCCCTGGCCAGAGGTCCCTGTAGTGCATGTCCATCCCGTAAGAATGGAACTCGGCACTCTAAGTGCCATATAGGTGGTGGATGTCGTAGTACTCGGAGATGTAACGCTTCGAGGCCTAGCGCCACACCGCGCACGCTGCGTACACATGGGAGCATGGTTTGTGGAGAGGCCGCGGCTTGTTGCAGGTGCACGACGCCGTCAATCGTGCGCACTGCCGATCCCCTAGCGTGGCCCATGACGTACTTCTCCCTGAGCCGGATCTCGAATTTCTGCCTGACGCCATCCATGGTACGAGCAGTGTGCGAACGAGCCTTGCTGATCTTCTTCTCCATGTGGGCATGCATTACCTCCGAGAATTGCTTGCCATCCTCCAGATGCTTCTTGGCCATCATGGCTCTGTTAACGAAGTAGCCGACAGTACGGTTCCAGCTCTCCTCCACGATCGCAGTGATCGGCAGGGATCGGACACCCTTGAGGACACCGTTGTACACCTCCGACATGTTGGTCGCCATGATCCGCACCTTGCACCATCGGTGTCATGTAGCAGGACCATTTCTCCGTGTCGGTGCGTGTGAGTTAACCCACTGTGTGAACTCCCCAACTCTCGCGGACCCTCTTGACGCTGCACCTTCCTCCGCGTCCGTCGAGTTCCTTACATGCTTCCCGGTCTCCTCGTCGAGCTGACTCCACACGGCATCGAACTTCCGCCTTTGGTTCTGCATGCAGAGCTTCTTGAACATCTTCATCGGTCCTTGCTCAAAACCTTGTGTGGAAGTTCGCGCGAGATGCCTCATGCACCGCGGCTCTAACATCATTCCACCGAACAACGGCCACGTCCCATTTTGCATTGTGCTCAACGCAGACAACAATCCAAAGATTGCGGTCCGAGATGACACACACATCCGGGCGGTCTTGGACCACCGCCGCTTACATTTGACAGAACCATAGCCAACTTTCGGTGCTCGCTCTCAACAATTGCGAAGGCCACGAGGAGTAATCGGTCGTTCGCATGACGGCCGCAACCGCGTCGATGGTACCTTGTACTTCCGGATAGAAAGGTGTCGCCCATCGTCAACACGGGACGGCAATGCTTGAACCCTTCGATTGCCTGAGGGAAGGCCCAAAAGACCGTGTCCAGAACAAAACAATTGGGCCCCTCCCTCGGATGCACCCGGTCAATCTTGTTTATGTATATCCCGGGATTTGATTCTCGCGATTTGATGCGGCAGTCTTGGAACTAGGTTATAAGCATCTTCGAATGTGCGAACATTCTCTCCACGACCTTCCGCTTACGCGCCATGCCGCCTTGTAGCTCACTTGGAACCCCACCATGTTGGTAACCTCCACCATTAGAAGCTTTGGCGAAATGCAAACATCTTCAGCCACGAGGTGGCTTATTAGACTGGCAACATACGAGGAAGTCAGGTTGCGGTGCCTATGAAGCGGCTCAGTTAGCTCACACGTGTGGTCCTTCAGCACCGTGATCCGGAAGCTTGTGCCTGAGGCCGTGAACCGCTGCGCACGGACCTTGCCAAAGACAAGATTCTTCAACACACCTAACGATGTAGGTGTCGGGTTGGACCTCTCGCACCGATACGTCCGACCAATGTTAATGGCGATTCGGCAATAGCATGCTTTGGCGGCGCTCTTGTTAGGAAGCGCGCCTAGGAGTAGGTGTCTTCATTAAACCCCGGTCGGCCCCTCCACTGTGGCGGGACCGGCGATGTCGTTGTGATGTCGCCCAATCTAGAGGGCGTGTCGCGTGTCGGTGGTCACAACACCACCACCAACACCTCCCGCAGCAGCTTCTCCGTCTTCCTCGTCTTCGAATCGCTATTTCCACAACCTCTTCTTCCTCGCTTCCACCTCTTCCACCGGTCGGCCAGTACTCGTGGCAATCAATACGGCCGCCCACCATCCGCCCACTCCTTCGTTGGGCTTGAAGTTGTCGCGACGCCTCCTCGTGTCTCCATCGCCCACTTCTCGCGCGTCTCCTCCAACACCGGAGACCAACGCAGCTCCTCCTCACCAAGAAACCTCACCGAACCACCCACGCCGGATGTCCACGCCCTCTCCACGAATCGAACATAGACCATCGGCCGCGCAAAGATCGCAGCAGCAGGTTGCAAACAACCTCCATGTAATTGGCCCATGAAACGCCACTTGTCACCTTCATAAGTTGCCAAATGGTCTCCCCTCCGTCACCCACCACCGAGACGTACAACGCCTCGATGCGCAGCTTCATCCTTGCAGTGGCGCGATCGAACACGGACCGCACGCACCGCCTTAGCTCCGAGAGGCTCATGCCTCGGACCGGCGCCGGATCATCGTCCGGCCGCACTGACAGTCCGCCTGCCCGTACGGTCCGTCGCATACGAGTGCGTTCCCGTGGAATACGAATAGATCTTGAATCTCTGCCATGAAGTACCTAACACATGTGCATATAAAACCACTAAATTATATGTAATGCTTGCACCATCCACTTATTTGTGGATTTTCCAAATGAATTCTTCCACAATTTTACTCATGGTTAGCTACAGAATAACATTTCATGACCAACAAAAATTGATTCATATGAATTTTCTATGAAATATTGAACTTAATTCAATTTGTACTGTACAAAGAATTCTTAACCGAATTTAATTCAAATTCGCAAATTACATGTGCCAGTAACAAGTTTCAAACCTATTCTAAGTTAAAGTACAATAAAAATAGAAACCAACAATATTGGTTTCACTAAATTTGAAGTTACTATCAAATAGTTATGAATTTTTAAAGTTGTATGAATTTACAGTGCAAAACTAAATCACTTTACAATGCCTATTGCATTTACAAATTTGTCTACTCGAGCTAAACCTAGCCTCTGCCACTGCCATGTGAGGTCTACTGTACAGGTTAGGTCGTTTGTCATGAACTCGGTCCATGGCATACTGCATGGACCCAAGGTCAACATGGCCGGTCAAGGATCCATAGACCACGCACGCGGTGCACTCGCTCGGTGGGACCCGATCGTCAGCGACACTAAGTCTTCTAATTATCAGTGCCAGTAACAAGTTTCAAACCTATTCTAAGTTAAAGTACAATAAAAATAGAAACCAACAATATTGATTTCACTAAATTTGAAGTTACTATCAAATAGTTATGAATTTTTAAAGTTGTATGAATTTACAGTGCAAAACTAAATCACTTTACAAATGCCTATTGCATTTAAAAATTTGTCTACTCCAGCTAAACCTAGCCTCTACCACTAACATGCGAGGTCTACTGTACAGGTTAGGCCCGTTTGTCATTAACTCAGTCCATGGCATACTGCATCGCGCTCGATGGGACCCGATCGTTATCGACACTAAGTCTTCTAATTACGTGCACTAAACCTTCCAATTACATGCTAATAATCACGCTAAGTATTCTAATTTTACATCGGAACGCTAATTTTAAATACACATACTGCACAACGCTAACTATATGCTAATCACATTACTAAAACTAAGAATATACCATTTATCTAATTATATGCTAATCACATTACTAAAACTATAGCCCTATACGAATAATAATTACCTTCTCCAGATGCTTGTCTCGACGATGCACGCGCGACTTCAATCGCTCTCTTTTGAATTCCTTTATGCTTG
Source organism: Ampelocalamus luodianensis (assembly GCA_036346255.1). Classification (NCBI taxonomy): domain Eukaryota; kingdom Viridiplantae; phylum Streptophyta; class Magnoliopsida; order Poales; family Poaceae; genus Ampelocalamus; species Ampelocalamus luodianensis. The sequence continues at coordinate 44,142,881 of CM070633.1, forward strand.
GCTTCTCCTTTCCCTTCCTCTAGCTCTCTTCCTCCGCTCTCTTCCTTTCACTTGCTAAAAATCACTCGGGCATTCTTGCGTCGACATTTTATTCAAGCCGCTCGGCTCTTTGCTTGGCGCGTGGCGGCGGCGGCGGCGGCAGCTGGGACGGCACGGACGAGCGGCGAGGCGGGCTCGGCGGCGCGGCGCGGGAGGCGGTAGGCAGCGTGGCGGGGCCGGGGAAGCGCTACCGCACAGCGCCGTGTGGCGGGTGAGTCCAGATGTTTGCCGACGGAGGCGCGACTTCTTCTTCTTCCGCCGTGCGGTGCAAAGACAAAGATATCGCCGTGCGGTCGGCGGCAAAGAATGCGCGTCGGCGAGCGCGCACTACTCGATTCTTCTTGCTGCATCTGCATCGCAAAGATGCGCGATGAGGGGGCTAGAATCGGAATTTTCGCAGTACAAGAGCTATTTCTGGAATTACGTTGCTCTGTGAGGCCATTTGGGTCCAGAATTCTTTTGTAAAACAGCAAATTTCTCCAGTGCCACTGCAATACATATATATTCTTGTTTTTGTATTTGTAGCTGTTGTAACCGGTAAGTTCCAAAATACCACCGATCAACAGAGGCTAAGTGGCCAACCAATGAGAGATGGCCAACCGTCAATCGCCAATTCACCATCCGGCTCCGCCACGGTCCCCAGCTGGGCTAAGTGTAAGGCAATAGGAATATAGGATGGCAATTATTGAAGTAGCCATGCAGTCTCCATTCTGCGATGGCAAATCCACGAAGTTTGGCTTGCTGATGGGTGGTAAAGATCATGGCAGGGACCGTGCTGACTCGGTATTTCCCGAGCATATAGACATGGTTTTGTGTTCATCTCAGAAACAGCAGCAAACCAGCAATGGCGCGCTCGGCCCTAAAAATTTTGCAAGGGGTACTGTATGCATGCCTTTTACATCAATTTGTTCTTCAAATACTTGATACCTACAGCAGTTCATAGATGACATCGAATCTGGAGATCGGAACAATGGAAATTCTCAAATTTCGATTCAGTTAAGCATTTTTAGGTAGCAGTTTGGAGTACAATTTCTTGTCTTTTTTAGACTGCTTACACATCCAGTAGCTGAAAATTACTGAGTTTGGTTTCGCGACTTAAGGTGGTCGCTATGTTCTCCTTTCATTAAACTAGTATTTCAATGCCCTGATTAACTCTGTGACCTGCCTTTAGTTTAGCTCCCAACAAAGAGTGATGGTTTAATTAGGTCCAAATCCTTACTTGAAAAAAATTACGGCCTCTACGTCAAAAAAAAAAATGGCCCAAACAAAAAATAAGCAAAATAGATCGGTGCTACTTTCCAAAAAAGAGTATTGTTACTATTTCCTTGAAAAAACATCGATGCGATTTCCACAAGAAAATTCCGATTGGTGCTGACGATGCATCGGATGCAAATGCCTCAGGTTGAAGTTTATTTCAGGGCGAAACGCTCAAAGTATATTTAACACCATCATCGGCAATTTGCCCCAATCCAGATCATCCAATTTAAAAAGCCAGATAAAATCCTTATAAAATTATTACTGACCACTATGAACCAGATTAACAATCGAAAATCTGAAGCTGCCTCAGTGGTAGTGACAATATTTGTTAGATCGTCATGGAACAATCCGATAATACGTGCATTGTTTATGCATCATAGGCAGCCACTCAAATTCCAGAGCCGTCCACGAACTAAAAATATTCTCTTCAACAGAAACCAAAAAAACAAACAAAAAACAGATCAAGAAATCCGACTCGGGAGATCAAAGCATCAGAGAGATTCCCATTAAAGACTATTCTATCATTCCCAAGAGAGGGTGCTGATGTCCCTGTCTTGCTCTCATCACCTGCTCCAATGGATCCCCATCCATCCAAGATCCGAACTGCCAAGAACACCCAACACACGAGAGAAAGAAGAGACGCTTGCAAATCGCAAAGAACAACCAAAGAAGCATCAGGGAAAGGGGAGAAACGAAAGAGAAGATCTAGAATCGACGTCAACAAAAGCAGCGAGCAAGGGGATTGGCGCGGCGGCGGCGATCCGTGGATGGTGGGCGAGGGCTCTGGAGCTCCGTGGAGAGCGTATATATAGCGGCCGCGGGCCGTGGGACATCCTAGGGTTTTAGGATGTGGGCATGCTGGCGATATTATCTTGGCCCATCCGTTGCGTGAGTGGGCCTCAATTTGTGAGCATGTGTGTGTCCTCATGTTGGGCCGGTTTGTCTTATCGTCTCCTTCTTTTACTGGTTAGTGTGTGTAGGTGTGCGTTGTTGATGATGATTTTTGGTTAAAAATAAAAAAAAAATTGAGGGAATAAAAAACAAGTGTTTTCGGGTGAAACGAGAGCAAAAGGCCTTAAAGTTTAATTTTGAGTGAGAGACCCTTTCATAATTTGTTTAGAAATATGCGGTTATTTACTTTGTAGAAATCAGTGTGCTGGTGACCTCAAATGGTTGGGGGCGGGGGACATTTTCTAGAAATACATAGCGAGGCGAGGAGATGGACGGTGAACAAATGTAAGGTTGATGATGTGGACGTTTTGGAGAGAGGAGGACAGAGAGCTTGTTTGGTTGGTGCTTTAGATTTCATACCTGGTAAAAAGTAGTGCATATAGGTAGCCTGGAAATCGGATGATTTTTGTCTGATAAGGTAAGCTTGAGGATTTTGTGTTTGGTTAGAAACCTGAGCCCGATGTAGAATCAACGATAACCGACTAGAGGGGGTGAATAGGATATTATAAAAATTTTGTGCTCTAATTGATAATTTTAACAATTGAGATCTTAAAGAAGAATTACTAAGCACAAGTTTACAAGCAATGATCAATATTTGCTAAGGCAATTTAAGAATCTACCAATACTAAATACAATTTTAGCTAAATAATTCTACACAAATAATTACTAGAAATGTAAATGCGGAATTAGTAAAACAAGAAATAAACCACAATGGAGACAAGCAATGTTTTTCCGTAGTATCAAAGACTTGCTGGTCTTCACTAGTTCACGTTGAGGTAAATCCAAATAAATTGAACCAGCTCCACGAATTAAGCCTTTGCACCTCGATTTTCACTATGGATGATCTTCCTCCACTCCAAAGATGGTGAGCTCCAAACCAATCACAACCGTTGTCGGGCTCTTCACACTCTTCTTGAAGAGATCACCACGTAAAACTTCTCCAAACCGTCTAGGTGTCGGCAAACACTAAGAATAATAAATCGCAACGCTTGCTTGAAGATTATCAAGTGCTAAAATAATCAACTAACAATGCAATGCACTTGAATCCTCTCAACTACCTCAAAATATGAATTGAATGCAAATGAGTAGAAGAGAGAGCACCAAAGCCTCAAGAGTATTCAATATTACCAAAGGTTCTGAGCTTGGTGCAGTGAGTGTATTTATAGCCCCTAACCACAAAACTAGCCGTTTGAACAAAGTTCCTAAAAAATTCAGCATTTGTAGTAGTACCGCTGTACAATCCCAGTATACCGCTCTTCATGATCAATGGTCGAAATAGTAGCATTTAATGCGCTAAAACTAGCCGCTATAAAAAGTTACAGTACTACTACCAACTAAAAATCGGTACTACCGCACAACAGTAGTATCGCTCGGCTAGAACGAAACTACCGATTTTCAGAGGTTTTGAGAAACACAAAAAAACACCATCTCTAGAAATAATGTACCACTATGTAACTTTCGGTCCTACCGCACTGTGGTAGTACCGCTTAAGAAATACAGGTCATACCGTTTTCCAAGGGAGAATAAAAACTTCCGAAAACATATTCTCTGGAAATCAATTCTAAATGCATTGCATATCATATGGTTGATCAAAATGGCACAAGATGAACTTTCAAGCTACTAGTCACGATCCCTCTTTATAGTACGACATCTAGTCTATTAATCCGATCTTCTCTCCAAACACCGAGATCGGTAAAAACTACAAGAGGATCCTTAGACTTTATGATGCCTTTACCTTGAGCCATGTCGATCTTTTATCGTTGTTGCATTGCCATTTCTATGTCATCAGTCAAACTCCGAGACTAAACCTTTAGATATCTTAGCACACATGTTAGTCCCAAAATTCATTGTTGACATTAATTACCAAAATTATTTTTAGGGGTCTAGATGTTTTCACCCGAGGAAACCGTATTTTTTTTAAAAAAAAACAAGTTTTGAGGAGAAAACATAAAAAGCATGAAATACGCTTTCATAAGCACCCCTTAAAATCCCAAAGGGCCACCAATCATATTTCTCAAATGCTCTCTCTCTCTCTCTTCCTATTCCCCATTGTCGCGCGCCTCAATCCGATGAAATTTGATGCCGACGTTGACTATCTTCTTCCTATTCCCAATGACAACAACCCATTTATGGTGTCTCCGTGATTTGGACGACGCGGAGTGAGTAGATCAATGAAGTCTCGACGTTGCCTTCCTCAACATTGGCGTCATCTTCTTCACGCCAGCCTGGTGACGCCATCAGTGGCGGGATGCGGTGTGGGGATGCCTGACTTAAATCCAGCATCCCCAAAATAAATTCCACAACTGTCCAGGATTCCAGTTGCTCACCGAATAGCATATTACACAAACTCGTGGATTTTATTCAAACTTAATGTCCTTGCAATACCAAAAGGAGGTCTAACATCAAAAAATTTAGAAAGGCCTTTGGCCGCTAATTTACAACAAAAAGAAAAGAAAACATAAAACCACATGCGAAGTCGGAGTGCAGAAAAGACCTAAAGGCGTAATCTTCCCCGTTGAGTGAATTATAGAATTACTCTTCGTAGGAAGCGTCGTATTCCTCGGATCCTGTCTCTGGATGATTAAAACAAGGTAAGTACAAAGTACTCAGCAATCCACGGATACAAAGATTTATAATAGCATGTAGGAATTCAAATGGATCAAAGGCTCTAGGCTAAATTACTACTAAATAATTATTTGGTGTGCAAAAAGAGAGTTTTGTATTTTGTAAAACATTTCTAAAAGGTTGAGTTTAATAAAATTCTATAACCTACGAAAATAAACTCCATAATTACCAAAAAAATCTACTTATGTTGTGGTTTCTAGTATCACCCATCAACATAGCTTCATTAACCGGAAACACGGAGCATTCAAATACTTTTAATAAACATGTGCATAGTTTGCCAAGCTTTATCCACAGGATACTCTCAACTTGTATGAAGTTCGGATAACAAGGTGGCAACACTGGCCTTACTCTCGCACGATGAGTATAAGGTTATCATGCCAATCGGGCCCAGTCCTAGCCTTTGGTAGGGAGTGTTCAATAATAGTCACTCATCGTTGTGATAACCGTCGATCCAATCAATTCGGCAAAGGCAAAGGAATGCATATCGCGTGATTGTCAAACCCAGTTCCACACCCTATCTTTACAGCGATTAGCAGAGGCAAAGGGACGCATACCGACTTAGCTCTGCTGCTACGGAAGTTTGATCATTTTGAGCAGTGCACCAAGCAAGTTCGACGCATCAATCGTGTGGTTGAGCGGTAACTATGTCCTTAAACTTAGCATAAGGGTATAATCCTTGATGCTTCGGGTGAGACCACCATTCATAACCTGATGTGTACACAATTACCACTATAATAAATGTGCACACAATCATCATCAAGCACAAACCATCTCCTCACCCTCATCAATTAATTTGTCAAAATGATATTTCATCATTTTATGTGAGTAAAACCTATCTACGATATTGTGGTGATAATATTACCAATATTTTAACCTAGGATTATTGAGGGAAATATGGTGTTCAAATCAAGGAGGGTTTTAATCAAAGTAATATATTTGGTGTTAACTAATACCAGTTTATTTGGAAATATTTTATAACTAAAATATGTTTTTATGCATTCCTATAATTCTTTAAAAAATAATTTACTTTACATAATACATGGGCCCAACATGATCAAGGGGAATTCTGTGACTTGCCTTCCTACTCTTGTTGTTGTACCACCATAAGGCTTCAAGATTCTGAACTCCTTCTCCTGGTCCGAATCCTTCTCCCGGTCCTTCTCCTGCTCCGATCCCGCAACATCGTAATGTGTAGAATGATAAAGCCAATAAATATCAAATGAAATTCAAAGAAATGAATTTGTTGATAAAATCGAGAAAAACTGAATAGTAACTTCTCCCGAAAATGGAGTGTGTCGCAATGGAACAAGATGGGTATTTTTTGAATAAGTAGATTGTGAATAGTGCAAACCCGGTTTGAAACTCTGCAAAACCGGTCTGCTAAATGGAGAACCGGTGGAAACCAGCTGGTACGGCCCTGTTTCACGGTGGCTGTCAATGGCGGCAGCGGTTCTTGCGACAACGGCCGGTTTTGGGAAAACGGGCGACGGTTTCACCATCTACAGAGGTCCATGAAGCTACGGGACCAATCAATTTGGGCATAGTATTTGTGGAGAGGGCTAGCGGCGGTGAATCAGAGCTCTAGGCGGACGTCGGCCATGGCGGCGGCGCTCCGGCGAAGTTCCGGTGAGGGAAACCACACAGGGAGCCTCAGTGTGTCAGTAGAAGCGTGTGGGTGGACTCAGTATAGTCAAGGGATGGTGTATAGCGACGTGGCACCGTGAGCAGGGGCGTCGCGGCAGCTGGAATCCATCTCCGGCTCAACACAGGCGAAGACAAAGTGAAAGAAGTTTTGAGGTTTTTTTACTGAATGCATGGGGAAGCTAGAAGTTCAAGAAGCTTAGGATTGGACATCGTTGCGTTCGAATTTAGATGGTTTTTAATCTCGGTCCACAAGGGCGGCGACATCTCACCGTAGACGGAGACGATGACGAAGTCGGCGGCGGCGGAAATTGCCACTGGAGACCGAATCTGGGACGCGGAGCTGTTGTGTGTTGGGGTTCTCCTATTTATACCCGCGCAAAGGCGGTTCTGGAGCTGGGCGACGAGCGACAGAGAAGGAGCGGCGCAGCTGCAACTCCTCGGATGCCTTGGCGTTCGTGATAAGAACGGAGCAGGAGGTGGTGGGCGGTGGAGAGATGTCAAGGAGGGAGCAACGCGTGACAGCGGCGATGGCGTCACTACATGCGTCACGATTTTTGTCGGGTCAACTATGGCGGCGGCGTTCGGGGCGCGCACGGCGCGATGAGCGCGGACGACGAGCAGGCATGGATGTGGACGCGGGAGTGCGGTATGGCTACGATGAGGATGAGGCGTTGCCGGTACGCGCGGTGGGGAGCTCGAAGTCGTGACGACGAGGCGGCTGCGCCGTTCGAGTCGGCGAGGCGAGGCAGAGCGCGCTCTGGCGAGGAGGAAGCGACGGCGCTGAATGCATCGTGGGGCGAGATGGGCTGCGAGGCGTGGGCTGCGGCCCAGGAGGGAGCAGGTGGGGTGAGCGGCTTCGGCCGAGGCAAGGAGGACGGCGCGGGGAGCATGTGCGCCAAGGCCCAATACGCTAGTGGGCCGAACGAGTTCGGCCGGCCCAGGAGGGGTTTTGATTTAATTATTTTATTTCCGTGAAAAGCAGAAAAGGGATTTTCAATAGATAAATTAACCGGGGAAAAGCAAATAAATGCTAGAAAATTCAGGTAAAATACCAGAAAATCATTAAATTTGTTAAGGAGTCGTTTTTGAGGTATTTGGTTTTAAAGTTTAGCAAAATTTGGGCTACTACATGCGGACGGCCATCGACGACGCGAGCAGTAGGATGCCGGGTGTGGGCCTTCGGTGACAGCGGGAATGGGCTTGTGCCCGCATGGGTGGGTGGGTGGATGTGGGCAGCTGTTGGTATTGGTTAGGCGGAGCTCGACGTCAGTGAACATGAGGAGGAAGATTATTAGAGGAGGAACTTAGCAATTAGAGGAGAAAGGCGATTAGAGGAGCTCACATGCTTCTAGGTGTTCGATTTCGAGCACCTAGACCTAAAGCAGTTGCCTGGTAGGTAGATGCAGCGAGGGCAACAACCAAACACCACCTCGGCATGTTCCGGTAACATCCTGGCCAGGCAAACGGGCGCCAGGATGCGATCGAAACAAGCCCAAATTCTCCAACGGCTTGAACGCTAGCGGCAGGTTTGTTCCACACTTCCACCTTAAGTTTTCCTACAATAGGACCAAGTTACAGTGTCCTGCCATCGTTAGCTCAAGTTTTACAGCAGACGCCACAAATCCACAATATAGTGTTAGCTGCCGGTTGGAACATGGGAATAGAGATGGTCATCCATTGGCCATTGATATATATGCTATTAATGTTGAGCCCATCAACTTCTGTTTGTGCTGTTGTGTGTGGTTCCCTACTGAGATTAGACCAATTCAAACCCGAGCTGACCGGGTCTAGAAAAGCCCAACTTTGAACAGACAGGTCCGAGCTTGGTCTAAAATTATTATTATTTCAATAAAACAATATTATTTTAATTTTTTGGGAATAAAAATTAATATTTAATTTATTTTGAAAATAAAAAAGTTTTAGTATTATTTTTATTGCCTTCATCGGGCTTTTTCAAGCTTCGGCTCAAGCTTTCGGGCCAAAAGGCAAAGCCCCAGCCCGAAAATTTAGGCCGAGTTCGAGTCGGACCACCCATAAACAGATCTAACCGCAATACACTAGATAGAAATGCGAATGACATGCTATGTCCCCTGCTCCATGTTCCTTCGTTTTTTTTTTTTCGTTGGCACGTATGAAGACGTAGGAAATACTAGAGCGGCATGTGCTCAAGTGTAGTGTGGTATTATTGTGTGCCTCCAATTCTCCGTGCTTCCATAGTCCACGAGTTTACATACGAGGATCATCGTTCGTGCAAAAAGAAGAAGCAAGAGGCTGAATCAAGCGCAGAGGGCCACCCTACACGTCACCATCGATCGTCCAGCGTGGCAGCCAGGTCAACCCAACGTGCTCTCCCCCGACCAATAGCAACCCTCCTTCCGATTCGCCGTATCCATCATCCAGATAACGCCGGATAAACCTCCCAGCAACCCTCCTTCCGATTCGCCGTATCCATCATCCAGATAACGCCGGATAAACCTCCCAGCCGTCCAACCACGCCAGCCCGCCGAGATCCACCGTGCATCCCAAGTTCCCAACACCCGAACGCCCTCGGCCACACCCGCTCAATACAAAACCTGCCGCGGCAACGAAAGAGGCGAGCCTACCTCCCAACTGCACTCTCCGGCCGTACGCGCTGTCCTCTCGACCCACAAGAAGTTGAGAAAGATGGCGTCGGTCACTGCCCGCGTTCCGGTGGCCGCCCTCCGTCCGTCGGCGTCGGCGCTGAGCCCCCGGTTTCTCGGCGGCTCCGGCCGCCTCGGCCTCGCGTCCTCCTCGACTAGGTCGACACGCCGCGACGTCGCCGTCCAGGCCAAGGGCCAGTGGCTCCCCGGCCTCCCTTCCCCGGCCTACCTCGACGGCAGGTCAGTGTATACGAAGAACACATGATACGTTGCATGCGTGCGTGTTAATGTTCTAAAAATCGGCATGTGTGTTTGTCTTGCTCAGCTTGCCCGGCGACAATGGGTTCGACCCTCTGGGGCTGGCGGGGGACCCGGAGGACCTGCGGTGGTTCGTGCAGGCGGAGCTGGTGAACGGGCGGTGGGCGATGCTCGGCGTGGCGGGGATGCTGCTGCCGGAGGTGCTCACCAAGGCGGGGCTCCTGAACGCGCCGGAGTGGTACGACGCCGGCAAGGAGACCTACTTCGCGTCGTCGTCGACGCTCTTCGTCGTCGAGTTCATCCTCTTCCACTACGTCGAGATCCGGCGGTGGCAGGACATCAAGAACCCCGGCTGCGTCAACCAGGACCCCATCTTCAAGAGCTACAGCCTCCCTCCGCACGAGTGCGGCTACCCCGGCAGCGTCTTCAACCCGCTCAACTTCGCCCCCACCCTCGAGGCCAAGGAGAAGGAGCTCGCCAACGGTACGTGGTTAACTCGAGATGCGGGAAATGACGAGCTTGTCGATTCATCTTGAAATCAACAGTTGAGATGCAAAAAATTAGTTTCAGGTTCCCAAGGGAAATGGCAAATTTCTCCCCTGAGCACCAAGGGTGATCTCAACTGTTGATTTCTGATTGAACAGCTCTTGTTTGCTGAACTGATGCTGAAATTTATGTTGGCATTTGGATGTTTTTCAGGGAGATTGGCAATGTTGGCGTTCCTGGGGTTCCTGGTGCAGCACAATGCGACCGGGAAGGGGCCATTTGAGAACCTGCTGCAGCACCTGTCTGACCCATGGCACAACACCGTCATCCAGACCTTCTCGGGTTAGGTTGCGCATTTCGTGATTTCGGAGGAGGTTTCAAGTGGTTGAATCAATTTTGTGGAGAGCAAACTCTGTTAGTTCTTCAAACAAATGGTGCAGAGGATGTACAGGTGAGCATTAGGTGGACATTACAAAATGTGTAATCTGTGTCCGCTGGACCTTTGTTCCTGTGGGATTTTAAGCAGTAGTCTTAGTCTCGAATTTGGTGTGATGATGGTAGACAAAAAAAATGTAGAACCGCATAAACTTGGATGCGATTAAACGGATGTTGACGTAGAACAGTGGAAACTCAATGTGCTATCACTGGTCACAATTCACAAGCAAGAATTCCTGTTACTTACAACATCTGCACATATTGGAGTATTACAAGGAGAAAAAGGAGATAATATGTCAAGTCACAGACATATAACATCAGTCACAAGACTACAACCTTCACATGGAACCTGGAAAAGGATTGGATTCCTTGTAGGCTCAAGCTAAAATTGGTAAAAATTAAGATTCGATTGAAAGAGCTAAATGACTCGACCAAAACTTCACAACCAATTTCTGTATCCAAATAAGCTTTTCCTACTTAGCAACTACCAATAATCGTAACGTCATCGTGGCATTAGCCGGTAGTCGAGCAGAAATCCTTTAGTCTGTGTACTGCTGAATGTAGTCTCTGATCTGAAATTTAGCAATCTACCCTTGGCACATACAATCTGGGGCAGGGTAAGTATAGATAGACTGCTTTGGCTTCCTCAGCCGGATTTGCCCATATCTACCTTTGTGGCCTGCCTGTATAGCCTGCTGAAATTCCGACCACTCCATGCTCTTGTTCACAAAGATGCGGCCAAGCAATGCCATGTTTGGCCTTATGGTCTTCAAATTCTTATAGGTCCGGTGAGCCAGCTAAATCAACCAATCCTTCCGGTTAGGACCACTAAAGAAAATGGAGTAATCTAGCAAATACAGAAGCCAAAAGAACTTACCAATGCATTATGCATATTCCCAGGAGACGCAGAGATGAAAATATCGCTGTGCATGCTGATGTAGTAGTCAAGAGCTGCTAGTACAGAAGCTTTCCCTTCAATATTAGCAAGTTCCTCTTCAGATGCAAGGCTCCTCTTGTCCTCCATCAGCGGGAAAAGTTTGCGCAAGCTAGAGATCCTGGCTTCCCCCCATATACCTTAATAGGTGATGCATGTTACTGTTAGACCTTCCTAATTTCACCACCAAGAATGAGGAAGCGCACAGAAGAGTCAAACCTTGTGAGAAGCAAGATAGAGTCGAGTTCTGCTGTCAAAGCCAAGTGCTACCAGTAACAGCCCAATCTCTTCTGGAGTCAACGGGCAGCGTCCTGTGTTCCGAAGCTCCTCATCAGTTAGCTGTGAATTTAATACCCTCCCTTGCCAGATAACTTGCCTATATTTAGCCAGAGCTAATTTTTCAGCTCTGCCACCGCCAAAGTCACAGGCAGAATGTGCAGCCATATCCTGAAAAATGTTGGTCAGCTTGAGATGTTCCAGAGTAGTAATTCTTTGGAGAGCACAAAACTACACATATAACTTCCAATGCAGAAGTTCTTCCATTTACCTTATCAAAGCGGAGATGCAAAACTGCATATTTTCCAGCCTGATTTGTGTTTTCTCCAACTTGTTGGGCAAATTCACTGGAATGACCCTGGACTGGAGACCTCAAGCGCTTCACTAGAATCTCCCCCAGTGAGATAATATGAGGCAGAAAAACCAGAGCTTGGAAGTTAACTTTACAACGCAAACGTTGAATATCCGCAGGCAAATCATCAAATGCAAGGCGGTGAGAAAAGGGGGCAATGGCAGCAATGCCATAACTGACAAGGAAACAGCAGGTAGATAAGATTGCTGGTAAAGGATTCTCCTCATAAAGTAGCCAACAAACAAAGTTAAACAATGATAAGATGTCATTTTAACACAATAGAGCTAGCTCAGTGGCTGTCAACCTGAGCTAAACATGAACGGCCATTTCTTAGTAATATTATGCAATATGCCAAATAGCTATCAATACGAAGGCCATTACAAAGCATTACTTAAGGCAATTGTTTCAGATATGGAAAGATGCCTATATGACACAAGCAATGTCAGAGAGTCAAAACACATGTTTAATGAATAGAGAAACATCGCAAATACAACTTTTCACAAACCTTTGCAGGATAGGGATGACATTCTCCAGATACCAACTTGCTGAGGCATGAAGGGTTGCAGTTTTGATTCTTGTAGCACGGATGCCTGTGCCATAGTACTCTCTTGTGCTCCACGAAAATTCTTTTGGCAGAACTTTAACTATTGAAACCTCATCTTTTAGGGTGTTGATAAAGTGATCCACATCAAAAATTCCTTCAAATGAGCTGCAGCAGAAAATACACAACTAAGCTTTTTACTTCAAATTCAACAGGGGGAGATAAAAAAATAACGCTCCCAAGCTCCAAAAGCACCTTGAGTCTTTCCAAACAGGGTTTACTTCAAGATGTGGGATCACAAGAGTAGCATTCAGAATCTTAGCAACCGCAACTGCATCACATATCTACAGAACAAAAAGAAAGAGCTGGATAATCTAAAGCCTCAACCAAGCAAGTTATCTTAAGCTCTCATATCATAATATTAGTAGCTAAGAAGTGTGTTACCCCCATTCTTTGCTGGTTCAGTCCACCATCAAGAAATACTTGGATGTATCCACTGGGTTCCAAAGGCAACCCTATCATTTGTAAAACCAAATGCTTAGGAAACTGATTTCTATCACAACAGGAGGCACATCATTACCTAACCAAATAATTTCAGTAAGTTACCATGAGCAATCGATGACTTCAAGCATGGTTTCCACCCCTGATATGGCAAGGGTGTCCAAAGCTCTCTCTTTTGTTCGTCTGGCTGTAGAGAACAAGTTACAAATAGCCTTTAACATAACCCTTCTAGTTTTAATCTGAGTTGTGACTTGTGAGTACTCACAATTGTCCATTGCAAAGCCTCGTTCAAAAGAGACTCATGCATTGGCTTAGGGGCATTCCACTCCTGCAAAAGATTGACAAAATCCACATTCTGAACCTTAAAAAGAATAAGACTGTAGAACAATCGACTACAAATCTACTTGAATTGCAATATCCTTGATAAGCCAAGTAATCCAGTACATGCTTTATTCCATACTGTCATAATAGTCGCATACTATCCCGCACCGCCGCACAATGCACATCAAATCGAGTAGCCTAACGAAGCAGACCATTGTCCAAAAAAAAAGAGCTCGAGTGGACATACACAGGCATGATGCTACGTGCTATCAGTCAGAAGAATCCAGCTCTTTACACAGTAGTTTACATACTAATTATTTTTATTTCCCAGGATGGTCCTAATTTCCACACCAGCTACGGAACTGCGGATAGACACTAAATCAACAAATCTTTTTCCCCCTAAACAAGGAAAAAAATTCATCAATTAACCACTCCATTTCACCCCCACATGCATGATACATTCCTCCACAACCACACCAATTCGTCTAAAAATTTCCAGCTCTCGCTTGTTACCAGAACAGTAGGAAGTAGCCAGAAATGCCAATAACCTGCCAATATTACGGTACACCAGCTCAAATCGAACCGCGCGAGGGCGAGGAGGTGGAAAGGGGACGCACCGAGAAGAGGGAAGGGAAGGAGTGGCCGAGCGGGGAGAAGAGCGCCGGGAATATGGCCGGCAGGAGCACGACGGCCGCCGCTGCAGCCAACGCCGGTCCCCTCGCCGGAGGCGGCGACGGCGACGCCCTCCGCATCTCCGCGTCTCAGCTGGGAAGAGGAGAAGCCGAGAAGGCCACAAGGGTGGACTGAGCCGAACCGAGCCGAGTATGAGGCGGACAAATGGGCGTTATTGGGCCCGTAAAAAATCCATTTGATTCTCAATGGCCCGACCCAAAGTGTAGCACGCGGCGGCTGAGGCGATAGATGATATACATATCTCATAATGCGTGGGGCGTTCATACGGAGTTTTTCATAAAACTTCGGATGGTGGAATGGTGTAATATTTTTTTAAAAAATTATAAAAATAAATAGTTATTTTCAAAAATTATAAAAATATGTTCATGTCGTCAGGAATCTATCGTCAGTTGAACTGGCGACAGATACCCTATCCCTATCCTGTCACCAGTTGAGATATTTATCGTCAGTTGAACTAGCGATAGGAAGCAATCGCCAATTCAACTGGCGACAGGACTCTATCGCTAGTTGAACCGGCGATATATACCTCAGCCTTAGCCATTTTTGATTTTCTATTTCACTTAGACAGTTTGTGATTTTCATACATTTTAAACGGTACGAAATCTGTTAGACTCGCAATAACATTTTATCATCGTCGTATGTTGTTCTACTACGGTAATTTTTTGGAGAATTTAGCGAGAACGTTTGAGATATGAATGATTCGTAAAGGAGAAGGTAAGTGATATTACAATTCGCCCGGGAATTCATACACACTGATATTACAGAACTTGCAGCAGAACGTCATAACACTTAATTGAAATGATAATTCACAACATTGATAATAATATATTAGTACTGTCCATTTTTTGTCGTGGTCGCGACTTCAACGTCTCCCATATGGACTGCCTCTAGTCGGGGCATCGGATGAGGTCCCCGCGGCGACGTCCGGAATGTCGATGTCTCCTTGGTCCTGAGTATCTCGCGTGGGGCATGTCTTGAAAGTGTTCCCGGACTCCCTACAAATGGAGCACTTCTTCGTGCGACGTCTGGCTTCTGCCTCGTCCATATCGTTCCTGATGCACCGTACCTGTCGCCGGCCAACCTTTCCCTTGACCCTAGCAATGTCCGCGGCCCAGATTAGTTGCTCTCAGGTGGGATGACCAGTGAAATGGCCAACAACGGCGTAACCATACATCTCTCCACTCCATGTTTGCATCACCACCTCCTTGGTGAAATAGTGAGAGAGGTACTGCCCGGGATGCTGCGCCACCGTCGAACAGGCGGCCATGACATGGGAGCAGGGCCTATGCAGAAGAAGTGGCTTGTTACAAGTGCATACGCAACAATCGCGACGTAGCGTGCACTCATGGGTGATCCTCTCACGGTTAGTCCCGCGACGTCCTTTATTCCTGCACATTATCTCGAAGCGAAGCTCCCTCGTGCCCATCTTGAATGCCCGGTGCATCTCACCCTTCTTGCTCTTCTCCTCCATGTATGCGGTGATCATGGCGGAGTAGAGCACTCTGTCATTTGCCATGGCGAGCGATGCATTGCTGCATCTGTTAACAAAGTAGTTTGTGGTACCGCGGAGAATTGCCTCCACAATACCAACCAAAGGGAGGCACCTGGCGCCGCGCATGACCTAGTTGTAGACCTCAGCTAGGTTGGATGTCATGATACCATATCGAGCACTACCCCTGTCATGTAGCAGCGACCACTTCTCCTTAGGCTCGTGCCCAATCCAGTCTGAGAAGCATTTGACTTGTGTCCCTGTTTTCCTCGTGACACTAGGAGCGTCTGTGGGTAACTGTGGCAATACTTGGGGGCCTGGTCAGCGCTTGGAGCGGCCCTTCTCGATGCCTCCTTTCTGTGGGTTTGGATCCGGTCGCCAGAATCTTCCAGAGTGTTTCGAACTTACGCTGCTGGTTCTGGTTGCACAAGCGCTTGAATAGGTTCATCAAGTCCTTGTTGCGGAATTGCTTATAGAAGTTTGCACCCAAGTGCCTCATGCACCACCTACTCTGTAGATCCGGCCATAGAAGTGATACGTTCTCTCCTCGTTGTAGTTGAGTTATTGCACGCAGTAGGCCTGCGTGCCGATCATGTATGAGGCATACGTTGGGACGGTCCTACACAACAGAAATCCTCACATTTTTCAGGAACCACAGCCAGCTGTCCGTGTTCTCGCTTTTAACGAAAGCGAATGCCACGGGAAGAACTTGATTGTTTCCGTTCGTCGCTATTGCAGTCAGTATTTGGCCCTTGTACCTCCTAGTCAGGAATGTATCATCGATGCACAAGATTGGACGACAGTGCCAGAATGCATTGATGCATGGACCAAAGGCAAAGAATGCTTGCTGTAGTACCCTCTTATTAGGCCACTTCGGATGCGTGGCGTCTTGAATGTCGACATGAGTGCCGGGATTCCTGTCTTGTATGACTCGGAGTTGCCCAGGGAGGTTGTGGTAGGAATCCTCGAACGCACGTGCCTTGATTCCAATGCCTTCTGTTTTGCCCTCCAAGCCTTGGCATAACTGATAGTGTACTGGAACCTTGCCTCAATGGCTCGAATGATGGATCGTGGCTCAAAATCTAGGTTATCCACAATCTCACCGTACATAAGATTGGCGATGAAGCCTGATGACAGGTTCCGGTGGGACTGCACTAACTCAGCGACGACGTATGTGTGAGGGACCACTATGGAACACTTCCAGTAGGTGTCCCACTTAGGGCTGAAATGCATGCACGCGCCAAGGGCATCCCTCTATGTCGCACTTCACGTCGTAGCATCTTGGGGTAGACTTGACGACGGTGAATGTGCGCCGCACCGATAATGCCCAGAATTTGACCGCATCCTGCACGACCTCCTTGCATTTGTACGTAGTTCCTAGTCTGACCTCGCTCTGGTCGTACTCCCACGGTACATGGGAGGCTTTGTTGACGACGAGGTTCTCAAACTGGTATGTGTTCCACGGATGGAACCGCCTGCTGGTCCGCATCATCATCATCATCAGAACCTTCATCTTCGGGCAATGCCATGTAGTCCTGGTCTTCGAGATCCATCCTTTGCACTAGGTCTTCCAGCTCTTCCCCCTCGTCAGCAAGCCCACTAGCTTGTCTCACTGAAAGAGGTACTTCGGCATAGTCTTCATCGACGACATCAGCAACCCTTTGCCCTTCTGCCATTGTGTGCGCCGCACTGGAGTCACCTATTTCTTCCTCGGTGTCAGCAACTCCTACTTGTTCAGACACGGATGCTGGAGTGGCTTTGGCATAAGCCTGGACCAAAAGGACCAATTTCCATCCCCTCTCCCTCGCCATGCGTACACCGCCATGAATTTGTTCCCTTTAGTTGCACTAAATCCCAATATGTGGGTTGTCCTGCCCGGGGGGCAAGGCAACTCAATGTCAGATCGTACACATCACGGTCCACTTGGAATGTGTGGAACAACCACCGCATCACAGCGCCGAATGTACGTTGCTCAGGTCTTGGTAGGGGCACGTCCGCTGACTGAAAATAACTCAAATCAATTCCCTCGGGACCCTCCATAATAGTCCCTCGGCCGTAGTAAATTTTGAAATTGATGACGTCAGACATATTTCACGCACTACAGTGTAAAGAACATTTACACAATGAACTACATATGTGCAACTAAATAGCCCACAAAAAAGTATATAAAACGGACTTCACTACATAACAGTACATAAAAAAAATCATGTAATCCATTCTGCTAAGAAAATTACCCGAGAGGTGGGCAAGTGGATGAATAGCGCTTTGCTAGCTTTTCTCCTCCTCTCTGTTGTGTCCTTCTCTTTTTCCTGAATAAGACTGAGTCCTGTGTGGAATTTTGAGGGTTCCAAGAGGGTTTTATAGAGGTCAGGGCTTGTCGCCAGTTTAAACGGCGATAGCTTCTGTCACCAGTTGAACTGGCGATACATAGGTCAACCAGCGACAAGCGGTTCAACTGGCGACAGGGATTCATTTTTGTAACTTATTGCGGCGGGTATTTGTTGTTGTAAATATCTTTTTAAAATATGTCGTGCATTGTTGCAAGATTTTTTTGAGGACGATTGAGGGATTAATGATTCGTAAGTACGAAGGCAAGTGATATTATAATGCGTATGGGAGTTCTTGCACAACTCTCTTGGAGAACTTTGGGGAATTGACGCAACGATAAGAACACGACATTTCATCGGACAAGGGGGTTACATGGCACGCAGGACAACGAACCGAGGATGGTACACGCATGCCTTTAGAGAAATTGAAATACATGGGATATGTGGAGGAATAGGTAGAACTACTGAGTCGAACGTGGCCATTTACCCTTGCAGCCCAGCTCGGCGTTGTACTCCTCGCCTTGCGCCTTAGCTCTCGCCGCGATGGCCCTCTTCCGCTCCCTCTCGGCCTCCCGTCACCTCACATGCTCACGCTCCTGCTCCTTGCGCTGCCTGTCCCGCCTACCTTGCTCGGCCTGCTCAGCTTTCAACTCTTTGAGGCGCCTTTCACGAGTCTCGATGTCCTCCTTGGCCCAGCTCTTCCGTCTCAGCAACCACCATATGTCATAGGGGTGGATCTTATCGTCGATCCACTGCCGGAAGTCGCACAGGGGTGGCGGAGGCTGCGGTGGGTAAAGAGAGTTCGTTACGCCGTTATGGGAAGAAAATAGCATTGTACCCTGAAATACGGTTTCATTACCGGATGCCTGTCATTGTAGTCCACAGCGTAGTTTGGGCAGCACCAATAGCGCTGCCCAATGGTCCACTCATCGGTTGATTTGACGCACTTGCAAGCGTCCTGACACCAAAGATAGGGTGGCGCCACCTATCGGGGCCCTTCCGAGGGCGTTCGCGGGCATAGGTGGGGTCGCGGCTCGACCTGCATGGAGCCGCATGCGCGCACGCGGCACGCGTCGCACGCGGTCGCGCACATCGCGCACATCACGGCGGACCCCGCGCGCATCGCGGATCCGGTCGATCGATGAGTCCGCCACCTCGCGTGCGTGCGGATGTAGTGCTTGTCGACGCCGCCGCCGTGGGAGCCAGAACATGACCCACCCGAACAACCACAACGGTAGGCCTCCAAGTGCCTCCTAACAATGGCGTCCCCACGTTCGCGCCATACGCTCGGGCTGCAAGAAGACACGTACACGTCAGCAAAGTTCACATACGAATTGTTGCGAGAGGACAATAGTTACGAACACTTACGTAGAACTGGCAGATCCACTTCAGCGTGGGCCTGCGCGGGCTACTAAACTCCACGTACCCGCTGCCTGGCGGCAGCACATCATGGAACCTGGCTAGGAGGTCCGTGCGCCACGTGGCCGGGACGTCGTGCGCCGCCATCAGAGCGCCAGTGCAGGGCAACCCAGTCAGGTAGCTCACGTCCTGCAGCGTTGGCGCCATCTCCCCGCATAGGAGGTGGAACGTGTGGGTCTCTGGCCTCTAGCGGTCAACCAGCGCCGTCAGCAGGGCCTAGTCGTATGGAAAACGCCTAGACGTACGACCAGCCGCGATGGTCCTGGTCGTCCTCCCACGTCGCCTCCACCATCCTTGCTAGTGGAAGGAGGTCTGTCGCTCTCAACCTGCGTCCAAACGATTAAAAACAAACATGAGTCAACGCAAAATAATCAGACCGCGATTGAGTGCATGAAGGTCACAACTGCACGTACCTCGGAATCCAGTCTCGGTGCAGCCTCCATGCCCTGATGGGCGTGCGTAGCCGAAACGCCCCAAGCTCTATCGGCGCCTCGCCCTCCTGGGGCACGGTACTGAGGCGGCTACAGTGACGCGGTCAATCACTGGGTCAAGCAACTCGTAGTGACTCGCGTCTGCCATACCTGAAAATGCAGCAAAAAACAAAATTCATATTTTTTTTTCATGCATCTTCACATAGTCTATGTAGCAACTACGAATTTTCTTTACAAATTTAATACATGTCATGCTATTTTTCTTGTTTAAATGGTATTTTCGGCACTAACAAGATATTAACTGCGCACTAACACAATAATAACATCGCACTAACAAAATAATAACCGCGCACAAATATTCTCATTGCTCTTTTGACCTACTCAGCTACTCCGTGTTTTTTTTTACAATTTTAAAATGTGTCATGCAATTCTCCTAGTTTAAAAGATAATTCCTGCATTAATTATATAACTACAGCGGTCAACCAGCGCCATACTCAATTCTATGTCGCTACACAACTCAAAATATGTACTACAAAGTTCGACTACATTTATCTAACCTACTCAATTCTATGTCGCTATTGTGTAACAGCCCAATTTTTAAATTTCAGTAAAAATTAAAATTTATGTATTTTTGTAGAATTTTCTAAAATCTTAAAAGCTTTTTATAAATATTATAAAGTCAAAATAAATTTATTTGCAAATTTAAAAGCCAACTTTATGTTGGAAATATTTTTATTAAGTCCAAAATGATCATGGGAATTTCTGTGAATTTTCCATTATTTTTGATATTTTCTAAAGCCAAATTGAATTACCAGAATTAAAAAAATAGAAAAGAAAAAGAAAAACCACAAACTCAGTTGGTAAAATCCAAACCTCCGCCCAAACCTCCTCATACGCCCACCGCCCACGCCGCGCCGCTCTCTCTCTCTCCCACCGTCCGATTCAAATCGGACGGCTACCAAGCAGCCACGCTTCTCCCTCTCTTCCCCTCCTCCGCGCCATTGGATCAGCATCCAACAGCCGCTCGCGCCCGTTTCCCTCCACGTCACCACGCACGGCTTCGGCCGTTGGATCAAAATCCAATGGGCCACACACCTTCTTCCTCCTTCCCCTTCTTCTCCGCGCGCCACCATTCTCGGCCGTGCTGAGCTCCGATAAACCGTCGCCCCCAACCTCCCGCGTCTCCCTCGCGACGTGCGCACGACTCGGCGCCTCCAACCGTCCTCGCCCCCACCTTCTTCCCCCTTTCTTCGTGCCCGGTTCGCCCACGCGCCGCAACCGCCGCCCGCACACGATCTCCTCTCCCGGTCACCCCGGCCCCTATAAAAGGGAGCACCGGGAGCCCCTCTTCACTCCGATCTCGAAGCCACCACTCACTCTCCCTCTCTCACCGCGAGCTCGTTGGAATTCCGGTTTTCGTCGCCGCCAAGCTTCAAGCTTCCGCCGCCGATTTTGTCACCGTCGTCGACACCCTCGCCTCGCCGACGCCACCATCGTCTTCGCCACATCACCGCGCACCCGGTGCTCGCCTACGCTTCGCCGGAGCTCCACCGGAACGCCGCGTCGCCGCAAGACCGAACCTCGCCGCTGGCCACCTCGTCGCGCCCCTCCGTCGTAAGGTAGCGCACCGAGTCTCCCTTAGCATCCTCTCTCTTTTGGTACCCCTCGTCGCGGTAAAGACGCCGCCGATCGCCGGTTCCTTGGAACCCGAGCGCCGCCCCCGTCCGGCGCCGACGTGGCATTGCCACCTAGACGCCATCTCACCCCCCCTGCTTGCGCGGCGCACGCGTGGCGTCCCGATCATCGCCACGTCAGCGCGGCGTGGCCAGTCCACCACACCAAATTTCCCTTGGCTTGGTGGAACGAGTCCACCGTGAGCCGTGTCTATGACACATGGGGCCCACACGTCAGAAATTGTTTTTATTTAATTTTAATTCCGAAATCCTGTCGCTGGCATCAGCATTGCGCAATAAATAGATTTTTCAGTAGAAAAATAATTCAGGAAATTCAATTAAATTTCAGATTTAGGTTTAAACTTCAAATATTCATAACTTTTGCATATGAACTCCAAATTGGGTGATTCAAGTTGAAAAATTTATATAAAATTATAATCTAGCTAACTAAACCAAAATATTTCAATTTGGAGTTATTTTGATCTATGATTTTGAATTTATTTGAATTTGAATTTGTCGTATTTTCGTGTTTAGACTTCGACGACTCCGGAGAGTTCGACCAATCTGAAGACCTAGAATTCCAAGACATCAACGAAGGCAAGTTACACCATTGACCATATTGCCCCCAGTATTTTAAGTTATTTTCAGTTTTTAAATTCTTTATTGCATGCATATGTTTGTATAAATATTTTAATGTCATGTTTTATATATAGTTACTCCCATGTTTTATTGTATGGCCAAATTGAATATTATACTTGACTACCTTGACACCATAGACAAAATATTACCAAAACTAGTCATATGCTTAGCCAGACTTAGTTCACACTTAAAGAATTTGGGGAGGGTTTAACCAAATTTCTTACAAATTTGTTTCAAACTTGACATTGTGGTATTGTTTTACCACATGGATTTATAAAGAGAGTTTTATTCAAAATAAAATTAAAAATGGGTTTGGACTTGGGCGAAATGGTTGGAATGGTGGGTGCAGGTTTATGCACGGATTGATCTGGTTAAGATTAAGGTCCATAGTTTGTAGGAATGACGCCCAAGTCAATTGAGGACCGGTCTTTGAGCCGCTTAATACTATGCCTTACCGTACCACCACACGTCCTGTATGGGCAGGATTTGGCTAATTAATTTGTAATACTTTAGTGTATTTATGTCATGTTGATATGTGGGTGTCGGTTAGACTTTTATTCCCACTTGGCGCAAGAGGGGGCTTCCGGAGGACGGTTAGTCCAAAGGGGCGAAATCTTAGCGGCATAAGTACACTAGGACAGGACATTGTAAAGGCCTCATGGTAATTGCTTAGTCACACGCCTACGGAAGCGTGTATTGGCCGACATAACGAGCATGTCACCTCGTGTGGGTAAAGTTGTACCAACTCTGCAGAGTAGAAACTATTCGAATAGCCGCGTCCGCGGTCATGGACATGCTAGCAGGGCCACTTAAAGTTAGAATTATTTTTGGTTTTTAAATAATTTATCAAATGTTGAGGATGGTTAATCCTTATGAAAAGTTGGACGGGAAGCCAAGTGTTAGGAGGGGATCCTTCACTAAATCATTGGAGGTTATCCATATTACAACATCGTCATTTTAAAGTTATGATTTTAGTCATAGTATAAAAATACCTTAGAAATTACTATGTCTATTTAAACTGAAAACGTTGTTAATGCAAAACAACCCCTGCCATACTCACTTGTTACCTTATGCATACATTTTCATTCAATATTGGGTGTAGCTTGCGAGCACGGTAGTTGTGCTCACTCTTGCTGAATAAATCTTATTTAGGAGAAGACTTCTTCCCCGATGGTGAGGATCAGGGCGAGTAGGCCTTCGACCCAGACAATTGCCTGTGGCGCATCGTGTGGCTCACCTCTATTATTATATTTCCGCTGTGTTTATCTTTTGATATTTGATATTGTTATTCAGACTCATTTGTATTAAACAATTATTTACTTAATGTCATTTACGATTTCGTGATATGATTGTGATATCCATTTTGTGAGACTGTGTACACTGGAAAATCCTGGACCGGTGTATGAACACAGAGAATTTGGGATCCTTCGCTCCCGGGTTCGACATATTGTCGCAATTCTATGTCGCTACATAACTCAAAATATGTACTACACAGTTCGACTACATTTATCTAACTTACTCAATTCTATGTCGCTATTGTCGCTATTCTATGTCGCTACATAACTCAAAATATGTACTACACATTTCGACTACATTTATCTAATCTACTCAATTCTATGTCGCTATTTTTGTTTGCTAACCTACAAGGTTTTGACATAACGTACACAGTTTCAGAAAAATTTACCTACAAGATGATCGTCCAGAAACTGATGCTCTGTCAATCTCTCTCCTCCGCGACGAACCGGCAGAGCTTCGCTACTATTTCTTCTCTCCCTCTCGAACTCTCTCTTGTTTTTTTTTTCTAGAATAAAAATGAATCATGCACTGATTTTTTGGGGTTTTTATAGTCGGGTCCCTATCGCCAGTTCAACTGGCGACAGGAACCTGCCCAACTTTATGTCATCAGTTCAACTGGCGATAGGTAGTTGGAACAATGGCGAGGTGGCGATAGAGTCCCTGCCGCCATTCAATCAGCGATAGGTTCTGTCGCGGTCGCGACAGGACATATTTTTGTAATTTTTGGGAGCGACTATTTATTTTTGTAAATATCTTTTAAAATAATAATTTTTTTAAAAAAATCGAATGGTTGGAAAGTGAATATGTAGTTTACTAGTTGTTTCAAAGCACTTGTTTATTTATATAATTAATATTTTTAATTATACTTTTTATTCTGTTTATTGTATTTACAGTCAATACTGCTTTCTACAAAATAACCATATCGCTATTGTATGTTCAAACCTTTCAAGCATATTATTTGCATACTATTTCCTAGGACTTACTGAGTACTTTATGTACTCATTGCTTTATACCTTGTTGATCAATCGTTGAGGAAGACCTAAGGAACCCAGACTTTTACGAGGAGTACTTCGAAGACTATGCGAACTAGGACGCGCTCCTCACTCGATTGCATGTGGGCATGTTGTATGGCTATCACAAAATTTCTTCTTCCGCTGCAAGTTTAATTATCCATCTCTAAACCCTGCGTGGCTAACTATGTAAACTTTGATTATAAGGTCCTCTACTATTATTTACTATTAAGTTGTTACTGTCATAATTATCTCGTTAAATGATTGATATTTCATCTATGTTACCACTGTGTGCACTAGCATGATTCTAAACTAATGCAGAATACACAGACGGTTCGGATTTGCATGTTCGGTCCCGATGTTATATATCTTTTTGAAGAAAAGAAATAAAAAGGAAGGGATTATTGAAGATTTGTCATTAAGTTCATGTGCAATTGCCAAAATGCCACATGATGTCTCACTGAGTGAGACATCATGTGACATTTTGGCAATTAGGCAAAAAGTGATGTGGCAAATATGCCAATCCCCCTAAAAGGAATCACCCTGTTGTGCATCATTGTTCCATCAACTAAAGAGAGAATACGCACAAGAAAAGAGAGAATATGCACAAGAAAAGATGTGAAAAATTGTGCAAGCTTTGAAGTAAAGCAAAAGGTCTTCTAGTGTAAGACCTCGACTCAACAATGAGCCTAGAATGCCACTCAACTACATCAACTACTAATTTAATCCATATATTACAATAAATTCCAACAAACACATAACGAACAAAAACTCGTCCACGAGTCATAATAGAAAAATATTAAATGCAACTAAATTACATAAGAATCAACATGCTAGAAAGAAATACGAATAAAGAATCAATATGTAATAAACTGTTCATAAACAGTCTAATGAATGAATAAACAGGTTCCAATCAATCACCTAGGATTATTCAATGATTATCAAGTCCTAGAAAGAATAAATCATCACACTATATTAAACGTTCTCACGACCAAGTAATTCAAGTATTTGAAGTGGGTACAATTATTCCATATGCGCTATCCCTTCCCATGCGAGATGCCGCCACTGATCACCTAAAATAACAATAAAGCAAGGGTGAGTCCACGACTCAGCAAGCACTAGATACAATAGTAAGAACACAAGCTCATTAACAATCGATGCATTATCAAAAGTCTCATCATTCTCATTCTTCTCAACAATATAATTCCCATTGTGCAAATGCCATGATGCACTTCTTTCAGCTGATACCGGTATAGCGAAGTGTTCACCCGTTAGTAACTATAACATCCCAAATTTCATTTTCTAGCTAAAGTCAAATTTTAATAATTTTCCTTGAGTTTTTCTAATTTTTCTAGAATTTTAAAAGCTTTTCTCTAATTAATTTGAAAGCAAAATAATTTATGTTTGAAATTTAATACTAATATTAAGTTGGAAATAATTTAGTTAAGTCCTAAATGACTTTGGGAATTTCTATGAATTTTTCATTATTCTTGGACTTAATCTGCTATTTTCTAAAGGCCTAAACTAATTAATCTAATTTCTAAATTGGAGAACCTATTTAAAACCTCAACTAAAGCCTTGGGCCGAATCTCAACCAATTCGGCCCATTTCTGCCTCAGCCCAGCCCATCTCTCCCTCACGCGTGGCTCGCAAAGCCCCTCTCCCGCGCGCACCCGCTATTATCATCCGTGGACCGTCCGATCAAAAGCGGATGACCCGATCTAGATTTGACGTTCGGTGGTCCGAACGTTCTTGGCTCTGTGGATCGTCTGATCAATATTGGATGGCCCGATCTAGATTTGATGTTTGGTGGTCCGAATGTTCAAGCCATGTGAACCATTCGATCTTAATCCAACGGCCCAAGCAATACCCTTCGTTTCTTAGCCCAGTCCGAACGTTTCACGGTTTCGCTGACGTGAGGGCCCGCCTTGTCAGGTCATCTTCTACCTCCAGTCGTCTTCTCCACAGAGATGCCCGACAATGCCGCTTCTCGAAGTTTTGCTCGCACCGCTCTTATCCTTCCTAGATTCCCGCATACGTGCATCTAACGGCCCCGTAACAATCACCTCAACCCCCACGATCGCCCCCACCTTCGCGTCCGGTACGCTCACGATCACCCCCACTCGTCGCCAAACTCGCGATTTCATCTCGCTGCCCCGGTGCACCCCGACCCCTATAAAAGGCAGCCTCAGGTGCCCCTTTCTCACCTTACCCCAAAAACCCAAACCATTGCCCTCCCAAAGCTTTAGTGCCGCCGTAATTCAAGTTTTAGGGTTTGTCGCCGCTGGGAAGTTTTCTTCGATTTCGCCGCCGCCGTCGACGCCCTACCTCCGTGGTGTACATCTTAGGCACCCTCGTCGCAAGAGCTTCCTCGGGGACCCCTTCGTTGCTTCGGAGCATCGCCGACGCTCTCGTCCGACAATATCCGAACGTCTCTGCCGCTAGAAGCTCGCCGCCGGCCAACTCTGACAACCTTTTATGCCCAAACCAGTACCAATATGTGTGCATTATCCCCCTCTATCTAATGCGATCATTTACTCTCGCCGGTGAGCCGTAGTTCGCCGTTGTCGTGCACAACCGAGCCTCGTCGTCGTCAAAATGACGTGGCAGTTGAGTCAGCATCCACCTCAGTGCCACATTAGCGTGCGTGTCGCTTGCGTGGCGCCAGGTCAGCCGCCACGTATGCGCCCGCGCGCCCGCTTGATTCTAACCCAAATCCATGGCTCGGTGAACTTGGTTCACCGTGAGCCATGTCAATGACATATGGGTCCCGCATGTCAGGGTTTTCTTTATTTCCTTTATTTTTCGAAATCCTGAGGGCTGACATCGCCATGCATCATAATTCGAGTTTTCAGTAGATAAATAATTCATAATAATCAGTAAATCCTTTTTAGGGTTTTTCTTTAGTTTCAAACTTCTAAATTCCATATCTTTTGCATCCTAACTTCGTTTGAGCTCATTCAAATTTATAAATTTATCTAAAATCAAGATCAAGCCATCTAAACTAAAATTATATAACTTATAGTTCATTTGATTCTTATTTGTATTTATTTTAATTTTGTTTAAATTTGGGTGATTTTTCGTGTATAGATTTGGACGACTCCGGAGAGCGTGATCCTTCAGAAGATTTAGATTACCAGGACCCTCAACAAGGCAAGTTATTCCTTTGACCATATTGACCTTACTATTTTAAATTATTTAATTTAGTTTAAAATTATTATTGCATGAATAATTCAATACAGTTATTTGAAATCCCTATTTTAAATTCCTAGTTAATCTATCTCCTTTGTATAGCCAATATTGATGTTTGTATTTTCATTTCCTTGTCACCTTAGTAAAATAAATTAGAAAATTATGCTTAGTCAAATGCTTAGATCAAAATTTTGATTTTGGGGAATTTAGCCAAAATACAAGAATGATTTAAAATTGAGACTATGGTATTGTCTTTACCATAGAATGTTTTGACTTAAAAAATAAATAAAACTAGTTTAGACTTGGGTGAATTGGATCGTTGGTAGGTGCAAGTTTATACACGAGCTCAATTCAGAAATATTTGAGGCCTAGGGATAATTTTGGAAGTCACCCAGTCATGTAAGGACCGGTCTACGAGCTGCGGATTGTTAAGCCAAACTCGTACCACCACAAGTCTGGAATGGGACAAACTTAGCCAACTAAACTATATTATTTCACCATAACTGTGTCATGGAAAGATATGGGTGTTGTAAAGATTTATTGTTAATACTCACATGGCGCAAGAGGGGGTTATCGTTTGGTGCGAAGCCTACGATGATGAAACCTTAGCGGGCATAGTTATGTTAAAATAATGTAGTGTAAAGGCTCCATGATAGTTGCTTAGTCGCACGTCTTCGAAAGCGTGTTTTGGCCGACATATTAAACAAACTGTCTCTTGTGGGTAAAGCTGTACCAACTCTGCAGAGTAATAATCTATTAGAATAGCCGCGTCCGCGGTCATGGACATGCTGAGCAAAGCCTTTCGTGGATTAGATCTTGGTTTTGTTTTAAAATAATTTCAAACTCATATGTTTTGGATATGTTCATCCAATTGGGAAATTCGAGAAGAATGCTTGGTGCAAGGGGGTTTGTCCTTCACCATTTGTGTATGAAGGTTTACCCTACACTTGAGATTGATGAATCAAAATAAAAGTTCGATTTTATTTATAAACTAAAATTGCCTTGAAACTTAGTAATGATATTTAAAACTTGAAAATACTGCTTTATGCAAACAAACCCTATCAGCCTCACTTGTATTACCATGCATGCATTATATTATGTTAATTGGGTGTAACTTGCAAGCACGGTGGTTTGTGCTCACTCTTGCTGAATAAACTTTATTCAGGTGAAGACTTCTATTCAGACGGTGATGACTTGGAGGACTAGGTCGCGCCCCCAGACGATTGCCTGTGGCAAATCGTGTGGCCTACCACTTATTTATGTTGTTCTGCTGTATCTTTTATTTGGCCTCAGGCCCCATTTTGTATTGAACTTTGATCTATGTTAATTTAATGTGTGATATGAATTTATTACCATTTTTGTTTGACTGTGCACACTAGCTATTCCTGGACTAGTATATGAAACACAGAGAATTCGAGATCCTTCATTCCCGGGTTCGACAGTGACACACTTTTCTCCCCCACCTTCTTGAGGGTGGGGTTTTACCTTTGTGGAATTTTAACATGGGACAAGCTGGATTAGCCATAAATATGATAGTACTCACCGTTCTGACCCTTATGCAAGTGAATGATGCAATAATTCATTAAATATTACTATTCTCACCATGTCATCCCCATGGTAGTTGCACCAATATCACAATTACATCAATATTAGAATATATCTCTTTTCATCAATATTACCATGACAAATATTTAACTTAACACAATATAAATAAATCTCATAGCAAATAAACTAATATGACAACGACAACCACCCGTTGTTTACCATTATACCAAGCACTTGCCTCTTTAGCTTCTAGGAGCCGAATGATGCAAAGGTGGTACGACGCTTGAGGCAACACTCCCTGGACAACGAATTGATATATATTCAAAAATATGCCAAACAGTACGGAAACATCACATAATCTGCCCCAGCATGATTACGCAAAAAACGATCCAAATAACTTGATTCTACCGATTGATATACCCGTTGTCCTAGTAGTAAAATGGCTCTAACTTATTTATTCGAACTCCAAATTCAATCAACCAAGACTTTCTGGAATCCTCACAAACAAGCCTACAACTTCTTAGTTATGATAAACCTCTTATTCTACCATTTTATGCCCCATTTATTTCTCCGAAAACTATCCCAGAATTTGTGAGGACAGTCCGCTTCACAATTTTATATCTTTCATTATAAAAATTGAAAATATATGAACAACGCCATTTATGAAAACTACACAAAATTTTCTAAATTATTAAAGTTATCATCATATTTTAATTTTGCCATCTACTATATGAAACTGATCCATCTTCACGACATCTGCCAGCTACGTTCAAATTCTGGACAATGATCTTCCCGAGGCCATATCTTTTCGCTCGCTACTCTGATTCTAATCATCCAGATCTTCCTAGAAAATATAACAAGATTATCTAACTTTTCTCCAAATGGACCGACCTCTGAATCCGAGCCTAAATACCCCGAATCGCCCCCGCAATGTTCTGCATCCAACCTTGACGAAATAGGGCAGACTGAAAACTAACTTTCCTCTAATCAAAATGATCTACAAACTTAACAATGACTAATTCATGACAAAACCTAGGGATTAACAGGGTTTATCCTTGAATATCACGACGAATCACGGGAACTCGCGAAAACCTCCTCTTTTCCTTCCTTTCCTTCCTCTCCTCTCCTTCTCCTTGCTCCTTTCCTCCTAGCTTCTCCTCTCCTCCTTATAGCTTTCTTCTCCCCACGGCAGCATTATCGGCGGTCGGGCTAGCAGCGTGGCATGGTAGTAGGCAGTGCGGCGGCGTCCTAGGGCAAGGGGCAAGGGGCAAGGGGCAAGGGGAGGTGCGCGGCGGGGGAGGGGGAGGGGGTGGTGGCTAGCAGCTAGGGCAGGGCTGCCGTGTCGGGAACCAAAAATATAATTCTAGACTATCTGTGTATTCTTTACTAGTTCAGGATCACGCTAGTGCACACAGTGACAATATAGTTGAATATCGATCCACACAAGTCAATTAATAACATAAACGATTAATTTGAATAGCAAATAATGGTTTTGACTTTATGGTCGAGTTTACATTTATTAAGCCTCGTATGGCTGACAATAATTAAATAAGTAGCAGCAGAACAAAAGACTTCATCGAAATCTCATCAATTCACCACAAGCAACTAACTGGGATCAAGACCTAACAATTAGCACCTTCGTAGTACTCCTCCTCGAATGCAGGCGATGACTTCTCCACTTCTGTTGATTTGATTTAGCAAGTATGAGTACACAACCATACTCGCAAGTCATATAACATAATGCAATGTATAGATGCAGACTTATTTCAAAGGAATGGCTTCTGTGGTTCTTTTGCAATAAAGCTGACTTTGCAGTTTAAATACAAATAATAACTTGAAAGCATAATTCAAAATAAGTACAATAATAATTTAACAGGTATTTTCATAAAGAACACAAAGTCTAATCAGATTATTCACATAACCATATGACTTATATCATACAGCTATCCATTTCCAAATGTTTTATGAAAATCTAACCCTCGTGTGAAATCCCTTAGCATGTCCATAACCACGGACACAGCTATTCGAATAGATTGATTAACACTCTGTAGAGGTTGTACACTTTACTCACACAATATAATCAGTGTTGCAAGCACTAATCATAACAAAACTTTTCAAAAACTTTATCTCAATATTGACACTCCTGATGTGCTTTAACGTCATACCACCCAAACACATCGCTTGGTACGACACACACTGTTGGATAGAGAAGTGGCGAACCATCCCGCGATGTGATCTACTTGGTAGTCTACACCTCCATCCCATCACACAGCCTAACCTACTACCTGAGTAGTTAACACCAAGAATCTATAACTTACTAAGTTAGGCCTATCTCATACCATGCATGTGGTCGTACAGTAATGACTCAGTTCAATGGCGCACAAAGTTAAGTTCTTAATTGACCAAGGCAAGACTTCCAATTGCTAACTACGTCACATAGATTATCATTTCCAATCACACAGTTCCACCATGTCACACAATATCCACCACTTACCTCAGTCTAAATTCTTTACCACCCAGTTGGTTAAGTGCAACATATACCATCAACGAGTAATAGCACACAACACACCATTTTATCACAAAGTTCCATATTCATTTAGTCAAATTTATAATTGCACTTACATGAAATGATGACTAGTTGCAGGACTAAGCAAACTAATCGTATCTAACCAACCCACGTTGGTGCTATGATAATACCAACTAAACAATGAACCAATTTAGGGTGACAAAAGATTATGACATAGCAATAAGCAAGGTGGATATAACAATTTGGATTAATAACTAAACTCAAAAGCATTTAAGTAAATATTTAAAGTACATACAATAATTTGAATCAATATAATTTTAAAAACTGGGTTTAATATGATCGAAGGCATAACTTGCCTTGGAATATATCTTGGTACTGGTCTTGGTCTTGGTCTTGGTGAACTCCTTCAAAATCTCCCAAGTAGCAACGTCTACTTGCAAATGCTCCAAAAATTAAATAAAAATCTCAGTAAAATAGAGCTCAAATTTATATGAATTTAGAAATTTGAATGGGCTCAATCAAAATTCGGATGCAAAAGATATGGCTGTTGGAAGATCTAATATAAAGAAAAAGGCTTTAAAAAGATTTTCTGGATTTAATTTTCTACCGGAAAAATTAGATAATGACGTCAGACGTCAGCCCTGGGATTTTCAAAATTAAAACAAATTGGAAGAAAAGTGGTTGAGGCCGACATATGGGACCCACATGTCATTGACACAACTCACGGTGGACCTGATCCATCGATCCTTTGGATCTGGGACGGGGCTTGGGTGCGCACATACTGGCGATGCTACTGACACAGTGCCACATAGGATGATACGCAAGCAAGGATCTGAGGTGGCGGCACACGTGGACGTCCACGTAGACGAATGGCGGTGAGGGCTTGGGAACTAAGGGTCCAATGAATGGCGGCTCCTCACCGACGATGGGTGGTACCGGTGGGTAGAGGATGCGAAGGGGAACTCATGGGTGTGCTCACGGGTGGTCAAGGGCGTTTGTGGTGGCCGACGGAGAAGATACAGGCTCGCGGGATCTGATCTCCGATGACGATCTGGCGGAACCAAGGCCACTAGGACGTAGCCCTCGTCCGTGCGATGCCAATGGTGTAGATGATGAAGCCCAAGCAGTACTGACGGTGGGGCAAGGGCTCATCGGAGTTGGTGGTGGCGCAGATCCTTGTTTGAGCTCCTGCGGTGGCTAGGGTTTGGCGCTAAGGCGCTGGCGGCTGCGAAAGAGATGCGGAGGTCAAGGGCTCGCCTCCCTTTTATACTCGGTAGCTCGGGAGAGTCCAGGGCACGGATGCCCAAAATGGCCACGCGACGGCGGAGTTCGAATCGCAACTGAAACGAAGACGATGAACAGTAGATGCGGTGGGGCCCGCATGTCAACGGCGGAGGCTCGCGCGTGTCCGCGTCGCACACGGCACGGACGTGCTGACCGGTAGGACCGGGTGAGCGCGCGGGCGAGAGAGAAAGAAGTGACACTTACATGTGGGGACCACATGTCAGCGGAGGCGGGCGCGAGCGCGGGAGCGCTGGGCGCACAGTGTTGCCCTGAGGTGGGAAAAGGTTGGGTTTCGGCCCAAAGACTTTTCTGAGATTTATAATAGTTTTTCCATTTTAGAAAATACAGTAAAATCAATTGGCAAATAGAAAATAGCAAATGAACTCGGAAAAATTCTAGAAAAATCTAGAAAATATATCCAAGCTCATAGAACCCAAATAAAATAGTTTTGATAATTGTTGATATTGACATTAATCATATTAAATAGTTTTGATATTAAAAGCCCGTATTAAGATTTGAATTAAAATTCAAATAAATCTCAAGGATGAATTTTCCAACTACTAACTAGACAAAAGATTTTTAAAGCTCAGAAAATTGGTATGTTACATGCCGCCCCCTTGGTCCTTCTTTATTAGCTCCGGCCCACCTTGGGTCATGGTTCCGTGGCCCGAAAGCCCATGGCTAAGGTTTTCTTTCTTTTACAGAAAACCCCCTCTAAATGCTTTTAAATTCTTTCTCTAATATGTTTCGGGATATTACGTCTAGTTTCTAATATAACTATGCCATGAGCTTCTCTAATGTGTTTTCTTTCTCTTTCTTTGCTCTTCCTTTCATGTTTTTTCTTTGTTTCGAACCAGGCTCTCTGTTTTTTTTCACATTTAGTCTGTTTTCGGTTTCTTTTATTTGTATTATGTGAACTTCTCCTTCTTTAATGCAAAGATTGCAATGCTCTTGCCATCCCCTAAAAACTATGCCAAGATCTCCAAAATCAATTTATTCTTCAGTTTCCACAATACTCAACAGGCATATGAATGGCTTCATGAAGAATGGTAAGTACATGAATCACGATATATCTTTACTGCATACCACGAACATGGGTGGGCTTCTTGATGTCTCTCCAATGAAGGAACATTTGACAAACCATGCGAGGACTTGTAGCCAAAACCTTCTTTCATCTTTACAGAAAACTCAGCAGACTACACAACCACGCAGCCCACATTGGCATTTGATAGCAGAGCATAAGGTGCTTTAACTATTCTGCTGGGCCAAAATCAATTGTCTTTTAGAGCCCTTGCGGTCCTGAAATGATGTATCACTCTCTGCAAAAGCTGATTTCCTATAAAAAAAAAACGAAAAATCAATCAGACAAAAATAAAAACAGATAAAAGATGGGCATTGGTCCTCAAGTACAGAGGTAGAAGGGACTGAGGCTCAGCTGGTGTGGGGGGAGGCAGCTTGCCCTCTAGTCTACCCGTGCTCAAGGTGCCCGGGAGGCTTACTGTAGGTGGGTACTGTATCTAGGGTACTGTAGAGGATACTATAGATTGCTGATTTCACTGATTGAAATTGGGGAGATAAGCACTCCTTTAATAAAGAAAAGGGTACAGAGGTAGAAGGAAGGGAAAATTCACTTGGAAGTAACTACCACTCTGGTGATGTTTAGAAGAAAAGCAACCTACCTATAAAGTTCGCTGGGACATACAGCTTGTCACCTACGCCAGTAAACAAATCATCAAAATTAATCTGCCCATCAGATGAACCTGCTCAAAGTACAGCCAAAACAAAGTCAACCATATATAATAATATAATCTAAAAGTACAAATATCAACAATAGACAAACAGAAACATCTTAAGAAATTACCAAAGAGTCGTTTACAGTGTTATTACCATTGCCTGGAGCGATAACAGGTGTGAGGTCCATCTGGAGATCAAGAAACAAGGTTTTCTAGCTAGTCTTCCATACAGATGTACAAAACATAGAGATAATAGATAGACTGTTTTTGGTACAAGCTAGAGAGTACATATTAGGGGTGTTCGTTCGGTTTTTTCGGTTTGTTCGGTTCGGTAAATACGGTATTGTTAGTTCGGTAAATACGGTGTTTTTAAAAATACAGTTTGGTTTTGGAAAATCTCAATTTGTTTGGTACGGTATCGGTAAATACCATATTTACCGAAGTTGACGCAAATTGCGAACGACGCGATTGCAATTTGCAAAGCAAACACTAGCAGGTAGCAGCATTCAGGATTGCAATTTGCAAAGCAAAGCATTAGCAAGCAGCCAAGCCAAGCACCAAGCCACAAACAGCCGCAGCAGTACCAGCACATGCACAGCACAGCAGCCACAAACAGCCAGCCACAGTCGCAAATGCACATACATACAGCACTACAGGCCGTGATAGATCAGTCTTTCTGTCTTGGCTCTTTGCGACTTTGCGTCGTGGAGATCAGCAGGAGCAGCACCACCAGACAGGCCCACCAGCACAGCAGCCGCCAATACTGAGATGAGATGGGCCTCCCCGAGTGGCCGAACCACAGGTCAGAGGCCCAGTCGCCCGACGCCCAGAGCTACTCGCGTGCGCAGAATAGTCGGCATTTCGGTTTTTAGCCGGTATTTACTGTAAAAATCAAAATCCCAGAAACCCTAATTTTTGAAAACCGTACCGAATACCGGTCAAATCGAGTTGACCGGTACGATTCGATTTTTTCGGTACAGTTTTTTCGGTACGATTTTAAAATGAACACCCCTAGTACATATGAACAAAAGACAACAGGAACATTTTAAGAAATTACCGAAGAGTCATTTATAGTGTTATCGCCACAGTTTGGCGCAACCAAATGTGGGAGGTCCATCTGGAGATCAAGGACCAAAGTTTTCGTGTTAGCTTTCCATACAAATGTACAAAACATAGAAACAATAGATAGACCGTTTTTGGTACAAGCTAGAAAGGGTAAGTTAGACAGTACATGTCAGATCTTAGTGCAGTATAATATTGTACTTTCGTTCTCAAATTCTCAAAAGAAGTCATGAACCTCTGGAAGGAAATTGAGGTCTGCGGCAGGAGTTTGCAGTTCTCCAAGATTGCTATATATACTCTCCCCAACAGGACATCAATACAGAAGATGCTCTAGGCTTAGTGGAAGGCAGAGTCAATTTTTATCAGCATCTACACAATTGGCCCTCAATTTCATCATGAAATTTGATTTGATTTGTATCATCTTATGTCTCATGAATGCGCTAAACCATCAAACAAAGTCCCGATGCTATTCTGAATGACACCAACAAAGTTCATCAAGGTCTTTCAGTTCTAATAGAGAAACCAACCTATGGCAATACACTAAAAACCATCAAACAAAGTTCCATCTTATTCAGAATGACACAAACAAAGTTCATCAGGGTCTTCCAGTTCCACTAGAGAAACCTAGCTATGACAATTCACTACGAACTACCCACTGGTGTTCAAACAAATTCATACTAATTAACATGGCAGATCTACTAGAGAATCCTCGTCCGGGATCAGATCCGCGAGAGAAACCAATCCAAACTTACCTCGGCGGCGGAGGAAGTCGGCGATCGTGGCAGGACGTTAGGTTCTGTTTGATTCTTACCTCATCGACAGGTGCTTGTCCAATTCATTCTTAGTTTCTATTTGCCCGTGTAGCTTCAATGTTGTCCAACTTTGCAGGTTGTTTGTTCATTGCCGAAGAATTATAGGACAAGTGGCAACCTCTTCCGTGCATGCGGAAAAAGACTTGCATAGCCCGAATCCAATTAGGCTTGTTTGGATAGGTAAAGATTAGACTTAACACATTTGGATAGGTAGAGATTTTAGTTCAATTTTCACGTCTATTCGAGCCTAACCCACACACATTCAAACAAGCTCTGAATGCGCCTATAGATACAGTACAAATGCATGTGTCATCCTTGGAGCATATGGGCCACACGTGGAACGCCGCCGCGGCCCCTCCTGGACGCTGGCCTCCTCCTCCTTGAACAACGCTGCTCCGGCGGTTCGGCCTTGTCGAACCCCACCGACGCGGCGCCGCCCGCACCCATCATGGCAAGAAACACGTCCAGGTTGGCCGCACTGGCATCGGTGCCTTCGGCGCCTCTTGCCGGACTCATGTTTCATGAGTACCCCAGCTTGCCTGTATCTTGGAAGAAGCTGTCGAGTTGTTGCTGTCTTGGTTTGATTCTGCCAGTTTACTATGGGACAAAGAAATTCTGTTTGATTCTTACCTCATCGACACGTGCTAGCTTGTTCAATTCGTTCTCAGTTGCTACTTGCTCATGTAGCTTACTAACTTCAATGTTGTCCAACTTTGCTGGTTCTTTGCTCATTGCCGAAGAATTAGAGGACAAGTGGCAACCTCTTCCGGAAAAGGACTCGCAAAAACTGAATCCAATTGTGCTTGTTTGGATTGGTAGAGATTAGAACTAATATATTTGGATAGGTGGGGATTTTAATTCAATTTTTCCGCCTATCAGGGCTTAATCCACAACCATGCATCCAAACAAGTCCTGAGTACGCATGTTTGTGGTTTTCTTAAATAACTATCGATATGTGTCCCTGGAGCATATGCGCTACTATTTTCAGACTAAGAACATTACAAAATTTTAATTGGAAAGTGTGCAAGTCAAAATAGGATGGCACTGAAAGGATAGTTTTATGTGTTCGATAATTTCGATTCGATGTCGGCAAATATCTTTTCATTATTGTTTTTGAAAATGAAAACCAAATACCATACCGCATATTTCAGTAAATTCGGTTCAATATTCCGTGTCGTATTCGGTTCGATATGATTTTGAACACCCATGGTTGACCATCGTTAACTCTTTTGCTCCAAGGTTGATAATCCCATGCAACATACTAGTTCTACAAAGAATCGAATTGAATATACAGACTGTGCATCAGTCGGCTCCATTCCGGCCAAGAAAAACACAAAATAGAACGAACGAACAAAGAAAGAATTAACAAAGAATTCGACCGAGTCATCCGATCCACGGACCCAGGCCGCTTCACGAGCTGCTCCTCTCCATGAAGTTGAGGAACTCCTGGAAGTCGATCCTGCCGTCCTTGTCCTCGTCGTACGCGTCGATCATGCGCTGGCAGTCCGCAGCGGTGACGCCGGCGGCAAACCCGAGCGACCTGAGCACGCTGCCAAGCTCGCCGGCGTCGATGAACCCGTCGCCGTTGCGGTCGAAGACGCGGAACGCCGCCGCGGCCTCCTCGACGCTCGCGTCCTCCTCCTCGAACAGCGCCTCCGCCTCCTCGAACCCCACCGACGGGGCGCCACCCCCGCCCATAACGCCAAGAACCACGTCAAGGTCGACCGCGCCGGTGCCTTCGGCGCCTCTCGCCGGCGCCGCGGGGGCGGCCGAGCGGCGGCGGGCGGCGGCGGCGGAGGAGGAGGAGGATTTGATGACGGCGGAGAGCCAGACGAGGATGACGTTGATGGAGAGGGTCACCACGGCCTGCGCCAGGGAGAGGTTGTGGTAGGAGTAGGACGTGCTCGGCGCCGACGACGAGGCCATCTCCATGTGTCCTCTCTTCTTCTTGATTTCTCCTCTGCTCTCTGCTTCCTGCCTTGCCTTGCGGACTTGTGGTTCCTTGCTCGTGTCTGCTGCGATTCGCGTTTGGATGCTGCTGGGTTTGAAGGCTTACGCATATATAGCTGCGCGAGAAGGCGCGCGACCGAAGGTGGGAGGAACCGGCGCGGGTGCGTGCTATCGTGCGTGGAATTTGGAAGGGAATCGGCGGTCGGGTGGGGTTGGAAGAAAGCGGTCGCGAGGAGGGTTCGCGGAAGGAGGGAGCCGTGGAAATGCGGGGCCGAGCGAGCGGTCGCGGTCTCGCGGAGTTGTGGGAAAGCGGGGGAATGGTCGTGCGCGCGGGTGTTTTTCGGTGTGTTTCGTGGGAGTTTCGCGACGTGGGATACGGGGGAGAAAAAACGTCCCCACACAAATGAGACTTTGACCGGTTGGTCCGTCCCGTCTGGAGTCGCAAATTGGAATTCCACGCAGACGCAGACACCCTTTCGTTTTCGACTTTTCGTTCTAGTGTTACACTGCTCCTCCGTTCTCTTTCGCCTTGTTCCTTTCCGAATTCGAATTCTGGTTCCTCTTTGTTGAGTTTGATTTGAGCTGATACGGTGGTGGGCGGACCTGGTGGTACGGCGGACGGGCGTGCAGGAAGGCTGGTGATCGAGCGGTTGACCGGGGTTTGTGGTCGACTGGTCAGAATGGGCCGTGCGCCCGTGCCGCTCCAAAGCAAGAAGTTCCTATAATCTCAAAAGGAAAGCAACAGGATTCTACAATCTCAAAAAGACAGCAAGACGTTTATAATTAACTTCCAGCTTCTTCTTCTTCTCGGAGATGGTTAGTTTTACTTCGCCTCAGAAGAAAACTCTATGATAAACAAAAATACACACTTTGGAAGAAGTGTTATTGGTAATGTTAAAAAAGAGTAGCAGGGAAACAATGCATGCGTCAAGACTTGGTAGTTTCTCCGTGACGAATTGATCAACAATCAACCCCTGCACGCGACCTGTCAGCTTTGACTACCAGTTTTGTTGTACTTCAACCGGTTCAAAAAACAAGTTGTTTCGGAATTAGTATATTCAAACTTTGAAATCTTTAGCTACCAATGCTTTTTTAAATATTTAAATTAGATACATAAAAACCATACGTGTAGATTCGTCTCGAAAAGTACTTTCATGATATTATAATTTTATTGAGTTTTGCTAATATATTATAATAGTAATTAAATATCGTATTGATATCTAAAACGACTTCTTTTTTGAACTACAACGAGTACTACGAAACTAAGTATTCCGTGCCTTTCTTAAACGGCCCCAGGAAATATCAACTGCTGAAGATTGGTCGTCTGGGAATATGACGCAGCCATGCATCCACATTCGTTCGGCCGATCCATATATAGTTGCTGGGTCAGTTTAACACCTTAGATTTTTTAAAAAAATCTTGTTGGCTTGACCCAACAACTCATGCTGACCCAAACCGTGAGTTGACCGGGAGGAGGCATGGCGGCCTGCACAAGGGCCCCATATCTTTAAATTAGAGAAAATTACACTATAGCTCCCGAACTTGCGAGGTTATGCTACTTAGCTCTCTAAACTTGTATTTTACTTTCTTAGCCTCCTGAACTTGCGAGATTGTATCACTTCGCTCTCTGAACTTGCGAGATTGTATCACTTAGCTATCTAAACTTGCGTTGAAGTGAAGTTCGTCGGATGCGATACCGGTAACTTCGTCCCCTCCAAGTCCGGTAGACTCGTTGCCTCTTCCCTATCACCGTTTCGCCGCCCTGTTCACACCGACAAAAACGGATTCTTCAGGGCAAGGGAACTCACCGTGTTCGCGTCTTCGTAGAAACTCCACCGTCGCAGGTTGCCGCCGTCCTCGCCCTTGCCTCCTCTAGTCAGCTGTGAGAGAGAGAAGTACATTTCTAGTGCTAGAGCAGACTCACAATACTTCTCTCACACACAGTGATTCACCAACTTAGCCTTTTCTGTTAGCAAACGGCCAAATAGACTTCGTGTAGAGTGAAGAAGCCTTTTCTGTTAGCAAACGGTCAAATGGCACTCGGAATGTACTTCTCTCTCACACGGCTGACTTAAAGGAGGCAAGGATGAGGCGACAACAAGCTGTGACGGTAGAGCTCCGGTGAAGACGCGAGCACGGTGCGTTCTCGAGCCCGAAGAATTCATTTTATCGGCATGAGGTGACGGGGGCGATGAACACGGCCGAAGACAGGGCGATGACGAGTCCACTGGACTCGGAGGGGACGAAGTCGCCGGCGTCATATCCAACGAACTTCGCTTCAACATAACTTCAGAGAACTAAGTGACACAACCTTGCAAGTTCAAGGAACTGAGAAAAGTAAAATACAAATTCAGGAAGCTATGTGGCACAACCTCATAAGTTCAAAGGCTGAAAAAGTAAAATACAAGTTTAAAGAGCTAATTGGCACAACCTCATAAGTTCAGAGACCTACTATGCAATTTTCTCTTTAAATTGTTAAGCTAACCTTCCAGTCTCCTCTCAAAAAATAAAGGAAAAAGTCTGGTTTACTCCCTCGAATTATCAAAAAAGTCTAGTTTACCCCCTGAACTACAAAACCGGTTATTTAACCCCCTGAATTTGCGAAAACCGGTCAATTAACACCTCGTAGCGATTTAGAGCGGTGGTTTTGCTGACGTGGCCACAATCGACCAACTCAGCACAGATGTGTCACGCTGAGTGGCAGTGGAGCCATGTAATCGCCGCCAGGTCAGCAAAGAGGATAAGAGTTAATATATTCTTCCTCAACAGTTTCTGATCTCCTTCTTCTACTTGCATGCGCTCCGATTCCCTTCTTCTTGTCGCATGCGCTTTGATTCCCAATCCTCGGTGCCAATGTCGAGCAGCTCGAGAGCTCGAGGTCTTCTTCTCGCATGCGCTCTTCTTCCCAATCCCCGGTGCCATACAGGGAGAACCCCATGGATTACGCCCCTACTCGGCTCTGTGCGTGCAATGTGAAGGCGGCAAGGTGGGTTTCATGGAGCGATGCGAACCTAGGACGCCGGTATTACAGTGCGAAAGAGCTCGGTATGTATTATTTTTCCCATTTGAGATGCTTTTCGGTTGGATTGGATCTATCAAGTTTGATTTTGATTGTGTTTTCCGGTTGGATTTACAAATAGGTTGGGGATTGTCGATTTTGGGCATGGCACGATCCAGAAAATCCCCCATTTGTTAGGTAGTTGCTGTTGGATTTGCGCGATACCGTTTGGGGATTGAAGAAGGAAAATATTGAGTTGAAGATAGGAATCGAAGATTCAAGGATAGAGGACAAAGAGTTGAGAGATGCGCACAAATCCGAACTGGCTGCTTTGGAGAGGAGGTTGAAAGAGAAAGATGCTTGTATTGAAGAATTATGCGGCGTTGTGAAGAAGCAGAGATTTCAGAACCTAGTATTTGCAATTGTGACATCCTTTGTTGTTGTACTTGTTGTATGCGTCCTATTTTAGGGACTGTTGAGACATGTTTTGTTGAATGTAGTGCTTTATGAATCATTTCATGAATCAATGATGATCAGAAAAGCCTCTGTTTTGCTTGAATGCGAGACAATGATGTCAGACATGTTTTGCTTGAATGTTTTGCTGGAATGAACCCTTCTAGCTGCAGACCACTGTTGTACATAGAAGCAATTGCATGGCAACATGGAAGCCCTGCCAATTGCCAATACCCACAGGAGCAAGTTCTTTTGGCCAAATCAACTGTGTACCTTCTCTTCTCCTTTTCTTTCACTTCATACTGATCTGCTCCATTACATATAACATGGCACCATCCAGATTGTTTGATGCTTATCTTGAGTTTCTTGAAAATGTTAGGAAAGATAGTACCTTGCCATGCAGCACACTTGCTTCTATTCACTTGTATCCTTTCCATCACCTTCTTCCTGATGCCTTCAAGCATAGTTATGACTGGATGAAACCTTGAGTCAATAATCCAAGCGTTGAATGACTCACACATATTGTTGTCAACACTGTCACAGTTGGAGCCAGCACTAAA
Source organism: Ampelocalamus luodianensis (assembly GCA_036346255.1). NCBI lineage: Eukaryota > Viridiplantae > Streptophyta > Magnoliopsida > Poales > Poaceae > Ampelocalamus > Ampelocalamus luodianensis. Next base: position 44,185,215 of record CM070633.1, read on the forward strand.
CCATGCCCTGCTCCAGTGAATGGGATTAGTGCTCATCAAGTCCCTTGCACCTTGGGGTGTCATCTGGGCCAACTTAGCTTTGTTGTAGTTGAAAAGAGTCCTACAAGATGCCTTAGCATATTTCCAGAATCTTTTTTGGTACTTTTGATCTTTATGCTTCTTCCTCCAGTTGGCATATATGTGTCGAGCACACATCCTATGCTCTGCCCTAGGCATCAGTGTGGAAACAGCATTGATCAATCCCTACACAAGAAACATTGCAACATGTTATTATGAAGGAATCAATGTAATCACAACAATATCACTTTAGGACTTACCTTTTGCTGATTAGATATAATAACCCAATCTTTTCCATCAGTGATGCCAAGATCTTTGCACAAAAGACCCAAAAACCACTCCCAAGAGTCCATAGTTTCTTTCTCAACCACTGTCCATGCAATTGGATATATTTGATTGTTTGCATCCCTCCCAATAGCACAAACAAGCTCACCATTGCAAGCACCCTTGAAAAAATATCTATCTATGCCAATCACCTTCCTACAACCAGCTAGAAATCCCTTCTTGCAAGCATCAAAACAAATGTAGAATCTCTTGAATACTGGCACCTCATCACTGTAATCAATAATTATAGAACAAGTGGTCCTAGGATTGCTCCTCATCAACTCAAGTTGGTAATCAAATACCTTAGAATACTCCCCAGTGGTTGCCTCTAGTAGCCTCTCCATGACTATTACCTTTGCCCTTTTGCACTTAGATACACTGACATCTGTAAACATCTCCTCTAGCACCATCTACTTGAGATTGTTAACTTTCCAGGTTGGGTGTGCTTTCATGAACCTCTCAAACCGGTCAGCAATCCTCCTTGCAGTCACAAACCTATTATCTCTTCTTTTTGGACATATGTGCACATCGTTGAATGTAACAACTTGGAACCAATCACTTCTGCTGTTCTTCGAGGCATATATCATCCATGGGCAGTTCGCCCATGAACACTTTGCCCTAATCCTACCACTCTCATCCTTGAGGAATAAGAGATGTCTATGTGTTGTCAACCCATACTTTATAAATGCTTTCTTGAATTGGTCCCTTCCTCTAAATGTCATGCCTAGGGTAAACACAGGAACACCACCTTTGCCATCATACCTAGGGAACCTACTCTTCCTCTGTTGGACCGGAAAGGCGACTAGAGGGGGGGTGAATAGGAGCACGCTCAACTTTTTCACCAACGATCGGATTCAACACGATGTTTACTCCAATAGCTATGAAAGCTATGAAGATCAATCAACAAGCACAGTGGAAGACTTGTATTGAATCCAATCAAAACCCCGAAGTAGAATCAACAAAAACTCAAATCACAAAGCCTCGGGCGGTCTGACCTCTCAGAAATCAGGTCGAATATTTTGCCTAGCGGCAGACATCTCACACGGGCGGTCTGACCGATTTGCTTAGCGGTCTGACCTCTCAGGAACCGGGTCAAATATTTTGCCTAGCGGTCAGACCTCTCACAGGGGCGGTCTGACCGATTTGCCTAGCGGTCGACCTCTCGGTGGGCGATCGACCTCTAGCACGATGAGCAGGAAAATCAGCGATAACGAAACTAAAATCGGTCTAACTTTTGATCTACAAGGCCAAACTTGACCAAATTTGGAACACACCTTCCTAAGGATATTAAGAACCTATTCCAAGCAACGATTGCAAAGATCCACATCAAAGTTTTGACCTTTTTCCATTTTACCGAAGGAGGGTTCAAAACCGGGCAAAAACCGAAAACGGTGATTGAGATGATTTCGTGGGAGGAATCAATCCAAGATGACTAAGGATGGTCTCCCATACGTCTTAGCACTCTCAATCACAGGAAGAATCAAGTCAAAAGCTCTCAAGAGCAAAACCCCCGAAAATCACCCCTTCTTTCACTAAAACCGGGCAAAATCAAAACTTAGATCCAAAAGCTTGCTCGTGGGTGGATGATGATCAAGATGACCTTAGATAGGTTCCCACATATCCCAGCAAGCAAGATCAAGAAGAAAAACCAAGTAAAAACTCCCGGATCAAAGAAAGCCTCAAAATCACAAATAGAGAGGATGAACACAAAGAGATACAATTTGTGAAATCTTTCTTTGGATTGATTGGATTGGATAGGTGGTATGTTTACAGCCACTCCATCAAGGAGGACAAAGCTCAACACTTGAGCACTCAAATCAATCCATTTCTCTAGAACCCTAACCTCCCACTAATCTCTCCAAGCCCTAACAACCAAAGCTAGGGTTTCCAATTGAAGGGTTGAGGAGGTGCTCCCTCCTCTATTTATAGTGGAGGCTAGATTCTAGGGAATATTCCATTAGGGCACCCATTAGACCCTAACACACAATGGGTTAACACACGCACGCATTTTAAAGCGCTGTCTTCATCTTCGATTGACCTAAACCGCTTCACCATGCGCCGACCCGCGCCGCGGTTTAGCCAAAAGGTCACCAAGACGGTATTTGGTAAGATTACCAAAATACCCCTTCTCGGTCCTTCTCCGAAGACCGAGTCCAGATTGTGCGAAGCACTCGCTTGCTCCGCCACGTGTAGGTTGATCCAACGGCTCTCATCATGTCGGCAAGTCTCTCCCATCCGGCTCCCACCGAAACCACCATGGCACTTGCACCGACCCGCGCCGCAGATCAACCGATCGCGCCAGCGCGTTCGGTCACCTTTGTCCATCTTGCGCCCGCTTGAGTCCTCGACTCTCACGGCATCCTTGATCGTTCTGGACCTCAGCTCTCCAAGCTTAGTCCCGATCCTCTCGCCGTTGACCGTCATAGACCTGCAAGCCACCTGCACAGCAATAGACAAGCAAACACGAATCCGGGAACAAGTTCTTCACAACTTGACCCACGTTAGCCAAAACATGCATCATGCAACACATATGCACTACTGAACATGAACTTGACCTAACAAACACACATCGCCGCCACACGCCGATGACTTAAGTGGAAACCGGTCGATTGCCACCCTTGCGGGTCGACCGCTTCTTCCGGTCGATCGCCAACCAACGGCGGTCGACCGCTCCCGAGACTTAGCCAAAATTTCAACTCTGAAATCCGCAACCTCTCTGGAAATTTCAAACGAATAGAACTTTTGTCTGGAGGCTCCAAAAATTATGGGACCAAGAGTAGTAGAACCTCCTCTCTTGCCTACACCCTCTATTTTTGGCCCAGCTCAAAATTCAAAGCCACTTCCATGGCCGGTCTGACCACTCAGCGGTAGCCGGTCAGACCGCCACACTGGCCGGTCGGACCGCCAGCCACTCACCAAAAAACAACCAAAGGCACGGCGGTCGACCGCCACCATGGCGGTCGGACGCCTCACTGACGACAGAACTTCACCAAAACGAGGTTTCTCCGACACACCTCGGCGCTATTGCCAATTGTTCAACACACTAAGATTAGGATCATATCCACATGATCTCCACAATCTCCCCCTTGATGAACACATTGGCAATCTTCTCAAAAATGCAAATTAGAGGTTTGAAAATGAAAATACCCGACGTTTTCGCGCAAAGGCACAACTTGGTCCAAATGCAAGAGAAAGCAATGGAAAAGACCAAGCTGGCTTCTAAATAGCATAGGCAAGTGAGATAAGGCAAAAGAAAGCATGAAAGCTTCAAATTCCAGAGAATCGACAAAAATCTCACTTAAGGTCCATATGAAAGAACAATTGTTCGATTTGACCTTTGATCATTGTGAGTCTTCAAGAATTGCAATTCAAGTTCAGAAAAGACACTAAGATCAAAAGAATGCAATTTCAAAACTTCCCCTCACTATGATCATCATTTTCTCCAAAAAGCTAAAGCTCCCCCTTTGACAATGAGAAGTCATTTCTTTTCTCTTTACAAAACTTCTCCCCTATAACATCCTGAACTTCTCTCCCTTATCCTGAAAGCTCTTTTTCACATTTTTGCCAAAACTTCTCCCCCTTTGACAATGGATTCATCAAGAAATCATCCCTTCCTCTCATCCAGAGATAACAAGTGCAACAATACGGAAGAAGCAAAAGAAAGAGCATGCATGAAGTGCAATGGGGTGGCTTCAATTTTGTTTTGATTTTTCAATTTTTAGTAAAAAGAAGCTTTGGGGATTACTCAATTGAACAGGCTAGCATTTCTACCATTACTCAAGATACAATAAGCCTGACAAAGCTAGCAAGATCATATTAAGACATGTATAGCAAAGCTAAGCTAGAGAGCTCAAAATATCACATGTTGTTGGATTAAATTAAGCAACGCTTCAAAATTAGCAAGTTCAACAACAGGTATCCTAAAGTGATAATGGTCATGTCAGAATGTCATTGTGAGATCCAGAAGCTAGCAAAGACCATCTCAGAGACAAATAAAACCTGAATTGAATCATTTAGCTCAAATTGTCTCAAAAGCTCAAATTTCTCAACAGATTTTATTTTCAATAAATATTGAAGTTGAGTAGAGGTCTATCTTGGTGAAGAAGATCCTGGACTAGGAGCCATCCACAAACTCTTCCCAAGCTTCAACCAATTTTCACAATTTGTTTTCTTAGCCATGTGCTAGATCTCAAGCCTTGCATGACCATCCCAAGCAACAAAAGCTTAAAAGAGTGGTCTATGTCATCCAAAACTCCCCGAGTTCATGCCTAGTACAATGGCAAGCGGTCTCATGAGAAAGAATTGGTGAGATCGGTTCTTTCACAAAAAAGATCATTTTCATTTTGCACAAGGGATGTTTTAGATTCTTTTAAAAGAACTAAAAGCTCACAGATGATCAATTCTAGATTCCAGAGCTAACAAACCAATTTTGATAGGGCCAATGTCACAAAAGGATCACTAATTGTGCAACTAGCTAAAAGATCCACAAATTGCGCTTTTAGTTCAAGTTGTCTTAAAGTTCTAGCTCATTCAAGAAAGACTTAGCTACACATGTGAAAGCATGATAATTCTAGCAAGTCAAAGAACTAGACACGATCTTTGAGCAGGAATTGAAATACTAAAGCTCAAGAGGGTAATAAGCAAAGCTTCATCAAATTAAAAGACAGAAGCAGTAAATCTTATATTACAATGCATCTTTTTGGATTTTTCATTTGTATGCAATATGATACAATGAGATGCACAAAAGACTTAAAAGCCTAAAAAGACCGAAAAGGATCCGAAGAAAATACCACTTGAAGAAGGTATCAGAAAAGATCCACAAAAACGTTCACATGAACAAGGAAAGTTCAGATGAACAAGGAAGGTTCAGAAAAGAACCAACTCCCCCTCAAACCAACCCATAGGGATAAATTATCCCTAACTTGCTTCTCAAGGTGGCAAACCTTGTTTGGTCAAAAAGCTTTGAGGGGAGATATGCCAAAAGTGCCAAAAACTCCACAAAAACTAGCACAAAAGACTTCAAACTCCAAAAGATCTCTAGGAAAAGCAACTCGAAAAGCTAGGGAGCGAAACACAAACACTAAAAGGACCTACAGGCAACTCAAAAACCTGCTAAGGACAAGTGATTGGGAAACAAGCTCGACCTAGGCTGTGAGAAGAGTGCAACCTAGAAAAATATGGGATAAGAAGAGTGCCTAGAAAGGACACGTGCTAGAACAGAGCCTCCTATCTACCCTGAACTCAACAAGCCCAAATGCTATGCAAGGTAGACTAGGGATACCATACATAAAAGTAAGGTAGAGAAGCTCGAACCTGAGTCACACTGCTTGGCAGTGAGATATAGTCATGATGGATGAAGATCCATTCCTTGAAGCTCCAAAAGTAGTTGCGCTCACCCATCATCCTTATCTCAAAATTCCTTAAATGCGCTAGAAGTGATAGCTTGACATTGAATGCACAAATGAAGAAGAACCAACAGTGAGTCTTTGACCACTTGTTGGACCACATGTTCTTCTTCTCAACTGAAAAGGCTACACCAAAGAGACAGAAAAAGTCTATGCCTTGGTACTGGGTTAGTGAACATTATCTAGGGAAAACAGTACCAAGACACACGACTAGCAAGGATAGCAGCAAATGATCCAAAGCTCATTAAAGCATATAATCAACAGTTCAGGACATGAGCATGAAGATAGACGAATCAATTGCAGCACATACTATCCAAGATATGACAAAACTCAAACTATCCTTAATCCACAATAAGGCATAGGAGCAAGCAAAGAAGCACATAGCATATCACACATCAAATATACAATCAAAAGTAAAGCATGCTAGTGAAAGCTATGGTAAAGCTCATATATCCACAATTAACAATAAAGCACAATAACCATGTAAGCATAAGGCATGTTACATAACAAATCATGAACAAGGTATGCTAACATGGATATCAAGTAAGCAAGTGGATACATACAACAAAAATCAACACGAGCAAGATTAATCATGTACAAAACAACATAGGCTCGTGAAGACAAAACCAAGCTTATACATCCATGGAAATAAAGAACAACAGTCTAATACATGGATACATAAGCAAGAATCAATCATGAGCAATATAATAAAGGTACAAGACAGCACAAGCTCATGATGACAAAATCATGCTCATACAACCATGGAAATAATGAACAACAATATATTACATGGATATATAAGCAAGAATCAACAAGAGCAATATAACAAAGGTACAAAACAGCACAAGCTCATGTTGACAAAACCAAACTTATATATCCATGGAAATAATGAATAACAATCTAGTTCATGGATACATAAGCAAGGTAAAGGCATGATAAATGATATCAAAGAAGTGACACATGCCAATATGATACAAGTGAGCACAAAACAAGCACAACATGCCAAGATTGAATAATCATGAAGGTAAATGCATGAAGGTATAAGATTGCTCACAAAACATGTGAAGACACCGATCATGAAAGCACATGCCTCTTGGAGGCCATTATTGGGGTGGAGAACCATCAAGTGTCCCGATCATGTGAAGAAGCAAAAAGACCAGAACGCCTTAAGTCCATGTTCTCCAACTAGTGTTCTCGGTACCTACACATGAGAAAGGCAAGGTGTCCAAGTCTTGGATCCCGAAGGGTTAGAGAGCAAATACTTGGGAACCCAAACCTTGGACACACCACCACTAGAGGCAGTCGAACCATTATGTGAGTTAGAATGATGCGAATGATGGTCCATGCAAGAAGATCCAACATCAGCCTTGGAGGCACGCCGCGAGTGGACAACTCGATAAGGAAAACGAGGTCCATCTCTAGAAAAGCGGCGATGACCTTGCTTGAAAGCGCCATGATGAGAACCAACAAAAGCACCAAAGGAACTCACACATCCTCGCCGTGGGTGTGTACCTCGATGAACAAAACGAGGTCCACCTCTTGGAAAACGGTGGAAATCCTGCCTCGGAGCAGCTCGTGGACCAAAACCAAAACCAAGCAAACCATGTCCACGGTGCTGTCCAACACCACTAGAAAAGGTGTCAAAGAAGCCATCAACAAATTGAGTCTTCGTGCTAGGCTCTTTAGTGTGCATGTCATGAGAAAGACTATGCCCACTAGGAGACTTAGAATCATGAGCTCGACGTAAATGTTTTGCACGCCGAAAACAGAAATCTACATGATGTCCATTCTTCCCACAAAATGAGCAATGGTGTAAAGGTCTACTAGTAGACATGGTCAGAGAGGACGAAGCACCATTATCGCTCAAAGAAGAAGTCCTGGAAGAACTAACATCATGACTCGTCCTCGTATTTGCACTAGACTCACACATGCCATGAGAAAGACTATGTGTGTTCCTAAAGACACGACGACGCACTCGGTGCTCATGTTTCAAACGGCGAAAGCAAAACTCGAAAGTGTGTCCATCTTTCTTACAAAAGGTGCAATGATACTTCTCTTTTGAAGATGTAGTATCATTTGAAGAAGAAGCACCTTTGTCCTTTGAAAAACGTTGAACAACACAAGAAGAGTTCGAAAGAGTCGAATCTCCTAAAGAAGAGCTATTCAAAAAGATGGAACAAGAACCAACATCAAGTGACTCACTTTTAGCACAAAAGACTCGACTCGAATGCAAAGATTCAAGAGAAATCTTAAAAACATCAATTTGGAGTGAAGACAAATACAAGAGTCACAAGACTTGGCGCTCATATCATCGCAAAAAGAATCAATCTCGCTCTTCAAAGAAATGCAAGATGTGCAAGAATTTAATGATGCTTTTGAATTAAGCAAGCAATTTAAAGCATCAATTTTATTTTCTAAACAAGCACAATTCTTGCAAGAGACTAAACCATCCTTAAGCAATTTTTCATAATCAAAGCACATGCTACAAGACCTAGCTTTAATATCAATAATTTCAGCCTAGCATTCTCTAATAGCTCAAGATGAATGGAATTAGTCAATTTTAACTTGTCAAATTCAACAAGCATGCCTACATGAGAATCATAATTATTTCTAGCCATAGAAGTAAGATTGCCTATTTCTAACTTAGCATTGTCAAGTTCATGATGTAAGGCAACACAAGAATTACATGGCATAGAAGCATTTGATTTCAAAATTTCATTTTCAGCTTTTAGGCATGCAAGAGAATTATTTAAGTTATCCATGTCTATAAGTAATGAATCATAAGCACACATGGATGTTTTCAATTCGGAGAGCTCATTAGATAAATCACCCTTCTCTCTTTCTAATAATTTCATTTTTATCCTTAGAGCTAGCAATTTAGAATCATATGAATATAAGACATTTACAAGTTTTTCTTTGCTTACCTTGCTTAGCTCGAGTAGGGGATCATCCTCGGAAGAGTCATTGTGATCATCCTCGAAAAACTCTCCATTATGTTCATCCTCAAATGCCGCTGCACACATACCAATGGGCTCTTTCTCCTTAGGCTCCATGCGTATCTCATCTCTGAAACTAGGACAATCAAAACTAAAGAGACCGCCACAAATATCGCAGGAGAATCCCTCTGAGCAAACAACACCATTATTGCATCTTCAAATGTCTTGTCATGACTCACATCAACGATAAAAGAATCATGCCAAGATGCAAGGAAACGCTCACAAGTCGGCACACTAGTCGCCATGCTCAAAGATCGGTTAAGATCACAAAAGAGCAAACTTGGCTCTGATACCACTTGTTGGGCCAGGAAGGCGACTAGAGGGGGTGAATAGAAGCACGCTCAACTTTTCTGTGATCGGATTCAACACGATGTTTACTCCAATAGCTATGAAAGCTATGAAGATCAATCAACAAGCACAGTGGAAGACTTGTATTGAATCCAATCAAAACCCCGAAGTAGAATCAACAAAAACTCAAATCACAAAGCCTCGGGCGGTCTGACCTCTCAGAAATCAGGTCGAATATTTTGCCTAGCGGTCAGACATCTCACACGGGCGGTCTGACCGATTTGCTTAGCGGTCTGACCTCTCAGGAACCGGGTCAAATATTTTGCCTAGCGGTCAGACCTCTCACAGGGGCGGTCTGACCGATTTGCCTAGCGGTCTGACCTCTCAGGTGGGCGGTCTGACCTCTAGCACGATGAACAGGAAAATCAGCCCGATAACCGAAACTAAAATCGGTCTAACTTTTGATCTACAAGGCCAAACTTGACCAAATTTGGAACACACCTTCCTAAGGATATTAAGAACCTATTCCAAGCAACGATTGCAAAGATCCACATCAAAGTTTTGACCTTTTTCCATTTTACCGAAGGAGGGTTCAAAACCGGGCAAAAACCGAAAACGGTGATTGAGATGATTTCGTGGGAGGAATCAATCCAAGATGACTAAGGATGGTCTCCCATACGTCTTAGCACTCTCAATCACAGGAAGAATCAAGTCAAAAGCTCTCAAGAGCAAAACCCCCGAAAATCACCCTTTCTTTCACTAAAACCGGGCAAAATCAAAACTTAGATCCAAAAGCTTGCTCGTGGGTGGATGATGATCAAGATGACCTTAGATAGGTTCCCACATATCCCAGCAAGCAAGATCAAGAAGAAAAACCAAGTAAAAACTCCCGGATCAAAGAAAGCCTCAAAATCACAAATAGAGAGGATGAACACAAAGAGATACAATTTGTGAAATCTTTCTTTGGATTGATTGGATTGGATAGGTGGTATGTTTACAGCCACTCCATCAAGGAGGACAAAGCTCAACACTTGAGCACTCAAATCAATCCATCTCTCTAGAACCCTAACCTCCCACTAATCTCTCCAAGCCCTAACAACCAAAGCTAGGGTTTCCAATTGAAGGGTTGAGGAGGTGCTGGCCAGCACCCTCCTCTATTTATAGTGGAGGCTAGATTCTAGGGAATATTCCATTAGGGCACCCATTAGACCCTAACACACAATGGGTTAACACACGCACGCATTTTAAAGCGCTGTCTTCATCTTCGATTGACCTAAACCGCTTCACCATGCGCCGACCCGCGCCGCGGTTTAGCCAAAAGGTCACCAAGACGGTATTTGGTAAGATTACCAAAATACCCCTTCTCGGTCCTTCTCCGAAGACCGAGTCCAGATTGTGCGAAGCACTCGCTTGCTCCGCCACGTGTAGGTTGATCCAACGGCTCTCATCATGTCGGCAAGTCTCTCCCATCCGGCTCCCACCGAAACCACCATGGCACTTGCACCGACCCGCGCCGCAGTCCAACGATCGCGCCAGCGCGCGTTCGGTCACCTTTGTCCATCTTGCGCCCTTGAGTCCTCGACCTCACGGCATCCTTGATCGTTACGGACCTCGGCTCTCAAGCTTAGTCGATCCTCTCGCCGTTGACCGTCATAGACACGCAAGCCACACCGCACAGCAATAGACAAGCAAACACGAATCCGGGAACAAGTTCTTCACAACTTGACCCACGTTAGCCAAAACATGCATCATGCAACACATATGCACTACTGAACATGAACTTGACCTAACAAACACACATCGCCGCCACACGGGCCGATGACTTAAGTGAAAACCGGTCAGACCGCCACCCTTGGCCGGTCTGACCGCCCCTTCCGGTCTGACCGCCAACCAACGGCCGGTCTGACCGCTCCCCAGGGACTTAGCCAAAATTTCAACTCTGAAATCCGCAACCTCTCTGGAAATTTCAAACGAATAGAACTTTTGTCTGGAGGCTCCAAAAATTATGGGACCAAGAGTAGTAGAACCTCCTCTCTTGCCTACACCCTCTATTTTTGGCCCAGCTCAAAAATTCAAAGCCACTTCCATGGCGGTCGACCGCTCGGTCGATGGCCGTCGAACCACTGCTGGGCGGTCGGACCGCCAGCCACTCACCAGCAAAACAACCAAAGGCACGGTCGGTCTGACCGCCACCATGGCCGGTCAGACCGCCTCGGACTGACAACCACAGAACTTCACGGCGAGGGTTTCTCCCGACACCTCGACGCTATTGCCAATTGTTCAACACACTAAGATTAGGATCATATCCACATGATCTCCACATCCTCCTCTCTACATTACTGTCATCAAGCTCATCATATGATGCTTCCTCACTCGAGTCCATATAGGGAGTGTCATAGCCATCTTCCAGATTACCTTCATCCATAGGCAAGTCATTCAGCTGTTCAGTACATTTTGGGCTCTTCATTTTCTTTTTGAAAGCCCTGCACTGCCTTCTGATCTCTTCCACTTCTTCATCCTCACTTGAGCTATTATCTCAAGGTAAGTATTCACTATCTTCACTATCAGACACATCACCATGTAGATCAACAAGAGCGAGAGAATTTGTCTTTGCTTGTGCCTGAACCATGGCATCTAGAAGGGGACTTTTAAAAAGCCCTAAATGCACTCAAATCTTTCTCAGTCTGTTGGGGTGGTGAAGTCAAATTTATCATTTCATTGCTCTTGCCTGAAACTTGGGATTTCACAAGTTCATCATCTGTATACTCTTCTTCCTCATCTGTTTGGTCTTCTTCCTCATCTGTATACTCTTCTTCCTCATCTGTTTGGTCTTCTTCCTCATCTATTGTGATGGCCTCCACATACACATCAGCTACACCACCTTCAGTAATACAATCTGACATGAAACTGCATGCTTGGTCATCCACCAGTACTCTAAGACCCTGGTTCAATTCCTTCCTAGGAAAAAGCCAATGAAGATTAACTTCATCTGTTTCTCCAATATATCTCTCAGATGCCCTTTTAACTCGGGAAGGGGCACTTTATCACGCTAAATGTATGACATCGCCTCATCTCCCCCCCAAGTAATGCACATTTCTCCCATAATTGATGAACTCCCCATTAATGTGAAATCTCACAGTGAGCATATCAAGATTGTCCATACTGGAACACCTACAACACATAAAGAAGTCTCTGGATCATCATATTTCGATCAGTTTTTCAACTGACACCAAAACCCTATCTAGCATCGAAACCATTGCACACCCGAAGAATCAAAGCAAAAAAATAATCTCAACCCTAAAGAAAACTAAATATCCAGCATAGCGCGTCCAAAATTGAAGTAAAAAAATCCTCTCGATCATCAGATCTCGATCAATTTCTCAACTGACACCAAAACCCTAACGAACACCCAAAACATTGATAACCCGAAGAATCAAACCAAAAAACGAATCTCGACCCTAAAGAAAACTAAAGATCCAACATAGTGCGTCTTAAATTGAAGTGAAATTGTCCCTCCATCATCACATATTACCATCAAAAGTTCAACTTCACGAAAACCCTAACAAACACCCAAGCCATCCGTAGAATTGAGGTAACACAACACATTACACTAAGAGAGGAAGGGGCCAACGAACCTCAAACACGACGTGGATCACCGGATTCCTCCTGTAAGCATCGCCTCGCACGCACCGGTCGTTAGAGCCACCGCCGGCTATTCTGCGAAGAGTCCAAGCGAGAGCGCACGGGAAGAGAACCGAAGCGTAGGGGTTCAACGCCCTTAAAACTCACTCGGGTGGACCAGGTGTGCCACGTCCACTGCCACTTAGTGTGACACATCTGTGCTGAGTTGGCCGATTGTGGCCACGTCAGTAAAACCACCGCTCCAAATCGCTACGAGGTGTTAATTGACCGTTTTCGCAAATTCAGGGGGTTAAATAACCGGTTTTGTAGTTTAGGGGGTAAACCAGACTTTTCTGATAGTTCGAGGGAGTAAACCGGACTTTTTCCATAAATAAATGACCTTCCAGGCATGCCTTTATTTATCTGTGATGTGTCAAAGCCTATGAGCCTTGAGGTTGGAAAGGTTTCGGGCATAGCCGAATTCGGTCGTGTAAGCCCAATCCATGTTTATTGTCATCTAGAAAGCCCCATCCACGTCTCGTCCAGGCCAGGCCCAGAAAAACTAAATGCCATTGGACTCAATGTAGCCTGTAAGGCTATAACGGATCAAAGACCAAGAGCCAGGCTCCTCTCTGAAGCTGAAGCAAAACCATGTGATCTATAGGCCCTATTTGGCATGGCCATAGCTTTTTTGGAAAACAACTTCTAGCTGCTCTTAATGGCTGAAGGGTTGAACGGCTGGACAAGTTTGATGTTTGACAGCTTGATTTTTAGTTAGGTTAGCTGGTTATCTTGAGTTGGAAAATATCTAAAATGCCCCTGAGGCAAATGATGGCGCGATTCAGGAGGTGGTGGGGAGGTGGCAAGGTAGCGCAGCAGACAACAACGGTGCAGTCTGGAGGGATGAGGACGGTGTGGACGGTGTTAGGAGGCAGTGATGATGAGGAGGAAGGTCGGAGTCACTTCGGGACGATGGAGGCGGAGGGTGGCGCTGGCGGTTGGAGGCAGAGGAGGAGGGAGGCGAGAATTACCGACTTAGATCTAGTGCGCGCGGGCTTGGGGAAGGCGGATGGACGACAACAAGGTAAGAGGGAGAAGGCACGGGACGATTCCAGCGAGAGGAGGCTGAGGGTGGCACCGGCGGGAGGCGACGCTGAGTTCTTGAAATCCTAGTCGCCTCTCGACTCGGGTGTGGATGCGGGTAAGAGGGGAGGGGAGGAATGGGGGTGGGACAATGGAGTATGAGCTTTATATACATGGTACAAGGTGAGTAATTTCTGGCAACAACGGTGGCAAAGATGAAACTCTATCCCCTAAAAACCACAGAAAGCTAGGGATCAACCGGCTTGTGAGCTGCAGCTTCTCGTAGTACAAACCCAGCTGAAGCAAAGCCAAAAAGCCCCTTCGAAAGCATGCTGTTTGGGAGGGATTCGCCTTGTACGAAGCAAAAGTCGATTAGGAAGCTATCCCAAATAGGGTTGCAGTACGAGAGAATAGCTTGCTTGTGCCTAAGCACTGTTCAAATGCTACAAGGTTTTGAGCAACCAACGGTGTTAGGAACCATATGAAACACATGGATATCACATAAATTTCACAAGACTTTTGCACAACAAAATCGTATAATAGTATTGGAATTTATGGGTATGGCCCAAATAATATTCTTCATAAATTCTAGAAAATCCTAAAGGCTCAGTCATGCATGGTGTGAGGTGGAAAGTTTAGTACTACATTGCTACTCTAGGTGGACAGACGCCCATTTATAAGTAGGAGCATGTACATGCCTAGTTGAAGCAAGCAAAAGAAGACTACACGTGCGCTCGCTAGCTCGCCCTGCCCCGTGGTATGCACGTGAATGATGCGACGATTTCGGGTTTGGTTGTGTGTAGAGCGGCATCTTCTTTTTATATCTCATAATCCTACATGATGACATGGTACGGTTCAAACCGAACATTTGAATCACACTAATCCCACGGGGCTATTATGGCACACATCAATTGTGTTTTTATGTGATTTTAAATGCTGATGCTCGGTGATTTGCTTTCCTTCGAACTCATTTGTGTCTATATAAGGAGACATCTTCTCTATTCAAAGACATCTAAGAGAGAACTAGTATTGTCTTCTTGTTCCTTAGCACCGCGTTGTCTAACCACTCCATCCCAGTGACGGTGTGCACCATCACAGAGAGAGAAGTGTTCCGAAGCCAACGCCTCTCATGATCCTATACGGGTTGGGGCGAAATAAGTTTTTTGTAAGCGTTCGTGCGACTGCTCACGACCTCCTTCATCTTCGCATCAGACTCTACCGCGACCATCGCCGGGGCGATTCTTTGTAAGTCGCGGTGATCTCCTTTGTCTAGACTAAGTCTTGCTTGCTAGAATTTAGTCATGTGATGATAATGCTTCCTACTTTTGTTAGTAGAATTCCTATTCTAGCCTTTATTTCTTTAGCGCATATATATGAGATAGGTGTATTTGAGATTATAATCATACGTAGTTGTAAATATTCTTAGTATATATGTTGCTTTTGTACTAATCACTATTTTTGGAATTAAAATAATTGCAAAAGTATGCATATGCTTAACAAATAGTTCTTTCGAAATATAGATTTAGCACGAGACCATGTACTGGTTCTTCCGAAATTCCTACACACACCATTAAACAAAGGACTTGGCGGAGAAAATTTACAGTGACGACTGACGAAAGATAGATCTCTACTACTTAAAAATTAGAGTTGGTGGTCGTTCGTCCTCCCCACCCTCTTCGACGTCCATTGGATCGACGATCAGGACACCGAAGGCTCGGATCGCATCGCGCAGACAACAACAACCCTAGCGTCTCCTGTGCCCACGCCTGCCTTCCACTCACGCGCGTCTCCCACTCTCGGGCCCCACCCGTGCGCCCGCCTCCCACTCTCCTCTCCGTCCCCACCTCCGCCCCACTCTTCTCCTCGCGTCTTAGCCCCCACCCCCACCCCCGCCACCACCACCCCCTCTTCTCCTCTCATCTTGTGCCGCCGCACCCTAGATTCACGTCACCACTCCCTCTCACATCTAATGCCGGAATCACACCCTGGATACCGCCGTCCTCCCTCCCTCTCCCCTCTCTCTCACACCCCCAACCGCGTCGCTCGCCTCCCATTCTCCTATCCGCCTCGTCTCCGCCCATTCCCCCACCACTGTTGCCCGCTCTCTTCCTCTCATCTGCGCCGCCACCGGATCCAGCACTGCCAAGCCTGGGGACACGCGAGAGAGGAAGATGATGGTGATGGGGTGCTCGGGGATGGCTGGATCTTGCGGCGCCAAGTTAGCATGCCCTCGCCAATTGGCTTTCCTCCCCCGCCTTGGCCCCGGTTGCAATCTACACCCACGTCCACCTGCTCTTCTCCTTCGGCGGCGGCTCCCACAACACCGCCATGCCGCGGTGGTGGCGCCCTTAGCATCATGGTGACGATGACCAATGTAAGCTTCTCAACTCCAACCGCAAGCACCAGCTGAAAGGTCCTCCCATTCCCATTCCCGTCAACTCCCTTGGCAATCACCCAACTCGACTAGAGCAAATGTGTGATGGTTCCAATCAACGAACGAACATGCGAGGATGAGAGATGGCATCGAGGATGGTGTCCAAGGACATCATCAGGCCGCGGGGCTCTGCCACTAGCATCATCAAGTTCTTCGGTACATACACGTCGCCCCCTCCACCTCCCTAATCGCTCATCCGATAGGTATTTGATGGAATGCTTCAGTCGTAGGTTACGTGGCAAACAGTTGCGCGGGCCGGGAACAACAACGATGTCGAGTGTTAATTTCCTTTGAAATGGATTTGTGAAAAGTAATCGGCTTTGATTTATTTGTGTTTAGTCTGTGTGAGGAGAGCTTTGCCAAGGTGAAGAAGTACGGGCTCACCATGTTACTCATGCAGGACAATGGGGTCAAGGCCTTCATCGCCAGCATCACCTCCTAGCTCTCAGCTTTGTTCCCATTGAGATTTCCCTGTCCTCCTCAATTCCTGCACTAGTTTCATATTGCAATTAGCTTACTATTTTGCTTACGCATTGATTTGTTGTGCGACTGAAAACTGCAGAGTGGCTCGAGGCCGGGAAGCTCCAGAGGATTGTTCTTGTGATTATGAGCAAGGCCACCTCAGAGGTGTTTGAGCGCTGGAACTTCAACATCGATAGTGTCGATGATCGAGTCGCCGATCTTACGAAATAAAAGGAGAAATAGCACGTAACTTCTTGGGAAAGAATGGAATTGCTCCTTATTGGTACGAACTGGTTGTTACAGGGGGTGCCTGCGATTAGGCAGTGGACTATATCTAATTACACTGAGAGTAATGATCGCTAGTTTACTATATCAGGCTTGAAACATGAATCCAATGCTAATGCCTATGCTTCAATCTGATGCCTCCTTTTTCTCTAACTCCGATTGCTCTATCTTTAAATATCTTCTGAAGAGGTGGCAGTTACTCCTGGAGAGACGCCTGTTGTGGAGTGATGCGATTGGTCGGAGAGAGGTGACGGTTAATAAAGTATCAACCGTTCTATGGTTGAGTGTCCGTGAGACACTCAACCGTATGGTAGTTGTTGTCAGTGTTCGTTGTTATATAGCGTCATGTGGCATGGAATATATGACATGTGATCCATTCATCACACGGTAAGGAATATTCTAGAGTTTGATCCAGATACCAGTTCATAGCTTTTACGAGCAGTTGGTCGGAGGCTAGGATCTCTCCCGACCAGGGTACCCATTCAGGTAACCTCAGTAATCCTTACGACCAGGAAGGTCGTAAGCCTTAGGGGTTATGACCATGAAGACGTACGGACCTTTTATCATGTATTAAAGAAATACATGGTGATTTTAATCCTCGTCAGCTAACCCCTGAACTTTTAAGTGAATAGGTCGTGTGAACACTTTATCCCGATGAAGTCATACCAGGCAGACCTTCATTTAATGTCGTGACATTCGAAGCGGTCTATATTCACTTTAAAGTTGAGAACTTGCCTTGGGAACCAAAGAGTTTTTTGTTCGTTGGACTTTTGGCAACCCCTGATTGCGGTTAAAGATCTGAAGCTATAAGATCCCATTGCGCTGGAGCATCAGGTCCTTACGCTTTCAGATCTCTTTCATCTCCAACATTCTTGCTATAAATCCTTACCGACCTCCCCCTTTTTTTTTCTTCTTCGAGAGCTTTCCCCGTCCTCCGTTCATCTTCTCAAAAGATCGCATCATGTCTGATTCAATCACCAAATGGGTAGCCTCAGATTTGAGCGAGAAGAAGCTTGAGGCATTGGAAAAGATTAGAATGCTCCCGGATAAGAGTTTGATCAAATGGAGAATGGCATTCGGAGAACATTTTCTGAGTCGCAAGGAAGGGGAAATTCCCATCTTCCAAGCTTATGTGGAGTGTGGGCTGAGGCTACCAGCACACAAGTTCCTTTCCTGAATTCTAGAGCATTATGGGGTCGAATTGGTGAACTTAGCCCCAAACTCCATCGCTAATATTAGCATATTCGCATATCTGTGCGAGGCGTACCTAGGAATACAACCAAATTTGAAGCTCTTTAGGTACTTCTACCGGATGGCGATGTCAGGAAGATCCACAGCGGGTCTCAGAGAATGTACACTGCGCTACGCCTTCACGACGGGAAGGCCGATGAGTACATTTTGATGTTCTTGAAATCTTCGTGGTCGTCATGGAAGAAAAGCTGGTTCTATATGACGGTCACAAAGGACGATGTCCTTTACTTTGATGGCAAGAGGGCAAGCGAAAACCCAAAGTAGAGGGAAACCGTGGAGAAGACAGGGATGGTCGGAAGATGGGTGGAGGCCATCCAAGACTTAAGGAGGAAGGGTTTGACTTCTTGGCATGTGGTGAGAGATTTCACCATGCGCCGAATTAGTCCTCTGAAGCTTCGAGACCATTCCCTGTTATGGTACATTAGTCGTGACGAAGGAATCAAGAACTCCAAGGATGGTTAGTCTTCACAAAGTTACGACCAGTACATAGTCTTGCTTGATTGATTATTTTACAATCTTAAAATCTATTTTGCTCTGTGTTTGAAGTCCTTTCCTCTGACGAAGTCAGAGATCGAGTGAAAATGATTTGCGCCGGGGAGTCTAATAAGAAGACTTCATTCTCTGGTATTTTGGCAATTGTCTCTGAAGAAGAGAGACTAAGGAGACTTAAGGTAGATAATCACTTTTTTCTCCATATTTTAGATATATTATGATCAGTTTTTATTCACTCTAATTTACAGGCGGTCGGGCTAAAGATTATCGAATCCCTTGGGGGTTCCGATCCTACCATAGCTCCGTCCGAGTCCTGCCCAGAGGTCATGGAAGAAGATGGTCCTCTAGAGGTAAAAGAGCGTTTGTAGGAAGAAATATATATTTTAGATGGAAAAATTTCATCACCTAATCAAATTTGATTTGACTTAGGTGGAAAAGATGAAAGACTCGCAGAGCAAAGCTACAGAAGTCATAAGCCCCAGAGTGGTCGTTCATGACCTAACATTTGTTACATGAACAACTGCTCTAGAGGCTGATGATGTCTCCAACCAGATGGTCGAGAATATCATTTCTGACCTCTTGTTGGAGGATACAAGGTACGACTCACCACCCTAGGGTGAAAACGGATCGGATAGTTTCCACCGATTCTGACAAAAACAGATTCTAATGTCTCGGATCGGATTTTCCTGATAATTTTCTGATCGGAAGCGAATTGACGGACTGAAACGAATACGGATTATCCGATAAGACGAGTCCGGATATCCGATTTCACCCAAAAGAGAAAAGGGATTTTAATTGATTTTCGAATTTGAAAATGCAACAAATCAAATGGTCTTTTAGAAAATAGCAAATAGAGTTCAAAAATCTTAGAAAAATCACAAAATTCATTGAATTATTTTTAACTTAATAAAATTAATTCCAACTTAAAGTTGGTTTTATTTTTGTATATAAATTATTTTAAATTTCTAAAAATAGAAAAAACCTTTTTAAAATCCAGAAAATTCAATAAATTAATTAAAATTTTCTTTTTCACTTTAAATCCAATAAAATCCCAGAAAACTCAATAAATTTTATTTTTTACATTAAAAACTAGGAAACTAAATAATTGACTTTATTTTATTATTATTTTCCTTTTAACCTTATTATTTTCCTTTTAACTTAAAAACTCTTTTAAATCTCACAAAATCCAATAAAATAATAACTTTATTAATTTTATTTTTGGTAACATACTTTGGGATGTTACAGTCATTTGCGTATAGATTAACCATCCAGTCTAATCGATGTTAGTTTGAACTAAATTTTATGTATATGATAAACTAAGTGTGAATGCGTGATAACTTTGTGAGTTATGACTTATGAGCTAAATATGGTAAACTAAGTGTTATATTTGTGATGAACTAGTTAATGTAACTTGCTAGTGCCAATGTTATGTGTGGTTGCTGAAAATATGAACAATTCATGAATGTTTACATCAAATAAATTAGTTATATGTTTTCGTTAATTTCTAGCATACAATTTAAGAGGTTTTCATGTTCCGAAAAATATCTGTGACCGTATTCATTTCGATTCGTATTCGCTTCGTATTTGTATTCAATACTATTCATATTCGTATTCGTATCCGAATCCGGGAAAAAAAATATGAAAACAAATATGACAAAATTATTATCCGTCCGTTTTCGATCCATTTTCACCCCTAGCCCTGCCAGTTCGGAAACGACGAAATTGGCTGAGAAGAAGAGGAAAGCTAGTGCGATGAATTTTACTTCGATGCGTTATAAGGTTAAAACCAAAAAACCGACCAGGTTCGTATAAATGAAAAAGTCATGTGAATACATACCTTGGACACATTTTATATTGGAAACTTGAATTCCCTTTTCTTCTTTTGTATAGGTTTTCTGGTGTTCTAGTTGTTTCTGACCAGAGCATACCTCAGGAAGAGATTCCTGAGGATGAGGTGGTCGTGGATGTTCCCAACCAGAATGCTCCTCAAGCAAAGGTTGCTAAGGATGAAGTGGTTAAGGAAGCCCCCGAGCAGGCATCAGTGCCAACATCTGCTCAAGATCCACTAGTGATTCTAACTCCGTCTGTGGAGGTAGACATCCCCGAAAATCCTCAACAGATTCCACCCCCTATTGGTAATTCTTCTCAATCTAACAAGTTTCCTTTTCACCTCGATTTATCGAGGATAAGGAGCTTGATGAGGCCTGAGGGAAAATATCGGACCATCAAGCCAAGATAGGCTCCGATATGATTTTTGTCAAATATAATAATGTGGCAATTTGGGTGAATATTTACGACCACTTTCATAGCTCTTCTTCTGAAATTTATTGAAAACTTATGAAGAAGGGTGCTATTTTTTTGTAGCAGGTGGTCGAAAATTACGCTGTGATTGGAGGTCTAACCCAGCGAATAAGGCTCCTGGAGCATAAACATTCCGAATTGAAAAGTAAGACATTTTCTTCTTAACTTGTCTTTTTACTCTTTACTATCTTGTCCCTCTTTTGCAAATTAATTTCTCCCTTATCACTTGTGATAGATTTGGAGGAAATTAAAGACGAGATCATGGCTAAAGAAGCCATGATAGTAAAGCTCAAAGAAGAGTGCCAAGCCAAGGATCAGTCGATCACATATGTGACGATCAGGCAGAAAGAAGTTTTTGACTCTTGTGAGAAAGAAATCAAAGGTAACTGGTCATAGACTTGACTAGTATACCATGTCTTCAATTCATGTGTATGTTAACTTTTATCTACTCGTGTAGAGAAAACTCAAGCACTTAAAAGAGCAGAAAAAGCTCTTGAGTTCGATCGTGGCCAAGGGGTTGAACTTGAGCGAAGTCTTGAAGACAAAGTCAAGTCTCTGAACAAGATGCTCTTTGACCTGGGGTCGGGAATGCAATTGCCCATTTTGAGAGACCCTGCAGAGAAGATCAATTTTCTTGGCCATCAACTCGAGGACCTCAAGAATGTGATAACAACTTTTCGAGAGAACCATGCCTGGACAATAAAGGAAGCTATTGCAAATGGAGTTAGTATTGACTTGGCGAAACTAAAGGCTTTCGATCCCTCTATTCATCTTGGAGCTTGTCGGTGTTTTAGAACCGATCTTACGTAAAGATTGTTTGATTCGGGGGGTCTCCACAATTGATCACGCAGACGAGAGAGACACGGGGATTTTTATACAGGTTCGGGCCTTCTCAGATGAGAATAATAACCCTACTCCTGTGTATCTTGTATTGGGTGTCTGGATTACAATCAGCAGAGGGTCTTACTAACTGTCTTTCCAAAAAGCCTCACCTCACTATCTCTAAAAGATATCTATTTATACTATACTGTTGGGGCAGTTGTCGTTCCAGGCTAATTAGGCTCATTATTGCGTAATAATGAGAGTAATTACCGGAGTAGTAACCCCCCACACTGTTCAACGGTTATCAATTAGAGATAGTGGGAAATTATCTGTAGTTATTTCAGGCATAACTACGTATTTTGACTGCTTGGATTCTCACCATTAAATGGGCCTTCTAACAGTGGACCCAGTTAGTCGTGAGGAAGTCGTAGCAGAGCTGGTCATAGCAGAACTTACGACAAGGGGGGTAGTCGTAGAAAAGCTTACGACTGGGTACTGGTCGTAGAAAGACTTACGATCGGACGTAATCGTAGCAGGACTTACGATTACACTATAGTCGTAGAAATACTTACAACTAGGGGGTAGTCGTAGAAGAACTTACGACTACCTGACTTGCTCTTCCCTTATAATATTAAGGAGTATGCCATGTGACGTCATATTACATGATTATGGAATAATAAAATGAGGATTATTAGATTCTCGTCATCTAGCCCCAACTTCAAGTGAAAATAGCTTACTTGACCGAAGGGTCATAGATGATCTTTTGACCACTAGGAGGTCGTAGGAAGAACGTTGAAGGAAAAACTCTTCAACAAATGTTTCTCTCGACCAGAAATATGCTTGATCGAGTTAATTTGTTAAGAATGTTACGATTGCAAGATAGTCGTAAAATATCTTACGACTTCAGAGCAATCGTGGCCTTATGATCGGAAGCAAAACTTTTCCGATTGGCTTTTCATTTGACCCGGGGGTCAAGGTGGTAATTTCACTTGAGGTGTGAAAAGTGTCTTGGTACTTTCGAATGGGCAGTTAAAAGTCTGTCCGTCGGAGCAATTCCCGAAGCGGTGGAAACTGTTGGGATTCCACGGCGTTTTGTTCCAGGCGCGTGGTTATAAAACGGACCGTGGAGGTAAAACTTAGGGTTCTTACTTCTCCACCCAACAGTTTGTTGCTTTCTCGTCTCTTCCGCCGCCGGTGATTCCGTACACTTGCTTGGAGCTTTCCCTACTACTAAATCATTTTATCTTCCCATAGAGTCGTTTCATTTAATTAACCCTTACTCCTTCCAGAGTGATTGATTGAAATAAAACGACTCCACGAGGCTTCGACTTGTACCCAGGAGGAGATGAAGTCGATGAAGATAAATCTTCAAGACAACATTTCACTTCTGAACATTATACTCGATGGGCTCCGCGCCGGGAGGGTCGCCCCTCGCGATGGAACGATGGCCGCTCATACGAGTGCCATTGGGGAACAAGTCGGTACCTTGCAAGAGTTGGTGTCTACTCTGAAGACCAACCAGAATGATTCGATAAGGGAGGCGGTCAAAGGGGCTGTGAGCTTTGTTTTAGCAAAGCTCAAAGCCCATGATCCTAACCTTGACCCTTATTATGTCGAAGCCGACTTTGACTGCGCCGAATCTGAAGTAGAACGACTGATCGAGGAGATGCAGTCGATCGGCGAGAAGGTCGCGGAGGAGATGCAGATA
This sequence comes from Ampelocalamus luodianensis, assembly GCA_036346255.1. Classification (NCBI taxonomy): domain Eukaryota; kingdom Viridiplantae; phylum Streptophyta; class Magnoliopsida; order Poales; family Poaceae; genus Ampelocalamus; species Ampelocalamus luodianensis. The sequence goes on from CM070633.1 coordinate 44,208,744, forward strand.
GAGTCTCCTTCATCAGAGTAGTTTGTAATATGAACTCGCAAATACAAGTCCTTTTTTGGTGATGTAAAGATAATTGATCCTTTCTTCTTTTTGAAATTATCTCGTAGAGTAGTTAGTAACTCGTAAGACAATAATAACAAAGGAAGAAATAAGCGGCGGTCTAGGATCACGCTAGTGCACACAGTGTCAACATAGGTGAATATCAATCCACACAAGCGATAAATAAAGTAAACAATTAGTTTGAATAGCAAATAAGGGTTTTGACCTTATGGTCGGGTTTACACTTATTGAGCCACTCAGGGCTAACAGAGAATAAAATAGCAGCGGAACAGAGATAACTTCAGCGTAGATCCCATTAATTCACCACAGAAACCGACTGGGATCCAAATCTTAACGATCAGCGACCTTTGGCGAACTCCTCCTCGAAAGCAGGCGTAGACTCCTCCTCTTCTGTAGGTTTGGGCGCAAGTTTTACAACAAGCGTGAGTACACAACCGTACTCGCAAATCATACCACAGAATGCAATTTATAGATGCAGGCTTATTCCAAAAGAAAAGGCTTCTGTGGTTCTTTTGCGTAAAAGCCACTTTTGCAATTGAATACAATAATAAATTGAAATGCAGTTCAAAACAAATAGTCAATATTAATTTAACAGTTATTTTCACAAAGACACAAAGCTAACCAGATTATTTCACATAGCCACATGACTTAGGTCACATAGCTCTCATCCCACATTTTATGAAAACTACCCCTCGTGTGAAATCCCCGAGCATGTCCATGACCGCGGATGTGGCTATTTGAATAGATTGATTTAACACTCTGCAGAGGTTGTACACTTTACCCACACAATACAACTAGTGTTGCAAGCACTAATCATAACAAAACGGTTCAGAAACTTCATCTTAACATTGACACTCCCAATGTGCTTACAAACCGCTATGCCAACCCAAACGGAGCGCTTTGGCATAACACACACCGCTGGACAGGGACATGGCGAACCACCCCGTGATGCGACTACCTTGTAGTACACACCTCCACCCATAGCCTAACCTACCACCTGAGTAATCAATACCAAGAATCCATAACCTACTAAGTTAGGACCGTTCCATACCAGGCATGTGGTCGTACAGTAAGGCGCAGTTCAATGGCGCACAAAGTTAAGTCCTTAACTGACCAAAGCAAGACTTCCCTTTTCTAACTAGGTCACGAAGATTATCATTCCCATTCACAAAGTCCACCATATCACGAAGTATCCACCACTTGCCTCAGTCTAAATCCTTTCCCACCCAGTTGGTTTTAGTGCAACACATGCTATCACGAAATAATAACACATAGCACACAGTTTTACACAAAGTTCCATAGTCACTTAATCAAATTTAATATTTACAACTTACATGAGATGTGAGACTCGTAGCATGGCTAAGCAATTTTACTCGCATCTAGCCAACCCATGTTGCTACTACAACATTGCCAACTAATAACCAATCTAGGGTGACAAGGAGTTATGGCATACAAAGTCAAGGTGATGATAACAATTTGGATGATAACTATACCCAAAAGCATTTAAATACATAATTAAAGTAGAATGCAATACTTTGAAACAAAGTAATTTGAAAACTGAGTTCAAGATGATCAAAGGTATGACTCGCCTTGGAAAAGGTCTAAGTACTGGTCTTGATCTTGAGGTGCTCCTTCTTCTCCAAAATTCCCCGACGAATCGACGTCTACTCGCAAACGAGATAAATAAAAAAAAACAAATAAATAACAGAGTCAAAACAAACTCCAAAAATTAAATAAAAATATCAGATAAATAGAGCTCGAATTTAGATAAATTTTGGAATTTGAATGGGCTCAATCGAGTTCGGATGCAAAAGTTATGGGCTCTGGAAGATTCAAAATCTAAAGAAAAACCCTAAATTGGATTTTTTAGAATTTTAGAATTATTTCTTAACAGAAAAATTGAATTATTACGCAAGCATGATGTCAGCACAGGGATTTCGGGAATTAAAAGAAATAAAAAGAAAACACTGAAATGTGGGACCCACATGTCGGCGAGATGGCTCACGGTGGACTAAGCCCACCGAGCCTCGGGATCTGGAGACCGGTGGACGGTGCCACGCGGGCGCACACGTGCCTACTGACACGGCACCACGCACGCGACACGTTGGCAGCGGGCTGTGCTGGCGCTGATGTGGCGCTGACGTGGAGACCCAACGGCGGCGGCGGCTCGGGAACCAAGGGTTCCGGCGAACAGCGGGGCTTCGCCGGCGGTGGATGGTACAGGCGTGTAGAGGGTGCGAAGGCGAACTCGACAAGGGGCTCACTGGTGCACGGGGGCAACTGTGGCGACCGGCGGCGTGGTTTAGGCGGCGGAGGATCTTCGGGCTCGACAGCGACGACGCTGGAGGGGTCTCTCGGCGAAGGCGACGGCGATTCCGAGATGCGGGCGACGCGGCGGTCCCGAAGGTGGCCTCCACTGACGACGATTAGGTCTGGAACGACGACGATGGCGAAGGGGTCCTTCGGCCAGCGCTGAAGACGAAGGCGGCGGCTAGGGCTCCTGGCGACGATCTGTTGGCGGCGGCTAGGGTTTTCGGGGGCGGTGCGACTCGAGGTGCGGGGCACAAGGGTCCTCGGGGCCTTAAATAGTCCCGGAAGTCGTGTCCGCGAAGAACACGGCGCGACGGCGGAGAAGTCGGGAAGGAATGTGGAGTCTACCTCGGAGACGATGATGACATGGCGGGGTGGGACCCACACGTCAGCGGCTGGGGCTCGGACGCGGACGCGGCTGCGAAACGGACTCAAAGGATCTGACCGCCCATCCAAGATCGAACGGCCCAAGATCAATGGGACGTTCGGACCTCTGAAAAGATCACGCGCATCTAGCCATCCATTCTTGATCGAACGATGGAGAATGAGCGGGCGCTCGGAGAGAGAGAAGAGGCTGACAAGCGGGGCCCGCATGTCAGTCGGAGGCGGCGCGGGCGTGGGCGATCTGGGCTGCGCGTGGGGTTTGGGCCGGAAAGGGGAATAGGACTGGGCCGGGGTTTTGGATTTCTGCCCGAAGCAAATATGAGATTTTAAATAGGTTTTCTATTTTGTAAAATACGAGAAATTCAAATAAGCAATAGAAAATAGCAAATGAACTCAGAAAAATTCTAGAAAAATCTAAAAAATATATTTGAGAACATAGAACCCAAATAAAATAGTTTTGGCTATTGTTCATGTTGGGATTATTCACATTAAATATTTTTGATTGTAAAGTCTAATATTAAGTTTTTGAATTAAATTCAGATAAAACCAAATGGTGACCTTTTCTCCCTACTAACTATTCAAAAGATTTTTAAACTCAGAAAATTGGGATGTTAAACTTACCCTCTTTTGTTTTCCCCTTCACCCTCCTCTTGGTTTAGACCTCCCTCTCAGTCGAACCTCCTTCTGAGGACTCGTTCTCCTTCGTTCGAGCTCCGATCAGAGTGATTTGAATTCCTAACCTCGTCTAAATTCAGTACCTTTCTTTTAGCTCTAGTTTGATAGGTTCTTTGATCTTTATTTGGAGTTATTTTAGTTACTTATTTGGCTTTGTTCGCATGTGTAGATTCCGACGTTTTGGAAGACTTCGTGGATCTGACGAGCTCGACAGAAGTATCCCAACTCTTCTTCGAAAGCAAGTCGTGGACCTTTGATCATATTGAACCCATTTTATAAAAGTATATTGTTTCATATCAACATGCATGACTAATTGTATAAAACTGGTTTGGGAACTAGCTAAATACCTACTCAACAGTATGTTTCCTTGATAAATTGCAAATGACATGTTGACATGTACCCTTGGACACCATAGGTTGGGTAATCTTAGTTGGACATTGTTGTAATACCAACATATGTGCGTATTATGCTTAGTCATGCTTTAGTTATCCGATGCACTCTTGTTCATACTCAAAGAATGATAAACTTGACTTAATGATATATAGAATTGTGGCGGAGCCACTGCTTTTAAAAGATGTTGTGCTATGGCAATGGTTTTCGTTTGGCTGGGTTGAACCTAAAATGATTTCTTACTCAGGTGAATGATCGTGCAACAAAGGGGGTGCAGGAAGTACATTGGGATACATTTGTTTTGCCTGAGTAACCTCTAAGGACTTAACTTTGTGGGTCATTGATCTAGGCAATACAGTGCAACCACAAGTTCATTTATGAGGTGGACTGGGCTAACTAATTAGCAATACTTTGAGTCAGTTCTGTTTTGGTTGAGAATGGCGCAAGAGGGGCCCAGGAAGGCGAATCCTTAGCGAGCAAAACCGAATCAAAACAGAGCTTTGTAAAGTCCTTGACACGTTCTCTAGACTGCTCACCTAAGGTAGTGATTGGTGGAATCGACGGATGCCAAACCAACTAAAGAAGTCATGTTATACGGGTAAAGTTGTACAACCTCTGTAGATTGTAAAATTACTCGAATAGCCGTGTCCCCGGTTATGGACAACGCTTGGTGATTTCACACGAGGAGTAGTTTTTCTCAAAAAGGTGGTCGTGGGCATTCACGAGTGGTCGTGGGTGTCCACGAGCGATCATGGGAGTGGTCAGGGAAGTGAACAGGGTGTTCACGAGCTGTTTTAAAGTACTTGTTTACTTATGTATTAATCTTTCAACTCATGATTTGCAATCTACTTATTATATTTCTAGTCAATACTGCTTTCTGTAAATTAACCATATAGCTATTCTTGTCAAGCCCTGCATGAATATTATTTGTATACACTTCTATATGGCTTGCTGAGTACATTCAAAGTACTCACGGCTTTTTGCCCCATGTTTGATCAGTCGAGGAGGGTGAACCAGGGAACTCAGAGTTCTACGAAGAGGAGTACTTCGAAGACCTTGCGAGCTAGGTCGCGTCCTCCACTCAATTGCCTGTAGGCATGTCGGATGGCTTCCACAGATATTTTGTTCTCCGCTGCTTGTAACCTCTTGGTGTTGAGCCCTACGTGACAACTCTGTAACAACTCTGACCATAAGGTATTTTACTAATAGTAATATTAATTTGTCTGCTTCTTGGATATGATTTCATCTTTGTTGAGACTGTGTGAGCTAGCCACTGATCATGGGACTAGTTCGGTTTGCACAGAGGGTCTCGGGGTTGTTTACCCGGGGTCCCGACAGATATCCTTCAGTACCTTTGCTGCATTACTCATGAATCATGATAGGTATTGTTTTGCTTTCGAAAATTTCAGTTCATAGAATAATTGACAATCTTTGCCTATTAGTCACAAGAAATCCAGATATTACCTGAATTGTTTTTTAGAGTTTCTATCAACTGAATAAATCTGAATGAAAAGTTATTTTGTCCACCAGCACAACACATAAATTTTACCTGAATTATTTTTAGTTTGTGAGTCTCAAAACTTGGAATATTGTTCATGTCTAGTACATGGATTTCTTGCAGGATAGCAGATACTCCAATGTACTTAATCTTGGATGGGAGGATGGCCTTCAAGTTGTAACAACGATGTGAGTTTCCTTGTCCTCATTGATTAGCTTTTTTTAGATATTGGTCATGTGCAAATGACAACCATACACTATTTGAAGGGCAATCAAAACTGCTTTGCTTGAAATATAATGTTTCTTTTCTTTTAGCCTCTGCAGATGCGTCTTATTAGATATGGAGTGGTACAACTCCGATGATCATAGTATTTCTTGATGTTAGTTGCCTAGGTTCTGAAATCAGTAGAGCTTGATACCTATCGACGATTGAGTCGCCGATCTTACAAAATGAAATAGAGGAAAATGGCAAAGACTTCTTGGGAGAGAATGAGATTGCTCTTTATTGATATGAACTGGCTATTACAGAGGGTGTTCTTGACAAGGCAATGGACTAACTCTAAGTACATAGAGTGTATTGCTTGCTATGCTCTTGAATCAGACTTTAAACATGAATCTAATGCTGATTATGGTACTTCAATCTGATGGAATGTGATTGTCTGCTGATCTTCTCCACTGGATCTCTCCCTTTCTGTCGTTTGTGTTCTCCTTTAAGTAGTCGATGAAGTGGTGACGGTTAATTCTTGAAGAGACGCCTGCTGGAAGTGTCGCGATTGGTCGGAGTGAGGCAGCAGTTGATGAAGTATCAACCGTTCGGCGATTGATATAAGGGAATGATGTAACCACATGAGGGTTATTGTCAGCGACTTAGAGCCATGAAACATCGTGTGGTTTGGGGTGATTAGGCACATGTTCTATTCAACACATGGAAGGTATATACTTGGAACCGAGTCCAAGTACTAGTTCATTATTTCTATGAGCTGTCATCTGATCGGGGGCTAGGTATAAGACCTCATCCGACCAGGGTATCCTTGATGTAACCTTTGGAATTCTTACGACCATAAGGGTCGTTAGCCTTAGGGGTTAGGACCACGAAGTCGTACAGTCTTTAATTATGTATTAAGATAATATATAGAGATTTTAATCCTCGTCAATACCTAAATTTTGTTTTTTGACACTTCATTTTGAGAAGCATTAACTGAACTTTGCTATTCTGTTAGTTCCATACATCTTTGTGTTGAAATGGAAGTAGTAGTTTGAGATAAAATAAATTATTCATTTATGACTTTGTTTGTTGTTCCGTAGTAATGCACGGGCACTTAGCTAGTGTCAATAAAAGAGAAAAAAAAGCATGAACCAATGAAAAGGTCGCCTCTTAAGGATTGAGATTCTCTGCATTAAAGGATTCAAATTAAAAGATCTATAGTGCATAGGCATTAATAGCGATCTCCACCGTCTAATTAAAAATCGAAAGTCGAGATCAATAGATATAGTGTTTTTGCCACAAGGTTTTCATTACATTAAAATTACTACAATATCTTTTCTACGGTTGTTACAGTATCGCGGTAGAATACTATCGCGCACTCGCTAACTGCTTCCTCGTATCGTCTGCTTTCCTCCACCGCTTAGCCCTTTCAGATACTAGAAGTATAATAAAGTCACGAGTGGTCAAGAAGTGGAATTTTGGACATAATTGGCCCCCTACAGCAACATAATTCCTAAACTAGCCCCACTAACATCAAAATTCCATTTTTAGCCCCTTCATAGTACATGTTTCCGTTGGACATCAAGAATCACCGCCAGGCGTCTGCGCAGATCCAATTGTTTGTTGTCGGATTAGGCCCCAAAGGTGCCGCCTGGATCGCTCTCGGATCGCTCTGTTGGCTGCCGCCTCGCTCTCGCGCGCGCCGCCGTCGCCTGGCCCCCTCGCTTGCTCGTTTTGGCGCCACGCGCTGCAATGGAACGGCCAGGCCCCGGCTGGCCTTGGTTTTGATTATGCCAACAGTGTTTGAGTGAATGATGCATAAATTGAGTGGGACGCAAACGCAGCAGCGGTGCCATTTTCAGTTGCGAGGTGGAGAGGAAGAGAACCAGAGAGGAAGAGAGCCAGAGAGAAAGAGAGCTCGCGGAGGAGTTGAAGTTCGTTTTGTTACGGAAGTTGTGCATCGTCTTGTCAGCACCTAGAAAAAGGTTAGTGTCATTCACATCCGGTCATGGTTTTACCATTGTGATTAGGATATAATTAGATGATTTGTAGTTTCTTATTGTAGCAACTGAGTAGTTATAATTGTGTAGTCCGTGTATTTTGACTTAGTGTTCGGACATAAAATTAGAAGACTTAGTGTGATTAGCACGTAATTAGAAGACTTAGTAGTTAGCAATATGATTAGCCCGTAATAAGTTGACTTAGCAGACTTATTATTTTTAGTGTTCTAAATTTTAACTCGGTGATTTGCATAGTGTGAGGAACTTGACCGTAAAAAAATAAAAATATTTGGAGGCCATTTAACGAAATAGAAATAGAATTGAAATAGAGTCGCTGACGGTCAAGTCCCATTGAGCTCATGGTCCATAGACTCTTGACTAGGCATGTTGACCTTCGGTCCATGCACTATGCCATGGACCGAGTCAATGACAAACAGATCCCACCTATCAGTAGGCTACTAATTTTGAAATTAAATGAAAAAAATAATACTATGCAGTAGACCCCGCATGTCAGTGGTAGAGACTAGGTAACTTGGGTATAAAAAGTTTTAAATGCATTCGAAAATTCTGAAGTGATTTATTTTTGCACTGTAATTAGATCAAGTTAAAAAATTCATAACTATTAGAAATTAACCCCAAATTTAGTGAAACCAATTTTGTTGGTTTCCTTTTTTATTGTACTTTAGCTTAGAGTAGGTTTGAAACTTGTTAGTACCACAGAAAATATTGGAATTGGAATTAAATTCGGTTAGGAATTATTTTTACAGTAGAAATTAAATTAACTTCAATATTTCATAGAAAATTCATATGAACTACAATTTAGATGAATCAATTTTTGTTGGCCATGAAATGTTATTCTATAGCTAACCATGACTAAAATTGTGGAAGAATTCATTTGGAAAACCCACAAATAAGTGGATGGTGCAAGCATTACATATAATTTATTGGTTTTATATGCACATGTGTTAGGTACTTCATGGCGGAGATTCAAGATCTATTCGTATTCCACGGGAAAGCTCTTGTACACGACGGACCGTACGGGGCGGACCTGTCGAATTGCGACCGGACAGTGATCCGGGCGCCGGGTCTGAGGGACATGAGCCTCTCGGAGCTAAGGCGGTGCGTGCGGTCCACGTTCGATCGCGCCACTGCAAGGATGAAGTTGTGCATCGAGGCGTTGTATGTCTTGGTGGTGGGTGACAGAGGGGAGACCGTTTGGCAACTTATGAAGGTGACAAGTGACACTTCATGGGCCAATTACATGGAGGTTGATTGCAACCCTATTGCTGCGATCTTTGTGCGGCCGATGGTCTATGTTCAGTTTGTGGACAGGACGGGGACATTTGACGTGGGTGGTTCCGGTGAGGCTGCTGGTGAGGAGGAGCCTGTGTTGGTCTCCGGTGTTGGAGGAGACGCAGGCGAGGAAGTGGGCGATGTAGACCTGAGGAGGCTTGCTGACAACTTGAAGCCCAACGAAGGAGTGGACAGATGGTGGGATGCCCGTATTGATTACCACGAGTACCTGGCCGACCAGGTGGAAGAGGTGGAAAGCGAGGAAGAGGAGGATGTGGAAACGGCCAGTTCCAAAGACGAGGAAGACGGAGAAGCTGCTACGGGAGGTATTGTTGGTGGTGTTGTGACCACCGACACTGATTACGTCCCCTCTAGATTGGACAACATCGCTGGTCCTGCCACAGCCGGAGGGGGCCGACTGGGGGTTTAATGAAGACACCCTGCTCCTAGGGCAGCGCTTCCCTAACAAGAGCGCCGCCCAGCATGCTATTGCCAGATACGCCATTAACATTGGCCGGACGTATCGGGTGCAGAGGTCCAACCCCGACACCTACATCGTTAGGTGTGTTGAAGAATCCTGTGCTGGCAAGGTTCGTGCGCACCGGTTCACGGCCTCAGGCACGAGCTTCCGGATCACGGTGCTGAAGGACCACACGTGTGAGTTAACTGAGCCACTTCATAGGCACCGCAACATGACGTCCTCGTATGTTGCCAGCCTAATAAACCACCTCGTGGCTGAAGATGTTTGCATTTCGCCAAAGCTTCTAATGGCGGAGGTTGCCAATATGGTGGGGTTCCAGGTGAGCTACAAGACGGCATGGTGAGCAAAACAGAAGGTCGTGGAGAGAATGTTCGGCACATTCGAAGAGGCTTATAACCTAGTTCCAAGAATGCTGCATCAAATCGCAGAATCAAATCCTGGGACATACATAAACAAGGTTGACCGGGTGCATCCGAGGGAGGGGCCCAATTGTTTTGTTCTTGACACGGTCTTTTGGGCCTTCCGTTAGGCAATCGAAGGGTTCAAGCATTGCCGTCCCGTGCTGACGATGGACGACACCTTCCTATCCGGGAAGTACAAGGGTACCATCCTCACCGCGGTTGTAGCCGATGCGAACGACCAGTTACTCCCCGTGGCCTTCGCAATTGTTGAGAGCGAGAGCACTGAAAGTTGGCTATGGTTCCTGTCCAACGTGAAGCAGGTGGTGGTCCAAGACCGTCTAGATGTGTGTGTCATCTCGGACCGCAATGCTGGGTTGTTGTCTGCGTTGAGCACGATGCAAAATGGGATGCAGTCGTTGTTCCAATGGAATGATGTTAGGAGCCGCTGGTGCATGAGGCATCTCGCGGCGAACTACCACACAAGATTTCGGAGCAAGGACCTGATGAAGGTGTTCAAGAAGCTCTGCATGCAGAACCAAAGGCGGAAGTTTGATGCTGTGTGGAGACAGCTCGACGAGGAGACCGGGAAGCATGTAAGGAACTCGGCGGACGCGGAGGAAGGTGCAGCGGCAAGAGGGTCTGCGAGAGTTGGGGAGTTCACACATTGGGTTAACTCACACGCACCCGACCTGGAGAAATGGTCCCTACTGCACGACACGTAGTTGTACCAATTTTCGCAATGCATAAGACCAATGACTAACTCACCAAGTACCCTTCCATCAGGATGAGCACGTGTGGATCGATAATATGCTCAGCTTTGACCCGGACACCTACACTTAGATCACCGCAGCGGCGCCTCCCACGCAACGCGCCAACGCCCCTACTACGGCTTGCGAGACGTACGCCGCTCCCCTGACAGGTTCACCTTCCCTGAGGATCAGCTACGCCGTCCGGGCAATCGACGGACGATGTACCATAAGTAATGTCATGGTCGTATAATGCATGTTATGCAATATCATTGTGTATTGTGTACAACATGTCATGTTATGTGATTTACGTAGTGTCAGTGTGCAGCATGACCTTGTGATTTATGGACAAGACATGTTCTAAGCTCGGGTTTGTATTTCAAACATCCTTGATTTTTTAATATCAAAGTTCTGGTTGATCTTGGGACTAGCTCAGTTTGCATAGAGGGTCCCGTGGTTGATCTGCTAGGGGATCCGACACTATCTCGCGGACGCGAATTTCCTTCAACGCTGCCACACGATTCCTCCTCGGGCTCGCTGCCTCACGGACGCGATTTTCCTTCAACCCAATTGCAATTCAGCCGCATGCTATATATGGATGTTTTTGCTGCCATTCACCTCACTCTTCATTTCCTCTTCTCCTTTCTTCCAGTCTTAGACGGGATGTCTACGGTCTCATCTAACTTTCGAGTGATCAGACAATTAGAATCACTACGGCAGCAGCTGGTTTGCCCTCGTTGCAGGGATTTGGTGAATGTGTTCACCTCGCATACGCCAACGAATCCATCCCGAGTGTTCATGAAGTATTCAAATCTTACGATAAGTTTTGTCTATTCATCTCGAATGAATTGCATTCGAAACAATATGTTTTTTTTTTCACTTCAAGCTGTAATTCTTTTTGGAGCACAACATGCCGGTTTTGGCAGTGGGCTGACGAAGCTGTCCCAGTGGTTCAAGATATTGCAATGCAAATTGCTGCCTTGCAAGATGACTCTCGTGGTGTTCTTGCATTTCGTCTAGTGGCTCGACCCTCCAATCCACCAACGCAGAATGAAGAGAATAGACTTAAAAGACTGGATGAAAGGATGGAAAAAGTTAAGAAAATACTTCAGAAATTAGTTAAGCTAGTTAGTTTTGCGGTCTTTCTTCTATTATTTCTTGTTGTTGCTAAGTAGAAGTTCAGTTGTAATGAGATCGTAATCTCCACTCTTTATGTATGCATCGCAGTCCGTCATGAATGATAATAAAGCAGTAACATTATGTACAAATGGATGAATTGTCCTGTATCCCTAATTTCTTTGTGTGCGAATTCATGAAATCCTAATTTTCGAAACCTCAAATCCAAATTCAAAACACTTAGTTTTCATAACGACAAGACAACACAACTTCTCTCTACAAAGCAGAACGTGACCATTTTTTGGAAAGGAAGACGTGACAACACTCTGCCTCCCCGGGTTTTCAGACCGAAAAGACGACACTCCGCAAGGAAAGACGTGACAACACTCTGCCTCGCCAGCTTTTCAGACCGAAAAGGCAAGACTCTACAAAGAAAGACGTGACAACAATCTGCCTCGCCAGCTTTTCAGATCGATAAGACAGCACTCTGCAAAGCACGACATGACTTCTCCGTGCAAAGTAAGACGTGACAACACTATACCTCGCCAGCTTTTCAGACCGAAAAGACAAGACTCTGCAAAGAAAGATGTGACAACAATCTACCTCGCCAGCTTTTTAGACCGATAAGACAACACTCTGCAAAGCACGACATGACTTCTCCGTGCAAAGTAAGAAGTGACAACACTATGCCTCGCTAGCTTTTCAGACCGAAAAGACAAGACTCTGCAAAGAAAGACGTGACAACAATCTGCCTCGCTAGCTTTTCAGACCGATAAGACAACACTCTGCAAAACACGACATGACTTCTCCGTGCAAAGTAAGATGTGACAACACTATGCCTCGTCAGCTTTTCAGATGGACATGATAACACTCTACCTCCTCAGCTTTCTAGAACTAAAAGACGGGACTCTACATGAAATTAACCACACCATGCCAACTATGGAGCTTACAAAAGAGGGTTGAACCAAACCAAACCCAACACTACACAACACTACACAATAGATACCCAACTATGGACTCTTCAGCAAACTTCTACGTGAGGATGTTGCAGAAGCAAAAGTGGCTTAAGCAGAAGAAGAAACACTTACAATACCCAGATTTTTCAATGAAAGATGCTCCAGTACCACCACGTTCTTTGATCCCGCAGTGTGTGTGTGGCGAACCAGTAGAGATCATTCAGTCCACACACCCAACCACTGTCGCCCGGGTGTACTACACGTGTGGGCACCACCTCGTAAGCGTTTCTTTCGCGCGCATCGATTTCGTCAACGTTGAATTCCTTAAATTTTTAACTTCATCCCCACGTAATGGCAGCCCGAGATGCGCTGCCACTTCTTTAAGTGGATCGACGGCCCAGAGATGTACGATAGGGCATTCATCCAGCAGAAGTACATGCTGAACTACTCGGTGCGGGCTAAGAACTTCGTGCGGTAGAAACCTTACATACCGGACCCTACTGAGGAGGCACCGAAAAAGCCCAGTAGTCGCCTGGGCGTAATCCATATTGACGACATGAGTTACGAAGAATTTACATCCTTATTACGTTTTTCACTGTACGGTGTACTTACATCATACAATCGCATGACATGGACGACTTCGACATGCCACCGGCGTGGGCGATCTGCGACAAGGGCAAGGAAAGGCTCATGCGGCTCAGCCCGGCCGCCACAGCGTATCCGGACACCCGGGCGTAATCCGTATCCACGATGTGAGTTATGAAGAATTTACATCATTCTTATGATTTTCACTATATGATGCACTTACATCATGGAATCGCAGGACATGGGCGACTTCGACATACCAGCCGCACGTGGACAGTACCACGGCAAGGGCAAGGGAAAGGCTCATGCGGCCGCCCTACGCCACGATGCCCCGGCCGCCGGCGTAATCCATATTGACGACGTCAGTTATGAAGAATTACATCATTCTTACGATTTTCACTATACGGTGCACTTACATCAATGAATCGCAGGATATGGACGACTTCGATATACCAGCCCAACGTCGACACTCCCACAACAAGGAGAAGGGGAAGGCGGCGAGGAGTTCAACGCCGAGCTAGCGGGGAAGGGAAAATGGCCCCGGTCCACGCAATAGGTCAGGTCATTACGTAGTAGTCCGCCGTCCTACCCCCCATTACTATCCCCTAAAGGCATGCATACTTATATGGTCCGGATGCTTGTGTCGCAGTGTACCGTAGTAGTAGCGAGGATGACTAAAGCAATTAGCCGAACCATCATGCCATGTCACTACGTGTAACATGCTTCTGTCCGCGGACTCTAATGTAGTTCTGGTTCCGTGTCTCCGCTAAGCCATCAAAGCATATATTGCAAGTATGCCTTTTCTAGTGGAATCCCACAAACAATCATTCGCACCGACATCGAATCGTCCATATTTTAGGGTATCTTCATAATAACAACGCATTTCACAGCCCCTTCAATCATATTTTGTATAAGTTTCGTAAAGTACTTCATCGACTGCCTGCCTATATACGCGTATATGTTCAGACGATAAAACCCTAATTTACAAACCTCGGTGCCCATATTACTTAATGAATGTTTTTTTTACAAATATTAGTGCTTGTTAAAACCCTAATTAAAATGACTGAAGAAAAATTCGTATTACTATCAACGCTAACTCAAACAGGAAACCCTACTTTTTTTTTCATTTCTACAAACCCTAATTGAAATTACTCAAGAAAATTGTGCAGTGTATATAGAGTATGGAACCACAACATTTCTGGCCCTCAACATTTCAATCTACTGTTTTAGACCATCTTCATAATCACAACGAGCGTTCTCACCCCTTTAGTTGCATTTTGTAGAAGCTCCATAAAGTAATATGCTTTAACTCCGTCATTTTTAACAGGCGCATCGTAATATCACTTACCTTCCTACTTACGACTCATTACTATCTTAATCGTCCTCGTAAAATTTCTCAGAAATTTAGCGCACTACAACAATATACGATGATCACAAAATGTTATTGCGAGTCTCACAATTTTTGTGCCCTTGATATTCTACAAAAATAACAAACAAACCAACCAACGTTATCGCTACACTTTTATTTTCAAAAAAAAAATAACATCATACAATAGATTATTTAAAAATAATCCAGAAGTAATGTGATCAACAACCGTAGCAATCAAGATATTATTTCTCTTCAGTTTTCTCTTTTCCAGAGTCTTTTGAAAGCTTCAAAAAAATTAAAATAAACCATTTCTATTTTAGTGTATCAATTAGAGCTTAATTAAAAAATTTAAAAATTTAAAAATATTTTAAATGAGTAAAATAAACTTCTATTAAATTCAATCTTTTTTTAACAAATTTTTGTTTTTTTCCTGTTTTTTTCTGTTTTTCCCTTTTTTGCTTTTTCCAATCTTCTTCTTTCTCTCTCCCTATTTCCTCTCTCCTTGGCGCCACGTGGCAGGGGGGGCAAGGTGCTACCAAACCCCAGGGCAGCACCTTGCTCATGTTGTCGGGCTCGGCAGCAACTTGTTCATGCTTTCGGGCACAGCAGCAACTTGCCTGCTGCGCATGGCTTCGGCTGCTGCGGTCAACGGCGGCAGTAGGTCACTTGCTGCCGTCCCCGACGACAGCACGTACTAGGAGAGGGCCAAAAATGGAATTTTAGAGCTAACGGGGCTACTTTTGGAATTACGAAGCGCTATGAGACCAATTGAGTCCAAAATTCCAAGAAGTGTGTACTCTTCTAGTCCTCTGTCAGAAAACAGAAAGGCCGGCGCAAGTACAAACGACTTCAAAGTTAGCCAAAATCCGACCATAGTCATCTTAACTAGTACCTTTGGCGCGCGTTGGCGAGCTCATGACTGGAGGCAAGCGCAGGCGCGCACAAGGACCGAGGAAGGCAGGTCACGTGGAGGAGGCGAAGCATCGGGAAGGCAAGCGCATCCGAGGCGATCGGACGAGCCAGCTAAAGCGGCGCGCGATCGCACGGCGAAGAAGGTAGAGCGGAGCAGGCAGCGCGCGGGCGAGCGGCTCACAAAAAAAATCGGACGGCAGGGAAGGGAAGACGCGCGAAATCCAGCGGGTGGAAAAATTAGGGTGACGTGGCGTAGCTGAGCTCGCCCCAAGGCTCCCACCATTTATACCGAAGGATTATCTGCACATCTCCGGATCGAATACTGACATGATCACATGAACAAAGACAAAACCGCAAGACGACCCATCTGCTCAGGAATTAAACTAGCCAGAAAAACATAGAAGCTTCTTTATCATCAAGCCTTTCTCGGTCGGATCGATCGGCACGGTCACATGACACGAGATCGATCCCGAGTCACCTTAATCTCCTACGTGACAAAAAGCGCACGCAGTTTCTGAATTAATAAGCAGGAGCAGCAGGACGAAGAAGAGGGCATACACTCCATACCGAACAGAGTCGTCGTCGTCCGCGCGATCGATCTCGCCGTCGCTAGCCCTGCCTCGACGTTCCGACATGCGACGCCCGCCAACGTGGAAGTTACAGAACCGTGGACCTAATGCATGATGAGATCCATCGTGCCAACGCTACACGACAATACACGGGCCGGGTGTAAAAGCATATATAATGCTTGCCAAAGTTTTGACCGTAGTATATTTGGTTAGAAGACTCTCCACTAAAAAGACAATATCCAATTCTCTATTATATGGTGAGGAAAAAGAATGATACAATAGCAAATATTATGAGATCGGCTCCTTTAAATATTTCTTTTCGTAGACCTATTGTTGGGCCTAAGTTACAGGCTTTAAATGAGTTAATTTTGAGAATTGCTAATTTACAATGAAGTTCTCAAAAAGATATTTTTAGATGGAATTTGAGTAAGTCTGGACTATTTTCGGTACAGTCTTTATATGCGGCACTTATTGGAAATTATAGAGCCCCTATTAGGCACTTACTTAAAATTCCATTAAAAGTGAAAATACTCCTATGGTATCTCAAAAGAGGGGTAGTATTAACTAAAGATAATCTTCTTAAAAGAAATTGGAGGGGAAGTAAGAAGTATTGTTTCTGTATTTCAGATGAAACAATTCAGCATCTTTTTATTGATTGTCCCTTTACACGTCTTGTTTGGTGGGTTGTTCAATATGTGTTTAATTTATCTCCTCATGTGAATATAGCCAACATGTTTGGGAATTGGTTAGCCAGTATTCCAAACATTTTAAAAACACAACTCCTTGTGGGAGCCAGTGCATTATGTTGGTCTATTTGGTTATGTCGGAATGATGTTGTTTTATATATATATATATATATATATATATATATATATATATATATATATATATATATATATATATATATATATATATATAAACTATCACTAATCCCTTACAGGTCATCTTATTAAGTGGGTACTGGATGAGGGCATTGGCAAATTTGTAGAAACCGACTCAGAAGGAGTCCATGTTGAGCGGTAGTGTCAGGTTGGAGTATGTGGCGAAGCAAATCTTCAACAATCATGGGTGACGGTGTAGTAACAGGATTTGTAACGATTGAATTTAAAGTTCAGTCGTCTTTTGATTGTAAGGCTTCGAGTCACTTTTAATTATTATTATTTTTTGCCATTTTAGAACTTGGATCTTTGTAATAAATTGAGCTGTGTACATCCTTAATGCAGAGGCCGGAAGAGTTTTTTCTCTTCCATTATCTAAAAAAGTTTTGACCATAGTGAACGGAAGAGTCAGCGTCGATTCGTGCATAGCCAAATCATTTTCACACAGCCAATTTAAATATTCATCGAAATATAGATAGCTAAAATTTACAATGTTTGATTGTATATATTCTAAAACTGGATTAGGATGCTGCGGCTCTCATGTTAATGTTTTCGAAGGCGTAGACTAATCTTTGCTGACCTCTCAGGTTCGTTTCTTCGCACAGAGGGAAGCTGTTTGTTTTAGAAGACAATAGGTTAAGATCGGCTTTGCGCCAAGGATGGAATTTGGGCCGCAGCAGGGCCAGGAGGCCCGAAAGCATCACGGTTCTCAATATTTTCTCCACTTGTTGTCCATCACCTAGGTAGGCAGGGCAGAGGAAGGCTAGCCATATGACAAATAGCCCAGTTTGATAGGGAATATGCTGTGCTGAAAGGTTTTGCGAATCTCCTCCGGTTTTCTTCCGATGAACAGCACTTCCACGGAGGCACATAATAGATGAGATTGTGTGTTAAGACATGATGATAATACTTGTGGGTTCCTATACCGAACAGAGGAGGAGACAACTTTTCTTACATGATGATAATAATCGGCACGGCCACATGACACACGAGATCGATCCTGAGTCACCTTAAGGCGAGGCATCTTTCGATCTCCTATAAGAAAAAATATGCGCACGCAGTTTCCGAATGATGTAGGAGGAGGAAGGAGAAGATTTCGTACTGAATAGAGGAGTTGTCTGCGCGATCGATCTCGCCGTCGCTGCAACGCCAGCTAAGGCAGGGACAGATCTGGACTTCGGACTCGGTGAGCTCTAGTTCGAGGGCTGAAAAATTATAAGTATTAAAGATTATAAAAATCTCTAAACAAATCTTCAAACGTTCAAATCCAACCAAACAAACCCCAGACTTAAACCGTAGTCGGCTCCTCCCATGTGCCAACGTGAAGATTACAGAACCATGGACCTAATGCATGAGATCCATCGTGTCAACGCTACACGACAATACACGGGCCGGGAGTAAAAGCATATGTAGTGCTTGCCAAAGTTTTGACCCCGGAGCCCGGAGGAGTCAGCATCGGCCGTGCAGAGCCAAAGTTTTGACCCGTTGGTTGCAACACCTGGGGCCCACCTTAATTTGGTGGACTCACGAGCATCCGCTCCATCGTTTAAAGTGCAAGCCCTCTGAATGATGGTTGTGCACATCACATGTACCAAACATGCGAGGAAGGCAACCTATCATGATCTCACCTACTGGTACCATCTTTGGTTGAATTTGTTTGAATATGTTGTGATCCGATTTAATTTTTTTAGATTAACTTAAAATTTAAACTAAAATTCATTTCAATTCAAAAAGATTGGTTCTAATCCTTTCGATTGAGGCTTTTTTTTTTCTTAGTTTGGCGATGCGTGCAAGTCGATCACAGCTAAGCTACTAGCTAAAGTCCAAAGCATGCCAACTTTTCGTTGGATCCAACTAGGGCTGCATGTGACGTCCGTCCGATGGACTTGTTGCGTCGATCCATCGTATGGTTGATTTGACGATACAGCTTGTAATTGCAAATAACAACGGTCATACTCTACTTCGATTAAATGAACGGTATACTGACTCAAACATTTCGATTGAACTGTTGTAAGTGTAGCAAGTGGGATGGTAATGGCCCTATTCCCCGATGGGAAATTAACCTATTAGGGATCGGGATTGAGGCTATTTCTTTCCTCACAGGAATGCTAATATACAAATACAATTTCTTATCGGGTGAAGCGGGACCGGGTGGAGCCATTCCCCTACTCCCTATCTCCGTTACCCGTATAGTTCCCCAATAACCCTATGACATGTGGGCCACTAGCCTACTATCGCATTGTTTAAATCTTTAAGAGTTTGCTTGCTTATTTGCTTGGGAGTTGGGATATTATCTTTTAGAGTATTGTTGGAATTGTTCATTTAGAACTCCTATAAGCACTGTTTAAATAATTTGAAACACTGATTCTATCGTCTCTATATGTATTATGTGTAGGAGAGGTTGAGGATTCAATTTTTAGGTCTAGATCTCTATAGGGCCCCGTTAACCCAATAGAGACGGGGAACGGAGGAGAATATCACCCTAGGATGGAGATAGAGAACAGTGATTTTTTCTTCTCTCGGGGACAAAGATGTTCCACCACTCTCCGTTAAGGAATGACCTCGTTGTCATCCCTATAGCAACTCATAAAGCTCCCTGGAGAAATTCAGGCGTCCGATTTTGGATTAGTTAGCATTGACCCGTTTTCTTTTTCCTACTCTCGTGTGTCGCGTCGTTGGATGGATGGATGCATGAGCGAGCGACGCAAAGGTTCTCACGAGGTTGACATGTCCCAACCAATCAAAAGAATCTGTGCTAGCTAGCTTGCTTTGCTTGCTGCTTGTGTTTGGTGGCAGGTCACTCACACCTTCTTTCTTGGCAGTTGGCAGTGCCGGAGCTAGTACAGGAGCATGAGGTACAGATGTACCAAAAAAATCTTTTGGAAAAAATACATATTATATATAGTGTATATATATACATATAATAAATTTTCGTACAATCATAGTCATTTGTGATTATGTGTAAGTAGAACAGTTAGTAGCGAGCTAGTCACAGATCAGTTGAACTACATGTTATTTAAATTTGTACCCCATTGAGAAAATCTTGGCTCCGCCGCCGCTGCTGCTTGAAATTAATTAACCTGAGTTGCGACAGTTCTTGTATGCTTAGCGTCAGCGATGATCCATGGAGCCATCTGAAAGAGATCAGCCAAGACATAGACTGATCAAAAGTTAGTGCAGAACTCAAGAACTATGACAGTTCATATTGTGCAGCCCTTCATATTGTGCAGCCCGATGAGTTGACCCAGATGATCGATGCTCTGGTGTTGTGCTGGGAAAGCAATGGTGCGGCAACCAGTTGCACACTTGCAAGCATATCATAGATCCTAGAAAAAGTTGAGCCAGTTGCAAGCATATCGTATGATACGAGCTAGTATTTGGTAGGGGTGTTTGTTCTGTTTTTCGGTTCGATAAATACGGTATATACGATAAATATAGCATTGTTAGTTAGGTAAATACAATATTTTAAAAATACGATTCGGTTTCGATAAATTCTATTATTTTTCGGTAAAGTATCGATAAATACCATATTTACCAAAGTTGACACGAATTGTGAATGACGAAGTTGTACATAGCAGCAACACAACGCATTGCACTATCGATAAATATCATATTTACCAAAGTTGATACGAATATAGATCCCTTTTGTTGGGGAGTTGGTTATCGCAGTAGGCAACCGGCACTAGGCAGCAGCAACCAGCAAACTCAAGTACTTAACTAGCAAGTAGCTAGGCAGTAGCAAAGCAAGCAGACAGGCTGGCAGTAGCTGATAGCGAGAATATTCGCAATGCAATCAACAGTGGAACACACGTACATATATATAGCCAGACTCATGCAAATCAACCACACAATTTATGGAATAGCACCGGTGGGATAAGCGTGAGAGGTGGCATGCATTAGGCGCTAAGCAAGGAAAGAATCTCAACCAATCGGGATCGTAACTAAATAGGATATTGTCTAACACTCCCCTGCAGTCGAAATGGTAGCAGGACGGATGTTCAGACTGGACCTGAACTCGGTGAAGAGGGACGACGGAAGACATTTGGTGAAGATGTCTGCGTACTGTGAAGAAGTAGGCACGTGAAGCACACGTATAGCACCGGCGACCACTCGTTCACGGACGAAGTGAAGATTAATCTCGACATGCTTGGTGCGTTGATGCTGCATAGGGTTTTTTGAAAGATACACCGCACAGACATTGTCACAATAGACGATGGTGGCACGCTGAAGAGGACAATGAAGCTCTAGAAGCAACTGGCACAACCAGGAGGTCTCAGCAATAGCATTGGCAACTACACGATACTCGGCCTCAGCGCTAGAGTGGGACACAGTATGCTGGCGCTTGGATGACCAGGAGATGAGGTTATCTCCAAGAAAAACACCATATCCAAAAGTGGAGCGACGAGTGTCTGGACAGCCAGCCCAGTCAGCATCGGAATAGGCAATAAGAGATGTAGTGTCAGTGCGATGAAGCTGCAAACCATGATCCAAAGTACCTTGAAGATAGCGCAGGATGCGCTTGATCAAAGCATAATGGGGCTCCCGAGGGTCATGCATATGTAAACAGACCTACTGAACGACATAAGTGATATTCGGCCGTGTGAAAGTGAGATATTGTAAAGCACCGGCAAGACCTCTGTAATGTGTAGGATCAGATACAGGCGCACCATTAGAAGCTGAGACTTTGGAGCTGGTGTCAACAGGCATGGTGCACGGCTTGCAATCAGACATACCAGCGCACTCAAGGACATCAAGGATGTACTAGCGCTGCGAGAGAAACAAGCTGTCACCATGGCAAGACACAGAAACCCCGAGAAAGTGATGTAATGGTCCAAGGTCCTTCATAGAAAATTCCCGCTGCAAGGCAGATATAACATGTCGAAGCAGAGACACTGATGAGACTGTCAAAATTATGTCATCAACATATAGTAATCGCTGCCCCAGCGGTAGACAAATAAAGAGGTATCAAACTTGGCATTTGTGAAACCAAGAGATAATAGATGGGTGGCAAATCAGCTGTACCACGCAAGAGGAGCTTGCTTGAGATCATAGAGGGACCTATTCGAGCGATGCCCTAAGAACCTCGTAACATCCCAAGGTTATGTTACATGATCAAAAGTAAAATTTATTTGAAGTTCTTGAAGTTTTATTGGATTTAAATTGAAAAATAAAAATTTACGAGTAGTGTCAACAAACCCAACATAAAGTTGGAAATAGTTTTATTAAGTCCAAAATAAATAAGAAAATTTACGTGAATTTTTTCATAATTTTGGAATGAACATAGTACACGATTTCCTCCTCGTGCGCCGGCCCATTTTTCGGCCCGTCACGAATAGCGTGCCATGGACGAAAGCATTGTTCACATCAAGCTGATGAATAGGCCAATCCCTAGCCCTCTCCGCCCCTAGCCGCGCGTTTCGTCGAGAAGAAGCTCCAACCGTGAGCGACACCTCGCCGGATGGTTGCGGGTTTAAAAATAAACAACTAGATTGAAGAAAAATAAATCAAGAAAAATCTAAAAATTCAGAATTTAGGTTTTTAAATAGATTTAAACGTCTCTCAAAAGCCCATTCAAATTTCTAAATTTATCTAAATTCAAGATCTAGCTATCTAAACCAAAATTATTCAATTTGGAGTTAATTTGAATCTTATTTGAATTTAGTTTGAATTTAGCAATGCCACATAAGAGGATTGATTTTGACTGTATGATCATCGTGATTGTACACATAGACTACCCGGCTTGGGTGAATCCCCTAAGAACCCATCGTGCCTTATACCGAGCAAGAGACCCATCGGGATAGAGCTTATGGAGGAACACCCATTTGCCTACACTATCGTTATCAACAGAGAAATAATTTTAGATCTTATAAAACTTGAGCTTTTGAACAATATTAGCACCAAGAGGACATAGAACGAGGTCCCAGGTGTTGTTGGCATGCATGGAGGAACACCCATTTGCTCTGAGCACCAAGAGGACATAGAACGAGGTCCCAGGTGTTGTTGGCATGCAAGGCGGAGAACTCTTCAGTCATAGCAGCACACCAATTAGGATCCGCGAGAGCACCTCGATAAGTCTTGGGCAATTGTGAAATAGTGGCGGCCTGAAGGTTGAAGAACTAGCGCGGTTGTCGAAAGCCAGACTTGCCCCGATGACCATGGAGTGATCATTGTCCACATGATCAATCGGAACCGCGCTGGCTGGTAATGCCGGCACCGCAGCGGGGTGCACTGGAGGTGCCAGCTGCTAGGGCACCACAGCGGGGTGCACTAGAGCATGTGGCGAGGGTGGGACCACGGTTGGGGCCGAAAGGGCGATGCAGCCGTAGTGGGCACCTCCCAGGTGGTAGTACGTAATGGCAAGCCGATCACATCGGCAGGTGCAGCGCTTCCCGCGAGAGAGACTGGACTAGCTCACGGCGGCGGCATGTGGCGAGGCACCAGCGAGGCGAGACGCTTCTGCGAAAGACCGGATCGGCTCGGCGGCGCGCTGTGGCGAGGAGCTAGAGGGGGCAGCAGGGCCGGTTCGGTAAGCGGCGTTAGGGGTACCTGCATGAGACCGGGTGCCAACAGGAAGTGGTGCGTGGTCGAACTCCGAAAGAAAATCAAAATCAGAAGAAGGAGGAGCTGCAACCTCTGCAAACGGAAAGGATGACTTGTCGAAGGTAACGTGACGGGAGATGATGATCCAGTTAGTGGACAAGTCTAAACAACGGTAACCCTTGTGGTCAGAAGGATAGCCAAGGAACACACAAAGAGTAGACTGTGGGGATAGCTTGTTGGGGCTGGTTGCAGAGAGGTTGGGGTAGCATTTGCACCCAAAAACGTGGAGATGGGAATAGTCAGGGTATACACCATATAGGGCAAAGAAGGGAGTAGAGAAGTCTAGTGTTTTTGTGGGGTGGCGATTGAGGAGATAAGTCGCAATATGTAGTGCTTCAACCCAATAGCTGGCGGGGAGACTGGCCTAAAACAAGAGGGAACGGATGATGTTGGTGGTGGTGCAAATGATACGCTCAGCCCGACCATTCTGTGGAGAGGTGTGAGGGCACGACATACAAACAGTGACGCCACGGGTGAGAAAGAAAGTCTGGGCGGTGGAGTTATCAAAATCACGCCCATTATCGCACTGGATGCTCTTAATGGTGCAGCCAAACTGAGTTGCTACATAAGAGAAAAAATTAGAAAGAGTTGGGAAGGACGCGGATTTGAGTCAGAGAGGGAATGTCCACAAAAAATGTGAGCATTCATCAAGAATAATGAGGTAATATTTGTATCCGGACACGCTAACAATGGGAGATGTCCAGAGATCACAGTGTATCAAATCGAAATTCTTGGATGCACGAGAAGTGGAGGAAACAAAAGGAATACGCATATGACGGCCAAGTTGGCAAGCATGACAAAGACCATCCGACGCGTCTTTATTACATGGAAGACCAAAGGATGATGCTAGTCTAGAGAGGGCCTCATGACCGAGATGACCAAGGCGGCGATGCCAAAGCGCAGTGGACGTGCCGGTGGCGATGAGGGCGTGAGGCTAGGACACCAGTACGTAGAGAGGGTAGAGCTCCTCGGGATTATTGCACCTGACGATCACGTTCTTGGAGTGGAGGTCCTTCATAGAGAATCCATAAGGGTCAAATTTGATGGAACAATTATTGTCAGTAGTAAACCGTCGAATGAAAATCATATTTTTAATGATATGTGGGAGACAAGAACGTTATGAAGATGCAAAGGACCACAGGCGGTGGGAAAATACACCGACCCGGTGGAGGTGACAGGGAGCAAAGACCCATTGCCGACAATGATGTTAGACGGACAAGAAGAAGTGGGTGGATGGGAAACAAGAAGATTACCGGAGTTCGACGTCATATGAGAGGTGGCACCTGAATCCATATACCAGTCTGTTGGCGGAGGAGGTTGGAGTGTCATCGTGTTGAATGCGTTCGCCAACGCGTTCTGATCCCACGATATCACCGGTGGCGGCGCGGGCATCCATGTCTGCTACGACCACAGTGGTGTTAGACTAGGGTAAGGGGGCAGGCCCGGGACGACCGATGAAAGGGCAGGTGGCATGCCCGGCAGTCCAAGAGGTACGTCGAACAGCGCGGATGCACCCGGCGCGCCGCCTGCAACGAGTGCATGAGGTGGGGCGGCGGGATGCTGCTGCTGCCCGAACAGAGGGCCAGACGCGCGACGAGGATCCACGGAACCGTGCCACACCTGAAACGTCCCGGTCCACGGATTGTACATAGAAGGCTAGCCGTAGTTTGCCAGGGCGCCGTTGTTGTTACAACGGCCACGGCGTCGATTGCGACCATTGCCGCGAGGGGTGGTCGGGCCGTTAGGCACGCCGCTGGTGTTGGAGTGAACCTGGTTGCCGTTGCTAGGAGGGTGTCGGACCGCCCTGGCTAGCGTTGGGGCCCTTGATGGAGCCGCTAGCGCCAGTGGCGGGGGCGCGAAGGGCAGGGGCGCGATGGCGACAAGGGCGGTCGACGAAGAACTTGGCTTAGACTCCATGGTAAGTTCCTCGAGCAGCAGGTCGGAGCGAACATCGATGAACAACGGGAACGACTTTTGGCACTTGAGGTGGGCAGCCATATAGGCAAACTTGTCGTTGAATCGGCTCGCCGAGATCACCCAGCGCATCGGCCATCCCTTTAAGCTTGCGGCAATAATCTAAAATAGATAGATCACCTTGGACGAACATGCGAAACTGGGCGTCGAGGCAGAGGGCACGCGTCTCCTTGTTGCCAATGAATTGATCTTCAAGGCCCGTCCATACGGTATGGGCGGTGGAGACGGGTGAAATAATGACCTCGAGCAGCTCGGTGGAGATGGTGCCGTAAAGCCATGACCGCACGGTGCAATCCATCGGATGCCAGTGGACGTCGTCGGCGTCAACCTCGTCGTCGGTGAGGACATGATCGGTGAGGTTGTATTGGCCGAGAGTGTTGAGGAAGAGGCCGCGCCACTTGCTGTAGTTCGGGGACGCAAGATCGAGAACGATGGGGACAAGCGCCTTGATATTTAGGACGGCAACGGCCTGCGCGTGAAGCACGGTGGTCGCGGCCTGAGCCTGCGCCTCGTCATAGGCGCGT
This sequence comes from Ampelocalamus luodianensis, assembly GCA_036346255.1. Taxonomy (NCBI): domain Eukaryota; kingdom Viridiplantae; phylum Streptophyta; class Magnoliopsida; order Poales; family Poaceae; genus Ampelocalamus; species Ampelocalamus luodianensis. The sequence continues at coordinate 44,234,669 of CM070633.1, forward strand.
TGCGCCTCCTCCTCTTGGCGAGCGCTCAACGACCTGGCGTAGACGCTCGGCCTCGGCAGCTTGTAGCGTGTTGTCAGCCATGGAAGCAGGCAGCAGCGCCCGGTGGCGCATGGAGACAGGTGGCGGCGCACTAGGGTTTGAGAGAGGGCGGAAGGAGGGTCGCAGGAGCGAACTAGTCTCGTGATACCATGATAGCGAGAATATTCGCAATGCAATCAACGGTGGAACACACGCCAAATTTTATTAGAAGGCAAATATTGCAAAAGACTAATGATGCATAAAATAGTTCGCTAGCAGACAACTCATTGTACTTCACAATATATGAAAACCGGGATGTAAACAAGTCTATCAATCACACGAGACTTACGGGGTCCGATGAAGAAGCGGAGGCTAGTTGATGCAAAGTGATGTCGCTATGCGCAATCGCTGCCGAAACGTGCCGCCCTCGCAAGTCTCCACGCGACAACGGTATACCGCTTCCCTTCTTCACGGTGCAGAGAAGAAGAGTCGGCAGGTTCGAACGGCGCGATGCTGCATTAGAAGGAAGAAGAAATGGAGGCTATTCTTGTGTTCACTATGCATCGGGCGTCTCGGACATATATAGATGCACGGACAGTTAAACAACCATTTACCCACCGTAATCGACACATCGACCATTTACCCACGGTAATTCACACCACCTTTTACCCATCGGTAATCGTCACACTTAACCATCATTTACCCATCGTAATCGCATCATCATCACTCAATAAAGCTGAAATTTAAACATTTGAATCTCATTCAAACAGAGAGAGAGATGCATGGTTCAAAGAAAAATAAGGTGGACTTGGTCGCCAAATGGCGTGCCACGCCACGGCACGATCGCGCGTCGCAAGTCACAAGTCACGCGATTTTTCACGCGAAAATCGCGACGCGCGCGCAGCGTGCGCGGTGTGTGTTTAGCCGAGCCCTCCTCATGCCATCCTCATCCATCCATGTGTTACATGTTTCAAGGAGTGGCAAGGACTCCACCTTATATGTTGGTCACTTCCACTTTGCCTTAGCAATATGGTACTAACCCATAAATGCTTTGGAATTATAGAAAATGGGCCTCACTCATATGGGCCAATTTCTAACAATCCCACCAATTCCAAAGCAAGAAGCAAAAGGATATCAAAGATATTGTCTGAAATCTTGTTAAATATATATGACTAGACTCATGCAAATCAACCACACAGTTTATGGAATAGCACTGGCGGGATAAGCATGAGAGGTGGCATGCATTAGGCGCTAAGCAAGGAAAGAATCTCAACCAATCGGGAGATCGTAACTAAACAGGATATTGTCTAACAGTAGCAAAGCAAGCAGCACACAGTAGGCCAGCAGCCACCAGCCAGTCTGCACCACAGGCCGCAGCAAAGCAAGCAGGCAAGCAGCACTGTGCAGTAGCCAGATGTGAGCGTGGATGGGCCGAGCGCGGGGCCGCGAGCGGCCGAGGCCGTGAGCCAGAGCTTATATTACGAGGTTTCGGTTTTCAACTGGTTTTTACTGGAAAAACCAAAATATCAAAAAACCAGATTTATGAATCCCATACCGAATACTGATCAAACCGAGTTAACTGCTACGGTTCGATATTTTCAATACGGTTTGTTCGGTTCGGTTTGAAAATGAATAACCCTAGTATTTGGTGCGAAAAGGCCGTCCTAGTGTGACATTGTGCCGTCGATCAAATTAAACCATCAAGGAAGGAAGGAAGCTTTGGCAAGTTGACACCATTTAGGCCACAAATCAAACATCATGCGTAGTAGACTAGTACTACTGTGTACGATGCAGCCCATCCCGTCACCTCATGCAGCCAAACTAGTGCCTAACTTGTCCAAACACATCTGCTTGGGATGAGTCACCCACTCATAGTATACTGGTTTACATAGGTTAGGTACTTAAATTTTTATATGCGGGGATCGAAGACTTATGCCGTACAGCTGCATGTTGCAAGGGTGGCCTAATCAATTGCTCGGAGAAAGAGAAATGATTAATTCACTTCATGATCAAAGGGATAATTGCCACTTCATTCCTGCTTAGCTGGTACCAAACCATTATGATTGGTGCTAGCTCGGCCATACAATCAGATATAAGTACTACTACTACAAAATACCCCTCCTTTTATTCGAGTCAGTATGGATACCATCAGATCGATCTGAACTAAAGAACATGGTCAGTAGTACATAACAGTTTCCATGAAATTTTTCTAGTCAGTTAACTAAACTGTCCTGAATGATGCAAATGACGCAGCTCACTCAGCAAGGAATTCCTGGTTCTTATGCACAAATCGAAGTACAACATACAGTGACAACCAAATGCACAGTAGTAGAGAGGAATCGAAACAAGTCGAACAACAAAGCACGTAGTTATGTTGGTTCACTCCAACAATGGCACATTGTTGACGATTTTATTGCAAAACACATGGATCGGTTGTACAAATCAACGGGGCGGCATGCTGGACAGTCAGATCGACCAAACACACGTACCAGATTAGGATACACAACGTAAGATTCCCGCGTGAAGGCGATCAGAATCAAATTGAAGACGACACCTAAATCATCTACCAATTCAATCGAGCACACCAGTAGTATACTGCAGTACATACGTATAATAGTACGCCCATACGCCATAGCGTCCGTATACCGTACCGTACGGCACGGGAGGAGAACACCTTTTTATTCTGACCCCTCTTCTTCTTCCTCTACGTGCATTCATGTATATATGTATGTACGTAAATGCGTAGCCGATACAGATATGGCGATCGATCAGTGCGCCGGCGGCGAGGTGGGGTCCGGCGGGGGCATGACGCCGCTGTGGGGGTTGGTGTTGGGCTTGGGCTCCGAGTAGTCCATCACCGTCGACACCATCCCGGCGGCCGCGTCCTGCTGCTGCTGCAGGTTGGCGCCGTGGAGGGGCGAGCGCCACCGCGCGTAGTGCCGCACCGCCCTCATCACCCGCACGTTCCTCCCTTCCACCACCACCACCCCTGCATCCATCCATCCGTTACCAACATGACATCGAAAAGAACAACAAATGAGATGGCAGGCATCGATCTTGCAATCAACACATATATACCTCGCGAGAAGGACATGGCGAGGAGAGCCGTGACGAGTAGGACGACGAGGAGCCTCGGCTTGGCCATTGCGGCCAGAATCAGAACGATGGCAAGGTTGTTTTTGGCTTGTGTGTGTCAGTGTGTGTGTGTGTGTGAGAGAGAGAGGTGTATGAATTGGAGAGAGCCGGAGATAGGATCGAGGAGGACGAAGAAGGTGGTTCCGTGGGCTTTAAATGAGGCTTTCGGAGGCTTCGAAACCGACGGCGTCGGTTGCGTACGCAAGAAGCTGGGTCGCCCGCCTATTTTAATGTGCCACTGCCACTGCCACTGCCAACCGAGGAAAGGGAGGTCAACTCCTAGCTCTAGACTTCTCTAGCTAGACCGTAGTTCGTTGCTTGGAATTTCGGATTGGAGATGCGCTCGTGATTCAGCAGTAGGGCATCTTCAATGGTTTGTCCTTTAATTTATCTTTAATACCTTTTATGTTATCGTGGGACAATATTAGAGATAATTATTTCAATAGTTTGTCTCTTAGATTGTCTCTAACACCTTCACAAGCATTTAAGTTTTGCATGAATCAAATAACTATACTGATCAACACTAACTTCAATCTTTATGACCTATATGTGTTATTTGGTTACAACTACATATATAAACAAGCAGTAATTCTAACACCAAGCCTCACAAACATTGAAGCTTTGCATGATAATTTCAAAGGAATGAAAGACAAAGTCAAGTTCTTATCCAAAAAAATATTGAAGCTCTCATAGCTGAAAGTATGGAGAACATCATAAGACTCTTTCTCATCAGCACAAGACTAGAACACGAAAGATATAGATCAAAACTGAGCAAGTCATTCGGATATCAAAGAACACAGGATAGTTCGTTAATGTTATTTGTGCTTACCAAAATCTTTGTGTTTGAATACTGCAAGACAACCATCACAGCCAACTTTACACAAGCACACTGTCCTATCTTTCGATGAGGTCAAGAGATATAAATAAGCCTCACAAGCATTGAAACTTAGCATGATTTTAACCCTAGAACCGAACAACAAATCGAATGCAGCAACCGTACCAGCAGCTGCTAGTCTTTTCTATTACATCCTTGAAAGGAACAGCAAACCATCCAGACTGCCATGTATATATAGCTGCTAATCATGTTGCATCCATTTTGAAGCCCAGGCTCATGAGCAGCTGCTGCAGGGCCTTCCACCCATTCTCTACTGGAACACCATCCTCAGACAAGATACTATCATCATCAGTTCTTTCAGCATGATCGTCATCAGCGTACGTTCCGACACTGCCGTTCTGCGGTGCCGTGTCTTCTAATTTTTCATGAAGCTCATATTGAATTTTTCATGAAGCTCATACTAACTTTTCATGAAACAACAGACACTCCCGCTGCAAACAACGAAGGTGTTGCATCTTAATCTCAAACTCGTGATCCCGATAAAGCCCTACTTGAAACCTAGGAATTTCATGAAAAAATATTTTCTACGTATAGATTATTATTTTTAGGAAACACCGGCAAATTAATTCATGCCTTCCAATAGGGCCTCGACATTTCAGTACCGAAGGGATGTTTTCACGAGTATTTGGTTAAAATGTTATTGTTTCACGATGAAATAGCAAAAATAGTCTTTCGATGAATTGACAAAAATATCATTTGTGCCACATTCAAAACGCACGGCAGACCACCTTCGGCTCAGTGGGGGCACAATAGGCCTGCTGTAGCATTTTCACGCGATAGGGTACCATTTTTTTTATGTTTTGTGGGAGATTATTTGTACTATTTCGTTTAAGTAAGTGCTGAATGAGCAGAAAAAAAAAAGTGCTTTCCATGGCCATACCGTAGAGCGAGAAAATGAGAATAACAAAACCTACAAAATACTCTAATCTTTAAAGCCCAACTCGCGAGAAATCAGCTTCGCCGTTCCACCTGTAGAACACATACTAGCCCATAATTCGGCCCCATAACATCGCTACAAATCAATATTGGGCTTTCACATTACAGCCGGCCCAGCCCGGTCTGGAGCTTACAAGCCGCATCTTCAAAATTAAAGGCTTGAGAAGTGAGCTTTGCTCACTTGGCTTGTTGCAGCGTGGACTACACAGCCCGTCAGCGCTCGAGTCCGGGACTTAATACTGGTGTCTCACTCGGGAAATAAATTTGAGAACCAAGCAAAGCTTGGCTGGTTGTGGCGCGTTGGAGCCTTTGGCTCGGCGCCCAGCCCATGCGCGTTTGAGCCGAAGGCTCGGCGCCGTGTCTCACTGGGGTTATTCGAGGACTGAGCTCGGGCTTAGGTGCCAAAAGCCTACCACGGTTCGAGTGCTGGCTCCCGTGTGCTCCTCTCGAGATTGGGTGCTCTTCTTCTTTAATGTATTTCGGATAGGAAAAATCCCGGACACCAAAAAAAAAAGACTCGAGCACTAGCGACTTAGCGACTGAGTAGGGTTAGGACGTGGATTTGTCTCCAGGATTGTCTTTAAAGCTCAATTCATTTATAAGACAATCTTAGAGGCAACATCTCTAATAATTTATCTATAAAATCATTTATTTCCAACACAACTATACACTCATCATTTCCGATAGTTTGTGTGTCCAATTTATTTCTTATAGAAGAGATGACACATTATTTCTCTCTAACGAACATTTTGAATGATATAGTGGATAAGAGACGGCTGATGTGACCATTATTGGAGATGCCATTAGAGTGTGATTGTGATTTGATTTGTGAAGCAACACGGCATAGTAGTCTGTACTTTGTCCTAATGATCCGGGTTGAGAATGAGTTCTTTCACGTGTTGAGAACCTTGCATAGACACTAGTGTTTGCCACTATGGGGGTGTTTGGAATGGCTGGGTTTGTCTGAAAAGCGATTTTCGGCTGTGCTGCAGAGCTTTTTGGCTGTGGGCTGAACGATTGGGTTTTTCTGATTTGGTGTTTGGTTGTATGGCTTTTAGGTAGGCTGGCTACGGCTTTCGAGATGTGAATTGAAATGCCCCTAGGGGCAGTAATGGCTTGTTTGATGTCGTTTAACGCAATTAACAACATTTGACAACATTTGACGACATTTAACGACATTTGACGATAATTTGATGACATTTAACGATAATTAGGGCAATTGATCGCATTTGACGACGACTATTGCAATATACCACAATTTAACACAATTAGCGTCATAAACCACAATTAACCTGTACGACTACCGCAATTGACGACAACTACCGCGATTAACAACAATTAACACAATTAATGATAATTATTATAATATAGAATTATTACAATTAACATATCTTACAATTATTGCAATTAACATATATTACAATTATTACAATTAACATGTATTACAATATAGATGTTGAGGCGTCCAGAGTTACTTCATAATCATTGTAAACTATTTCTAAGCAAGTTTCATTGATCCTCTAGATATTACAATAAGCTTATTTTGTATTCAGACTTTAGACAAAATATTAACACACTAATTATTATAGACAATTATTACATAAATAATTCATGCCCCTCCACTTTTTTCCGGGCTTGGGACCGGCATCGGTAGTGTTAGACACCCCCACCCTCACACGTACCCCAAAAATGGAAAGATTAATATAGCCAATTCCATAATGTTTTGTAGAGCAAACCAATCATGCAGTAAATCAAAGATGGCATACACTACTACAAAAAGGCTAATACTGGATGCCTCATCATAGACGGTTGGCCAAAATCGTCTGTATTACATGAAATCACAGACGGTTTTGGTTTAGAGACCGTCTGTGTATATGGATGCGCTAAAAATCTTGTGTGAAGAGGAAATATCACAGACGATTCGTGTTTAAAACCGTCTGTGAAGTATCATAGACGGTTCGTAAAAATAACTTCCAAGACGGTTCTTTTAACTAACCGTCTGTGATAATGGTATACTTCACAGACGGTTTTTTATCAGAATCATCTGTGATAATTAAATGTTTCGACTCTCGCGCGTTATGCATGCGTCTCTTTGTCTCCCGCGCCGACGGGCGCCGATGCGTCTCTTCGTCTCGCGCACCGACGTAAATGTGTCTCTTCGACGTTAATTTATAAGAGTGATATATTATCGCGTGCCATGGCAGCACGCATGGTACGTATTGCATGAATAGTACACCATGGTGAGCACGCGGAGCATGACGGAGCGGGCGAGGAGGTCGGCGATCACCGTCCTTGATCTTTCTGACGAGGTCGTCGTCCACATCGTCGGCCTCGTGGCCGCGAGCTCTCCTCAGCCCATGGCTGACCTCTGCAGCATACGAGCCACGTACTGTTCTTTTGTTTTTGGTATAGAGGTCTGGTTATAGTCAGTTTGTGAAGATGACTGTAGCGTACAAAACCGAAAAGTCGTATCATGATACGGCGCAAAAAATAAAATCTCATGATGATTTCGTTTTGTGTCCACAATATCCAGTAATTAATTCTTGTATAAAGATTCTATATATCGTCTTGAATTTTAGTTGCAAGGCCATGTACAAGGCGTCCAAGGCTTGCGCCGTGGGGATGTGCGTGGCGCTGGAGCGGGAGGAGGCGATGAAGTGGCAGGACTACGAGCACTACCTCACCGTCGTCAACCACCTGGCCGCCGTCGGCAACCCGGAGGCCTACTTCATTGTCGGCCTCGCGCTTGTCTTCGCGCCCCAAGACATGCAGCGCGGCCTCGTCTTCCTTGAACGGGCGACCGACGTCGTCGCCGGCCACAAGACCACAGCCTATGTGCTCGGTCTCCTCCTCTACACGAAAAGCAGTACATCAGGTAGGTCAAGGACGACCCGACCGCCGACGGGTGCGAGACGGCCAAGAGGACCAACCGGGAGAGCAGGCGGTGCCAGAGGCTCGCCGTGGACATGATCCAGGCGGCGGCGTGGGGGAGGATGGCCGGGCCGCCGCTGGGCCGGGTGTGGGCGCTGTCGGAGGACGGCCACTGGTGCACGAGCACCGGCTGTGGCGTGTCAGGGTGGGACGACTACGCCGTCTTCTACAGCGATGACTGCAGGATTAGTGTAAGATCGAGGAGGCCGGCTAGAGGGGGTGAATAGACGTTTTAAAACAATTATGCGCTAAAACCGATTTCTAATGCGGAAGCTTATAACAATACGGTTTTGCACAATTAAAGCCTAAATCAACTAGGTTCAACTAAGTGCACCTACAAAACAAGTCAATTGAAGAATATAGCGATTTAAGCAAAGACTTGTAAGCTATTCAATTCTAGCAATGTAAATAGCAAAAAGCATGGCAAGCATTCATACTCAATGAATAAGTAATTTTCATACAACAAATATAAATTGCACAATGTAAAGCAATAGAATGCAAACCACAAAAGACACGGTGATGTTTTTACCGTGGTGATCGGAGACTTGCCGGTCTCCCCTAGTCCACGTTGAGGCAAGCCCAAACCAATTGGACCGGCTCCACAAATTGAGCACCCGCCTCCGAGGTAACCAATACCTCACTCCACTAGGGTTGCTCTTACTCCACTCCGGAGATGGCGAACACCAAGCCACTCACAAACACCGGGCCTTCTCACAAGCTTCACTTGAGAAGATCACCGGATCACGATGCCTCCACGCCGTTTAGGTGTCAGCAAACACCAAGAGTAACAAGTCTCCACTTGAACCAATCAAGTGTCTAAGCTCAAGTGCATACTCTATCCACTACCTAAGACAACACATGCACTTAGGGTTTGCCTTCTAGCCACACTATGTGCAACACATGCACAAATGCTATAGAGGGCTTGCTCTTAGCTCTTGAGAGTGAATAATAGCATCACCACGTTCTTTTTCCTTCTCTATCGCCAAGGTGGGTATTTATAGTCTATACACACAGGCTAGCCGTTGGGAAAAGGAATCAGCAAAGTAACGGCTATAAAACTAGCCGTTGTGAAGAGGTACGGTACTACCGCCAACCAATACGCGGTAGTTCCGCACAACACATTGCGGTACTACCGCAAAACCGAGAGAGCAACACATGCTCAAAATTGCGGCTAAGGGCAAGGAAAAACATGCGTTCTGGAATTTACGTACCGCTAGCATATGAACGGTAGTTCCGCAAATCCGGTCATACCGCGCACAAAGCGCCGGTATTACCGTGCTTCTAAGAGAGCAACAAATGCTTCTTTGAAAAACACGTACTATATAGAGTCCTTCGGTACTACCGCTTTTCCAGAAGAGCAAACACACACAAAAATGTGTTTCTCTGAAAAACTCGTACCGCCACAAAGGCCGGTACAACCGAGGGTGCGGTAGTTCCGCTTCAGGACTGCCGGTACTACCGTACTACCTCAGAGCAACACATTCTCAACAGGTACGGTAGTTCCACCAAGGAATCACCGGTCATACCACACAGCAATAGTTCCGCGCAACACATGCCGGTATTACTGCAAAACTTGAGACAAGCACAAACTGGCTTTCAACGGAACAACTCAATTATAACATACATTTACAAATTGATGCCAGATGTACACAAGGCATGATGGCAAGATTCTCAACAAGTTACAAAACACATTTGCACACTTTTAGAATCCTGGCCACAAATTGCACTCCGCTTCAACTCAATTTGCAAAACACATTTGCAGAATTGACAAGCGATGCAAACTAGGGTTAATGTGAGATTCTCAACAAGTTGCAAAACACATTTGCACACTTTTAGAGTCACACCACAAGGAATAAGGTATATGGACTTAAGCCATTTGCAAACACATTTGCAAATTAACGTCACATGCTACAAGGATTAACCATGAGCCTCGATTATTTGCAAAACACATTCACAAATATAGGCAACATGTTGATGAGAGCTTAGAGCAAACACAACGAGCTATCAACACATGATTAAATCAAGCTACTAGTCAAGACCCCTCTTAATAGTACGGTAACCTATACTAGTAATCCAGTCTCCAACCAAACACCAAGACTGGTAAAAGACTAGGAACATATCCTTAGCCCTAGCTAATCATACCTTTGCCTTGCCCACTACTTGAAGCTTGATGACACACATCCTTTCTTTAAGTCCGGATTCTTGACTTGTCAATCATCAACCCATGATGGTTCCCTTTTTGCTTTGAGATGTTAATTTGATACTTATCAACCTATGATGACGTCCTTCATCTCGAGTCTTGATATGCATCAACTTATGATGCAGTCTTCATCTTGCTTTTCTATCAACACATGATGGTCCTTTTCTTTGACTTGATGATCAATTCATGATCATCTTCTTCTTGAACTTGACATGCATCAACTCATGATGCATCCTTTACTTCAAGCTCTTTACTTCAATATCATCAACACATGATGATATTCCTTTTCTTCGATATCTTGTTTAGAACATCATCAACACATGATGATTTCTCTTTATCCCGAGTCTTGACTTGATGACTATCAACACATGATATCATCCAAAGTCTTCAATTGCATGGAACTCAACCTACACATCCAACTCAACGAAATAGTTAGTTCCATAATATGATTATCATTGATTACCACAACATACCATCAACCCATAATGGTTGGGATAAGATAACACAATCTTTTCCTCTTTGGTAATCGATGATAATCACTTCAATTGCAAGTAGTTGAATATAATTTGGTATAAGTATATAAGAACTACACAAGTTATATATATATATATAATCACATAAATATATTAACTACACCAGTTAAATATATTCAAGGATATATGAGCATCTATAAACCACACAAGTCTCATATGTTCTCATATACTTATATGAATATATTAACTAAACAAGTTAAATATATTCAAGGATATGTTTCAAAGTAAAGATCCTTAAAATACGTGGAAAGAGAGTATGAATCAATACTAATGAAACCAAAAAATATAGAATGAACTCCCTCTAAACGTGTGCATACACAAATGTGTAGTGAAAACATATGCACATATCCAAGTTAGATCCTTGGTGGAGTTCAACCTATATTTTGGATCCGAGGAATGCAATAGGAGGAAGTAGAATGCATACCTCTTGTATGAGACTAAGCAATGTATAGTCAATTGAATTGTTAGTCTCACAAATAGATTTATCTTTAATGAATACATACCTGTTTGGATTTTTGCTTTTATATCCAAGCTGAGACTAAACGTGATATGACAATAAGAGTGTTAGTCTCACGAGTGTATTTGTCATTAATCACCAAAATACTCCATTAACACATAATGCCCAGTCTAGATCCTTCAATCTCCCCCTTTTTGGTGATTGATGACAAATCCATTATTAATAGCAACATTTGGACATAAGTCAACATATGATAAGAAGGAAAGCTTATTTGACTATATGTATGCATAAAGCTTAGAGAATTCTCCCCTTTTTGCACTAAGCAAGAAATAAGAATTCTCTCCCTCTTTTTTTTTATAAGTACTCCCCCTTTTAACAACAATAAATCAATCATATAAAAATATCCAAATATAGCTCATTCAAATTCTCCCCCTTTTGGCATTAATCACCAAAAATCCAACACGAAACTAAGACACTTGTAACTAGCAAAAGAGTTGGAGGTATTGGAGAGAGCTTGGTTTGAAAAGAAATTTGATCAGTAAAGAATGTCAGTTGATACCATTTGTAACTACTTGTAGGAACAAGATGATATCTCTTGAAGAATACCACTTAAAAATGATGTGAATTCTTTGCCTAGATCAAGATGATCAGAAAGGTGCTACCACTTGAAAGGATACCACTTAAATGATAAAGATATCACAATATGATCAAAATGGTATATGAAGTCAATAAAGTGGTCGATTGTAGCAGATAAGGATAACAAGGATCATCTTGCCAAAAAGAAAGCAGCCACAACATGTTTGGAAACAAATTTGAATTGGTTGTTCTTGTCAGGATAATCGGTAGTACCGTGGCTCATACTCCGGTATTACCGAGATTTGGAAATACCGTTTATCAAAGGCTGGTAGTTCCTTTCAGAGGTAATACTGCAGTGAAAAACACCAGTAGTTCCGTTATTTCCTGAGGTCTCAAAGATGGGTTTGTAGCCTAGCAGGAGGAGCAATTTTGTAATAATGGATCAAAACAAGCCAGCTTAAAAGATTTTCAATAAGCACAAACCAAATAAATGGTTAAGAAATTTCAGCAACAATAAATTTCCAAACGATATCCAAAAGATTATCTTCCACAAGCAGCACATAAACATAAGCATCTCAAGTCCTAATATGCTTACACAGGTCACATGATAACATTAAGTTTATCCATACAAGGTCTATTGACCTAATATAAGCTGTTCTTTTTAACATTCTAAATTATCCTTCTTGTTCTTCTTCCTCTTCTTTTTCTTCAATCTTCATTGCTTGGGATATACTCAGTGTGGACTATATCACTCTCCAGAAAGATTCCCAATGTGTGCTTGATCAGCTTCATGATGTAGGGAGCGTAGAATATTTCCTCTGTATCTTTCTTTGAGAGAGCAATTTCAGCAATTATAAAGTCGGCAATGTCAAACTTGATTCCATTCAAGATGTGATGGATGACATTCCAAGCCTTAGGATGAACTTTATGGCCGTTTCCACCTCTGGGAAAGAAGGTTTTTCTCAGAATTTTATTGATCAGACTTGGAGCTAGTGAAAGTCCAATATCTGTCCTAAGCTTATATTGCTGAGTCACATCATATAGCTTTTTGACCTCATTCAGATCTAAAGGATCTTCAAGATGCATTTTAGGATCATTACTGCTAGGAATAGGAATGCCCCATGATCTTTGACAGTCAATTTTTGAAGCAGTTAATTTGAAGGAAGCTGTCATCCACGTGAGAGTGTCGTGTTCTAGAGAGATGTGGACAGTGGCATAAAACTGTTTGATTGTGAATGCTTTATAATCACACTTTAGAGTGACCAAACTGTCCAGGTTTACTTCATGAAAAGTATAGAACAAACCATTAAAGTGATCATTCCAAGACACATATTGATGATTTGCAAAATTCTTCTGGTTGTACACATAGTAGAACACATTTTCTTGTAGCTTGGTGTGGAAATGAGGATCTAATGCACTCTTGGGTAGCAAGAATTGGTCGTTGTTTCTCATATCCATGTACATTCTGTTTCCAATTTTGCTTGGATCAGCTACAAAGAAAGGGCTTCTGCTGGGAGCATAAGTTTCATCACTTGTGTCACTGTCGGAGGATTCTTCTTCAAAATCATTGTCTGATAAGTACACAATTTCTTTTCTTCTGGAGGAGGACGGTCCAGGGTTTTGAGACATGGTTGCTAAGAGAAGAGCAGATAATTAGAACAAGATTTAAATAAAAAAGAGTGTGATTTTAATCAACTTCTCTTGGAACGATAGAACTGCTCGTTCCAGAATCCTAGGGACATTCTTTCGATTTTGATACTAACTAGTGTTTGATAAGACATAATCCAAAGAAATGATATGGAAGGACATCAAACACTAATTATTATCGAATTTCCCAAAGGAAGTCGATCATCTCATCCTCATTTTGAATTAAACCCTAGAAGAGAGATAGATGCCAAAATTAGATAAGAGCGAAGAGAAATAAGGCATATACCTCAGGGATTTGATGAGACGAGAAGACTAGAAATAGTCCCTTTTCAAGAAATCCAGGTATACTTTGCTCAAGCGAGGGATTAAAGATTAGGGTTTTGAGTGGGACACGAAGGAAAGAGGATAAGGACAGTCGATGGCCTTTTAGGGAAATGAAGGAGAAGTGACCGGAGAGAGAGAGAGAGAGATAAAAGAAGGCTTCGGTCTACTGAATTTGGGACCACCAACAGAAATGGTAGTACCGCCGGTAGACATGCGGTATTACCGGGCAGCGGTAGTACCAACGTTAAGAACGCAGTATTACTGTTTTTGCCTGAAAGATTAGAAGCTGAGCTCAGAATGCAAATAATCCTTTACAACACTCACTCAACAAGTAATTTTAAAGATCATTATGCATGAGATAGATAAGAGAAAACTTCAAAGAATATAGTTAAAACAAATTAGTCTTTTGTTTGTTCAAACAGGATCTTGTTTTCAAAGCTTTCTTCAAAAGATTCAAATGAAGCAAACGATAAGAGAAATTATAACATCCATCTTCATGTATGAGTCATAAATACCATTATGGACCTAGTCATGTGAATAATTTGGTTCATATGGCAAGACTCATTTAAGTGTTGTAAAGTGATCACTTAGATCAAACTAGTATTTTGTACAAGTTTCAAAATCAAATAACTTTTGATGAGTTGGTCTTTTGAAAAACATTTGAATACCAAAAAGGTTTAGAAAAGCCAACTCTAGGATTTTCTTTTTGGGACAATTGTCAGATTCCTTTTAGAATAGATTTTACAAAAAAAAATATAGTTTTAGGTCAAAAACAAGATACTATAATTTTGGAAGTTTGACTGGAAACTCATTTTTTATTTGACTTAAGTTTACTTAAAACAAGACTTTTGCAAAACTTTGAAATGCATTTGTATACATTTTGCAACTAGTTTTTCAAAGAATTACCGATAGTTATGAAATTTTGACTTTTGGCTAAAAATGACTCAATTTTGAAAATCAATACTAGCACTTAATTAATTTGGACACACTAAGGGATGTGATATACATGTAAATGATTTAGCACTCCCCCTTAATATGCCACTTCTAACTTGCTCAAGATTGCAATAATCAAGATTGAGCACAAGAGCAAGAGCACCCTTTTTATAAGATTTTCATGAATGCAACCTACACAAGGTAAAAAAGGGTTAGATAATTCAGTGTAAGTACTTGTTACCGAGATGACATTGGCTTATGATGTGACTTGATCATCCTTAAGCTTGGCTCCAATTTTGCATATGGTGAATTTCACCTCTTCATGTGTGAGCCAAACCTCCAATGCATCTCCAAGTACCTGTTGAACATTTTAAGCACATTTGGTACCCAATACTTGGTTGGATCCATAAATGTTAGTCACAATGGATTTGGACACCCAAATGGCCCTTGCAATAGTTTTAGGTAAACTACCATTCCTAGCAAACACATTGCCATTTATATCCTTCCTAAGCAAATAATGATCAT
This sequence comes from Ampelocalamus luodianensis, assembly GCA_036346255.1. Lineage (NCBI taxonomy): Eukaryota > Viridiplantae > Streptophyta > Magnoliopsida > Poales > Poaceae > Ampelocalamus > Ampelocalamus luodianensis. The sequence goes on from CM070633.1 coordinate 44,249,779, forward strand.
TATAAATGAGGGGCTTAGGAGTGTACCTTTGGGACATTGTTTACCAATGTGTCCCTTTTCCGACAATTGTAGCAAGTTGGATGTTTTCTTCCATCCTTTATCTTCTTGTCTTGCTCCTTGCCAGTTTGCCTCTTCTTTAATGACAATTTCTTGTCATTGAGATTGTTTGGACACACCGAGGCAATGTGTCCATTCTTCACTTGACCTTCTTGGATTGTCTTCCATTTTGCTTTGGGATGCTCTTCACCTTCTTCTTGGTGGTGAAACCAATTTCTTCCTTGTCAATTTTCTTGTTATGGCATATGGAGGCAAGGTGACCCTTCATATTACAACCAAAGCACCTTTTGTTCTTTGTATGTCTTTGATTGTGCCTTTTCTTGCTATTTTCCTTTTTCTTCATGGGAGTGAAGCCGATTCCACTCTTATCTTGTAAGCATATTTGCTTACTCAATATTTCGTCGAGAGTGGCATTCCCTTTATAACTTCTATCCAAGTCATTTTTCAAAATTGTGGCTTGGGCCTTGAGCTCTTTGTTTTCCTCTACAAGATTAGTTTCAACAAGCATAGAGGAAATATACATATCTTCACTAGAGCTACAAGGCATATCTAGCAAGTCATCACAAGAAGTGGATATACTAATTTTAGATGGAATGCTAGAGCTAGGAGCTAAGCATGGCATATCATCTAATAAATCACGAGTAATGTCTATATCCACTTTAGACTTTTTGAGCTCATTTAGGAGAAGAATATCATGTTCATCTTTTAGAACATCATAATTATTTTGAAGCAAATCATATTCCTTTTTAAAATTTTATTTCTGCTTTTCTAAATATTCATTTAATTCTTCAAGCATGTCCATCAACTCATCATATGTAGGCTCATAGTTATTTACCTCCCTTTTACCTTTTGCCATGAGGCAATGAGGCGATGTTGATGGAGTTGAGGAGTCATCATCGTAGGAGCTAGAACTTGAGCATTCTTCTCCCGAGGTCCATTTTTGTATGCAATCATTACTTGTTGAAGTGGATATTTCATAATGACATTGTAATTGTGTCCACATCTCATGAGCATTCTTGAGATCGTATACTTCATTGAACACCTCTACACTCAAAGTACTAAATAAAGCGTTAGTTGCTTGAGCGCCGAGATGTAAGCATTTCTCTTCCTCAATTGTTGGAGTAAGATGATCCAATGGAGGAGAAAAGCCTACATCTACAATCCGCCATATATTTACGCCCATGGCCTTAAAATAACATGACATGCGGATTTTCCAATGAGCATACATTGTGCCATCAAATAGAGGTGCTTCACCTAGGTGCACTATTTTACTAGTTGCCATCCTTTACTTTCTATACGGTTAAGTCTAATAAAAGAGAGACCAAGCTCTGATACCACTTGTAAGATCGAGGAGGCCAGCTAAAGGGGGGTGAATAGACGTTTTAAAACAATTATGCGCTAAAACCGATTTCTAATGCGGAAGCTTATAACAATACGGTTTTGCACAATTAAAGCCTAAATCAACTAGGTTCAACTAAGTGCACCTACAAAACAAGTCAATTGAAGAATATCGCGATTTAAGCAAAGACTTGTAAGCTATTCAATTCTAGCAATGTAAATAGCAAAAAGCATGGCAAGCATTCATACTCAATGAATAAGTAATTTTCATACAACAAATATAAATTGCACAATGTAAAGCAATAGAATGCAAACCACAAAAGACACGGTGATGTTTTTACCGCGATGATCGGAGACTTGCCAGTCTCCCCTAGTCCACGTTGAGGCAAGCCAAAACCAATTGGACCGGCTCCACAAATTGAGCACCCGCCTCCGAGGTAACCAATACCTCACTCCACTAGGGTTGCTCTTACTCCACTTCGGAGATGGCAAACACCAAGCCACTCACAAACACCGGGCCTTCTCACAAGCTTCACTTGAGAAGATCATCGGATCACGATGCCTCCACGCCGTTTAGGTGTCAGCAAACACCAAGAGTAACAAGTCTCCACTTGAACCAATCAAGTGTCTAAGCTCAAGTGCATACTCTATCCACTACCTAAGACAACACATGCACTTAGGGTTTGCCTTCTAGCCACACTATGTGCAACACATGCACAAATGCTATAGAGGGCTTGCTCTTAGCTCTTGAGAGTGAATAATAGCATCAACTACGTTCTTTTTTCCTTCTCTATACGACCAAGGTGGGTATTTATAGTCTATACACACAGGCTAGCCGTTGGGAAAAGGAATCAGCAAAGTAACGGCTATAAAACTAGCCGTTGTGAAGAGGTACGGTACTACCGCCAACCAATACGCGGTAGTTCTGATAAACGGTAGTTCCGCACAACACATTGCGGTACTACCGCAAAACCAAGAGAGCAACACATGCTCGAAATTGCGGCTAAGGGCAAGGAAAACATGCGTTCTGGAATTTACGTACCGCTAGCATATGAACGGTAGTTCCGCGAGTCCGGTCATACCGCGCACAAAGCGTCGGTATTACCGTGCTTCCAAGAGAGCAACAAATGCTTCTTTGAAAAACACGTACCGTACAGAGTCCTCCAGTACTACCGCTTTTCCAGAAGAGCAAACACACACAAAAATGTGTTTCTTTGAAAAACTCGTACCGCCACAAAGGCTGGTACAACCGAGGGTGCGGTAGCTCGCTCAGATCGCGCAGTACTACCAGATCGCCTCGAGCACCACATGCTCAACAGGTGCGGTAGTTCCGCCAAGGAATCACCGGTCATACCGCACAATAGTAGTTTCGCGCAACACATGCCGGTATAATCGCAAAACCTTAGACAAGCACAAACTGGCTTTCAACAGAACAACTCAATTGCAAAATACATTTGCAAATTGATGCCAGATGTACACAAGGCATGATGGCAAGATTCTCAACAAGTTACAAAACACATTTGCACACTTTTAGAATCATGGCCACAAATTGCACTCCGCTTCAACTCAATTTGCAAAACACATTTGCGCAATTGACAAGCGATGTAAACTAGGGTTAAAGTGAGATTATCAACAAGTTGCAAAACACATTTGCACACTTTTAGAGTCACACCACAAGGAATAAGGTACATGGACTTAAGCCATTTGCAAAACACATTTGCAAACTTACGTCACATGCTACAAGGATTAACTATCAGCCTCGATTATTTGCAAAACACATTCGCAAATATAGGCAACATGTTGATGAGAGCTTAGAGCAAACACAACGAGCTATCAACACATGACTAACTCAAGTTATTAGTCAAGACCCCTCTTAATAGTACAACAACCTATACTAGCAATCTTGTCCCCAACCAAACACCAAGACTGGTAAAAGACTAGGAACACATCCTTAGCCCTAGCTAGTCATACCTTTGCCTTGCCCACCACTTGAAGCTTGATGACACACATCCTTGCTTTAAGTCCAGATTCTTGACTTGTCAATCATCAACCCATGATGGTTCCCTTTTTGCTTTGAGATGTTAATTTGATACTTATCAACCTATGATGACGTCTTTCATCTCGAGTCTTGATATGCATCAACTTATGATGCAGTCTTCATCTTGCTTTTCTATCAACACATGATGGTCCTTTTCTTTGACTTGATGATCAATTCATGATCATCTTCTTCTTGAACTTGACATGCATCAACTCATGATGCATCCTTTACTTCAAACTCTTTACTTCAATATCATCAACACATGATGATATTATTTTTCTTCGAGATCTTGTTTAGAACATCATCAACATATGATGATATTATTTTTCTTCGAGATCTTGTTTAGAATATCATCAACACATGATGATTTCTCTTTATCCCGAGTTTTGACTTGATGACTATCAACACATGATATCATCCAAAGTCTTCAACTGCATGAAACTCAACCTACACATCCTACTCCAGGAAATAGTTAGTTCCATAATATGATTATCATTGATTACCACAACATACCATCAACCCATAATGGTTGGGATAAGATAACACAATCTTTTCCTCTTTGGTAATCGATGATAATCACTTCAATTACAAGTTATTGAATATAAATTGGTATGAGTATATAAGAACTACACAAATTATATATATACTCACATGAATATATTAACTACACCAGTTAAATATATTCAAGGATATAGGAGCATCTATAAACCACACAAGTCTCATATGTTCTCATATACTTATATGAATATATTAACTACACAAGTTAAATATATTCAAGGATATGTTTCAAAGTAAAGATCCTTAAAATACGTGGAAAGATAGTATGAATCAATACTAATAAAACCACAAAATATAGAATGAACTCCCCCTAAACGTGTGCATACACAAATGTGTAGTGAAAACCTATGCACATATCCAAGTTAGATCCTTGGTGGAGTTCAACCTATATTTTGGATCCGAGGAATGCAATAGGAGGAAGTAGAATGCATACCTCTTGTATGAGACTAAGCAATAGATAATCAATAGAATTGTTAGTCTCGCAAATAGATTTATCTTTAATGAATACATACTTGTTTGGATTTTTGCTTTTATATCTAAGCTGAGACTAAACGTGATATGACAATAAGAGTGTTAGTCTCACAAGTGTATTTGTCATTAATCACCAAAATTGTGGGGACCCCGGTAATTATCTCCGTAAGACCGAGATTAGACAAGGTCTTAGGGACATAATTACGGGTCTCCGGTAAATGAATTCCAATTTAACTCTATCCAAGTGAGAGGCTTAGCCGAATACTAGAGCCTCAACGATCATACACGCTGCTCCTTTGCGAGCGCTACATGATTGTCGATTCTCTTTCGATTCGAAGCACTACACTTAGTGAGTTAAATGGGGATCTATTAACATTGAGTATGACATATATTGGCTCCCAAGATCAACGACCAATATACTCATACCCTCATCCAACGTTGGTTACATCCATACAACGCATACAACAAGAGATAAAAAGACATACTGCATAATAGTCAAAGTCTACAGCTTATTACATACGGCCGACCGGCCAAATTCAAAGTAAAGTATCAAGTAGCAGCGGAAGTAAATAAATAAAGCAAAAGACCAGTAGTGGTATGCCCATCACCCATCGGCAACCGACTGGGGGTTAAATGATAGCACATTACTCGTTAGTGTCACCCAAGTCAACACTAACGAGATCGTCATACTCATAATCTTCCTCACTTGAAAAGGCCAAGAAACATCCGTCGAGTACAAGTGTACTGCAAGTCTTACACAAATAAAAATAGTTATGCATAGGGGTCATTCAAAGGATGGCTCATATTGGTTTAGTTTTGCGAAAGAGACGCAACAATTAACATCCTACACATACTAGTTTTTCATGTGCCCATTTAAAAATCAGATTTGAAGTAGAAGTAAAGCATATGGTAAAGCATTTCAGTAATAAACAATTTAATCATACCAGGACCAAAGTGGCAGCCCACTTTGATGAACTAAACACATGAACATCCCGTTCATGACGAATGCCAAGTTCAACCACAATTTTAATTAAAAGTCTAACAATAAGCAGCCACAAATTTCAAGCGGTCGTCCATAACCGTGGACACGGCTATTCGAATAGATTTATACCCCGCAGGGGTGTACTACTTTACCCACACGACTTGATTAGCCCGTAAGCCTCCAGATGCCTCCGAATATAGCATACTTTCTATGGTATGCCGGCCGGGTAAATCAAGATCTGGTTGTTTTTAGCAAGAAGATCTCATTGGGCTAAGTCCCTCAACCCAGGGCTCCTAGGAACATAAGACGTTACGGCCTCTATGCCCTATCGGCCCAAAAGGAACATAGGATTTCACGGTCCTATGCCCTTACAATTTCACCACCGTGGGACCCAACACAATAAAACCTTCCCCCTACTTAACCATACGGCTCCCAACCCGCGTGTGGCAGCACGAGTGTTGCTTGAACAGCAGGTACCCAAAGTTCGGTCCTTAATTGTCCAGACAAGTCCTTCCACTTACCCAATGCTCGTGCACAAAGCACCATCACTAACCAACACTTGTCCAGACCAAAAAGCCCATTTAAAATGACAAAAATTGTCTCATAAGACAGCTACAAAGATCTGAAGTAAAAAACATAAAGTAAGAGTTGTGTTTATCCCAAAACCGCCGGGTTATTCCCGACGATCGAACTACCGTATCTAGACTTGCATGGCTAAGCAATTCTATAACCCATAATTCACACATCCTATCTTAAGCATATAAGAGTTGGCATAATTCAAGATTAACCGCAAGCATAGGACGTAACTAAACTACACATCACAAAAATATTGACATAGTCAAAATAACATGCAAGCAATTATCATTGCACTATCTTAACCAAAACTGGGATCAAATATGATGCAAAAGAAAGTTCAAATGATGCTTGCCTTGCTGGTACAGTAGCTGCTCACTCTCAGTAGCGTAAGTGTCGATATCAATATGCTCGGGATCTATATAATTATAACATCAAATAAATACCGAGAAAACAACTCAAAAATCAAAATGCTCAAAAATGCATGATTTCTCTACAGTAGTTAGGTTAGGATTTTTAGATGGATTTAGGTAAAAGAATTATTCCATTTGGAGTTATGAATTGGAAGTTATGCTATTTCGAATTTCAGGTTTCATTAAACCTTAAGTCATGTAATTTAATTATTTGGCCAAACTTTGTAGAACAGTGGTGGGGTAGAGGATTACACAGGTAAATAGGTAATATTAATACAAGTTCAGAATAATTGAGTTTGTCCCATTTGGAGTTCTTATGATTTAGTTATTGATTTCCAAAGTTATCAGCCTTTTATAGTATAAAAATAATGGAGTTAAAAGTTATATTCTCCCAAATATAGTCTCTGTGACAGAAGTAATATAGAGACCATTTTTAGAATTAAGTTCACTGAAAATGAAAATTATCAAAAGTGGTCTCACTGTTTTTGAGCTTCAATAATTACTTATGCATTTTGAAGTTATCATCATTTTCCATTGTACAAATAATGGTTTTAATGGTTTAATCTCCAAATAAAGCTCTCTGCTACAGAGACAAGTTTGAAACTAATTTTAATATAAATTTTACTAAAAGTGAAAATTTCCAGAAGTGGTTTCATGCGAGTTGGAGTTAAAATGATTTAGTTATGTATTTTGGAAGTTTTACATATTTTTCAGTGTGCAAATTAACAGATTTCGAATTTTAATAAGTATTTACTACTTTTTCTACCGGGGCTAGCCTAGCCGCGGTCACTTACCAGCGGGACCAGGGTCAAAGTTGACTCGGTCAATCATTGACTCACCCCGGCCGAACTAGGGTGAAGGCGTATTCTGAGGAATATGTCTTCTGATTTATTAAACGTAAAAGCCTTCCTAGTATACTAGGAATACGCGTTCCCTAAATAGACAACATATTTTACGAACTACACATTCACTAATCAGGACATACGGGCCCACATGTCATGGAGGCTTTAACGCAAAACCCCAGCAGCTAATTAATGATTTGCCGACAAAGATTCGTCCTTAAATACTAATCACCGCAATTAACTTCTAATGATTGGGCTACAGGCGCGGTCGGAGCATGCCACACTCCTTCACGGCCGCGCGGTGGCTCGCTCACCACTGCCGCGGCGTGGTCCACGCCGCGCACATGGAGACTAGAAATGGATTCTGGTACCCTCACGGCTCAAGGGGTGGTGGCGCCGACGAGATGGCTCGCACTGCCGGCCAGCCGGCAGCGGCGGTGACCTACGGCTAACGTGCATGTGCCAACCTAGTTCATTTTAGAGCTGAATAACGCATGCTTAAGCTATGAGAGTGGTCACCAAGCTCACCAGAGAGATGGAGTGGCCGGAGAAGCTTGGAGGTGAGATGCCCACAAAGAATGGTGACGGTGGCGTAAGCTCCACAAGGAGGGGTCGCCTGGGCAAAATTTATGGAAACAAAAGGTTGAGAAAGCTTGAGCGAGGCCAGGAGATGGTCACCAAGCATGGGATCGAGGAATGGCTCACCAGGATGATAATGTGATGATGAATAGTGTTGTCGACCGAAAATGGGGTTAACTCGAAATCCAAAAGTTCCTGTGGAGCAACCAAGCAATTTATTGAGGGGAAAACCCAATTAGACCCTAGGGCCCATTGTGACGCGCAAGAAAAGAAGAGGCTCTCACCGGAGATGAAAATGGCAACAAGTGTTAGCCGCGGGCGAGCTCCAGAGCCGGTGAGGACACGCCGGTGCCCTTGGATCTACAAGCAACGACAAGGGCTCATATGAGCTCAAATGGACACGACATGGATCAAGGAGGTGGGCGAAACCATGCGGAGGGAACTCACCCGTGTAGAGAGCAAGCACAAGCCTCTCTTTCCTCGCACCGAGAGGAAAGATGAGGGAAAGGAGGCGCTCGGAGGTGACTTAAGCACGGAAAGAAGACGGAGATGGAGGCGGCGTGAGACGGAGGAGCTCCAGGAGTGGTTGCATGCGGCGGTGGCTAACGGAGGTGACGGAGCTCCAGGCGGGAGCGAGCGGCGCGCCACGTGGGCTCGGCCTGCGGAGGTCGTGGATGAAATCGACACTGGGCCCACGTTGTCGGCGAGACAAGGCGGCGCGAATGCGAGTTAAGCGATTCGATGCGCACCGGGATTGCGAATGGACGGGCGAGATTGGTGGGGCGTCGGACAGTCCAATGACGAGGAGATCTGAGCCGTTGATCCATGATCCAAGGGTTGCGTGCGGAGGTGCAGCTAGTTGACTCCACCGAGTCAAGTGACCGAGTCGGACTCGAGTCGCTCCAAGAGTGCTCGAGTCTGAGTTTAGATTTGACTGAGATTTAACATGTTTTCCCTACTTTGACTGAGGCTTAGAAATAGAAATAAATTTCCAAAAATCATGAAATAATTTGTGGGGGTTCTTGGAAGGATATAGTTCCTATAAAAATTATGAAACCCTACTGTTCATAATATATTTTGTAATATTTAAATTCAAAATTAATGTATGCCTTTTAAGTTGGTTTGAATTTTCATTAGGTTCAACCAAGTTCCAAAAATTTTGGAAAAATTATATTTATTCATGAAAACTAATGTAGTATTCAATTAAATTGGTTTCAGATCATGATCACAACTTTTTATCACTGATTTGAATTGAAATGTGAATTTTGATGTGTATGTTCATCTCAAATTAGATTTTCCAAGTACAATATATTATGGACATGTTTTGAAATCAATAATGTATGCTAATGAAATACATATTAATCCATTTTAATTGTTGGGGCTGTGACAAAAATACTCCATTAACACATAATGGCGAGTCTAGATCCTTCAACATATGATAAGAAGGAAAGCTTATTTGACTATATGTATGCATAAAGCTTAGAGAATTCTCCCCTTTTTGCACTAAGCAAGAAATAAGAATTCTCCCCCTCTTTTTTTGTGCCTTGAGCTGTTAGATTACCTACTATTATGTATTGTGTAGATTGTGCCCTTGGATGATACTTCTATGATAGATCCTGATCTCTTCTCTATAAAGTCTCTAAGCAGTGTCTGCTTATGCCTTTAAAACCGGCATCATATATATATTATGTTTATATTATTCGTAGTCCCTCAGCCACTTTCGGGGGGTTGTCCACGCGGCATGAGGAGGATGAGACAGCAGCCACGGACAACTTCATCGAGCCCCTGCAAGTTTAAGAAATATGGCTGCCGAGAGAGCGTCAGGACATCCAATTACCTAGATGTTGTCGACAGGTAATTGGACGTTGTTGTGTTTAGAAATTGACGGGGACGCACAACTACTCCGACTGGTATCAGCCACGTTACTTCCTGAACACAGCGATGTCCAATTACCTGTCGACGACATCCAGGTAATTGGATGTCCAGACGCTCTTTTGGCAGCCATGCTTCTTGAACTAGTAGGGGCTCGATGAAGTTGTCCGTGGCTGCTGTCTCATCCTCCTCATGCTGCGTGCACGACCCCTCGAAAGTGGCTGAGGACTATATATATATATATATATATATATATATATATATATATATATATATATATATATATATATATATGATGCCGCTTTAAAGCGTATACTGCATCGCTTGGAGACTTTATAGAAAAAATCATCATGACGGTTTCAGCTACAAACCGTCTATAGAGAAAAGTCATCACAGATGGTTTCAGCTACAAACCGTCTATAGAGAAAAGTCATCACAGACGGTTTCAATAACAAACCGTCTATAGAGAAAAGTCATCACAGACGGTTTCAATAACAAACCGTCTGTGATAGTTAGCTACCACAAACGATTTTATCTATAAACCGTCTGTGAAAGTTACCTATCACAGACGGTTCTGTGACAGTATGCATCACAGACGGTTAAATTGCTAGAATCATTATTGAATCATGTATAGATTAATGGTTCATATTGAAGGGAAACGGGTAGGCTACACTAGCGCAAATTAAAAAATTCTACCCATAAACCAAGATCACTGCAGTTATAGATCACGGTCTTACCACTAGACGCGCAGGTGCGGAAGTTGATACAGCGCGTCGGGGCAGTGTAGTCGTACCAAGTTGATGCGATGACGTCGGGCGAGTAGTCGTACTACTTCCTCGTCCTCGTCGTGGCGCCCCACGTACAACTCCTTTCTTGCGGTTCGTCCCAACGCCACGATCTGGCGCCTTCAAAGGTATCCACACGTGCGGGAGAAGCGGCGCACGCCGGACTACTAGATCCGCGCGGCGACTAGGGCGTGGGAGGGTGGCGGCGGGGTTTGGGGATGTCACAAAAACTCAACCTCAACCGCTAGCGCCTGCCCTCCTTTTATAGACGTCCTTATAATGGGCTTCTACGAATAGAGGCCCATTAGGACTCAATGCCCGATCTAATCGGATCCAATCCGAATTAGGCTTCACTTCTTAAGTGTGTGACCCTATGGTTCACATATGTTTAGACATGACGCGAGTACACATACTTGGTCAATAGTTGGTAGCGGCCTCTAGCAAGACGTGCCAACTCCTAAACATACGTAAAGATCATATCGGACGAACCATCACAACGTTATGTACATGCCAATCCCTTTGCCTCACGATATTCTGGTCGAGCTCCAAGTGACCACTCTTTCGATCCCGTGATCCGAATCCCTTACTAGGTTAACTCTTAACCTTAAGTAGCATGGCCATGCATTTACGGATCCGATCACTCGAGGGCCCAGAGATATCTCTCTCGTAGAGAGGGGCAAATCCCATCTCGACCGACCATGCCTCGCAAAGATGCTTCATGACAAACCCAAAGCTACCTTTATAACTACCGATTCACGAGTAGCGTTTGATAGCCCCTAAGTAGGTCGATTCACATCTCAAGTACATGCGACAATCTCGTGTCTAAGGACAAGGCGTACACATTGTGTAGAGAGAACCATAAGAATAATTACTATATCTCATGTTGGGTCGGTCCAACCCCATGTTCTAAACATGTGTCCACATTATTGGTTTGACATCTCCATGTCTATGACCATGAAACATGGTCATCAACCGATACATGTGCTAATCCATCATTCACGTGTGTCCTCACATGAACTCCGACTAGGGACAACTTTAGAATAACCATACAAGTAAAGAGTTTCACAAACAAGTCACATACTTGTTAATCAACACAAAGGCAATATTCAAGGAACATTTATTAAATCATGGATACAATGAAATATCATCATCAATATGATTGCCTCTAGGGCATATCTCCAACACATATGGACATCATCTAAGATCAAGTTGAATTGTACATGAGCGCATTTTCCAAAGTCTGCAATCGAAATCTAGTTGCATCCCCCCCCAATGTCTTCCACATGCAAGAAGCAGACTACACTAATGAGCAAAAGGATCTGTCATAATGCAAACTTGCGGGTGATACATGAATTGAAGAATTTTGCATCTACAATCACAATGAGCTATATACAATGAGATACCATGAGATACAAATATACAATAACCATGACTCACAACTAGTTCATCAGAATGAAACAACATTTTCAACAATAGTAATCAAACAATGGCAAGGCCAAGTGATAAACAAACATCAAACATAGAATTATCATCAGCACTAATGTTATTCATGAATTGGATGCTCAATGCCCAATTGTTCCAGTGTGCAGTCATATGCATGAATTGTAGACTGAATGGATGAACATATATGCAAATCATCGAACAATGCATCTAACTTAAATTTGGCAGCCGAAATGTCCAACAACATATATTGCCAGCAGTTCACAAAATCATGCTTAGTTTAACTCCTAATGGTCGATTGCAAACAGCTCAAACTTATACAAAAAAAATTGATGCATATATTCATCACAAATTCAATTAGATAATTGATGCATAACTACTTTCACCACATAGATTGGAAAAATTGCAATCCAGTAACATGTGCAGGGGGTTTAGTATTCACCAGATAATACCTCATGAGCATTCAGCAGGGGGAATCAATCAAACAAAAAAAGATGAAAGCATCATTAGATAGCCATTTCTAGGTTCCAACCCATCTGTCATGGTAGCAAAGAATCTGCCATTACATAGCATCATTAGATAGCCATTTCTACAATCAATCAAACACAAGAAAATATATTCAATTCAGTTAACAGAGCAAATTGTTAAGACTAAATGATGTGGCTCCGGGGCTAGGGTTTGGGAGGTGGAGGAGGGAGGGAGGCGGCGCCGGGGCTAGGGTTTGGGCCACCGCCATCGCCGGCGGGAGATGGGTGGCTCGAAAGAGGAGAGAGCCGGGGAGGATGGAGGAGGCCGGTGGCTCGGGGGAGAACACCAGTGGCTCGGAGGGAGCCCAAGGAGGCGGCGACGCAGAGTGAGGTGGACGAGGGTGGCACAGAGGGAGGAGGAAGGGGAGGGCGGCGGTGGCTCAGGAGGTGGAGGGAGGAGACGGTGGCGGCTCGGGAGGAGAGGGACTTGGGCGGCGGGGACGACGAAGGGGGCCGGACACGGGGGAGGAGGATGGAGCTGGAGGAGGAGGCGACGGGGGAGGGAGCCCGAGGAGGAGGCGTAGCTTTATCGGGGGAGGACAGAGCCGGGGAAGGAGGCACCGCATCGCGGGTGGCGCCGTCGCGGAAGAAGGTGTGCCGGGGAGGAGGGAGGTGGAGGAGGGCGTCAGGGTTGATCCAGATCCGGATATGGATCTGGGAGGAGGAGGGGTGCCGGGGAGGAGGGAGCCGGGGAGGAGGGGCGACGCCAACGCAGCAGGAGGTGGGGGCTGGTGGGGAGGAGGAGGAGGGGCGCGGAGGCGCAGGGAGGGAAAATGGGGAGGAGGAGGGGCTCAGGGCACGGGGGGGAGAGGGGTAGCTGGCGTGAGGTTTATATGGAGTCACTACTACAGAAAACGTTATCACAGACGGTTCGGAACCGTCTGTGTTTTGTACGTCTGTAATAACTGACGGTTATCACAGACGGTTAAAAAACCGTCTGTGATAAGTCACAACAAAAACGGTTCTAATTAACAACCGTCTGTAATATCCACATATCACAGACGGTTCTAGTTACCAACTGTCTGTGCTACGTCACAACACATACAGTTCTAGTTACGAACCGTCTGTGATATCCATATATCACAGACGGTTCATAATTAGCACCGTCTGTGATATATGGATATCACCGACGGTTCATAATTAGCACCGTCTGTCATATGTGGATATCACAGACGGTGCTAATTATGAACCGTCTGTGATAGCTCTTTCAGCCTAACTATTTTATTTTTAATTTTCGGCTAGCCTCAGGAATTGCTAGCCATGCCCTCTGAAAACAAGCAGATAGAAAAATAGATACATTACAGATGAATCAATCGTTGACACTCAAAGTGATCATTTATAACTCAAAATCAATTAGAAACGAATATGTATCAAATATTGTCGCTAGAGTTACAATTGAATTACACTTATTCAAAGTGAATTACAATTAATGAATCATTCAAGGTCGTTCAACGGTGTTGGAGTAGTGAAACTCTCCGTTGGCGCCAATGATATCCGTGATGATGAAAGTGCAAAGCCTCCCTCGAACATCCGAGATCTCTCTCTGAACGAGTGGATCTAAATCTATATTCAAGACCTGTAGCTAGCAAGAGTAAAGTAGTAAGCATATATATATTTAAATTTATAATTAGGAAATAATTATTGCGAGATTAACCAACCTCGGGATCCTTCAACTTAGCACTCATGAGAATCTGCATATGATGGCAAACGTAGAATGCACATTCTTCTGCTTTTTGCTGACGGCACTACAAAAATAGAATTACATATATAGGTATAGTCAGTTCGAGACGCATTATTACAAAGTATGATATAGGATTATTGTTTTGTAGCACGTACCAGAAATCGCATCCTGTGATTAAATGTGGCGTTCGTTCCCTTGTATAGCCCTCCCTCGGCAATATAGGAGATGAACGACCTACATATTTCCAAAAAGTTAATCTCAGCCATTTCAAACGAAGGAAGACTAGAATAGAGTTATGTATGGAGAAAATGAGCACACCTGTCGAGTACTCCTTGCACAAGGGTGAAGTCGTGGCTTTTTTTGACTAGGGAATCAAGGTATAGTACCTAGTTCCTCTTTGGTATAATGACTAAAAGGATCCAGTGGTGTCTACTCATGTATGTCGCTTGAGTCATTAAACCTAAGTTCGTGCTGCGTATAAAGTACAAATAAAATTTGTATAGCAAGTAGTGAAGCACTTACTTCTGGTTGTAGGGCACCATTATGTAGTCCTTGTCGTTTTGAGCAAGCAATCTTGTCGTTATGTATTTCTCGACGTAGGATGCGTCTGCCAAGATGGTTTGCTCAGAGACCACGTGTGGGTCGACGAAACCCACCTATTCTTTCAATCGCCGGGCATTTTTAATCATGTATCTATACATAAGCAATGAGTTGTTATATTCGGTATTACGTGAATGTAGAACTTGATTGTACACACTTACAGTGTTCAGCATCGTAGAAGTGAGGCATCGATAGGTAATTAGACGTCATCATGTTCAAAATTTTGCGTGGACGCGACGCTACGCCGATGTTGAGGAGGACTGGCTCCCAAAACAACGGGGGTGGCTTGCGACTGGTTGAGGAGTAGGAGTTGATTCACTTGGTCATGCAATCTTGCTATCTTTTCTTCAAATTTTGCAGTAAGCACCCGTTCTCTTCCTTCAAATTTTGTAGTAAGCACATGTTCCAACTCTATGTCGTGCTCGGCCTTGGATCTCTTCCTGCTCCTATACGTGCAGTAGTCATCTGGGAATCCATCCCTCCAAGATACGTTAACCCCTTTGCCTCGCGTGCGACCCGGGTGCTCCTTGTTTCCCAGAGCCGTAGATAGTATATCCTTCTCTCTGTCTGCTTGGAAGGAGCCTTCGGAACATGCGGAACTCAATTCTTGCTGCAAGAGGTCATCATGTTATTATAGACATTATGAAGTTATGGACTTATTAACAACTAGGTAGTTCGAAGACATATTTACCAGACGGTTGGCCACATCCCGATCTGCGGGTTTGTGAAAGAGATTTCGCCAAGACGTGATCGATGCCCTCGCCTTAACCGGAGAGAGCGCGTCATGCGTGATCTCAAAGAAATGGCCTTGTTTCGTTCTCGCCCTCCGCCGCCCATTGCGCGATTTTACCCGCGCACCAGCCGTGCCGAGTTTGTGGGGTGAGTGTTCGCGTCTCGAGAGCGCCAGTGCGTCGCACTTTCCTCAAGAAATTCGGCCGTCGTCTTCATTTGCACAAAGGTGTCCCATATATCTCGCGACAAGAATTTATACATCGTGAAGGGCGTTCAACCCGTGTTCACGTACCGTGACAAGCACGCTCTTGAAGGTCCTCCACGCCTTCCGATCGAGAGCAACGCTGCCGCTCCACGCGTCGTCTCATGGTGGGAAAGTGAACGATTTTAAAACTCGTCCCACACCTCGCGTCTCCGATCAGCCGACACAGTGTCCCAGCTCAGTGTGGTGATGGGGACCCGTTCCCTTCCAAGTATCCCGCGGATGGTCCGGAATCTCGCCGCTGCTTTGGGGGGACTCACAGGGATCCCATTGGCATTGACCTCGGTGACGGTCATTGGGCCTGTAGGAATTTTCGATGTTCCTCTACCATCTCGCGTACCTACCACTTTCCTCGGAGATCCAGACGCATTCGGCGACGTCGATGACGGCGACGAAGACGGTGCGGACGCCATGTCGCTTACTTGCTATCTATATATGCACGAAGCAATATACTTAAGCTCTAACTGACCAGATTCAAGCAGATTTACTCAACTTAACCGAAAATGATGCACAAACGTAATATATAAAGAAGGATTGATGATAGTTTGTGCTCTCAGAAGGAGAGTTGCAAAAGAACAAGTCTTTGCCATCTCAATTCTATTATCTATACTCTTCATTAAATGAATATGATGGTATAAATTCAAACTATGAGCTCTAAACAATACTTTGCTTAATCACAAATGATCTCAATCATACGAAAATGATCTTAACTATCACATTCAATCTCAGATTAGACAAAGTTCATCACAGAGCGAACGGTAAGAATCGTAATAACGAGCATTCAACCGAAAGTAACAAATTAACAAGATATCAAATTGACAAGAGTAAGTAATACAATAGAGCTCAAGAATGAACTAACTATCACATTCAATCTCAGTATAAGACAAAGTTCATCACAGAGCATGTCAACAAAGCCCACTGATCAATTTGCAATATCTTTAGTACTAGATTCAGTTCACATATTATCAAAGACTATCAAAGTCAATATATCCACCAGGACAAATCGTAATATAGAAATACTCACAGAGAGGATGCCGCACAACAACTCACGGTGCAAGGAGGAGGCCGGTGCAGGGGAGGAGGCCGACGCAGGGAGGAGGGAGGTGCGGGGAGGAGGCCGGTGCAGGGGAGGAGGCCGACACAGGGAGGAGGATGGCGCGGGGAGGAGGCCGGTGCAAGGGAGGAGGACGGCGCGGGGAGGAGGCCTGTGCAGAGGGAGGAGGCCGACACGGGGAGGAGCCGCGCGTCGAGGCGGAGGCAGCGTCATCGATGTCGGGGGCGGCGGCGTCGGGTCTTACGGCCGGGGAGGTGAACGGGCGAACCCTAGAGGAGCCTACAGAGCGCGCGAGAGCCTAAGGGGTGCAGGAAAGGAAGTGACGAGTAAAGAGCAAAACCCTAGCGGTGCGCCTCTTTATAAAAAGGATATCACAGACGGTTCTATTAAAGAACCGTCTGTGATAAGATATCACAGACGGCTCCATGTTGAACCGTCTGTGATATCCTCCATATCACAGACGGTTAGTAAGAATAACCGTTTGTGATATACTCACATCACAGACGGTTCGTAAATATAACCGTCTGTGATGTGAGTATATCACAGACGGTTCTCCATGGAGCCGTCTGTATAAGTTCAACACAGACGGTTGGGAATAAGAACCGTCTGTGATATGACACCCCTATAAATATCAAGACCCGACAGACCTCCTGCCCTAGCGCCTCTGATCTATTCTTTGGAATAGAGGGGCTTGAGAAGCTTTGCTCTGTGTTGGCTATAGGAGGCTTGTTTATTTTTCTTGCTTTGTTCTTGGTTGTGGGTTGCCCTAGCAACTTATGGCTATTTGGCTTGCATGCTTGCTTTGTGAGGCTTGGCTTTGGTGGTAGCTCTCGGTTTGGGTGTTATGAATGAGTGTTTTGTTTCGACAGTGGGTGTTTTGTGAGTGGGATAAACTTATGGGGGAGGTGCATTTCGACTGTGGCTCTTATCTTGCCCTGTCCACTTAAGTATCACATTGCACTGTGGCCTGAAGGAGAAGGACAGTGAGGAATCTCGCGGGATATTTGGAATTTTCGTCGTGAGCTCCGAGGGTAACGATCTTTAACTATTTATATTTACTCTAGGTTTATCTTTAAACAATTTTAGTGTATTTGGTTAATAGGAGGAGTAACGTATTTGCAGTTTATTAATATAATTTAACACTACTAATTGTTATGTGTGTAGGGTAGATGGACCGAAACTAGATGTACGGTGCGAACCGTGTGAGTGAAGAGTACATTAATGGCGTGATTGCTTTTAAAAGAGCCGCGGAGCAGGATATGTTGAATAAGGGGATAGAATTTATGTACTGTCCATGCATTGATTGCGAATCAAGATTTTTAACAACCCGGCGCAGATCGTAGGGCACTTGATTCGAAGGGGTTTCAAAAAAGGGTATACATGTTGGACCAGTCACGGTGAAGAGCAGATTATACAGGAAGTTAATAATGACGACATCGCCGAGGAAGTTAATAATGATGACATCGCCGAGGAAGTCAACGATATGCCGGATGTGGACTGTGTTTTTGATGAGGATAGGTCGTACGATGACAATCTGGATCAGATGCTACGCGATGTAGAAGGGAAGTACAGTGAGAGAGAGTTTTGTAAATTCGAGCGCTTAATGGAGGACTTGGGGAAACCTTTGTTCCCTGGCTGCAAGCCGGAATACACAAGGTTGTCAACCGTACTTGAACTGCTGAAATTGAAGGCAAGCAATGGTTGGTTCGACAAGAGTTTCACGGCGTTGTTAGGTCTCCTAGCGGACATTCTTCTGGAGGGAAACGTGTTGCCCAGCACCACCTACCAAGCCAAAAAGGTTCTTTGTCCATTGGGAATGGAAGTAGAAAGAATACATGCATGTCCGAACGATTGTATCATGTATCGTAAAGAGTATGCAGACTTGCATGTATGTCCCGTATGCAAAGCATCCCGATACAAGCGTAAGAATACTGCTAAGGTGAAGCAAGGATCTCCTGCTAAGGTGTTGTGGTATCTGCCTGTGATCCCACGTTTGAAGCGTTTATTTGCGAACCGAAAGGAGACAAGATTGCTGCGTTGTCACTCGGAGGAGCGTAAGAAAGATGGAAAGCTAAGACACCCTACTGATTCTGCCCAGTGGAGAAACTTCGATCGGACCTTCAAAGAGTTTGGTGCGGAACCGAGGAACATAAGGTTAGGGTTGAGTACATATGGAATGAATCCTTTCGGTAACATGAGCAATGACATAGCACTGCCCGTGAATCTATGTATGTACAACCTTCCTCCTTGGTCGTATGAAGCGGAAGTACATTTTGATGTCACTACTTATCCAAGGGTCAAGCAACCGGGAACAATATTGATGTGTACCTAGCACCATTATCGGATGATCTTGTGACATCGTGGAACGAAGGGTACAAGTATGGGATACGCATAAACGAGAGAACTTCTTTACGCGTCATGTTGTTCTCGCACTATCAATGATTTTCCTGCCCTTGGTAACTGTCGGGCTTGATGCGAAAGGAGTCAAAGCCTGTCCGCACTGCTTAGATGCTACGGAGAGTGTATGGCTGAACAACTCACGTAAAACTGTGCATATGCGTCACCGTAGGTTCCTTCCCAGGAGTCACCCATACCGCAAGATGAAGAAACAATTCGACGGAAATAAGGAGGACAGTTAAGCTCCAAGGGCTTTTAGAGGGAAAGAGGTCTATGATATGGTTAAAGATATCGATGTTGTGCTTGGGAAGGGACGTAAATTAAAAATCCGTCAGAAGAACATCTGGAAGAAGCGGTCAATTTTTTGGGACTTGCCTTATTGGGAGCACTTAGAAGTTCATCACTGCATCGACGTCATGCACGTGGAGAAGAATGTATGTGAAAGCTTGATTGGTCTCTTACTGAATATTAGTGGCAAAACAAAGGATAGTGTTAACACACGACGTGACTTGGTTGATATGAACATAAGGACCGAGTTAGCACCAAAAGAGACTGATAAAGAACGAACATACCTTCCACCAGCTTGCTACACTATGTCCAAGGTCGAGAGAAATGAATTGTGCCAAAGCTTGCATGGTGTCAAAGTCCCGTCTGGTTACTCCGCTAACATTAAGAAACTTGTTTCTATGCAAGATTTGAAATTAATTGGTATGAAGTCTCATGATTGTCATGTACTGATGACACGAATGCTTCCTATTGCAATTAGGGGTATCTTGCCGAACAAGGTCCGAGTGGCAATCTTGAGGCTGTGTTATTTCTTCAACTCAATTGCTCAGAAAGTCATCGATCCCCAAGGACTAGATGCTCTACAGGCCGAGGTGGTGACGACTCTATGTCATCTTGAGATGTATTTCCCTCCGTCATTTTTCGATATCATGGTCCATCTTATTGTTCATCTTGTGAAAGAGATAAAGATATGCGGTCCTGTGTTCCTACGTCATATGTACCCGTTCGAGAGGTATATGGGAATTCTCAAGTCCTACGTACGAAATCGATCTCGACCGGAGGGCAGCATCATCGAAGGTTATGCAACCGAAGAGGTCATTGAGTTCTGCGTCGACTACATGGCTCAGTTGGAACCGATATGTGTGCCTCTATCTCGTCATGAGGGAAGGCTGGATGGTATCGGGACCATCGGAAGGAAATCAATCACTCCCGATCTGGATACGTACGCTCAAGCCTATTTCACGGTCTTACTACACATGACCCAAGTGTCCCCGTACATCGACGAGCACAAAGACATGGTACGCCAACAGAATCTAGACCGGTCGGAGGTTTGGATCACGAGAGAGCACAACCGTCGGGTCAACGAATGGTTAAACGTGCGAATCATGACTGGGAGGTCATCAAGTGATGATACGCTGCTATGGTTGGCAAAAGGGACACAATTTACAATTGTCATATGGCAAGGATACGACATAAATGGGTACACATTTTATACGGCAGCTCAGCATAGGAAGAGCACAGTCCAGAATAGCGCTGTCCGCATAGATGCATTCAGTACCGATGAACTGAGGAGCTCGTACTATAGGCAAATAGAGGAGATATGGGAGCTCGACTACGTGCTTTTCAAGATCCCCCTATTTCGGTGCCGTTGGGTCCATCTCTCACAGGTGAAGGTCGACAAGTACGACGTCACTACCGTGGACCTCGATCGTGTCGGATACAAAGACGAACCATTCATACTGGCTAACCAAGTTGTTCAAGTCTTCTATGTAACCGACCCGGCAAATAAGAAGCGCCACGTAGTTCTTCATGGAAAAAGAAGGATTGTCGGAGTTGAGAATATAGTGGACGAGGAAGAATACAATCAATTTGACGAGTTGCCTCCTTTCGGAGATGGCATCAGGCTCGAGGAAGAACCCAGTGAGGAAGCTAGCTATATGCGCGTCGATCATCATGAAGGGCTATATTTTAATTAAGAAATTACTCTATTGTAATTAATTTATTCTATAACAACATGTGTTATGGACTTATAATCTGTCGTACGTATATTTTGATGTCAACATGGAATTGTAATCGTTCCTATCCTTGTGGATCGTATATTTTGGTGCATTAAAAATTCATTTAATTTGGAAAATAGTCCAGCTGCACCACCTTTCTAGAAACCTAAAAAACTAAAATTTTATGGCAAATAGTCCAACACCTTTGCAAAGAAACTGGCATACTCATGCCTAATCCTGCGCATCGTCATCGCGAGACGACGTAGTCGTCCCACCCTTCCACACCGCAGCCAGTGCTCGTGCACCGGTGGCCATCCTCCGACAGTGCCCACACCCGGCCCAAATGGTCCGGCCTTCTTTCCCCACGCCGCCGCCTGGACCATGTCCGCGGCGAGCCTCTGGCACCGCCTGTACTCCCGGTTGGTCTTGGCCGTCTCGCACCTGCCGCCGGTCGGCTCGCCCTCAACCTGGCTGATGTAGTGCTTCCCAACGTCGCGCGTCTCACCGGCCGTGTAGAGGAGGAGGCCGAGGACGTAGGCCGCAGCCTTGTGGCCGGCCACGGCCGCCCGTTCAAGGAACATGAGGCCGCGCTGCATGTTTTGGGGCGCGAAGACAAGCCCGAGGCCGACGATGAAACAAGCCCCCGGGTTGCCGGCACCGGCCAGGTGGTTGACGACGGCGAGGTAGCGCTCGTTGTCCTACCACTTCATCGCCTCCTCTCGCTCCAGCGCCACGCGCCTCCCCACGGCGCGTTCCTTGGACACCTTGTACAAGGTCTTGCAACTCCAATATACGTACATACAAAATTCAAGATGTTAGAATAAATAGTAGTACATACGTACGTATTTTGTAGGTATAAATATGTACGTACATTAATCGTAGGCTGCATAGGTCCTCCATGGGCTGAGGAGAGCTCGCGGCCACACGGCCGACGATGTCGACGACGACATTGTGAGAAAGAGCGGCGATCACCGACCTCCTCGCCTTGGTGCTGGCCGTCATGCTCTGCATGCTCACCTTGGTGATTCCGTGAGACGAAAAGCGATGGGAGGTTTAATCTTCGATTATTCCATCTATAAAACTAGGAGTAACCGGCACGTGAGATGAAGAGACGCATGAGAGACGGTTGTGTGATGGTGAGATGAAGAGACACATCACGCGGGAGACGAAGAGATAGGAAAGAAATATCACAGACGGTTCTATCATGGAACCGTCTGTGATAATAATATCACATACGGCTCTATTAAAGAACCATCGGTGATAGGAGTATATTACAGACCGTTCTATAATTGAACCGTCTATGAACTATCACAGACGGTTGGTAATAAGAACCATCTGTGATGAGGAACTATCAAAGACGGTTCTTATTACCAACCGTCTGTGATACTTCACAGACGCGGCTCCTTTGGAACCGTCTGTGATGTGGCATCCAGTATGACCTGTTTTGTAGTAGTGAGTGGCATTCGGCGAGTAAATAAGTCCGAACATTAGGGGTAAACATGGAATGCGAGTTGCGGGAAGCGGCGGAAGCCTCGCGTGACCGGCTTTTGGCTTTGGTACGTTGGTTGAGAAAGCGGCTTCGACGAAAGCGGCTTCAAAAAACCGACCGTTTGGAACGGCTTCCAGCTTTTTTGGCTGAAAGCCAGAAGCCGAAGCTGTTCCAAACGCCCTATGTGTGTGGGTGGGGTGGGGTGGGGTTGGGGATGTACTCGAGTTTTTCTTTGTCTACATCTTCGTATACACACTTTAACATGGGGGCATATCTAATTGCAAACCACGATTTAGGTGCAAAAATGCATACCATTTATTTTAAGCACAAAAATCAATACGAAAAATTGTAGAAAAAAAACGAGGAGCTAATATATGGAGTACTCTTTGAAATTTCAAGTTTAAATCAGGTAGTTGAATAAAAAATGCCACCTTGAGTCAAGGTCGTATGTAAGCTTGATTAGCACGAGCACATGGAACATACACCGGAAAAATTCATGAACTAACACCAATCATCTAACTCATTCTCCATTCTCTATTCCACGAACTAATTAACCATATTCTCAAATCATCAACCACATTCTCAATTTTAAAACAACTCTACTACTCCCAAAAACCTCACCATTGGCCAGCCGAAATGCATGCATGTACTGTCCACATTGCAAATATAAGAGAGACCAGCTTTTCCCAGCACCACATTTTGCACTCAGTTTGGACACCAGCCAATCCATACTTACCAACGCACAAGCAAAATCTTTATGGACTTGTTGAAATGAACCAAGAAATTCCAGCCAGCGGTTGCCATCCTTGTGCATGCCCCACTACGGATGATCCATACATCTCCGAGCGAAAATATCTTGGCATTGCCGTGCACTATATGCATAATATTGCATGTTCTTCTGATGGTGACCGCCGTTAAGTTGAAAGTGCTGCCGTGATCTAAAATGGGTAGTTATCGATCTTAGAATTTTGTATGAATTCAACTACCTGATTTAAACTTGAAATTTTGTATGATATGAATAACCTACATATCATACCGGATATTTTGGCAAAATTTTGGATGTTTTTTTGAATTAAAATTTGAAAATTTCAGATGTAAAGACGAAATTTATCTAAATCTTGAATTGAAATTTGAATTTACACAAAAATTAGATAAATCTATTTTTTTGCCCGGTATGAAATTTTATCTAACCCCACCGATAACGCTTTACCGGCGAAATTTCGTCGATAGAGTTTTCGCGAAATTTTGCTAATAGAGTTTTTCATGCCTACGTTTGAAAGTACAGGATATCCATGTAGTAGTCATACATATTGCCGTACTAGTACTTACTAGCTAGTCTTGTTTTAATAGAAAAACACTACCTCTCCTCATCCAACAAATGGCAAGCAATTGCCAACCGCAAATAGATGATCGATGAGATATGGACAAATAGGAGCATTTCAACAGCTAGTGGAGGGGAAGAAAGGCGGCAAAAGGTTGGGCTAGTGTCCAATTCCACCGATTAGATTTTGTGAATACCCTCACCTTTTTGACTTCGGTTCCATAAACGAATGATCTAGGTTGCATGGCATGTGCAATAAAACAGGGGTCCATGCCAGGGCATGACCAAGGACAGGGCCAAGAGGCACATGAAGCCCACAGAGATTCCATTAATTCCATTGAGAGAAATTGAGATAGCTAGTGCTTAAGAGAATAGTTCCATGGAGAAAGCATCAGCATCACTCTACCTAGTTATCACCTTGTTGGCATTCTTCTTCTTGATTCCATCCAATGCTGTGCCTCTCTCAAGTAATGCTTACATCTCTCACTGCCTAATTTGATCACTGCCATTTGTTGTTCTAAGATGTAATTAGATCTGATCATCTGACCTTGCCATTCATCCCCTGTGGCGTGTAGGAGTGCAGCGGCTGCCCTTGCGAGAGGCCGGTGAGATGCCATCGGTTGAAGGGAGCACTCCAGAGCCAAAGGTATCATATTCCTATGTAGTATGTCCTAATTATCTTATCATTTACAGGCAAATATTGCAATCTTTTATCGTCTTCGCTAATTTACCGGTTTTCCATATCCCTGCGCTTTGCGTGCGTGCTCACTGTTCATTCTCTGAGAGGAAAAGATTACGCTTACTTGACACTTATATATAAATCGATCCATATCCTCTGTAACTACCCCGCCATTCAACAAGATTTTTTATAAATATTAATTGTAACAAAGTTTTCCTACATACAACATTGGTCCTAGGCGAAGGAAAGAAAATTTATGACATGTTTGCAACGCACGAATTTTGTAGGAATCTGTAAATTTCGCATAATTGCATAGGATTCCCACGTTGCAAATGGAGTGTTAAAGATTCAATGTACTTTATTGTGTTCCCCCCGATCGAGATGCTTTACTACAATGTTTTGTGTTCTCGAATAATTGATCATGTTTCATGCATTGTCTTTCAGATGGAAATGGAGAGATTCGTCCAAGAGGACGATGCGATGATCAATGCTAGGATGGTTTTGGAGACGCAGGACTACGCACCCCCGGGCCCGAACAACCACCACAAGCCACCGGGTTGGAGCTGAGCTGGGATCACTCTCATCAGTTGTTTAATTAATCATGCAGTGTTGTGCTCTCTTGTGTGGTGCTCACAAATCTTAACGCGGCATGCTGTGTGTGTGTCCTAATTAAACTAGCACTAGTTATCATGTCATGAACTGCGACCAAACATGATGTATGGGATGTGGCTAGTGATTAATACAGAGGGCTGTTTAGTTACAGTGAGATACTGAGATGTACTGTGCTTGAGTTACCAAAAGTTCCTATCATTCTAAGGTTCATATTTAATTGAGATTTGATAATATTCTCGTCGCACAGGTTTGGATTTGCGAACTCTAGCTCATTGCATACTTGAGGTCGCATTTGGGGTTTAGTTATAGATGTTTGGTTGCTTGGGGAGTTTGTTCAGTTCAGTTGACATTAGTGCTGTTGTTTCCAAGTCAACTTGTGTACATTAGAAATTTAGAATTGTTGGACCGAGGAGTCGACGAGGTAGGCGCCACACAAACAACGACCTCTTCTAACTCTTGCCTTAAGAAATTTACAGTTCTTTCTCTCCAATAGCTATACAAAGCTATGAAGATCAGTGCTTAAACTCTCACAATGAAATACGCAATGAGTTAAAACTTGCCCGGACGGTCTGACCTCCAACTAGTGGGTGATCTGGCCTCTCTCCCAGGACAAAGCTGAAAATCAGCACGATTTCAAATCCAAGAATCGATGTAATTTTAATTCACAACTCCAAATTACTTGAAATTTTGCATACATCTTGTGTAAGATACCGTGAACCTAATACATGAAGAGATCGAAGCAAATCTTTTCAAAGCTTTGACCTTTTTCAAACATAAGGCAAGTTGCACGGGAATTGGGTCAAACATGAAAATGATAATAGAGAGAAGCTCGTGGGAGGAATCAATCCAAGATGACTAAGGATGGTTTTCCACATATCTTAGCATCCTCAATTACAACAAAAATCAAATCAAAAGCTCTTAAGAGCAAAACCCCTCAAATCACCATTTCTTCCACAAAAGCTAAACAAACTTAAGAACTTACAATTAAAAAGTGTCTAGATGGATGAGATCTGATCTCTAAAGATATCTCCACCACTTACACGTTCTAGGTACAAAGTAAGATCAAGAGGGGAAGAAGAAACACAAAAAAAAAAAAACCAAATCACAAAATCAACAATTAAGCATCTGAGAGAAAGACTTCAACGAATTTAAAGATTTGATTTCTACTTCGAGATAAATGTTTACAATCACTCCCTTGAGAGGACAAAGCCACTAGGACAGCACATACACGAAGTGCTCTCAACTCTCTTAATACATCCCTCAAACCCTAACCTCCTCCTACTCTCTCTAATTTCCCCCAAATATCAAATTATGGTTCATAGGCTTGGTTGTTGCAATCCTGCACCAACCCTTATATAGTGGAGGCTAGGACTAAGAGTGAAACCCCAATGAGAACCCGTTAAGCCTATACACAAACGAGTCTCTCACTCAAACACGTTTCTCAAAGCGTTGTCTTCAACTTTAGTTCCATTAGGCCAAATCCATCATGCCTTGCCCTCCATGTAATATCCTTGACCTAATCCACTTATGCCATCGTCGTGGTTTCATGCACCACCACTTTTTCGGTATTGGATAATTTACCAAATGCCCCTCTACCATCCTTCCCCGATTCCTTCACATTGAAGCATCATCAATACTTCGCCATCATCTATGTGGTTCCAATGACTTCCCACCAAACCTCTCATGCGTCTGGATCCCACCGAACCATCCCCATTTGCAAACAGGCCCAAGTCACATGGCGCACTACATGTCTTACCATGCACCATGACCGCACCCAACTTCCTTGACCATTCCGGACCTCAGCTCCTCCCTGAGCTTAGTCCCAGTCCACCTTGCCATTGCCTATCATATCCACCACTCCATAACCCTTGGTCATCTTCTGACAGTACCTTGGTCGTTCTGGACCTCAACTCTTCTAGCTTAGTCCTGATCCCTTGACAGTTATGGACCTAAGCTCTCCTAGCTTAGTTCCGGTCCCATCTGTCTCACCATGACGTAGCTCTGGAGTCCTTCATTTGCACCCGAAAGCATCACTTTGCCTCAAAAGGTCTTTGCTCAAACTTTGACTTCCATGGTTTTTGTCCATCTTGCACCTTGGTTGAGTCTAACCATCTCACCCGGTATCCATGATCATTCTGAACCTTGGTTCTCCTAACTAAGTCCTGATCCTCCTCGCGTGTTGATATAGTTGACTCCAAACCACCTGCACAACAATAGACCAAACAACTATTTTTGGGTACAAGTTCTTCACAACTTGACCCACATTAGCAAATAAGAGTATAATGCAATGCAAATATATGCACCAATCCCAAGCTTCTAGGACCAACCCTTAAATTTCAGCTCAAACACACATAGCTTACTATGTAATGAAAATGCCATGTCCAGTTTAACCGCTGCCATCTTGTCGGTCTGACCGCCAACCATTGGCCGGTCTTACTGATGAACCCGAAGGTTCTATTGTTGGCCCGATCTTTCGATGAGAACGATAAGTACGGTAGGTGTCGCTCAACTCTCACGATCCTGGCTACGAACACACAAGGCTCGAAACCACGCAATCGCTGAACTGATTGACAAGTCGTTATCAACCGTGCACGAATACCCGGTTGACCTGACCACGAAGGTCGATTCCTGCATACACCGAACAAGCATGCAAGAACAAGATAATAAGAAATCTGAAATTGCAAATAGGATTGAAATCTTTAATTGAGTTGGGATTCTGAAGCGGTATTATGGTTGGTCTAGTCGACACAAGCCAATACACGAAGTTGCAACAATGCTAACTTTTAACTAAACAAAATCCAAGTAAAACTAAAGAGGTGCGGCCTCCTTATATAGGGGAGAGGGAGCCGCAAATATCTAAGCGCTAGCAATATGGTACTATTCATAGGTTACTATTCACATGAACAGTACCATGAACAATGCGTCCGGCCCAGGTGGAGGCGGCCCAGGAAGTGGCCGGCCCAAATAGGCCAAGGAGGTGGCCGGTCCAAATAACCTAGAGTGGTGGCTGCTGACGAGGATTAAAACCTCTATGTATTATCTTTAATACATAAAAAGATCATACGTCTTCATGGTCGTAACTCCTGAGGTGCACGACCTCCTTTGGTCGTAGAATTCCGCAGGTTGCATAATGGGTACCTGGTCGGACGAAGGCCCAAGCCAAGCTTCCACCAGAGAACTCGTCGTAGAAGGTAAGAACCGATTCCAAGGTATATTCTCTACCGATGATGAATGGGACACGTGCATATTCCATACGACGATCTTATCCAAGACACACCGTTGAACAACCTGCATGCGGTTATATGTTTCATAGACATATAACCACCAAACGGTTGATTCTGTATCAACCGTCACTTGACTCAGACCAGACACGCAACGCCGCATCGAGCGCCTTCTCCTGGTAATCGCCACCTCTTCGAGGGCTATTTAAAGATGGAACACAGGCGGATCAAAGGAGAGATCGGATCGATCATCAAAAGATAGAAAGAAAAAGCATTGTCTTGTACTCTAGAAAGCGATCATTCATTCGTGAGGATACACCTTGTAAAATCTCGATTCATACTAATAAAGAGCATCCCATTGCAATCCCAAGATTTCCCGCCATTCTCTCTTTTTCCATTTATTGTAAGATCGGCGACTTGATCGTCGATACCGGCGCCGTCCGTGGGGAACGCGGCGTGGAATCTTGAAGATCGGTGTTGCTCACCGATTCTTTGTCCATTTCCACTCGTGTCGCTCATACGGTTATGTCGGGAAGTTGGGACGAAGAGAATTGGTTCGACCTGGCGGACTACGCCAACCTTGACATGGACGCATGCATGCGCGCCATGGAGGAAAATGGAGCCTCTTCATCATCCTCCTCTTCCATCGGGTCGCCTGTTGCAGAAACAAGCGAAATCGACAGGATGGATGAGGATACACCCCTGCGATCAGTGGTGTTTCCAGAGGAGACGCTCCCGACCGGTTCAGCAAGCCCGGACTCCGCGACCGGCAAGAAAGGTGAAGAAAACCCAACTCATCAACTCGAAGTCCAATATACTTTCGATACGATTATGGTTGATAGATACTCACCGACGGCTTCTAGCAATTCCAGGAGCCAACCGACACTTGGTGACAGTGTCGATGAAACCCCCGCTGGTGATAAACCAGATGGGGATAATAAGGCTCAGCATACGATCGGCAGTTCGCCGCATCAGGCTGAGACCATTACAAGGACCTCAGGAGGTACTGATCACCGATTATTCTCCATCGTGGAAACTCTTGGTGAAAACTCTGAAAGGCTCTCCATTGATTACGATGGAAGCTCATCAGAGGATAACTGTTGGAAACACGAGGTTAATGCGATCGGAGATTCAAATCAAGATGTCGTGTACGGTCCTCCACACATTGCCTCGCCACCACATAATGATGGAGATGATACGAGCGGTCAGGCACCAAATGCCAGAGGTCACGAACTGGTGGACGTCCATCAGTTAGTCGCCGATCTGCCTAGCCAATGCAGAGATCGAGCAAGACCGATCGGGAGAACAGAGAATTCAGCTATCAAACACCTCTTTCTCGTAGAAACTCGTAAGACCTTCTGTAACAATACGTAACTCCAGCGAGTTAGAAATATATTAAATACTTGACCCTATTTTGGCGTAAACTCTGTGTTTTGCACGACTTGTAGGTCAAGTATCGGAGATTATCCAATGACCATGCAACGCACGGAAGCATATCGGGAACGAAGGCAACCACAGTCGGACCATGACTTCATCTCAAGATTCTTCCCTGGCGAAGCGGCGTGGTCGTGTTGAGGGTCAACTAACACAAGGACCACTTCGACGCTCCGACCAGCAGGTCATGAGGAAGAAGATTGTTTGAGAATCTTCACCTCACCAACAAGAGCAAACGCTTGGACCTCGATGATCTTGGTATCATCTTAACGAACAAGCGGTCAAAGCGTTCTCGAAACTTACGGACGGGTCGGGATACCGTAAAATCAGCGATGCGGTCGGTGAATCGGTCCCCGATCGATTATAATCCGACACCTTTTCAAAGAAGGTGCCGTGAGACGATCACGAGTTGTCGAGCTTTCTCGCAGGGCTCCAAGTCGCATCGTTGGCCAAACAGTTCGACCGCCAACTGGATAAATTCAATGGGACCCAAAATCCTTTAGAATTTCTTCAGATTTATACCACCGCCATCAGAGCTGCTGGCGGCGACGAAAATGTAATGGCTAATTATCTTCCCACGGTACTAGAAGGATCAGCCCGATCATGGTTGCTAAATTTACCTATCGGATCTGTGTATACTTGGGAGCAGCTTTGCGATCTTCTAATTGCAAACTTTCGGGTACGTACGATCGCCCTGGAAAGGAGGATGATCTCCACAGGATACGGCAAAACCTAATGAAACTCTTCGACAATACATCAAGAGATTTAGCCAAGTTCGCAACTCGATTCCGAGGTTGCGAGTCTTCCGTTATCCGTGCTTTTAAAGCGGGATTACGAAATCGAAGGTTTACGGAGGATCTAGCAATTCATCCCCACGAACAACCATCGAACTCTTCGACATGGTGACAAGCACGCAACGGCTAGCGAAGCGGCCGAGTGGAACGGCCGCTTGATCGAAAAGACAAGATCCCCACCGTCCGGATAAATCGGAAAAGAAGCGTAAGAAAGCTCCCAAGAAGAAGAAACACGCGGAACTAACGATAAGGAGGTTACGCTGTTCTGAAATTTTCTAAAGGAAGAAAAGATTACTCGGTCATAGCAAAGCAAAATCTCCGACCAATGAGTATAAGAAAAGCAAAAATGGTGTCCTCTCCATAAACAAGCAGACACGATTTACGAATCGTCGCGCTTGGCGTAAGAAATTGAATGATTATTATGCGGTAAAGGTCCACTTACTTCAATTCAAGAAATTGGGAAACAAGCTCGAAAGGACAATGATGGTGACGAGGAGATGGAGTATCAAGAACCTCAACATACCGTCGATGTAATTTTCGGGGATCTTCTTCATACGAATCCGCACGCCACCAAGGCCATGGAGCGAAGTCAACCTTCTTTGAAACTCCATCATCACCAAACCTTCAAGGTGGTCGAGACAATAATCTCCTTTAGCAAAGAAGATTGCCCAATTCCTTCAACTCGACCGTAGGTTTCCAATTGTCGTTGAGCCTACTATTAATAATCGCAAGGTTAATCGGGTTTTGATAGATGGGGTAGTTCTTTAAATATTCTCTTTGCAAGCGCATTGGAAGATATGCGATTCCAAATTCTAAGGTAAAGCACGTGAAATATGCCTTCCATGGTATAGTTCTGGATCTACCGCCAAGCCAATAGGCAATTATCCCTATTGGTTACGTTCGAAAAAACGACAATTTCCGAACGTAAAAGTTTCTTTCGATGTAGTGAATTTTGAAACAAAGATATAATGCAATCCTTGGTCGCCCACCTTAGCAAAATTCCGGTAGCTACGCATTACGGTTACGAGTTTGAAAATACCGACCAAAGGGTGCCATCACGGTCCGAGGTGATCGAAAAATCGCCACGCATGTGATCGGAAATGTTTAGAACTGGTCGACGAGCTTCCACCACGGATCTAACACCGCTACCATGAAGGTCAAACACTCAAGACCAAAGATAGCACCAAAGCCTTCCGACCGGATGAAAGAGGTACCACTCGACAAAGCGCCTGAGAGTGCCAAGATTCGTCGGGAAGGACTCAACCCCAAATAGGAAGAGTCGCCGTCTCCTTCCTCCGAGCAAACCAGATGTATTCGCCGGCGTGCATCCGACATGCCCGAGTCCCGTGGAGGTGATCGAGCATAGGCTAGCATTGCACCGATAAAAGACCGATCAAGCGAAGCTAAGGCGTTTTGCACTGATCGGAAAATAGCAATCCATGAGATTGACAAGCTACCCAAGCCGGATTCATCCGTGAGGTCGACCACCCCGATCGCTTGCCAATCTGTAATGGTTAAAAGGCCAATGGAAAATGGCGTATGTGTATCGACTTTCTGATTTAAATAAAGCTTGTCCAAAGGATGATTTTCCCTTCCTCGCATTGATCAACTTGTAGACTCTACCTCCGTGTGAGTTATTAAGTTTTTAGATGCATATTCGAGGATACCACCAGATTAATATGAGTAAAGAAGATGAAGAGAAAACTCCTTCATCACTCCATTTGGTACCTCTTGTTATGTAAAGATGCCATTTGGTCTTAAAATGTCGGTGCGACGCCCAAAGGTTGATGCAGAAAACCTTTAGTACACGATAGGTCGGAATCTTGAAGCCTATGTTGATGACTTGGTCGTAAAAGTATCAACATTGGTGACCACATTCCGCACCTACAAGAGACTTTCAATAATTTAAGACGTCATAACCTTAAATTAAATCCAAAAAGTGTGCGTTCGAGTTTCATCCGAAAACCGCTCGGGTTTCTAGTTTCGCTAGAGGCATTGAAGCAAATCCGGTGAAAATAACCGCTATCGATCGATGCATTCCCGACCACGAAAAAGGAAGTCGTAAGCTAACCGGTGTATGGCGGCGTTAAGTCGTTTCATAGCACGGTTAGGTGAAAAGGACTCCCATTCTTCAAGCTTCTCGGAAACATGGAAGTTTCAATGGACTAAAGAGGCAAACGACGCTTTTGAGGAGCTTAAGCGGTATCTTACGAATCCTCCACTTAGTCTCTCCAAGATTGGAAGAGACATTGCTAATTTACGCCGCATTTGCAACGCCACGCATTAGCGGTGTATTGGTCGTAGAACGTGATCGTATCCAACGACCAATATATTACGTAGTTAAGTCTTGCATGGACCAAAAGAACGATATCCACGATACGTAAATTGCTCTATGGTCTCCTTATGACTTCAAGGAAACTTAGACATTATTTTCGTGCCCATAAAGTGGTCGTACCTACCGGATATCCGCTTGGCCAAGTCCTAGGTAACAGGAGTCATCGGGACGAATAGCGAAATGGGTCGTTGAGCTTGGGGCGTTTGACCTCCATTTTGTCCCTAGAACAGCGATTAAGTCTCGTGCAATAGCGTAATTCATTGCCGAATGGACAAACCCTGAACCCTCCCAAGAACCCGAGTACGAGTTTCACGACCAGTGGACAATGTACTTTGATGGTTCCTTGATGCTTCAAGGCTCGGGGGCTGGGGTCGTTTTGATTTCCCCTACTGGCGAACAACTTAAATACGCCATTCAGTTAAACTTTCCTGCTACAAATAATGCAAGCAGAATCGAAGGTTTGTTGGCAGACTTCTAGCACTCGTTCGCCGGATTCGCAGATTGCTAGTGAAAGGTGATTCTCAACTAGTAGCGAATCAAGTAGGGAAAGAGTATCAATGCTCTAGTACCAAGATGTCATCATATCTGGCGGAAGTACGGAAACTTGAAAAGCATTTCTTCGGTTTTCAAATCCAACACATTCCTAGAAAGGAAAACTTTCTGCAGACCAGTTGGCCCGGATGGCTTCCACACGGACATCCGTCCCGCCCGGAGTTTTTCTCGAGAAACTGATTCACCTCGGTAGTCGAGCCTTCCGAGGACATAGATGTTAGCAAGGAGGTTGCACACCTTGATTCTGGCAAACATGGATGCTCCACAGTCGATGATGGTTGGCGCCATCACGATCACGGTAGAGATTGGATGACATCGATCTACAATTATCTTCAGCATGACATAATTCCGTAAGATGATGTAGAGGCTGATCGATTGCACGAAAAGCCAAATCATACACTCATTGAACGTACCTTATATAAGCGAGGATCTCACGGAGTGTTGATGAGATGCATATCTCAATCGGATGGCATTAAATTGCTAACCAAATTCATGGAGGAGTTCGTGGAGCTCATCATTCCTACTGAGCAACGCTGGTCGGTAAAGCCTTTAGGCAAGGATACTCTCGCCAATCGCCTTCATGATGCAAAAGAGCTCGTGACGGCGCGCATAATGTCGGGCCATAGCCGACAAGTACATCACCGCCTCAAGCTTTGCAAACAATCCTCTTTCTTGGCCTTTTGCAACCGGGACTGGACATTCGGGACATTTCCCAAAGGCACTGGGGCTTTGAGTTCTGTCGTCATGATTGACACGTTCACTAAGTGGATCGGCCAGCCGGTTGTAAAACTACAACCGAAGCCGCCAAGAGGTTCCTAACAAAAAGCGTGATTACACGTTTGGTGTACCCGATCGTATAATCATCGATAACGGTGCCCGCTTCTCAGCGGCAATTTTCGTGAATTCAGTGAAGAACTAGGTGTCAAGATACATTTCGCTTCGCTGCTCATCCACGAGCAATGGAGCGATTGAGCGAGCCAATGGTATCATAATGCAAGGGATCAAACGACGAGTGTTCACCGCTTACTTCAACGGTCGGAGCTTGGGTTCGAGAACTTCCTCGTATATGGGTCGTTCGTACCACAACTAGTCGATGCGGCGAGGAAACACCATTCTTTTTAGTTTACTGGTGAGGCTATGCTTCCTCCGTAACTAAAATTGGTTCTCGCCGAGTGATTACTTTTCTCGAAGTGATCACCAACGACGACTTGACGACATCAATTTCCTTGAAGAAAGACAAAATCAAGCCTTGATACGATCGACAATCTACCAACAAGCCATACGCTCGGTATCACGATCGTAAGGTACAACCTCGCGACCTAGTCAGAGGTGATCCGTTCTCGAAAAATCCGTAACTGTGCAAATCGCAATAAACTTTCACATAAATGGGAAGGTCCATACATGTGGTCGAAGTAACCCACCAGATCGCATGCATTAGCTATGTCGATGGGCGGGTTTTATCTAATTCTTGGAATATTGATCAATTGCGTAAGTTCTATGTTTAATATCATGTATTTCATTTTTATTCATTTTTCTTCAATAAAGATGCTTTTCCTTAAAATGATAAGTATGGTTGTTTATACTTATTATTTGTTGCATCCGGTCGTATGCCATTCCAATTCATCGTTGGTCGAGACGACTCTCATTCTCTCCGATATTCCTTCTTTGGGATCTCCACTACTCATGGTTGTTGACTTAAATGTCACCAATCACATTGGTTTTAGCCGTGATCATTGCTTCAATGATACACACTCACGACCGGACATTCTTTTCTTAAAGAGTCATACGAGTATAAGGAGTACCAACTCAGACGATTTACTTGGCTTTCGTTTCTTGAAATTGAAGATTGTTATTTTATTTCAACATTCTGTTCTAATCAAGTTTGGCTACTAGTCGGGACATAGAAAGCCTCCTGGTCGAAGTCTCTCCTCTCTGCACGTGGTCCTGCCCACTGGAAGGAGCTTCCTAGTGACGGTCATTTTCCTACGATCCTCGCTGCCAGTCGGATTTGAGAATGAGCACGTTTCGCGAAATATTTTACAAATCTTCGCCTTAAGATTCGATACGACCAGATCCGAATATTTCCTAAACAACGGTACTTATCTCTTCATTTCATTTCTTGCATACATTCTTAATGCATATCTTCTTATAAGCAAGATCTAGTCTTTGTTATATCTTCTGACTACAAGTGGTATTCCATAGTACTTGATAATGGATAAGATCTAGACTAGTCGAAATCATCGATGGTTCCACCACATAACTTCCTAG
This sequence comes from Ampelocalamus luodianensis, assembly GCA_036346255.1. Lineage (NCBI taxonomy): Eukaryota > Viridiplantae > Streptophyta > Magnoliopsida > Poales > Poaceae > Ampelocalamus > Ampelocalamus luodianensis. Next base: position 44,285,688 of record CM070633.1, read on the forward strand.
TATTCCCTAGATCGTTGTCATAGACATTATCAAGACTTTACCATGGTCATCGTTATTACTCAATTTCTGTGCTTTGCTTTCTTTTAGTAACGCTCATCTACTAACATAAGCGATGGGGCTAGAGATATATGAGTATTTAACAACATTGACAAAGCGAGATCTTCTTTGACAAAAGGTAAGTTTTTCATTTTACATAGTCTAAAGTTACATTCATTTACATGTTGAGACCACTGATCGGTCGCTATGAGATGGAGATCCGACTTCCATTTCTCGCAACTTTCTCTCGAGAGGTTTTACTTCCTCGAGAAGTTTTGTTGCTTCACTCTCGAGCAATCAAGTCCTCTTCCACACCTTTAAGGTTAACAGAGGATCGGAAGCCTTTAGTTTTGCTAAAGCAACACTAACTCCGATTACAATAGCTTCCTTCATTGTCCGGGTATGGTTTTCCTCATAGTTTTGAGCAGCCTTTGGATCTTCCTAGTTGACCAAAGTAGATCATCTTTTCCGTTGGATCTCCTAATGAAGGCAAGCTTGATCCCGATCCCATATCAAAGATCATTTTGTTAAGGGCCATGATCTTCTCATCAAGGCCAAATACAAGGGCGCTTTTGGCCACGCTCAAAATCGAGGTCTTCTCGCTCGCTCAAGTGCTTCAGCTTTTTCTTGCGAGTAGATAAACAAAATTAATGTACTCTTTACAATTGGAGTTATGGAATATCGTTAGGTCTACGACCGATTACCTTTGATTTTCTTCTCACAAGAGTCGAAACCTCTTTTGCCTAGTCATCGCATGCTCGATCGACCGGTCTTTACTATGATTTTCTTCCCTCAGCTTTATTATTAGGGCTTCCTTGGCCTTGATCTCTTCTTTAATTTCCTCTAAATCTATCAAATATGGTAGAAAGAGAAGGATAATCTATAAGGAGAATCAAGATAATAAACCGTAGGAGATCAAAAAGAGAAATGTACTTACTTCTCAGATCGGAGTGTTTTTGCTCCAAAGTTTTTATTCGCTGGGTCAGTCCTCCGATCACAGCATAGTTTTCACCAAATGCTACAAAAACAAAATTCCTTTCTTTAGCAAGCTTTCAAAGAAACGCAAAGAAAGAGTTGTAAGGATGGTCGAGAATACTTACCCGAATTGCCATATCATTATATTCGAGAAGATTGTATCCGACCAATCTTGGCTTGATGGTCCGAGATCTTTCCCGTGCTTCATCAAGTTCCTTATCCTCGATAAATCGGGAGAAAAAGGAATTTATTAACCCGAGAAGTATTTCTGGGGAGGTGGAACTGTTGAGGATCTCTGGGGATGACTACCTCGGAGAAGGAGTAAGAATTACTAAAGGATCTGAAGAGATCTTGAAACCTTCTGGGCCTTCTTTGCTACTTCATCCTCGGTAGTTTTTGCTTTAGGAGTATCCCGGTCAGAGCCTCCACGACCACCTCTACCTCGGAACTTTTTCCCGAGAGGTGCTCTGCCTGACACGACCGAACACCGTGAGATCTAAAACGAGAGAGAGAAGGTAAGGAAGATCCAAGGTATGTATAAATACGACCTCTTTATTTTATATATATACCTTGTTGTTTTCTGAATTTACCCTTTGTAGCGCATCGAAGTAAAGTTCGTTACTGCCTTCCTCTTCTTGTCAACCGATTTCACCGATTCTAAACCGGTAGGGTTGACTAGATCTTGCACATCCACCGATAGGAAATCGTGCGATATCCGCGACCATTTGGTCGAGGTCCCCGATCGTCGGTCAAGTAGATGTAGATTCGCCTACCTCCACAACAAGGGCCTCGATGAGGCACCGGAGGATTCTCGTGACCTTGCCGGAAGGTACGACGACCGCCTAAATTCATCATCAAAGATAGTTAGGCGATAAACATAATTTATCCAAAATATTATTTGTGTTCTGTTACCTACCTCTAGAAGGCTTACATCCCGTGTGGTCGAAGGAGATCGATCATCAATTGGCTCACATCTTTCAAAGGACCTTGTTGATTCTCAACCCAACCGACTACACATCAAAGAGGGTTTATGGTATACCGATCAAAAATAATATGTACGATAACAAGACAAAGATTGATGTTTTTACCTTAAGTCTCTCAATCCTCTCTTCACGAAACGGCGCTAAGATTCGAGGAAACTAGCCTTATCGCCAAAGCTCTCCTGCCGAAGATCATCTTGATCCGCTTCTAATCTCATCGAAGATAGAGTCAGAAAGGTAAGATGAAAGATTTAAGGATACTGGAAATAATCAATCGAGATAGGAAAAGCGGTCGAATCGTTAATGGTTTACCATTTTGGAATCTCTGTCGATCATCACGACCAATGTACCAGAGCATCTTATGTGCTCGGGCCTTCAAAGGGCTAACCGCGCGTGGAAAATCCTTCACCACATGCCAAGATGTTAGACCTTTGACACTAAGAAGCTTGATTGCATCACCCATTTCCTACATTTCCCTCTTTCTCAGAGAGGAGCGCCATCTCGGATTCTCGACCGCCTTCTTACGTAATAATAAAGGTCGTCTTTCTTCGTGATCTTCATATAGAACCAACTCTTCTTCCACGATTTACCACAAAGATTTTGAGTACATAAAAATGTACTCATCGACTTTTCCATCATGGAGACGCAAGGTGCACTCTCCAGCATCCCAATCGCCTTCCGACTTTGTCATCCTATAGTAGTACCGAATAGATCCAGATCTGCTGAATCCCAAGCACGCTTCGAGGAGATAGATAAAAATACCGAGATTGGCGATGGCATTGGGAGCCGATTCACCAATTCAACTCCATAATACTCCAAAACTTGAGGAAGGAAGGAATGAGTTGGTAGTCGAAACCGCACTCGATATATGCGAAAAACAGAATTTCTCCATCTTCACCGCTCGGGAATGTTCTCCTTGCGGATCTCCAAGAAATCACATCCTTGCTGGGAGCATCCCAATCTTCTCAGATTCTCCAACTTCTTCTCACTCAGTCGGAAACCGACCAGCTTGGTGATTTGGTCCGACATGGTTAGTTTCTTTTTGGGTGTGGAAAGCAAAGGAGATCGGAAGAAGTTTTCACTCAAGATGAAGAAGGAAAGGAGGAAGTGAAAAACCCAAAGTCTCCAAAGGGTTTTATAAACTTCGTAATTTCTAACCGTAATAAGGAGTTACCCAAAAAGTCCAACTGACACGAAACTCTTCAAATCCCAAGGCAAAGTTCTCAACTTTAAAGTGAATACAAACCGCTTCAAATGCCTTTGTATTTAATAAGCGCCATCCCGATACGATTTCATCGGAAGAAAGGTGTTCACACGACCTATTCATTTAAAGTTCGGGGCTAGCCGACGAGGATTAAAACCTCTATGTATTATCTTTAATACATAAAAAGACCATACGCCTTCATGGTCGTAATCTCGAGGTGCACGACCACCGGTCGTAGGAATTCCGAGGTTGCATAATGGGTACCCTAGTCTGACGAAGGCCCAAGCTGCTTCTCCACCGTGAGAACTGCCGTAGAAGGTAAGAACCGATTCCAAGGTATATTCTCATCGTATGATGAATGGAACACGTGCATATTCCATACGACGATCTTATCCAAGACACACCTGAACAACCTCCGTGCGGTTATATGTTTCATAGACATATAACCACCAAACGGTTACTTCAGACAACCGTCACTTGAACTCCGACTGCACGCAACGCCGCATCGCGCCTTCTCCTAAGTAATCGCCACTCTTCGAGGGCTATTTAAAGATGAAACTCGGCGGATCAAAGGAGAGATCGGATCGATCATCAAAAGATAGAAAGAAAAAGCATTGTCTTGTACTCTAGAAAGCGATCAGTCATTCGTGAGGATACACCCTTGTAAAATCTCAGCTCATACTAATAAAGAGCAACCCCATTGCAATCCCAAGATTTCCCACGTCATTATCTCTTTTTCCATTTATTGTAAGATCGGCGACTTGATCGTCGACAGCTGCCTTTTGGGTCAAATAATTGATACAAATACAAGGCCCTCGGCCCAATGTGAGGTGTCGCAGCACCAGGTATAAGTGAAGTAAATTTGTCGGTGCGTTGGAGTAGCGCTTGAAGCAGCTGAATCGATGGCAGTCGAATCGCCCGGTTGGAGGTGGAGTAGTGGTCGTATCTGAAGAGTTGATGTCCTCATCGCTTACCACGCCGTCTGGTCTGACCGCGCCCACCGGTAACGGGGCACCAATCTGACCACTTTCTATCACAAAAAAAACACCCTTCCTGGACTTTTCAGTAAAACAATATCTAGTTTCACATCCAATTTCTATTTTCAATTGCATCTAATGCAAACACATCCCAAAAAATGACTACACAAGTGTTTGGTGTCCATTTAGCCCAAGCCTGCACTACCGGTCTGACCTCTGTCCACGGCCGATAAGACCGCCTAACTCCTGAATGCATCCAACTTTTGCAAAACAAAGAGCTAACTCCTCAAACTCTTCGACAACGATGTCAATTATTCATCACCTAATCTAGTACCAAATCACATGGTAACCGGTTAGCTAGCCATGCATATAAGCATATTGGAAAATGGTCACGGCTCACGAGTCACAACCACCGGGGGGATAAATTTGGATCCAGGTTTTGGTTGTGTCCAGTTGTAGTAAACAAAATATGGTTCCTGAATTGAGCTATGATTTAGGCCTCATTGACTTACGAACAATCTTAATCTGATCAAATATGAAATAACCTGAATTTCTAAAATATTTGAAGTTTTGGTTGAAATTTGAAATTTTGCCAAATTCAATTCTTAACCCAAAGCCACTTTCCTCTTTCATCTTCCCGTTTTCTCCACTCGAAAACGTCATTTCCAAAAGCCCCCACCACCCTATTCTTCTTGCTCTCGCGTCACGCTCCACTCGCTGCCGCTCGCCATTGCACTACCCTGCTTCGCGCCAAGCCCACGCTAGTGTCGTGCCACCTCCCTCGCCACCTTACCAACCACCTTGCCGTGCCATTAATGGCTATGCTAGTGCCGCCACGGCCTTGGGCCTTCGCCCGTGCCACACTCTCGCACAGCTCGCCACCCGTTCGATGCTTCGCAATCGCCGTTGCCACCGACGCCACCTCGCACACCTGCGCTAGTGAGGCGCCACCGCCATAACGCCACCCCGCCACCAGTTTCCCCTTCCTCGATGTTAGAGAACACCTGCGCTATAGAACAGATGACAGAGGCAAGGGTCCTGCTTCCACTGATTCTGAAAATGAAGAAAACTCATCTCACGCAGGAACTGATTCTGAGGCACAAGCTAGTGATGAGGAAATGGGAGAGGCTGAGGAGCAGGAGATAAACTTGAGAATAATCACAGCAGATGATTATACTCTAATGCGTGAAAGGAATCAGTTTGTGCTTCCAGCATCATCCTCAAGTCCTATGTTCGCATCAATTTTTAGAAATTGGTTTATGAGCAGATATATGGTCCTAACAAGTAGTTTACTTGGATAAGTATGGAGGAACTTATTTGCTCTTTCAGAATGCTGGTATTCATGACCTGGTAGCTCTCAGAAATGACTATGATGAGGAGATTGTCAAGCAATTCTATGCCACTCTGTATATATCTCCTGACTTTACTCAGTTGCAGCAGATGACTGGAACTAGATATTTGGAATGCAACAGGCACGAGCTTGAGCTTGCTCTACATACAGAGTCAAGCAGCTATGAGAAAGTTTATGATAGACCTGCACTGTTAGTTCTAGACTAAGCATTATGATCAAAATACTTGTTATGTTCCAAAAAGATAAATGGTCTCCTACCTATTCCAAGCTTGGTCAATCGGATAATCAACCACACTATTCTCCCCAAGAGTGGAAACTTCGATGCCATAAGAGGACATGCATGGAATTTGATAGATTACATCATGAATGGCAGGAAGTTTGATGTAATAGATGTTATCATAAGAGGAATAGCTTCTTCAAAGAATGATCGAGTCAAGAGAATTTATTATGCTCCCTACATTATGGCTTTGATCATCAAGAAAACAGGATATCGTGGAGGGCTAGGATCTGCCCACAAGCCTTACAAGCCTCGTGATGGTCCTCCTATTCCTGTAGACGTTCGTCGCCAGGCTCAGCAGGGTGAGCAATTGGCAATGCACAGAGGGAAGAAGCTCCAAGGGTAGCTGCTCAAGAAGAATGACAAGTCTCTCTTACTCAGATTTATTCAGCTATTCTAGAGATCAAGAACACTCAGAAAGAGATTCAAAATTCTCAGCAAGCCTTTCAGTCTGAAATCAACAATAGATTGGCTGCTTTGACAAATAGTGTGAGTGCCCTTGAGCATGTCCTGACTACTCCGGCTCGTTTTGGACGACGTCACCCACACGCACCTCTTCCACCTTCGACCTCTCAGGCTCCAACCCCTTGTCCAGACCAAGCTCCACAACCTCCCAAGATCCAGCTGAGTGACTTTTTGGTCTTTGATGACAAAGGGGGAGAAGAACATAGGGAGAAGCATAGAAGGTGGTTATAAGAACAGAAGGTGGTTGTGAAAAAGAAGCAAAGAAGAAGTCTAAGCTATTTAGCTACTATATAATACCTACATGTATCTCTGTGCTATGTAATTGTTGTGGTATTATGCTTTCAGACTTATGCACCTTGTTACGATGTTATGTTCTTATGTTGTTATAATATGTTGTTGAACTTGGTACTTAATATATTATGTTATGAATTGCAATATCTTTCTAATGCTTATTTATGTTTTTGCAATTTCCTCAAGTTTCAACAAGCAAAAGAAACTCCGCCAAAATTTTATTCAAAATATCTAAATGTGCTTGCAAAGCATCGTTTCTTTTATATGCGCATGTTTAGGGGGAGCTTTCTTTAATGACTTGAACAAACAAACAATTCTCAAATCTCTTTTAAGCTCATTGCAAGAATTATTCTTTGTTAAGTCATAACAAGAATATACAACTTATTTCACAACCAGTGGTATATTCAAAACCATATTTCTTTCTCACATTTTGATTGGGTTGTCATCAATTACCAAAAAGGAGGAGATTGAAAGCATCTAGGCCCCCTAAAAGTTGTTTTGGTAAATAATGGAAATATGTAATACGAGACTAAGGTGTTTAATGAGTGTTTAAAAAGGTTTAGTCCCAGTGATGAATACTACAACATGGAGATGTTGCGTAAAGGTCAACATGAAGATCAATATGCTTCAAAGATAAGGTACAAGTAGTCTAAGATCCTTTTTCTATTTACGGTCTTAGGTAAAAAGGTTGGAAGACCGAATATAGGTTAAATACCGTACTATTAAGAGGATCAAGACTAGTAGCTTGAAAGCATGTTCTTGTGCATATTGGATCAATCTAGGATCATGCATGCATTTGGAGTTTTTAATTGAAAGCAATTTCTGGTTAACTCTGCATTTGCGGTAGTACTCGAAGTGTATTTGGCAGAACTACCGCTCAACGGTATTTCCGGAGTTCTTTTCGCAGTACTACCAATGAATGCTCGGACCATCCATTCAATCGTGTGGTTAAGACCTGTGGTCCGAACGCTTATTTCAATCCGAGCCGTCCACGTGTTTTATCTGATCATTTGGTCTTGTGTTGTTGTTTTGGCAATGGTAGTTCCGTGGTTCCTTGGCGGAACTACCGCTTAAACGGTAGTACCTGTGTTCTTTCTGTGGTACTACCGGTGAGCATCTAACCGTCCGAGCGCATGATCAAATCGTGCGGTTAAGACCTGTGGTCTGAACGTTCTTTTGAATCTGAGTTGTCCACGTTGTTGGTTCGTTCGGACCGTCCGAAAGTCACTCAGATCGTGTGGTTAAAACCTTTGGTCCGAACGTTCTTTTCAATCTAGGCCGTCCACGTGGACACTCCATTTAAGTGAGCTGAGTTGGTCGTTCTTGTGCTTACGGTAGTACCGGCGTTGTTGCTGTGGAACTACTGCATCGCGGTAGCACTGTATAAATTGCGGTACGTTTTTTATAGAATGATGTTTTCTTGGAGTTTGTTTGCTCTTTGGAAGTGCGGTAGTACCGGTGTGCAACTTGCGGAACTACCGCAACACGGTATGTTCGATTTTAAGTAGCGGTGCATTTTTTCCAGAAGGTGTCGTTTTTGGACGTCAAAGTTAAATGGAAGTACCGACTCTTAATCGGGACTATCGATAAAACAGAACTACTGCATGATAGCTGGAGATAGTACCGCGTTGAATTTCCAACGGCTCTTTTAGAGTAGTTAATGCGTCTGCGCTAACCGTTGATGTCTATTTTCGATAGGTGCGATAATACGGCCATTGAACGGCGGTACTACCGCTCGTGCTGAAAATTTCAGGGATTTGGTCCCAACTATCGAATTTGTTTGTCGGGGGGTATAAATACCCCTCCACTTGCTCTTGGACAGATGAGAGCTTCCACATTTACATCCTTAGTGCCAAGAGCATTCACTCCTCGCCTCATACACTCAATTGCATTCATTGTGAGGTTGTTGAGCCCAATTCAAGTGCATTCATTTTAGTTTGATCCATTGCACTTGATTGTCGTCAAATGAATATTACGATTCATTACTCTTGATGTTGCCAACACCTAGACACCTTGGTGGGAGTTCGCACGTTGATCTCTTTAAGAAGATTATGAAGAGACCGGTGCCAATTGTGAGTGGTTCGGTGTTCACCATCTCGGGAGCGGAGGAAGAACAACCACTAGTGAAAACGAGGTGTGGATATCATGGGGATATGCTCATGATCTTAGAATGATGTGATAATTGGCAATGACGTTGAAGGTTTGCGGAAACACGCGTTTTCGGCAAAGTTTAGGTTCTGTCAGGCCTCAGGCGGTCAGACCGGCCATGGTGGCGGTCAGACCGGCCGTGCCTCAGGTGGTTTATCGGGTGAACTAGCTGGCGGTCCGAACGGTCATGGCGGCGGTCAGACCAGCCAGTGTGGCGGTCTGACCGGCTACCGCTGAGCGGCCAGACCGGCCATGAAAGTGGTTTTGGAGCTTGAGGTTGGGCCAAAAATAGAGGGTGTAGGCAAGAGAGGAGGTTCTACTGCTCTTGGTCCCATAATTTTGGAGCCTCCAGGCAAAAGTTCTATTCGTTTGAAATTTCCAGAGAGGTTGCGGATTTCAGTGTTGGGATTTTGGCTAAGTCCCTTGGGGGCGATCAGACCGGCCATCTGTTGGCGGTCAGACTGGTCAGGGGCGGTCCGACCGGCCATGGTGGCGGTGTGACCGGTTTTCACTTAAGTCGTTGGCCTTCTTGGCAGCGATGTGTTGGTTGTTAGGTCAATCTCATGGGTTTTAGTGCATATGTGTTGCATGATGCATGTTTTGACTAACGTGGGTCAAGTTGTGAAGAACTTGTTCCCGGATTCGATTTGCTTGTCTATTATTGTGCAGGTTGCTTGGTGGTCAATGACGGTCAACGACGAGGATGATCGGGACTAAGCTTGGAGAGCTAAGGTTCAGAATGATCGACGATGCCGGGTGAGGTCAATGGACTCAAGCATGGTGCAAGATGGACAAAGGTGACCGAACGGGCCGTTCGGTGCGACTGGTTGGATAAAGCGACATGGGGGGTCGGTGCAAGTTCCATGGTGGTTTCGGTGGGAGCCGGATGGGAGAGATTTGCCGACATGATGAGAGCCGTTGGATCAACCTACACGTGGCGGAGCATGCGACTGCTTCGCGAAGATTGGACTCGGTCTTTGAAGAAGGGCTGAGAAGGGGTATTTTGGTAATCTTACCAAATACCGCTTTGGTTACCTTTTGCCAACCCGCGGCGCAAGACGGTGCGTGGAGAAGCGGATTAGGTCAAGAGGAGATGAAGACGACGCTTTAAAATACGTGCGTGTGTGACCCGTTTGTGTTGGGCCTTAACAGAAGCCCATTAGGAAAACTCTTTTAGAAGGTCTAGCCTCCACAATAAATAAAGGAGGGAGGTGGCTGCACCCCCTCAACCCTTTCATTGTTTTTAAAACCCTAGCTTGCCTAGGGAGAGGATTAGTGGAGGTTAGGGTTCTAGAGAGTTGGATTTGATTTCGTGCTCATGTATTGAGTCTTTGTCCTCCATTGATGGAGTGGCTGTAAACCAATACCATATCAAATCAATCCAAATAAAGTTCTCTCAAAGATGAGTCTATTTGCTTTCTTTCTCTCTATTTGGTGATTTGAGGTCTTTCTTTGATCCGCGAGTTTTTGCTTAGTTTCTGGCCGTGATCTAGCTTGCTGTGACATGTGAGAATACATCTAGGATCTTCAAGATCATCAATCACCCACGAGCAAGTCTCTAGAACATATTTTTGTTTTGACTCGGTTTTTGAACCACCTTCACTCAAATGGAGAAAGGTCTGAACTTTGGCAAGGATCTTCACGATCGTTGCTTGGAATAGGTTCCTGACATCTTTGAGAAGGTGTGTGTCAAGTTTTATGAAGTTTGGACGCACGGATCAAAAGTTAGATCAATTTGCGTTTTGATTTTTTGGGCTGATTTCACTGTTCATTGAACTAGAGGTCTGACCGCCCGTGGGAGAGGTCCAATTGCTTAGCCAACCGGTCTGACCGCCCCCGTGAGAGGTCAGACCGCCCGAGACTTGGTGTTTTGAGTTTTTATTGCTTTTGCTTCGGGGTTTTGATTGGATTCAATACAAGTCTTTCGTTGTGCTTGCTTGATTGATCTTCATAGCTTTCATAGCTATCGGAGTGAGATTCGTATTGAATCTGATTTGGGAGAAAAAGAGATCGTGCTCCTATTCACCCCCCTCTAGTCGCCTTTTCGGTCCAACACGAGGGAAGGCTTAATTTATGGAGCCAGGTTGATTGGTTCAAGCTTCCTCAATGTGGACTAGTGAAGACCGGCAAAGTTTTCGATACCACGGGAAAAACTTCATTGTCTTCATTGTGATTAATTCTTGTCTTTACTTTTTCGCACTTACAATTCTAGCAATTCTATTATGCTTGATTTGCTTAGCTAGAATTGTATCTGGTATTGACATCAGCTTCTTTTAGTATTGAGTAGTATAGTTATTCTATTATCTTGTTGTGCTAGGAAGCCTTGTTAGAAATTATCTTGTTTAAAGTTTGAAATAGTCGATTATTTTTATAAACCTCCTATTCACTCCCCTCTAGTCGGTTATCCTTGATCCTACACCCATCACCCTCAACCTTTCCCTCATCTCCTTTGCCCCTATCCCCGCTGCCACCTCGTCGACACCACCCTCCACCGTCGCAGCCTCACCCAACGGTGCGAGGCCGCCTTGGACCTTCCCAAGCTACGTCGTTAATACCCTTGGACTCCCCTTAACCCCTGAAGATCTAACCCCGACCAATTTGGCCTGAGCAAGCATGTAGCGCCGCTGCCTCCTTCCCCTGCTCCGGCCGTGCACCACCAGCACCGCCGCACCATCTCCGAGATTCCTCAGGTTGCATGAGTGCCCAAAATGGGTTACTCATGCCTTCTTGGTGCTCGCCACACAACTCCCCGTCGCTGTCCATCGCTGGAGCCGCCGGAGCGCTGCTGGCTTCCTCCTCCCCAACTCGGGTACCATGGAGCGCACATTGGCTCGAAGTCGTGCGTAGCTCTGGCTACAATGGGTTGGGCCTTTTAGGCTTGGCCTAGTTGGCCTCTGGCCCAACTGCGTGTTGGTCTTAGCCCAACACTGTGCTCTTGCACTATTCCAAACCCAGTCCAAAAAATAGCCCAATACTATTCATAGCCATTACTGTTCACCGAAATCCATTAGCCCATAGGCTAAAATCCAACACTGTTTATCCAACCCGATCCATAGTGAATAGTGTTGACCCAATACTGTTAATCTAACTTGTTACTATTCATCCAAAACCCATTAGACATATTTATATCCATGTCGACCATTTCGAGCTCGTGAATCTCATTTTTAACCCCGTTTAGCTAAATCAAACACCAAATAATTCCCCATCATCCCACGCCACCTTTCTTTATACTTTTTTTCTGAATTTCTTTATTTCATGTTGTTTCCAACTCGCTCCTGTTGAGCCCGGATGTTTTATTTGAATTATTTTATTTTACGTTAGGTCCCGACTTCGACGACCAAGCTATGCAAAACATCAGACAAGACGCAGGAGAAATAGATATTTTCAAGGACTTTGAACAAGGAGGCAAGTTGAATCCAATTGATCATTTTGAGCTAATATTTTATGTACTTTTATTATTACTTTCATTACCATATTTATGCCAAGTACTTTAATATTAAAATAATACTTTTGAATGCCATGATGAGTATATCCCATCACCCCACATACACACCCACCTAATAGCTTTGAATGAATAAGGAGGCAAGGTTGTTAGAATCAATATTTTAGCTATAGCTCTGAATGACATGGAATCTAAACTATGATTTAGACATTTATCAATCAAATTAGATGTCAAATGACCAAGTCAACATTCATATCACTCTTGGAATACACGACACATTAAAAAAATGTATTTTTCGTAGAATCAGGTAGAACCTTTGTTGGACCGAAAAGGCGACTAGAGGAGGGGGATTTGAATAGGAGCTCAATCAATTTTTCGCTTCAAGATCGATTCAAACATGATATTGACTCCCATAGCTATAAGAACTACGAAGATTAATATATATAAGCATAGCGAAATACTTGTACTGAATCTCCTTCAAACCCCTAAAAGAAACGATAAAAAACACAAAAATCAGCCTGATGAACAGTATCGGTTAAACCGATGAACAGTGCAATCGTACCACTCTGGTACAACCGGATGAACAGTGCCGATCAAACCGTAGTGAACAGTACAAACAGCCAGGTAAATAGTAAACAGCCTAAAACGAAAATAAAAATTGACATAACTTTTGATCCGTAACTCCAAACTTCACGAAACTTAAAACACACCTTCCTAAGGGTGTCAGAAACCTATTCCATGCAACGATCGAAAAAATCCATGCCAAAGTTCCTGTCTTTTTTAGATTGAACGAAGGGTGCTCATAAACCGAGTCCAAATCGAAATATGATCTAGAGACTTGCTCGTGGGTGATTGATGATCAAGGTAATCCTAAATGTGTTCCTGCATGTCACAACAAGCTAGATCAAGAGAAGAAATCAAGCAAAAACTCACGGATCAAAGAAAGACCTCAAATCACCAAATAGAGAGAAAGAAAGCAAATGAACTCATCTTTGAGAGAACTTTCTTAGGATTGATTTGATATGGTATTGGTTTACAGTCACTCCATCAATGGAGGACAAAGACTCAATACATGAGCACGAAATCAAATCCAACTCTCTAGAACCCTAACCTCCAACTATCTTCTCCCTAAGCACAAAAGCAAAACTAGGGTTTTCAATGCAAATGGAAGGGTTAAGGGGGTACAGCCACCTCCCTCATCTATTTATAGTGGAGGCTTAGAGCTTCTAGAAGAGTAACCCTAATGGGCTCCCATTAAGGCCCAACACAAACGGGTCACACACGCACGTATTTTAAAGCGTTGTTTTCATCTCCTCTTGACCTAATCCGCTTGTCCACGCACTGTCTTGCGCCGCGGGTTAGCAAAAGGTCACCAAGGCGGTATTTGGTAAAATTACCAAAATACCCGTTCTCGGCCCTTCTTCAAAGACCGAGTCCAATCATCGCGAAGCAGTCGCATGCTTCGCCACGTGTAGGTTGATCCAACGGCTCTCATAATGTCGACAAGTCTCTCCCATCCAGCTCCCACCGAAACCACCATGGCACTTGCACCGACCCCAGCGCTGTTTGATCCAACCCGTCGCACCGAACTGCCCATTCGGTCACCTTTGTCCCTTTTCTGCCATGCTTAACTCCATTGACTTCACCCGGCATCGTCGATCATTCTGAACCTCAGCTCTCCAAGCCTAGTCCCGATCATTCTCGCCATTGACCGTCGTTGACCACCAAGCAACCTGCACAACAATAGACAAACAAATCAAAACCAGGAAACAAGTTCTTCACAACTTGACCCGGTTAGTCAAAACATGCATCATGCAACACATATGCACTGAAACCCATGAACTTGACCTAACAACATTCCAAACTACGACAAAAACGCGTGTTCGACAATCTTAGATTCTACGATTCGATCCTAAAATGTGATCCTACTAGAGTGTCTCCGATTCGATTCAAAATCATGATTCTGACAACCTTGCTTAAGGTGACAAGGTGTATGGGCTATCAACAATCAAGGAGGGGGTAATAATATTCAATCTTTCGTATAGCTAGGTATCAATCATTAACATAGCATTTCACAAATAAATAATAAGCATGCAAGTAATACTTTGAATTGAAATGTAGGTTTAACATGATCAATGGTAAGGACTTTCCTTGCTCAAATATGGATATCTCTCGGTCTTGGTCTTGGTCTTGGCTTGAAGCAGTGACGAAGTCTTCGGCGACGACGACGTTGGAATCTAATTAGTGCAAAAACGACGACTTTGAATAAATGTTCATAACAAAAATTAAATCCAAATGAAATCCAAAAATTATGATTTTGGTACTGATGAAAATATCTTGAATTTATATGAATTTATAAACAAAAACCAAATCATTTGGATTTAAAATGAGGGAGAACGAGCTCTCCAAAGTTTGACCCGAAAGAAATTATAGAAAATCTAAAATCTCTGACAGGTGTGGTCAATTGGAGTTTTCTTTTTACTTTATTTTTATTCGGGAAAGTCCCAAGAGACTGACAGGTCGGGCCACAGTCCAATGGGCTCAGTGCACTGAACTATGCACGGGGCTGGGGCCCACTGATTAGTGGCTAGGGTCTACGGACTCGGTCTACGCATTGATTTTCTCAACCAAATGGTTTAATTAACTCCTTAATGGCGTCAGACCCACATGTAAAACACTCACTAGCAATTTAATTAGCTAACCTAATCACCGACTTTAACTAACATGGGTCCACGTGGCAGCACTTACTGTGCATCTACTCCAGAATAGAGGAGCGGGGAGGGAACCATGGCCGAGCAGCTAGGCAAGCTCACCGGCGATGAGAGGAAGGCGGTGGGGCATGGGCAAGTAGCAAAATGTAAAGGGGAGAGAAAGGCAAAGACATGGGTGGGGTGTTGGTTGGAACAGAGGATGGAGGTGGTGGCAAGGTGGCGTTGAGAGACACGGTGGTTTCGGTCGAGCGAGGAACTTGGTGCATGAGGGAATCGAGAAGGTTTCTGGCCACAACATGGGCTAGAGGGAGTGTGTGTGATGCTATAGAGACGACCACGGGGATCTAGGGTCACTGGTGTTATGGTGGCGGTGAAGAAACACGATGGCGCTAGCACTGGAACGACGCCAAGGGCATGAACCAAGGTGGGTACAATGTTAAGCAATGCAAAGGGTGTAGGGAAACGGGTAGGCTACACTAGCGCAAATTAAAAAATTCTACCCGTAAACCAAGATCACTGCAGTTATAGATCACGGTCTTACCACTAGACGCGCAGGTGCGGAAGTTGATGCAGCGCATCGGGGCAGTGTAGTCGTACCAAGTTGATGCAGTACGTTGGGGCAGAGTAGTCGTACTACTTTCTCGTCCTCGTCGTGGCGCCCCACGTCTGACTCCTTTCTTGCGGTTCGTCCCAACGCCACGCGATGCGGCGCCTTCAAAGGTATCCACACGCACGGGAGGAAGCGACGCACGCCGGACTACTAGATCCGCGCGGCGACTAGGGCGTGGGAGGGTGGCGGCGGGGTTTGGGGATGTCACGAAAAACTCAACACTTAACCAGTGCGCCCCTGCCCTCCTTTTATAGGTGTCCTTATAATGGGCTTCTACGAATAGAGGCCCATTATGACTCAATGCCCAGTTTAATTCGGATCAAATCCGAATTAGGCTTCAGCCCCTTAAGTGTGTGACCCTATAGGTTCACGTATGTTTAGACATGACGCAAGTACACATACTTGGTCAATAGTTGGTAGCGGCCTCTAGCAAGACGTGCCAACTCCTAAACGCACGTAAAGATCATATCGGACGAACCATCACAACGTTATGTACATGCCAATCCCTTTGCCTCACGATATTCGGTCGAGCTCCAAGTCGACCACTCTTTCTCGATCCCGTGATCCGAATCCCTTAATATGTTAACTCTTAACCTTAAGTAGCATGGCCATGTATTTCTGGATCCGATCACTCGAGGGGCCCAGAGATATCTCTCTCAGGTAGAGAGGGGCAAATCCCATCTCGATCGACCATGCCTCGCAAAGATGCTTCATGACAAACCCAGCTACCTTTATAACTACCGATTCATTGAGTAGCGTTTGATAGCCCTAAGTAGGTCTATTCACATCTCAAGTACATGCGACAATCTCGTGTCTAAGGACAAGGCGTACACATTGTGTAGAGAACCATAAGTATAAAAGCTATGTCTCATGTTGGGTCGGTCCAACCCCATGTTCTAAACATGTGTCCACATTATTGGTTTGACATCTCCATGTCTATGGCACGTGAAACATGGTCATCAACCGATACATGTGCTAATCCATCATTCACGTGTGTCCTCACATGAACTCCGACTAGGGACAACTTTAGAATAACCATACAAGTAAAGAGTTTCACAAACAAGTCACATACTTGTTAATCAACACAAAGGCAATATTCAAGGAACATTTATTAAATCATGGATACAACGAAATATCATCATCAAAATGATTGCCTCTAGGGCATATCTCCAACATCTCCCACTTGCACTAGAGTCAATCTAGAAGATATCTAATACCCATAGCTCTTGTGTGCGCCTCATGCTTAGGCGTGGGAGAGGCTTCACAAAGGATCTCAAATATTCAAATCCGTGTGTATTTTGCATATCTTTAAATCTCTCGATTAAGGATCTCTCGAATGAGATGAAACCGCCGCATATGTGTTTGTTATTTTGGTGATTCCTCGGCTCCTTGGCTTGCGCAATGGCCCCACCGTTATCACGATAAAGATCCAGAGGATCGCACGCACTAGGAACCACACCTAGTTCGCTTATGAACTTCCTTATCCAAACACCTTCCTTTGCCGCCGAAGCGCAATGTACTCGCCTCCGTTGTAGAGTCGACACGCCTCCCGCTTAGAACTCTTCCAACTTACCGCACCACCATTCAAAAGGAACACAAAACCCGATTGCGATTTGTAATCATCTTTGTCGGTTTGGAAGCTTGCATCGGTGTAACCATTTACAACGAGCTCTTCCTCACCTCAGTAGACTAGGAACACATCCTTAGTTCTTCTCAAATACTTGAGGATGTTTTTAATCGCTGTCGGTGACTCTCACCGATCACCGGTATCTGCTCGTAACACTTAGAGCATAGGAAACATCTGGCGAGTGCACATCATAGCATACATGATAGATCCAATGGTGAAGCATATGGAATCTTACTCATGCGATCTCGCTCATCGGTTGTCGAAGGACACCGAGTCTTGCCAAGATTTATGCCATGAGACATGGGCAAGAACCCTTTCTTTGCCTCCTCCATGTTGAACCGTTTCAACACTTTGTCAATGTAAGTACTCGGCTTAATCCTATTAGCCTTTTTGATCTATCTCTATAGATCTTAATACCCAAAATATATGCCGCTTCCCTAAGTCCTTCATTGAGAAACTATTTTTCAAATGAGGTCTTAATGGACCCAAGCATAGGAATATCATTTCCAATCGAATATGTCATCTACATATAAGATTAGAAATACGAGTGAGCTCCCACTTGTCTTCTTGTAAACACAAGATTCTTCTTCGTTTTGATGAAGTCAAACCCTTTGACCACTTCATCAAAACGAATGTTCCAACTCCGAGATGCTTGCTTCAATCCATAAATGGATTTTTGAAGTTTGCATACTTTTCTAGCATTGTTTGGATCGACAAAACCCTCGGGTCGTATCATATACACGTCCTCGGTTAAATTTCCATTAAGGAAAGCCGTTTTGACATCCATCCGCCATATCTCATAGTCGAAATATGCGGAATAGCTAGAATGATCCGTATTGATTTAAGCATCGCTCTGGTGAGAAAGTCTCATCGTAGTCAACTCCTTGAACTTGCCGAAAACCTTTGCGACAAGTCGAGCTTTATGGATATGAACATTTCCATCCATATCAATCTTCCTTTTATAGATCCATTTGCACTCTATGGTTTTAACACCATGAGGCGGTCAACCAAATTCCAAACTTGATTGTCTCCCATGGATGCTATCTCGGATCTCATGGCACTATGCCATTTCTCAGAGTCTGGGTCCATCATTGCTTCTGGATAGGTCGTAGGCTCATCATTGTCTAACAATAATATATCGCGCATTGCAAAGCCTTTCCGACCTTCGTGGTGGTGGTGCTTCCTTTGCCATGGGTTCCTCAACTTGTTCTGCCACATGGGCATCATTCGTCGAGTCTTCCCGATTGGTTCATCTTGAACCTCTTCAAGCCGCACCGTTCTTCCACTTGTCTCCCTGTTGAGAAACTCTTTCTCTAGAAAACACCACTTGAGCGACAAACACTTTGCCCTCTAGTCGGTTGTAGAAGTAATATCCAAAGGTTTCCTTCTGATATCCCACGAAAATGCATTTATCCGACTTGGGTGTGAGCTTGTCCGATCAGAGTCGCTGACAAACGCCTCACATCCCCAAATCTTTAGAAAAGACAAATCGTGACTCTTCCTACCATATCTCATATGGTGTCTTAACTACGGATTTAGACGGTACCTATTAAGTGTGAAAGCTGCCGTTTCTAGAGCGTAACCCCAAAAGGATAATGGTAAATCTGATGGCTCATCATCGATCGAACCATGTCCAACAAGGTCCGACACGCTCGGATACCCCATTTCTTTGAGGCGTTAGGGCGGTGTTAGCGTGGAACAATTCCGCAACTCTTCGATGATTGCTAAATTCATGACTCAAATACTCGCCACCACGATCACATCGCAGAGCCTTAATTTTCTTGGCACGTTGATTTTCAACCTCATTCGGAACTCTTTGAACTTTTCAAAAGTTTCGACTTATGCTTCATTAAGTAGACATAACCATATCTACTAAAATCATCGATGAAAGTTATGAAGTAATGAAATCCACCTCTAGCGATCGTGCTCATTGGTCCACATACATCGGTATGTATGATTTCCAACAAGTCCGACGCCTCTCAAAAGAACCTTTGAAAGGTGATTTGGTCATCTTACCAAGCAAACAAGCTTCACATGTCTCGTATGATTCAAAATCAAACGGTTAGAAGACCATCGACATGGAGCTTCTTCATGCGCTTTTCACTTATGTGACCCAAACGACAATGCCAAACATAGGTGGGATTCAAATCATTAGGTCGAAGTCTTTTAGCATTTATGTTAAATATAGGCGCATCATCAAGATTTAAAATAAATAACCCATTCACAATGGGCGCAAAAGCCATAAACATTCCATTTTTGGAGATCAAACAACCATTGTCTTTACTTGCAAATGAATAACCATCTCTCATCAAACATGAGGGGGATAAAATGTTTCGACTCATACTAGGAACATAATAACAATTATTCAATTCCATAATAAATCTTGAAGGAAGCTAAAGTTGCATGGTGCCGACGGTCAACGCAAAGAACCCTTGCTTTATTTCCGACGCGAAAATCAACTTCACCTCTTGCGACTCCTCTACTTCTTATTAGCCCTCGCATCGAGTTGCAAATGTGAGCAACCGATCCGTATCAAATACCCAAGAGTTAATAGGAGAATCATGAGAAAAATATCTAAAACATTTATGACAAGTGTACCATGGGTGGAAGTCTTACTTCGACCTTCTTCTTGCATTCATCGGAATCCATGTACTTCTTGCGCTTTCTCTTCCGGTGGCGCTTTCTTTACAATAGAAGCATCTTGTCTCGACTTCAGTCCAATTAGGCTTAGGCGTTGGCCGAGATCATATCTTTAACCTTGCCCTTATTCTTTGGCCATGGCTTCTTACCCTTTTCTTGAAGCTAGACTTGTTCTCATAGCCATCACATGGCTAGGCCACGCACACTTCTTAATGTCACTCTCTGCTGTTTTGAGCATCCCACAAAGCTCATTAAGGCCCTTATCCGCCCCATGCATATGGTAGTTCAAATGAAATGCCCATAGCTAGTGGAAGAGACGCTAAAATGAAATCGCTTACCAACTCTTGGCCAATTGAAAAACCAAGTTTATCCAAAGTCCGATCAGTAACCAACCATTTTGATCACATGTGGGCCTATGGGTGCACCTTCTGTTAACTTGCATTCCGAAAAGCCTTAGAGACATTGAACCGTTCGGTCCCGGCCCGTGTGCGAACATGTCCTTAAGCGCTATGATCATATCATACGCTTCCGATCCTCAAACCGCTTTTGAAGGTCGTTCCATGCATGCAAGCATAAGACAACTAATCTCAAGAGAGTCATCACATGCTTTCTTGTAGGCATTTTTAACAGTGAAGACGCATTGTTAGCGTGTTCTTACGGGATTGGGGTGTCGAACGTTTTCCTTTTATCCGCCACGAGAACAATTCTCGAGTTACGGACCAAATCAGAATAGTTTGTTCCATTTAATTTCTCTTTCTCAAGAATCGATCGCAAAGCAAAGGGTGTGCGTGGTTGCTAGATGCCATTGATCTACAATAGGAAATGCAAAATACTAAGACAAATAAAACCATGATAGAGTAAACTGTATTAAACAAATTTAATAGAATATACTCCCACTAAAATCAACATCCTCTATTGATTCTTAGCGATTCAAGATCCGCAATTAACGAGTCTACTAGTGAGCTTTTGCATCACCGCTAGGAGACAAGGTAATTGATAAGCAACACCTTACTAATCATATCTCTATATGACTCTTGTTGTTGGGTGACATCTCTATGCCCCGCGCCAACCTTATGCCCCAAGGCCCATAACCTTTATGATAACC
This sequence comes from Ampelocalamus luodianensis, assembly GCA_036346255.1. Lineage (NCBI taxonomy): Eukaryota > Viridiplantae > Streptophyta > Magnoliopsida > Poales > Poaceae > Ampelocalamus > Ampelocalamus luodianensis. Next base: position 44,306,527 of record CM070633.1, read on the forward strand.
TTGTTAAGTTCACCAATCCTTATGCATGTAAGTATCCGATACAAAACCCATCTAGTCAAGGAAAGTTGATGGTGCCCTAATTTTATAGACCCACCATCAATTTACAAGACATGGGATGGTGCAAAGTTTAATTGGGAGGGCATATGTTTAACTTAACATTTTGTGAGGGATCGCTATACTTCTACCATTCAAACATGCATAGGAGTAAAACAATAGTAATAGCATTCACACAGCTTGTGACTCAAGATGGCCCATTTTCTCATGGTGATCTCCATCGCCATAGAATCATCCACCATGATGATCTCCATCTCCATGGTTCATGTGTGCCATCCTCCAAGTGATGTGTCCTCCGAGTACTACTATAAGCTATTACTCATAACAACTAGTAATAAAATACATGGATACTAGGAATCATCACAAGTCGGCACGCAGCCGTTAATACAATACTTTGACAACACAATGGCTCCACCGTGTTGCCGCACCCACTACACGCAGTCATGCAAATATTACAAACATGCATCACATACACATTAGGCCATCACGGTCACATACATCCCGCAAAAACAAGTTTATGCATAGAATCGCAATCTCTGGATAGGGGTCGAGGGGTTTCCCCATCAGGTTCGAAGGCGCGCGCCCTCGCAGTATCTATGCAATTTTTACATAGGATTTTGATCGGCAAATCATATTTACCGCAAATCGACTCATCGCTCCGATTCGACCAATTATATTGATATTCGCATGCCGCAACCGGTTTTACGTGTCACTTGTCTACCCGATGGCGAATCCGACCGGTAGGGGTATGTTGTTTCACGACCTTAGCGAAGATGATCACGATACATCGATTATTAATCTAGGTTCCGATTCGATCAATCATATTGATCTTCGCATGCCGCAACCGGTTTTACGTGTCACCGCTTCTACCGATGGCGAATCCGACCGGTAGGGGTATGTTGTTTCACGACCTTAGCGGCATGATCACGAAACGGCACCAATCCATTACCGAACTATACAATCGATCACATCGATCATACCGATTACATATCGCCATATGCAAATCACGAATCTATAACATGACAAAGAACCGCCTGATACCACCGTAGGGGAAGCGGGTAGGCTACACTAGCGCAAATTAAAAATTCTACCCGTAAACCAAGATCACTGCGATTATAGATCACGGTCTTACCACTAGACGCGCAGTGCGGAAGTTGATGCACGGCGTCAGGCGATGTAGTCGTACCAAGTTGATGCGATGCGTCGAGGCGAATAGTCGTACTACTTCCTCGCCCCGCGTCGTGGTGTCCCACGTCTGACTCCTTTCTTGCGGTTCGTCCCAACGCCACGATGCGGCGCCTTCAAAGGTATCCACACATACGGAGGAAGCGACGCACGGGACTACTAGATCCGCGCGGCGACTAGGGCGTGGGAGGGTGGCGGCGGTTTGGGGATGTCACGAAAAACTCAACACTTAACCGATGGCGCCGCCTCCTTTTATAGATGTCCTTATAATGGGCTTCTACGAATAGAGGCCCATTATGACTCAATGCCAGTCTAATTCGGATCCAATCCGACTAGGCTTCACCCTTAAGTGTGTGACCTATAGGTTCACGTATGTTTAGACATGACGCAAGTACATATACTTGGTCAATAGTTGGTAGCGGCCTCTAGCAAGACGTGCCAACTCCTAAACGCGTAAAGATCATATCGGACGAACCATCACAATGTTATGTACATGCCAATCCCTTTGCCTCACGATATTCGGTCGAGCTCCAAGCGACCACTCTTTCTCGATCCCGTGATCCTAATCCCTTACTAGGTTAACTCTTAACCTTAAGTAGCATGGCCATGCATTTCGGATCCGATCACTCGAGGGCCCGAGATATCTCTCTGTAGAGAGGCAAATCCCATCTCGACCGACCATGCCTCGCAGATGCTTCATGACAAACACGAAAGCTACCTTTATAACTACCCGATTCACGGAGTAGCGTTTGATAGCCCTAAGTAGGTCTATTCACATCTCAAGTACATGCAACAATCTCGTGTCTAAGGACAAGGCGTACACATTGTGTAGAGAGAACCATAAGTATAAAAGCTATGTCTCATGTTGGGTCGGTCCAACCCCATGTTCTAAACATGTGTCCACATTATTGGTTTGACATCTCCATGTCTATGGCCTGTGAAACATGGTCATCAACCGATACATGTGCTAATCTATCATTCACGTGTGTCCTCACATGAACTCCGACTAGGGACAACTTTAGAATAACCATACAAGTAAAGAGTTTCACAAACAAGTCACATACTTGTTAATCAACACAAAGGCAATATTCAAGGAACATTTATTAAATCATGGATACAACGAAATATCATCATCAAAATGATTGCCTCTAGGGCATATCTCCAACAAAGGGATCCTAGGGACTTAAGGGAACTCACTAGTGTGGATAATGGCAATGGAGAGGCATGGTGGTGGTCGGGCGACGAGCAGGGGCGGTGGCATAGACAGAGCTCACAACGGCAACCCTCCTCAGTGACGGATGCTGAAATGAAGCCGCACATAAGGGCAAGGGAGTCACAGAGATGAAAATTACATTATCGAAGGATACTAAAACTCATCGGAGGGGTGGCAATGTCGAGGATGGTGGTGGAAGTCAGAGGTGAGGAAGAAGGTGGCGTTCATGCATTCCTTTAGAGGAGATCCAAAGGTGAGTGGGGGTAAAAGATACGGGGGATGTGGAATACCTCGTGACGTGGATGGTTCAAGGAAGAGCTCTCTGAGCTGGCCAGAACACAAGGCAGAGGTGGTAATCGACACGGGCACAACATGCCTTCGAGCTTGATTCAAACTTGGGGAGGAAGAAGGTGGCGTGGAGGTGTTGTGGGAGGCAAGAGGGAGCAAGAGGGGGCCTGAGGCATGGCTTTAATAGAGAATAGAAGAAGGGAGGAGACAGGGACATGAGACGAGCTCAACACAAGATATCACGAGCAATGCGTGTGTGGACTAAGGGTGAGGCTGTCCTGGCGATGGGACTACCTCGCGGCGACGTGTTGCTCGAGGACTACCGTGTTGCAGAGAGAGTCCTGCCAAGCCTGCGTGTGTATGGGTTGAAGCGAGCGAGAGTGAGGAGAGTAGAGGAGGAAGATGTACAGGGCTGGGCTGCCTACTGTTGCCTGCCGAGCCAGGTGTGTGCGTGGGCCAGCTGGGTCACGCAAGAGGGAAAGAAGGGGAGGGAAAGGCTAGCGTGTGATTGGGTCGAGGGAGCTTGGGCGCTAGAGTAGAAAGGGGGAGGGGAGAAATGGGCCAACAGGAGTAGAATGCGGCCCGAGGAGGAACAGGCAAAACAAAAGGAAATTTGAATTTAGGTTTGAGAGTGAAAGGATTTATATTTGCAAATTTTCATAAAGAGTTCAAATTTGAATTCAAATTCAAAGGAGTTTTAGCATTCCAATTTACTTGTAAATTTTTATAATTTAAAATTAGGGCAAGGATTTTTATTCAACTTTTGAAATGCAACCAAGTTTTTGGAAATTTACAAAATACATCAAAAGTTTTGAAAACCCAAGAATTTCAGGCAAAAATTCAAGAAGTTCAAATTTGGGATGTTACAGAAGAGGAGGGAGGTCAAGGCCTCAAGGGGGAGGGCGACGACGAGCTCATACCTTCAGTGCTATGAGAGCCAAAGCGGCGAGGGGGAGTGGGATCGGCGGGGAAGGAGAATTTGACGACAGCCAAACCAGCTGCGACGAGAGACTCAAACGGCGAAGGAACTGTAGGACCGGTAGTGAGGGCGTGACAGACCGAGGGCTACGTACTTCGGGTTGGTAGCGAGTAGCTCCCGGTCGGCGGTGAGGAGATCCTAGGTCCTGACGACTAGAGTTTGGAGAGAACCATGGGGGCAAGAGAGAGGATCGAGAGGGTGAGGGGCGAGCCGACTGGGGGTTATATGTAGTGGCATTTGGTAATTAAATAACCCTAAACTTCAGGGATATTTTGGTACCCGGAGGGCGTCACTTCGTATTTTTGTACTATGCTATGCTCTTTTGGATCTAGATTCTTAAAAATGAGGAGTCAGCGGGGGCGTTTGGCTGGGCTCCCGCCGCTGCTGTCGAGAATTCGAGAGCGAGAGCCCTCTAAAACATGCCTTAATACTCCTCTGTTTTGATATATTTGTCTAGAGTCCACCATGTGCATAGACCAAGAAAACACTAAATCTAAGAAATAATGAGAAATGACCATATATATCCCTATTAAATGATATACCACAGCTACTTAACCTCTTCTAAAGTATTTAAGTAAGGGTAGAGAGATGAAAAATTGTAATAACTACACTCTAGATTCTCTCCATATATAAATATATTAAAACAGATACTCATGAGACCATGAATAAATATAGTGAAACGGAGGGAGTAACATACAATATCAAATTTCATCAATTCGATCAATGGAACTTTAAACTTCTTTTTGGGTGTGGGATACAAGATGAAAGAAGAAATTTTCAGGTAGAAGTATTAACAAAAGAAAAAAAAAAGCATCGAGCAGGCCCATTAGGCTAACCAGACCGGCCCAACCCAAAAGTAGTCTACTTTCCAGTTTCTTGTAGGAGCAAACCGGCGTCGAGCTGCTCGAGCACCTGACCTCCATGGCATGGCCGCTCCCCAGGCCGCTCTCCACGCCCTCATCGCCGGCGCTGCCACCGTTCCCCACCTCCGGCAGCTCCACTCCCACGTCATCACCTCCGGCCGCCTCCCCTCCCTCGGTCCCATCCTCCTCCGCCGCCTCATCTCCCTGCCCTCCTCCGCCCACCTCCACCTCCCCCTCGCCCACCGCCTCCTCCTCTCCCTCCCCTCCCCGCCCCTCGACCTCTTCAACCTCCTCCTCCCCCTGCTCGCCTCCTCGACCGACCCCTCCGCTGCCGCCCGCCTCTTCCTCCGCCTCCGCCGAGGGGGCCTCCGCCCGGACGCCCACACGCTCCCGCACGTCCTCAAGGCCCTCGCGCGCCTCGCCCCGGGCTCCCTCCCCCTCGTCGCCTCCACCCACGCGGAGGCAGTCAAGGACGGCCTCGCCTGCGCGGTGGTCTACGTCCGGAACGCACTCATGGCCGCGTACTCGACCTGCGGCCTCCTGGCCCGCGCCACCCAGGTGTTCGACGAAATGCCGCGCCGGACCGTCGTGTCCTGGAACACCGCGCTCACCGCCTTCGCGGACAACGATTGCCACGACCGGTGCGTCGGGCTGTTCGCGGAGATGGTAGAGGACGGGTTCAAGCCCGACCAGACCACGTTCGTGGTCATGCTGTCCGCCGCCGCCGAGCTGGGCAACCTGGCGCTTGGCAAGTGGGCGCATGGGCAGGTCATCGCCCGGCGACTGGACATGACGCTTCAGCTTGGCACGTCGGCAGTGAACATGTACGCCAAGTGCGGCGCCGTAAGTTATGCGTGGAACTTGTTTGAGAGGATGACCACACAGAATGTCTGGACATGGAGCGCGATGATTGTGGGGTTTGCACAGAATGGATTGGCCCGGGAGGCGCTGATGCTGTTCGACAGGATGAAGGGCGCATCAGTCGCGCCCAATTATGTCACATTTCTTGGGCTGCTTTGCGCATGTAGCCACGCTGGGCTGGTTGACGAGGGGCGCCGTTTCTTCCATGAAATGCAGCATGTCTATGGCATTGAGCCGATGATGACACACTACAGCGCCATGGTTGATGTCCTAGGGCGCAACGGCCGCCTCCAGGAAGCTTACAACTTCGTTCTGGACATGCCTGTCGAGGCCGACCCGGTTGTCTGGAGGACATTGTTGAGCGCCTGCCAGGTGCACAGCTCGAAGGACTGTATCGACATCGTCGACAAGGTGCAGGAGAGATTGTTGGAGATGGAGCCCCGGAGGAGCGGGAACTACGTGATGGTCGCGAACATCTACTCCGACATTGGGTCGTGGGACGAGGCGGCGAAGGCGAGGAGGGTGATGAGGGATGGAGGGATGAAGAAGATGGCTGGTGAGAGCTGCATCGAGGTCGGAGGGCGGGCGCATCGGTTCATCTCTGGGGATGATTCTTGCCCTGAATATCATGGGGCTTGTAGGGTTCTCCATGTGTTGAATCTAAACATGACAAAATGTGAACCTATTGATAGAATTTTGTTTATTGATGCTGACTAGCGAGTACATCGCGTGCATTGTTTTCGTTGGTGATGCGTTTGCTTGTGTTTACATCTGCTGTACGCCCAGAGCCCTTCCTATAATTTTGCTCTGTAACTTGGCAAACAATCGTTATGCGTGTAAAATGTAAGTGTAATAACAAGTTTGCTTGGTTATTCTCCATGTTCTTGCAACTAGTCAAGTTTTCCATCTTAGGCAGAATTGAGAGCATTTTAAGCTCCGGCCAATTTCTGGAACACTCGACATGGACAAAGGAGGGACACGTATGCCATCCTTCATGATGATATCCAGGAGCTTAATGTTCAATTTGCTATTTTGCTGATTGTAAACTCCGTTTCAACAACAAATTAGAACAGTCTTAACAAAAAATTCTTCCCGTTTGTGTCCTAACACGAATTTGGGTTTGGACGTTTGCGCAACACACTACAAAAAGAACGTTAAAAACCAAAAATAAAAAGTGGGCCCCACACATCCCCTCATCCCTCGCTTTCAGCTGGATGGCGGCCCCACCACGCGGCGGAAGGCGACCTACCTGCCCGTGGGCCCCGGCTGCAGCCTCCTGTGCCGGCATATATTAGCGGCACCCACGGGGCGAGATCGACGACGAGGCCGCAGTCGCCCTTGAGTTCGACCTTTTTGGTAATAAAATTTCTTCTTCCCCCGCATCCGCATTTCCCCCCAACTATCTTTGCTAAATTTTCTGATCGTATTTTTTCGTAGCGGCGTTGAATCATGGTGTTGGGATTTGGGTTTGGGGGGGGCGGGGGGAGGCTAGATTTGGTCGTATGATTTTTTTCTAGGGCCGTTACTCTGTGCGGAATCGATCGGCGCGACTGGTCCCTTAGGCTGCGGCATTTCGTCGGGAAGGGGGGAATTTTGGGTGAGATTTTGGTGGATTCGATGTGATTTGATCGATTCGTGGTGCTGGGGCTGCGCGATTGGAGGTATTCGGTGCGTTTCGTTTGTGTTTGGGCGTCGCGTGCTGTTCGAACCCGTGCTTGGGGGAGGTGGTTGAAGCGCCATTTCGTGGGCGAAAGGGCGAAGCTTGTGAGGAAATTAAGTCCACCGGTTTCTCGCGCGCGTCGATCGCTTTGCTGTGTGTGATTTGGATTTTGGATTCGGGTGGGCGTGCTCATGTGTGTTTTGGGGAGCAATTTTTGTTGGCATGCGCTCTTCTCTATGTAGTTGAAATTGAGGAATATTTTAGATAGTGTGTCCTTGGGAGCGACGAATGTTGGCGGAAATTTTGTAGATTTGCTTTTGCTTGTTTTCATCCATCGCTTGTCTCCTCTGGTTTGATAAATTTGAGGATGGTGGTCGAAGCATACTCAATTTCATCAATCCAAGCCAGAGGGGGCGAACTTTTTTTTTGAGTAATGTGATCTTTATCTGTGATGCAATTTTTTTCCCTGTAACCTTCTCGTATTGAAAAGGCACATTTCTTCAATTTTTGACCCATAAGTTGCTAGGTTTTGAGTTGATTTTTGGAGGCTAATTCGTTGCTTATGTTTTCCTATTTATTGTGTTAGGAATATTTTATGGTTCTGTGATTATAATTTGGGAGGAGAGAAATGGTTTTTTGGGTCTTTTTGGGTAGTATCCATGATTTTATTTTTGGTTTCCAGAGCTTATGATTCATCTATGAGGCAATCTTGAGGCTTTCAGAATTTTAGTTTGGCATTCTTTGTGGAAGCAAGCTAATTGCTTCAAAATGTTGGTTGAGCACTACTATTCGCAGAACAAATTCGTTTTCCCTATTTTAACTGGCTTAATGTTCTGTTGGATCTTCATCTGGACTGATTTAAAGTTGAAAGACCTTTAATGTTGTAGAAACATTATTTATAAAATTGTTGATTACTCCCTTTGGTCACAAAAGAGTAATGTTTTTTACTTTTGAAAGTCAACAAGATACTCTTTTGACCATTAAATTCTCTTATCATATATTAAAAAAGTTACAACGATGCAATACGAAAGTATTTTTTATGACAAATTCACTCGTATCATTTTCATATATCCAAACCATACGTTTTAAACAATGTCTTTGGTCAAAATTAATAGGGTTTGACTGCACACTTTCTAGGGCACTCTTTTGTTACTGGAGGGAGTATGACTTATGATGAGCTATCAATAGTTCCTGTTCTACTGGCACATTTCCTGATAGCATAACTCCTGTGCAGAAAGGTGGAGCTCGAATCATTGGTGCCTCTTAAATCTTTCACCAAGGACTCTGGTGCCTTATTTTGTGACAATAGGCAAGTTTCTTCAGCTGCTTCATAACTGTTCTACTGTATTTTTTTCAGCTGTTTCATAACTGTTCTGCTGTAGGTTTTCTAATTAATCATGTCATTGGTTGAACCCTTTTTTTTCAGCAGGATGCTACGCTTGATCTAGCAACTAGATTATGAACTCTGAGCTGATCTAATAGGATTTGTAAAAGAATTCTTTCGTTTGAAAGGTTATTAGTTATTTGCAACGATGAAGAATCATCTAATGCTCGATGTTGATCGCCTAATGGCGCCTGAACCCATTGAGGTCACTGGGGCAACCAACAACTCCTCATTGGGGGAAGTCACTGCACAGTCACCCTCTACAGCACATACCTTTTTGGCAGTTAGAGAAAGCATGGCTCTTGAAGAAGAACCTCTTCTGGAGATGATGGAGTGTCGCATTTGCCAGGAGGAAGACAATATAAAAAATCTAGAGAACCCATGTGCTTGCACTGGCAGTCTAAAGGTTCACATTATTCCATCAACTCCAGTTTTGATTGTTTGAAGTTTTAGTTGCAACTGTTAATTCATGTTTGATTGGTTAACTGGGCAGCATATGTGATTAGACAAGATTAGCTTGTGTCATTAGGGTTTATTTGTATGTCTAGTTTGTATTTACAGTGATATGTGGTTGTCTGATAATTATTGTTCGTAATCTGGCCTTCTTGTTTCTTGGATTGGGTGTAACACTCTCCTTGATATGTGGCTATTGGTGGGAACACTGATTTGATTAACTTTCCAAAGAAAATGTAAAACAATGCTCCACCGATTGCAGTTTGTATTGATAGTATAACTACAGTACTCATATTACCATGCAACAGAAATCTGATGATGCCTCAATTATGTCTTTGTTCTGCAGCTTAACCAGTTAGCAATATATCACATCAGATAAGAACTCATTAAAGAACTGTTGTTTCCTATCTGTAGTTGTTTTGTGGCTCGTTGCACTTGCACAGTTATATTGTACTGTTTATCCTTCATGGTATAGTTCTCTTTTGGCATCCATATTTTGTTGACGGGTGCCTCGTGGGTTTTCTGTGGTGTCACATGCACAGGACCTTATTTTCTTGTCTATCCATTCACCAGGTGGGCAATTTGCAAATGTGAATTTGACCTAGATTGATTCTGTCACAGTTCTCTGAAAACTGAATTGAAATTGAATGCTGATGTAATATGATGGTCGATGGAGACTCTTAGCTAGGAACTTGCGGCTATCTAGATACTATTTCATAATTTAATAATGTAACAAAGATCGCATATGCATAAGTAGCCAAGGAAGGGAAAGTCTTTTAGAAGAAAATACCCACTTTCAATAACATGATTTTAGCATCTTAAGACTTGTAATTTTTTTTTAAAAAAACCGATATATGACCCAAAAAAAACTACAGCACGTAATTTTCCTGTTGTCATTGCATCTTATCTGGAGCTCAGGCCAGTACTCTGTAGGATGAAACTATCTTTATTATGCAACAACTGTAACTTCATAACTAGCAAGTGTCTGGATAATCTGAATTTGAAGTAACCTTCAGCTTGTATATTCAAAACTCCGAATGAGATTTGCTCTACTAAGTATTAATGGTCTATTCTTTGCGAACCACCTCAGTAAATTGGCGTATTTGCATTTATTCAATCATGTGAAATGTGGAATCATGCTCTTTCTATTCCATCTGTGTCCACACCAGTCCTTACATTCTAGCTGAATAGATCTTCAAGTTGATTCTTGTCGTCATGCTTGTCTGATTTGTTTCTGAAACTTTTTTTTTTTTTTTTTGAAATTGGGGTCTGTCCCATGGGCATTGTGTAATGTGCATGGATAATGTTCTCACATATTTTTAGTTTGTGTCATGCAGTATGCTCATCGGGCTTGTGTACAACGATGGTGCAATGAGAAAGGAGATGTAACATGTGAAATCTGTCATGAGGTGAATTTATGTTTAAATGATTTATCATGTCTTTTCCCCCAGACATGATCCTGAATTGTTCTTGGCAAATACCTTACTGCAGCCATATGAACATGGGTACACTGCACCTCCCAGACCCCATCCTGATGAAACTACCATTGATATAAGGCAGGACACTGTGCTTTTGTTTCATTCAATATATGGATACTTGATTACTATGTTCTATTTCATAAGTTGTTTTATTTTGTATTTCTGATGCCATGCTTATAGTATTCTCATCCAGTTGCTACTTACTTCCTTTCTTTGGGGTGTGCAGTGGTGGTTGGACCATTACTGGTACCGCGTTTGACTTGCGTGATCCTAGGATCCTTGCAGTCGCACAGAACCACATTATGGAAGCTGAATATGATGATTATTCTGCCACGAATGACAGCACCGCTGCCTTTTGTCGCTCTGCTGCTCTTGTTGTGAGTTTCCTACAGGACAGATATATTTCTATTTATTGAACATGTAACAGAAGGGCTTGCTTACTTATTTACTTTTTTCTATATTCAGTTAATGGCTCTCTTATTATTGAGGCATGCATTGACTCTAACTGATGAAGATGATGATGATACTTCAGCAATGTTTTCAGTAAGTGACAGAAGTTCTTTAAAATAATTTGTTGGCATCTTCTCGTCCTACATTGTCATTAGAACTTGGTATTGATGCTTCATTAATTGGCAGCTTTTTCTACTGCGTGCTGCTGGTTTTCTGCTACCATTCTATATAATGGCTTGGGCAATTAGTATCTTGCAGCGCCGTAGACAGCGACAGGTCAGTATGTCATTGGCAATATATACATCTTTCTTTTCTTCTATTGTTTTACATTGGTTGGGAACACTTTGTAATTGCTGCATTGCCATGTTCCTGAGAGATTTGAATTCGGGTAGACCTACTTTGATAGTTTATGGGTTGTTTGAATTTGAGTTTCTGAATCTTTTCTTTATCTTCTTTCTTCTCTTGACAAGCGAGGTCATAAACCTAGTTATGCTATTGATTTCTGAGCAATGAATCTCCTAAACATTATCAAAATATTTCAGTGTGCGCACACATTATATTTGTATTCAACTATTTTGGAAGATGCTTAGGTAAAAATTCATCTTAGAGGGAAAATTTTGAACTGCTTTCATCATTGGAGCTTCTGCATTATGCAATGGATCTTTCAGACAGGATAGTTTCAAGAAACATGATCAATTGCCAGATAGAAGTTTGCCTTTGAGCCTTCTATAATCATTAATTTGTTCGATGTTTGTATGAATGCATATCCAGGAGGCAGCTGCTTTAGCAGCAACAGAGGTGGCTTTCATCCTTCAGTCTGGGCAAGGAAGGGGGGTGCATTTTACCATTGCACCAGATTCACCCGCTACACCTCAGCACGAACCACAGCCTTGAAGATCTCTGTCGAGGAGTGCCTGGCCACCCATGCAGCGGCTCAGATTGCTCGTTTGCGCGGTTACCAACGGATTTATGGTTTCTGCCAGTGCAGAACCAGATAAATTTCTTTCTTACTAGTGTACTGAGTGTAAAGATGCACGTGATTTCTCCCAGTTTGTGCTCCGGATTTCGCTAGTAACGTGGTGTATATAAAGTAAGAGCATCTCCAAGAGTATCCTAAACATGATTTGGCAAATCATGTGTTTTAGCAACTCCCAAAAACATATGGCAAGTAAAAAATCAGGCAATCTCCAATGATTTGGTAAATTGGACTTGGCATAATAAAAAAAACAGACCGGCCCACCACAGATTCTGTTGACCGGTGGAAGGGGCTCGCGCGATCCATCTCCCTCTCGCGATCCGTCTCCCTCTCGCGCACGTAGGAAGCCGCCGCAGCTTGAGGTCGCGATGTGTTCCTGTTCCGTCGCCAAACACGTCGTCGGCAAGTAGCTTCTGCCCTCCTTCGATCACGCAGCCAATCTCGTCAACCAGCCGGCCTTGCCGTACACAATCCCGCCCTCTCCTCCTCCCTGTACTCCCATCTACTCCCCAAGTCGGGCCACGAATCATGCCTCGCAAAAGATCCTTTTCCCGCAGACAATTGGATGAGTCATCATCATCAGATGATGATCAAGTGATAGTCTCAGCTGCGCAAATTGTGAACACTTATTCCAATGCCAAGAGAAGTCACGGTGGATCCATTGTTGGCCATAGAGTTATTCAGAGATAGAGAAGCGGCCACGACAGGATGTTTCAAGATTATTTAGCGGATAATCCAACATACGGCCACTGAAATATTCCGTCGAAGGTATTGATCTTTCCCTTCGGATTGGTTCGTACTATGTGTTGTCATTATTTTACGAGTTTATAAATTTTAGTTTGTTCTATTCGGGTTTAGGATGTCTAGGAAGCTTTTCCTACGCATAATGAACGTCGTTGAAGCACATGATGATTATTTTGTGCAAAAAGGAGTGCGGCCAATGTACTTGGATTGAGTTGCTTCCAAAAGTCGTAGCGCATTTCGGATGCTCACTTATGGGGTTCGGTGATGCTACAGATGAGTGCGTTCGCATTGGCGAATCTGCACTTGAAACTTGAGAGCCTACGGAGGTTTGTGGTGCAGCTTGTTGAAATTTTTGGAGATGAATACCTCGAGATATCCCAATGAGGCGGACACGACGTTTACTTGCACTCGGTGAGAAAAGAGGTTTTCTGGAATGCTAGGTCCATCGATTGTATGCATTGGGCGTGGAAGAAGCGCCCTTATGAAAAACAAGGTCGATTACAAAGGGCATGTGGACAAGCCGACCATCATTTTGGAGGTCGTTGCTTGCAAGACCTTTGGATATGGCATGCCTTCTTTGGAATGCCGGATCTCATAATGACATCAATGTTCTTCACCGGTCTCCTTTGTTTGATAACTTGTGGAAGGTGCTGACTCCACGGGTGAACTATACAGTTAATGGGCATGATTATACAATGGGTTATTATCTTGCAGACGGTATATACCCCTCTGGGCTACGTTAGTGAAATCCATCACTCTTCCTATGGGAACAAGAATCAATACTTTGCGAGAGCGCAAGAATGCGAGGAAGGATGTCGAGAGGACTTTTGGGGTTCTACAATCTAGGTTCGCCATTGTTAGAGGACCATTCGCATTTGGGACCCGAGAGACACTAGCAATGATCATGAAGGCTTGTGTGATCATGCACAACATGATTGTTGAAGATGAAGGCTTCTTGGACCACGACGAGCTTTTCGATTACGGTGGTCAAAATGTACAACTTTGGTCATGGGCGAATTACTCGATCACTTGATGAATTTATTGATGCACACAAGAGAATCGAGACAAGAAACACATGTGCGGTTGAAAGAAGATCTCGTCGAACACCTTTGGAATAATTATCGATTTATATTAGTTTTTATTTCAATGTGATGGACAAATTTGTATCAGCTATATACATGAGCATTTTATTTTTTTTATATTCTATTGGTCTGTACATGAGTTTTTTTTAAACCGGGGCTGTATATTTCTTTGAGTTTGTGTGTACCAATGAATTAAGCAGCACCTGATCATTCTTGGATCTTGTTCTGGGCAGCGATGAGTATCGAGCAAATGTAATGTGAGCTGATAGTACAAGACAACAGTCAATCTGTCGGCCACCTCCAAACATATATCTTGTCGACGACCTGCTCATTGATCAAAATGAAATAGCATATGCTGAATCAAAAAAGGTTCTGATAAAAAAGGAAATGAGGTCTACTAATTCCATAACTGAAATGAGAAGAACTAAAACTAATGTGATTTAAGCCGAGCCATGATCTGCTTCTGCATAATCTCACAGTACTCCAACTGCAGTGCGTCGAGAGACCTCTTGTCCACTAACATTATTTCTTTTTCTTCTTTCAACAACTCAGCTTGAGCCCTTTTTCCTTCATTTTCCACACGCTTCTTCTCTAGCTCTAGTGCAGCCTTATCTAGCTCAAGTGAAGCAAGGAACCTCTCCTCCTTTGCCCTCTCTTTTTCCATGTCGAAAGCCTCCTTCTTTGCCCACATTTTGTCCAAAGCCTCCATGCAAGCATCTCCTGCTCCTCGCTTAAGGGCTTCTTTTGCTTTCTTTATCCCCTCTGGCCTTTTCCTTGGTTCTTTTTCTTGGGTTTCTTGATCAGCACCCACCATGGCTTCTTCATTGTTGGTACCTTCTTCTTCCCTTGGCCTGGATGCCTTGGTAGACTTGGTCTTTTTCTGCTTTGCTAGTTTCTCTAGCTCGGCAAGTTCTATTCTCTTGAGTTTCCACTTGTCTTCTTCCTTCAATATATTCCAGCAAGGTATAAGAGTGAATGACTTCTTGTCCTTGTCTAGTTCCATGTACATCTTTGATGCTTCTGAAATCTGTAAAGGGAATAAATTTTTTCAGCCAATATATATTTTCCAAAAAACCGAATAAGTAAAATAGTAAAGCACATACCATGTCTCGGACAGTGGATCCACTTTGATTCCTACGCTCAATGGCGTCATAGCATGCACAAAACTTGTTTACTTGATGCTGAATTGTCAGCCACCTGTGCATAATGGAACTCTCTGTCCTCAGAGTTGGTGTTTTCTTGTTCTTCTCAAAGAAAGCATGAACTCTAACCCAAAACGTAGAAACGAGTTTGGTTAGCCCCATTAATGGGATCTTTGCTGACATTCAACCAACCTGAGCACACTACTTCATCTTCTTTGCAATGAAAATTTTTCTGCCTCTTGGATCCCTTTGCTGGCTGCACATCAACATCAACTGGTTCAAGTTCACAAGGTACATCATGGGTAGTCTAGGTGTTTTGTGTCATCGCAAAGTGGATGTCATCAAGACCAGCAACATCACGGACATCTCCATTGAGAAGAATGTCCGACAAGAATCCTTCTCCTTGCATCTTGTTGAGTCTACACAACATTTTGAAAAAAAAACAAATGAGATAATATCAGGGAGCAATAGCCTTGGCCGATGGACCCTGCTGCACTGACAAACTGTACCAAGATGCCAAGGATTTCATGCCGGCGGCTCCTACACATGATGCGGTAATTAAAGAGAGCTCTAAACCCTAAACCCTCGAGGCGTTCCACGGCCGGCGGCGGCGTGTCCTGGCGGCGGCGACCAGCGGCGTCGACGACGGTGGCGTCGGCGTCGGCGGCGTCGCGGCAGGCTGACGACGCGACTACCTGGACGGCGGCCCGCCTTGCCCTACTACTACGCCCGCCATGGAGAACGGCGGGAAGAAAAGAGAAACAGCGGCGTACCTCAACGCGAACGATCGAGCCAACGGCGTCGGATGGGAAGACCGTCGGCGGCGTCGGTGAGGAAGACCGGTCGAAGAGCGCGCGCGTCGAAGAGGAAAGCGGCGGCGGCGCAGCGGAGAGATGAGATATAGGCCAGGGAATTGGCGCGGGAAGGGAAGGGGAATTGTCACAGCGCGCGCGGGAACCCAGTCGACGCTGCGGGAGGAAGGATGCGAACCAGACTACGCGCGCGGAAACATACGCGCGCGGATGGGAGGAATACCAAGTCGCCAGAATTGCCAAGTGGGTTTGCCAAACCATTGGAGATCAATTTTTCATGTTTTGCCAAAAAAAGAGAGATGCCAAGTTGATTTAGGATACTCTTGGAGATGCTCTAACAAAGCTATTTGGATGCTGTGCGTCCTAATTGTTGAAGAGAAAAAACGGCACTTCTTCAGGCTGCTATTTCGTCTCTAGTCCCTACATGCTTGCTGTTGGGTTTACAAGTCAACCAAAATCTGTACTCTTGGTAAAATAGAAATAGTAGTTTGTGGTAAGCATATGTAACATGGATAGTAATGCTTCTATGGTATGAACTTCAAGGTATATGTGCCTGTTAGTAGTGTAGTTGCAAATCGGGGCCGCAGTATGCTTTAAAATCGTGCATTTCATTCTCTTGAGACATCATGATTCATGCATTCTCAATTTGCATGGGTGGACGCAAGAAAGAGCTTGTAGGTACTAGCTAATTGCCCAGAGATTCAAGTCATCCCCTGGCCGCGTGATATGTCTAGTAGTATAGGAGAGTATCTGCATGCAATCTGTCTGTCCATCTTACGAGCCCATTGGACTGGAGGGAGTGCCCAATGGGGCAGCATATCTCATGCATATGGACTCATTTATGGACATATACAATCTGTTTGTATGAGTGCATCCTGGTCATCCATCACGAAATTTGCGGCTAGGATAACCCCTACGTCCCACTTTACGCTATTTTGTGAAAAACCCCTCGTCCGAATGAACTTTCTCTTATTTCGCCCCCTGCGCTCACCTCTACTTGCCATCCCCCCATGCTAGGGTTTAGCGCCGCCCTCCTGCTCGCCTCACCGCCCCATACTGTGCATCGTCCCTTGCTCCGCGTCGGCCCCTTCTCGACGCTGCCTCTGCTCGGCAACTCTCCACCAGAGACGCCTCCATAGTCGGCGTCAACTACCCCTCCTGGGCCTCCTCTCCAGTCACCGCCTCCCCCTCCAACGCCATCACCATCTTCGCAGGGATGTCATCCTCGCGACCCCTTAGCGACTCTCCTCGAAAGGTAGGGTCTGCTGAATCTCTCCCTGTTGAGCCCTTGGAGCATGGTGATTTGAAGCCAGAGAACACTAGATATGATGCACAAATCAGTGAATTTGGATCTAAGCTTCAAAATAAACTGGAGCGGGCGAAAATATTTATGGTTGGTTCTTGGGCGCTTGGATGTGAATTCTTGAAGAATCTGTCGCGCCCTGCTTCAACCGATGTTGCTGTCATACCAACTGGTCAGTCTTGATAGATGAAAAGATTCTAAACCTCCTAATCCATTTTCAGTATTAGGCCTGTTTGGTAGAGCTCTATATTCTCAATTTTCAGATTCTGCTCCTAATTATCTGATAATCCACTTCACTGAGAATATGGAGTTGTCTTAAGAAAGTGTTTGGCTAGTAGGTTGACTTCAAAAACCATAAGAGAGAGGATTAAAGGCAAATTGACCATACTACTCCTGGTTATAATACTTCAATTGTATTTGTTCTCTTACTCCTTTGTATTTGTATGCAAATTATCGAATTTTTCCCCCAACTTTTTTAAGATCATATGAATGTATATATACATCTGGAATTTTTTTTAAAAAATATCATCTCAAACTTGTCACCTAATTTGAAATCCTTGTGTGGACCAAAAAATGAGTATATATGTATCATCATTCATTAGTAGGTATCAAATTTGAAATTAAATAGAAGCAAGCATCCTCAGATGAACAAGTATTACAAATACATGCTTTCGTATCATCATTCATTAGTACGTGGTATCAACTTGTCAATGAGAAGTTGATGAGAAAAATATAACTACAGTGGGACAAAATTTATAGCAGCAGCAAACATCCTTCTGTACAATGACGGGTCAGGGGTTACATAAAATTAAGTTGGTTTCTTGCAGGATCATGAGATGTTAAGAGGGAAATCGCTCAATCCCACCCCATCAGCATGTTGGTGACTCCATCGACAATATTGCACCACAGAGATGAAGAGAGCTCATGATCCTCACCAAAGTGCACTGTAAACTTCCCACCCCCTATCATCCACAACATGCCTCCCAATTTCAGCCTACAAGCATCACATTGAATCAGTGATCAGTTAATCTATGCTAGCTAATAAGAGACAACAGACTCAAATGCTACAGCTACGATACAAGCATGTAGTAATTGGTAAAGATGCCCATGGATAAATAGCTGCATACCAAGAAGATCCGTTTATGAAGATTCATGATGTCATATAGGAGGCCCTTGTGGCTACCACACTGGATCTGAATAAGCATGTGTATTGGGCTGAGAGTTATCCATTGTGACTGACAAGCTACTATCAGACCACGAGCGATAGGACTGCTCCTCTATAAGATCTATGTTAAACATCTGTTCCATGACAGACGGCGGCAATGAAGCAGAAGCCTGGAGGCAACAAGACATGTCTTCAGTGGCAGAATCTATTTCACAACTCATCAAGGGGTCGCCTAAGACACTCTGAAGTTTGTCTTCTGCTCTTTGTGTGTAAAAGTTCCTTGAAATCATTGCAAATGTCTCAAGTTATCACATCACATGGATGAGGAATTTGTTCAATTACCTTAAAAAATGGGCCATGGTGCTTACATTTCAAATGATGGACCTTACTGAACATAAACCACACAACTAATGATACCAGTAAAAACTATGAAGTAAAAAAAATGACTAGACAACTTCGTTCCGTTCATCCAACTTGTCGACGACGCAAGACCAAGACTAGTTGTGAGACTGACCTCCCTTAACGATGTTGAGGTCGAAGAGGAGGATGTCGCGATCCCGGGAGCGAAGGATCCTGGGTCCCTGCTGTGTCCCACACTAGTCCTAAGATCAGTAGGTAGTGTACACAGTCAAACAAGAGATGATAGTATAACTATACAACGTCTTTCATTGAAATAATTAGAGTTGATTACAGAAAAGGCATAAAGCCAAGACCAAATTACAGCGAAAGCAAAAGCAGCTAGTGGACCACACGATTTGCCACAGGCAATCGTATGGAGGCACAGCCTAGTCGCCCTGGGCCTCATCCTCTTCGTAGAACTCCTCTCCTGCTTAACAACATTAAGCAGAGTGAGCACAACAACCGTGCTCGCAAGTTACACATGTCAAGTAACAGATTACAATGCATACAAGGATTTAACAAATAGGAGGCTTATAGAGTTGATTTGCATAAAGCCATGTTTCTTTCCAAATACTTGTACTAAGTTCCAAAGCAGATATTATATAACTAAAATTTATTTTTTCGAAACTCAAATTTTATAGCCAGATAACATTTATCAATAAGTGGTGAAGGATACCCCTCCTATCACAAGGCTACTAGCCCAAAACCCATTTGGATAGAGATCTAAAACCATTTAAATAAATATTTTGAAAACATAAACAAAATCTAACTTGGAGAAGCTTTGTCAGCATATCCATGACCGTGGACACGGCTATTCGAATAGTTTTTACACTCTGCAGAGGTTGTACAGCTTTACCCACACGACACGACCTCTTTAGTTTGTTTGGCATCCGTCGATACAACCGCTCACTACCTTAGGTGAGTAGTCTAGATCTCGTGACAAGGCCTTTACAAAGCGTCATTCCACCGTAATCCCCCCTCGCTAAGGTTTCGCCCCCTTTGGATAGAAAACCACAAGGATCAGACCCCCTCTTACGCTAGGTGGGAATATGTAAAAGTAAGTCGTAAAGACACCCACACAACCGGATGGAACGACCACGGTGAAACATTGCAAATTAGTTAGTCAGGTCCCACCCATTCGAGACATGTGGTAGTACGATAAGGCGTAGCAAAATACACTCGAAGACCGGTCCTTAATTGACTTGGGCAACTTTCCAAAAGAACCCTGGACTTCAATTATAGAAATGAATCGATCTCGTGTATGAACATGCACACATCCAAACATCCATTTCGTCCAAGTTCAAACTATATTTTTATTTTATTTACCACATTAAAATATTTCATAAACTCCATGGTATAGACCATACCATGGTAGCAATTTAAATCATAGTTGAGCTTTTGGCTAACTTTTCCAAATTGAATATTTTTGGAGGTAAGCTTCGACTAAGCAGAGAGTTTTGCAATCAGTTCTAGTTCATACTAATGTACCAACTAGCTTTTAACTAAGGCATCAAGGGTGATTCAGACAACATTCAAGTGTGGATGTACAAATGAATTAGGAATAACTATAAAGTTAGAACATGGATTTAAAGTACTTGAATTGAAATACGCATGTAGTAATAATTTAAAACGGAAATTAGATACTTTGAAATACTAGGATTCAATATGATCAAGAGTATGATTTGGCTTGCTCGAAAGCTTGAGAATCTACTTCTTCAGAGTACTCGGGTTCCCCGGAGTCGTCGAAATCTACACGTGAGAACGAAGCCAAATCAAATAAAGTCCAAATAAAATCCAAATGAACTCCAGAAAATACCAACTGGAACCAACGAAAAGGTACAGACTGTAGAAGAAGATAGAAGTTTGAACCACTCGAGTCGGAGCTCGAATGAAGGAGAACGCTCTCGGAAGCTTGAGAATTACAAGGTCAGAAGGAGGTCCAAAGGGAGTGCGAAAAGGGTAAAAGGGCTCTCTGATGCTTATTTAAAGAGGAAGTAGGAGAACTGGGTGACAAGGATGAAGCGATGGGATTCACGGCGGCGCAACACGAGCACACAAGCGGAGCTCTGGTCGGCGCAGAGCGACGGGATGGGAGCAGGTAAGGGAGGAGACAAGAGGAGGAACGGGTACCGCGGAAGCGATAGCATTTAATGCGACACAACGGTATTTAATGCACGAAGACTTCCGCGACAAATGTGACGCGACGGGAGGAAGGAGAATGTGAGCAGGGGAACTGACAGGTGGGGCTGGTCGAAGTCAAAGGGGTGGTCCAACCGAGAAGGTGGTCGAAAGAAGGCTTCGACTACTAGGTCCGCAGAAGGATACGACTGCTCGACGTGGTCGTAGGAAAGATATGACTACTCAACGTGGTCGTAGGAAGAATACAAGGAAGATACGACTACTCAACGTGGTCGTGGGAAAAGTACAAGGAAGATACGACTACTCAACGTGGTCATAGGAAGAGTACAAGGAAGGTACGACTACTCAACGTGGTCGTAGGAAGAATACAAGGAATGTACGACTACTCAACGTGATCATAGGAAGAATACAAGGAAGCTACGACTACTCAACGTGGTCATAGGAAGAATAAACAGGGCACAGGAAACTTACCAAGACTGAGAGAGGGATAGGAGGAGGAGGTTGGAATGAACAGAGAAGGGAAATCAAACACCAGAGAACTCCAGCAAACTCAAAACCAACCTTTTGAATTAGTTGAAGTTTGATTCAGTCAGGTTAAACTATTTTAAATTCCCAAATTTCAAGTTAAGTTTTAGAATTCAACAAAACCAAATGGTTATTTTTAATTTTGAAAATTCTCAAAAAGATCGGGAAAACAGGGTGTTATAGAGGACAACCTGACAGAGGTCACATCCAAGGCCCGTCTTGTCGGGGCAGCTAATCGTGACGATGGTAGGCTCGTTGGCAACATTGGTGTGCCGGATTTGCACCACCTCGTCGCTCGGTATCCCCATCTCTTGTCATGCTCCCTTTGGCTTGCTTCAACTCAGGGAGCAAATGGACAAAATCTTGCCTAGCTTCCCTCCCTAGGAGTCAGGAGGCTAGGCTTGAGTAGGAGTTGCTTGCAGCAGAACCAAATCGAAGAAGCCCCTGCTCGTGTCGATGTGTAGGGGATGCATCAGGAAGAACAGATCTTTGCTTTGCTCGATCTTATCTGTTTGGGTTTGGGTCCTCCACCGGGTGGGCTGCCGTGGCTACAGGGACACAAGTGGCGGCGATGGTGGAATCATCGTTGAGGTACTCCGGGACAGCGGCGAAGGATCCTGAGGCATGGGAAGCTAGATCAGAGAGGGGAGGCCAGCATGGAGGGGGGAGGCGAAGGCCGATGCAGAGGTGGGAAGGCCTCTCCAGGCACGTAGGTGGGGAGACGCGGTGCGAATGGCTACCCCTGGGGCTCGGGGTGGGGAGAGCTGAGGGGGTTAGGTCAGTGGCATTTTGCGGGTAATTAAGTACAACTTCAAGGGGCATTTTGTTTCTAGTAGGCTAGCTTCTCACGAGAATCCAAGGAAAGGTCGCTCCTCGTTGCTAGTTTATTTTCGAGATAGCTCCTCACGAGAAGCAGAATCAGGTCGTTTTGGGAAGTTAGGTGTTTGGTACAGCTCCACTAAATCCAAACGAGAAGTTAGGAGTAGAAGCTGTACCAAACATGGCCTTACTAATTCCTTGAAAATAGGAGAAACAATACAATATGTTCAGCTGTTTCTTCCATTGCTTCAGACTTATTCTATCTTTTCATTTATCATCCTTTTAGGCAAATGTTTGATTGACAAAATTATGTATTTATCAACTTTCACTCTTTCAGGCAGCATCAAGTTGGCTGCACATAGTTCCTTGGGGTATGTTCAAGTTGATGAAATATGTCAAAGAAAAATATGTAAGTCCGCCTGTGATCATTACCGAAAATGGTAGGTGGCTGAAGATTCTACTATTGACAGTCGATAAGAATTCTTGCCTTGAAAGAGTAAATAAGAAATAACTGACACAAGAAATTGTTTATGGCGGGTATGGATGATGCAAACCACCCATTTTCAAGATTAGAAACTGCCCAAAGCATCAGTCGAATGGTTCAGTCAGGTTCTTGCCCAAAAGACGACTATCATGTAGATAAGAGTACAGTGATTCAGCAATGGTCATTTTAAGTGTACATAACTACCATTTGTAAACATACATACATATGGTATATTTGATATAAATTGTAACTTGATAGTCTCCTATTCGACCGTCAACCACACTGTTGAATGTGTCGTTGTACTTGTACATTGATTTTACAGAAATCAGCAAATAAATTGCACTTCCTAAATATCCCATCCTCTATGTTAATGTATGTTGATGCTGCTTTTTTTCCTCCCCAAAGTTGAAATGACAGTGAGATACTCCTAGAAACTAGTGTTGTGATTGAGCTACAGATGATGCCTTCTCAGGACTTGCTCTGTTTTGAATTCTTGCAGTACATTGTGAAGGACATGAAGCTTTCTATTCTGACAGCAAGAAATGCCCATTAGTGTCAGGTTCTTTAAGAATTCACATCCAAGCGCCCGAGAACCAACCATAAATATTTTCGCTTGCTCCGGTTTATTTTGAAGCTTAGATCCAAATTCACTGATTTGTGCATCATATCTAGTGTTCTTTGGCTTCAAATCACCAGGCTCCAAGGGCTCAACAGGGAGATATTCAGCAGACCCTACCTTTCGAGGAGAGTCGCTGAGGGGTTGCGAGGATGCCATCCCTGCGAAGATGGTGGTGGCGCTGGAGGGGAGGCGACTCACTGGAGGGGGAGACGGCGACTGGAAGGGAGGCGACGACTGGAAGGGGGGCCAGGAAGGGTAGTTGACGCCGGCTATAGAGGCGTCTCTGGTGGAGAGTCGTCGAGCAGGGGGCGGCGGCAAGGCGAGCAGGGGAATGGCGAGTCGGGGCCGGTTGGGCTGGAGGAGGTGAGCGCCGAGGGGGGGGGCAAAATGAGAGAAAGTTCATTCGGACAGGGGTTTTTCACAAAATAGCGTGAAGTGGGAGATGGGGATTATCCCTGTAGCGAATTTCATGATGGACGGTCAGGATGCACTATGTGTATATGTCCACAAATGAGTCCATATGCATGAGATATGTTGCCCCCAACTGGTGACAAAGAATTGGGATAGAATTGAATGCAACTTGCAGGAGCTTGAGGCTCCCACAACGACGGTTGAGAACCAACTCTAGCCGTGATGCGAGGTGAATCAGGTCGCGCGACTGTAACAGCATGTACAATACAAGTGCTTAGAGATATGTTTAGCAAAGAAAAACTGTTTTTTTTTTTGCCACGTAGGACAGATAAGATGCTTATTTTATAGCATCGATGTTTGATTAGGCACCTATGCTTAAGAGGTGGTTATGTATATAACTATATATAATTGATAGATAATACAATCATCTAAACACCCACAAAACAGATGCTTGCATTGGAGAAAACAATTTTTACATAAGTACTTGATGACATAGCTATATTATCTTTTTTAAAACAATGTCGTATATAAACATATCGTATTGTACATGCCGTAACGCAAGCAGCTCCCTCCCCCTTGCAAAGGGAAGGCAAGGCGATTCAACTGGCTACTTGGATAAGTAACCAACATTGGCACGAGCTCGCTCGTCTTCCCAAGCGTCGCGCGGCCGTTTTTGCCTTCTCGCCCTCGTACGCCTTACGTGCCGCCGCTCCCCTACCCGAGCACGCTGGATTGTCTGGGCCGTGCGCTGCTGATTTCCCCCTCCACGTCGCCCACTTTCTTACGGGTGTCGTGCCCTTCGCTTCGCCTAGCCCGCGGAGGCACGCGTCCGTGTAGGGCCACGCGTCGGGTTCGGCGCGGCCTGCCTCCCCCGTCCCGTTGTTTCGGTTGCGCGTCTCGACAAAGCTCGCAACTCAGCTGACGACGACCCACCCGTCCGTCACGTCGGCCGGCCAGCAATCGCGCTAGCTATTGGGGGTATGAAGAAGTGCTCCGTCATTCGTCGTCGTTCTAGTTTGTTGCACACTACGAGGGTTTGTTTGGGAGACCCAATCCCAACTAGGATCCTAACCTAATCGCAAGGAAAATCCCACCCGTGGCAAAAATCCTAAGGGCGGACTGCTAGTGCATTTGGATGAGGTCTCAGAGGGGCAAATCTCAGCCCATCCCGGCCAAATCCACAGGAAAGAAAAAAAACTCCTTAAGTCAATATTTACCCCACGCAAGACACAAAGCACGACACCTCTCTCCTTGCCCCTCTCGATACAACTCCTCACGAATGTGCGGGCAACCGCACTCACCACCGCCTTCGCTCCGTGATGCCGCTTCGTCGATCCCAGCAAGCATCGCAGAACACCAGGTCGGGAGGCTAAGAGGCGGCGCGTCTCCAAATCGAAGGTTGCAGCTGCGTTAGGTGGGGAACGGCATGGTGCTACTTCAATTGATGAAGGACGATGCAGTGCTACAAGTCAAAGAAGGAAGATTGCGATGGTGGCTCTGCTCGAGAAGGAGCATGGTGACGGGCAACAACAGTGATTCGACGATGGTAGCCGTACGGTGACAAGGAAGACAATCGGCTAAGCCGAAGGGTGCCAGATCTGGAGGCTTTCCGTCCTCGCAGCGAGCTCCATTGTGACACCACAGCGCCGCCATCACCAGCCTACAGATTCTTGGGCTCCACACCATCACCATTGTTAGCGGCAATAGCCAGGGCTTCTGTCCACGAGGAATCTGCTGCTACGCCAACGTCCCAGCCGCTGAGCGCCGCCAGCGAGAGAGCGTGAGTCTGATTGTTCCAAACGACCAGAGGAGTTAATTTTCTTGGAGTTTACTGTCCACAGGGATTCTATATGACCAAAAAAAAAATTTCCCCACCAGTATTTTGCTCCCAGGGAAAGTCTCCCCTGCTCAACCAAACAAAACCTGAGAGTGAAACTTATACCAGACCACCACACTCGCAATCATCGGAGCAAACAAACTGTGAGGAAACACCAAAGGACCACAGGTGCCATCTTCACCATAGCACAAAACTAGGTCCAAAGTATCCTCGAAAAATATTTGGATTTGGGGTCATAGCATTTTTACGGTCTTTACAAATTACCTCCTCTTGGTGAAAACTCTACCAAGCCATCCAACCCCTAGGAAAAATGGGTTACTTTACCACCATGTCTAGGCACCCAGGCCCCAGCAACCATCACCGATTCACAAGTAGAGCTCAATCAAAATCAAGGGAGCACTCGTAGTCATCCCCTTCGCGAACCTGACCGAAGGAACTGTACGCCAGATGATCGCCCTTCTTCATCTTGCCACCCAGAAAGCTCTGGAGGTCCTTGTCGTCGTGCTGCAGCCGTCCGGTTACTTCCAGGCACAAGCCATTCTTGGCGAGCCTCTTGCTCTGTTTTACTCTGTCGGTTTTCGGCTTCACTGGTCCTGTTTCGATGAACACCGGCTGCTCTCCGATTGTGGGGTTGGGCTGTATGCGGTGACTCTGACCCTTCTCTTCAGGTGGTCTCAAGATCCGGTGCTCCGATTCCAACTTAGTGGCTTCATCCTTGTTCAAAATTACCTGCAGAAGGCACTCGCGAAATTATATCTGCATCCAAATGTTTTGCCGAAAGCTTCTAGACCATAATTCAACTGAACCTGGCAGAGATGCTGTCCAGCAAGAACTACCGAGTTATTTTACCTTACGGCCCACCAAATCAAATGTGACAATCACTTTTCCTTTTTGTTTTTCAGCTGCGTCCTCAGCTTCCTGGTGCTGCTTTTTTAGGTCTGACTTTTCCTGAAGTGAGAAAAATAGAATACTACAGTTAACATCCTTGCATATTGTACAGTTGTAAGAATTTGTCAACATCTCAAAATAGTTGCACAGTAACTTCTTATCATTGTCTAATCCATCAAGTTACATGTTCTTGTCAGATACATATGATGTTAAACTCAAGTTCATAACAGAAAAAGAGAGAGTTCTGTGCAAATAATTGAAACTGCAGCTCTAAAAAAACAATATCTTGCCATACATCTTATGGTACAAATTAATTCTCATGTTAGGATTAGGTATAGTGTGCACATATAGATGACAGCTCACAGTAAGTACGAATGTCCATAATTGTTGAGATTTAGCACAGTGAAGATCAATGAAGGGAAAGGTGTTAAAATATAAGCAGATATGAGCAATAAGGAATGGCATGGAACTATGAAGTAGAAGGCATCAAATGTAGTTTACCTTTGAAGAAAGCCAACTATTTCCTTCCATTTCATAATAGTCACTTTGGTCATCATAAACTTTAGTCCTTGCTGCAGAGTTTTTGTCATAGTCAACAAGCCTCTTTGTGTACGCTTCAGCTGCAGCTTCTGCTTCCGAAAGAGGAACTCCAACATCACTTAAACCAGCATATGTACTGCCTTCCCTTAAGACAAGTGCACCACAGAAACTACAGGGTCCCTCGCCCTCTTGTTCACACACAATTTTGCCACACGATAAGCAGTTGCTAACAAGATTGTGCTGGCGCGCTTGGCATGAACAAGGTTTCCCCTGCTTGAAGACAATAGAACCCTTGGCTGCCTCAGCGAGGGAGATGGCCTTTACTCCTTTCTTTTTTGGACCTCTCTTGGAGGCAACTCGGGATTCAGCAGTCTCTGATTGACTCTTGGAACTCTGACTAGAAGAAGATGCTGCATCTTTTTGTGTACGTGTTTGTTTCTTTGTTTGGGTAGTTGCTGCATCAGCAGATGGCT
Source organism: Ampelocalamus luodianensis (assembly GCA_036346255.1). Taxonomy (NCBI): domain Eukaryota; kingdom Viridiplantae; phylum Streptophyta; class Magnoliopsida; order Poales; family Poaceae; genus Ampelocalamus; species Ampelocalamus luodianensis. The sequence continues at coordinate 44,333,753 of CM070633.1, forward strand.
TCACATAAGGCTGAAGGTTAGACGTCAGCAAGCTTTCAGTTCCGTTCGAGGGATCAATGTAACCCCTCCTCTGCAAGTACTCCTGAATAAGGTCCTGAGCAGCTTCTACTCCAATAATGTTCTGCAACATTAAATAGCACATGCCATGATCAATGTTTATGTCAACTATGATATTGAGTGGGAAGATGGAGGCGAAAGATTGAACGGAGAAGATAACTGGCGAAGCGAAGAATGCCTTTGTGTGCAGCGGCACTGTGCCGGCCGGCGCAAGGCTCTGTCCCTGACAACTAGGTGGAGGTAAATTTGTTTATTGATTGCTTAATTCACCTCATACATCCAGTGGCCTATTATAGATTAAGGCAACCTCTATTTGGAAAGATAATCTATATGGAAAGCAACTAAATATATCTTAAGGAGGAAACTAATTAAAAGATCTTATCTCTTACTAACTATAGCCTATCTCTTTCTAAATATATCTAGATCACCTTCTATAGTCTCATCCCCTGCCGAAATAGGAGTTTGGCCAGCAGCCGGCAATACTGCTGTGTGCTGTACCGCATTCGCCGTTCGGCAAGAACTCTGGTGTGACTTCCTTGCGCCGGCGGCGCTGGTAGATCTTGCCTACAAAGGCGTCCCCAACATTACCGCCCTCTCCGCGAAACAGCTCATCCTCAAGCTGGAATAAAGGATATTTCTACTGAAATTGCTCCAACTGTTCCCATGTTGCGTCTGCGGAGGAACAACCCATCCATTGAACCAACAATTTCCATACGCCCCGATTCAGGCGCACCCTCACAATGACAAAGGGGATGGAACCACACGGCCATGGACAATCTCCGGTAGGGTCCCAAGGACCGTAGGTATTGGACCTTGATACGGTTTGAGAAGAGCGACATGAAAAACATTATGAATGCAAGCCTTAGGAGGAAGATGAAGACGATAGGCCACGGATCCAATACGTTCTTGAACGAGAAAAGGGCGTAAAACCGTGGAGCCAACTTGGAGCGTTGCGGATTGGTAATGCCAACTGCCGAATGATGATGAAGACAAAGCCATACCCAGTCACCGACCTCAAAGTGCACAGCTCGATGAAGTTTGTCATGGCATTGCTTCATATAGTCTTGAGCTTGACGAAGACGTTCTTTAATCTCGGCGAGAAACACATCACAATCTTGGATCTGACGATCAACTACCACCACACGAGCCGAACCCGGCTGATATGTCAAGAGGGTTGGAGGGTCGCGGCCATAAACAACCCGGAAAGGTGTAGTTCTCAACGAATAATGATAGGAAGTATTATAACAAAATTCTACCCAAGGACGCCATTGGAACCATTGCTTAAGACGATCGCCAGACAAACACCGCAAATACATGGCAATAGTGTGGTTGACCACTTCGGACTGGCCATCGAACCGTAAGGCGAAAAAGTTCAGTCCAAAAATTGCTTGTGAAGACAGGATCCCGATCGCTAACAATGGAACAAGGAATACCGTGAAGGCGAACAATATCGTCAAAGAAAGCTCGGGCAACTGAGTTGGCGATGTAGGGGTGGCTTAGAGGAATAAAGTGGTTGTATTTAGAAAAACGATCAACGACCGTTAACAACACCGTCTTACCGCCCACCTTGGGAAAACCTTCGATGAAATCCATGGATATGTCTTCCCAAACTGTAGTCAGCACTGCCAATGGTTGTAACAGACCGGCAGGATGCAAGTGTTCAGTCTTGTTTTTCTGATAAATTACACATCCTTTAGTATAATCCCGAACCCTCCGATGAGCACCCGCATCGAAGAATGTAGCGCGAAAACGATGCAAGGTCTTTTGAATGGCTTCATGACCGCCAATGGCTGTAACAGACCGGCAGGATGCAAGTGTTCAGTCTTGTTTTTCTGATAAATTACACATCCTTTAATATATCCTGAACCCTCCGATGAGCACCCGCATCGAAGAATGTAGCGCGAAAACGATGCAAGGTCTTTTGAATGCCTTCATGACCAGTATCGTGCGCATCAGCAAGTAAATCGGCCCAAAGAAGAGAAGAATCTGGCACAAAAATTCGTCCTTTGAATAAGAGTAAACCATCGACCAATGTCCAAACCAGTTCGACTGTGCTAGCCGAAACCTGATCCCGAAGAGCAACCAATTCTAGCAGAGAAGCAACCTCCTGTTGAAGAGCGGCAAAGATGGCGAAAGTGGGACCAGAGATGGCGCGTACTACGACGGTGTCTTCATCACGGCGAGGTAAGGCATCTGCTGCAGTATTATGACGTCCTGGCCAAAACTCCACTGAAAAATCATAACCGAATAACTTGCTCACCCATGTATGTTGAGGAATAGTGGAGAGCCGTTGATCGAGTAAGAACTTTAAGCTATAGTGATCCGTCCGAACCAAAAACGGTAGTCCCCAAAGATATGGACGCCAATGACGCACGGCCTTGACCAAGCCAATTAACTCGCGCTCGTACGCCGCTAACTTGGGGTGGTGAGGAGCGACCATGCGGCTGAAGAAAGCAATCGACCCTCCTCCTTGATGTAGAACCGCACCAAAACCGGCGCCAGATGCATCACAATCTATCGTAAAGCATTGGCGAAATCAGGAAGATGCAAAACTGGGGCCGAAACAAGGGCAATCTTCAAGGCTGTGAAGGTGGTATCAACATCAGTGGTCCAAGAGAAAGCCTCCTCCTTGAGCAATTAAGTGAGGAGTGCCGCCACTACGCCATACTCCTTGATGAATTTTCAGTAGTATCCTGTGAGATCGAGAAACCCCTAAAGTGCACGGAAGGACCGTAGCGTTGGCCAAGCCTGAACGGCGTTGGCCTTGTCGGAATCCATGGCCACGCCTTGGCCGGAAATAATGTGGCCGAGATACGCCACAGACTCTTCGCCAAAGAGGCATTTGGATTTCTTGAGAGCGAGCTTGTGATGACACATAAGTTAAAGCACCATACGAACTTGCTGAAGATGTTCTGCCCAAGACGAACTGTAGACTAAAATATCATCAAAGAAAACCAGAACAAAACAGTGAATGAAAGGCTTGAGGATGTCGTTCACGAGGGCTTGGAATGTTGCCGGGGCATTAGTGAGGCCGAATGGCATGACCAAAAACTCGAAGTGGCCACGATGCGTACGAAAAGCCGTCTTCTCAACAAATGGAGCATGCATCAAAACTTGATGATATCCACTGCGCAAATCCATCTTGGTGAAGAAACGAGCCCCATTGAGTTCATCCAAAAGCTCATCGACGACAGGGATGGGAATTTTGTCCTTGATGGTCTTGTCGTTAGGCGCACAATAGTCCACGCAAAAAACACCAAGAACCGTCCTGTTTTTAACAAGCAAAATAGGTGACGAAAACGTCAATGTACTTTCCCGAATGATACCTTGGGCCAGCATGTCATCACATTGCTTTTTGATCTCATCCTTCAAGAGTTGAGGGTAGCAATATGGTCGAACTGCCACAGGAAGAAGGTGGATGTGGTGATCATAGCGCCGACGTGGTGGAAGACCCCTAGGCTCCTCGAAGACATCAATGAACTCGTCGAGGAGAGTAGTGAGGAACTCACGACCGGTAAGGTTCAAGATGCGGCTGTCGACCGGCTAGCCATTCACACCGGTCCAAGTGACCCGGTGATCCACCCATCAAAAGGACATGGTGAACTTCATAAAATCCCATAGGATGGGTCCGAGAGTCTAGAACCATTGAACGCCAAGAACCACATCAAATCCATCAAGTGGAATGACGTAGCAATCCGAAAAGAACTCCTCACAGTCAATAGAGAAACGAGTGTTGGTGCAAATGCCGGAGCTAGACACTCGGTTGCCGTTGGCGATAGTGACCCCAATGCCCGGCCGTGGTGTAGGCGACAAGCCGAGACGATGCACCACGGCTTCGGCAAGGAAGGTGTAGGTGGAGCCGAAGTCCAGCAAGGCGATCAATTCTTGTCCATCTATCTCCACTGGAAGGTGCATCGTATGACTAGTATGGATGCCAGTGAGAGCATGCAAGGAAATCTCGGCATGATCGTCGTTGCCCGCCACGTTGTCCGCGTCGTCAAGCTCCAAGAGAAAGATGCCCTTCATGGGAACAATGATGATTCTGTGAAAACTTCTCAGGGCAATTGAAGCATAGACCCTTTGCACGACGATCAAACATCTCTTCAACCGATAGGCATCGGAATCGGGACATTGGCTGTGTCGTCGCGCCGGTGGCCGTAGGTATTGCTGGTGTGGCCTCGCCACTGCCCAGCTGTCGGCACACTAGGCTTGGTCGCCACAGGTGCGAGAATCACGCGGGGGGGAGGGGTGTTGAACGGTGGCTTTGGCTCCACGAGTGCTTCTTCAAGGTATTGCTCGTAGGCCCTTGCCAAACTCATGGCAATCTGGAGATGGGTGGGATGTTGAAGCTCGACATCCGTCTACAATGGTTTCCCGAGCCCAGCTATGAAAAGTTGCACTTGTTGCAATGACAAGAGCGGCTCGGTGCGGCATAGAAGTGCCAAGAACTTCTTTTGGTAAGCATCCACCGTAATTGTTCGTTAAGTTGCGCCAATTCCCCGAGGGAATTGTTGCGGATGGGCGGTCCAAACCACATGTTGACAAAGTCTGCGAAGCGTACCGATGACAGCATGCCTTCGTCGCGTTCGAGTTGGTAGTACCACTGTTGGGCGGCACCAACCATGTCATAGGATGCCAACCAAACCTTTTCTTCCTCCATGGTGCGTTGCCATCGGCAAAATTGCTCACACCGATTGAGCAACGGAAGAGGGTCTTCTTCACGGTCGTAGGTCGGAAAAGAGAGCTTGTGGAAGCGAGGGGCAGTGCGTCGATCATCGTTGTTACGTGCCCTGATGTTGGGTGGCTTTTCACGGCCATGAATCCCGCCGTCGTGCCCACCGGTTGGCGTGGGGGATGCTGCTGAGCTGTTGGCCTTCCAATCAGCGATCACATGATCATGCACGGCTTGTTGCGCCTTGATGTTGTTGATCTTTGTCATCATTACGGCGAGCTGCTGGAACACGTCGTCTAGGGTTTTGTTGCTTTCCATGGTGAAGGATGGTGGTGAAGGCTTTGATACCAAATGATATAGCGTGGGAAGATGGAGGCGAAAGATCAAACAGATAAGATAACTAGCGAAGCAAAGAACGCCCTTGTGCATGGTGACATTGTGCCGGCCGGCGCAAGGCTCTATCCCTGCCGACTAGGTGTAGGTAAATTTGTTTATCAATTGCTTAATTCACCTCATACATCTGGTGGCCTTTTATAGATTAAGGCAAACTCTATTTGGAAAGATAATCTATATGGAAAACAACTAACTCAATCTAACACAATCTCTCTAAGGAGGGAACTAATTAAAAGATCTTATCTCTTACTAACTATAGCCTATCTCTTTCTAAATATCTAGATCACCTTCTATAATCTCATCCTCTGCCGAAACAGGAGTTTGGCCAGCAGCCGGCAATACTGCCGTGTGCTGTACCGTGTCAGGCAAGAACTCTGCCGTGACTTCCTTGCGCCGGCGGCGCTGGTAGGTCTTGCCTACAAAGGCGTCCACAACAACTAAGTAACAGCAGTTTCCACATGCATTGGTGCATAACATAAACATGACAACTAGTGTTGTCACTCAAAAAGGAGCAGTATGAAACACATACAAGTCCCAAAAGAAAATGAAAAGTAATGGAAGATTCATCAGAATTCCTTTATAATGCACAATGCCCAATTGAGAAAAGTAAGTTAAAGAAGAAGAAAAAGTTGTTAAGGGCACACATTAGTTAGACAGTCATGGGTATTTGGGCTGAATGTGTCCAAGTAACCCTTTCAACTTTATTCAAGATGCACAGCAAGAGATGTAAAGTCACACAGCCAATGTGACATCTTCACTAGAAAGAAAAGTATTTTCATACACTGCAACACATGCAGAAACCTTGATATTCAGAGAATAATAGACATGCTTCAATCAGACAAGAGAAAAGCAGTGCGTAGCTTTGCATTGACATGACAAGGCAAGCGAAATAATGCAAGACTGCAGTAGAATTCTAAATCTACCATTCTATCGCACCTTAAATCAAACAGATCACTTAAATGATAAAAACCCTGCACATCCATTGGCCCAATTACACATTGAGGGGCAGAACCATATCTAACATCTCATGCCCTGGACACTTAAATTTGCATAAAAAACATGGTTAATAAATTAAGAACTGTCTATAGAACTACAGCTCAACTCAACAGTCCAAGCACTAAGTTGCAGCGAACACGCAGATAAGCGTATGAAGCAACAGACTTGATAAAATGCTCAATCATGCTTAAAACGATGCATCAGGTTATAAAACCTCCTTCATGATGATACAATTCATCATAGCACCAAGTTTTGTACTCGTCACAAACAACAAGTCACACAAATCCCAGTGCCATGGAGCATGTTCTAACCTTAGACGCTTCACGCTTCAATCATTCATCAATTTATCCTCTAATACAATTAAACCCACAGAAACCTATATCAAAACAGCAATTTGGTAGCGGCACAACGAAGCATACTTCGCACCAACAATTACAACGCACTGACGATCAGATTCTCAAAACTAACAATTTTCATCAAGCTCTAAAGGTTGATCCAACCTGATACCAATCCTAACGTCACCTAACTCAAATCGCACAAACCCTAATCCGGGTAGACACCAAAACTGACACAGATCAGATAGCCACAACGCACCAAATAAACACACACAAAACAAGCTCCGATCAGAAGCCAAAGCGCGACGCGAGAGCAATCGTGCGCAGTACGTATCATTACGGAGACGAAGGGATGGGTGGTGGGGTACGGACCGCGAGGTAGTCGGCGGCGTCGGGTGGAGGCGCGAGCTCGCAAAAGGAGACGAGGCCCGAGATGAGGTCGGCGTCCAGCTCCAGCGCGCTCCCCATCCGGCCCCGCAGATCCTGCAGGGCACCTGTCAGCCACTCGCCGGACGTGCTCGCCGACGTTGCCATCGCCGCCGCCGCCGCCGCCGTCGCCGTCGCCACAAGCGCGGAGGTCTTAGGAGTTGGAAGAAGAAAGGGTGCCACTTTGCAGTTTTACCCTGAGATATATGATAAATCACGAAAAAGTCTTCCGTTTCAATTTCCTAGTTTTGACTTTTGATTTTTTACCGTGGATTTTGTCTAATTTACAAATAGGTCCTCGCCCTATCCCCGCGACGGTTCTTCGGTGAGCAGAGGAAGGAAAGGAGCATCGTTCTGATGGCTTCGTCGTCGCCGCCGCTCTCTCTTCTCCACCTCCGGCCGCTCCCATGCAGATCCCTACTCCTGTCCAAGCACCGGAAGCCATTTTCCTTGCCAAGAACTGGCCGCGTAGCAGCTGCAGCAGCAGGAGCTCAGCAGCGGTTGCTGCGGCCGCCAGAGACAGACCGGTGGAGGAGGGGCGGGGGCTTTGCATGCTTCTCCTACAATGCCAACAAGAAGCCGCCCTCGCCTTCCAATGAGGTGATGCGCCGCCTCTTCATTTCTTGATATCCTACTGGCTACTTATTAGTAGTATTGCTTCTTGTTAGAGATATATATGTATATGTGTTATTCCCTATTATTATAAAGGGTTCTTTGTATATTCACCACATGTACTTGTGTATATATACTAGGCCATTGGCCCCATATTGAATACAAGCGCTATTCGCAACATGGTATCAGAGCGAACCTAGGGTTTGCCGTCGCTTCGCTTGTCCTGGCCGCCGGCGTCGCCTCTGACCGCCTCGGCCTCCGCGTGTTTTCCCGGCCGCCGACGTCACCTCGCGCCTCCGCCTCTCCGGTCTTTGCTAGCGCCGCGCGCGCGCCACTATCCGCTTTGCCGTCTGCGCCGCCGCCGGATCGGCGCGCCGCCTTCCGCTCGCCGCGCCCGATCCTGCCGGAGCGGCTGCCTCCGTCTCCGTCGGCCTCGTGCGCGGCCGGATCCTCGACGAGCCGCTCGTCGTCCTCCCGTCGGCCTCCCATGCGCCCGAGCCGGATCCCTCGACGAGCCGCCGCCCAGAGCGCCCGCTCGCTCGCTGCCGCTGCCGAGGGAACTAGGGTTCCCGTCGGCGCTGCGTGTGCGTGTTGAGTGGCGGCTCTGCCGGCCGATTTATGTCGGCAAAACGTCGTTCTAACCGCCGCGCCGTTCGGCGCCGCTGTTAGACCGTTGTCTTGGTCGCCGCGCCGTCGGCCGTCTACCAATGGGTACCGTTCCCTCCTCGTTGCGGTGATTTTCGATGGTGTTAATTACACCGACCGTGTCTCACATGCGCATCCACATGTGTGGTCTTCGTCTCGGGCGTCCTCTCGCGATGTCACCGCCCGCCTTGCTCTACACTCCGACGGAGCCTCACGCTGTTGCGCCGCCCCAACAACCGGCAAAATCTGCTTGAGACCGCTCGCCTTGCTGATGATGAGGCTATCTCTGCTCTGGATTTCTACAAGGATCGCCTAACCGCCTACACTCAGTGGTACGACGACGACGCTCGGGCTGCTGCTGTCCTCATCGCCAGTATCCAGCCTCAGTTCTCTTCTGAGGTTGTGGGACTCTCCACTGCTTTCTAGATGTGGACTCACCTTCGCCAGCGCTACGAGCCCTCCGGTGATGCTCTCTACCTGTCCGTGGTTCGCCAAGAGCACTCTCTTGACAGGTGATGCTACTTTGACGCTTTACGCTCGAGCTCTGTGTCGGCGTCACTGGACTCTCTCGCCTTCTTGGATGTCGCTCCGCTCGGTGTTGCCTAGCTATGCGTCTTGACACAGGTTTCAGCGATCTCTCGAGTTTCTTACTCACCTTCGTCCTGAGTTCGAGCGGCGGCATGCCCGGCTCCTTGCACGCCACCCTCGTGTCACTCTCTTGGAGGCTCTTCGAGATCGTGCGGAGAGACTCGCTGAGTGGTGCTTGGCTGCTACCACTCCTCCGTGCTCGCCGCCGCCACTGCTACACCGCGGCTCCACGCGTCGGCTGCATCTCCTCGGCGGCCGCCATGGTGGTGGCGGCGCCCTCCATCCGGCGGTGGTCGTCCTCACCGCTCCTCTGCAATAAGGTCGGCCACATTGAGTCCCGATTCTATAAGAAGCGGCATCTTTCGTCGTTCTTCTACTAGCACCGCACGGTGCTTCTACATCGACGTCAGACGACTTCTTCAGCGGTTTCTCTCGAGTAGGAGATAGCCGACTTCGGCGCTGCTGCCGCCGGGTTCTCCTCGGCGAGTTCTCGGGCTGCTCTCATCGACTCTTCGCACGAGAAACCACCTTCTACACGATCGGTACCTCCCGTGGATTCTTGATTCGGAGCATCTTTTCACATGACTCCCGAGCCTTCCACTCTGTCTTTCATTACACCCTTGATTCTCTGTCCGGTGTTCTTACTGCGATGGTACATTTCTTTACGTCTGCAGTGAGGCCCTCTTAGCAACTCATCTTTTCATGTTCTTTACATTGCTTATGTTCCTCGCCTTACCATGCGACTTCTTCTGCAGGCGGACATCGATCTTGGTTGTCGGGTCATTCTCGACTCGACTCTTGTTGTGTTCGGGACCGCCGCACGGAGCTCGGTTGGTTCGGCCTCGGCGCCTTGACTCACAGCGTCTCTGGGAGCTTGGCGCTTCACCTTCCTTCCGCCGCTACTGCGTTGCCGTCGGTCTCTCGGCTTACGCCGCCGCCTACCGGCTCTTTTCGGTGAGTGGCATCACCGTCTCGGTCATCTGTGTGGATCTCGTGCATGCCGTCTTTGGTTCGTCGTGGTCTTACGGGTTTGTCTCGGAGATGTGTCTTTAGATTGTCGGTGTAAGTTAGGTAAACAGATTCACTTTCTTATCCTCATAGTGAGTCGGTGTCTCGGCGTCCTTTTGATCTTGTTCATTCGGATGTTTGGGGTCCGGCTCCTTCGTTTTGAAAGGGGTCATCGATATTATATCATTTTATAGATGATTTTTCTCGCCACACTTGGATATATTTTATGTCTTCGTAGTGAGGTCTTATCTATCTATAAACAATTTTCCACTATGGTCCATACACGATTCTCACACCTATTCGTGTCTTTCGTGCGACTCATTGGCGAGTACCTCTCTCGTTACTGCGCGAGCTTCCTTCTGGCGGGTACTCTCGCCGGTTCTCTGTCACGGTGCTCATGCTCGAATGGTGTCGCCGGCGCAAGCATCGTCATCTCCTTAAGGCGGCTCGTGCACTGATGATTGCCGCCTCTATTCCACCTCACTTTTGGGCCGAGGCTATTTCCACTGCCACCCATCTCGTTAACATCCAACCCTCTTCTGCTCTTCAGGGTGCGATTCCTGTTGAGCTTCTTTTTGCTCAGTCTGTTGAGTGTGTCTTTTTGGGATGAGTGTGTCTTTTGGGATCTGATGTCGAGCACAAAGGATATCGGTGCTGGGATCCTGTTGGTCGACGGATGCGGATTTCTCGGGATGTGACTTTCGACGAGTCTCGTCCCTTCTACCCACGTCCTACCTCTCCTTTGGCTTCAGCTTCCTCTGCGGAGTCTCTGTCCTTTTTGACCTTTCCAGATACACCTATATCTGTTTTGCCCTCATCCACCCGTCCCACTGAGTCTCCACATATTCCTCATGTGGCCTCTCCACTGGTGTCGCCGCCTGCTTCGTCTCCTACGGCTCCTCAGGCTCCTCCCACTAAACTCGTCTACACTCGTCGACCTCGTATTGAGGATCTTTCAGATGAGCCATCTTCTCCTGATGTTCTATCTTCTCCTGATGATCCATCTTCCCCTAATGAGTTATCTTCTCCTCGCTACGCTCTCCGCGATCGCCAGTCGATTCGGCCTCCTGCCCGTTTTGGTTTTTCTAGTGCAGCTACTCTTGAGCTTTGTCTCCTATCGGGATCTTTGTTACTCATCACGAGTGGCGACATGCTATGGCCGAGGAGATTGCTGCCCTCGAGCGTACTGGTACTTGGGATCTTGTTCCTTTTCCATCTCACTCTCATCCCATCACGTGTAAGTGGGTCTATAAGATTAAGACTCGCTCTGATGGCTCTCTTGATGTAGGATCAAGGATAACCGACTAGAGGGGGGTGAATAGGAGGTTTTAAAACTTTTTCACAAATGAGAGAGTTAAGCTAATTAACAATTTAATCTAAACAAGTTATACTCCTTGCTAAGCAATACAAGCACAAAGATCAAGCTAGAAATATAAATGCGGAAGAGTAAAGACTAGGAATAACCACAAAGAGACAATGATGTTTTCCCGTGGTATCGAAGACTTGCTTAGGTCTTCACTAGTCCACGTTGAGGAGCTTGAACCAATCAAGCCGGCTCCACCAATTAAGCCTTTCCTCGATCACTATTGGTTGTTCTTCCTCCACTCCGGAGATGGTGAATACCAAACCACTCACAATATGGGCACCGGGCCTCTTCACAATCTTCTTGAAGAGATCACCGTGCAATCACCGCCAAGTCGTCTAGGAGTTCGGCAAAAACTCCAAGAGTAACAAACCAAGACCTTCGCTTGACGACACTCAAGTGCAATAGGATCAACTAGAATGATGAATGCACTTTGAATGAGCTCAACAACCTTCCAAAGAGTGAACAAAATGAGTTTGAAGAGTTGAATGAATGCACAAGGCTCTAAAGATGTTAAATGTGGTCTAGCACCCTGTCCTTGAGCAGGTGGGGAAGTATTTATACCCCCCAACAACAATTAGAGCCGTTGGAGAAGAAAAAACTCACACCATATGCGGTACTACCGCCATGCAAGGGGCGGTACTACCGCACTTCTCCAACCAATACAGCAACGGCTATAACAGACGCATTAAATGACCTGACATAGCCGTTTAAACTGCCAGAGCGGTACTACCGCCAACTGACGAGCGGTACTACCGCGAGCGGTCATACCGAAGGTGAGTGCGGTACTACCGTTTCAAGGAGAGAAAGAAAGGGTGCGTGCGGAAAAACATACCGCTTCTCATTGAATAACGGCATGTGGTAGTTCCGCTTAACACTGCGGTACTACCGTATATCGGTCATACCGCATGAACAACGGCGGTACTACCGCGCTTAGGTTTTGGCACGAAACGAGAAAGAGACTCTCTGTAAAAACATACCGCCAACTAACGATCGGAACAACCGAGTGCGGTAGTACCGCCACGAACAATGCGGTACTACCGATTGTTACGACAGAGCACAATTTTGATTTTAGAGAGAATCCTTATGCATGCATGATCCTAAATTGATCCATAAAGCACAAAACATGTCTTCAAGCTACAGGACATGATCCTCTTAATAGTACGACATTTAACCTATCATCAGGTCTTCCATCTATTTCTCCTCGAATAGGTAAAAAAATAATTTCAAAACCACTTGTACCTTATCCTTGAGTGTGCTTGATCTTCATAGAACTTTTAGCATGCATCTTCAAGATCATCTTTTCCAATGGGACTAGTCCTTGTAAAACTCAACAAACCAATAAGTCCCATTTTCACATATTATCATAAATTACCAAAACATATTTTTAGGGGCCTAGATGCTTTTCAATCTCCCCCTTTTTGGTAATTGATGACAACCTAGTTAATGTGTGAGAAGAGGAGTTTTGAAAATATCCAAGATTGTGAAACAAGTGTATATTCTTTTGATGACTTAACAGAAAGAAAGCTCCCCCTAAACATGTGCATGAAATAGATAGAACATTTTGAGAGCACATGAAGAGAATTATGACAAAATTTTGGCGAGTTTCTTTTGACTTGTTGGAACCGAGAAACAACTTGCAATGATAAGGAATTGTCATATCTGAAATTTCAGAGAGATAATATCACATTTGATAATTAAGACAACCAACAAGTTCGAACAAGGTAATATTAGGATGAAGTCATTCTGAGCAAATATAAAACATATAATAAAACAACAAAAGACTATAAAGTCGACACCCATAATCCTTAAAGCTACTTTCTACTTCTCCCCTTTGGCATCAAAGTACCAAAAACAAACATCAAGCAATGGATCTGAGGGCGGGAGTTGGCGCATGGAGTCAAGAGACCCAGGGAAAAGGCGCGGGATCTTGAGAAGCGGAGGCTGGCTTATTGAGAGTGGAGAGACCCAGGAAACAGATGAGGCGACGACGCTTGAACCGTATTGGAGACGAAGGACGTGGAAGAGGTGGAAGACGCTTGTTCCATAGAGTCAACTGTCTCTGTCGGGGCGGCAAGTCTTTGTTAGTCTCATTCGAAAGTCTGTAAGAACTGTCCTCATCTCTCGTTGAGAGACTTTCAATCGCATCAGTTATTAAGAATGAGAGTCCAGTGGTAAGAATCTGAGCAAGAGTAGCTTGATGTGAGAGCCTTCTCTTTGCCTCCTGCAGGCGATTTCTTCTTCTTTGTGCTTCTTTGTACTCTTGTGCTGAAATCGAATAGGGATTTTCTGCAGGTTTGTAAAACTTATGAGGTGATCCCAAACCACCTGATATTCAATCTTACTAAGAATTAGGGCCATGATGTAAGGAGCATGATAAATCCGCTTTACCTGTCATTCTTAGAAGAGACAATTCCCGATGATGACATCCACAACATCAAACTTTCTCCCATGCATAATATTATCAATGATATTCCAAACATGTCCTCGACGACATCAAAATTACCACTCTTGGGAAGAAAAGTGTGATTAATAATCCTATTAATCAAGCCGGGAATAGGTAGCAAGCCATGAATTTTCCTGGAGTGTACGACATTCGATCATAAAACTCTGTCGGCGAGAACAAGTAGAGCTGGTGCGTCAAAAAGCTTATCCCAATTTCAGTGCATCCTCGTTACACGCTCAAAATCACCCTTAGTGCACTCCACATACCGTGTAGCTGTCATCCACTTCATTTTCTTAAAGTCGGAGATACATACAAAGTAGCATAGAATTGTCTTATGATTTCTTCATCATAGTCATTTAGAGAGCCACAAAATCATGAAGACCAACTTCTTTGAAAAGACGATACACTCCATCATATTTTTCTAGGGAGTTTATGTGTGACCATTTTATGCATTTATGATCTGCAAACTTCCTGTGATGATCATAAATCTGCTCATAGACTTGCTCTTGGAACTTGGTGTGGAATCTGGGATTGATTGAGTTGGAGGGCAGAAGATATTGATCTTTGTGTCTCAAGATTGCATAATCATCAGCTGATATGAGCCTGAGATCAATTTGAGGTTCTTCTGGATCTTCCATCTCTTCATCTGATTGAGCACAGGTTTCTTCTTACGTGTCGAGCTCGAATCGGAACGACTCATGAGGAAGAGACCCTTCCTCACTTTCGAGCCATCATTGCGGGCTCTTTTTCTTTGCTGATGGATCATCCAAAGGGTCGGCAGAAGGTAGAGAGGAAGATTGCCCTTGACGCGTTCCCAATCTTGTCCTTGGCATCTTTACAAAGAGAGGATAGGTTACAAGAAGTTCAAAAGATCAAGCAATCTGGAGTTAATTTGAATTTGAATGATTTTCTGTTCTGTCAGTAAAATCGGTAGTACCGCAATTCCTCAGCCGGTAGTACCGAGGTGCGGTAGTACCGCCATTGTCTGGCCGGTATTACCGTTCTCCGGTAATTCCGCGCGTATGAACGCGGTAGTACCGCTTTTACAGACTGCGACCTTGGGCAGTGAATCTAACCAAAAATTGATGTTTCTTTTGGTTTGAATCCAAGAAATAGATGTACTAACATCATTAAACACCAATCTTGCTATTTTGCCCAACTAGAATCACACAAAAACATCCGCATTTCAAATCAACTAGAAAGTGACCTAGGGTTTGAATCAAACGGTAAAACGAGGATTAAGGATGTTTTACCTTGAGAGATGGAGGAGTTAAACCCTAGAGATGCAAGGGTTCACCAAGATTTGAGAAACAACCGAGTGGAAAGGAATTTTGGGAGAGAGGATTTTCGGAGAGAAAGAGAGAGAGAAAAGGAAGAGAGACACGGGAGAAAAATGACCTGCAGGGTTACTTTTCTTTCAAAAGACGATCTGATAGTTCCGCCCTTTGGCGTCGGTAATACCGCAAAGAGGTAGTACCGTGGTTTTGTGCCGGTAGTACTGCTGCGGTCATACCGCACATAACCCGCGGTCATACCGATTATCACGGAACTTCAAAAGCAGTTACGGATAAAGATGAGATGAGATTATTTGCAAATGACCCTTAGTTTTGCAATCAATTTAAGAGACATTAGGGATCATTATGCATAGAATAGACTAATGTCTATACAAGAATATAATTTTATGAACATAGATAATTGTTATAACATTTTGAAAATATTTTTCTTCTGAAAAGCTTTTGAATAACATCAAATCAAACACAATGCATGAGGCAAATGTTTCAACAAATGTTTGAATAGTCTATGACATTTAATTCATTCCTCAATTTGCAAACCGCCTTCATCTAATGGTTTGGTGAAAATGTCCGCTAATTGATCTTCGGTTCGGATGTGGCTAATTTCAATATCTCCCTTGCCCACATGATCTCTCAAGAAATGGTGGCGAATGTCGATATGCTTGGTTCTTGAGTGTTGAGCAGGATTATTTGCTATTTTCACGCACTATCATTATCACACAAAAGAGGCATTTTATTAATTTTAATTCCATAATCCATCGGGTTTGCCTCATCCATAGCAATTGAGCACAACAACTACCCGCGGAGACATATTCGGCCGGCGGTGGATAAAGCTATGGAGTTTTGTTTCTTGGATGACCATGATACTAAAGATCTCCTAAGAATTGACAATTTCGAGGTGCTTTTTCTATCCACTTTGCAACCCGCATAATCGAGTCCGAGTATCAATTAAATCAAATTTAGCACCTTTAGGGAACCATAGGCCAATGCTAGAGGAATGCTTTAAATATCTTAGTATTCTTTTACGACCATTAAATGACACTCTTTTGGAGATGCTTGAAACCGTGCACACATGCAAACACTAAACATGATATCGGGCCTAGATGCGGTAAGATAAAGTAAACTACCAATCATAGACCTATAAAGCTTTAAATCTACCGATTTACCTCCCTCATTAAGGTCGAGATGACCGTTGGTTGCCATGGGAGTCTTGATAGGTTTTGCATCTTCCATGCCAAATCTCTTGATCAAGTCCTTTGCATACTTTGTTTGACTTACAAAAGTTCCATCTTTGAGTTGTTTGATTTGAAGTCCTAGGAAATAGCTAAGCTCTCCAATCATGGACATTTCAAATTCCCTAGACATCATATCACCAAATTCTTTGCAAAAGTCTTGATTAGTAGATCCAAAATGATATCATCAACATAAATTTGACATACAAAGAAATCATCATCTAAGATTTTGGTGAACAAGGTTGAATCAATTTTCCCAATTTTGAACCCTTTTGAAACTAGAAAATCTCTGAGGCGTTCATACCATGCTCTAGGAGCTTGTTTAAGACCATAGAGCGCCTTGGAGAGTTTATAGACATGATTAGGATTCTTAGGATCTTCAAACCGGGTGGTTGTTCAACAAACACAAGTTCGGATATTTTCCATTTAAAAGGCACTTTTGACATCCATTTGAAATAATTTAATATCAAAGCATGATGCAAAAGCAAGTAGTATCTGAATTGACTCAAGTCTAGCTACGGAGCAAAAGTTTCACCAAAATCCAAACCTTCGACTTGTGAAAAACCTTGTGCGACCAATCTTGCTTTGTTTCTTACTACCATGCCATTTTCATCTTGCTTGTTTCTAAACACCCATCTTGTACCAATGATATTGTGTTCTTTGGGTCTATCCACTAATGTCCAAACTTCGTTTCGAATGAAATTATTGAGCTCTTCATGCATTGCAATCATCCAATCCGGATCTTCAAGTGCTTCATCTATATTCTTTGGCTCAAGTGAAGAGACAAAAGAGTAATGTTCACAAAATGAAGCAACACGAGATCGAGTTTGAACACCCTTACTTACATCACCCAATATTTGATCTATTGGATGATCTTTTGAAATTGCATTGTGAATTCTTGGTGGTAGATTTGATGGTTGATCATCTTCCTTATTGTCCTCTCCATTTAGTTGTATTTGACTTGAGGAAGAGGTGGAAGGCTCAACTTGAGTGGAAGATGATGGATTATCTTGGGCTTGATGTCACCTATTTGCATGTATTCCATTGCTTTTCTTAGTGCTTCGTGACCTACATCATCCAAATTCTCATGCTCTTCTTGAGAGCCATTAGTTTCATCAAATTGCACATCATGTCTTTCCTCAACTAAACGGAGTTTTTGTTGAAGACACGGTATGCTTTACTATTAGATGAATACCCAAGTAAAAAGCCAACATCATAACGACTATCAAATTTTGAAAGACGAACACCTTTCTTCAAAATGTAACACTTACAACCGAAAACTTCGAAAATAAGAGATGTTCGGTTTTCTTCCAACAAGGAGTTCATAGGAAGTCTTTTTCAAAAGCGATGCAAATAGAGACGATTTATGGCATGACAAGCGGTGTTAATTGTACGCCCAAAACTATCTGAGGTATTATATTCATCAAGCATTGTCCTAGCCATTTCAATTAATGTACGATTTTCCTTTCAACAACTCCATTTTGCTCCGGAGTGTAGGTCGTGGAAAATTAGTGCTTTATTCAAGTTCATCACAAAAGTCTTCAACTTTAGTATTTTGAACTCGAACCATTATCACTCTGGATTTTCTTTATTTTGAAATCAAATTCATTTTGAGCCCTTTTAGCAAAGTTTTGAAAATTTGGAGGTTTCGCTCTTGTCATCTAGAAAGAACACCCATGAATATCTAGAGTGATCATCTCGATAACTAAACAATAGCTATTTCCCCCGATACTCTTATAGGTTGTTGGCCCAAACAAATCCATATGTAAGAGTTCCAATGGTCTAGAGGTTGACATGATACTCTTGGAAGGGTGAGAGCTTGCGACTTGTTTACCGGCTTGACAAGCACTACAAAGTCGATTTTTCTCAAACTTCACATCTTTCAAGCCAACAACTAGATCATGTTTGAAAAGCTTTTTAAGTTGAATCATGCCAACATGAGCTAGCCTTCTATGCCAAAGCCAACCCAAAGAAGTTTTTGCAATTAAACAAGTTTGTAAGCATGAAGCATTTGTGGAAAAATCAACCAAGTAAAGATTTCCAAATCTAAAGCCTTTGAAAACTAAAGCATTATCCTTTACACTTGAAATTGACACACCTTCATTTGAGAAGGAGCAAATTAAATCAAGATCACAAATTTGGGCAACGGATAATAAATTGAAATTAAGTGATTCAACTAAAGATACATTCGAAATGGAAAGGTCATTTGAGATAGCAATTTTACCCAATCCTATTACCTTTCCTTTACTATTATCTCCAAAGGTGATCTTGTCACTTCCTTTTACGTTCTCGAATGTGGTGAACATTTTTCTATCACCGGTCATGTGTTGAGTGCATCCACTATCAAGCACCCAATGTTTTCCACCGGTCTTGTAGTTCACCTACAAAACAAGAATCAATTTCTTTTAGGTACCCAAATTTGTTTGGGTCCTTGGAGATTAGTGACCAAGGTTTTAGGCACCCAAATAGCATTCTTTTTAGCGCCTAAAATCGAAGTGCCAATAAATCTTGCAATTATTTTACCATCAATGGATTTCTTAAGCATGTAGCAAGAATCATAAATGCCATAGGTTTTATCATTTATATTTAAACAAGTATTTGACATGTGTCCTACCTTACCACATTTGTTGCAATATTTACCATTTTGCTTAATAAACCTTGTAGACTTGTTAACCGGTTTCTTACCTTTCTTGGGTACATACCCAAGTCCTTCCTTATTGAATGAGCACCTTTGCTCACTCAATAATTTGTCAAGGGTTACTTTACCCTTGAAGCATCTTTCTAAGCTTTTGCTTAGCTTGGTGACTTGCTCTTTTAACTCATGATTTTCAACAATTAACAAGGGATCACAAGTATTTGCAATTGAATCATTATTTGAGTAACAAGGCATGGATAGCAAATCATCACAAGAAGTAGAAGTACTAGACATGGATTTTGCATTTGGCATACTTTCTACTCTATGCATCTCATTTATTAAATCACATGTAATACCAATATTTGAATGTGATTTTTCTATATCTTTGCAAGCACAAAGATCAAGCTAGAAATATAAATGCGCTATAACCACAAAGAGACAATGATGTTTTTCCCGTGGTATCGAAGACTTGCCGGTCTTCACTAGTCCACGTTGAGGGAGCTTGAACCAATCAAGCCGGCTCCACCAATTAAGCCTTTCCTCGATCACTATTGGTTGTTCTTCCTCCACTCCGGAGATGGTGAATACCAAACCACTCACAATATGGGCACCGGGCCTCTTCACAATCTTCTTGAAGAGATCACCGTGCAATCACCGCCAAGTCGTCTAGGAGTTCGGCAAAAACTCCAAGAGTAACAAACCAAGACCTTCGCTTGACGACACTCAAGTGCAATAGGATCAACTAGAATGATGAATGCACTTTGAATGAGCTCAACAACCTTCCAAAGAGTGAACAAAATGAGTTTGAGGAGTTGAATGAATGCACAAGGCTCTAAAGATGTTAAATGTGGTCTAGCACCCTGTCCTTGAGCAGGTGGGGAAGTATTTATACCCCCCAACAACAATTAGAGCCGTTGGAGAAGAAAAAACCTGCTTTTCAGCCATATGCGGTACTACCGCCATGCAAGGGGCGGTACTACCGCACTTCTCCAACCAATACAGCAACGGCTATATGACGCATTAAATGACTGACATAGCCGTTTAAAGCGCGAGCGGTACTACCGCCAATCGACGAGCGGTACTACGCAGAGCGGTCATACCGAAGGGTGAGTGCGGTACTACCGTTTCCAAGGAGAGAAAGAAAGGGTGCATTCTGGAAAAAACATACCGCTTCTCATTCGGAATAACCGGCATGTGGTAGTTCCGCTTAACACCTGCGGTACTACCGTATATCGGTCATACCGCATGAACACTGGCGGTACTACCGCGCTTAGGTTTTGGCACCGAACGAAAAGAGACTCTCTAAAAAACATACCGCCAACTAACGGCCGGAACAACGAGTGCGGTAGTACCGCCTGAACAATGCGGTACTACCGATTGTTACGACAGAGCACAATTTTGATTTTAGAGAGAATCCTTATGCATGCATGATCCTAAATTGATCCATAAAGCACAAAACATGTCTTCAAGCTACAGGACATGATCCCTCTTAATAGTACGACATTTAACCTATCATCCGGTCTTCCATCTATTTCTCCTCAGACCGGTAAAAAAAAATAATTTCAAAACCACTTGTACCTTATCCTTGAGCTGTACTTGATCTTCATAGAACTTTTAGCATGCATCTTCAAGATCATCTTTTCCAATGGGACTAGTCCTTGTAAAACTCAACAAACCAATAAGTCCCATTTTCACATATTATCATAAATTACCAAAACATATTTTTAGGGGCCTAGATGCTTTTCACTTGAGCGCTATAAGGCGCGTCTTGTTGCTCGTGGCTTCCAGCAGGAGCATGGTCGTGACTACGATGAGACTTTTGCTCCTGTAGCTCACATGACCACTGTCCGCACTCTTCTTGCGGTGGCGTGCATTCGCCATCGGTGCATTTCGACTTGATGTCAAGAATGCCTTTCTTAATGGCGAGTTGCGTGAGGAGGTCTACATGCTTCCGCCACAGGGTATTCTGTTCTCGAGGGCATGGTGCGCCGCGTCTTCGTCGTTCTCTCTATGGCCTTAAGCAAGCTCCTCGTGCTTGGTTTGGCGCTTCTCCTCTGTGGTCACTGCTTTGCGGCTTTTCACTAGTGATCATGATCCTCGCTCTTTGTCCACACTTCGTCTCGTGGTCGGACTCTTTTTCTTCTGTATGTTGATGATATGATCATTACCGGAGATGATTCTGAGTACATTACCTTTGTTAAGGCTCGTCTTAGTGAGCAGTTTCTTATGTCGGATCTTGGTTCTCTTCGTTACTTCCTTGGGATTGAGGTTACTTCCACTCTAGATGGTTTCTTTATGTCCCAAGAGAAGTATATTCGAGATCTTCTTGATCGCGCCTCTCTCACCGACAACAGATCTTGTTGAGACTCCCATGGAGCTCAATGTTCACCTCCGACCCTCTGATGGCGAGCCTCTTTCTGATCCGACTCGCTATCGTCATCTTGTTGGGAGTCTTGTCTATCTTGCTGTTACTCGTCCATATATCACTTATTCAGTCCACATTCTGAGTCAGTTCGTATCTGCTCCCACTCAGGTCCACTACAGCCACCTTCTTCGAGTTCTGCGATACCTTCGTGGGACTATCTCTCGCCATCTTTTCTTTCCAAACTCCATCTCATTCTGACTTGAGCTTATTCGGATGCTACTTGGGCCGACCCTCGATCGCGGTCTATCTCGCTTCTTGTGTTTTTCTTGGTGGTTCTCTCATTGCACGGAAGACGAAGAAAGCAGATGCAGTGTCCGTTCGAGTGCAGAGGCTGAGTTACGCGCTATGGCTCTCTTGATAGCAGAGATTACTTGGCTTCGGTGGTTACTTGAGGATTTTGGTGTTTCTGTCACTACACCGACTCCTCTCTTGTCCGACAAGACAAGTGCTATCGATGTGCGTGACCACGTGAAGCATGAGCTTACCAAGCATATTGGTGTTGATGCTTCCTTCATGCGGTCTTGTGTGCATGATCGGTGATTGCTCTCGAAGATGTGCCTTAGAGCTTGGATAGCGGATTTCTTCACGAAGGCTCAGACTCGAGCACAGCACGGTTTCTACCTCTCCAAACTCAGTGTTGTTGATCCACCATGAGTTTGAGGGGGGGTGTTAGAGATATATATGTATATGTGTTATTCCCCATTGTTATAAGGGGTTCTTTGCATATTCACCACATGTACTTGTGTATATATACTGGCCCATTGGCCCCATATTGAATACAAGCGCTATTCGCAACACTTCTGTATATTGTTGTTTAGTGTGGAATTTAGCTTCTTGAAAGAATAAACACCCAAAAAAAGATGTTTAAAAAATCGAATGCATTGAGAGGAAATGTAACGGATGCATTGGTGAAATGTCAAATGTGTGCAGTTTTGTCGCGAAAAAAATGCGTGCAGTTGACATTATATTATCATGGAAACGTTTCTGAAGTTTAGTTGGACTGTAAGCATTCCTTTCTTTCGTGATGTTATCTAGCTGAGGACTTTGTAAAATTATTTGGATATAAGCAGAATTCTAACGAGTGGCCCATCCTTCGCTGATGGGATGTGCCGTGGGAGTGGCAAACCGTTGTGCTCACCATGGTGGGCTGTGGAGTAAGGTACTCTTATCTAAGCATTTTTCAAAGAAGTATCTTGTATACCTATGCTGGTTGATGGTGTTTATTGCAATTTAATGCATGGTGTTGGTGCTAAATATGACATGAAGAATCAAAAGGTTTTCTGTTGTAAATTGTAATGAGTTGTTCCAGTAGTTCTGATTGATAGCTCGATAATGCTCTAGTATAGTTAATTTCTTATTATTTACAGTAAGTTTAGCATGTTGAATTATTTTACATGGCTCCACTGAATAAAGTATTCTGAGTGTTCTTTAGACAGCTTTGTTCTCACAGGATTGGTTGAGCAATCGGTTTTGGCATAGGTAGGGTTTATAGCTGTGGAGGCAACTATAGATGAGAAGGCAGAAATACTATTTCTTGGACAGCTGTATGGATCCAAGTTCCTATTCTTATTCAATTCCTTTGCTGATTGTGTATCTGCAAAAAGAACGGATATTGGCAACTGCCAAAATATATATTTTTTTTTTTTATTGTCTTATGCAGTAGCGTGACAGCAGTTGTGCTTGGTGTTATATATGGCATCCCCAATACCTTCTGACCATTCCCAGATGATATATTTCGTTATGGTAAGGCCATGATCTTGTTACCATGTTCACTTATAATAAATTTGATCTTGCACAAAAAGTAATTTTATCAACTGTGAGAAGTGTTGTGGGATACTTGGTGGAACTGGAATTACCTTTTAACTTTGAGTCTTAAGACTTCCTCTTTTTCATGGGTGCTGCGTTTGACACTTTAAGTCATGATAAATTGTTTCTTTTACAATTTTCTGATAAGAAGGAAGTATGTTGACACAGTATTGTTGTTGAACTTTCAGATATTAAAGAACCATTCAAGCTGCGAAATGGCTGACTTCTGTGGGCTGGAATTAGCCTGTTTGGTGCAATCATTTCTATTGCTTTAGCTGGAGCTGCGATGACCTTTCTGAATGGTGAACCTCCAGAGAAAGAGGTCAGGCGTGTTATATGCTTTAGCAGACAGACTTTTCTTGCGCACCACCACCAATTAATTGTTACTGCTCGCACTTTATTTGTCACCTTACATTCTTCTGATTCCATTTACCTTCAATTTGTAATCTAATTTATTTAGGGAAAAAAAAATACTGTGGTGAATCAAGTATTTTGTTATCGTAAATTGGACTGCTTAGAATATGCCAAATGCAAAAGCTCTTCCTAAGAAACCGTTTTCTTTTATTGGCCAAGCTTTTGGCTTGTCTTAAGCTCACATGAGCCTAGCTTTATGTAATCACTGTTTACTCATGCAAAACTAGCTCAATCTATATACAACTAAGCAATGGCAACTCTGAGACTGTCCTATGATTTGGAGTCAGTACTCAGATGATGGACAAGTCAGAAAAATACATTTTTCACAACTGGCAACTATGCTGTTATCTTTGGTTTGCGATGAAAGCATCATCCATTGATCAGATGCAGAAACATTAAAAAACAGAGCGTATTTACTTATTTAGGTTGACAATTATTTTCTCTGAGATGCCATATAATTTTGAATGTCCAGAACTTTTGTATATCTTCCTGTTCTACAACTAGTTAACTGTATTTCTGGATACGATTTCATGACCAGTGATCTATTTCTGAAACTCACTAGTCCTTTTACTGCCGTTAATTGGCTCATCAAGTCTCAGGTATCATCTATCTAGCTTTTGTGTTTTAGTTGCTGCTGCTTATAGACCAGGCAATCAGGACTTGATTTTATTTTCAAAATTTTATCTACTGGTAGTACTGCCTTTTTGGTTGGGCATTACTGGAGTTCTAGCACCACTTTTGGAGGAGACTGTGTTTCGAGGATTTCTAATGGTGTCCTTGACTAAGTGGTAAAAATCCATATATTATGTATCTTTTCTTCTAGCAACTTCCTTTGCGTACTACAACTTGCAGCTTTGCATGTTGAGGTTTACTTTGGGTACAGACTTCCTACCCCAGTCTATGTGCTTGTCAGTGCTGCTGTATTTGCCCTTGCTCGTCTGACACTTGGAGAATTCCCACAGCTATTTATACTTCGTAATTTTCTATGCAAATCTAGAACTAAGACAGCAAATGTGGGAAATTCAATTTTGCAAACAGTGCATGAACGCATTTCGTTGCCAACAAACTCAAACATATTGAAGTGCGGCATGCTGCACTCTTCGCTTGTTACATCAAGTGTGGTTATGTGGCGTCATACTTGTGGCCTTTTCTTATGAAGAAAGAAGTCAAAACTGGCTGCACAAATGTGACAGCCACAGCTGCAAATTGCAACGAAACAAAGAACATGCAGGTTGTAACATCCCAATTTTTGGGTTTTTTTTTTTAAAAAAAATTCAAAATAAAAAATAACCCCAGTTGATTTTTTCTTGATTTAATTAAAGCTTAATTTGAAATTTCAAAAATTAAAATAATTCAATATGATTAAATCAAACTTCAATTAATTCAAAATTTGGTTTATTTGATTTTCTAGGTTTTCTTGATTTCTCCAAGTTCTTTTGTTATTTCTTAGAGTTTCAGTTTATTTAATTTCTTTTCTGTTTTCCCAAAATTTCTTTTCTTTCTTGTAAAATTTAATTTAAAATAATTATTTCAAAGTGTTGGCTCTTAATTTGGAGTTCTTGCTTATAGAAATATTATTCAAATCAAATCTCAAATCTCATATCAACTCCAAATCAAGATCCAAATTTCATTTCTCAATTCAAATCTTTGTTCCAAAATCTAATCTTTTTGCGGCCATTTCTGAATTTAAATTTTCATTTTGAATTCATCTCAATTTAAATCTCAGTTGAATTTCAAAATTCAAATTTCTATTTGAATTTTCTCCAAAATGTAAATCTCATAATTTCATTTCATTTTTATTTCTTGGACCGAAAATATTTTTTCTAACTTTTCCCCTTTTTTCCTTTTTACTTTTCCTCTCTCTTTTTTCTTTCTTTCTTTCTTTTTCTTTTCCTCTTTCTCTTTCTTCTTCCTTTCTTTTTCTTTTGCTCTACTCTGTCTTGCCGCTCGCCTCTCGCCATAAAGATTGCCCCACTCGCGCCTTGCCTGCTGCGCATGCACTGCGCGCACCTAGTCGCCGCCCGCGCGCGCGCACCTGCCCGCCTGTGCCCCCTTTGTCTATGTCCGTGCCTTACGCCGCGCCATCCGCGCATCCCTGAGCCACGCTCTGCTCGCGCCACCCATGCCTTGTGCTGCCCATGCCGCATCCCCTCTGCGCGCCCTTGCGTCGTGCCGCGCCGTCCGCACCACCAATGTCCGTCATATCCCCTTTATACGATCAAGGATAACCGACTAGAGGGGATTAAAAGGAGGTTTTTTTTAAAAAAAAATTCAATTAATTAACAATTTTAAACAATATTGTCTTAATAAAGCTTCCTAGCACAAATATAATGAAGGAACTACTATGTTATTTAAGACAATTATGAGCTTATGTCAATACTAGATACAATTCTAGCTAAGCAATTCTACACAAGTAAATTGCTAGAAATGTAAATGCGGAATAGTAATGACAAGAGAAAACCACAATGGAGACAAAGATATTTTCCCGTGGTATCGAAGATTTGCCGGTCTTCACTAGTCCACATTGAGGAAACTTGAATGAATCAAGTCGGCTCCACGAATTAAGCCTTAACCATCGATCACTATTGTTGCTTTTCCTCCTCTTCGAAGATGGTGAGCACGCAACCACTTCACAATCCATTGTCGAGACTCTTCACAATCTCCTTTGAAGAGCTCACCTCGCAAACTTCCTCCAAAGCCATATAGGTGCTGGTAAACACCAAGAGTAATAAACCAAATGTTTGTTTGAGGAAAATCAAGTGCCAACAAGATCAACTAATGATGCAATGCACTTGAATACTCTCAACTACCTCAAAATTAAAATGCAAAGCAAATGAGTAGTAGAGAGTGTCTAAGAGCTCAAGGGATATTCAATGAGAGTGAATATGCTCAAAAGTCCTGAGCAAGAGGTAGCTGGGGAGGTATTTATAACCTCCACCAACAAGACTAGCCGTTTGAACCAGTTCCCTGAAAAATTCAGGATTTGCGGTAATATCGTCGTTCAAGCCCAGTATTACCGCGGTCGAAAATCAACGGTCAAATGTTGTTCATTAAATGCGCCCGTTATAGCCGTTACGAAAAGGTTGCGGTACTAACGCCAACTATAAATCGGTATTACCACACAGAGGTAATACCGCACGGCTATCTCGGTATTACCAATTTCCAGAGACTTAGAAATCTCAGGAAAAAATACCTTCTCTGGAAAAATCGTGCCGCCAAGTAAAACTCGATATTACCGACTTGTGGT
This sequence comes from Ampelocalamus luodianensis, assembly GCA_036346255.1. NCBI lineage: Eukaryota > Viridiplantae > Streptophyta > Magnoliopsida > Poales > Poaceae > Ampelocalamus > Ampelocalamus luodianensis. The sequence goes on from CM070633.1 coordinate 44,360,345, forward strand.
AATACCACTGAAGTATTGCGGTCATACCATTTTCAGGTTTCAAGAAAAACTCCCAAAAACATGTTCTCTGTTAAAAACATACCGTCACTTATATCAGTATTACCGACCTACAGTAATACCGCCCATCAATCGCGGTCATATCGAACTTGGGTTTTCAAGAAAAACTTCCAAAACATCCTCTCTGGAAAATACAGACCGCCATGCAAACTTCGGTATTACCGACTTGCGATAATACCGCTCAATACTTGCGGTCATACCGATTTTTCTGAACAGTTTTTCAGAGGTAAAAACAAATGCAAGGCATGACTTCTAACTGATCAAGATGGCACAAAAAATAGATCCTCAAGCTACTAGCTATGATTCCTCTTTATAGTACAACATCTAGCCTACAAATCCGATCATTTCTCCAAACACCGAGACCGGTACAATGCTATAAAAGGATCCTTAGATTATGTGATATCTTTGCTTAAGCCAAGTCGATCTTTATCACATTTGCATTGCCATTTTCAAGTTATCATTCGTACTTTGGAACTAATCCTTAAAATATCTTAGCACACATGTTAGTCTCTTAATACATTTTTGACATTAATTACCAAAACCATCATTAGGGGCTAGATACTTTCTCCCTTGCATCACGCCGCGCCATGCGCACCCGAGTCGCGCCATCAAATCCTGCCACCTTGATTCCCACCGCGACCGTGTCCGCTTGGTCCGTGGCACCGCCTATAAATGGAAGCATCACCTTCGTAATCATCTCTTTCCCCTTCCCTCAAAGTCTCTCTGCCAATCGAGCTCCTCCGACGTCAAATTTTGTGTTTTCCCGAACATCGTTCATCTCACCCAAATCGTGCCCCTGTCAATCCGGTAATTTTCTTAATGTCCCAACCGCGTCTGCGTGTTCCCGAGCATGGTGATTGTTTCCCCTCAAACAATTTCGCCTTTCGTGCAGTGCATTGCCAGAATTTTGAAGTTCTCTTCTTCCAGGCTGAAATCCTCTCCATATATCGGTCTTCTTCTCCGGTCGGTACCAAGCCGAGCTAGGTGCGTCATCTTGTGTTCCCGGTCATCTTGTTCCCATCCCCCACCTCAATTTGATGTTTCCCATCGTTGGAGCATGTTGTCACCATCGTACCTCCTTTTCCACCGCCGGTCACCACCGTCATGCCTCCTCGGCCACCCCCGCACCACCCAGGCCCCGCCATCACCTTCACCTCGCCGCCGCGCACCTTGTGCTCGTGCGCCGCTGATCGCTGCCGGAGCATTGCACGAGCCCGCACCTCCACCGGCTGTCGTAGTCGCCACCGTCACTTCCTACCACCTCCTCACCCCGTCAGCAACTCATTTTGGTCGTCGTTGCCCCTCATTGCCGTTGCCGCCCAGCAGAGTCGCCTCCCTTGCTCTCTGCATGTGCTCTGTTTCTTTTTATTTCGCTCTTGGTCTCACTTCCAAGTAGACCCCATATGTCAGCAATTCTTTTAATCCTATAAATCCTGAAATGGGATATTCCCTGGAATATTCCCTCCTTTTCCATTTCCATTATTTCATGTGAAAATCAAACTTCCAGATGTTCGTTCTCCTTCATACGAACTCCGATTCCATCGATTCTTGTTCCTAAATTCATCTAAATTCAATATCTTTCTATCGATACTAATTTTATAATTTTTGGATTTTAATTATTTTTCTATTATTTATTTAATTGCACCGATTTGCGCGTTTAGATTTTGTCGTTGTCAAATCCAGCTCAGATCAATCTGTAGTCTGCAAGAGTATCATTATTCTTCAATGAAGGCAAGTTGTAGACCTTTGATCAGATTGTATCTATTTTATAAAATTATATTATTTTATATCAAAATGCATTGCTAATTTTATATCAATTATTTTCGGAAGTAGCTAAATACCTATTCGACAGTATGACACCTTGATAATTTGTGAATACCATGTTTTTTTTTGAAACCCTAGAAATGGATAATTTTTAGTTGGACATATTTTATTACCAACAAGGGAAAACGTAAATATGCTTAGTCATGCTTTAGTTGTACGATGGGTTCCTTCACAATGAATAATCATGGAAATTTGACTTAATGAAATATGGAATTGTGGCGTGGCCACTGTTATTAAAATTTGTTGTGCCATGACAAGGATTGTCATTTGGCCGGTGACGAGGATCTAATAATCCTCATTTTATTATTTATCTGTAATTAACATTATAGGTAAGTATGACGTCATACGGCTTTAGATATACCCCTTATAATCTTAAGGGAGAAACCAACCAAGTGGTTGTAAGTTCTTCTACGACCACCCCCATAGTCGTAAGTCCTTCTACGACTACCTCGTGATCGTAAGTTCTTCTACGATCAACCTTGGTCGTAAGTCCTTCTACGATCACCCCTGGTCGTAAGTCCTTCTACGACCAGTACTCGATCGTAAGCTTTTCTACAACTACCCCCTGATCGTAAGTCCTTCTACGACTAGCTCAGCTATGACTACCCCGTAGTTAATTGGGTCCACTTGCCTGTATGCTCAATTAATTATGGTATCTAGGCAGTCAATATACGTTGTTATTCTCTGGAGTAACTGCATGTAACACACCATTATCTTTGACTAGTAACTGCCAGACGACGTGGGGAGGTTACTACTCCGGTGATTACTACCATTATTACGTCCATTATATGGAATAATGAGGCGCCTCTTGACCTGGAATGACTACCTCTTTGCGCACTATAAAAGGGATTCAGTTAGAGAGAATAGGGGACGGCCGATTGACATAGACAATCGGAGAGGGACAATTAGGAGCACAAGTATTAGACTTTACCTTGATTGTAACTAGCATATCCAATACAATACACATAGGAGTAGAGTTATTATTCTCTCCGGAGAAGGCTTGAACCTGTATAAAAATCCCCGTGTCTTTTCCATCTGTGTGATCAATTGTGGAGACCCCCCGAATCAAACAATCTTTACGTAAGATCGATTCTAAAACACCGACAGTTGGCGCCGTCCATGGGGATCTTCTGGTAATTCCTTGTCAACAGTTTTTCTTTTCTCTTTGATGCTTCCATGGCAGGAGAGTGGAACGAGGAGAACTGGTTCGACTTGGCCGATTACGCAGACGTCGACATGGATGCGGTTTGATTACGAGCCGAGTATCGAATCATCCAATGGTATTGCCGCCTCTAGAGATCTTCTATTAGATCTCAGAGACCATACCACCGGTGGAGTTGAAGAAGGATCCTTATCCCCCACAACAATACGTCCAGCTGAGGGACCAGTTTCCTCATGGGGTAAGGATCAATCTGACCACAAACAGGATTACCCCAAGGCAGACTCACAACACGATGAAAGTTTTCCCTCTGAGTGTTCAAATCCCCTTAAGGCAATCCGACCTGGCGAGACAAGTTCTGGAGGCCATTATTCTGGAGCTTCATCGATACCTAGTGGTCCTCTATCTCCGGCTAACCCCGCAGAGGAGGGGATCAAACATGCTTTTCTTGCAAGTTCAACCATCCCATCGCAGGGCACACCTGCGGATGGAGACGGTTATAACCCGGAGTTCCCCTTCCTTGAGGGGTTTACTCCAAGTCACCAGATGGTGTCTCTCAACTACTCCTCAAGCGAGGAGGCATCGAGTGCAAGGCTCAGGGACTCTAACACACAACGACTTGCTTGAGAATCCAACTCAAGAGCTCGCTCGAGTGGCAGGCTACGACCTCTTCGCCGAAGAGATCACAAGAAGGCTTCGGAGCACGATGGCAAAACTCGAGCATCCTTGTCGACATTATTACAGAAGTCGTAGCAGTATGGCTCCATCATCTGCTAGTCGTTCGACCAACTCATTGCACGGAGATCGACACGACTGTAAATCACGTCACTCTCCTAACTTGAGGAAGGCTCCTCAAACGTCTGAAGATCGACAAGCTCCCAGGAGAGGTGATCGCTCACCACTCCAGGGCCAAAATCTGCGGCAGCAGACGGAATACGAGGAGTATTTCCCTCGTAAGATTGAGGCCTACTATAGGTCAAGCCCACCTGTGACTGGGTATCATCGAGTATGATCACCTGGTGACGTCAACCCTTCTTTCCTGCAAAGAAGGTGCCAAGAAGTTATTATCGGATGCCAGGCGTTCTCACTTGACCTCCGAGCAGTTCACTGGCCACCTCGTTTCCGACTAGCGAACATGGAGAAATTCGATGGAACTCAAAATCCCATTGAATTCCTTCAGATCTACACAACAGTTGTCCGAGGAGGAGGAGGAGGAGAGCATGTAGTGGTGAATTACCTCTCGACTATGCTTGAGGGGTCTGCTCGATCGTGGCTACTAAACCAATCACTCAAGTCAATCTACTCGTGGCAACACCTCTGCGACCTTCTGCTGGCGAACTTCCAGGGCACCTACAACCGCCCTGGAAAGGAGGATGACATGCACCGGATGAGACAGAACGACCACGAAACTCTACGTCAATTCATCAGGCATTTTAGTCAAGTTTGTAATTCAATTCCGGAGGTTTCTGACTCATCTGTTATCAGAGCCTTCAATCAGAGAGTCCGCAGCAGAAGGATAACGGAGGACATCTCTTTGAATCCTCCTACCACTGTCGCCGAACTCTTCGAGATGGTTGATCGATACACGACTCCTGCTGAAGCGGTCGAGTGGAACAACACTATTGATCGAGAGGACAACGTACCTCAAGAGACAGGCAGAAAGTGGTAAGAAGAAGGACAAAAAGGCCAAGAAATCCAAGAACAAGACGAAGGGACAAAAATCTGAAGCCAGTGGTTCAAAGGAGGTCTTAGCCGTAAGCGACAAGGAGCCACGTAACTCCAAACAAAACTCCGACTGAGGCAAAGGTAAGTGCCTCGATCGGAAAAATAATAAGTCTAGGTGGTATCCTTTTCAAAAAAGAAAGGACATGACCTTCGCAACTGCCGGGTTTTTCTATGAAAACTCGAGGACTATTATTCCGGCAAAGGGTCACTTCCTACTCTTGAACAGGTAGACCAAACGAGTGGTCGAAAGGAGTTAGATGATGATGAGGAGATGTCGTTTCAAGATCCGCAACACACCATCGATCACATCTATGGGGGATCGTCGGCATACGAGTCAAGGCGACAGCTTAAGGTTGTCAAGCGCGAAGCAAACTCAATCGACTCTCCTCTTGTCAATAAGATGTCGAAGTGGTCGAAAGTCACCATCTCTTTTGAGAAGGGTGACTGCCTAATCCTTCGACTCGACCAGGTCGATTTTCGATCGTGGTCGAACCCACCATTAACAACCATCGAGTAAATCGAGTGTTAGTTGATGGTGGTAGCTCGTTAAACATTCTATTTACGAGTGCCCTAGACGAGATGTAGGTACCTAGGACTAAGGTAAGACCGGTACGATACTCTTTTCATGGAATCGTACCGGGGTCTTCGGCCAAACCTATTGGTCAAGTTTCTCTTCCTTTAACATTTGGTTCACCAAGTAATTTCAAGATAGAGAAGATCTCCTTTGATGTGGTCGATTTCGATACGGCTTATAACGTCATACTCAGACGACCAACTTTGGCAAAGTTCTTAATAACTACTCACTATGGGTATCAATTTCTTAAGATACTAGGTCCCAAAGGAGTGATCACAATTTATTATGACAAGAAGATGTCGCATACCTGCGATCGTCGATCCCTTGAGATGGTTGGACAGATACCAACTCGAGAAGAAAGTCAGCCTTTGACTAGCAAATCGAAGCCTAAAGCTGCACCAAAGCCGAACGACCAAGTCAAGGAGGTTCCTCTGGACGCGGAGGAGCCCTCAAAGACTGTTCGCATCAAGGATACTTCCGACCCCAAGTAGGAAGACGCCCTCATCACTTTCCTTCGAGCAAACGCAGATGTCTTCGTGTGGCAAGTGTCCGACATGGCCGGAGTCCCATGGAAGTGATCAAGCACAGGCTAGCTTTACGGCCTAACAAAGTACCCGTAAAACAAAAGTTACGAGATTTGCCCGTAATCGACGAGATGCTATTATGTCAGAATTGGACAAACTACTTAAAGAAGACTTTATAAGAGAAGTCGATCACCCAGAGTGGTTGGCAACCCTGTAATGGTTAGGAAGTCAAACGGCAAATGGCGTATGTGTGTAGACTTCATTGATCTTAATAAAGCTTGTCCAAAAGATGATTTCCCTTTACCTCGTATCGATTAATTGATTGATTCTACTACGGGTTGTGAAGTGTTAAGTTTTTCAAATCAATATGTGTCAAGAAGATGAATAAAAGACCGCGTTTATTACACCATTTGGTACAGTTTGCTACGTCAAAATGCCATTTGGTCTAAAAAATGCTAGTGCTTCTTTTCAGTGGTTGATGCAAGTAACTTTTTTACCTCAACTAGGCCAAAATTTGGAAGCTTATGTTGAAGATCTAGTCGTAAAAAGCATCAAACGATTTAATCACATCACCGACTTGTAAGAAACATTCGATAATATCAGAAAGCACCGCTTGAAACTCAATCCCGAGAAGTATGTGTTCAGAGTCTCTTTAGGAAAATTGCTTGGATTCCTGGTCTGCACGAGGAATCGAAGCAAATCCTGAAAAGATAAAGGCCATCGGGCAAATGCGCCCTCCAACCACGAGGAAAGAAGTCCAGAAACTCACAGGATGCATGGTGGCTTTAAGTCGTTTCATCGCACACTTGGGAGAAAATGGACTACATTTCTTCAAACTTCTAAGGAAGTACGAGGGTTTCGAGTGGTCGGAAGAGGTTAACGCTGCCTTTGAGGATGTCAAGAGGTATCTTACGAGTGCTCCTATTCTTGTTTCTCCGAAATCAGGAGAGATGCTCTTAATTTATCTAGCTGCGATGCCATAGGCAGTGAGCGCAGTACTGGTCGTAGAACGTGAAAAATGTACAACGACCTGTTTACTACGTAAGTGAAGTTTTACACGGGCCTAAGGAGCGTTACCCTCAGGTCCAAAACCTTCTATATGCCCTCCTCATGTCTTCGAGGAAACCGCGGCATTATTTTCAGGCGCACAAACCAGCTATGTCGTCTGAGTTTCCCTTGGGAGCGATCCTCCAGAATAGGGAAACAACGGGACGCATGGCAAAATGGTCAGTTGAACTTGGAGAGTTTGACATCTATTTCGTGTCCCGAACGACCATTAAATCCCAAATCTTAGCAGACTTTGTCGCCGAATGGACAAATCCTGTTTAGGTTCCATAGTACGATTCTCATGACCAGTGGACGATGTACTTTGACGGGTCACTTATTTTAAGTGGCTCGGGGGCTGAGGTGGTCCTAGAATCTCCTACCAGAGAGACCTTAAAGTATGCCATACAATTAAATTTTCAGGCCACTAACAACGTGCACTACTACAAAACAGCCTATAGTGGACGCCTCATCACAGATGTGACAGAGTACGAAGGTTTGCTAGCTGGTATACGAGCTACGAAAGCGCTCTCGATTCACTGAATACTTGTGAGAGGAAACTCTCAACTAGTCATGAATCAAGTCAGAAAAGAGTACCAATGCTCTAATCCGACAATGTCTCGGTACTTATCGGAAGTCCAAAATCTTGAAAAGCATTTTCTTGGTTTTGAGGTACAATTCATCCCTCGAAAGAATAATTTCCTCGTAAACCAGCTTGCTCGTATAACTTCTTCTCGATCTATAGTACCAAAAGGAGTCTTCTTGGAACAACTCCAGAAGCCGTCTCTGGTCGAAGAACCAGGGACACCTCCTATTGAGACAGCCTCTCTAGAATACGAGGATACCTGGATGACTCCCATCTACGAGTATCTTCAGACGGATTCCGTACCCGACGATGACCTCGAGGCAGATCGCTTATCCCGAAAGGCCAAAATGTATACTTTGGTCGAAGGAGTACTCTATAAACGAGGCACTCAAGGGGTGCTCATGCGATGCATTCCACAGAGCGAAGGATTAAAACTCCTTCACGACATACATAGAGGCATCTGTGGAAATCATGCTTCCTACAGAACGTTGGTCGGTAAGGCCTTTCGATAATATTTCTATTGGCCAACAGCCCTCTACGATGCCAAAGAGTTGGTGAAAAAGTGTGTACAATGCCAGTTTCATAGCAGGCAAATACACCAACCGATTCAGGCATTACAAACAATGCCTCTATCTTGGCCTTTTGTGACCTAGGGTCTCGATATCATATGACCGTTACCCAGAGCTCTAGGCGGTTTCAAGTTCCTTTTTATGGCTATTGATACATTCACAAAATGGATAGAAGCTGAGCCTGTGATTGGGATAACAACGAAAGCAGCAAAACGGTTCATGATGAGATGCGTGATTACTCGGTTTGGAGTTCCAATTCGAATAATAACAGATAATGGTAAACAATTTTCAAACGCAAAATTTCAGAAATTTTGCAATGAGTTGGATACCAAGCTGTGTTACGCTTCTGTTTCCCACCCTCAAAGCAACCGGGCAGTCGAAAAAGCGAACGACCAAATAATGCAGGGAATCAAAACTCGAGTTTTCGACCATCTTGTTAAGCGCTCGGGGGCTTGGGTACAAGAATTACCCTCAGTATTATAGGCAGTTCGTACGATTGCTAGTCGAGCTACAGGTGAAACGCCCTTTTTCTAGTTTTCGGTGCCGAAGCCATGCTTCCACCAGAACTAAAGATCAAGTCAGCACGAGTCAAAAATTTAACGACTCCGCCCAAGAACAACTTCGAGCGGACGACATTAACCTGCTCAAAGAGAAGAGAAACCAAGCTTTAATCCGTTCAACGGCATACCAACAAGCCCTGCACAGATACTACGATCGTAAGGTCCAACTTCGCACCTCGCTGTAGGTGACTTGGTATTGAGGCTTATCCAATCCTAGTCTAATCGGAACAAACTTTCCCCCAAGTGAAAAGGTCCTTACACTATGGTCAAAGTTACACATCCAAGTTCGGTACGACTAGCAATGGAAGATGGTCGGGTTCTCTCAAACTCTTGGAACATTGACCAGCTGCGCAGGTTTTGTGTGTAACAAACCACCATGATAATAAAGTATCAGGTTCTTTCTATCTTTATTGTCTTACTTAGTGCTTTTCTAATCTTTCAACCATCTTTTATACACTCAGTTTTTTCTTTACACTAGTCGAAGGAAGGTCACAACAACCAGTCGAAGTCTTTCCTCTTTGCACGTGGTCCCGCCCGCTAGAAAGAACTTCCTAGTATCGTTTTGTTCCTAACTTTTGTTGTCAATACAAAGATGATGGGCTCAAAAACATGGTCGAATGATTTTAAGCCAACTCTTGTCACCATAGTTTATTTCTTCATTTAAAAAAATACTCTAAGCAGAGTGCACTCTTGAGATTTATTTGACTGCTTTTGGTAAACTCGGTCAGTTCTAATTGGTCGGAGAAAGAAATACACCTAGTCGAAGTCTCTCCTCTCTGTACGTAGCCATGCCCACTAGAAGGAACTTCCTAGCATCGTCCTGTTTCCAACTCTTGCTACCGGGCAAACCTATCGAGCACACCAAAAAAGGTCGAACAAATTTTTAAGGTCCTCTAGATGTTTGTCTAACTCAAGTTGTCGTTCTTGATTTGATTAATTTGGTCGAGATGGTAACATCACCTAGTCGAAGCCTTTCCTCTATGCACGTGGTCCTACCCACTAGAAGGAACTTCCTAGCGTTGATTCGTTTATACTCTTTCGACCAGTGTAAGATAATCGTGATAAAAACTATAAGTTAACCAAACCTCTCTGTTTTCATGAACCCTTTTTTTACTATTTACTTAGTTTATTCACATAAACTAATCAAATAGTTGGAGGCTAGGATAAAGTTATAAAAATGACTTCAATTCTTAGTCTTGGTTTCTTTTTTCCATTTATTATCTTATGAGTTAACTGACTACTCGACAAGATGATTTGCAGAAAAAAGGAGGGAGAAAGGAATGATTATACATATCTGGTCTAATCATCTTCCTTATTCATTATCTTATGAATTACTAACTACTCTACGAGATGATTTGCATGAAGAAAAGGAGATCATATATATCAACAAAGAGCTTGTCTTTACAGGTTCCTTTTACAGATTACTCTGACGAAGGAGATCCTATTTGCATCTCCTCCGCAACCTTCTTGCCAACCGACTGCATGTCTTCAATCAACCGCTCCTCTTTTGCTTTAGTGCAATCGAAGTCGGCTTCAATTGAATGGGGGTTAAGGTTGGGGTCATGAGCTTTAAGTTTTGCCAAGACATAACTTACAGCCCATTTGATCGTTTTCTTTATCGAGTCAATCTGGTTGGTCTTCAGAGTGGTCACCAACTCTTGTAAAGTACCGACTTGCTCCCCAATGGCACTCGTATGGGCAGTTATCATGTCTTCATGAAGAATGACCTCTTCAGCATGTAGTCCACCGAGTACATTGTTCAAAAGAGAGATGTTGTCTTGAAGATTGACATTCGTCGACTTCATCTCCTCCTGGGTACAAGTCGAAGCATCGTGGAATCGTTTTATTTCGACCAATCGCTCTGGGAAGAGTGAGGTTGGTCGGATAAAATAACCCTTAGGAGATGGAAAAACCAATTTGGTAGTAGGTAAAGAATTACTTACCCGCTAATTAAGAATCCAGTTTCTCAATTTCTTGATCTTTGTCCTTGGCGATGCGGGAGATCTCATGAACAACCAAAGTCTTTTCTCTGACCTCGGTTTGAAGAGTTCCTACCTCGGTTTGAAGAGTTCTCGCTTCGATCTCTTTTTCTGAAAGAGAACAAAAGTTAAGAAGGCAAAGATCAATATCATAAGCAGTCGTAAGTCCAGGACTTACTGTTTATTTCTTCCTACAACTGTTGAGTCGCAGAGTTTGCCTCCTAAAGCTTCTTCAGAAGGTCATATCTTTCTTCCCTTAGCTTTTTTGTCTCGGCTTTTTCATAGTCGAGCGAATCAGCTAAGGTCTTTTCGTCACTCTTAAACCTACAAAGGTTAAAGGTAGACATGAACGTAGAACCAAGTGATCGTAAGTTTTTCTACGACCACCCTTATAGTCGTAAGTTTTTTCTACGACAATCTTCTGGCCGTAAGTGTTTCTATGACCAGTACCAATTCGTAAGATTTTGTACGACAACTTCCACGAGTACTATACAAGTAGTTGAAATATAAAACGACTACGAGTATTAATGTCTTACCATCTATCTGCACTGTTCGCAGAGTACCGCTTTCTCTTGTCGTAGCTTGACAAGTTGCCGATTGTATTCACAAATAGTGAAAATTTGTTCCAAAGCTTTTGCAAAAGAAGAAGACAGTGAGAAGCGAGGAAAAACCACACATATGGGTATCGTCAGATACTTACATTCATGCTTGTCCGAGCAAACATAGAGACAACCATCGCCGGATTCTTCAGCCCATCCATCTTTTCGATACGGTCCGCTAGACCTTTTCAAGACGCTCGTCATTGAAAATCTCCCTGCTATCGAGAATATCCTTTGGGTAAGGGGATTGGTCATGGGATCTAGTGGCAGAAGACTCCACAATGGAAGTGGGGCCAAAGAAATCAGAACATAAGTTAAAGTACTCATATTTCTCTGATTCAGTGACGACAGCTTCTCCTCGGGGACCAGGAGGAACATCCATGATGACTTCCTTCCCGGTGCGGTGATCAGATGATCCACCGCCTTGGCCAGAGGTTTCTGCCGCTACTTCCGCCGTCCCCGTCTCCACGACCACCTTAGTGGTCGTAGCAACTTCAGTAGCAATAGCTTCCTCCACCACAGGAATAGTGGCTGACCCTTCGACCACTACCGCTATCGTTCCTTCATTTACTGAAGAAATAGCAGCGGGTTTCTCAATAGAAGCATCCTCATGGACTAAAGGAGTTGGGCTAAGATCACGAAAAAGAGAGCACGTTAAAATCGTGAAAAACAAAAGGGTAAATACTCTTTCCACCTCTCACTTCACGATTTCAAATGTCTCACTTGTTCATACGCTCTCCATGAATCTCATCTCTATCGAGCAGCTCGCAAATATGAACAACTTTGTTGGGTTTGATGATAGCTCCTGCTTTGCGCAAGATCATCGAACAATAGTTGTCATCGGTACAAGCCATCATAAGAGGGGTTCTGCAGGGCTCTATGTTCTTGATCGTCTGAGTCTCCCTTTATCCTCCATTTCTGGTACTGCTCCTGCTCTTATTCCTTTATCCTCTGTTGTTGGTCCATCTACTTGCTACCCTTTTGCATCTACTTCTGTTTGCAAATCTTTTTCTCAATGTCACATCGCTTGAGGCATTTGTGTGGCTCATACTTCTCTATCTTGATTCATCAATGTGTACTTGCTCATGTTTCTGTTGACACCAATTTTCAGTGAAAAGGTTATAGACTTGGCAAGCAAGTACAACTTTTATATCCTTCCAACTTTCTAGATTTGATTGTCCCTTTGATTTGGTCCATTCGGATGTTTGGGGTTCTTCTCCATTTGCTTCAAAGGGTGGTCACAATTACTATGATATCTTCATTGATGGCCACACTCGATACACTTAGATCTAATTTATGAAATATCGTTCCTAGTTGATTTCTATCTATCAGTCTTTTGCTCATATGATTCATACTCAGTTCTCTTATATCATTCGTGATTTTCGTTGACTCTAGAGGAGAGTATCTTTCATTAACTTTTCATTAGTTACTTTCTTTTGAGGGTACTCTTCCTCAACTGTCGTGTCCTGGTGCTCATGCTCAGAATGGTATTGCTGAGCGCAAGCACCGTCACATCATTGAGACTGCTCGTACTCTTCTCATTTCCTCCTTTGTTCCCTCTCACTTCTAGGGGAAACGGCCTCTACGGCAATCTATCTCATCAACTGTCAACCATCTTCTAAGCTTTAGGGCAAGTGCCCTGGTGAGGTCCTGTACAGAGCACCTACTCGCTATGCTCATCTTTGGTTGTGTTTGCTATATCGTTTTAGCACTTCGTGAGCGCACAAAGCTGAACGCTCAGTCAGTTGAGTGTGTCTTCCTGAGTTATAGTCCTGAGCATAAGGGATGTCGTTGCTATGATTTTTCAGCACATCACATTCGCATCTCTCATGATGTGGCCTTTGATGAGGGTTGACTCTTTTATCATCCTTCTGCACATCCCACTTCTTCTACATATTCCACCTCTTTTTTGTGTTTACCTCTCATTCCTTCACCAGACTTATCTTCTCTAGATACACTTTCTCTACCAGTTTCACCTTCTAGTGTCTCCTCCACTAGCTCCATCAGGTTTTGACACTTCCACCTTTCTCTTTCACTATAGTCACAAACAGAGAGTTCCTTCTGATCATCAGACTTCCATTCCTTTTGAACCCCCTGATCATCAGTCCTCATCTCCTCCACTTGACCCTCCGGCCAGTACCACGAACTCCAACGATCGTTCTACTACATCACGATATGCTCTACGTGATCGTTCTTCTATTCAAGCACTAGAGAGATGGGGGGTTTCTCATACAAGTGCAGTATCTGAGCCGAGTACCTATCAAGAGGCAGCCAGTATACCTGAGTGACAGTTTGACTATGACTAAGAAGCTTACAACATTAAAATGTGCACGCACTTGGGATCTTGTTCCGCTATCATCCGGAGTTGTTCCTATAACTTACAAGTCGGTGTACAAACTACAAAGTAAAGACCAAGTTAGATGGTTCAGTAGAGCGATACAAGGCTCGTCTTGTTGTAAGAGGTTTTTAGCATGCTTATGGTCGAGATTATGATGAGACTTTTGCTCCAGTTGCTCATTTGACTACAGTCTGTACTCTCATTAATGTTGCAGCAGTACGCTTATCTACTATATCTCAGATGGATATCAATAATGTCTTTCTTCATGGTGATCTACATAAGGAGGTCTATATACAACCACTCTCAGGTGTTGAGGCTCCTATAGGTTATGTTTCTCGTCTTAGGTATGCTCTATATGGTCTTAAGCAGGCTCATCGTGCTTGGTTCGAGCATTTTAGTTCTGTGATTCGAGCTACTGGTTTCACTCCAAGTGAGTATGACCTTGTTTATTCACACTTCTCAGCGGGGTCGTGCTTTGCTTCTACTATATGTAGATGATATGCTAATCACAGGAGATGACATGGATTGTGGCTTTTTGAAAAAGAAATTGAGTGAACAGCTTATGATGTCAGATTTGGGACTATTGAGCTATTTTATGGGATTGATGTTCATTCTAATGGTGATGGCTACTATCTTTCCCAGCATCACTACGTTCAGGATCTGTTTGTTTGCTCTGGTATGACTGATACTCGCAATGCTACCACACTCATGGAGCTCTACCTGTAGCTTCGTCTTACAGACGATGTACCACTAACAGATCCTTCCCGCTATCGTCAGCTCGTTGTGAGCCATGTTTATCTCACTGTCATCAAGTCAAACATTGCTCATGTTGTTCATGTGCTCAGCTAGTTTGTTAGTACTCCCACCTCAGTCCACTATGGTCATATTCTTCGTGATGAGATACTTGAGAAGGACTGCATCCAAATGTATGTTCTATATTAGCTCAAGTCAGCTCCAACTCCACGCTTACTCTGACTCCACTTGGACGAGTGATCCTGTTGATCGCTGATCTATCACTAACTACTGCTTCTCTCTTGGTACTTCGCTCATTGCCTGAAAGTCCAAGAAGCAAACTACGATGTCACATTCTAGTGCAAAGACTGAGCTTCGAGCCCTTGCTGCTACCACCTCAAAGATTGTTTGGCTTCGATGACTTTTGGCTGATCTTGGTGTTCTTTGTGATAATCTTATACATTTGTTTTGTGACAATATAAGTGTCATTCAGATTGCTAGTGATTCGGTCAAGTATGAGTTGACAAAGTACATTGGTGTTGATGCATCATTTACACAGGCTTATTGTCAGTCAGTCGACCATCGACCTCCAATATGTACCCTCAGAGCTTCAAGTTACGTTTTTTTACTAAGGCTCAGACTAGATAACAACATCGGCTTTATCTACTCAAACTCAGTTCATCAGATCCTTTTGATTCACCTTGAGTTTGAAGGGAGTGATAAGAGTTTTGTACATATTAGTAGTCTCTCTTTTGGCCCATATGGCCCAGCTAATCATATATATATATATATATATATATATATATATATATATATATATATATATATATATATATATATATATATATATATATATATATATATATATATAGAAAAATACTTCTACTCCTGGAGTAGTTACTCCCACCTCTGATATACCACCTAAAAGAACTTGATATACTCCATTATCACTTTGGGTATACTCATATACTAATTATAAGATACTCTAATGTGAACTACACGAAAAATTTGCAAGAAAATTCATAGTTTTTAGTATATTTTGTAAATACCTTTATATTCGTACATAAAAAGGAGTATGTCTAAAAATTATACATACCACCCCTGAAAAGGTGTAAATACCACCTATGTGGTCTTATATACTCATATACTACACATATATACTCTCGGTTGCGCAAGATACAAGATACTCCCTACATTGTGAGATACGTGAGATACGGAATAAGGAGTAACTACTCCCGGAAGTAGGAAAAAGACTTCATATATATATATATATATATATATATATATATATAATGTAGAGTTGATTGAACAATTTGTACATACTGATTTTATGCTGAACTATCAATATTCAATTAATCTCA
Source organism: Ampelocalamus luodianensis (assembly GCA_036346255.1). Taxonomy (NCBI): domain Eukaryota; kingdom Viridiplantae; phylum Streptophyta; class Magnoliopsida; order Poales; family Poaceae; genus Ampelocalamus; species Ampelocalamus luodianensis. The sequence goes on from CM070633.1 coordinate 44,375,976, forward strand.
ATGAGTAAATTGTAAGGGCTAACATTCATATATGCAAGTTTTTTGGGGGATTCTTGGGAAATATTTAAACATAATAGATCATGCCTGATCGCATCGTATACTAACACAAACACAAGATGCAAAAAAATAACAAAATAGCTTAACAAAAATCATAAACTACAAAGCTGCTTGTAGATCGGCAACCAACTCTCCTCGAATAATTGGCCTAGATCTTGCTCGCTCGTCCAGCTACAAACATCAAGCATCAACAAAACCAAAAAACAAAACAAAGGGACTCGAAAAAGGAAACATTAAACCACTAATAGCCGACCTGCAATCGCTTACCAGTTACCAGTACGTAACGCAACTTTAAGAATCCAAAATGCACTCTCTAGTCCTCTCTCTCCATCTCTCTGCTGCCTCTCCCACTAAATGCATGTGACAGATGACAGAACAGCGTGACAACTAATGTGAATATTAGTTCCAAACAGATTCTAAAACTTTTTAATGGGTCTGAAATACTTACCGGGTCAGTACAAACACCTAAGCCTGATAGAATCTGAGCACGGGGCGAATCCTAGCGCAGCATCAAACGGTCACACATTCGAGTGCTCCGGATGTTCAAAGACACCTGAGTGTTACTTAGCAAAATCCATTTGCCTAAGTTGATTTGAGCTAGAGTTTGGTTTTTTGACCTTTCGCAATGCGAAAGCCCTGTCTTTCATGCCTTCTGTTTATGTAATCTACTAATCTCGTTGCCTTGCCTGGAATTTGTGAAATTGCGACTGTTGCCTGAGGTCGTCATGGCAGGCCATGCACTTATAGCATGCTTGGGATTGTTGGATAAACAAATGTAGAATCATAAGGTCCATTTTGGAGAAGGAAACATTCACTCAACCTTAATGAATATATGTTTTCTGCGAAATTCCTCCAAACTAAACCTGAAATAGGTTTATTGTTCAGGATTTTACTATTACGGTATACAAAAGTTCAGAAACGCTTAAATTGTCCTTGAACAGTTGAACTTCTCATGAAAAATAAGCAGATGAAATTGTGATTAAATAAAGCTTTGATTATTCTATTTCTAATTTTATATAGTGAAAATCGTATTATTATGGTAATTAATAAATAAAAAAAGAAATAAGCACAAAAAAATACTTGTCAAGAATGGGATTCGAACCCATGCCCTTTCGGACCAGTACCTGAAACTGGCGCCTTAGACCAACTCGGCCATCTTGACATGACGATTATCATTAGCGAATGTTTACTTCTTGTATTAGACTAAGGCCCGAAATGTTCTTGCCTTCAGATTTAGCGAGAATTTGATTCCTAGGACCCTAAGCTAGGTTTAAAATGCGATGGTTTAACAGCACGAGACCATCTATTTTCTGTACAAGATCACGCATATGTATCGTAGACCCTAAGCTAGGTTTAAAATGATGGCTTAACAGCTATAAGACCATAGTATTTTCTGTACAAGATCACGCATATGTATCGTAGTATTAACAAGCGTTAACATTATCTTACACAGGTTAGAGACCCGATCCTACTTCACTATTTCCATGCGATGATAATTTGAACTAATCACTCAAACTTCAACACTCGTTTTCGCTATTTTCATGTGAAATTCGTGCGTTCTAAATAGGGAAAAATATTTATATGCCACTGTAATGTTTCCAAGTCCCTCATCTGCTATTGCAAAACACTCTCTTACATGTCACTACATTCTACAAACCTTGTCCCTTTTTTTCATTGTCGATCAGTCAAGTCGTGAAGTGGCCGTGAAAAGACGATTTTGCCCTTGCACTCGAACACACAAAGAACAGAGGGGGGAGCATGGCTTGCGGCTTTGGACAGTGGCGGCACCGACAGATGGAAACTCAGGAGGCGCAGGAGACACCCAAAATGGGTCGGTGCGACCTCGTGAAGGCGATGGATGATGATGTTGTGGGTGCATGGCATGGCAGAGTCGGCGGCAGCCGGATATGGGGATGACAACGGCGACAAAGAACTAATGACAGGGAAGCCAACGACTGAAGCCCTGGTGAACATCGACCATAACTATAATGGTCTTAAGGTCTTAAGTAGCGAAATTCCTTGTCGTAAGTTCCGACCCACAGTTCCATAAGAACAAGCGCACGCATCAGTAACGCGATGACATAGGGAGCTCGCCGGTTCAGGCGGCAAGCCTAGAGATGGTCAGTGGTGATGGGGTGGCGGTGGTCGGACTCGTAAGAAGATGGCAACGATGGCGATGTGCTATGGTGGTGTGATGGTCGAATTTAAGTGGGGAAGAGGTTGAGGAAGTGGAGGTGATGCTCTGGGTGAGAAGAATCGCGGAGGTGCTCACCGAGGGCGACGGATTCGACGGTAGTGTTGGTTTGATCGGAGACAGGGAAGAAGACTTGAGCATGAAGACATCATTGAAGAGGGCGCCAGATCTGAGCTCACGAGGCCGATAGCATCTAGGATTGACATTTTTGGCCCCAGCGGTGAGGAGGATGGCTGGCGATGGGTGGGTTTGATGGGTGGCTTGCGGGATCCGAAGGTGGGAGGCGGCGCGCGGATGGCTAGGGAAGAAGAGATGGCAACAAAGGGGAGTGGAGGAGGAAGAAGACGAGAGTAATTTAGATATTTTGGAAAAATCTAACGGAGTTGATGGTAATAACAAAAATGTAACATTTATGAAATGTAATAGCCTATAAGGAAAAAACATTTCGTAGTGGCAGATTGTGAGGACCCCAATTTATTTTGTATGTAACGCTTAACCAACCACCTGGTCCTAGCATTACAAGTCAAATAAACCGAAACCTCGAGATATGTATACTTCCTGCATAAAGATACACACCTCCCACAAAAGTATGCATCAACTCCATTCCAAACATAGAGTCCGAACATTATACTACCAAACGGAAGATAAACAAATAGTAGAGTTATTACAGGACAAGGCCGATGTGCCACAAGATACACAAATAAACAAGAACGACAATGAAGCAAAAGCGCCAAAAGATGGCTATAAACAAAGCCAATCGCGTGCCTTCACCCACAAGGCATCCGACCGACCGCCAAGCCTAGTCGCCGACCACGAAACCAAGAACACGCTCACGTATGAGACCCATGGGGCTCACCTTCTTCCTCTGCAACAAAAAAATTAAGCAAAGCACCGAGTACAAAGATTGTCTTTGTACCCGCAAGACTCGACGTGTGAACTAGCGCACTGCTCATATGCTACATGCAAAGCTTGTTTGGTGGAGGTCATATGTTTTATTTGCATAAAGCCAACTTTATTTGCAATATGTAATACAGTTTGAAGGCAAGTTTGCAATTCATTTTTGATTGAAATAACAGTAAGGATAGTAATAACAAAAGAGTAAAGGTAAACAACCTAGAAGTGACTATCCCAATAGTCACCACAACAATAGCACGAATCCCAGATTCGTACCCCCTTCAAGTTTTTAATTTAAATGTTGTAGTCTAACTCTTGGAAGACCTTGCCAAGCGTGTCCATAACCTAGGACGAGGCTATTCGAATAGTTTTAACCCTGCAGGGGTGTACCAATGTACCCACACTTCAGACCGCCTTTAAGCCAAAGCACACTTCCGAAGGTATGCTGGCACGGCTAAGTCCTACGAGACTTTTTCCAATATTGTGTATTAACTACGAGCCGCTCGTATGGGTAGAAATCCATACGCTTATATGGTAAAGCCGAAAAGACAACTACCCACTCAGGATAAAGCTTTTCGGACAACTACCATGCTCCCAACACCATCCCTCCTGCGACCTCCTGCGACCCGGAGCCAATACACGCCAAAGTACTAGGTCAAGAGAGGTCCCATATACTCTAGTGTGGTTAGCACGCTAAAATGCTTGGTTTAGTGTAACAAGATGTTCGGTCCTTGTTGACCCGGGCACCTTTCCAATCACACCCAACAGATCACACCCAAACTTACCATTGTGCCCAAGTCTAAATCGTTTTTGTTTTCATTTTTAGTTTTTGCAATTAACAAAGTACAAGCTAGAATATAAGAACAGTAATAATTTTTATGTGATCAAGATCATCGACTAAGTCGATGATCGCCCATTCTATCGGAAACTAAGCATGGCTAAGCAAATTGAACTCGTAATCTACTAAGTGATAAGAGTTCATCCAAATAACTCTAACCACAAAGAAGTAACCTAGGCTCGTAGTAGAGATCAATATTTCACCCACAGGATATGCACTACTGGTTTTAACTAATCAATTTAACACAAATTAAGCAATGCATACATACAGCTTGAAACAAAATATTAGACTTTAAAATACCGATAAACATGATCAAACCGCTTGTTCGGTCTGCTGCTGCTCGAATGCTCAACTCGTTGCAGGATCGCTCTCGTGGTTACCGCAAATGTCGAAGCCTCACCGATTGAACAAAAACAAATAATAAGAACGAATAACACCGACAAAACTCAAACATTCAAATACAAACACAAATCCATACACGTAAACTAGACCATCACAATAGGAACAACAAAATGGCTGCTGAGGATGATTTAAATTAGACATGCTTTCATGCGATTGATCTACCCTCTCACTTATTTACCAAGCTAACCACAAAATCAATCCTCTTACAAGTTTTAATCCTTCGATGCACTTTGATGGTGATTGTGTGCACATCTATTAACTAAGCATCGAATAACACAATAGAAGTAACTAGCTATTCTAATGCCACCATTCGATATGACTTCATTTAGGCCTACAAGCAGCCTCAAGAGGACAATTACTATCCTATCAATCAACTAATAGACGCTAAGACATTTTCTAATTAAGTTTGGGTTTGAATAACATTTCAGCTACTACACCCTAAGCATCATACCAATATATTGTAAGGTTATCAATATTCAGCATGCTACTACTCCAAATCTTACTACACTGATAAATCAAAAGTACAGAGACAACACTAGTTCAACTACATCTTCCTTAATCATACAAGCCACAAGAAATGAAACCTATAAATATTAACTAAACGACTTCATTCATGCTAACCCCAACTACTAGGGGAACCATCAAGCACTAACATAATTTGAAAAGCAAGCCAATCTACCAAGTTCAGTAACTGACAACAGAGGAAACACAATATGACAACAGAGAAAAACATACAGGGACTAGCAACTACTTGCTTCTAACCTCAAACCCAAAACTTGATCATACAAGAGCTTGAACTAATGAACAATCACAAACATGATTAACAACTATTACACAGTTTTAAGGAATGGGCCCCACCATAGTGAAACAAACAGAGGGCAAACCAAGAACAGAGGAGCTCGGCGCTGGACTGAAGTCGCCGCCGACGAAGGAGTGGCGCGCTGGCCGTGCGACGGCCAAAATGGGTTGGCCGGAGAATCCTGAAGTCGAAAGTGGTCTTGAGGCGGCCGGAGATGCACGGTGGCGACGCGGCGACGGAGCACGGCGGCCGGCAGTGAGGGTGACAAGGTGCGACTGCACCAGAGAGGAAGACGATGAAAACTAGTGCGCGCATGAGCATCAGGGAGGCTCCAGGAACTCACCGGGGAAATTGCCGATGACGGAGGGTAGTCGGAGTGGCTCGGCGACGAGAGCTCGCGGCGCGCAAGGCGGCCAACGACGACGTGGAGCCCGAGGTGAACGAGAGGGCGTGTGAGTGAGCGGAGAAGGAAGGTGGAGTCGAGCGATGCTCACCGAAGAAGAATCGAGCCGAGCTCACCGGAGAAGACGCGCGCGCGAAGAGGCGGTTTCGGCCGACTTGAGAAGAAGAGCGCGCGCTCCACAATGACTAAACTCCGAATTTCTTGAGGTTCGCTTCCACGGGTGCTAGGCACACCGTGACACTATCGGCGATGACCGAGATCACCGGAGCACAACGCTGGAGGCGGCGCGGCGACGCTCGGCTTTCGAGCTCGCGCGGCGGAAGTGGACAGAGGCGAGAAAGAAAACGAGAAAGAAGAGTGCTCGATCGCTAAGAAGGGGAAGACGGAGGCGCGAGGTGGAGGCGGTAGGGCGGTGAAAAGACCGGTGAGGCGAGGTGGCGCGTGCGGTGCGCGCGGTGGCCGGCGAGAGCGCGGCGAAGCGGGCGCTGAGCGCGCGCAGCGACGTGGCGGGAGGACCGCAGTGGGGCCGCACCGCCGCCGAGGGCGCAACGAGTTGGAGTCCGGATTGATCAAGAAGATGTCGAACGTTCGATCCGAGATAAACGGACGGATCAATCGATGCACCTGATCGTCGATCAGACGGTGCACGTGAGCCGCACGATAAGCATTAGACGGTCAGCAGCGCTCGGGCTCGTGCTTGGGTTCGGCGCCGATGCGGTTGGGTCCAGCCAAGACAAGCGGTCCGGTCGGAGTTTAAGTCGGGCTCGGGTCTGAGCCCGACCAACAGTGTTTCGAGATTTGAAAACAAAAGGGGCAGAGAAGGTTTGAGAAATTTTTAGAGATAGCTCCATAGCTCCAAAAATTTCGAAATTTTTATGGTAGCTTCCTGGGACAGAGGACATCCTTGTGTAAATTTTCCAGGAATTTTCATACATTATATTTCTCCCAGGAAAATTCACAAGCTGCTGCCTGAGGGTTTGACCAGAATTTGGAATAGTTTGACTTGCTCTTTTGAAATAGCAAATAAAATCTAAAAATTGTGAAATAATTCAGGGAGGTAGATAGGATGATCAAGATGATAGGAAAATTATTTGCAGAGGATGATCACAAGTTTGAAAGCTAAGAATTTGTTGACAACAATTTCCAATCACAAGAATTTAATTCTAAAAATTGGAAATTGCTTATGGAAAATTGTAGAAACTTTCAAATGATTTCATGAGGCAACAAAAGTTTTTATTCCTCCTCAAAATCTTACATTTGAAATACAAACCCTAAGTTAGGATGTTACAAATCTCCCCATTACAGTGAATCTCGCCCGAGATTCTCGATCGGGAGAAGAAGGACGGTAGTCAGACGAGACGATCTTCCCGCTCCCAAGTAGCTTCATCCTCGGAGTGATTCGACCACCGAACTTTAAGAAACTTGATCACACGGTTCCTTGTTCTTCGCTCACTTCTTCGAGGATGCGAACGGGCGCCACGATAAGACAGATCTTCCGCACATCAATATTTTCCAATGGTGTTTCTCAATCGAACACGAAGGCACTTCTTCAATTGTGACATGGAAAACATCATGCACTCCTTCAAGTGTAGCCGGCAACCCAACCGGTATGCAACGGCTCCCACTTTCTTGATGACGCGATAAGGCCCGACATACCGAGGAGCTAGTTTGCCCTTGACACCAAACGACGATGTCCCTTCAAAGGTGAGACTTTGAGATACACAAAGTAATTGGGCCGGAAACTCACTCACGGCGACGCCGACCGCATAGCTCTTCGCTCGATCGAGCTACGCGCAAGTGCTCACGAATCAACTACACTTGCCTTTCACCTCATTGATGGAATTCGCCAAAGAACCGCTCTCTCCCCGCCTCGACCAGTTCAATGGGGTTCGTGACGCCTCCCATACAAGGCCTCAAACGGTGCCATACCGAGACTAGCTCGAAGTCGTTGTTGTAGGAGAACTCGGCAGCGGTAGGCACTTCTCCCAATTCTTCCCATAGGAGAGAACACAAGCACGGAGCATATCTTCAAGCACTGATTGACGCGCTCCGTCGACCATCGATCTAAGGATGATAGGCCATGTCAAGGTAAGACGAGTTCCCATAGCCTCCTGCACTATGCCAAAACCGAGAGGTAAACAAATACCACTGGCCGACACAATCGCCTTGGGCACACCATGCAAGCTCACAATCCTTGATACATAGAGTTCGGCCAGAGGTTCCACACGAGCCGAGTCTTGACCGGAAGGAAATGCACCACTTTAGTTAGCTCGTCAATGACAACCCAAATGGCGCTATTTCCTTGGATGAACGGGCAAACCAAAGATGAAATCCATGCCCACTAATTCCACTTCCATTCTCGCACCGCAAAGGTCAAGAAGACTCGCTGGACGCCGATGCTCGCCTTGACATGACAACACACGCCGATCCGCAACGAACCGACAATCTCGCGCTTCATGCGAGTCCACCGTAATTTCGACGCAGATCTTGATACATTTTGGTGGCCCCGGATGGATGGACAAAGGCGAATCATGGGCCTCATGGAGAATCAAATCCCGCACTGGGACCTTTGGGACCACGAGACTGCCCAAACCATACAACACCGTGCTCATCTTCGTGAAACACTTGGCTGATCCATTCCCGATGTTCGCTTGATTTTACCCACACCATCATCCGATTGTTTGTGCGCCTTGATTTGATCCACCAAGGTTGGTTGCACAACCAGGCAGCAAGGGAACCATGCTCAACCAAACCCAAGTTGAGACGCTGAATTCGCAAGAAGTGCGGTTGTCGCTCTTGGATCATCGAGTATTGCAATACACCTTTCGCTAAGTGCATCAAGAACCACATTAGCTTTGCCGGATGATATCAATACCCATGTCATAATCTTTGATCAATTCCAACCATCTCCTCTGCTCGAGGTTCAGATCCGCCGAGTGAACAAGTACTTCAAGCTCTTGTGATCGTAATACACCTCACGCGGTTTCGATAAAATAATGCCGCCAAATCTTGAGTGCATGAACCATCTGCAGCAAGCTCTAAATCATGGGTGGGATAGTTGAGCTCATGAGGTATCGATCGCTGGATGCATAGGCAACCGCCTTGCCTTCCCGCATAAGAACACATCCAAGTCCTCGACGAGAGGCATCGCAATAAATATCGAAGCTCTTGTGGATATCGTGAAGAGCAAGGATCACAAGTCAATCGCCGCTGAGCTCCCGAAAGCTCTCATCACAAGCAGAGGACCACACGAGCCTCTTGTCCTTCTTGAGCAATTCAATCATCGGCCATGATCTTGGAGAAATTCTCGATAAAGCGACTGAATAGCCCACTAAACCGAAAACTTCAGACATCTCGTGGATCGACTTGGTGACCCCAAGATAGAACATCACTAACCTTGTCGATCCACACTACACCTCCACTGAAAGAACATGGCCCAAGAATGCCACTTCTTCAACCGTAACTCACATTTGTCGAACTTTGCATATAGTCGTGCTCCCGCATTTGCCCAAAACAATCTTCGATGCTCAAGATGCTCGCTTCATCTTGGAATAGATAAGAATGTCATCAATGAAAACCACCACGAACTTATCCAAATATTCCATGAATACCGAGTTCATGAGGTTCATGAAATAAGTCGGAGCATTGGTTAAGCCGAAGACATGACGGTATACTCGTAAAGACCGTGAACGAGTAGTGAAAGCCGCCTTCGAATATCCTCACTGATCCGACTTGATGATATCCCAATCTCGTGTCAATCTTGAGAACACCGAGCTCCGCATAACCGGTCGAAAAGATCATCAATGCGAGGCGAGGATATTTGTTCTTCACCGCCACCTCATTGAGCTTGACAGTAATCAACACACATGCGCAAAGTCTTGTCCTTCTTCTTCACAAAGATCACCTGACAACCCCAAGGAGATGAGTCGACGGATGAAACCCTTTGCTTGAAGCTCACCTAATTGCTTCTTCAATTCCTCCACTTCGTTGGGAGGCATCCGATACGGCGCCAAATCTGAGTCGCACTTGGCAAGAACTCAATGACAAACTCAAGGTCTCGAATCGAGGCATCCTGTAAATCATCGTGAAAATATCCTCAAAATCACAAACAAGAGGAACCTCCCGAATCTTCAAAGTCGGCTTTGCTACCAAGCACAAAGGTGTGACCCTTGCAACAAGGGGAAAAGCCAACCTGCTCACCATAAAGATTGGCGAGAAAACCATCTTCTTGGCACAATCGATCTGTCCCAAGTGTTGGGACAACCAATCCATGCCAAGAATTACATCCAGCTCACGAGTTGAGCAGATGAGATTTGCCAGAATCCCACTCCTTTGACTATAATAGGAACACCCCGACATCAGAATCACCTCATTTCCACCCCGAGAGCGGATAAGCAAAGGAACTCCCAAAGGAACACAAAGAAGACCACTAGCAGAAGAAATGATCTTGAAATAAAAGAATGCGATGCTCTAGAATCAAATAATACCGCAGCAGGACAAGAATTGACAAGAAGTGTACCCATCACGACATCCGCGCCCCGAGCCTCCTCACCGAAAGGTGGTTGACTCGACCACGCCGCACTCGGGCTTCGGATCATCTTCCGTCGTGGGTGACCACCCCTTGCCCGCCCTCCATTAGGAAGAGGGCTACTTGCAACACTCGAGGCAAGAATTTGCATAATGGCCCTTTGGTGACAACGAAACAGTAACCTCGGCCGCGGATTGCGGAGGCCACTGCTGCTTTGATCACAAAGCGCACGTGGTCAAACACTACTGTGGTGGACGAGGAACTCGCGCCGATGGCCTCGGCACCGTGGAGCAAAATGTAACATCCCACTTCGAGCTTGTGTTTCAAGTGTAAGAAAATGATTAGAAATTAAAACTTTTTCTTACATCCTGTATTCCCTATTGTACCAAGCAAGTATTGTACAAGAAGTTATGGAAATACGAAGTCACAAGTCTTTTGATCCAAACCTTGTTCCTTCAAAAACATTCTTGTCAAATGTTGTGATCATATCCTGGAAATATTTTTCCTAAGCTCTTGGGATGGCATGTGAACCCTCTGAAAATTTTTACAATTTTTAGAAATGGTTTGAATATTTTTGAAGGTAGTCAAACATGTTTGACTCCACCAAACCTGAGCCTGCACCTTGTGGAATTTTCGGAGAAAATGCAATGCATAAAAACCTCTGAAAATTTACACAAGGTCAATGTCTAAATCAGCAAGCTCCTGTAAAATTTCAGAATTTTTGGAGCTATTTTGCTACCTCTAATAAATCCTCAAACGCCTCACTTTAATTTAAAACCTAAAGTCGATTCATCGCCTTGGGTTCGAGTCGGGCTCGAGTCCGAGCCACTTGACTCGGCCGAACCACCTAGCCGCACCGAGCCGCATTTTAAAACGCGCGCGCGATATCACCGTTGATTCAAATCGCCGCCCACGCTCGTGTGAGCATTCGACCTCCGCTGCATTAACCATTTGGGACCGTTGGATCTCAATCCAACCATCCGATTCCGTAAGCAATCTGACCGTCCAATGCTCTTTTAAATCGCAGCTCGCCCATTTAAAATCCAACGGCCGTGGTTGCTTTCTCTCTTCTTCTTCCTCCTCTGCCCCGCACGAAGCGCGCGACAATGGCGTAAAGAGAGAGGCGCGGGCGGCTTTGATGTGTCACCTCAAGTTTGCTTTCGTCAACGCCTCTCTGCGGGCATTTAATGCGCACTGTGCTTTCTCCTCCATTGTCACCGTGCTCACTTGCTCCCATCATTTCTTGGTCCATGGCCGCACCATGAACCGAGCTCACCATGGGCTCATGTTCGCGCCAGAACCCTAATCCTTTCCCTTTATATTGCCCCTTAGCTCCTCCTGGTGTTCCTTTACACCATACCTAGCTCCTCTCTGTGTTTGAGCTCAAAACCATCTCAAACCTTCAATCCACCATTGTTGACCCGAGGGCTCCAATGGCGGCCTTGGTGTCCAAAGTGGTTCATCTTCAACCTTTCTTGCACCCTTTGAACTCCTCAACCTCCTTTATATTTCCCTAACTTGATTTTGGGTTGCATTCACAGAATCACTCAATTTTAAGTTTGGAGATCTTCTGTTGGTTTCACCCCTTTCTTCTCCAACTCCGTAAGTGGTTCTTTTGCAATTATTTGCTTTTGGAGCCTCTTTGAGCTATAATGAAGTCGTGGTAATGATTCTGTTCCACTCATTTTGCTCGAACCTCATCTTCCACTTCATCTTCTTCACTCCGTGGACTTCATCGTGTTCAAGTCTTCCCAGCCATATTTGGAGCTCCTCTGCTAAGGTAGCTTCTATATAGTCCCTAGAGGTCATGGCACTCGCTTCCTTGGACCGCAATGAGCATCTTGCTATTTTCGTGTTTTGCCGTGTCGGCCTCCTTCTTTGTTTTCCGCTCGCCGCTGCCTGCACTTCCACCGCCGCGAGGTCATCATCGTGGTCCGCAACGCTATTGCGAACCCATTTTGATAGTTTGTGGGCGCCGCCGATCGGAGTCGCCGCGACAAGCCGTGAGGGCCACTCGTGTTGTCGCTGAGAAGCTCCCATTTTCGCCGATTATTAGAGCACGCGAATTGCCTAATCATTGATGTCATTATTGTGTCTTAATCGCCTAATGTCTCACTGACTTGTGGGCCCAAACCCCGTAATCATCGGCGTTAACTAATTGCTTTGACATCATTAATGCTAATGATTGTCATTAAATCTCGCTTTAGCATTATCGTGTCCGAGATTGTCTTTTGGGTCATCGACGCGGGCCCGTAGGCCTTAAACCTCAGTCTCGGGGTCATTAGGCCTAATTTTCGAGTTCATTAAATGTTAATCATTGTTAGCATTTAATTGGTCCTAAACTGCCCCCTTGTGCCACTGCCAGGTGGGCCCTCTGTTCCTAAATCACCACTGTTCAAAATTGTTAGGACACATTGATTGCTAATCATCATTAATCATTGGTCATTAGTAATTAATTAGCTGCCCTAAAAACCTCCTTTAAGTCACTGCCAGGTGGGTCCACGTGCACTGTGCACGTGTGTTAAATCTCGCATGTGTGACTCTCAGCCACCGACATGCGCCTCACGTGTCAAGACTCACGACAGCACTTCGATCTTGACCACCGCCCATTTTGCCATCTCGCGCCCCGATCGTGCGTGCAATCGGACCTTCCGATCGAGGCGTGATCGAGCCGCTCATCCTTAGATCTGCGGTCGTGGATCGCCGAGGCAACCGCACCGCCCGGCTGCATCCTTTTCGTGGCCGCTGGATCTTGATCCAACGCGGGCTCTCGCATGAATCGCGCGCGCGCTGTTTTTCGGCGTGTGGCTCGTTGGATTTTGCATCAACGCCCACGAGCGCCCACGCTGCTTATTTTCGGTTGGGTTGGTTTTTATTTCGTAAGTATTTATTTATCAACCAAAATTGTATCAAAACTTTAGAAATTCATAACTAATTCAAGATAAATCCTTTTACATGAAACCAATCGCAATAAATTTGTATTTCACTAAAGTTTAATATAAAAATGCTTTTAGCTATGCTTCAGAGTAGAAAATTCGTAATCTTTAATAGCTTGTTTTCTCGCTATTTTTATATATTCCAATTGTATTAAAACTTGGAAAATGCATATCTTTTCTCAGTATATCCGCTAATTGAATGATTTTAACTTTGACAAATTTGTTATTAACTAAACTTTAATCTAAAAATGGTGGTAGGCCTAAATCAGCACTAAAAATATGTTAATAGATTTAACCTTATTAGTAGCAATTAAAAATTCATTTAATGTTGTAATAGGCACCATAATTCAGAAATCCTAAAAATAGAAATTTGATGTTAGGAAATCCTCTGTTATCATACTATAATGTGAAATGGGTTTTGCACATGTTTATATTTCTCGAAAGTGCATTATGCTAGTTTTGCATCCTAGAAAAATCATAACTAAATCATTTTAACTCCAATTAAGATGAAACCACTTGTATTAACCTTAAAATGTCAAGAGTAACCTATCATAAAATTTTCAAGTCCGTAAAACCTCTAGAAAATATTTTTGCTCTGAGATCTTATTATGGCCGAAAATGGGTTTTAGGTAATATCTTTTGCACCACAAATCCAAATTAGGTTTTTCCAGCTTTCTATGTCTAGGTATATTCGTATTCTACCTTATGTATAAATTTCACGCATTTGGATAATTTTTGCTTGCTCGCTTGTTTAAGTGTGGCTCGCCTTATTGGTTGTTCTCGCTTCTTTTGTTTTTCGCTAGGCTTCGACATTTGCGTAACCCCGAGAGCGACCCTCCACAACAGCTTGAGCAACAAAGAAGAAGGCAAGCGCTTTGATCATGTTAATCCCAAGATTTTAAGTATTTATGTTGATTACAACTTCTATGTATGCATTGCTACTTTGTGTTAATAGTTGGCCTAGTAGATGCATTTCCTTAGCAAATGATTATCCTCTACTACCATGAGCCTAGGTTACTTGCGTGATTTAGAGTTCATGGATGGGCTCTTGTCACTTAGTAGTTGCGAATTAATTGCTTAGTCATGCTTAGTTTCCAGAAGTGGGCGGTTATCGACTTGTCGATAACCTTGATCACCTAAAACTTATTATGGATTATGATTTCCACCTTGTGCCATGTCTACTTATGAAAACTAAAACTGAAAACAAAATGATTTAGACTTGGGCACAATGGTATGATGGTGTGATTTTGGGTGTGATCGAATGGTGCCCGTCAACAAGGACCGAACATCTTGTTACACTAAACCAAGCATTTTAGCGTGCTAACCACATTAGAGGGTATGAGACCTCTCTTGACTTAGTACTTTGGCGTGTATTGGCTCCAGTCGCAGGAGTCGCAGGAGGGATGGTGTTGGGAGACAGTGTCCGAAAGACTTCACCCGTGATGGGATTTGTTGTCTTTCGGCTTGCAATGTAAGCATATGGGTTTCTATCTATATGAGTGGCTCGTAGTTAATACACAAGATTTGAAATGTCTCAGAGGACTTAGCCGTGCTTTGCATACCTTCTGTAGTGTGCTTTGTGGCTTGAAGGCGGTCCAAGTGTGGGTACATTGGTACACCCTGCGCAGGTTAAAACTATTCGAATAGCCTCGCCCTAGGTTATGGACACGCTGGCAAGGTCTTTCAAGAGTTAGACTACAACCTTTAAATTAAAACTTGATGGGTGGTACGAATCGGGATTCGTGCTATGTTGTGGTGGCTATTGGGATAGTCGCCTGTGTGGTTACTTGTATGTACCTTTACTTATTGTTACTTTGATAACAAAACAGTTTGCAAACTTGCTTTCAAAATGTATTACATTATTGCAAATAAAGTTGGCTTCATGCAAAATGAGACATACAACCTCCACCTAAATAAGCTTGCATGTAGTTTATGAATAGGTCTGCTATTCCACACGTCGCCTTAAGGGTACAAAGACAATCTTTGTACTCGGCTGTTTCGCTTAATTGTTTTGTTGCAGAGGAAGAAGGTGAGCTCGAGGGGCCTCACTTTTGTGAGTCAGTGTTGTGGTAGCTATGGGCGACTAGCTTGGCGGTCCTGGCCGGTTGCCTTGTGGGTGTATGGCTAACCTGGCCGACTTTTGTTCTAGCCATCTTATGGCACCTTTGCTTCCGTTGTCTTTCTTGTATATTGCTCTATTTGGCCGGTCGGCCCTTTTGTAATAACTTTACTTTTTGTATGTCGTTGTTGAACTTAGTGATGTATGTGTATGGAATTGATGTGTAATTTTGTGATGGTGTGCATATGCTGCAATTCTGGGAAGCATATGTCCATCGAGGCTTAGAATGTTTAATTAGTAATGCCAGAACCATTTGGAGGTTAAGTGTTACTAGTTAAATATTCCGGGTCCTCACAAAGTTGGTATCAGAGCCATACTGACCGTAGAAACCCCTAGCTTGGTCGCATTTAGGATATTTGGAAACTTACTTTCAGATAGTTGTGAAAAACTTAAGTAAGTTCTCTAATTTTGCTCCTTACCTATCTTAGCTTGCTCATCTCACCTTACCCTCACTTAAGTTTGAAAAAGTTGTTCCTCTCTTCCTTTCAAAAATTAGCTTCTATCGATTAACTTGGGTTTGGGAGAACCATGAGAGCTTGGAGAAAGAAATTTGGACAGTTAACTAGTGGTGAGTAATTAAGGTAGGAAATGAGAGGTAAATACAACTAAACTTGTGGGAAGAAAAGGGTAAGAAGTGATATGAGTTAGCTAAATGCCTAATGCTCTATTTGGTGGTTATATCTTGATTCTTGGGCTGTTGTGAGCTAGATTTTAGTTCTGAAATTTTGGGTCTTCACAAACGATTGCTCGTTCTTCCATACGGGTTAGTCGTTTCAGGAAGTCGATTTGGTGATTTTTGGTCCGGTGCTCTTGGTGGTTATTCCCGAGCCCTTTTATTGAGTTTGGATTTCTTTGGCTTGTAGCTAACTCATCTTAGTGAATCAGATGGTGGTGGGACACGTAGCGGCCGGAATCACCGGTAGTCCCGATGAGGAGCTTCCTCCTCCGACCATGGCGAAGTCCTCATGCAAATCGAACGCAATCGCTCGGAGGACCGCAGGTGCCGGAGGTCATCGCCAGAACACCTCTACTCCTCCGTGCCTCCGATCCGGAGGTGGTGGACACCGCACTCGTGGGGCTTGTGGAGTTCCTCCGCATCGACCTCCTACCTTCTCCAGTCCGAGGACCCTTGGACGCAGACGATCGGCCGCGCTCGTTGAGTGGAAGCTCAACGCTGCTCGATGTCGAGAGCAGAGCGGGCACTTTTCGCATCCCATCACCGGAGGGTGCGGCACTCTCATGATGGGAGAATTTCCTCGCCATGCACCGCGGACACGTGGTCTCGTGGGAGGAGTTCCGGTCACTTTCCGCGGGCCCATGTCCCCGCGGCTGATGAAGTCAAGAAGAAGGAGTTCCTTGCGCCAAACAGGGCGCAAATCTGCGGATCGAGTACCTCCATGAGTTCAACCATTTGGCGAGGTACGCCTCGCCGAGGTGGCCACCGATGAGGCCAAGCAGAGAAGTTCATGGAGGGTTTGTCCGAGGAGCTTGGGACAAGCTCTCTATTGTGGACTTCCCGACTTCCGCACCTTGGTGGACAAGACCATCATCGCCGAGCACAAGGCGAGCGCGCGGCGAGTCCCGCAAGCGCAAGTGGGAGGCCCAACGGTCGCACAGCCGGCCTCGTTCGTCCCGAGTTGGGCCTGCACGGCGGGCCCGTTATTTGGCTTCACCACCGCCGAGGCCTTCTGCACCGCTCTCGCCCTCCGCAGTCGTGACTCGATCCGTGGCACTGCGACCAGGAGCAGGTGTTCCCCGCAACCCCGCGCCGACGCCACCGCTTCTATCGCCACAACAAGGGCTACTACGCGAGTAGTTGTCCTAAGAAGATCGAGCGCCCTCGCCCCAATGGAGGACGCGGCAAGGGAGTGGTCACCCACCGACCGTAAGACTCGGGCTTGGGAGCGCCGAGTCAACCACATCTCGGCCGAGGAGGCACAGAGGCGCCGACGTGGTGTTGGGTACGCCCTTGTTAATTTGCATCCTCGCTACGCTTTATTTGACTCGGGCCTCGATTCTTTTATTTCGAGGTCGCTTGTCGTTGATTGTGGACTTCATCGTGTCCCTTTGAGGGTTCCACCGCCATTCGCTCTCCGGTTCGAAATGAGAGCCACCAAGTATGCCGGGTGTTCCTATCCACATCGAAGGAGTGGGATTCTTGGCGAATCTTATCCTACTCGACTCGGCGCGCTTGGATGTGATTCTTGGCATGGATTGGTTGTCCCAACACTTGGGGCAAATCGATTGTGCCAGGAAGATTGTCTACCTCACCAGTCCTTCAGGTGAACAGGTTGGGTTTTCGCCACGCCATAGAGCCCCATCTTTATGTCCTTGAAGCAAAGCCAACATTGGAGATTCGCGATGTCCCCACTGTGTGTGACTTCGCGGATGTCTTTCCTGAAGACTTGCCCGGGATGCCTCCTGTTCGAGATCTGGAGTTTGTGATAGAGTTGCTGCCCGGTACCGCCCCTATTTCTAAGAGGCCGACGCATGCCTCCTAATGAGTTGGAGGAGTCAAGAAGCAATCGGGTGAGCTGCAAGAGAAGGGTTTTATCTGCCCTAGCTCATCTTCTTGGGGTTGTCCAGATTATCTTTGTGAAGAAGAAGGACAAGACCATGCGCATGTGTGTTGATTACCGTCCGCTTAATGAGGTGACGGTAAAGAACAAGTATCCTTTGCCCGTATTGATGATCTTTTCGATCGCTTGACCGAGCACGAGTCTTCTCAAGATTAACTTGAGGTCGGGCTATCATCAAGTCGATCGTGGCGAGGATATTCCTAAGACGGCCTTTGCTACTCGTTATGGTCTTTACGAGTACACCGCCATGTCTTTTGGTTTGACTAATGCTCCGCTTATTCATGAATCTTATGAACTCGGTATTCATGGAGTATTTGGATAGGTTTGTGGTGGTATTCATCGATGATATCCTTATCTACTCCCAGAGTGAAGAAGAGCATGCCGAGCATCTTAAGCTTGTGTTGGGCAGCCGCGTGAGCACCACCGTATGCCAAATTCAAGCAAGTGCGAGTTCGGTTGAAGGAAGTGGCATTCTTGGGCCATGTTCTTTCAGCAGAGGTGTGGTCGTGGATCCTAGCAAGGTCGGTGATGTGCTATCTTGGGGTCACCAAGTCGGTCACCGATGTGCGGAGTTTTCTTGGTTTGGTGGCTACTATCGCTGCTTTATCGAGAATTTCTCCAAGATTGCGAAGCCTATGACCGAATTGCTTAAGAAAGACAAGAAATTTGAGTGGTCCGCTTGTGATGTGAGTTTTCAGAACTCAAGAAGCGGTTGACCTCACCTCAAGGCTTGTTCTCCCGATATTCACAAGAGTTTTGATATCTATTGTGATGCTTCTCGTCGTGGTCTTGGTTGTGTTCTTATGCGGGAGGGCAAGGTTGTGGCCTATGCATCGCGGCTTGAGGCCTCATGAACTCAACTATCCTACTCATGACTTGGAGTTGGTGCTGTGGTCCATGCACTCAAGATTTGGCGGCATTATCTCGATTGGTAACCGCTGTGAGGTGTATTCTCACCACAAGAGCTTGAAGTACTTGTTCACCCAAACAGATCCAACCTCGTGCAAAGAAGATGGTTGGAATTGATCAAGGACTATGACATGGGCATTCAAGATCATCCGGCAAGGCCAACGTTGTGCGTATGCACTCGGTCGGAGGGTGTATTGCGGCATGTTGATGCTCCAAGAGCAGAGCCTACCCTCATTTCGTAATTCCAGCGCCTCAATTTGGGTTTGATCGAGCACGGTTCTCTTGCTACATTGGTTGTGCAACCAACCTTGGTGGACCAAATCAAGGCGCACAGCAGCATGATGTTGGTGTGAGCCAAATCAAGCGTAACATCAAGGATGGGATAGCCAAGTGCTTTTAGAGGACGAGCATGGCGTTGTGTGGTTTGGGCGCGCCTTGTGGTTCCTAAGGTCATGGAATTGCGAATTTGATTCTTCGCAAGCCCATGATTCTCCTTTGTCTATTCACCCCGGGCTACCAAGATGTATCGGACCTTCGCCGAGATTCGTGGACCCGAATGAAGCGCGAGATTGCCGTGTTCATTGCCGAGTGCGCGACGTCTTTGTCGTGGTGAAGGCCGAGCATCGCCGTCCAGCAGTCTTCTTCACCTTTGCCGCTGCGAGAATGGAAGTGGGATTCGCTGGCATGGACTTCATCACCGGTTTGCCCCGCCGTCCAAAGGGAATGATGCTATTTGGGTCGTGATCGCATGGTTGACTAAAGTGGCACATTTCCTTCCCGCCAAGACTCACCGTGTGGGCCTTTGGCCGAACTTTATGTCTCGAGGATTGTGAGTCTTCACGGTGTACCAAGACGATTATTTCGATCGTGGTACACTTTTCACCTCGCGTTTTGGCATAGTCCGCAAGAGGCTATGGGGACCCGCTTTCATTTCAAAGACACCTTTCATCCTCGGATCGATGGCCGACGAGCGAGTCAACCAAGTGTTGGAAGATATGTCTCGTGCTTGTGTTCTTTCCTATGGGAAGAAGTGGGAGAAGTGCATACCATTTGCGGAGTTCTCCTACAACAACACTTTCAGCCGATCTTGGCATGGCACCATTTGAGGCTTTGTATGGGAGGAGATGCGTAACCCCATTGAACTGGTCGAGATCGTGAGCGGCGATTTCGGCCCGATTCGATCAATGAGGCCGAAAGTCGTTCGCTTGATCCGCGAGCATCCGCGCACGCCCGCCCTAGGCGTAAGAGCTATGCGCACCGCCGTCGCCGTGAGTTGAGCTTTGAGCCCAATGACTTTGTGTATCTCGTAGTCTCACCTTGAAGGGCCATCAGCGTTTTGGCATCAAGGGCAAGTTGGCCCCTCGATATGTTGGGCCTTACCGTATCATCGAGAGAGTTGGAGCAGTTGCATACAGATTGGAGCTACCAGCTGCACTTGAGGGTGTGCATGATGTATTCCATGTTTCACACCTGAAGAAGTGCCTCCGTGTCCCGACTGAGGAAACTCCATTGGAGGTTCTCAATGTGCAGGAAAATTTGACCTATCGCGAGCATCCTGTTCGTATTCTTGAGGAATCTGAGCGGAGAACAAGGAACCGTGTCATCAAGTTCCTTAAGGTACAGTGGTCAAACCATTCTGAAGATGAAGCAACTTGGGAGCGAGAAGATCTCCTTCGTGCAGATTTTCCTTCTTTCTTCGCCGAGTAAATGGAATCTCGGGTCGAGATTCTTGTAAGGGGGGGGGAGAGTTGTAACATCCCAATTCTGAGCTTGTGTTTCAAGTGTAAGAAAATGATTAGAAATTAAAACTTTTTCTTACATCCTGTATTCCCTATTGTACCAAGCAAGTATTGTACAAGAAGTTATGGAAATACGAAGTCACAAGTCTTTTGATCCAAACCTTGTTCCTTCAAAAACATTCTTGTCAAATGTTGTGATCATCTCCTGGAAATATTTTTCCTAAGCTCTTGGGATGGCATGTGAACCCTCTGAAAATTTTTACAATTTTTAGAAATGGTTTGAATATTTTTGGAAGGTAGTCAAACCTGTTTGACTCCCAGTCAAACCTTGAGCCTGCACCTTGTGGAATTTTCGGAGAAAATGCAATGCATAAAAACCTCTGAAAATTTTACACAAGGTCAATGTCTAAATCAGCAAGCTCCTGTAAAATTTCAGAATTTTTGGAGCTATTTTTCTACCTCTAATAAATCCTCAAAGGTCTCACTTTAATTTAAAACCTAAAGTCGATTCATCGCTCCTTGGGTTTGAGTCGAGCTCGAGTCCGAGCCACTTGACTCTGGCCGAACCACCTAGCCGCACCGAGCCGCATTTTAAAACGTGCGCGCGATATCACCGTTGATTCAAATCGCCGCCCACGCTCGTGTGAGCATTCGGACCCTCCGGTTGCATTAACCATTTGGGACCGTTGATCTCAATCCAACCATCCGGATTCCGTAAGCAATCGGACCGCCCAATGGCTCTTTAAATCGCAGACGCCCATTTAAAATCCAACGGCCGTGGTTGCTTTCTCTTTCTTCTTCCTCCTCTGTCCCGCCGAGCGCCGCGCGACAATGGCGTAAAGAGAGGCGCGGGCGGCTTTGATGTGTCACCTCAAGTTTGCTTTCGCCAACGCCTCTCTCATGGGCATTTAATGTGCACCGTGCTTTCTCCTCCATTGTCACCGTGCTCACTTGCTCCTATCATTTCTTGGTCCATGGTCGCACCATGAACCGAGCTCACCATGGGCTCATGTTCGCGCAGAACCCTAATCCTTTCCCTTTATATTGCCCCTTAGCTCCTCCCGGTGTTCCTTTACACCATACCTAGCTCCTCTCGTGTTTGAGCTCAAAACCATCTCAAACCTTCAATCCACCATTGTTGACCCGAGGCTCCAATGGCGCCTTGGTGTCCAAAGTGGTTCATCTTCAACCTTTCTTGCACCCTTTTGAACTCCTCAACCTCCTTTATATTTCCCTAACTTGATTTTGGGTTGCATTCACAGAATCACTCAATTTTAAGTTTGGAGATCTTCGGTTGGTTTCACCCCCTTTCTTCTCCAGCTCCGGTAAGTGGTTCTTTTTGCAATTATTTGCTTTTGGAGCCTCTTTGAGCTATAATGAAGCTGTGGTAATGATTCGGTTCCACTCATTTTGCTCAGAACCTCATCTTCCACTTCATCTTCTTCGGCTCCGGTGGACTTCATCGTGTTCAAGTCTTCCCCGGCCATATTTGGAGCTCCTCTCGGTTAAGGTAGCTTCTATATAGTCCCTAGAGGTCATGGCACTCGCTTCCTTGGACCGCAGCGGAGCATCTTGCTATTTCCGTGTTTTGCCGTGTCGGCCTCCTTCTTTGTTTTCCGGCTCGCCGGTGTTCCAGACCTCCACCGCCGGCGAGGTCATCACTGTTGGGTCCGCAACGCTATTGCGAACCCATTTTGATAGTTTGTGGGCGCCGCCGCGACCGGAGTCGCCGGCGACAAGCCGTGAGGGCCACTCGGGTGTTGTCAGTTGAGAAGCTCCCATTTTCGTCAGATTATTAGAGCACAGTAATTGCCTAATCATTGTTAATCATTGGATGTCATTATTGTGTCTTAATCTGGCCTAATGTCTCACTGACTTGTGGGCCCAAACCCCCTGTAATCATCGCTGGCGTTAACCAATTGCTTTCGGACATCATTAATGCTAATGATTGTCATTAAATCCCTGTTTTAGCATTATCGTGTCTGAGATTGTCTTTTGGGTCACTGACGTGCGGGCCCGTAGGCCTTAAACCTCAGTCTCGGGGTCATTAGGCCTAATTTTCGAGTTCATTAAATGTTAATCATTGTTAGCATTTAATTGGTCCTAAACTGCCCCCTTGTGCCACTGCCAGGTGGGCCCTCTGTTCCTAAATCACCACTGTTCAAAATCGTTAGGACACATTGATTGCTAATCATCATTAATCATTGGTCATTAGTAATTAATTAGCTGCCCTAAAAACCTCCTTTAAGTCATCGCCAGTGGGTCCACGCATCGTGCACGTGTGTTAAATCTCGCATGTGTGACTCTCGATCATCGACATGCGCCCCACGTGTCGGCGACTCCTCGATTGCACTTCGATCTTGGACCACCGTCCATTTTGCCATCCGCGGCCCCGATCGTGCGTGCAATCGGACCTTCCAACCGAGGCGTGATCGAGCCGTTCATCCTTAGATCTGCGGTCGTGGATCGCCGAGGCAACCGCACCGTCCGGTTGCATCCTTTCTCGTGAGCCGCTGGATCTTGATCCAACGGTGGCTCTCGTTATGAATCGCGCGCGCGCTGCTTTTCCGTGCGTGTGGCTCGTTGGATTTTGCATCAACGCCCACGAGCGCCCACGCTGCTTATTTTCGGTTGGGTTGGTTTTTATTTCGTAAGTATTTATTTATCAACCAAAATTGTATCAAAACTTTAGAAATTCATAACTAATTCAAGATAAATCCTTTTACATGAAACCAATCGCAATAAATTTGTATTTCACTAAAGTTTAATATAAAAATGCTTTTAGCTATGCTTCAGAGTAGAAAATTCTGTAATCTTTAATAGCTTGTTTTCTGCTATTTTTATATATTCCAGAATTGTATTAAAACTTGGAAAATGCATATCTTTTTCTGTATATCTGCTAATTGAATGATTTTAACTTTGATAAATTTGTTATTAACTAAACTTTAATCTAAAAATGGTGGTAGGCCTAAATCAGCACTTAAAAATATGTTAATAGATTTAACCTTATTAGTAGCAATTAAAAATTCATTTAATGTTGTAATAGGCACCATAATTCCTCAGAAATCCTAAAAATAGAAATTTGATGTTAGGAAATCCTCTGTTATCATACTATAATGTGAAATGGGTTTTGCACATGTTTATATTTCTGGAAAGTGCATTATGCTAGTTTTGCATCCTAGAAAAATCATAACTAAATCATTTTAACTCCAATTAAGATGAAACCACTTGTATTAACCTTAAAATGTCAGTAGCAACCTATCATAAAATTTTCAAGTCCGAAAACCTCTAGAAAATATTTTTGCTACAAGACCTTATTATGGCCGAAATGGGTTTTTAGGTAATATCTTTGCACCACAAATCCAAATTAGGTTTTTCCAGCTTTCTATGTCTAGGTATATTCGTATTCTACCTTATGTATAAATTTCGTTGCATTTGGATAATTTTTGCTTGCTCGCTTGTTTAAGTGTGGCTCGTCTTATTGGTTGTTCTCGCATCTTTTGTTTTTCGCTAGGCTTCGACATTTGCGGTAACCCCGAGAGCGACCCTCCACAACAGCTTTGAGCAACAACAAGAAGGCAAGCGCTTGATCATGTTAATCCCAGATTTTAAGTATTTATGTTGATTACAACTTCTATGTATGCATTGCTACTTTGTGTTAATAGTTGGCCTAGTAGATGCATTTCCTTAGCAAATGATTATCCTCTACTACCATGAGCCTAGGTTACTTGTCGTGATTTAGAGTTCATGGATGGGCTCTGTCACTTAGTAGTTGCGAATTAATTGCTTAGCCATGCTTAGTTTCCGTAGAAGTGGGCGGTTATCGACTTGTCGATAACCTTGATCACCTAAAACTTATTATGGATTATGATTTCCACCTTGTGCCATGTCTACTTATGAAAACTAAAATGAAAACAAAATGATTTAGACTTGGGCACAATGGTATGATGGTGTGATTTTGGGTGTGATCGAATGGTGCAGGGTCAACAAGGACCGAACATCTTGTTACACTAAACCAAGCATTTTAGCGTGCTAACCACATTAGAGGGTATGAGACCTCTCTTGACTTAGTACTTTGGCGTGTATTGGCTCCAGTCGCAGGAGTCGCAGGAGGGATGGTGTTGGGAGCATTGTAGTGTCCAAAGACTTCACCCGTGATGGGATTTGTTGTCTTCGACTTGCAATGTAAGCATATGGGTTTCTATCTATATGAGTGGCTCGTAGTTAATACACAAGATTGGAAATGTCTCGTAGGACTTAGCAGTGCAGCATGCATACCTTCTGTAATGTGCTTTGTGGCTTGAAGGCGATCTCAAGTGTGGGTACATTGGTACACCCTGCAGGTTAAAACTATTCAATAGCCTCGTCCCTAGGTTATGGACACGCTTGGCAAGGTCTTTCAAGAGTTAGACGCAACCTTTTAAATTAAAACTTGATGGGTGGTACGAATCGGGATTCGTGCTATGTTGTGGTGGCTATTGGGATAGTCGCCTGTGTGGTTACTTGTATGTACCTTTACTTATCATTACTTTGATAACAAAACAGTTTGCAAACTTGCTTTCAAAATGTATTACATTATTGCAAATAAAGTTGGCTTCATGCAAAATGAGACATACAACCTCCACCTAAATAAGCTTGCATGTAGTTTATGAATAGGTCCTTTATTCCACACGTCGATCTTATGGGTACAAAGACAATCTTTGTACTCAGTTGCTTCGCTTAATTGTTTTGTTGCAGAGGAAGAAGGTGAGCCTGAGGGGCCTCACTTTTGTGAGTTGTGTTGTGGTAGCTTGCGGGGCGACTAGCTTGGCGGCCCGGTCGGTTGCCTTGTGGGTGTATGGCTAACCGGTCGACTTTTGTTCTAGCCATCTTATGGCACCTTTTGCTTCCGTTGTCTTTCTTGTATATTGCTCTATTTGGCCAGTCGGCCCTTTTGTAATAACTTTACTTTTTGTATGTCGTTGTTGAACTTAGTGATGTATGTGTATGGAATTGATGTGTAATTTTGTGATGGTGTGCATATGCTGCAATTCTGGGAAGCATATGTCCATCGAGGCTTAGAATGTTTAATTAGTAATGCCAGAACCATTTGGAGGTTAAGTGTTACTAGTTAAATATTCCGGTCCTCACACAAAGAACGGCCCTGGTGCTAGCCCACCGAGGACGAGCGAGGCCGGTGTGAGTAGACCGATGGGCCTCCCATTTGTGCTTATGGACTCGCCAGCGCTTTGCCTTATGCTCGCAACAATGGCCTTATCAACCAAGGCACGAAAGTCGGGAAGTCCACACAGACACTGTCCCGCAGCCTCCTGACAAGCCATCCATAAACTTCTCCCGCTAGCCTCATCGAGGCCACCTCCCCGAGCATAACGAGCCAAATGATTGAACTCGCATGTACTCCGTCACGCACTTGCGCCCTTGCTTGGCGCGAGGAATTCTTTCTTCTTGACTTCATCAGCCATCGGGATGTGGGCCCGACGAAAAGCCGATCCGAACTCCTCCCGGTGACTACATGGCGCGGGCGCATGGCGAGATAGTTCTCCCACCATGAGAGTGACGCGCCTCAAGCCGGTGGGACGCGAAAAGTGCCTTCTCCGGCTCGACATCGAGCTATGTTGAGCTTTCGCTCAACCATGCGCGACCAATCATCCGCATCGAGAGGGTCCTCGAGCGGGAGAAAGTCGGCGGTGCGTGCGGAGGAACTCGCTAGTCCCCGCGACTGATGCCCGCCACCTCCGGATCCGGAGGCACCGGCAGGAGTGGAGGTATTCCTAGCAATAACCTCCAAGATACGCGCCTGGTCCATGCGGTTCGCTCGATCGGCGAGAACCTCGACCATGGTCGGAGGAGGGGAAGCTCCTCATCATGACCAGCTGGCGATCGCACGCTGCTTCTCCGGCCATCCTGTTTCACTAAGACAAGTTAGCAACAAATCTAAGAGCAAGAAAGCCCAAAATTCACTGAAAACAGTCCAAAAACAAACACAAAACAGGGTAAAGTCCAACCAGCAAAAATCAGACACATAACTACTCACTTTACATCTTACCCTATTACCCCCACAAGTTTTAGTTGGATTAAACTTCCATGGTTCTCCCAAAACTAATTTAACCGATAGTAACTACCCTTTTGAAAGGAAAGAGAGAAATCAAGTTTTAAAACTCAAATTAGAGTAAGCTGAGAGTAGAAGGCTAAGATAGATAAGGAGTAAATCCTGAGAATCTGCCTAGTTTTTAATAAACCCTTTTGATACTTTGAAAATAAGCCTTTCCAAAATATCCTAAGGACGACTATACTTGGGTTACTACGGTCAGAATGGTTCTGATACCAACTTTGTGAGGACCCCAATTTATTTGGTTTGTAACGCTTAACCAACCACCTGGTCCTAGCATTACAAGTCAAATAAACCGAAACCTCGAGATATGTATACTTCCCAGAAGCAGTATACACACCTCCCACAAAAGTATGCATCAACTCCATTCCAAACATAGAGTCCGAACATTATACTACCAAACGGAAGATAAACAAATAGTAGAGTTATTACAGACAAAGGCCGACAGGCCACAAGATACACAAATAAACAAGAACGACAGCGGAAGCAAAAGCGCCAAAAGATGGCTATAAACAAAGCCAATCAGCGTGCCTTCACCCACAAGGCATCTGACCGGACCGCCAAGCCTAGTCGTCGACCACGAAACGGCAACACAGCTCACAGAAGTGAGACCCATGGGGCTCACCTTCTTCCTCTGCAACAAAAACATTAAGCAAAGCACCTGAGTACAAAGATTGTCTTTGTACCCGCAAGACAGCGTGTGAACTAGCGCAGACTGTTCATATGCTACATGCGAGCTTGTTTGGTGGAGGCCATATGTTTTATTTGCATAAAGCCAACTTTATTTGCAATAATGTAATACGCTTTGAAGGCAAGTTTGCAATTCATTTTTGATTGAAATAACAAGAAGGATAGTAATAACAAAAGAGTAAAGGTAAACAACCTAGAAGTGACTATCCCAATAGTCACCACAACAATAGCACGAATCCCGCATTCGCCTCTTTCAAGTTTTTAATTTAAATGTTGTAGTCTAACTCTTGGAAGACCTTGCAAGCGTGTCCATAACCTAGGACGAGGCTATTCGAATAGTTTTAACCTGCAGGGTGTACCAATGTACCCACACTTGAGACCGCTTTAAGCCAAAGCACACTTAGAAGGTATCTTTGTACGGCTAAGTCCTCGAGACTTTTTCCAATATTGTGTATTAACTACGAGCCGCTCGTATGGGTAGAAATCCATACGCTTATATGGTAAAGCCGAAAGACAACTACCCACTCAGGATAAAGCTTTTCGGACAACTACCATGCTCCCAACACCATCCCTCCTGCGACCTCCTGCGACCCGGAGCCAATACACGCCAAAGTACTAGGTCAAGAGAGGTCCCATATACTCTAGTGTGGTTAGCACGCTAAAATGCTTGGTTTAGTGTAACAAGATGTTCGGTCCTTGTTGACCCGGGCACCTTTCCAATCACACCCAACAGATCACACCCAAACTTACCATTGTGCCCAAGTCTAAATCGTTTTTGTTTTCATTTTTAGTTTTTGCAATTAACAAAGTACAAGCTAGAATATAAGAACAGTAATAATTTTTATGTGATCAAGATCATCGACTAAGTCGATGATCGCCCAATTCTATCGGAAACTAAGCATGGCTAAGCAAATTGAACTCGTAATCTACTAAGTGATAAGAGTTCATCCAAATAACTCTAACCACGACAAGTAACCTAGGCTCGTAGTAGAGATCAATATTTCACCTACAGGATATGCACACGGTTTTAACTAATCAATTTAACACAAATTAAGCAATGCATACATACGGTTGAAACAAAATATTAGACTTTAAAATACTGGGATAAACATGATCAAACCGCTTGCACGGTCGCCGCTGCTCGTAATGCTCAACACATTGCGAGGATCGCTCTCGGGGTTACCGCAAATGTCGGCCTCACCGATTGAACAAAAACAGCGAATAAGAACGAATAACACCGACAAAACTCAAACATTCAAATACAAACACAAATCCATACACAGAAACTAGACCATCACAATAGGAACAACAAAATGGCTGCTACAGGGATGATTTAAATTAGACATGCTTTCATGCGATTGATCTACCCTCTCACTTATTTACCAAGCTAACCACAAAATCAATCCTCTTACAAGTTTTAATCCTTCGACAGACTTTGATGGTGATTGTGTGCACATCTATTAACTAAGCATCAGAATAACACAATAGAAGTAACTAGCTATTCTAATGCCACCATTACTGATATGACTTCATTTAGGCCTACAGTGTGCCTCAAGAGGACAATTACTATCCTATCAATCAACTAATAGACGCTAAGACATTTTCTAATTAAGTTTGGGTTTGAATAACATTTCAGCTACTACACCCTAAGCATCATACCAATATATTGTAAGGTTATCAATATTCAGCATGCTACTACTCCAAATCTTACTACACTGATAAATCAAAAGTACAGAGACAACACTAGTTCAACTACATCTTCCTTAATCATACAAGCCACAAGAAATGAAACCTATAAATATTAACTAAATGACTTCATTCATGCTAACCCCAACTACTAGGGGAACCATCAAGCACTAACATAATTTGAAAAGCAAGCCAATCTACCAAGTTCAGTAACTGACAACAGA
The DNA here is from genome assembly GCA_036346255.1 of Ampelocalamus luodianensis. Classification (NCBI taxonomy): domain Eukaryota; kingdom Viridiplantae; phylum Streptophyta; class Magnoliopsida; order Poales; family Poaceae; genus Ampelocalamus; species Ampelocalamus luodianensis. The sequence goes on from CM070633.1 coordinate 44,405,082, forward strand.
GGAAACACAATATGACAACAGAGAAAAACATACAGGGACTAGCAACTACTTGCTTCTAACCTCAAACCCAAAACTTTATCATACAAGAGCTTGAACTAATGAACAATCACAAACATGATTAACAACTATTACACAGGTTTTAAGGGAATGGGCCCCACTGTTAGTGAAACAGCAGAGGGCAAAACCGAAGAACAGAGGAGCTCGGGCGGCGCTGGACCTGGAAGTCGTCGCCGACGAAGGAGTGGCGGCGCGGGCTGTGCGACGGCCAAAATGGGTTGCTGGAGAACTGCTGAAGCTGAAAGTGGTCTTGAGGCGGCCGGAGATGCACGGTGGCGACGCGGCGACGGAGCACGGCGGCCGGCAGTGAGGGTGACAAGGTGCGATCGCACGCAGAGGAAGACGATGAAAACTAGTGCGCGCGCGAGCATCGTGGAGGCTCCAGAACTCACCGGAAATTGCCGATGACGGAGGGTAGTCGGAGTGGCCGGCGACGAGAGCTCGGCGGCGCAAGGCGGTCAACGACGGCAGAGCCCGAGGTGAACGAGAGGGCGTGTGAGTGAGCGGAGAAGGAAGGTGGAGTCGAGCGATGCTCACCGAGCGAAGAATCGAGCTGAGCTCACCGGAGAAGACGCGCGGAAGGAGGCGGTTCGGCGGACTTGAGAAGAAGGAGCGCGCGCTCCACAAAGGACGGAAACTCCGAATTTCTTGAGGGTTCGCTTCCACGGGTGCTAGGCACACCGTGACGCTTCTCGGCGATGACCGAGATCACCGAGCGCGACGCTCGGCTTTGAGCTCCGCGGCGGAAGTGGGCAGAGGCGAGAAAGAAAACGAGAAAGAAGAGTGCTCGATCGCTAAGAAGGGGGAAGACGGAGGCGCGAGGTGGAGGCGGTAGGGCGGTGAAAAGACCGGTGAGGCGAGGTGGCGGCGTGCATGCGGCGCGGCCGGCGCGAGAGCGCGGCGAAGCGCGCGCGGAGCCGGCGCAATGACGTGGCGGGAGGACTGCAGTGGGGCCGCATGCCGCCGAGGGCGCAACGAGTTGGAGTCCGGATTGATCAAGAAGATGTCGAACGTTCGATCTGAGATAAACGGACGGGATCAACTGATGCAATCGGACTGGTCGACTGCATCGGGTGCACGTGAGCCGCACAATAAGCATCGGACGGTCAGCAGCGCTCGGGCTCGTGCTTGGGTTCGGCGCCGATGCGGTTGGGTCCAGCCAAGACAAGCGGTCCGGTCGGAGTTTAAGTCGGGCTCGGGTCCGAGCCCACCAACGAGTGTTTCGATTTGAAAACAAAAGGGGCAGAGAAGGTTTGAGAAATTTTTAGAGATAGCTCCAGAGCTCCAAAAATTTTGAAATTTTTATGGTAGCTTCCTGGGACAGAGGACATCCTTGTGTAAATTTTCCAGGAATTTTCATACATTAGATTTCTCCCAAGAAAATTCACAAGCTGCTGCCTGAGGGTTTGACCAGAATTTGGAATAGTTTGACTTGCTCTTTTGAAATAGCAAATAAAATCTAAAAATTGTGAAATAATTCAGGGAGGTAGATAGGATGATCAAGATGATAGGAAAATTATTTGCAGAGGATGATCACAAGTTTGAAAGCTAAGAAGTTGTTGACAACAATTTCCAATCACAAGAATTTAATTCTAAAAATTGGAAATTGCTTATGGAAAATTGTAGAAACTTTCAAATGATTTCATGAGGCAACAAAAGTTTTTATTCCTCCTCAAAATCTTACATTTGAAATACAAACCCTAAGTTAGGGCTGTTACACAGATCAGGGAATCGGTAACTTTCCGGTGACATAATGTTTTTCGCTTGTATGTAACACCCTATTCTATCTCTCTTCCAAACGGCCGCTACAACTACATGGATTTGGGAAACACATCCCTTGACATTGTGTAGCAATATCACGGTGCTATAGTATCGTGACATTGCGTAGAAGACGTTGGATCGAAAAGAAAAAGATGAGATTGCGTTTCGCAATTGTAGCAATTGATTTGAACCGTTTTTCCTGGATCCGATGGCTCAGATCTACCGAATGTCACAGCGTTGTGCTCCTCTGCCATTGCCAATGCAATGACAGAGGATGCCAATTCGTGGATTTGACCCTTGGCACGTGCGCTCACACAAAGAAAAGGAAAAAAAGATTTGATACTAATCTCCCAAGTCCTAAGAGCATCTACAATAGTTTGTTTCTTAGCTTATTACTAAGATGAGAGAGAGTACTCAATCTAATAAAAAGTAACAAGCATTCCAATGAATTATTTCTTAAGCTTGTATCTAACTTTAATTGCTACAAGTGTGCACGATGATTCTTGATATCAACAAAACGAGTTTTTAAGGAACAAGCAAGTCTTCAACAGCTATTTTGTTGTTTTTTGTATCTTGGTATCAACAATTTGCTTGTTTCTTCGTCTAGAAACAAACTCACCTTCTCTCTTCATCATCTCTCATCCACATCATCAAAATACTGATGTGTTTATCTCTTAATAACAAGTGACATAGACTATCTAGAAACAAGCTCACCTTTTCTCTCCATCATCTCTCATCCACATCATCAAAATACTGATGTGTTTATCTTTTAATAACAAATGACATAGACTATTGTAGATGCTCTAACTCGTCGTAGTTTCCTATAGTTTGCTACAGTGTTGGTGTAGCGACCCTTGCCTTTTCGAAAGCGAGTTCACCAGCACGGCAATGGCGCGCGCTTAAATACATTTCCCCACTCCAATCCCATTCCCACACCATCTCTCCTTCCATCGTTCCGTCTCCATGCCTCCTCGCCTTCCCTCCTCCGCCGCCCTCACTCCGGCCATCTCCGTCCACCTCCACACCCTCTCCACCGGCCGCACCTCCGCGCGCGCCGTTGCCCCCCACTCGCTCGACGGAATGCCGCGCCCGGATCGCCTCGCGCGGCTCCCCGCCGAGCTCGCGGGCTTCGCCCGTGCGCGCGCCGCGGGGCACGCGCTCAGCCAGTTCTCCTACGGCAACGCGCTCGCCGCCTGCGCCTCCGCCGTGGCCGGGCGCGTCGCGTTCGCTGAGCAGGTCTACTGCGCCGCCTGGAAGGACGGGCTCTCGGGCAACGCCTACGTCTGCAGCGGCATGGTCGACCTGCTCGCCAAGAGCGGCCGCCTCGGGGACGCGCTCAAGGCGTTCGCGGATGGCGACCGGGGGAGCGCGGTCTGCTGGAACGCGGTCATCTCAGGGGCGGCGCGGAACGGCGAGGACGCTCTCGCCGTCGAGATGTTCGGTGATATGGTTCGGGGGTCCTGTGAGCCCAACTCGTTCACTTACTCTGGGGTTCTTAGCGCGTGCGCGGCGGGCGCGGAGCTGGGCGTTGGGAGGGCGGTGCACGGGCTGGTGCTTCGGCGCGATCCTGAGTACGATGTATTTGTTGGTACGTCGCTTGTTAACATGTATGCAAAATGTGGTGATATGGGCGCTGCCATGAGGGAGTTCTGGAGGATGCCAGTCCGGAATGTGGTTTCCTGGACCACCGCAATGGCTGGTTTCGTGCAGGAGGAGGAGCCAGTAAGTGCGGTGCTGCTGCTCAGGGAGATGGTGCGGAGCAGTGTGGCGATTAACAAATACACAGCTACGAGCATCTTGCTTGCGTGCTCCCAGATGTCTATGATACGAGAGGCTAGCCAGATGCATGGCATGATCATGAAGACAGAACTGTACTTGGATTGCGTTGTCAAGGAGGCTTTGGTTTGTACATATGCAAATATTGGGGCTATTCAGTTATCCGAGAAGGTGTTTGAAGAAGTTGGCACAGTAAGCAACAGAAGTATCTGGTCAACTTTCGTATCTGGGGTTAGTACGCAGAACCTACTGAGATCAATTCAGCTGTTAAGGAGGATGATTCGTCAGGGTCTAAGACCAAATGACAAATGCTATGCTTCTATTTTCAGTTCTGTTGATTCAATTGAGTTTGGCAGACAACTGCATTCCTCGGTCATAAAAGATGGGTTCGTTCATGGTGTTCTTGTGGGCAGTGCACTCTCCACCATGTACTCTAGATGTGATGATGTGGAAGATAGCTACAAGGTCTTTGAAGAGATGCAAGAACGGGATGAAGTTTCATGGACAGCAATGGTTGCTGGTTTTGCAACACATGGTCATTCAGTTGAGGCATTTCGATTGTTCAGGAATATGATTCTTGATGGTTTTAAGCCTGACCATGTGTCATTGTCTGCCATTCTTTCAGCTTGTAATAGACCAGAGTGCTTGCTCAAAGGGAAGGAAGTTCATGGACACATCCTTCGTGTCTATAGAGAAACTAAATCCATTAGCCATTGTTTTGTTTCCATGTATTCCAAATGTCGAGAAGTACAAACAGCTAGAAGACTTTTTGATGCAACTCCATGCAAAGATCAGGTCATGTTGTCTTCAATGATCTCTGGATACGCAGCAAATGGTTTCAGTGAGGAGGCAATCTCACTATTTCAGCATATGGTGGCAACCGGTTTTCAGATAGATAGGTTTATATGCTCGTCTATTCTTAGCCTATGTGCTGACCTAGCAAGACCATTCTATGGTAAACTATTACATGGGTATGCAATTAAAACAGGCATACTGTCTGATCTTTCAGTAAGCAGTTCACTTGTGAAGGTGTACTCCAAAAGTGGCAACATGCATGATTCTCGTAAAGTTTTTGATGAAATAAGTGCCCCAGATTTAGTTATTTGGACAGCTATAATTGATGGATATGCTCAGCATGGAAGTGGTCAGGATGCTTCGGAGATGTTTGATTTGATGATTAGGCGTGGAGTAAAACCAGATAATGTTGTACTAGTGAGTGTTTTATCTGCTTGCAGCCGTAATGGTTTGGTTGAAGAAGGCTTTAACTATTTTAATTCTATGAGAACTGTGTATGGGGTTGAGCCAGTGTTACATCACTACTGTTGTATGGTTGATTTACTTGGTCGATCTGGGAGGCTTACTGAGGCAAAATGTTTCATTGAGAGTATGCCTATGAAGGCTGACTTGATGGTATGGAGCACACTGCTTGCTGCTTGCAGAGTTCATGATGATGCTGTACTTGGACGATTTGTAGAAAATAAGATTCGTGAAGAAAAATATGATTCAGGGTCTTTTGCAACTCTGTCGAACATTCTTGCAAATTCTGGAGACTGGGAGGAAGTAGTGAGAATCAGAAAATCGATGAAGGGTGTCAAGAAAGAGCCTGGATGGAGTATGGTGTAAGAATTGAAATGCATCAAGATATATATACATAAAAGAAATTGGAATGCAGCACAGTACATAGAAACATGTGTTTCATGAAGTGTGCTGGCACGTGATCAACTATAGAGATCATAGTACCTTGACTGGAGATTTGTATTCTGACCAAGACATATTGCAGAGTATGTTCATGCTTAAAACTTCCTATTTTTTAAAAGATTTCTTAATTGAATTCCTCCAAGCTATTAGTAAATGTACGACTATCTTAACTGACTTGAAATGATGACATATCATCTTAGGGAAATTGGAAAAGAAAGAGCACCAGTTGGTTATATGTAAGCAATGAACAGGATGTCATTGATATTAAATGAACTCTTGAGCCTTTTACACTGTTTACTGGACTTTGCACTGGTAATTTGTGCTGAATCTTTTAGGCATCTTAATAAACTGATCAGTGTTGTTTGTTCCTTTCCACTGATGGTAGAACTGAACTTTTTAGGCTCCTTGCTGTACTTTTATTATTCGCTTTATGATGGTTGCATACTTGCATACTTGACATTTAGGGCACACCCCTAATTCTCAGTAAAAGTATAAGGTATTCATAATACGAAAGAACTCGATATATATAACCAAGCTATTCTTCTCTCTGTTAGCTTATCTGTTAACATGGGCATAGTTCACATGATATAAACCTAACTGAAAATGTACAATGGTCGGTCTTTTGCTAACAGAAATGCTAACAAATGAAGATAGCTCTTGGTGTCATATATCTAACTATGCATAATATTTTTCTGTAGAGCAGCTATTGGACATCTCCGTGGGAGGTTGGGGGGCAAGGGAGAGACTCGCATGGCATGTTGCATGCCCAATCATCTGAAGAATCTAGCCCCAAATCAAATGGGAATTTTATTTTTCGTGGAATTCCACACCCATTGCCCGTACTGTATCCTTTACCAGGTTTTCTTGTATATGGATCATCATCCCTATTTCCAATGCTTCCATTTGTGTCTATAACCCGATCAACTGCATATCCATTGAATGGTTCAGGCTGTCCAAACTCTGTATTTGGCGAGGCTTCATTCATGCTATTGATTATTCCAGGGGCTGTGCTGAGAAGCACTGCTGTGACATCCAACGACTTCTGCAGAGATTGTGTTTCGAATGGCAAGATGATTGGACCGCTATGGATGTATTTGTCTGATAGATTAGTTAAAGATGCACTGCAGTTGAAGTTTATGACTTTACATGAAGAGCTATCTTGTGAACTGTTGAGCTTCTGCTGCTGCCGCCCGTGCAACCACTGTTGGCTATTGAACCGATTAGCAGGTATTGGAACTTCCGCTGAGCAAGAGGAGCTTTCCAAAGCAAAATGTGAAGCTTGTATGGACTGCAAAGCAGATAACAGATCTGGCTCTGTTGTTGCAGTTGATTGAGGACCCCAGGAGTGAGATAGTGCTCTTTGTGCCATAGAACTAGGCTTTTTAAATATCCTACAAATAGCCCAGGCATCCTGTTCGACAAAGAAAAGGATCAGAATAATACGATATATCTGTTTTTTTAATTATAGCGCTATAAGTATTAAGTAAATACTCTGAATAAAATGCTTACATTGGCTGGAATGTTTTTGTCTATTGGTATTTTAGGAAGTGATGGATCAGTGAGTGAAGGAAGCCTGAACTCATGCATCATCCAATCAGTCTTGATCCCTTTTGCTGCTCTCCCTTTATAAAAGACGAGCGACTTCTTCAGGCCTATGCACTTGGTTCCCTCAGAAGAGTAAATGGGCCTATCTGTTCCTGTTGCTTTCCAGAATCCAGCTCCTGTGACTCTATTTGGTCTAGCACTATTCCGATACTTCCGGTCCCTTGGGCAGTAGAAATACCATTCTTTCTCCCCAGAACTTGCAAGCTCTATCCAAGAGCAAGATAATATATAAGACATTCAGAAAGTAAAGGTGAATAAAGCAAGGCAATGAAGTAACGTTGCAGAAATTCAAGGAGGATAACAATATTCTTCTGATGAGAAGGTTCTAAACTAGGTCTCCATGAACTTGAAGATGAACAGATAGGTCAAAGTACTAGTTGAAAAGCCACTGAAACCAACTCTACTATGTTTTGCCGCTTTTTCTACCTTTTATGCTTGCTACTGTATTTGGAACTCTTTTACATGCATGCACACAATCTTGTATCTCTTATTCGTGGTGATGGTGTCGAAGTCTTCATCTTTCCTCTGAGTAGGATCTGAACTTACAGGATTGACCATGGCCTTTTGGTTCACCTGATGCTTGAAATATTGCTGTAAGTTTGTCCAACTTTTTTGAAGAATAGGACTCAAGTGGTTGAGACTGAGAGGGAGATAATTCTTTCTGTTATGTTATTCTTAGGTAACTTGCATATGGATAACTGTGAAAACTGGTTTCTCAAAGTAAGCTATGCAAAAATATAGTTCAGATTTATATAGTGGATGTCTAGATGATGAGACCAAGTGCTAGGGCTTTAAATTTTTTTCCTGTGCATTATTTGGTTGAAATAAGATCGTTGTAGTGGAATACTTTTCAAATCCTAATTTATCCTCATGTGGAGCATAATATCTGGAATCTGCATGTTAATAGATAGAGAAACTGTCTTCCATTCGTTCTGTTGATGGAGAAATATAAATTAGTATCTGCAGGCATTTTATTTGTTACTTTGAGAAACAAGCCTTCACAAGATTGAGGTTCCTCATGGTCTATTCACAAATAAATAAGAACAAGAAGTACATAGAAAGTAGCAGCTTACTTGGAAGATCCCATGGTTCATACTTGTAGATGTCCAGCTGCCTGATGAGCTCAATGGAAAGGGGTTTTTGCTGAATCTTTCTCTTGAGATAAAAACTGACCAGCTCTTCATCTGTGGGATGAAACCGGAAACCAGGCAGAAGTACCTCCTCTGACTTGTCCATATCACTTCTCTCATCCATAACTCACAAGGGTGAAGCCTGATACAGGTTACACTACTCTTTGTACTACTTATGTGGATGTAGTGAATGGTTTTAGCATCGAAGTTGCTCAGGTGAAGACAAACTTGCGAAGTCGTCTCTCTATGCACACACTATTATCATATATATGCTTTGTTTGTGCTTGTGCAAATATGACAACTCTTATAACACACAACTGTCTAATACAGTGCAGGAACTTATCAACCCAGAGAAAAAGACAGTGGACGGTTCGATGGACCAAAATGTAAGAGGTGGGAACGAGGAAGAAAGACGAATGCAGCGAGTGTAACTTGAGGACATGAGATGAGAAACTAGTGCTTTTATAATTACTCTTTAAGATGAATTGTGTTTCAGTTAGATGAACCTTCCCAAATCCTCCTACTATACACCTTGTATTCCGGGTCATAAACGTTAGTCGAGAAGGGGAGGTTCACATATACTTTACAAAAGAAACTACAGCTGCTTAAACATGACTAGATGAGCCACAATTCTGAAGGTCTCCTTTCATTAAAAAAAGTCTTATATTCCTTCTCTCTTTGAACCTATTTGACTTATTTAATCAGGGATTAGTATCTCAACGAAGACAAGCTTAGCACCACCTGGGGATTATCAGTCCCTTTCAATTCACACCTAGAATTATAATCTAGCACAACCTAAACAACCCTTCAACAATACTCTTACAACAGTAGTCGCATCGATTAAGCTGAACAGTTTTTTTAATTATGCGTTGGAAGTTAAACACTTCCCAATACATTGTATTATGCACTAATATTACAATCCCAAAGTGTCTTAAATTCTTGTTAGATTCATTCTGCGCAAGAATATGAAGACATTCCTTCACTCTCTGGTTTAGAAAATCGCTTACCATATGATTGTTTTACTTTGCAGCACTGTCAGCCCCCGACTGATTTGGTCCTCGGTATAGCAACTTTGGATAGCCTATTCGTACTGTTAACGTCATTGATGTGACAATAGATGTACACTGACTAGTAGTGAATTTGAGATTGAAGTGTTTTTGTCCTCAACCTGCAATAGCTTAACTAAAAGTTGGAGCGCTGTTAAAAACTGCATTAATTTATATCAGAAAACTTTAGCGGCCAATGGATATGCACTCAGAAACAATACTTTATTATCTCACTATAGCGATGGCCTTAGGAGTATAATTGCCCTTGATATTTTGTGAACTAACGTATAACTCACTGCAAACTGTTTTGACGGTAGCTTATTGTAAACCTACCATTAGTGACAGCGTATACCATTAAGAATGTACTGTCACAGACGTGATCTTTGTAATTTTTTCATGGGACTTTCTGGAATGTGGTTTTTCCACATGTACATATAGGTATATGTACTATAACCATCAAATGTGCCTCAAGATTGAAGGAAAATTTCAAAATTCAAACCACCACCCCATCTTCTAAACATTGAATATGTCTTGCACGAATCTTGATGTACTTTTGAGGGCTAAGATAGTTACACGTGGTTTTGCATTTTTGGACTTTCTGCAATCTTTCTGATGCGTAGGATGTGGTTGTAACCCTGCATGGGTCATGGGTGTCAGTGTGACCATTCCTATGGCTTGAAGACAAAATTTTGGCCGTGTGACCAAAAACTCATCAAAAAAACCTCAGAACATTTCCCATGCCTCCCCAATTTCAGGCAGGGGATTAATAACCCAGGTAGTTCCATTCTTTGGGATAACAATCGTGATCTCGTTTGGAACACTTCTTGTCTTCTACCATGACCCAAACTGGGAGATGGCTTGGGCCAAACCCTTCAAAAACAAGCCTTCTCTATCTCTTCTTGCTTTCTTAGTTTCTTAGTTCTTGGAACATTAGAGACCTATGTTGCCTGTGTTGACAAGATCCGTTCTTGCCAAATGGAGCTAGCACACGTTTGAGTTCTTGTTTAAGTTGTGGAGTATGCGAGTATTTTTGCAACTTTTGTGAACAACTTGCTAAGAAAGAGAAAACACCAACAAATGCGTGTTTAGGACTCCGTGTAATCTACATTATGGTACTCTTATGTTTTCCAACTTAAGCGATATGTTGCACGAAGGAGGCTTGTACCTTCTATACTTTGATACAAAGAAGTCACAGTGCTTGCAGCTAAAGCATTGTCTTGGAACAATGTTTTAGGTTATTAACTGGACAGAAACATCGGAGGGCCCTTGATCTACTGTTCTTGAGAAAGACCACAAAAATGTTATTCATACAAATATTCCATCCCTTATATCTTAGGATGATATAAGAAATATATAGTCACAAAAAGGCAACTTCACTCGTGTGAGCTCGGGAAAATTATTAACGGTGTAAAAGTGTAAAAATGGACTTATTTCGTGTGTTAACAACTCTGGTACCGGATTACATTCACATTTATAAAGCAGGTTAAATAAGAGTCTTGTGAGAGCTGCTTAGGATGCATAATAAGTTCATGTATGAAAGTAGTTTTTTTTTAAGAAATGAAAAGCAACTCGAACTTTTTTTTTTTTTTGTTGCACATTCTGACATTCCTTCTGTTGCAAGTTGCAACAAGAACTTACCTTTTGAGCGATCAAGTGATGCCAGCAAAACATACAAAAGAATTGTCCTACCACGGAGAATGTCCCCAAGGTTGCATCTGAGAATTTACTATCTTGGAAGGAGCATTTTTCAAACATCCCCATCATTTCTTTGTCCATGCACACTCACAGAATTTACATTACACTGCTTCCAAATCCTACAGGCCCTCATGACCGTTACAGCGATGGAAATGGACTGGCCCAGCAAGGAACATCTGACATCCGGATAATATAATGAAACCAAGCCATTAGCATCATTTTTTCCTTGAATTAAGTTACCAGATAAGACAGCAAGCCAGACTGCAGATCAATCATATAGCAAAGAACAATAAGCGAATCTTGGCGCATATTCACAGTTCCCTCCATTCACACAGAAGTTCCAAAGGAAAAAAGAAAGAAAAAACCTAGTGAGAATGGGATATGAAGAAGAGGTAGAGTCCAATTGGTAGAAGTTTACTAAATACACCTAGCAATGTATGAACAGCCACTACCAATGGCAGGGAAAATCCCTTGAGCCAACCTGAAAGCTACTTACAGACACAAGAAAGTACAATGTATTTGTCTGATGGAACATTTCCCATCTGATAGGTTCCCAGTAGTATGAACTATGAAGGGAACAACATACACAATCTTGTTTTGGTAAGACATCTTATCTTGAAGATTGCAGTGTTAGATATTCTTTTCTAGTTCATGGAGAAAGAATACAGTGGAAGAACTTTCTGATCATGTTTTAGTTTTAACGATGGTCATATGTTAAATTTCTAACTAGAGTCTTTGACAACTCAGCTCTCAGCAGGGTGTACAAATATGAGCAACGCTTCGAGTCATGATTCATGATACACACACGGTATATCTGTCTATGTCTTCAGTGCATGCATGCATTAAGGTATTCAGGTCATGCTTATTACATGAAGAGTTTCAAAGATAAATGATGTACCGTAGAATTTCTAAATATGCAATCACCAATTATGCTGACGAACTAGTAAAAAGACATTTTACTGATATTCAACACGATTTGTTACTGTAAATGAGGTTACTAGAAACTGTGGTTCATCTAATAAAGGGAAGGCCCTTTTCTTGGACATGTATATAATATAAGAGAACATTTTACAACATAAGATGTGTAACTACATATATAGAGAACATGGGAAAAGACAATTAATTAGTCTTATTAAATTGCATATAGGTACTCTGTTAATTATTTAAAGGAAAGGCATATATGCTTCTGTACAAGCATTCTGATAACACGCAGTTATGCTATATACTTGTACATCACGTGTGCTACTCAGATAATCAGTTGCTGGAACTTCTGTTTTGCATAGCCTTAAATTAGCTCATTTTAGATAAAAATAAATGCTGATGTTTTCCTGGCAGTTTATTTTGACAGTAACAGGGAAACATAAAATTGCCTACTTGGAAGTACATACTGAACACTGAACAGCAAAATAAAGGAGGGCCCGTTATTCTTTTCAGGTGTTTTTGCTGAAGTTATTAAAGCATATGCACAAAGACACAGACTGATTGGTTGAAGCCTTCAAGATGCCCCCAAGAGCTCCTTGATATCATACCCTTGCAGCTAAAGCAATAGAAAATCACATGTCAGCTACATCTTACTACTCACAACATATATGCCAGAGCACACCATCGAGAAGAACCAAATATACAGAGAGATGGTAACGGGCAGGAAATAGGTGCCCCTGCTCATGCGCAATACTCTGCGTGTTAACCGATGCTAGATTTTAGTAGAGGAGAGGAGATATTTTTGTTATTCATAACTGTGCATCTTATTCATTACTGAGAATATATATATATATATATATATATATATATATATATATATATATAGTAACTACTCGGAGTAGAGTATTATATATATATATATATATATATATATATATATATATATATATATATATATATATATATATATATACTATGCAAAGTTAGATATGTATAGCATATAAAATGTTATTAATAAGATATACAGAATCTACATATTTTTAAATATAATTTATATTATATATTTATATAAATTTAAGGTAAATGGACTTATTTTGGTTCTAGACTATGCAATAAGTCAATAAAGTAGTTGCTGATCATATAGATTAACAATTTTGTTTTCCCAATAGATTGCAAGGCAAATACGCATGTGTTATATGAATGTATCAGGTTATCAACCTATGAATGAACCTACGAAATATTTTTTTGGCAAAGTATGGAATGTTGAGGTAATATATGTTGGTGATATGCCCTAAAGGCAATCATAGCGATGATTGTATCACGCATATGTTTATTAGTTATAGAATAAATGTTATTATGTTATTTGGATGAATTATCATTTATAAAGATTAACAAGTATGTGACTTGTTGGTGAAGCTCTTTAAGTTAAATGATATCATTTTAAATGTATCCCTGGTCAGAACACTAGTGATTTATCGACCAGCACATGTATTGATTGATGGTCATGTTTCACCGATCATGGATATGGAGATATCAAATCAATAATGTGAACACATGTTAGAGAATATGATGTTGGATTGACCCACCTTAAGATACTATTGAGATTGTTATGGTTTTGTGTGTCATCAGTTGGTCTCATACAATGATAATGTATAATCTTTAGACCTGATATCAACATGGTTTCCTATATGTGTAATAGTACACTTAAAGGTTGCCAAACGCTACTCCGTAACTGAGTGGTTATAAAGGTAGCTTCCGGTATGGTATGAAATATGCGGAGGGATGTGATTAATTGGATATGAGATTTGCCCTCTTCCTAACATAACAAGAGAAATATCTCTCGAGCCCCTTGATGTGGTCGGATAAAGAAAGTACATGGTCGTAGCACTAGTGGTCGAAGAGTCGACTACATGAAGTTATCCATCACGAGATCGAGAAAGTATTGAATAGTCCATGGATGACAATTATCCCACCTGGAGTTCAACCAGATATCGTGAGGTAAAGGGTGAATACGCAAGCAGGTCGTTCAGTCCGACCAGATACAAAATGGCCTTATGGAGATACTGATTGGTCGTAAACTAGTCGGACATGATCACTATCTGGTTGACGAACTAGTCGTAAGGAGTTACGAACTGGTCATGACTAAATAGAACTTGTCGTATGGAGATACGAGCTGGTTGTAAGTGATAAGGACTTGGTCGCAGATCATATTGCATAAGGTTCATCCGATATAATATTTATGTGTATTCGAAAATCGTTATGTCCTGCTAGGAACCGCTAATGATTTGTAGTCGAAAAAGAGTTTCGAGTCACAACCGATTACGCATTAACCTACAAGATCACATACTTAACGGATTAGAATAAACGAGTTCGGATAGGATATAAAGGGATGCATGAGGTTGTGATGACGTAAGAGTTGCTCCACCAAAACCCTAGCCGCCATCTTTTCGAAGGCCCTACCGTGCCCGTTGGTACTAACACAACGACGTACGACGTTCCACCACTGGACATGTGGATACCGTAGAGGCGCCGCTGCAGTTGTTACTGTGCTGATCAAGGACGATCCACGACCTACGTAAGGAATGTCATAGGTTGCTGGAGGAGACGATCGTTGCCGAGGACGTTGGATGATCGACTACGACCACTACATCGACACGCTCGACACTGAATCAGGCTGCTCCAACTCTTTTTGCGCTACACTGCGCGTCTCGTGCTAACGATTTATGATCTCTTGTTTGCATAGCTTCTAGGTTTATATGGTAGAATTTTTGAATTATCAGCTAGTATACCTATTCATATCCCTTCAAGATATGCATTTCTGATACAAAAATGTTTTATTGTCTGATTTTTATAAAAACGATTTTGTAGGTAATGGTATTCTCATTATATTTGTTATTTTTGTGTAAAGAGTAGAAATCTATTTAAGAAAACGAATAATTACAACGAAGCAAAACTAAATTTACATATTTTAAGTTATGTAATTTATATAATATTTCATGTGTAAATATATAAATTGAATTGGATTTTTGTATGCAAGATACGGCCCATGTAGAACAAACATGTACCGGCTACACAGTCATGGGCAGTCATGGGCATGTATTTATTCCTAATAGATGAACGGGCAAGCCCATTAACGGCGTGAAGGTCTCTAGGAACTGGGAACATCATCGCAACAAAATACAATTGCTAATGAGCTGCGGGCACAGAGTGCTACTGACTGCACAGCTGGAAATCTGACTATAGTACGAGTAAATCGGATGGTTTAAATTTTGAGTGCTTTCTAAGAGCAAAACACTCAAATTTTCCCTTGACACCTATGCAAATTCGATTTGCGGTTCAGAGAAGTGAAAAAGCAACAGGGGTCAAATGTCTCATAATCTTTGACATCACAATGGCAGAAGGATTTCAAGTACTCTAAATGCAACAGTAATATCCTTGACATACTAAATCATTTAGCAACATCACCATCAACAAAAATATATTTCCTTGTTTACAGAACAACATCTCACTTCCATTTCAAACAGTTCTACTTTGAGGCTGTCTTGTCTTTGGTTTTCTGTATTTTCAAAACTTTCTTCACAATCTTCTGCTCTTCAACCAAGAAAGCACGGATGATCCTGCAAGGCAATATAGATCGCATGAGATTACATACATGACAGGTTTGGGGTAATCACATCAAGATGTTTAAAATTATTTGCTGACCTTTCTCTAACAGCAGTTCCAGAGAGCACTCCACCATAGGCACGGTTCACAGTCCTGCGGTTCCTAGACAACCTGGATCTTTTGTACTCAGCAGGCCTGAGGTGGGGAATCTGAAATTTGAAGTTGCTGTGTCATGAGTCATAAAGTTGAAATATTGAAGGTGTGCAGCAGAATAACAACGTAAATTTGGTAAGATGGATGCTTTTCCTGAAACCTAATCTCACTGTACATAAAACATTCATAACAAAGACACAAAAACAACCATTTTCAAAAAAGAATGTTCACCAGATGAGTGATAGAACTGTTCAATTATTACAAAGAGAACTAAAATTGTTTTACCGTTGAAGTACATTTTCTTTAATTGTTACAACAAAATGAGGACGGTATGCATTTTGTAGAGCGTAGCACAGTTTTGGACTAATGCAAAGTGTCACATCAACCAATAGTCCAATACAAGTTAGAAGACAATTTCTACCCCTACCAACATGGTGACAGCAGCAGTTGACCTGATGCTCACATAAAACAAGTTCTGACTGACAAACACCACATAAACATAGGGGTGGATAACGAGCTGACACGGCTCGGCTCGGTAAAGCTCGTTAAGAAAATGAGCCCAGCTCGGCTCGGCTCGTTAAGCTAACGAGCAGAAAACCAGGCACGGCTCGGCTCGTTAAAAAACTCGAACTCGGCTCATTAGGCTCATCAAAAACAGTAGTCCATATCACAAAACACCCATACAGATCACAATTCACATGTTCACAATCATCAATAAACATCTATAGCATTGCAGGCTGGAAACACTAATAGCACAACTAAAAAGAACATCAATCAATTGCAAATATTCCGATCGATTACCAGTTCATATACGCATAATGCATTTCATGACAAAGGGGAAAAACAAAACAATCCAAACATCTAAGCATTCAAGATTGGCAGCAACCAGCAAGAGGGAAAAGCTGCTGCATCAGCTCAGCTGCCCATCGTGGAGCTGCCCATCGGGAGGAGGAGAGTGGCGGCGGCAGCTCGGGGTAGGCTGAGGTAGGAAGAGGGAAGAGGGAGGAGGAGCGGCAGCGTCTGGCTCGGGAGGAGCTCGGGGCGGAGGGACGGCGCCGCATGGGAGGAGGACGAGGGGCGCCAGCGGGGGAGGAGGATGATGAGTGGCGCCGGTGGGGGAGGAGAAGGAGGAGGGGCGTCGGCGGGGGAGAAGGAGGAGGAAGGGCGCCGCGTGGGGAGGAGGAGCAGGGGCGGAGATGCAGGCGCGAGGAGGGCGGCGGCGGCAGGGGAGGAGGAGGAGGGGGTCGGCGCGGGAGGCGGAGGCGGCGCGGCTGAAGAAAGGGAATCGAGGGGAGGGAGGAGGAGGTGGTCGGCGTGGGAGTGGGAGGCGCAAGGAGGTGGGGGGAGCGGCTTAGGGTTGGCCGCTCGGCTTGGGGTTGGTTGCGGGGTGGGGGGTGTGGTGTTGGGCCGCCTGGCCTGTGGTGTGGTGGCTCGGCTGGTGGCCTGGTGCTAAACGAGTTGATTTTCCTAACGAGCTAAACGAGCCAATTCGAACTCGGCTCGTTAAGAAAACGAGCTAAATGACCAGCTTGGCTCAGCTCGTTAAGGGAACGAGTTCGAGCCGAGCCGAGTTGGCTCACGAGTTTCGGGCTTTTTTTCCACCCCTACATAACATAGCAATAGTAAAAAATCAATCTCCATGGGCACATTTGAAACAATCAGATTGATAAAGATTCAATCTGAATTTATAATAGTAAACTAAACTCGGAAGTTGGAACACATGAACAAAAGGAAACTAGCATGCACTAAACACATATGAACAATAAAAAAATCAAGTTTATATAGCACCACAAGAGGCAAACAACCATGGTTAAACCAATAACATAGATAATATGATCAAACCAATGAGGAAAATGCAGCAGTGATATCCCAAAATTCCTGCTGCACAACTACAGCAGCATCAGCCATAGAATAACTAGAATTTGCTGCAGCAAATACATAATAAATCGGATGTTCCTTAACTGTCAACTACCAAGTAAATCGAATCCACACCAAATGCATCATTTCCTAGCAACAAAAGATGCAAAATTAGAGAGCACCAACACCTAAAATCAATTTGGTGCCTGATAAGCCCGACTAGCCATCTACTAATTGCACACTCCACCACAAATTCCATCAAACTTTGTGTGCTAAGACTACCCCAGATGCTAAACATCATAAAGCAACACTACATGAAAGTAAAGTTGATACCAGTTACTAATTCCACTACATTTAGCACACCGATCCATCCAATAACCCCAAATCCTACCCCCGCCGCCATAACTGATTGAATCGTCAAATAGCCAACCATATCATCGAACACAAAGTGAAACAATCAAGAACTATATGACAGAAGCTAAGCTGAGCAGCCACTCACTCCCTGTATCTTCTTCCCGGTCACGGGGCACTTGGGCCCGCTCGCCCTCTTCTTGGTGTACTGGTACACGAGCTTACCACCTACAATCACAAGCCACAAACCGATCAACTAAGCGAAAATCTTAGCCGAAACAGCTCATGAAACCACCAAAAGATGTGGAGAAAAAAAAAAGATCCAAGAAAGGGGGGCTCCGGACCTGGGGTCTTGACGACCCGCGTCTGGTTGGACTTGGTGGCATAGCTGTGCCGCTTCCGGTAGGTCAGGCGTTGCACCATTTCGCCGCCGCTGCCGCTGCCGCCGCCGTCGCCACGTACTCGCCGGCGGATAAACCCTAGGAGGAGGCTAGAGGCTGGGCGAAAGGGTGGGGAGAAGGGAGCGAGCGCGTGGCGGCGTATACGGCTATAAATGGCGGCCTCGCGGGTCTTGACCTAGCGCCGACGGCTAGGATTCGCTTGATGAAGTAATAGGCTAGTGTACGACGGCCTCGATCTAGCTGGGCCGTATGGGCCGCGGCTAGGTAGCTCTAAGCCCAGTTAAGTGTTTTTATAAATAAAGCCCATTTAAATGTAGATGTCAAGGCTGAACAAGAGGCAAATGGCATGGCCAGTTGCACTGCGATCAACACATTATGTGTAGGATAGTCGACAAAGATGGCAGGGTTGAATGTAACAATAGCGATTCTAGTTTTTGTGATGGGTTGTATGATTTTTTTTAGACTTAATCAAGGAGCTTTACTTATGAACAGGAGTACACTCAGAGTTTAAACAAGCCAATAAAAAAATTCGGTATTACATTGAGCCACATACTGACATACACCAGTTTTTTCTCCGAAGACACTTGCTTAGTGCTATGAATATTGTGTGTATATATTAAGAGATCCAATAGGTATAGGATACATAGGGACACAAGTCTAAACTCTAATACAATAGGAAATACCACTAATACCCTTATATCCTTAACACCCCCCTCAATTGCAAGGCATATGCAATAGCATTGCATTTGAAAAGAGTTGACACTAAAATAGGAAAAATCCAAAATCCGTGTCTTCTTAATGTCGTCGTAGCATGCAGCTCTTGGAAAATATGTCGATAAAAGATCTTCTCCCATCCGGGGTCGTACGATAGCTCATAAAGCACAAGGTGCGGGAGCAAAGTCGACCGCGATAATATGACGAAGAAGATGATGAAACCGACAAAAATAGAGAAAATTGTCAAATCAAGCCGAATAGGAATAGATAGAAGCATAGCGGTGCAGATCGAAGCCCAAGACGGCGGTGGTGCAGTGCACAGAAGTGCAATAGAGTCACAGAGCACAGAAGCGACGGTCTTAAAAGCTTGGGGTAACGGATCTGCAACGACTCGAAGAAAAGAATAGCAGCTGCTGCCATGTAAAAGACAATTCCTATGCTTCTATGACTGACAATAAATTTGTGGACTTGCATGACTTCTATGACTGACAATAAATTTGTGGACTCGCATGACTGAGACGAACTCAGAGATAAAGTGGTACGGACTTGGATGAACGCAACGGAAGACACAAAGAAAGAAAAGACTCGAGCTAACTAGCAGCAGATAGCACCAGTAGTCGTAACAGCATGCAGTCCAAGAAGTGATGGCCACGGGCCACCCAACCAAACAAGGACCAGCAGCCCACCCAAAGCACCAACACCTCTCCACCCACACCAAACATCAATCCCAATCGGGCCAGTATCAAACCGAAGCCATCCCAACCATCTCCCTCTCTTCTTCTTCCCAAACTAAAACAAGCACCATTGGACGAAGGAGCCGACGCCCGAGGCCGAGAAGAAACTGGTGTAGAAGAAGCTGGCCGGCGAGGAGAAGATGGAGAAGAAAGGAGGGAGGTGGCGACGGCTCGGGAGGCCCGGCCGGGGGCGAGCTTTGGGAGCACACGAAGTAGAGGTGGCGACGACAACATTGATGGATCCGGCTCGGGCGGCCTGGGTAGGAGTTGTATCCGGCGACACGAATTCGGAGCAGCGGCGGGATCTCCTGAAGCAAAGGCGATGGCATCCTGTGACGGCTTTGCGTCGTCGGCAGCGGCAGCTCCACCGAAAGCTTCGGCATGTCGAGGCGGTGCCGGAGAGAAGCAACCGAAGGAGATGTGGCGGGCTGCTCCTCCCCAACACGAGCGAACCGGCCTGTCCAGATCCGATCTGGCAGACCGGTGGATGACGCCGCCGTCGATGAAGACAAGGTGACGCCGGGCGAGGAAGAGCGTCGGCGGCAAGTCGGGTGCCTACGTCGGCCTCGGCTGCGCGATGAAGAAACCCGAGTGGCTGGAGAGGACCAGGAGGCCCGGCCGAGGGTGAGCTTCGGGCGTGCAGCGTCAAGGCAAGTCGGGTTCGGGCGGTGTAGCTCGAGGCGATATGGAGTGGCGGCGCCATGGGAGGTCGAGCGGGGAAGCCGAGGCGGCACGTCGCTCATCTGGAGGAGCTCGATGATGAAGATGGGCTCTGCCTGCTGTTGACGCCAAGATTGCTTCTCAGAAGGCCACCCCTGGGAGCGAAGATCGATCTCTCCGGGGCAGCGGCAGTGGAGGCTAGGCGGCGGCTGCCGTGGCTACAGTAACGCTAACTCTAAGTTTGCCTCTCATACTATGTTATGAATATTGTGTGTATGTATTCAGAACCCAATGGGTAATATATATATATATATATATATATATATATGGTGCAAAGGGACACAAGTCTAAACCCTAATACAATAGAAAATACCACTAACACCCTTATATCCTGAACACTTAGCACATAAATGCGCCGCACCATTAGCCTCCCTTCAAACATAAACTAACTCAAAATTATCAAAAGCAGAGCGAAGCTCCTGCAGTCTCTATCCGAGTTTCCTCCCTCGTCCTCCAAAAGGTGGCCAACAAGGCAACAATTAACTATCAGTCTCAATATGAAGCTCCGAGCCAGTTGCATCTTGATCCCCTCTCGACATGCAAAGGCTTCCGCCGTTAGCGCATTTGGGATGTGGTCCAACCACCTCACTGCCGCCGTAACAAATTCACTTTGGTCGTTTCTAATCACAACCCTCACAGCACCATTCAGTGTTTGTATGATCTTGTCCTACCGATGTTAACTGCAGCAGCAGCAAAGTGATTCTTCTAGCTAAGTGATCTATCCGTGCGTCCAATGTCTAATGTATCGTCATGTCCTTAACTTTTGTGAACATCTTACATATTTCAGTTCGAGCTAGTGATAAAACTGACAGGGCCGCTCTGCTCCTGACATTTGATGGGCCGGGGCGAAACAGAAATAAAAGACCCTCTTTTGAACATATACAATATTCTTTTAGATAAATATATTTTAAATATAGATAGTTCGCTGTGAACTTACGCATCCACAAAGGATATATATTAAGGGTCTGTTTGGAACGCATAAATCCGTATGAGATAGTTTAATCTCCCGCACAGATCAAGGAAAATTCCCGCGTTCCAAACGTCCAGAGCAAAAATATGTTTTTAGTGTTTAGAACTCATACAAATCCCAAGTTTAAAACTTAAGTAAACCAAAAGTTTAATTGAATAAGATGACCGCACCCGATATGTGACTTACATATGTTAAATTACTTTGTTCTTTCCATGATTACTATGGAAATTTACATAATTTTTCTATGACTAATAATAAATATACATGATTTCTTTCTTTATAATTGGAATAGACGCTCTCACCAACAAAGTCATTCAAAAGAGTAGTATAAATATAAAAAACTAGCCCCCAAAAAAATATCATGAACTAGCATTTTTGACGGACTACACAATCTATAACATGAAGAGTTAATGAAAAACCAACTAAGCATGTTTGAAAATGGTACTATAGCTACATTGGGCTCAATTTATGCATGGACATAACAACAACTAGGGAAGGAAAATAGATATATGTTGTTGCTTGCGATGAATAATACTTGCTTTATCTACGATGTACAAAACTTAGACTCTAAGTAGTATTAACACAGTACTATAAGATTACATGTTAGGCCTTTGTAATTAGTAGATCATTCTTAAGTATATGCAGGATGGGCCCTCTGGGTCCGGAGCCATGGGCAGTCACCCCTCTAGCCCATGCCCAGGAACAGGCCTGAAAACTGGTTCTGGCAGGCTGTAATCTTGTCAGATTGCGTTTTGGAATTGATTGATGCGGTTCGTCATCTTCTGGCAGATTGCTATCTGAAATGACAGTTTTGATGCAATAATGAATGTCGTCGCAGGCCGATGTGCAATGTGGATTTCTGTAAAGTGCAGCCCGAATGTCAAAATTTTAAACTGCAATCTTAACGTGAACTTGTGAATTTTTTGATGCAATCTGTACCTCAGTTTCCATCGGGCGAGTCTACCGTGGGTGCTAATAGGTGTTCGAGCACCCCCTCCTTCCACCACCCCTAGGCCCTAGTACCCACTGAGGCCGGAGCAGTGAGCACCGGCGAGAGCTACCAGCGAGGTGCTTTGCGCCTGTGGCAGATAGAGGTTGAAGAATGTCCAATCGGACTGCCAGAGGTTGAAGACAGTCTGGCTGGGCCAGCCTGCCAGCCGTTTGGGCTGTTCTTGCCTTCTTGCCTCTTGCATTCGTGGAGATGGAGGCATGTGGCTTAAGGCCCAGTCAACTGCCAGCCCAAATCCAATCAGTCAATCAGAGAAGATAAGGTCTTGCACTCTCACTCTCAGGTCTCAGCCACACCGACACCCACACGCCCAGATTTGAGAGACGGAGAGAGACTCACTGAGGGGGAGGCGGTCGGCAACTCGGCAGCCTAGCTCGGCGGAGGGGGAGTGTGAGGACCCGGGGTATTTATCTCGTAATACTTAACCTTCCAAATGGTTCTAGTATTACCAATCATGGACATGTACTTCCTCGAATTGCAGTACACATACATCTTTACAAAATCATGCATCATTTCCATACAAGATTACAGTACCGAGTCTAGCAAAAGGCATACATAATAGAGTTATTATAAAATGGGCCGACCAGCCAAATGACACAAAACAACAGGAATAACAGCGGAAGCAAAATGCCATAAGATGGCGATAATAAAAGCCAATCGGTTTGCCAATAACCCACACGACAACCGACCGGGCCACCAAGCTAGTCGTCCAGTACGTAGTCCGTCTCACAAAAGCTAATCCCTTGGGGGTCAACCTTCTCTGCAACAATAAAGTAATGCAACTAAGTACAAAAATGTACATGCAAGACTTACGAGTAACAAGCTTATACATAGCTATATGCAAGCTGAAACAAAGGAGATGGTCATATGGTTCATTTTCAGCACAAAGCAAGTTTTCATTTGCAATAATGTAATAGATTGAAAGCGATTTAACAATATGTTTTTATTTGTTGAAATAACAGCGAGATAGTAATAATAACATAAATAAAAACCTAGAGGTGACTAACCCAATAGCCACCACAGCATAGCACGAATTCCCCATTCGTACCACTCAATTCAAGTTTTAATGAAAATATTATAGTCTAATTCTTGCACGACCTTACCAAGCATGTCTATAACCTGACGAGGTTATTCGAATAGATTTAACCCTGCAGGGGTTTACCAATGTACCCACATGTCAGACCGCATTTTTGTCAAGCTATTTAGCACACTTCTTTTGGTGTGCTGGCACAGCTAAGTCCTATGAGACGTTTTTCAATATTGTGTATTAACTACGAGTCGCCTGTATGGATAGAAACACATACGTTGTGTAGGAGTCATTGTAAAGCCGGGAGTCAACTACCCATAGAAAATAAAGCAACCGGACAACTACAATACCCTTGGTGTGGAGAACTTAGAAAGGATTTCACTCTCATGCACCCAACACATAAACATCATCCTCATTTTACCACAACACACACACACACACACACACACACACACACACACACACACACACATCCTCCTGTGACTCGGAGCCAACACATGCCAAAATACTAAGTCAAGAGAGGTCCCATATCCCTATCATGTGGTTAGCATGCAAAAGTGCTTGGATCAATGATACAAGTAATTCGGTCCTTGTTGACTCAGGCACTAACTATTCACACCTAAAAGTACACCATCTTACCATTATGCCCAAATCTAAAATATTTTATTTTCAGTTTTAGTTTTCTCAAAGTAACATAGTACAAGGTGCTGGACATAAAATCATAATAAGTTTTGTATGATCAAGATCATCGATAAAGTCGATAACCGCCAATTCTACCGTTCTAAGCATTTCTAAGCAACAACAACTCGTAGGCTGCAAGCTAAGTGATAAGGGATCATCCATCCAACGAACCCTAAATCACAGAGGACATAATCCTAGGCTCAGTAGTAGAGGATGAACATTTGCCTACAGATTATGCATCTAGAGAATCAACTAACCGAACAATAATTTAACTGCAAAATAGAGCATGCATACAAAGACTTTTCAAACAAGATATTAGACTTTGAAAATAATAGGAGCAACATGATCAAATAAATTGTAACATCTGTTTGCCTTACTGGAGATCATAGTCTTGCTGCAAAGGATCACTCTTGTACTCAATAAATTCGTCGGAACCTATCACAAGAACGAGAAACTCCAATAAGAACGACTAACACCGAAAAAGACTCAAAATCCAAAGTCAACCAAAATCCATGAAATTTACACAGCAGGTAGAGCATGATTTTAAATGAAATTAACAACAATAATCAATCGATTTGGATTAAGCATGCAAAAGTTATAGGCTAAACAATTTTGATCGGCTGAAAATTCTAATCAATTAGCTTTCTGTTACTGTTCATTGTATAAATTTCTAGAAGGTTGGTGAACATGAAAATTTTATGGTAGATAGAGTATGATATTTTAAGAACAACAAAAATTGGTTCACTTCATTTGGAGTTAAAATGATTTTCTTATGATTTTACCAAGTTATGAAAGTAGTGCACAATAATTTCAGAGGCAAATACATATTTAAAACCTATTCTACACTAAATCATAGTAACAAAGGAACCTAACAAATTTTGGTTTACTCAATTTGGAGTTACTGAGAATTACTTATGCATTTTACAAGTTTAATGAATTTCTAGAGCAACAATTAATGCTAAAACAAGATAATACAACCTACACAATTTTTCTGGTATAGAACAAGGCGCAAACAAATTTTTAGATTAAAGTTTAGTTAAACAGGGAATTAACAAAATTTGAATCACCCAAAAAGGAGTTAAAACGAATTACTTAAGCATTTTTGAAGTTTAACACAATTTAAAGTTCACAACTAAAGAGACAACATGATTTTCTTATTAACCCTTAACGTGGAAAACCCTCGGCTGTAAAGATTGAATCGGACGGCCCAATGAAGGAAACACGCGGCCATGCGAAGGGCTTAGCGACCCAGACGTCAGATCAAAATCAGACGGCTCAAAAGAAAGGAGAGGTTCGGAGGTTCCGAACGTCCCACGCAATCGGGATCGCAGATCTAGAAATGGACAGCTCAGGCGAAGGCGTGTTCGGAAGGTTTGAACGTTCCAAACAATCTGGAACGCAGATCTAGAAATGGATGGTCCACAGAGAAAGGGGGCGTTCAAGGGGTCCGAACGTCCCAAGAGATCTGCGACACAAATCTAAAAATGGTCGGTCCAAGATCAACTAAGCGCTACATACGCACCGGGGTTTAAGTGCGTGGGCCCACATGATAGTGGTCGTAGCTAAGGGGGTGGTCTTTGCAAAAGGACCAAGGGGGTAGTCTTTGCCAAAAACCAAGAGGGTGGTCGTGGCTTACGACAACGGAGTTTGAGCTCAAAGCTGGGCTCAACGCCGGCGACTCCGGTCACGGCGACACGAACTAAGGGCAGAGATGAGTTCGCACTAGCATTGCGCAACTTAAGGAAGCACTCTCAACAGCTGAGCCAGCCTAGAACGGCGGCGAGCTGGAGAGAAAATGACGGTGCAAAGCACGGCCAAAGTGCAAAAGCGAAACAAGCTCCGCAGTGTCCAAGTAAGCGAGTGCCGAAGCAACTAGGGACTACAAAGGAGCTACCTGAGCACATAAGGAGTGAGGAGGTGGCCAGAGGAGCTCCGACGACGATGACCAGCACCGGCGCTGAGGAAGACAACGCGGGGACGATGGTCTGAGCAAACAAAAAGGATCGGGTGATAAGGTTAGCTTCGATAGGCCTCATAGATGGTCCATAAGCAATTAATTGAAAAGTAGAGGTCCTTACAAAGTTAGGGACGAAGGGGGTA
Organism: Ampelocalamus luodianensis; assembly: GCA_036346255.1. NCBI lineage: Eukaryota > Viridiplantae > Streptophyta > Magnoliopsida > Poales > Poaceae > Ampelocalamus > Ampelocalamus luodianensis. The sequence continues at coordinate 44,431,091 of CM070633.1, forward strand.
AACTTCAACCGCAAAGAATCAAACCCAAAATTAGATGATTCCTGAGAATGCAATCCAAAATTGAGTTAGAGGAAAAGCTTAAGGTGAAGAGAGGTGCAAAAGGACGCGAAAGAAAAGGCGAGGGAACCACTGGAGCACCGGCGATGAAGAAAAGCTTGCCGGTCGTCAATGGTGACTAACGGGGATTCTCAGGGCTTTGAGCTCAAACAAGTAGAGCAAAAGCTAGAGAACCCAAGGTGATGTTGGAAAAGAAACAGAGTGGGAGCTCAAGGTATATTTATAGCCGGAGAGCAACGGTGGAGCAAGGACCGAGCCTTAATGGCGACAAGGCCTAAAGCATTGCCAAGGGTGAAGGGGGCGATGGGAGCAAGTAAGAACACGACTTTGAGTGCGAAAATACAGGCGGTGAAGAAAACCAAGGGCTAAGAGCCGTTGGAGATGATGCACAAAAGTTGACAAAGGGCTCTCTTTCCCATGCCCTGCTCTATACCACACGCGCGAGCTAGAGGAAGAAGATGACCAGGACCAGCGAGGGCTCACACGTCAGAGAAAGAACAAGTGGCTTGGGTCAAAAGATGAACGAGTGGGTTAGGTTAAGTCAAAAGATTGAGTCAAAAGACTTGGACGGTTGGATCAGAAATGGACGGCCTAGATTAAAAGTAACACTCGGAAGGTCCGAACGTTCAAAGTAATCTTGGCGGTCCGATCAAAATGAACGGCTCAGATTGAAGCGCACTCTTGAGCGGTCCAAACGTTCACTAAGATCAGGGCGGTTGAAAAGGAATCCAACGGCTGAAAAGGTAGGGGTGTTCATTTTCAAACCAAACCGAAAAAATCATACCAAAAAAACCGAACCATACCGGTCAACTCGGTTTGACCGGTATTCGGTACGGTTTTTGAAAATCAGGGTTTGTGGGATTTCAGTTTTTACGGTAAACACCGGCTGAAAACCGAAAAAACCAAAAAAACCGAAATGCCATCCTATTATACGCGTGTAGCTCTGGGCCTCTGGCCCGTGGTTCGGCCGCTCGGGGAGGCCCATCTCTGTATTGCCGCATTGGCACCAAGCAGTGGAGGCATTTCTTCCCCAATCGTCTCTAACCCTAACATCTGCATCTAGAGCCTAGAGACTGGAGTGGCGACTGGCGAGTGGGGTGGCGGCGGGCGGCGACTCTCTGACTCTCCCTCTGCCTCTCTGCCTCAGCGCCTCTGGCCCTCCGACCTCCACGACTATGCCTCCAGCAGCCAGTCGGCGCCGTGGCTGCCTGCTACAGCCCTCCCCCTCCTGCCGGCTGCCGTCCTGCATCGGCGTCGGTGCGTCATGCCCTCCAGGGTCCAGCCTCTACCTCCACGGACCGCCGCGAGTTCGCGACGGGCGACAGCGCTTGGGCCTCCCCCGGTTCCACTTCCAAGTTCCATCCATTCATCCAAGGTAACTCATTGATGCATGGTTTGATCTTTGATGAATCATTGATGCCTTGATGCGGTGCGTGAGCCCTGATGGAGTGATGGTTGTTTGATTTTGGCGGTCGAGGGATTTAGGGTTGCACACTTGCATTGGAAGTCTGGAATTGGCCAACTGGGAGTTAAGTTTGAATCGAAGGCAATTTTTACCAACAACGAGTCAATAGGATCATGCAATGTAAATTTCTTTGTCAATCTTTCACTGTCAATTGCTACTTTGTTTGTTGTGATGATGATATGGGATCATATTGTCCACTGTCAATCACTCAATTGCTGATCATTGCAATGTAAATTTCAGATGTCTGAGTCTGATGAATATGATATAGAGATTCTTCCTGTTGCTGGGTCATTTAACGTGGGTAGTGATGAAGCTGTTGGACCCAATCAAGTCATGAGCACTGGCAAGAAACAAATGAGTTCCAGATCGGAGATATGGAGCCACTTCACACGACTTGAAGATGATCGGAACAAGGCTAAGTGCAACTATTGCTCTTGGGTGCTCAAATGTGATTAGCAAAAGAACGGTACCTCCTCACTGGTCTCTCATGCAAAATGTTGTAAGATGCATCATGATAGGAGCAAGAATCAAACTCAACTAAGCTACCAACGTAGTGCAGATGGAAGTAGTTGTGTAGTTCCTTGGCAATACAATGCTGAAGAAGTTAGGGCAGCATTTACTCGCATGATAATTATAGATGAGCTGCCTTTTATATTTCCAGAAAAAGAAGGTTTTAAGGACTTCATTTCCAAAGCTTGCCCTCGGTTCAAAGTTCCATCTAGGATAACAATGTATAGAGATGTTCTACGCCTTTATGAAGATGAGAAAACAAAGCTAAAGAAATATTTTAAGGATTCTTATCAAACAGTTAGCCTCACAACCAACACATGGACATCTTCAACTCTTCAAAATTACATAGTTCTCACTCACACTACATTGATAGCAATTGGCAACTTAACAAAAAAAATCATTGGCTTCTGTTTGGTAGACAGCCATAAAGGGGAAGACATCGGGAAAGCACTAGATAAATGCTTGCTTGAGTGGGGTATTGAGAATGTGTGCACTATCACTGTAGATAATGCTAGTTCAAATGATGGTGCTATAGGCTACATGAGGAGTTCTTTGTCAAATCGTGGTGCTACTTTTGCAAAAGCTAGACATCTTCACATGAGATGTGTAGCTCATATTATGAATCTTGTGGTGCAAGATGGGTTGAAGACAATGCTCCTTCTATTTCCCGTATTCGTAGTGCTATCAAATATGTGAGAAGCTCCCCTACACGAATGAATAACTTCAAGACATGTGTGCAAATCAGCAAGGTGGAAGGAAAAGGTTTGGTGTCTCTTGACGTGTGCACTCGATGGAACTCAACATATCTTATGTTAGAGTGCCGTGGGTTTTGAGAAGACATTTGAAAGGCTTGAACTCCAGGACCCCTCCTACAAGACATAATTAGTTGTGAATGGGGTTCCAAAACATAATGATTGGGTGTTTGCAAATGAATTCAAGGTCTTTCTAAAACATTTCTTCGACCTTACAGGAAAAGTTTCTGGCACGAAGTATGTTACTTCCAACACTTTCTTTGAAGATATTGCTGGTGTTAATTATTTATTATTCAATTTGAGTCAACGTGAGGATGATGATGATGATGATGATCCTGATATCTTCAAACACATGGCTGTTGACATGAAGAAAAAATACGATAAGTATTGGGGGGATCATGAGAAGATGAATGATTTCATTTTTATTGCTGCAATGCTTGATCCTAGGTGCAAGCTTTTTCCTTTTTGTGTATTTTATCAAGATATCACCAATTTGGTTATTTTATCACTGACTAATCTTACTTTTGTTTAATGTTTATGCAAGGACCAAACAATCTGATTGTTTGCATGATATTATCAACTCGACATATGGCCAGATTAAAGGTGAAAAGATATGGGTGAAGGCTCTCAAGGCATTCTTAGATCTTTTTAAAGAATACAAGAATTTTTATTCTCAAGTTGGAAGCCAATGTGATGGACAAGCTTCATCCCAATCACAAACTAGTGGTAGTGGTACTGAGCATTCAAAATCTGATTCTACAAATATAATGAGGTCTTTATACAACAAGCGAATGAAAGTTTAGTGGTGGTAAATCTGAATTGGACAAGTACCTTGCCAAAGACACCGAAGGTGATGTTAAAGGTTTTGACATTCTCTCTTGGTGGAAATGCAGTTCACCTCGTTTTCCAATCCTTTCACGCATGGCTAGTGATATATTAGCAATCTCCATATCAATTGTTGCTTCTGAATCAACTTTAGTACTAGTAGTCGTGTTCTCGATAATTTTAGAAGCTCCTTGTCTCCATTAACACTCCAATGCTTGATATGTGCACAAGATTGGTTGCGTGGTTCAAAGCGTATAAATGTTGAATCCGATCTAGCGGATCTGTCTAAATTTGAAGGTACTATAAGTCTAGGCATCATATTTCTATTTATGAGTGTTACAAATGCTCAACTTATTATTTTCTTTTTGTGTCATACTGTCATATAGGTATCGGGGAGATGGTCCAAGATGACGATGTGGAAGATATTCCAACAGCAAGTGTCATCTCCTCAGACTTTGATATTTAACTTTGATGCTTGAAGAACTATGAAATTGGACTATGTGAGCATGCTTGCTAGTTAATGGTTATTACTTTGTATTTCCTTAATCCTTGCCAACTTGATGTTGAATCAATGGAATATCCGAATATGGATCAATGGACTGAATACTGATGTAGTAGTTAATGATTGATGCTGTGATGGTGTAGTAGTTTATTTACTACTTTATCTTTGGAGATTGGAGTCTTTGGTATTGTTGGCGGTGGCCGCCGCCTTTCTTTATCTTTGGATTCTTTCGCTGCCTTCTTTGCGGGTCGTAGGCGTTACTGTATGTATTGCATTCTTTGTCTTTGGTTCTACTACCGTTTGTGCTTGCACCGCTTGCTTGTGCTTGCACGCTTCTTTGTCATGTTTGTTTGTGCTTGGTGCGGTGCAGCCAGTGAGCGAGGTGCTTAGTTTGTGCTTGGTGCAATGGTGCTTAGTGCTTGCTTTGCAAATTGCAATCGCGTCGTCGTTCGCAATTCGCATCAACTTTGGTAAATATGGTATTTACCGATACCGTATCGAAACAAATTGGGATTTACCGAAACCGAACCGTATTTTTAAAAACACCGTATTTACCGAACTAACAATACTGTATTTACCGTATATACCATTTTTACCGAACCGAACAAACAGAAAAAACCGAACAAAGCCTTATTGAACGAGCCCGAGTACGATTAGGTGGTTGGGTTCAACCACGAGCTCGAGTCCGACTCAGACCCAAACAGAGGCTTGACTAGGGTTCGAGAAATAGGCTAAAACTTTGAGGAATTTTTAAATGGAGTTACACAACTCCAAAAATTCCAAAATTTTACAGGAGGTGCTCAACTCCAGGATTGACCTTATATAAAATTTTTAGAGGTTTTTATGCAAAGTATTTTTCTCTAAAAAATTCTTAAGTTATTGGTCTAGGGTTTGACCTAGAGTCAAACTGATTTGACTGGCCTCTTAAAATATTCAAACAATTTCTAAAAATTATAAAATTTTTCAGAGGAGTCACACAGCAGCCCTAGAACCAATGAAAAATATTTCCAGAGAATGATCACAAGATTATCCAGAAAAGTTTCAAAGGGTCAAGATTTAGGTCAAAAGAAACTTGTGATTTTGAATTTCTATAATTCCTTTACAAGAATTTTCAGAAAATTCAAACAACAACAAGATGCAAGAAACATTTTAATTTCTTCACATTTTCTTACATTTGAAACACAAGCCAAGATTTGGGATGTTACAGGGAGGCGGTCGGCGTCTCGGCAGCCCAACACGGAGTGGGAGGCGGTCAGCTGAAAGATCTAGACCCGCCATTATGTGTTAATAGAGTTTTGGTGATTAATGATAAATCTAATTAGGAGACTAACACTTTTTATTGATATACATATTGTGTAGTCTTATTTGGATATAAAGGTGAAAATCATGAAGGCATGCAAGTGTGAGACTAACACTCCTATTGTTATATCATGTTTAGTCTTAGCTTGAATATAAAAGAAAAAATCCAAACAGGTATGTATTCATTAATGACAAATCTATCTGTGAGACTAACAATTCTATTGATTATCAATTACTTAGTCTCGTTTGGATATAAAGATAAGAATACAAAAGGTATGCATTCTACTTCTTTTTATTGTATATTGTTGCATTCCTCGGATCCAAAATATAGGTTAAACTCCACCAAAAAGGTTAACTTGGATATGTGCATATGTTCCTTTACACATTTGTGTATGCACACATTTAGGGGGAGTTCATTCTATATTTTGTGGTTTCATTAGTATTGATCTATATTCTTTCTTCACATATATTTGAGATCCTTACTTTGAAACATATCCTTGAATATATTTAACTTGTGTAGTTAATATATTCATATGGGTATATGAGAATATATCTAACTTGCATAGTTAATATATTCATGTGAGTATATACAACTTGTGTAGTTTGTATACACTCATATTTGGTATATATAACTTGTGTAGTTCATATATACTCTTATGTGAACATATGAGACTTGTGTAGTTCATATATCATTGAATATATCTAACTTGCATAGTTAATATATTCATGTGAGTATATACAACTTGTGTAGTTTGTATACACTCATATTTGGTATATATAACTTGTGTAGTTCATATATACTCTTATGTGAGCATATGAGACTTGTGTAGTTCATATATGCTCATATATCATTGAATATATCTAACTTGCATAGTTAATATATTCATGTGAGTATATACAACTTGTGTAGTTTGTATACACTCATATTTGGTATATATAACTTGTGTAGTTCATATATACTCAAAGTATATACAACTTGTGTAGTTCAGTATATACTCATGGTATATATAACATGTGTAGTTCATATATACTCATGACCTTGTTGTTTCATTAGTATTGATCTTTGTGATCTACTTTGAAACATAACTCTTGAGTGTATATATATAACCGTGTTTATATATACTCATACCAATTACATTCAATTATCGTAATTGTGTTGGTTGTCATCAATTACCAAAGAGGAAAGATTGTGGTATCTTGTCCCACCATTATTGATTAATGGTTTGTTGTGGTAATTAATGACAATCACCTTGTAGAACTAACATTTTTCAAGAGTTGGATGAATAGGTTATGTTCTAGGTGGTTGAAGACTTTGGATGACATCATGAGTTGATTGTCATCAAGTCAAGATTCTTGAAGAAGAAGAAATCATCATGCGTTGATGAGGTTCAAGAAGAGGAAGATCATCATGGGTTGATGATGTTGAAGAAGAGCTTGAAGTAAAGGATGCATCATGAGTTGATGCGTGTCAAGTTCAAGTAGATGAGATGATCATTGGTTGATCATCAAGTCGAGAGAAGAACCATCATGAGTTGATGGAAGTCAAGTGAAGATTGCATCATGGGTTGATGCATATCAAGACTCGGGATGGAAGATGTCATCATGTGTTGATGGACATCAAGTCGAGATCCCGAAGCAAAGGAAATCATCATGTGTTGATGATTGTCAAGTCAAGGACCCGGACTTGAAGTGTGGATGTGCGTCATCAAGCTTCAAGAAAGTGTGCAAGGCAAAGGTATGACTAGCTAGGGCTAAGGATGTGTTCCTAGTCTTTTACCGGTCTTGGTGTTTGGTTGTAGACCGGATTGCTAGTATAGGTTGTCGTACTATTAAGAGGGGTCTTGACTAGTAGTTTGAGTTAGTCATGTGTTGATAGCTCATTGTGTTTTCTCTAGCTCAATTTAACATGGTGCCTATATTTGCGAATGCGTTTTGCAAATAGTTGAGGCTCATGGTTATTCCTTGTAGCATGTGACTTGAGTTTGCAAATGTGTTTTGCAAATGGTTTAAGTCCATGTACCTTATTCCTTGTGGCGTTGATTCTAAAAGTTGGCAAATGTGTTTTGCAACTTGTTGAGAATCTCACTTTTATCGTTGTTTGCATCGCTTGTCAATTGTGCAAATGTGTTTTGCAAATTGAGTTGAAGCGAAGTGCAACTTGTGGCGTTGATTCTAAAAGTTGGCAAATGTGTTTTGCAACTTGTTGAGAATCTCGCTTTTATCGTTGTTCGCATAGCGCGTCAATTTGGCAAATGTGTTTTGCAAATTGAGTTGAAGCGAAGTGCATTTTGTGGTTTGATTCTAAAAGTTGGCAAATGTGTTTTGCAACTTGTTGAGAATCTTGCCTACATGCCTTGTTTGCATTTCATATCTTTTGCAAATGTGTTTTGCAAATTTGAGTTGAAAAAGAAATGCAAAATCCTGAGTTGATCTCTGATGCGGTCTGACCGGCGTTGTATGGCCGGACTGACCGATCTCGCGGATAATCGCCGCCGTCAAGTTTTCGAGAACGACGTTTTTGGAATTGGTGAGTGGTCGGCCGGCGTTATGAGTGCGGTTCGGCCGGACTCGAGTCAGGACCCGGTCGATTTTTTTCAGAGATTTTCGGTTTTGGTGGTGCGGTTCGGCCGGAGTGTTACGGCGATCGGCCGGCACGACGGTCGACCGGCCATTAGTTGGCGATCGAGCCGGAGGCCCTCTAACGGCTAGTTTTCGACCGTTGGAGGGTGCGGTCGAGCCGACCTCTTTGTTTTCAGCAGAATCTTCTCCTAACGGCTAGTTTTTGTGTGTGGACTATAAATACCCACCTTGGCCGTGTGAGGGGGAGGTAGCTGAGCCCCATTGAGTTCCCTTGAGCTAAGAGCAAGCCCTCTACTCCTATTTGTGCATGTGTTGCACTTAGTGAGGTTTGAGAGGCAAATCCTATTGCATGTGTTGCATTAGGTGGTGGATTTAGTATCCACGAGAGCGTTGACACTTGATTGGTTCAAGTGAGAGTTGAGACTTGTTACTCTTGGTGTTTGCCGACACCTAGACGGCGTGGAGGCGTCGTGCGTCGGTGATCTTCTCAAGTGAAGCTTGTGAGAAGACCCGGGCGTTTGTGAGTGGCTTGGTGCTCGCCATCTCCGGAGTGGAGTAAGAGCAACCCTAGTGGAGCGAGGTGGTTGATACCTCGGAGGAAGGCTTAATTGGTGGAGCCGGCCCAATAGGTTTGGGTTTCCCTCAACGTGGATTATGAGAGACCGGCAAGTCTCCGACCACCACGGTAAAACATCATTGTGTCACGTGTGCTTCTTGTGATTAGCTTTCATATGCTTTACATTGTGCAATTTACATTCATTGTATAATTGCTTATTCATTTGTATGATTGCTATCTTGTATGTGCTTGATTAATCATATCATTAGTTGATAGCTTACAAGTCTTTGCTAAATTGCTCTATTTATTATTGACTTGTATTATTGGTGCACTTAGTGAACTTAGTTGATTTAGGCTAAACCGAATTGATATTTAGCTTCCGCATTAGAAATCGGTTTTAGCTCATAGAAGTTTTAGAAACGCCTATTCACCCCCCTCTAGTCGGCCTCCTCGATCTTACATCAGCGACTCGACGGCCCGACGCGGAGCTGAATAGTCGAAGCCTCGAATGGGGCCGCGGTGGCTGGCGTGGAGCCTGTGGCCTGCTAGCATCGCGGCGACTCAGGCTTGGCTGCTTGAGCCTCGGGGAGTCGGGGCCTTAGCGGGGGGGGGGGATGAATCACCAGCTAGGAAGAACTGAGGAATGAGGAGGCACCGAGGCAGACATGCAGTGACTAAGTGATTACTGATTAGTGAAGTGAGGACTAAGGAGGTACTGAGGCAGTGCTGCAGTGGCTTGCTGGGCGAGGGTAAGGCAGTGAGTTCGTTTCTCTCCCAAATCCCCAATTTTCTTGTTTGTCGCAAATGTAGGTAGACTTGAAGATTGATGGATTGATTATTGATGCAAATATTTAATTGGTGGTTGTTGTTTAATTTGTGATTGATGAATTGATGCACATTGTTGTTTAATTGATTAGTGAACATCAGGACAATAGTCATTAGCTGATTAGCTAATTAGTGACTCAGTGATTACTGATTAGTGCTCTTGATGCCATTATGGCAAAGATGGATCATCGTTTCAATGAAGTTTCTTCAGAGTTATTGGTATACATGCATTGTCTTGATCCAAGCAACTCATTCTCTAAGTTTGATGTGCAAAAGCTAGTTCGTCTTGCTGAGATTTATACTACATATTTCACCACAACTGACTATTTGTTGTTAAAAATCAGCTTCAAACATTCATTCTCAATATTAGAAGAAGTGTTGAATTTCGTGAATGTCGTGATCTTGCAAAAGTTTCTCAAAAGATGGTTCAAACTGGAAAAAATATAACTTTCCGGTGGCAACGACATCAGTCTCATCGAGCTGACTTGTAGTGGCAACGGAAAAGATGGTTCAAACCATAGCTGACTTGCATCGCCTCATCGAGCTCACATTGATCCTTCCAGTAGCAATGACATCAGTTGAAAGAATCTTCTTAGCAATGAAGATTATTAAAAGGAATAAGTCCATTTTACACCCTTGAACTTTGCGTTGAGTCCAAAATATCCTCTGAACTCTAAAATCGTCTGATTTGCACCCTCGAACTGTCAATACCAGATCAAGTTACACCCTACGCTGGTTTCATTGGTGGTTTTGGATGACGTGACAGCCATGTCACTGGTTTTGGATGACGTGGCATCCACGTGTACCTATTTGGTTGATGTGGTGTCCACATGTCCTCTCTCCACTCCATTTCTTTCCGTGTCACCGCGGCATACGGGTCCGTGGCCTGCCTCGATGCCCTCCTCTCGCCGTCCCCACCTCGTCGACCCCAATCGCGCCTCCGCGTCCTCTCTCCACCCTGCTCCACCTCGCTGCCGCCGGCGAAGCCCCCTACGTGGCCGCCACCATATCCCGCCTCCTTGCTGCCGGCGCCGACCCCACCCTCCTCGATCACCTCCACCGCCGGCCGTCCGACCTCGTCGCGCTCCCACCCAACTCCCTTCCGCTCAAGAACCACCTCCTCTCCCTCCTCGACGCCCGCAAGGAATGGCCACCGGACCTCCTCCACTCCTCCATTTCTTTCCTCGGCATCTGATTAGCAGCAGATAAAGGATGTCATCGCCGTCATTGTCATCGTCGTGCACGACAAGCAGCAGTCGAGGCTGTTGGCTGCCCGGTACCACCACACTCGCATGTGGGGAGCTCAGTGCAGCGGCAACCCCAGGGCGGTGCTCGCAGCTCAGGGCGGCGCTCGGAGGTCAAGGCGAACAATGGCGGCGAGCCACGCACGGAGTAAAGAGGGAGCCCGAGGGAGGAGGGGCGCATTGAGGCCAAGGTGGCGCAGGCGGCGGCGGGCTGGCGGCAGGGAGCCAGCGACGGTGGCGGCAGGGCGACGCCATGAGGGGAGGCCGGTCGGAGGGAGGAGGAGGCCGAGGGAGCAAGCAACGGGGAGAGAAGAAGAACAATGAGGAAGACACACACACACTCTCTCTCATTTGTGTCTGACCAGCTCTTCTCCAACCCACGAGCACGGATCGGGAGGGACATCGTGTACGATGCCGGCTGTGGCCTCGGCCTCTGCATGTACAGGCCCATGACGGCCAAAGGGGAGGAGGAGGGTAAGAAGCTCCCTGTGCTCGTCTACTTCCACGGCGGCGGCTTCTGCATCGACTCCTGCACCTGGCCAAGCTTCCACGCCGGCTACCTCCGCCTCGCCGCCGAGCTCCCGCGTCGTGCTCTCCTTCGACTCATCGCCTCGCGGCGAGCACCATCTCCGCCGCCACGAGACGCCGCGCGCGCCTCGCTCCGCGACCCATGGCTCGCCGACGGGGCCAACTCAAGCCAGGTGTTCATCTTCTGCCAACGTGGACGTTGACGTGGCGAAACCGCCCTACGTGATGGCAGCGTGGCCCAAAACCACTTGTTTTCGGCCTGAGGGGGTGGATTCACATGGTATTATGAGTTTGAGGGTGCGAAATAGTCGGTTTTGGAGTTTAGAGGGTAATTTGGTCTCGGTGCAAAGTTCAGGGGTGTAAAATGGATTTATTCCTTATTAAAACAGATTTGCGCAACAAAGTATCAGATAAATGGCTCAATAATTTGATGGTGTGCTACACTGAGCGAGAGATATTTAGAAGCCTTGATAATAAAAGAATCATTCAACGCTTTCAAGACATGAAAAACTCGTAGAGTAAAATTGCGTCGTAATCAGAATTAGTGCCTTAGTGGTATGTTTTTATTTCATTTTTAACGTTTATGAATATTTAGAATTTAATATTGTATCACTAAATTTGATATTTCTTATCTAGAGATCGGTACTCACATATTTATGGATTTTTTGGGGCACATTATGCATTAGCGAGGTACTAAATTTATTGTATTGTACATTTTTAATTTGTTATCTTTCTATTTATGTATGAATTTAATATTCCAATTGCAAAAGACCAGTATATGTAGTTTTGGTATACTTATGTTGTGCTATAGTCTTGATAGTAGAGCTCCTCCTCTATTTTTATCCTAGATTCACCACTGGTTTCCATGTAGCCATCATATGTATGATGCTAATCTGTGAGCTGATGGTGTGAGCAATGAGCATTATAGCAGCACTGTCGAGCACTCGAGCTAACTCGAGAGCCAGTGAGCCACCCTGTTTTTTCGTCTCTCTCAGTCTTCCCGATTCTCGCGTCACCGATTTCACTCTTTATCGCGTTGACGCCTCGCGCTAAAGCTGATAAACAAGCACACGCCTACCCGGCACTGTTGAGCTCTAACTCGCGCGCCAAAGCCGTTGCAAAGCTTATCTGAACCACAGCTGTTGCATCTTGTTGCATCTGCCGCTGTGGCGCTGGCGCCTCACAGTCACATTCCCTAAATCCCTACTAATAATGGAGGCCGGCGCCACCACACAACACAACACACTCCACAAGCAGCCAACTAAGCTCTAGGCCTTGCTGCCAATGGGGGATCATGGGCTGGTGGCCTCACTCGCTCTCACTCACTCGGCTCCATATCATTGGTGCACACTCCGTACTGTACCGCCACACTGAATGCAATGCTTGCTGCCTACCTGTATTTGGCTGCTGCCTGTGTAGTAGCGAACCCATCTTAAGGTTGCAGTTGCACTACCCATCTAGCTAGCCCCTACTACCACCTACTCGGTAGCTAGCTAGCAGCTAGCTGCTGCATCTGATCAGTTGTTAGTTATGAAATGTTCTTGTTTCTGGATGCAGTGTGCAGTGTTGGCAGTTAGTACTTGGGTTGTTAGGATCAGTAAGGCCGCCATTAGATGCCTCATGTGGTGAGCAAAAGGGCACAGCAACTGTTCATGCAGAGGTCAGAAGTGACAATGTAGTTAATGATTGTGGTTCAGTGCAGTGGACCAGTAGTACAATCCAGCCAAAACTGAGCATGCATTCAGCCGATGCTTTGCTTGTGCACAGTCCTTATCTCCTTATTGCTTAATTCTTTGTGTACAATTGTACTGCAACCTCGGCAGTTATAATATCCAAGTGGCTAGCATGCCTGGTGTTCTGTATGTGGCGACAGAAGCGAAGAACAGTTCGTTTCAGAAGTGGCAATCTGTGCATTCTGATATGTGTTTTCTTCACTCTAGAGGAAGTGATTATTTTACACTGCAATTTCTAGCTAGGTAATGTAAGTATCATAGCATGAACTCTGTGGTTTATGACCTGTTTATCAAATTACAGTTATAATTATCGACCTCTGTAAAAAACTGAATTACTAAAAGGTTAAAAAAAACTACAAGCTGTGGATTACATGGTGAATATGCATTATGAAGAAAAAGGAACCAAAGAAATATATATATATGTACTCTCAACAGGGAAACAACAAAAATGAAGGCTCCCTGTGGATCTTCCTATCTACCAGTATGATCTTGTCCAGCTTTGCCTTGCACCACAGCAGCTGATCGCTGGTGATCCTCGGCATCTTCAGCACCCGTGCCACGAGACGCATATCGACCTGCGAGAAGAAGAGGTTCTGGTTCGATCTGTCCTCCTTGGGCTTCTTGAACTTCTTTACAATGCAGTTCCCGGTCCTCAGGAGATCCTTTAGCCTCTTCTCTTTCTGCACATATTTCAGAATTATCAGTCATGCAACTAGTACTATTACTAACACTGTAGCAAATCGCCTCTTTTTCCGGTACTGTGTAAACTTACCTTCTGTAACGTGGCATGGATGTGCGTCATAAGATCATGGTCTGAAGGGTCCTGGAGCTCGACGTGAGTGTTCGACAAGCCCTTCAGGACCGACGTAGTCTCAACTTTGTCAGCCTTGATGAACTCCCAAAAAATGCGCATCGCCTCCTCCATGATGTCCTCCAACTCCTCGCCCGTTATGACATAGTTCCCCTTGCGCTGATCCTCCATCCTATCCTTCAGGCTGTCCTCTGCAATCCAAAATTCACATTGGAATCAGTCAGCTCAGGCAGAATTCAGCAGTAAGATGGATTAACTAATTGTTTAGTTCTGACTTCTCATGCTAACCTTTTATTACAGGTACTTGCAAGAGATTGCGAAGCACGCATCGGTTATTGATGTAGTTTGGCAGCCTAGGGCCCTTGAAGGACTCATCCTCTACGAATCTCTGCACCACCACCTGAAACTGTTGGAATTCTCCGGCCACCTGGTTGTACTGATGGCTGTGGTAAGGGTCCGATTCCGGCAGGTCACGAGCTTGCTCGTACTGCCACCGGAGGAACTCCCATGACAGGCACATCTGGCCGACGTAAACCGTCTCCAGGTCGTAACGGAGCTCCTTGAGAAACCGCTCCGACGGGTCCTCAGGAGATCTCCTGCGAGACGACCGGAAATTGTGCGACAGGATGGATGTTACCGTCGGCGACAAGGTCTTTAGAGAGTTCGTGGATTGTTGAGGCCCTCTGAGCTGGAGAAAATCTGCAGTCAAATTCAGTAAAGCACCATATTAGTACCTAAAGAAGCTTCAAACAAGCACAAGAAAAAACCTAAACCAATTCCTGGAGCATGCTGAGTTGAAAAAAAAGCTAGGTAAAGCAAGATAAAGCTGTATCAGTCCTTAACCAGCTTTAAAAAGCTATGCAATGCTTGATTGTTACAAAAGTTGCAGGCAATGTGAATAGCATTTCAGTAGTCCTGTAACTATCATAAAGAAATGCAGTTCTTGACTTTTCCCTGAGTAGAACAGCCAATTCAAGAACTTTTTATTTCAGTAGTCCTTTAACTATCCTAAAGAAATACAGTTCTTGATTCTTCCCTGAGTTGAATAACCAATTGAAGAACTTTTTTTATTTATTAAATGCAGATTCAAGAATATCTGTGCAGTTGTATTTAAGTGCTAAAAAACACTGCAATCAAAGGTGAGTCAAGGTAAACAGGTATAGTGAAATTAGGCATACCTATTGCATACATCTTCTGATAGCACAGTATGTCAAACTTCCTCATCCTCTCCCTGTAACTCTTGTAGAACTTGTTCAGCTCGTCCATCGGGTCCTCGCGCAGGAACTTGGCATCGATCCTCCATGGCTTGAGGTCCTCCATTGGAGCCTTTGGTGTCTCGGACTCCTCGAGGATCGTCGGCAG
Source organism: Ampelocalamus luodianensis (assembly GCA_036346255.1). NCBI lineage: Eukaryota > Viridiplantae > Streptophyta > Magnoliopsida > Poales > Poaceae > Ampelocalamus > Ampelocalamus luodianensis. Next base: position 44,446,140 of record CM070633.1, read on the forward strand.
ACCGACCGACCGCACCTTCTTCAGCTCCAGCTTGAGCTGCTCTATCAGGTCCTGGTGCTCCCACAGTGACTCCAACTCGTCCTCCTCCTCTTCTGTCAAATCATTCCACTTGTTTTCCGGATCCTCCCCCTCCTCGTCCAACACCTTCGCCTTCCCGGTAACTGAAAAGTGGACATGTCGAGGGGCATTGTCTGAATGATCTTTTGCACTAGCATGTTCTTCTTCTATTGGCTCTGAATTGTTCTTGCCGTCAGGAGTTACTCCATATGGATGGTCATTTGTACTGAATTCTTGCTCTGAAGGCTCCAGGATGATCTTACCATCTGAAACTACTGCATATGACGGATCATTTGTACTGACAATCACTTTCCTATCATCAGACATAAGTTTATCTGAATGATCATTCGTGCCGACAACTTCTTTCTCTGATGGCTCAAGGCTTCTCTTATCATCACAAGCCACTTCTTCTGGTTTATCATTTTTACTGACAATTTCTTTCCAAACATCAGACATAAGTTCACGTGACTGACCATTTGTACCAACAAAATCTCTCCCCGAAAACTCTGGGCTTGTCTTGTCGTCAGAAACCGCTTCGTCTGATTGATCATTTGTACCGGCAATTTCTTCCCTATCAACAGAAACAAGCTCAAATGAACGATCATTCGTACCGACAAATTCCCTCTCTGATGGCTCCGGGCTCCTCTTAGCATCAGGAACAGCAATTTGATGAGACGAAACAGCTAATTCTCTCTCAGAGACTGCCTCTGGACTCCTAATAACATCAGAAATAGCTTCATCTGAATGATCATTTGTAGTGATGGTTCCCTTCTCTGAATGCTCCAAGCTGTTCTCGGAAACAAAAGCAGCAGCATACACTGGTGCTATTGCCATCTTCTTGCTGACCGAGGAGCGCTCGTCGTCATCGCTCATGTCGACGCTGCTCCCATCCTCCTCCATGTTCATCTCCTCAGCCTCTTCGGCTTCCCTGGTTTCCTTCTCATCGTCCTCTTTGTACTCGGCATCCGGCGAAGGGCTCCGAGACCACATGTCCTCAGGGTACTTGACAGAACCGTCGCCGATGCTGTCCGGCGAGGCCTGGCCGACCGAGCCCGGCGACACTGTGGTCGCCGAGTCCTGGAAAGACCTCTCCAGCTTGGCCGCTTCCTCCAGGGCTTCCATGGCCTTGAGCACCTTGGCCTTGTAGCTCCTGAGGCTGCCGGCGTCATGCCCCGCCGCCGGGAAGTCCTTCTCCGAGAGGAACCAGTCGCTGTCGGAGTCGACGACGAGCTCCTTCACCGAGTACCCGTCGCTGGCGCTCGACTCCGAGTCGGATTCGCCGAAGCCGGAGAACTCCGACGCGAAGCTCGCCCTCCCGCTCACGAAGGTACCCTTGGACGCGTCGGACGGGGAGCTCGCTTGCTTCTTCCGCCCCAGCGACGGCGTCCTCTTCCCCGGCGACGCCTCCACGCTGTCACGCACTCTGGGCTCCGTCGCCGGCCGGAAGTCGTTCGCCGTGAGGAAGCCGCGGCGGCGGGAGGCCATGTCGACCACTCTTCGCTCGTCATGCTGCTCCGGCGGCGGCGGCACGAAGGACTCCTGGACGCGCACCGTCATGGCCTCCGGCTCCTGGATGAACCCCTGGAAGTCTCGCTCTGTCAGGAACCTGTAGTTGTGCGTGGTCGCGACGATCTTTGGCGTTGCCTCCACGACATCTCTGCACTGTTCTTCTTCTTCCTCCACTACTACCTCTGTTTCCTCTGCTTCGTCCTCGCGTTCTTCCTTGGCCACCGATCCCAATGGAAGTGATGCTTCTTTCTCTTCCTCCTGTTCTAGTTCTCGTTCCTCCTTTTCTTGGACTGGTACTTCTCTCAAAACCACCGCCGTGTCTCGCGGAATTTCCAGCATCTGATGCTGAAACCTGAAGCAGAGGCTCGATGGCGCCGGCTCTGGCTCGGTCGGCGACACAGGGTCGGGCGCTCTGCCGTCGACAACACGGTCGTACGCGGCCATACCCTCCACGAAACCCTCCTCGCTCGCATGCATGAAGCTGAAACTGCGCATCATCTCCAGAATTCTGTCATCGCTCCTGTCCGCCTCCTCCTCCCTCTCCTCGCCGGCGAAGCCACCGCGGTGCGCCTTCTTCTCCGCCTCTTTATCCTCGCTCCTACCGAGACAAAAAAAAAAAAAACGCAAAACAATCAATCCATCGCGTCCCAAAACCATCAATCGGAATTCAAAACCCATGGCAATTTTCATTCCTTGCCGCTATTCTTACCTTGAGGAGGACGGGGAGATGTACCCGGAGGCGAGGTGGATGACGGCGACGAGCGCGACGGTGAGGAGCCAGAACAAGAGGGGCGATGAGGAGTATCCCACCACGGAGTGCACAAACCCGCCGGAGCCACCATCCGCGGCGGCGGCGGCGGAGGCGTGGGCACCCTCCACGACATCCATGGATGACGGACAATCGACCAGACGCCGCTGGCCTGGCTACCTCACCTTCCAAACCAACATAGCACCAGAGCAGCAACAAGAAGAAGGCGCAACCAGCAGCAAAAGGGAGAGGAGCAAATGGCGACACGCCTACTGATCCTCTCCTTTCTACACCACCACGGTCGCCGTGGCCCCGTGGGAGAGGTGAAGAAAACAACGCGCTACCTGTCTATCGAGCAGTGGAGAAGGGAGGAAGAAAGAAAGGGAGACGAGAGCGACTGATTCGGATGTGGCAGCAGCGAGGAGGAGCTTGGGCTTCAAAAGAAAGACCGCGTAGCGGCTACAGGAACAAACAGATCGCACCTAAACCTGACATGACACTCGTGTGCCGAGCCGAACCACAAAGTATTTTTATTTTTGATCGAACGGCTCGCGGTGCGCCGAGAGGCGAAGCCGAAGAACCGCTGGCCGGCGTCGGGTCAGGTTCTCCCCGGCGCTTGAAACGGGCAGATCGGTGAGTTTACGGATGGCGTCAAAGCTTCGTGAGATCTCAGCGGGTGGGGAGTCCGCTTCGCGTGCGAACAGGTGTTGCGTGCCGCGCGGGGGTTAACGTTGGAGGCTGACTCGGCCAAATAACAACCTCTGACCTGACCGGCCGCATCCAACCCGGCCGGTGCCGTCCTGCTCGGAGCCATACATTTCCTTTTCTGTTATTCTTTCCTTGGGCGATGCTTCTTCCTTCGTTAGCTTTGCACGGGGGAGAGATCGACTCGATCGGTGGCTGGCGCTGATGTGCTACCAAATATGCACGGGAAAAAGAACCGGGCTAGAAAAAGCAAAGCATATATATGGTAGTACTTGCAACTTATTCGGCAGCCATTGATTAGATTTTTTTTTAATCATAATGGAGTCCAACTCAGGCGCCAGATGCAGGATAAATTAGTACTATATGTAGGGAAGCAATCAGAGCGGATACCGTTTATTTTATGAGAACTGCTATACATCTTTCAATTTTAGTGCTCTGTGATTGGTGAGAGAGAGGGAGAGATGGTGGGAAGTGAGATTAGATTAGGGATATAGGGGTGGGGGTGATATCTGGAGCATTGGATCTCCATCCGATGGCTCAAAAAGTGACTGATTTCCAAGAAAAAATCAGTCGCATGTTGTATAGACACTCCCGGAAAATCATATTTCGTATTTTTCTCTTGGAGTTGGAGTCGAATATGGATAGTGTCGGATACCCATTTCTTCATCCCGTATTCTCTTTGCAAGCCTTCTGTCAGTCGGTCGGACGGATGTTATCCACTTCTTTTGCACCCTTACACAGGACATTAGATAGTAGGAGTGCAAGTAGAGCGAACATGGAGAGACTAATCGCTGAGATGCCGAAGAAAAACACTCAGCATCCCCTACTTGCTGAGATGTAACAACTTACCTATCTATTATCATGTTCCTGAGTGAAATCACAACAGACTTTCCTCATATCGCCTGATATACGGATACATACGGACGGATATCGCTCATCTCGTATCCTATTCCGCAATTTTTCCCCAGAGTCGGAGTTTGACACGGATAGTGCTGGATATTTATCTCTTTTGTATTCGCTCAGCAAACTTTCGGTCGGTCGGTCGATCGGGAATTATCCGCTCCGTTTGTACCCCTACCTATATGGAAGAAAATGATTTTTCTACAACTTGGGGTTTCCAATGTTAATGGAGTATTGCTAAAATAAGGGTAGGATGTTTTTTTTTATAATAAAAAGGGTAGAATATTTTTGGTTTTTTGGTATGGCATCGTTTGTTACCTTTCTAGCCGAGCCGAGTAGTAGTATAATGCATCGGCACCTTACATTAACATTTTATTAGTATGTATAATTTGCTTTCCTTGCAGCTGAGATTCTTGTCTCGCAAGTCGCAATAATGGCCACAGGCTCAAATGCGTGTGCGACCTGAGATTCGCTCCTTTTTATGGTGCATTCGTGCGGATATGGAAAAGGCTAAGAAATTCACATAGCATAAAGTCGGCGATCCGAGTCAATGCGCAGGTACACGCAAATATCCTTCCTTCTCTAATCGCGGTGTTCCATTCGCTGCATGCGCTCAAGAATATGTGCCACAAATTACGTGATTCAGATCTCCGTTTAGTCTTCAGCACCTGTCCTCTGAAAAATATTAAAATAGTAGATCACACCACAAACATCTAGGGTGTGTTGGTTATCCGCATAGAGTTAGCTCGCATGAGTAGATTTAAGTTTTAAGGTGTTTGATTGCCTGGTCGGTTGTGTGAGCCTGGCTTAGCTCATGCAAGATTATCTCTCGGGTTTGGCCCGAGGGAAATACTAGATTCGAGCTTCGCTCCTCAGCTCGGCTCAGCTCATGCATGTGCTGGCCAAGTGAGTGGATTCCGCTCACCTCCCGTGCCGTGTCCGCTCGCGCCACGTCGTGCACATCGAGCAACCCAGCCCGCACTGAGCCCATGCGCCCTCGCCACGCGCCGCAAGGAGTTTCTTCCCCGCCGCTAGCCTCACCCCCGTCTTGCCGTTCCGCCGCTCCGGACCATTTCTTGCACTTTTGAGCTTGTCATATCGTGTTCTATACTTCCTTGAGCTATTCCCCTAACAGACATCTACCGGTTCCCCTCTCGATTTGGTCAATGCACCGCTGTGGAGTCCCGCCGCTGCCACCACCACCACCACCTTATTCTTCGGCGTCGGCCGCCATCTTGATCACCCTTTGGCTTTCCCCAAAGGACCTGGCGTGACCCCTGTACCGTCGCCGTGCCCATGCTTGCGTTACTTCCCTTTGAGCGCCGCCGACGTCGCCTGGCCGTGCCGCCGCCACCTCAGTGCCGCTTCGGCTGCACAACCACCACCTGGAGGATCCCCGTGCCGCCACCATTCCATTTTAGTCGCCGTCGGCGTCGTGTGCCTGAACAGTCGCCTATCTTTCCCTGTTTTCTTCTTTGTTCTCTGTATATTTGTCCCACTAACCACTAGACCCCACTTGTCATTCTCCTTCCTTCTTCCTCTCTTTGTCTAGGGCTGAAAAAATAGCTCGAGACTCGTGAGCCTGCTTGGGCTCGGGCTCGTAGATTTTCGAGCCGAGTCGAGATCCATTTGTAGCTCGTTGAAAAATCGAGTGAAGCTCGAGTCGGCTTGCGAGCCAGCTTGGCTCGGCAGTTGCCCATGCCTAGCCCACTAATTGCGTCTCCCTCTGTCCCCTTGGTTCCCCAATCGGCCAATCCCCATCTAGATCCCGTCGTCCCGATCCCTTTCCCCTTCCCCTCCCGCTCCCGGCCCTCGTCCCGTGAGATTCCCCACCTCTAATCCCCTTGCCTGATGCCTCCTCCACCTTCGGTCCTCCGCCCCGCCCACCTCGCCTCCTCCACCTGCCGCCTCCACCTCCACCTCCCCCTCCCTAGTGCCAGCTCTACCCGCCGCGGCGCCGCCTCCCCCTCCCCCTCACCCCCTAGCCCTGCTCGCCCAACTCCACCCGCCACCTCCCCCGCCCCCTTGTCTAGCTCCACCCGCCGCTTCCGCCTCCCCCTCCCGGCCTCCTCCTCGCCCCACCCACCTCGCCTCCTCCACCTCTGCCCCGCCCGCCTCGCCTCCTCCACCCGCCACTGCCACTCGCTTGCCTGTCATCGTCACAGTCGCCTGGCCCCGTTGCTCAGTGTGCCCAGCTCCTCCCCGGCCACTCGGCGTCGGCGTGTCGTCCCCACCAGTCCTGCGGCCGCGCCCCTCTCTGGTCCGGCCCATGCCCCTCCACGCGCCTCTGGCCAAGTCTTGGGCCACTGCGCTACCCCTCCGCCGTCGGCTCGCCAGCCCGCCGGTTCCTGCACGGTTGCACTCAGGCAAACTTCCCTCTTCCTCTCTACTATCTCTGTCCCCTACCTTTTGCTCTGTGATGCGTGGATGATGTGCTTGATCGGGGGAGGCGGAGGGGAGGAGCGCCAGTGGGCGGTGGCCTTCTCCGTGCTGGTCTGGAATGGGGAGGAGGTGCGGTGGTGACGTGGCGTGGTGGTGTCTGGATGTGCCGTGCGTTGCGCCTTGTGCAGATGACCATGGAGATGGAGTCAAGCGAGGTCAAGCTCGCGAGGGCTCGCGAGCCACTTCGAGCCCATTGCCGAGCCGAGCTGAGCCGAGCGGGGTTTTTGGCTCGTCCCAAAAACAAGCCGAGCCGAGCCGAGCCACTGTTCCATACAAGCTCAAGCGAGCCAAGCCCTATATTTGTCCAACTCAAATATGGGTATTCTCACCACCCACTAGAAGAAGTGAGCACACTCCACCAGATGCAGTCAACCAAACAGCATCTGAGCACATCCTGGCCCAACAGAAACATACAATCAAACAACCCACCAATGCATCCACTCTAGGGATGGCAATTGTGCCTGATTACCTGTGTGTCCATGGGTAAATACCCTAATGGAGCTGGGTATGGGCTGTGTTCTTTGCCCATAGGTATCAAAATGGGGGAAATTCTCTGCCTGTTGGGTAAACGGGTACAAGCATGAGTGAACTCCACCAGTGCCTGTTTCACCCATTTACCCGCAATATACACTGACATGTGGGCCATCAGTCAAACCTACCACTAAAACAGTAAAACCCTAGTCGCTAACTCGCTTCTCACTTGGTCCCTCTCCCCAATCCCACCTCCAGCCGACAGCCACCAAAGGTCCGAAAGCGCCGAAGCCAGCCCTGAAGTGAAAATCCAGATCCGATTACCTCAATCCTCAATTCCTCATCCTCCTCCTGGCTGGCTAGCCGCCTACATCCTCCTCTCTTGTAGGACCTAGATGGGCGTGAAATGTTTGTAAAACTAGCATCTGACGTTGTTTCTAATAGGAGAAATCCCAGTCTGTCCCATGCACCGCCCATGAAGGACCACATCTTTGAGAGTCCATACAAGATATATGTTGGCAACATCACATGGTCTGTTAAGCCTCAAGACTTGAGTACTTTACTCAATGTGGAACCATTGTTAGTACAAGACCGCTGACAGATCGCAAAGGAGGGAGAAGCCCTGTCTATGGATTCCTTTCGTTTTCTTCAGCCGAAGAGCTTGAGGCTGCATTGCAGGTTGACAATACGGTACAGTGCTTCAAGTTTTGCATTTTCTACTGATTTGAGTGCTTCCAACTTCCAATAGTTTGATATTAGAAGTTTAGAACAATAGTTATAATAAATTCCTATTTGGATTTGCTTCAGAGACCACAATAATCTTGGAATTTTAATTTCATTGAATCCTCCACCTAATGAAAGGAGAGACGACGGGTACATGGGCATGCCTGCGGGCGACGGGCATGGGTGAGGTTCTTCGCCTGTCACCCTTCGCGGGCATGCCCGTGGGGGGAAATCGGGGTCGCGAGCATGGGTATGGGTGAGCACTACCCGTGCCCACCGCGCCCGATTGACATCCCTAATCCACTCAGTCTGGCTAGATTCAGCCTGAATGACATATACAGACCAGGCTAAGGACATACAGGTAACCAAACACCCTATATAGTTTCCCTAATCGAGATGTGTTTCTATCCCATGCTATCGAAGAAGATTTCGCACAAAGGTTACATACTTCGAAGAGCGGCTCCATGGCTCTTCAAAGAAAGCAACACACAACTTTAACGTTTTTTTTTAAAAAATAATATTAATTTAAAAGATAATTAAAAAAATAATCGTTTTTTTATATACAAAAATAGCGACCATTCGCTATTTTAAATGGCAACAGAAGCCTGTTGCTATTTGGACCAAATAGCAACAAACACCTATTTTGTAATTTTTTTTGTAATTTTTTAAAAATTAATATTATATTTTAAAAAATTCCTACTTTATCCAATGCAGCCTTCAACTACACAAATCAATCCCTCGGACGGGCCTGAGACATTTAAGATCACCGGTCACGCATGAAAGAGATGCGGTACCTCAAGCCGCACCTTTTACCACAAGAGAAAAGCTAATCGTCGCATGATGCCAATCAAATCTAGTGAACCGGAACAGACAACACCCCAACAGTACGAAAAGACGGCAGTGCACGCCCAAAACCAGTAGTAACCAACAACACGTCCCATGGACGATCGACGAATCCGTCTCCTCCAGCCAGGCCTCCCGCTGAGGACAGCGGCTCAAATCCGAGCTATGCCCTTAATCGCTCGCAATTTAAACCACCAATTAGCAAAAAAAACGTGGGCCCATGCCCCGTGGCCCTAGAGAAACATGGCCCCACTTTCAATTGGCTGCTCGTCGCGAGGGCTGCGTCCGCGTCAGCATGTTGCTGCGACTGAGGCCGAGTCGACCAATCATGGAGATCGGAGGCGGCCAGTTTTCGGCTAATATAGTGGTGTTGATGGGCTCAATAGCAAATTTAGCTCTATCTCCGAATCAAAGCTAAAAATAGCATCACGAAGCTGCCGATGGGCAACATGTCCCCTCGTCTGCGCGGTGGGTGCTCGAAGCCCTTCATCCGCGCGCCAAGGGCACGACGCAGCTGAGTCCATTCGCCCTGGCCCGGACTCGACGCGTCCATGCCCTAGGGGCACGGCCACCCCCACCACCGCACAGACAAATGATAATCTACATTAGTCATAATTAATTCAATACTTTTTTAGTAGACACTGATTACCTAGAAATCGTTATTTTGGTTAGGTAGGGAAGTGTAGTTATTTTGGAGAGGCGGGGAAATGTAGACTAAATAGTGTGACATGTTAATTTGATTGTGCACAATAAAGAATGGTGAATATCTAGTAACATATTCATTGAGTTGTTGCGGCTTTAGGTAATGTCCAACATGTAAGATTTGCTTGTGTGTTTTTTACGACGGACTTGTACGGGGCAGACCGGATGGGCTTGACCTGTCAAGATGCCAGTACAAGGTGGTCCGAGAGGAGGGCCTAGATGCGATGAATATTCACGAGTTGAGGAGCTGCATCCGGGGGGAGTTCGACACGGAGGCAGCGATGAAGAAGCTTGTCATCTAGACGATCACCTGCACAAAATAGGGCATATGGGAGCTATGCAAGGTGAATGGCAGCGTTGTATGAGGCCAGTACATGCAGATTGATGCCAAGCCCAATGCAACATTGTTGTTTACCTTTCTAGCCATAGTTAATTAATAAGACCTAATTAGTTAGTCATAATTAATTAGCCCTAATTAGTGGTAATTAATTAATTGTAATTTAGCACTAATCAGTGGTAATTAATTAGTTATAAATAATTTAGTCGTGATTAACTAGTCATAATTAATTTAGTCCTACCTAATTAGTCATAATTAATTAGTCGTACTTACTTAGTCTAAATTAATTAGTCGTAGTTGAATAGTCGTAATTAACTCATCGTAATTTATTTAGTCGTAATTAGTTAGTACAAATTAATTAGTCATAATTAATTTAGTACTTTTTAGTATGCATTGATTACCTCGACATCGTTATTTTGGTTAGGTAGGGATGTGTAGTTATTTTGGGGAGTAGGGAAATGTAGACTAAATAGTGCGATCCGTTTATTTGATTGTGTATAGTAAAGAACGGTGGATTGATCATAACATATGCATTGGGTTGTTGTGGCTTTAGGTAGTATCCAATATGCAAGACTTGCTTGTGTTTTATGGTGACGGTCTCGTACAGGACGGACCAAATGAGTTGGATTTGTTAAGATGCCAATACAAAGTGGTCCGGGCGGAGGGCCTGCATGCGATGAATATTCACAAGCTGAGGAGCTGCATCTGGAGGGAGTTCAACACAGCGACAACGACGAAGAAACTTGTCATCCAGGTGATCACTTGCCCGAATAGGGGAGGGCGGGGCATATGGGAGCTACTCAAGTTGAATGGTAGCGTTGCATAGGGCCAATACATGTAGATTGTTGCCAAGCCCGATGCGGTGATATACGGGAGCCCAATGGTCTACGTGAATTTTGTGCATAGGGTGTCAGCAAACCTTGATGATGTTGGTGCCTTAGGAAGCGGGGAACTGCATGTGGTGCGTGTAGACGGCAGCACAGAATGTGTTGTTTTGGAGGAAGACTACGAGAAAAGACTTGTGCAAAATTTTGTGCAAAATGAGGAGGTGGGACAATGGTGGTTGGCCCATATTGACTGTCACGAGTTTCTACCGGACCAACCGACCGACTTGGAGCCCGACGAGGACGCTAACCCAGGCTCGGATGGTAGCGAGGAGGACACCCCCCCGAGAAGGGGTGTCAACGGATCGAATACGGATCGAATACGAATCGAATAATGGCCTTCCCATATTCGTATTCAAATTTTATAAATGAATACGAATTCGAATATTGCCGAATACGAATACAAATTGCCGAATACGAATACAAATCGAATGTTATAACGTGAATACGAATCAAATACCAACTCAATTCGATCGGATTCGGATATCCTCATAACTTACGTATTGACAAAATATTTATGACACTTTATCCTCGTACGTAACAAACTTAATCATTCTAGTTTATCTATTTCAACTAAAAACATAAATTCACATTAAACTAAAAATACTCATCCAACTAATGAGCCAAATTGTAATAAAAATATGTATATTGTTTTATAGAATTCGAATACGAATAGTGCGGATAAAATAACATTTTGGATGGCAAAAGTACATATCATATTCATATCCATATTTTTTATGCGAATACGAATACGAATAGAGGAGAAACTGTTAATCGGATGAAAAAAATCTAAGCCATATCAGTATCCTATCGAATACGGTAGTCGAATAAAATAGATAATTTATATTTGATTGACACCCCTACCCTTGGGTGCATGCGGTGGTGGTCTAGTAGGCAGAATTGTGTGATAAGAGGTGCCATACATGTCATCTAGATTGGATGATCTCGCAGTGTGGTCGTTCGTACTGCCACTGGAAGATGGGTCGCAGTGGGGATTTGATGCTGACACTCTGTTAGTTGGGCATCACATCCCAAGCAAGGTGGTCATGCAACAAGCTATAACATGGTACACGGTGTCTATCAGCCGTGTGTACCAGGTGCACCGATCCAATCTAGACCATTATGTAGTAAAGTGTGTAGTGGAAGGCTACCCTGGCCTGGTCAGCGCTCACAAGGCAAAGTTCTATGGCATAGTCTTCATGGTTAAGGTGGTGATTGACCACACTTGCAAGTTGAGTGAGATGTAGTAGCAACATCGGAATGTGACTTCCGCACATGTGGTGAGCTTCATCAGCCACCTAGTTGTGGATGATGTGTGTATCTCCCCCAAGATGCTGTTGTCACAAGTTATCAATCTGATTGGTTATTCAATCAGCTACAACAAGGTCCGATGAGCCAAGCAGATGGTGATTGAGGTGATGTACGAGACATATGAGGAGGTGTACAAGGATGCTTCACTAGATTTCCGAAGTAAATCCCGACACGTGCATAAACAAGATGGAAAGAGAAGATCCTAATGGAGGCCCTAACTGCTACATACTGGACCATGTGTTCTAGGTTTTCTTCCAGGCCACAGAGGGATTCAAGTGCTGTCGTTCGGTGCTCACAATGGATGAACTTTCTTCACCAAGAGGTACAAGGGCACCATTCTTACCGCGGTGGCGGCTGATGCAAATAACTAGCTTTTTCCGGTTGTATTTGCCATTGTAGAGAATGAAAACACACCCAGTTAATTGTAGCTCCTCGCAAATGTCAAGTGGGCAATTGTGGGAGACCGACCCAATGTATGCCTTATCATAGACCGCAATGCAGGGTTGTTGTCCACTCTCAACACCATGAAGAATAAGACGCACCCCTACTAGTGGAACGACATGAAAACCAGTGGTGCATGAGGCGTCTTGCATCGAACTTCTTCACGCGGTTCCATAGTCAGGAACTAATGAAGACGTTCAAGACACTATGCATGCAAAACCAGAGATGGGAGTTTGAGGCCATATGGAGAGACCTCAAAGAGCGGACTACGAGGCATACAAGGGAGTCCCCTTCGGAGGCACAGGAGGGACAACAAGGCACGAGAGGGGCATCTAGGAGCCCCATTAGTTTCTCTGAGTGGATTAATCTCCACGCTCTGAGTTGGAGAAATGGTCACAACTGTACCACACCGACAGTGCGAGGTACGACATTATGACAACTAATATATTTGAGGTGTACAACAGATCTGAGCTGCATGCATGAAAGGTATCGCGAGGCCTCCATATCACGCGATCGTTGAGGAGACATGGACTTGCAACATGCACCTCGGTTGCCATGCTCGCAAATAGAGCAACGCAAGCGAATATCTCAGGCAACAATAGAAAGAAGGGAAGTAATGGTCTGAGAACATGCGGTGATATAGTAAGACACTTGGCCACTCCATGAAGGATCGCCCCAACAAACCGAGCTCATCTCGGCATCATTCTTTGTCGTTTTAGTTCACTATTTGCATGTTGTAATGCTGTCCTGAAAAATGTATTATCACGTGCCCGAAATTGGGAGTATGAAATCACGCGCTTTCCTTGTATGCCTGATTTTATATGTATTATCACATGTACCAAAAAAATATTATCATATCTACAAAAAATGTATTGTCACATGAAATCATGCGCTCCACTATCTCATGAAATCATTCAAACAATATTTTTCACATGAAATCACAAAATTTCATTACAAAAATTAAATTTCACATGAAATGACCAACGCGTAGTGTGTGTGTGTGTGTGTGGGGGGGGGGGGGGGTTGGTCGTGCCCCTAAGCGCACAAATGTGGCGAGTCCGTGCCCTTGGCGCACGGACACGACAAATCCACGCTATGGGCGCATGGACTCGGCTGCGTCGCGCCCCTAGTGCACGGATGAGACGATGTGTCGCCCACCGATGGCTCTGCAGTGCTGTTTTTCGCCTTGATTTATAGAGGGGGCTAAACAAGCGGTGGGCGGCATAGTGCTATAGTGCTATATTTGCCAAAAACTCTGGAGGAGGCAGCTGTCGACGATCAAGACGTCGATCTTACGAAAAGAAAAGGAGAAAGTGACGTGGGAAATCTAAGGAAATAATGGGACTGCTCTTTTATTACTATGAACCGGGTTTTACATAATATGATCTGAGAACACTTCTTGTTCCCTTACAACCTCAGACCTATCATACGAATCTACGGCTTGTGCTTTAGTCTGATGGCTCTGTCTTGTATTGCCTTCTTTTTCCCCCTCTTGATCCGTCCAGGTTCCATCTTTAAATAGCCCTTGAAGAGGTGGTAGTTACTTCCGGAGAAGACGTCTGATGCGAAGCATCGCGTCTGGTCGGAGTCAAGTGACGGTTTATAATGAACCAACCGTTCGGCGGTTATATGTCTATGAGACATACAACCGCATGAAGGTTGTTCGTTAGTGCTTCTGGATAAGAAACGTCGTATGGTATGGAATATGCACGTGTTCCATTCATCACACGGTAGAGAATATACCTGAATCATCCCAAGTATCAGTTCATACCTTTACGAGCGCTTCTCACGGTGGGAGCTTGGCTTAGGCCTTTGTCCGACCAGGGTACCCATCATGTAACCTCTGGAATCTCTACGACTAGTCAGGTCGTGCACCTCAGGGATTACGACCATGAAGACGTATGGTATGTTATGTATTAAAGATAATATATAGAGGTTTTATTCCTCGTCAGTTAGCCCCCGAGCTTTAAATGAATAGGTCGTGTGAACACTTTTCTTCCGATGAAGTCGTATCAGGATGATGCTCATTTAAATGGAAGGGCATTTGAAGCGGTTTGTATTCACTTTAAAGTTGAGAACTTGCTTTGGGAATTGAAGAGTTTTCGTGTCCGTTGGACTAAAAGATTTTTGTCCGTTGGACTGTTTTTTTGGGTAACTCCTTATTGCGGTTGGAATTCATGAAGCCTATTAAAAACCCCTTTGTATACTTAGGGTTTTTCACTTCCTGCTTTTCTTCTTCATCTCCCGAGTAAAATCTGTCCCCGACCTCCTTTTCTTTCCTCACCCGAAAGAAATCTGACCATGTCGGACCAAATCACCAACTGGTCGGTTTCCGACTTGAATGAGAAGAAACTAGAGAGCTTGGAGAAGATCGGGATGCTTCCCAGCAAGGATGTGATTTCTTGGAGATCCGCGGCTGGAGAACATTCCCCGAGTAACGAAGATGGAGAAATCTCAATTTTTCTTGCATACATTGAATGCGGATTTAGGCTACCAATTCACTCCTTCATTCCCAAAGTTTTGGAGTATTATGGAGTTGAATTGGTGAATCTTGCTCCCAATGCTATCGCCTATCTCAGTATCTTTATCTACCTCTGCGAAGCGTACTTGGGGATTCCAGCAGATCTGGATCTATTCAAGTACTACTACAGGATGACAAAGTCTGGGAAAACAATTGGGACGCCTGGAGAGTGCACCTTGCGCCTCCATGAAGGAAAAGCCGATGAGTACATTTTTATGTACTCAAAGTCTTCGTAGTCGTCGTGGAAGAAAAGCTGGTTCTATATGAAGATCACAAAGAAAGACAGCCTTTATTATTCTGGTAAGAAGGCGGTCGAGAATCCGAGATGGCGCTCCTCTACAGAAAAAGAGGGAGAAGTAAAGAAATGGGTCGAAGCAATCAAGCTTCTTAGTGTCAAAGGTCTAACATCTTGGCATATAGTAAAGGATTTTTCTACACGCCGGGTTAGTCCTTTGAAGGCCCAGGCACACCGGATGCTCTGGTACATTGGTCGTGATGATACGACCAGAGATTCCAAATATGGTAAGCCATTAATGATTCCGACCAGTTTACCTATCTTAGTTGATTATTTCCGTATCCTTAAATCTTTTATTTTATCTTTACAACTCTATCTTCTGATGAAATTAGAATTCGAATCAAAATGATCTGTGCCGGAGAGCCTGGCGACAAGGCTAGTTTCCCCCGAATCTTAGCGGTTGTTTTCGCTGAAGAGAGAATTGAAAGACTTAAGGTAAGAATATCAACCGCTGCTTATTGTTGTACATATTATTTCTGATCAGTATACCATAAATCCTCTTTGATGTGGCGCGCGAGGCGGCGAGCGCGGAAGACGACCGGCCATGTGGGACACCTGGATCCGGCGGTCCCAAGGCTTGGTGGACTGGCTCACGTCCGACCGAGTAGACCTTGGCAGCGGCGGACGGGAAGCACCTCCCAGCCGCACAGTCTGTGCGCCACCATCATCTCCTCCATGGACGTCCGGAAGTCCCGGTACAGGTCCTTTGGGTCCACCGCCACCGCCAGGCTCTCCTCCACCAGTGACGTCGAGGGCTCCTAGAGCTTGTTGTCCTCGGACAACACCGCTGCTTTCACCTCTGTCGGTGTCCTCCCGGCGAGGCTGCTGCCAGGATGGAGTTGGACGGCGGCCACGGATCGAAGAAGAAGCGGTCGGTGGAGGTCTGGCCGAGCCTGCGGATCACCGTCTATGACCACTCCTCGGACGCGATGCGTGGTGGAGAAGCGATTGTCGTCATCCAAAGACCCATCGCCTCCTCATCGCCGCGTTCTTGGCGAGAGCCGTCTTGTACATTTCGCCGGCGACCTTGCGGAGCCTCATGGCTACTGGCTCTGACGGCGATAGTAGCGGCAGATGGTGCGGGGTTGGTCGTCCTCATGGAAGGAGGTGGTGCGGGGTTCACCGGTGGGCGCCACGGCGGGGAAGGCAAGTCGACGGCAGCGACATTGGGGCAGGAGTGGTGAAGCTAGGGGCATTATTGTCCATACAAATTTGGGATTTTAAATATAGTCGTTTATTTGAGGGAAAATGGGAAAAAACCTCCGTAATGGAATTTCTTGGACTACTCTACCTTTCCAGTGGCATCATTCGAATTTCCAACTGAAGGGTGGTAGATCTCTAATAAGGTCACTGAGCAGTTGAAGGATCTAGACCCGTCATTATGTGTTAATGAAGTATTTTGGTGATTAATGACAAATGCACTTATGAGACTAACACTCTTATTGTTATATCATGTTTAGTCTCAGCTTGGATATAAAAGCAAAAATCCAAACAGGTATGTATTCATTAATGACAAATCTATTTGTGAGACTAACAATTCTATTGATTATCTATTGCTTAGTCTCGTTTGGATATAAAGATGAAAATACAAGAGGTATGCATTCTACTTCTTCTTATTATATCTTGTTGCATTCCTCGGATCCAAAATATAGGTTAAACTCCACCAAACAGGTTAACTTGGATATGTGCATATGTTTCCATTACACATTTGTATATGCACACATTTAGGGGGAGTTCATTCTATATTTTGTGGTTTTATTAGTATTGATCTATATTCTCTTTCCACATATATTAAGGATCTGTACTTTGAAACATATCCTTGAATATATTTAACTTATGTAGTTAATATATTCATATGAGTATATACAAATTGTGTAATTTGTATACACTCATATTTAGTATATACAACTTGTAGTTCGTATATACTCATGGTATATATAACTTGTATAGTTCATATATACTCATGTTACTTTATGTTCAATTATTTGCAATTGTGTTGTGGGACTAATGTGTGTGCTAAGATGTTTTCAAGGCTTAGTCCCGGAGTTTGAATGATGACATGAAAAGGAAATACAAAGGTGATAAAAGATTGACATGGCTCAAGACAAAGGAGTCATGCATTGCATTTCGAAAAGCTTCTGGAAGAAGTTCAGTGGGAATCGGTATGACCGCATTTGGTAAGCGGTACTACCGATGTGCGGTAGTACCGGAGTTCATGTGGCGGAACTACCGCATAGTGGTATGACCGCAAATATGTTGGCGGAACTACCGCAACCCGGTTGTTCCGTTTGTTATTTGGCGGTATGTAAATTCCAGAGAAGGTGTTTTTCTGTATTTCTCGAGCCTCTGGAAATCGATAGTACCGCATCTGAGAAACGGTACTACCGGAGAGCGGTATTACCGGATGCTAGTTGACGGTAATACCGCACCTGTCAGTAATGGCTTGTTTAGAAGTATTTATGCAGGTATATCTTGGTAATTAATGTTAATGACATTGTGGGACTAACATTTTCCATGAATTGGATGAATAGGTTATGTTCTAGGGTGATGAAGACTTCGGATGGCATCATGAGTTGAACGTCATCAAATGAAGGTTCAAGAAGAGGATGCATCATGTGTTGATGCATATCAAGATCTCGAAGAAGAGATGATCATGAGTTGATCATCAAGTCAAGAGAAGACTCATCATGTGTTGATTGAGGTCAGGTAAAGGATGCATTATGGGTTGATGCATGTCAAGATGATGACCCGGACTTGAAGTGAAGATGTGCGTCATCAAGCTTCAAAAAGATGCTTAAGGCAAATGTATGACTAGCTAGGGCTAAGGATGTGTTCCTAGTCTTTTACCGGTCTTGATGTTTGGTTGGAAGACCGAATTGCTAGTATAGGTTGCCGTACTATTAAGAGGGGTCTTATCTAGTAGCTTGAGTCTCATGATGTGTTGATAGCTCAATCTTGCTTGGTCTAGCTCACCGTGGCATGATGCTATTATTTGCAAATGTGTTTTGCAAATAGTCGAGGCTCATGCATTGAATACTTGTAACATGTGACTATACTTTACAAATGTGTTTTGCAAATGATTGAAGTCCATGTACCTACTCCTTGTGGCATGATCTAAGTTTGCAAATGTGTTTTTCAAATGGTTAAGATTCATGTGTATGCCCTTTACATGGTCTAAGATTTCTTGTTGCTATTCCTTTGGACTTTGACCATGGTAGTGGCTCTTTTGAGTTATACTTTTTGATTTGATCAAATATGTTTGAGATCAATAAAATAGGTGGGTTGTGTAGCCCTCTGAATAAGCTTTCAATAGAGTCCAAGATCACTCAATTCCGACATCGAGTCAAAAGTTATGACCTTTTACAGTGTCGTGCATTGCTGAAAATTAGGCTGCAGTAGTACCGCCCTTATATGATGGTAGTACCGCAGAAGGTAGTATCGCCAGTATAAGCTGCGGTGAGTACCGCACCAATCTTTAACGGCTAGTTTTTGGCTGTTTCGTCTCCCAAATAGCTAGTTTTTGGTGTAGGGTTATAAATACCCCTTGGCCGGTTGAGAGGTAATTTTGGCATCCTATTTTACTCTCTTGAGCTAGTGTGAGCTTCTCCTCTTAATTGTGCATGTGTTGCACCTTGTGAGCAGGAGAGAGGTCTCTAGTTGCATGTGTTGCATCTAGAGGTGGATTTCGTATCCACTTGAGCTTGTGCATTCGTTGCGTGGTGAGAGTCAAGCAAGGGGCTTGGCTTTTACTCTTGGTGTTTGCAGGCACCTAGGCGGCGTGGAGCGTCGTGGTCGGTGATCTTCTCAAGTGAAGCTTGTGAGAAGGTTCGGTGTTTGTGAGTGGTTTGGTGCTTGCCATCTCCGGAGTGGAGTAAGAGCAACCCTAGTGGAGCGAGGCGTTGATACCTCCGAGGAAGGCTTAATTCGTGGAGCCGACCCAATTGGTTTGGGTTTCCCTCAACGTGGATTAGGGGAGACCGGTAAGTCTCCGAACACCACGGTAAAACATCACCGTGTCATTGTGGTTTGCATTCTTGAGCTTTACTTATCGCAATTTATATTTTTTGTATGAAATTGCTTATTCATTGTGTATGAATGCTTGCCAGGCTTTGTGCTATTTACATTGCTAGAATTGAATAGATTACAAGTCTTTGCTTATTTGCAATATTCATCAATAGACTTGTATTGTTGGTGTATTTAGTTGAACCTAGTTGATTTAGGCTTTAATTGTGCAAAACCGTATTGTTATAAGCTTCCGCATTAGAAATCGGTTTTAGCGCATAGAAGTTTTAAAACGCCTATTCACCCCCCTCTAGTCAGCCTCCTCGATCTTACAGCAGTGGCATTTATCGAAATTTCCCTTCTATAAATGTAGATGCAACAATTGTAAAAAATCACTTGCAGCAAATTGGAAATCCATGAAAAACTTTATAAATCATGATTGCAACATTGGGGAAAAAATAGTCACGACAACTCAAATAACTTATTATAACATTACATTCTCGTCAGAGGAGGCGCCATCCAGTCTGGTGCTTGTTGCTGATTATCCAAGATCTGGTGGAGCAGAAGGCGGTCCGATGCCTCATCACCAGCCCTCTGCTCATCCCAACGCCTCATTGGAGGCCCCTCCATTTGCCATCAGCACACATCCACCACCCCAATGCTCCTCCGGCCGTTGTCTGACACACTTACGCACCACCATCTCTCCTCGATGGTCCAGTGAGAGAAGGGAGAAGTCTGACAAGTACATCTCTGTCCTTTGTTTGGGCACGACCAAGTGGCCAAATCAAGGAGACCGGAGGCACTTCCTAAGGATATCCTCACTGACAAGTAGAGGAAGTTCAAGAGGAGCAACTCATAGGCCAAACAATGCCCCGACTAGGTTTTTTGTTTTTTTGTTCTTTTGATGGACGTGAGAGGAGTGGATTTGTGTGTGTGTGTGTGTGTGGAGAGAGTGAGAGATGCTCCTACACCGGGCTCTACCCATCGGTGAGTCACCAAGGAAGAAGGAGGCGATAACTGCATGGGATTGGAGGAGGAAGAGAGTAGGCCATGGAGAACAGAGGAGGAGATGAGGTGTCGTGTGAAACGAATGGTGGGAGGAAGGCTCCAGAGAAAGCATGGGTGGGAAGCGTCCAATTTTTTTACCCTCCGTCAGACATATGCATGGTAGGATTATCGTAGTTTTTTTGAGCAACTAGCAGGAGAGCTGCTAGGATTAATTAAAGATGTAATAAAAGTTTAATATATACAAGCGAGGAGGAGGCCTAATAAAATAAAGGAAAAGGAAAATGAAAAGAGAACACGGGCAACAAAAGGTCCCAGCAAACTACATGACTGGGGCTACTATCTCTTGAATAGTTTTTACTCTCGCCTCGCTCACATTCGACATATCTGATATTGGAAGATACATTAAATAAATCCTATTTAGGAAAAAGCTTTTAAAAACTCAGAAAATCTTAGGAATTAAGTAAATTTTTATTTTTTAGATTAAATCAAATAAAACTTCAAGAACTTCAAATAAATTTCACTTTTGACTTTTAAAACTTCAAAGATTCAATTAAAGCAATAGAACTCTTTCCAAATTTTTAGAAAATCCAATAAAATAATAATCTTATTTTATTTTATTTTTGGTAACATTACTTTGGAATGTTACAAACTCCCCATAAAAGGAATCTCGTCCCGAGATTCGAGAGGATTAGAAAGAAAGTGGGAATCTGGTGGGAATGCTAGGTCTTCAATGGAATTGTCGCCGTTCACATCCTGCTCATCATCAAGCGAATTTGAGTTGTGACATTGAGCAGACGTCCTTGTTCGTAATTTGCGACTTCTGTTCATTTGCATGATGTTGACTTACAGGTTGGCGGGGTTTCTCGCTACTTCTTTGGACATTTATTGCGAAATGCCCAACCTCATGGCAATTGAAGCACGTGATGCACCGCAATGTAAGGGGATCCTTCGTGCTGATCACCATCGGATGTGTTGGAGGACTCCAAGTTGGTAGGGTGCTCTTTGTTGGTGGAATTTGCCTTGGTACGATGAAGTCCTCTAGCTCTAGAAAACTTCGAGTTGAACTTCGTGCGATCATTCTTCTCTTGCGATTCTCCATCTCGCGGTGCTTGCCTTCTTGACGAATCGCCTTGTCGACTAGCTGCTGGAAGTCTGAAAAGTCCTGGGAAATCAATTGTACGGACAAATCATCATTGAGTCCTTCTAGGAATCTTTCCTGCTTGTCTACATCTTTTGCAACATCGTTAGGTGCATATCGTGCCAGTTGATTGAACTTGTGCAGGTACTCATTCACAGAGAGGTTGCCTTGACGCAGTGAATGAAATTCCTTCTTCTTGAGGGTCATCATGCCGGAAGGGATATGTGTATGGCGGAAAGCTCGCAAAAATTCGTCCCAGGTCATGGCTTGAGCATCAGCATGCGAGATGCTGAAGTTGTCCCACCATTCGGAAGCTGGACCCATGAGTTGGTGCGAAGCAAACAACACCCTCTGACGATCGGTGCACTGAGCAATATCCAACTTCTTACTAATTGCCCGGAGCCAATCATCTGCATCCATGGGCTCAGTACTGCTTGAAAAAGTTGGTGGACGCATCCTCATAAATTCTGACATACTGGTTGGTTCTTTGGGGTGGTGGAGTTGGAGTTGGAGCTTGGGAAGCTGTAGCTTGTCGGACTTGATTGTTGTTAATGGATTGAGAGCGATTGATCAGACGGTTTTGATTGGCCATCAATTGTTGCCACTCTGGTTCATTGATTGGGGCACTTCCATTGTTGTTGGCATTGGCTCCACTTCCTGGGTGACGAGGGTTCACCATCTGCTATTTACTCCAGAGAGTTAGGGAAGGGGACAAAGGATAGGGGAGAGACAAATAAGAAGAACTAAGGGGATAGAGTAAAACAACCCTCCTAAATGAAGAACCAACTTAAAAAGCTTTTCAGACAAACTTTACACAACGTTCTATCGATTGAACTCTTAACTTGGTGGAATGACTCAATGCACAAAATGAGTCTTGGCAAGCCTAGATTATATGGCTGGGCTGACATCGTATCTTCTGCTCGTGGTCTCTGACAACGATGTTTCTTTGACAACTTCATACCTTCTGGTCTCGTAACGGGAGAAACGTGTTGACCATCAATAGAAATTTTATAAGGAAAAGAGGATCCATTTAATATTACAAAATTGTGAGGGAAGAATTTGGTAAGAAGGCTAAAGATAGATAGATGACCCAGATGAGGAGAGAACAATTTATTTTTCTTGTTGTATAAAATAAGTTTTAAAGTTTTCAACTAACGGCCATTCTAACTAGGTCACGACTTACAGTCGATATGGCTCTGATACCACTTTGTAAGGACCCGGGATTAACATCCCAGATCTTCTGTGCATAACTGAACTGGTCCCATGATCAGTGGCTAGCTCACATAGTAAACAAATGTGATAACACAACCATAAACGTTAAAAGTTATTAAATAACAACAGAGTTGATTACAAGATAGCCTTACAGGGCAACATTAAATAAACACGGAGGGCGATGAAGAAGTAGTAGGGTCCAACAATGCGCCACAGCAATCGGTAGGTAGTAGCGGCCTAGTCGTCATGATCCACATCCGCGAAGTCCTTCTCCTCTGAAATTTTGTTTGCATAAAGCAAGATGAGCACAACCAGGTGCTCGCAAGTTACACCCATCAAATAACGAAATGACATGCATACATGGATGTAACAAAGGATGGTTTACTGAGGTTAATTTGCATAAATCAGCATTGACATTAAATACCATAATAAGTTCAAAAGCTCAAGTTTTATAAAATCTAAAATTGTTTCTCTGTTGATAACGATAGTGTAGTCACCAACCTAACACCAACATAAACACGGGCATCAACCCGGGCTTCAACCCATAACTTTTCTCATGGACACCCATCCATGTCAAAGCATTTTACAAAAATATTTTAAAATCGAAGTCTAACTTTGAGTGGCTTTGCCGGCATGTCCATGACCAGTGGACACGGCTATTCGAATAGTTTTACACTCTGCGAGGTTGTACAACTTTACCCACAAGACATGAATTCTCTAGTTGTTTGGCATCCGTCGATACCACCGCTCACTACCTTAGTAAGCGGTCTAGAGTACGTGTCAAGACCTTTGTCGCCATTCCACCATAGTCCTCCTCGCTGAGGTTTCACCCTTTGGACTACCGTCCGCAGGTTGAGCCCTCTTGCGCCAAGTGGGACTAACAAAGGTCATGAAAGACCACCCACCGCATCACAGGAACGACCATGATGGAACTTTGCAAATTAGTCAGCCAGATCCTGCCCATACAAGACATGTGGTAGTACGATGTGGCTTAGCAAGATGCGGCTCGAAGACCGGTCCTTAATTGACTGGCGACAACCAGCGAACCACAGGCCTCAACCTACCAGTTGAACGTGCATAAACTGCACCCACGGACAACCAATTCGCCCAAGTCCAAACCATCATTTTATTTTATTTTCCAAATTCATTTATAAATTTCCCATGACACACCAATGCCAAGGGTACAGTTTAAACAACATTTGACTTTTGGCTGAAATTCCCCAAATGAAAACATATTTGGTCTATAAGCATGGCTAAGCACAATATTTAAATGATCCTAGTCCATACTATTGTATTAACTAGGTTTTTATCTAGGGTGACAATATGCTTGCTTCAATTACCCAAATTGCCATACAAAGGATTTTAGGCATAACTATAAATTTAAAAACAGGAATTTAAATTACTGAATATAAATAAGCATGCAGTAATAATTTAAAATAGAATTTAAATAATTTTAAATAATAGGTGCAATTATGATCAAGAATGTAACTTGCCTCGTTTGAGGTGAACAGATCAACTGATACTGAGGTGATGTTGTTTTCTTAACAGGTCACCTAGTACTCACAAGTACTTTCTCCAGGTAGTCTATGTGTACAAGCACGATGATCACACAGTCAAAATCAATCCTCTTATGTGTTCTTCAACGGCGTCGAAATCTGACTTTCCGGAGTCGTCGAAATCTATACGCGAAAATAAGCCAAATTCAAACCAAATTCAAATAAGATTCAAATTAACTCCAAATTGAAATATTTTAGTTTAGATGACTAGATCTTGAATTTAGATAAATTTAGGAATTTGAATGGGCTCAATCGGAGTTCGGATGCAAAAGATATGAGCTTTCGAAGTTTGAAATTACATGAAATGATAGATTTAGGGTTTAAAGGAATTTGTGGTCAAATGAACTCAAAATTAAATAATTTTGGTTTAGTTAGCTAGATAATGATTTTATATAAATTTTGCAATTTGAAACACCCAATTTGGAGTTGGGGTTCAAAAGATATGAATTTTAGAAGTTTAAAACTAAATCTGCAAATTAATTGAATTTTCTGAATTATTTTCTCTACTGGAAAAGCTAATTATTGCGAAATGCTGACGTCAGCCCTGAGAATTTCGGAATTTAAAAGAATTAAAAGAAATTCCGACATGTGGGACCCACATGTCGGTCTCACACTCATGTGGACCTAGTCATGAGAGTTCGAGTGAGGATGGTGGACCTTGCCACGCGGGCGTTGAATGGCAGCGGGAGGGTGATGTGGCGTCTATGTGGCGCGGAGGTGGTGCATCGTGGCCGTCACGGTGGCAGCCACGTCGGCATAGGCGGCGGCCGGCGGCGGCGTTGAGCTCGCCGGCGCGGCGCCACGGCGAGCTCGGCGAGTGCTGAAGAAGAGAGTCGGGGTTTATGTTGCGCATGGTTTGGTTACCGAGGAACACGGCAATCGCCGCGGCGAGCGGCGGCAGCGAGCAAAAATAGCTCACGGCCCAGCGGCGCTCGGGCGTGCCAGGCGGCGGGCGTGCGCATGAGTCGGCGCTGCGCATGGCGATGCGGAAGGAGTGGCGGGGCGGAGCGGCAGGCGTCGCCAACGAGGAAGAAAGGCGCTCGGCGGGATTCTTCAATCTCGAACTCGGCGAAATGGAGAGGGAGAGAGGAGTGAGTGCGGGGAGAGGTTGCGGGCGAAAGGGGCTCGCGTGCTCCGTTTATAGGTGAAGAGGGCACGGAGGAGGAGATCGTGCGCGCACAGTAATGGCGGCGGCCCGGTTAGGCACGCGAGGCGGCCGGGTGCGAGAGAGGTGGAGAACGTGGGGGGTGGGGCGGTTGAGGGCGCCGGTCGTGCGCGTGCAGAGAGAGACGCGGGCGGTTGGAGGCGGCGGTGGATGGAGCTCGGCGCGCGATCATAGCGGACACTGCAGGCGGCGGAGAAGAAGGAGGTGGAAAAGCAATGGGGCCTACGCGTCGGTGAGAGAGGGGCGGCGGGTGGGACCGAGGAATGAGGAGAGAGAGGGAAAGCGGGCGCGCCAAACGGGCGGGCGCGTGGAGGAATGGGCCGAGCTGAGGAGTTTCAGCCCAAAATCCATTTCCGAATTTTAAATGATTTGCAAATTTAGATATTTCGATTAAATAAAAAGGGCTTTAGAAAATAGCAAAATAATTCCAAAAATTATGGAAAAAAATTCAAAAAAATTCCCATGCTTATTTTGGACTTACTAAAATTATTTCCAACTCAATGTTGGCTTTTAATTTTGTAAATAAAATTGTTTTGGCTTTAAAACATTTAGGAAAAAGCTTTTAAAAACTCAGAAAATCTTAGGAATTAAGTAAATTTTTATTTTTCAGATTAAATCAAATAAAACTTCAAGAACTTCAAATAAATTTCACTTTTGACTTTTAAAACTTCAAAGATTCAATTAAAGCAATAGAACTCTTTCCAAATTTTCAGAAAATCCAATAAAATAATAATCTTATTTTATTTTATTTTTGGTAACATTACTTTGGAATGTTACAAACTCCCCCCCTTAAAAGGAATCTCGTCCCCGAGATTCGGAGAGGTTAGAAAGAAAGTTTGGGAATACTGAAATTTGGGAAATGCTAGGTCTTCAATCGAATTGTCGTCGTTCACATCCTGCTCATCATCAAGCCAATTTGAGTTGTGACATTGAACAGACGTCCTTGTTCAGAATTTTGCAGCTTCCTGTTCATTTGCATGATGTTGACTCTGGGTTGGTTGGGTTTGCTGCCTGCTACTTCTTTGGACATTTACTGGCGAAATGCCCAACCTCATGGCAATTGAAGCACGTGATGCCTGCAATGTAAGGGGGATCCTTCATGCTGATCACCATCAGATGTGTTGGAGGACTCCAAGTTGGTAGGGTGCTGCTATTGGCTGGAATTTGCCTTGGTACGATGAAGTCCTCTAGCTCTAGAAAAACTTAGGAGTTGAACTTACATGCGTCATTCTTCTCTTGCGATTCTCCATCTCGCGGTGCTTGCCTTCTTGACGAATCGCCTTATCGACTAGCATTTGCTAGAAGTGCGAAAAGTCTGGGAAATCAATTATGCGGACAAATCATCATTGAGTCCTTCTAGGAATCTTTCTGCTTGTCTACATCTTTTGCAACATCGTTAGGTGCATATCGTGCGATTGATTGAACTTGTGCGGTACTCATTCACGAGAGAGTTGCCTTGGCGCGATGAATGAAATTCCTTCTTCTTGAGGGTCATCATGCGGAAGGGATATGTGTATGGCGGAAAGCTTCGCACAAATTCGTCCTGGTAATGGCTTGAGCATCGCATGCGAGATCTTTGAAGTTGTCCCACCATTCGGAAGTGGACCCATGAGTTGGTGCGAAGCAAACAACACCCTCGACGATCGGTGCAGAGCAATATCCAACTTCTTACTAATTGCGGAGCCAATCATCCGCATCCATGGGCTCAGTACTGCTTGAAAAAGTTGGTGGACGCATCCTCATAAATTCTGACATACTGGTTGGTTCTTTGGGGTGGTGGAGTTGGAGTTGGAGCTTGGGAAGCTGTAGCTTGTCGGACTTGATTGTTGTTAATGGATTGAGAGAGCAGTTCGATCAGACGGTTTTGATTGGCCATCAATTGTTGCCACTCTGGTTCATTGATTGGGGCACTTCCATTGTTGTTGGCATTGGCTCCACTTCCTGGGTGACGAGGGTTCACCATCTGCTATTTACTCCAGAGAGTTAGGGAAGGGGACAAAGGATAGGGGAGAGACAAATAAGAAGAACTAAGGGGATAGAGTAAAACAACCCTCCTAAATGAAGAACCAACTTAAAAAGCTTTTCAGACAAACTTTACACAACGTTCTATCGATTGAACTCTTAACTTGGTGGAACGACTCAATGCACAGAATAAGTCTTGGCAAGCCTAGATTATATGGCTGGGCTGACATCGTATCTTCTGCTCGTGGTCTCTAACAACGATGTTTCTTTGACAACTTCATACCTTCTGGTCTCGTAACGGGAGAAACGTGTTGACCATCTATAGAAATTTTATAAGGAAAAGAGGATCCATTTAATATTACAAAATTGTGAGGGAAGAAATAGGTAAGAAGGCTAAAGATAGATAGATGACCCAGATGAGGAGAGAACAATTTATTTTTCTTGTTGTATAAAATAAGTTTTAAAGTTTTCAACTAACGGCCATTCTAACTAGGTCACGACTTACAGTCGATATGGCTCTGATACCACTTTGTAAGGACCCGGGATTAACATCCCAGATCTTCTGTGCATAACTGAACTAGTCCCATGATCAGTGGCTAGCTCACACAAGATAAACAAATGTGATAACACAACCATAAGCGTTAAAGTTATTAAATAATAACGAGTTGATTACGGGATAGCCTTACGGGGCAACATTAAATAAACACAATGGAAGGCGATGAAGAAGTAGTAGGGTCGGCAATCGCCACAGGCAATGTCGGTAGGGTAGCGGCCTAGTCGTCATGATCCACATCGAGCGAAGTCCTTCTCCTCTGAAATTTTGTTTGCATAAAGCAAGATGAGCACAACTTCCGTGCTGCAAGTTACACCGATCAAATAACGAATGACATGCATACATGGATGTAACAAAGGATGGTTTACTGGGTTAATTTGCATAAATCGACATTGACATTAAATACCATAATAAGTTCAAAAGCTCAAGTTTTATAAAATCTAAAATTGTTTCTCTGTTGATAACGATAGTGTAGGCACCAACCTAACACCAACATAAACACGGCACCAACCGGGGCTTCAACCATAACTTTTCTCATGGACACCCATCCATGTCAAAGCTGTTTTACAAAAATATTGTAAAATCGAAGTCTAACTTTGAGTGGCTTTGCGACATGTCCATGACCGTGGACACGCTATTCGAATAGTTTTACACTCTGCGAGAGGTTGTACAACTTTACCCACAAGACATGAATTCTCTAGTTGTTTGGCATCCGTCGATACCACCGCTCACTACCTTAGGTAGCGGTCTGAGTGCGTGTCAAGGCCTTTGTCACGCCATTCCACTATAGTCCTCCTCGCTAGGTTTCACCCCTTTGGACTACCGTCCTCGAGGTTCAGCCCTCTTGCGCCAAGTGGGACTAACAAAGGTCATGAATGACCACCAACGCATCACGAGCGACCATGATGGAACTTTGCAAATTAGTCGGCCAAGTCACCCCATACAAGACATGTGGTAATGCGATGTGGCTTAGCAAGATGCGGCTCGAAGGCCGGTCCTTAATTGACACAGGCGACAACCAACGAGAACCACGGGCCTCAACCTACCAGGTTGAACCCGTGCATAAACTTGCACCACGGACAACCAATTCGCCAAGTCCAAACCATCAATTTATTTTATTTTCCAAAGTCATTTATAAATTTCCCATGACACACCAATGCCAAGTGCAGTTTAAACAACATTTGACTTTTAGTGAAATTCCCAAATGAAAACATATTTGGTCTATAAGCATGGCTAAGCACAATATTTAAATGATCCTAGTCCATACTATTGTATTAACTAGGTTTTTATCTAGAGTGACAATATGCTTGCTTCAATTACCCAAATTGGCCATACAAAGGATTTTAGGCATAACTATAAATTTAAAAACAGAATTTAAATTCTGAATATAAATAAGCATGCAATAATAATTTAAAACAGAATTTAAATAATTTTAAATAATGGGTGCAATTATGATCAAGAATGTAACTTGCCTCGTTTGAGGTGAGCGGATCAAGCGTCTTGAGGTGATGTTGTTTTTCTTGTGAGTCACCTAGTACTCACAAGTACTTTCTCGGGTAGTCTATGTGTACAAGCACGATGATCACACAGTCAAAATCAATCCTCTTATGTGTTCTTCAACGGCGTCAAATCGACTTTCGAGTCATTCAAAATCTATCTGTGAAAATAAGCCAAATTCAAACCAAATTCAAATAAGATTCAAATTAACTCCAAATTGAAATATTTTAGTTTAGATGACTTGATCTTGAATTTAGATAAATTTAGGAATTTGAATGGGCTCAATCGGAGTTCGGATGCAAAAGATATGAGCTTTCGAAGTTTGAAATTACATGAAATGATAGATTTAGGGTTTAAAGGAATTTGTGGTCAAATGAACTCAAAATCAAAAAAATTTGGTTTAGTTAGCTAGATAATGATTTTATATAAATTTTGCAATTTGAAACACCCAATTTGGAGTTGGGGTTCAAAAGATATGAATTTTAGAAGTTTAAAACTAAATCGCAAATTAATTGAATTTTACGAATTATTTTCCTCTTTGGAAAAGCTAATTATTGCGAAATCTTGGCGTCGCCCACGAGAATTTCGGAATTTAAAAGAATTAAAGAAATTGACATGTGGGACCCATGTCGGTCTCAACTCATGTGGACCTAGTCTGAGAGTTCGGTGAGGATGGTGGACCTTGCCGCGCGGGCGTTGAATGGCGGCGGGAGGGTGAGTGGCGTCTATGTGGCGCGGAGGTGGCGCATCGTGGCGTCCGCGGTGGCGACCACGTCGGCATAAGCGGCGGCGGCGCGACGTTGAATCGCGGCGCTTGGCGCCACGGCGAGCTCGGCGAGTGCACAGAGAGAGAAGTGCGGGGTTTATGTTGCGCATGGTTTGGTTACACGAGAGCACGGCAATCGCCCGTGAAGCGTGGCGGCGCGCGAGCAAAAGCAGCTCCGCAATGGCGGCGCTCGAGGCGTGCCAGCGGCGGCGTGCGCACGAGGTCGGCGCTACCGCGGCGATGCGGAAGGAGGGGTCGGCGGGGGCGGAGCGGCTTGGACGTCGCCGGCAATGAGGAAGAAAGGGGCGCTCGGCGGGGATTCTTCAATCTCGAACTACGGCGAAATGGAGAGGGGAGAGGAGGAGTGAGTGCAGGGAGAGGTTGCGGGGGAAAGGGGGCTCACCGTGCTCCCTTTTATAGGTGAAGAGGGGCACGGAGGAGGGAGATCGTGCGCACGGTAATGGCGGCAGCCAGTTGGGCACTGCAGGCGGTGGAGTGCGGGAGAGTGGAGAAGCGTGTGGAGTGGGGCGGTTGAGGCGCGGGTCGTGCTTGCGCGTGTCACGAGAGCAGCAGGCGGTTGGGCGCGATGGATGGAGCTTCGGCGCGCGATCATGCCGGACCGCAGCGGCGAGCGGAGAAAGAAGGGAGGTGGAAAAGCGATGGGGCCTACGCGTCGGTGAGAGAAGAGGGGGCGGGTGGGGCCAGGAATGAGGAGAGAGAGGAAGAGCGGGCGGGCCAAGCGGGCGAGCGCGCATGGAAAAATGGGCGGTGAGGAGTTTCGGTCCAAAATCCATTTCCGGATTTTAAATGATTTGCAAATTTAGATATTCCGATTAAATAAAAAGGGCTTTAGAAAATAGCAAAATAATTCCAAAAATTATGGAAAAAAATTCACAGAAATTCCCATGCTTATTTTGGACTTACTAAAATTATTTCCAACTCAATGTTGGCTTTTAATTTTGTAAATAAATTTGTTTTGGCTTTAAAACATTTAGGAAAAAGCTTTATAAACTCAGAAAATCTTAGGAAGTTAGTAATTTTTTGATTTTTCAGATTAAATCAAATAAAACTTCAAGAACTTCAAATAAATTTCACTTTTGACTTTTAAAACTTCAAAGATTCAATTAAAGCAATAGAACTCTTTCCAAATTTTCAGAAAATCTAATAAAATAATAATCTTATTTTATTTTATTTTTGGTAACATTACTTTGGAATGTTACATTGCATTACTTTTCTAGGGGTATACATGTAAATTCAGGGACCTAGTGGAGAGGCTATAAATAGCCCTCTCTCCCATGTAACGGACGGGACACAATTTGTGAGAATTAATACACATTTACTTTCCAGCAACTGGAACCCCTCTTAGAGGACCTTTCGACGTCTCGCATAGACATCGAGGGTCCCCTCCTTACTGTCTAGCCTTCTCGCTATGACAGTTGGTGCCGGCTGTGGGGTTTCGTCAGGAAAGCCACGAATACATCAAGGTAACCAATGGCCGCCCGAAGGGCCACACCCAAAGTCTCAGTGGCCGCGGCAGTGGCCGCGGCTCCAAGCACCTCGAGAGCCAAGTGGAGCAAGACCACAGTCGCGGTGACAGCCACCCGAGCTGTAGAAGAGGAAGCCAACAACTCCAGGCACGAGGACATCGTGGGAGGCGATGCCCCGCCGACCGAAGAATCCCTCCCGAACAACCAACCCGCGAGGTCCCGGGAGGGAGCAGTGGGGTGGCTCGCGAGCCTCTGAAGCCTTCTTGGTGGTGGCGGACCTCGGCGGAGGTGCTCAGCCTTTGGCAGCCGGTGGGAGGTACCCTTGCGGCCACCACCCAGCCCGGCGCTCACGCGCCAAAACACCAACACGGGTGACCCCGTAATCTCAACCAACCCAACCCCGGCCTGTTGCTCGGGAGACCCAGCGCCCATTGGTGGCTGGGCTTGAAGCAGCATGCTGGCTGAAAGGCTTCAAGATGCCAGAGGTTACGCCCTTCGAAGGCTGCACAGACCCCTCAGAATTCCTCCGCATGTATGAAACAGCGGTGGAAGCAGCGGAGGGGGAGATGACACAACCTAGTCAAAGAGCGTCACACTCGCCCTCAAAGGCGTCGCTTTAACATGGTTCTTTTCCATCCTCCCCGGTCTATATACGCCCGGGAATAGTTGTGCGACCTCATACGCAACAACTTAAAGGGAAACTACATCGAGTTGAAGGATGCAGGGCACTTGTTCGCAGTCAAGCAGGCCTCGGGCAAGTCCCTCTGCAGTTTCTTCAGGAATTTCACGGAGGTGAAGTGCCAAGTAAAAGGAGTCAACGAAACCACGATCATAAACACAACAACCTGCGGGCTCCAAAAGGGCCCCCTGTCGGAGAGATTGGCCCGCAAGCCAATCAGTACGGTCGCGGAACTCTTTGAAAAAATAGAAGAGTATGCTCGAGCGGAGGAGGACAGCAGCCGAAGGGGGAGGTCGCACCTTCAGCCACACCACCAGCATCATCGAGCAAGCCGGCAAAAGAAGAGCAACCGCCCACCCCAGCCACCAACAAGGAGTGCACCACCAATTTCTACCAAAAAAGCCGAAACATCTACCATGTAGACGATGGTCAAACCCCCGAAGGAGGCAAGCGATGTGGTCGGGCAAGCAACAACCGAGGAAGAGGCCGCGGACGCCACGACGGGTGGCACCCAGACACCCGAGGCAGAGTCGGAGGCACCCCGCTGTACTGCGACCACCATGGCGAATGCTCGCACACAACAACAAACTGTCGTACCATTATAGCCATGCAGGACTACATAAATCGTGGCCAACAACCACCCGAACACGAAGAAAGAAGGCGTGCGGGCAATCAGCTGCCTGCCCCACCACCGAGACCACGCATAGAGGGGGGCCATGGCGAGCATCACCAGAGGGTCATAAACATGATCACAGGAGGATCCTCGCTAGGCATAACATCCAAGAGGCAGCGACGCGCATACGCCGACAAATTCATCACGTCGCCACACGTCCTGCCTCCCGCTCACCTCGGTACCCTGAGGTGCTTATCACCATTGGGCCTAAGGATGCACAGGGAATCTACTTCCCCTACCAAGACCCCTCGTCATCTCCGCCAATATAGTTGGCTACATGGTCAGGCGTGTCCTCATAGACGGAGGAAGCTCCATGGACCTCTTATTCGCGGAGGCCTTCAACAAAATGATGATCCCCAGGGATCACCTATCCCCACCTAGCATACCCCTTGTAGGCGGGGCAGACCCGTAACGTCCCTGGGCCAGATTGGTCTGGCCGTCATGTTCAGTGACGGCTTCGCATCTCGCACAGAGATCATAACCTTCGATGTGGTCCAGATGCCCTACCAGTACAACGCCATCCTCGGTCGAGCCACGCTGAACTCCTTCGGCTCAATAGCCCACCATAACTATATGTGCATGAAAATCCCCGCCCCAGGAGGCGTCATCACGATACGAGGGAACCAAGACCTGGCGCGCCGAACCGAACTGGAGTTGGGCTCATTTACTCGCCACGTCCACGCCATCGAAGCCAGCATGGAGGCACCTGGCCGGGCCTCCGCCGGCAAATGGGCCCCAAAGGCCAAGCCAGAAGGACAGCTACGAAGAGTTCCCCTTAGGGACTCCTCCCCGAAAAAACAGTGGCCCTAGGGACCAAACTCCTAGCTTCGGAGTGCAACGACATCCTCCAGGTCCTCCGCAACAATGCTGACATCTTCGCATGGAGCCCGGAGGACATCTCGGTAGTCACCCGGGAAACAATAGAGCATCGCTTGGCCATCCGAAGAGATGCGACTCCCAAGAAACAAAAATTGCGGCGCATGATGCCAGAACACCTCAAAGCAGCCAAGAAGGAGATACCCAAGCTCCTAAAAGCGGGGGTCATTCGTGAAATCAAGCACACCGAATGGTTAGCCAACCCCGTCCTGGTTCAAAAAAGCATCGGCAAATGGTGCATGTGCGTCGATTTCACCGACCTCAATAAGGCTTGCCCGAAGGACGATTTACCCCTGCCACGCATCGACCAATTGGTGGACACCACGTCAGGATGCGAGCTATCAGCTTCCTGGATGCCTACTCTGGGTATCACCAGATATTCATGGCCAAGGAGGATGAAGCAAAAACTGCCTTCATCACCCTGATCGGCACCTATTGCTTTCACCGCATGCCCTTTGGCCTAAAGAATGTAGGAGCAACATTTACCCGACTCATTACAAAAGTACTGGTGGGGCAGCTCGGTCGAAACGTCAAAGCATACGTTGACAACATAGTAGTCAAAAGTAGGCTCACAGATTCTCACTCGGGGGATCTGCGGGAAACCTTCGCCAGCCTATGAGTGGAAGGAATCAAGCTCAACCCCGAGAAGTGCACCTTCGGGATCAAGGCGGGCAAGCTCCTAGGGTTCCTTGTATCAAATAGGGGCATCGATGCCAACCCCAAAAAAAATCAAGGCCATACAAGAAATGGAGCCGCCTCACAGCGCCTAGGAAGTTTAAAGGCTGACGGGCCACCTCACAGCCCTCAGTCAGTTTCTATCTCACTCAGCGGAGCGAGCCTTACCCTTCTTCAGAACCCACCGGGGCGTAGAGCCATTCCGGTGGACGGAAGACTACTAGGCAGCATTTCAAGAGCTCAAACAGTACCTCGCCTGACTCCCAAGCCTCACTAGCCAGAAGCCCAGTGCACAGCTCCTCTTATACCTCGCCGCCTCCTCTTCCACAGTGAATGCGTGTTGGACCGAAATGGTGACTAGAGGGGGGTGAATAGGAGCATGATATCTTTTTCACTTTGATCGGATTTAACATATTTTTCACTCCAATAGCTATAAGAGCTATGAAAATCAATGTACAAGCATAGCGGAAGACTTGTATTGAATCTAATCTAAACCCCGAAGCAAAACAACCAAAATTACCAAAAACTCAATTCACAATGAGTTGGGCGGTCAGACCTCTCAGCCTAGCGGTCTGACCTCTCCATGGGGCGGTCTAACCTCTCCAAGGGGCGGTCTAACCTCTAGCCCGATGAACAGTGAAATTAATCCGAACTCAAAATCACAAATTGGTCTAACTTTTGATTCACGACTCTAAACTTCATGAAATTTGAAATATACCTTCTCTAGGATGTAAGGAACCTACTCCAATCAACGATCGTGAAGATCATTGCCAAAGTTTTGACATTTTTTCGTTTAAATAAAGGTTGCTTCAAAATCGAGTCAAAACCAAAATATGATCCAAACACTTGCTCGTGGGTGATAGATGATCAAGATGATCCTACATGTATTTCCACATATCACAACAAGCTAAATCTAGGCCAGAAACCAAAGGAAAACTCGTGGATCAAAAAAAGCCCCCAAAATCACGAAATAGAGAGTAAGATCACAAAGAGACTCATCTTGTGAAATCTTTTCTTTGATTGATTTGATAGGATGTTGGTTTGGAGCCACTCCAATCTGGAGGACAAAGACTCAACACATGAGCACGAAATCAAATCCAACTCTCTAGAACCCTAACCTCC
The DNA here is from genome assembly GCA_036346255.1 of Ampelocalamus luodianensis. NCBI lineage: Eukaryota > Viridiplantae > Streptophyta > Magnoliopsida > Poales > Poaceae > Ampelocalamus > Ampelocalamus luodianensis. Next base: position 44,481,400 of record CM070633.1, read on the forward strand.
CCACTTTCCTCTCCCTAAGCACAAACTAGGGTTTTCACAATACAAGGGTTGAGAGGTGCTGGACCAGCACCCTCCTCTATTTATAGTGGAGGCTAGCTTCTAGAAGAATATTTCTAATGGGCACCCGTTAAGCCCACACACAAATGGGCTTCACTTATGCACGTATTTTAAAGCGCTGTCATCATCTCCTCTTGACCTAATCCGTTTTTCCTTGCACCGTCTTGCGTCATGGGTTAGCAAAAGGTCACCAAGGTGGTATTTAGGTGAAATTACCAAAATACCCCTTCTTGATCTTTTTCCAAAGACTGAGTCCAATCTTCATGAAGCACTTCCAAGCTTCGTTACGTGTACGTTGATCAACAACTCTCTTCATGTCGGTAAGTCTCTCCCATCCGGTTCCCACCAAAACCACCATGATACTTGCACCGACCCCCAGGCTGCTTGATCCAACCCGTCGCACCGAACTGCCCGTTTAGTCATCCTTGTCCATTTTGCGCCATGCCTGCCTGAATCCATTGACCTTACCCAGCATCTTCGATCGTTTTGGACCTCAGCTCTCTAAGCCTAGTCCCGATCATCCTTGCCGTTGACAATCGTTGACCTCCAAGCTTCCTACACAACAATAGACAAACAAATCGATTCCGGGAATAAGTTCTCCGTAACTTGACCCACGTTAGTCAAAATATGTATCATGCAACACAAATGCACTGAAACCCATGAACTTGACCTAACAAGCAAACATCACCGCCAAGCTGGCCAGCGAACCAACTTAAAACCGGTCAGACCTCCACCCATGGCCGGTTTGACCGCCCCCTGGCCGGTTTGACCGCCCAGTCTAGGGACTTAGCCAAAATTTCTCCTTGAAAAACCGCAACCTCTCTGGAATCTTCAAACGAATAGAACTTTTGACTCGAAGCTCCAAAAATTATGAGACTTTAAGAGTAGAAGAATCCCCTCTCTTGCCTACACCCTCTATTTTTGGTCCGGCTTAAAACTCGAAAGACCCTTTATGGCCGGTCAGATCGTCGCCCATTGGCCGGTCCGATCGCCAGCCTCTTGGCCAAAGACACGGCGGTCGGCCGCTAGAGTGGCAGTCAAACGCCACCGATGCCGATCGACCACCGCTCGGCGATTTGACCGCTTCTGACCCAGACAGAACTTAAACTTCGTCGAAAACAAGTTGATAAATACATTGGCAATTTCTCAAAAATGTAAGTTTGAGGTTTGAAAATGAAAAAAACTCGACGTTTTCGCGCAAAGGCACAACTTGGTCCAAAGGCAAGAGAAATCAATGAAAATGACCAAGTTGTCTTCAGATAGCATAGGTAAGTGAGATAAGGCAAAAGAAAGAAAGAAAACTTCAATTTCCAGAAAAGAGTAAAAAATCTCACTTAAGGTTCATATGAAAGAACAATTGTTCAAATTGACCTTCGATCATTGTAAGGTTCCAAGAAATACAATTCAAGTTCATAAAAGGTAATAAGATCACAAGAATACAGATTAGATGCTCCCCCTCACTATGATCATCATTTTTCAGAAAAATTCATTTTCTCCAAATAGCTCCCTCGTTTGACATTTTTGTTAAATCTTCTCTCCCTTTGACAATGGAGTCATCAAGGAATCACGCCTTCCTCTCATTCAGAGATGACAAATGCAGAAATGAGAAAGAAGCATAAGAAAGAGCATGCATAAAATGCAATGGAGTGACTTCATTTTTTTGTATTTTTTTTAGATTTTTAGTACAAGAAGCATGGGAAATTACTCAAAAAAACAAGCTAGCATTTCTACTATTACTCAATACATATCAAGTTTAAAAGTGCTAGCAAGATCATGTTAAGACATATACAGCAAAGCTAAGCTAGAAGGCTCAAGATAAAGCGATGAATTGTAATAATTTAAGCAAAACTTCAAAATTAGCAAGTTCATCAACAAGAATCCTAAATTGATAATGGCTATGTCAAAATATCAATGTGAGATCAAGAAGCTAACAAAGACCACCTAAGAGACAAAAAGTCCTAAATTGAATCATTTTGCTCAAATTGCCTCAATCACCCAATTTTTACAACAGATTTCATTTGCAATAAATATTGATGTTGATTAAAAGTCTATCTTAGTGAAGAAGATCCTGGACTAGGAGCCATCCACAAACTCTTCCTAAGTTTCAACCAGGGCGATAAATCTTGAGGTTCATATCAATTTTGACAAGCAGTCCCCATGAGATCGTCTGGATTATCAAACTATTTCCAAGTTCATGTCTTTAACATGCAGTCTCGTGAGAATAGTTTGGCATAATTTAACCACATGAGAATATTGACATTTGATTTTTCATTTAGCACAAGAGCAATTTTATATTCACAAAGAAACAAGAAGCTCAAGAGATGTTCAATCCTAGATTCAAGAGCTAAAAAATCAATTTTGACAAGGCCAATGTCACAAAAAGATCACTAATTATGCAACTAGCTAAGAGATCCACAAATTGCAATTTTTTAGTTCATGTTGTCTTAAAGTTCTAACTTAATTAGCAACGACTTAGCTACACATGTGAAAGCATAATAATTCTAGCAAGTCAAAGACTAGACATGAAACTGAGCAAACATTGAAATACTAAAGCTCAGAAGGGTAATAAACAAAGCTTCATCATTTTAAGAGACAAGCAGTAAGCCTATATTACAATGCATATTTTTGTGATTTTCATATGAATGCAATATGATACAATGAGATGCAGAAAAAACTGAAAAGCCTAAAAAGATCAAAAAGATCAAAAGGTTCAGAAACAGATCAAGGAAAAATCAGATGAACAAGGAAAGCTCAGAAAAGAACCAACTTTCCCTCAAACAAACCCATATGGGTAAATGATGATATCATCTAACTAAGCCTCAGACTCCACAAATTCTAGCACAATGTCACCTTTCTCTACATGGTCTCTAAGGAAGTGATAGCGAATGTTAATGTGCTTGGTCCTAGAATGTTGCACAGGATTCTTAGCAATGTTAATGGTAGAAGTGTTATCACAGAAAAGAGGAACACTAGCAAAAGTTAACCTATAGTCCTTAAGGGTGGATACCATCCACAAAATCTGACTACAGCAACTAGTGGCAGCACATATTCAGCTTCTGCGGTGGATTGTACAACAGAGGACTGCTTCTTAGAAGACCAAGAGACAAGAGAAATGCCTAAGAAGTGACAAGTGCCTGAGGTACTCTTCCTATCCAGCCGACAACCCACAAAATCAGAATCAGAAAACCCTCGAATAGACAAGGAAGATGAGCAGGAATACTAAATACCACACTGGAGGGTAGAGTGAAGGTACCTGAAAATGCGCTTAACGGCTTGGCGATGGGAAGTCCTCGGTGACGCCTGAAACCTTGCACAGAGGTAGACCACGAAGTGGATGTCCAGTCTTGAGGCCGTCAGATAGAGGAGGGAGCCGATCATGCTGTGGTACTTGCGTTGATCCATGGCTTCTCCTTCCTCGTTTGGATCCAAAGCAGTTGAAGTCGCCATGGGAGTGGCGATTGGCTTGCACTCACCCATCTCGAAGCACTTGAGTAGATCCTTGGTGTACTTCGTCTGATGGATGAATATCTCTTCCTTGCATTGCTTGATTTGAAGCCCCAGAAAGTAGTTGAGCTCTCTCATCATACTCATCTCAAATTCCCTGGACATAGTCTCAAAAAAAACTAGAAACAAGAGCATGAGAAGAACCACCGAAGATAATATTATCTACATAAATCTGAGCAAGGAGGAAGTCATTGACATACCTAAAAATGAACAAGGTCTTATTTACCTTACCCATCTCAAAGTTATTCTTAAGCAAGAATGTCTTAAGCCTCTCATACCAGGCTCTAGGGGCTTGCTTAAGACCATACAAGGCTTTGGAAAGCTTGAAAATATGATGTGGATGCTTGGGATTATCAAAACCTGGGGGTTGTCTAACATACACTTTCTCCTCTATGTAACCATTCAGAAAAACATTCTTGACATCCATATGATACAACCTGAATTCCATAGATGTAGTAAATGCAAGCAGAATGCGAATGACTTCTAATATAGCAACAGGAGCAAAGGTCTCATCAAAGTCTAGCCCCTCAACTTGGCTAAAACCCTGAGCTACCAATCTAGCCTTGTTTCTAACCACAGAACCATCCTCACTTTGTTTATATTTGAACACCCAAAGGGTTCCTATCACATTATGACCGCTAGGAGGTTATACTAGGTTTCAAACCTTGTTTCTATCAAAGTTCTCTAACTCCTTATGCATGGCATTAACCCAACTCGCATCAGATAAAGCATGTGATAGATCGTAGGGTTCGAAAGAAGCAACAAATGCAGAATGGGAATAGAGACTCGGATCGTGATACCTGGAGCGAGTGACTCGCTTATGAAGATCATCAATCGTATGATCCGGAGGATGACGCCTCTGAATGTGAAGTGGAGCACCCAGGGGAGATAGCATCTCTTCGACCTCCATAGGTACTGCTGCTGATGAAGATGCAGCAGGAGCCTCAATTGAAGGTGAAGTGGTGGCAGCGGGTTTTTCAATTGGATCAGGAGGTGTAGCAGTAGCAGGCGGGAGACAAACATCAGCTTCGTCCTCATCTTCCTCTACAAAGATGCTCTTAGTCACCTGTGTGTCACTTGAAACATCTGATCTAGCTCTAGGGTTAGTCTCATCAAAAGTGACATTGCATGTTTCCTGAACAACGTTAGTCTCAACATTAAGAACCCGAAAACCCCTCGAATGTGCAGGATAACCCAGAAATATACCATTAGAAGTTCTTGACTCAAATTTATCTAGGTTTTCTGTCTTGAGAATGAAACACTTGGCTCCAAAAACTCGAAAATGAGAACAAAGGGTTTTCTTCCAAACCGAAGCTCATAAGATGTCTTGCCCAAAGACGGTCTCAAGAAGACACGATTGGCAATATGACAAGTTGTAGCAATAGCTTCGGCCCAAAGCCTCCTTGGAGTGTTATATTCATCTAGCATCATCCTAGCCATCTCAACTAAGGTTCTGTTCTTCCTTTCCACCACACCATTTTGTTGAGGGACGTGTGAAGAAGAGAACTAATGCTCAATACCACGCTCAACACAAAAAGAGGCAAAAGAGGTATTCTTGAACTCCGTGCCATTTTTACTGCGAATCATTCTTAGGGCACCAGAAAGTTCAGAAGCCAAATGAAGAACAAGATCATGAAAATGATCAAAAACTTCATCCTTTGAAGCAAGAAAGAACACCTAAGAGTATCTCGAGAAATCATTAACTATGACAAGAATATACCATTTTTCACCAGCTGATCGAACTCTAGCAGGACCAATAGTATCCATATGAAGCAACTGTCCCGGTCCATCAGTCATGACCATAGTCAATGAAGGGTGTGAGGTGACAACTTGCTTGCCATGCTTACAGGGTGTACATATAGCATCCTTGACGGCTTTGAGTTTTGGCAAACCTCTTATGAGATCAAGGTTGCTAACTTGCGTTAGATGATCAAAACCAATGTGCCCCAAACGACGGTGCCAAAGCCAGAACTCAGAAGAAGATGCAATCAAACACTTGAGAGATCCAGCAAGAGATTCAGAAAAGTCAGCTCCAAAAATTCTACCAATTCTAAAAATCCCAAAAACAAGCTCACCAGCTGAATCAAGCACATGACAAGCATTTTTCTTAAATCTAGTCTCATAGCCATCATCAAGAAGCTGTGAGATAGAAAGTAAGTTGTACTTTAGCTTGTCCACAAGGGCGACGTCCTTTAGAATGAACTTGTCGTTTACCCTGATCAATCCCGTTTCTTCAATTCGCCCTTGTGTATCATCTCCAAAGGTGATGAAGTCATCACCTGTCGACCGCGTGAAGGAGGTGAACCATCTTGAGTCTCTAGTCATGTGGCGTGAACACTCAGAGTCGACGAACCACGTGTTCTTCCCCCTTCTGCGGTGATCCTGAAAATCAAAGCATAGAAGATCGATGTGTCTCAATACTGGGGTTAGTTAAACATGACTTGGGAATCGATCTTTGAGACACATGTCTGGCGATATGTAAGCGAGTGCTAGCCTTGATCTTACTTGAGGTTATATCATGTGCAATGGTTACACGAACATGAGATGCTTCCTGTCTAGGAACATGATGATGATGATGAGCATGTGAAACAAATCCTAGTCCTGATTTCTTCTTTTCTAAATGACCATGTCTCATGAAAGCTCTAGGTTGATGAGATGAAATTCTAGCAATATTTTTCTTAGCATTTTTCAACCTACGCCAACAGAACTCAATCAAATGCCCATCCTTCTTGCAATAGATGCAATGGTACTTGGTACCACTGAGAGATGCACCTTTTGACTCAGAAAGTGGTTGGACAAAACCTGCAGATTTGGAAAGAGTTTTTGCATGTTAGGTTTTGAACTCAACTAAGCCATTTTCCAAGACTTGAATGACATTTGACTTGGATTTGTCCTGGGCAAAGTTGTACCCTAACCCTTGCTTCTTATAAGGAGTTTTGGACTTGTCAAAAATCATGTTTAACTGTTTCTTACTTTTAGAGAATTTTTCTAATGTATCCTTGAGATAAACATTCTCTTTTTCAAGATTAAGACATGATTCACAAGTTTTAGCCTTAATGGCTCTAGCATGTTTCTCTTTATAAATAGCAACTTCAAGCTTAAGGGCTTCACATGAAGCACATGGAGCAGAATTAATTTTGTCCTTAAGCTTGGCATACTTAGCTCTAACTGCTTCTAGAATGTCTTTTACTTCATATTCACGTTCTAAGCAGAAAGAGCAAGTGCTAGACTCAACCTCATCAGAAGCAACCAACTTGCTAGACTCTAAGCATTTCTCACATGAAGTAGATTTAAACTCAATCAACTCAGTCCTAACATCTTCTAGTTGGTGCAAGGCAACATCATGAGCATTTTGTAACTTAGCAAGTTCAGAATGTAAAGTATGGCAGGATGAACATTCATCAACATCAAGATTCTTAGCATTCATAAGTTCTAACGTCATATTATCAACTTGTGATTCTAAATCCTTATTCCTAGCCATGGTGAACTCTAACACCTTATCCTGGCTAAGCAGTTGCTCATAGATGGTATCACATCTAGCAAAGAGAACTTCATAGGATGAAGGTACCTCATCAATGTCGTCGATGTCGATGGAGTTGACCATGAAGCACATGCCGGTGAAGTCCTTTGCCTTCCCTTTCTTCTTCTCTTGAGAAGACTCCTCCACCTTGTCCTCCTCGCTCCCGGAGTCCACATCACTCATGGATTGCTCTCCAAAAGCGGCAATAACTCGGTGAGCAACCTTCCTAAGCTTGGCAGCATCAAACTTGGGCTTGTTCCCTTGAGGCTTCCTCCAAGCTGCCTTCTCCTCCTTGTGGTTGCTCTTACCTTTAAGCTTGGGGCAGTTTGCCCGAATGTGGTAGAGCTCTCCACACTCATAGCATGTCACATGGCCACCTTTCTTCTTATTTCTCACATTGTTATAGGCCTGTGTGAACGTTTTGGCTAAGAGGGCTAATTTGGGCTCAGGAATACTCTCAAGTTCCTTTTCATGAATTACAGATAAACAAGCAAGTGAAAATCTAGAGGAAGATTCAAGAGAACCATCAGAAGTTCTCTTGAGAGGGTCAGCCACTAAAGCCATATTTTCCTTCTTGGGATGATCAACCCTCTTGATCTCATGAGTCTTGAGCTTGCTATAGAGCAACTCCAAAGTGAGATAAAAAAGATTGACATTCTCCTCATTGACAGTAGCCTTCATCTCCCACTCCTTGGTGTTGATTGTAGCCAAGAGATGGGTAGCATTCTTAGACTGAGAGTACTCAATGTCAACCACTCTCAACTGATTGAGCACCTTGTTGAAGCGAGTGAATACGTCATCGATGCTCTCTCCAGGACGCATCTCAAACTTGTTGTATTCTCGCTTAAAGACCATTTGACATACTTGCTTGATTTGGGACGAACCCTCATGATAGGTTTCGAGAGTGTGCCAAATCTCGTGCGCAGTCTCAAGATGACAGATCCTGGTCATACTCCTGTCTACCAAGCCTGGCATATAAGAGGTTCTTTGCCTTATGGTCATTAGCCAAGAGGGCTGCCGAAGCCTGCGTAGCAACCTCAGGCAAAACGAGTGGGGCTCAAACAACCTCCCATATGGCTTGACCTGCACTCTGAAGGTAGACACACATGCGATTCTTCCAATAGGCATAGTCAAGCCTATCAAAGATATGCGGCTTGGTGAAGTACTTTCCCATCGCCAAGTTCAGTGACCGGTTAAGATCAAGATTGAACTAACCGGACTCTGATACCACTTGTTGGACCGAAACAATGACTAGAGGGGGTGAATAGGAGCATGATCTCTTTTTCACTTTGATCGGATTCAACACGTTTTTCACTCCAATAGCTATGAAAGCTATGAAGATCAATATACAAGTATAGCGGAAGACTTGTATTGAATCTAATCGAAACCCCGAAGAAAAACAACCAAAATTACCAAAAACTCAATTCACAATGAGATGGGCGGTTAGACCTCTCAGCCTAGCGGTCTGACCTCTCCATGGGGTGGTCTGACCTCTTCAAGGGGCGGTCTGACCTCCAGCCCAATGAATAGTGAAATCAGCCCGAACTCAAAATCACAAATTGGTCTAACTTTTGATTCATGACTCTAAACTTAATGAAACTTAAAATATACCTTCTCTAGGATGTCAGGAACCTATTCCAATCAACGATCGTGAAGATCATTGCCAAAGTTCTGACATTTTTCCGTTTAAATGAAGGTTGCTTCAAAACCGAGTCAAAACCAAAACATGATCCAAACACTTGCTCATGGGTGATAGATGATCCTAGATGTATTCTCACATGTCACAGCAAGCTAAATCTAGCTGAGAAACCAAATGAAAACTCGCGGATCAAAGAAAGCCCCAAAATCACGAAATAGAGAGCAAGAACACAAAGTGACTCATCTTGTGAAATCTTTCCTTGGATTTATTTGATAGGATGTTGGTTTACAGCCACTCCATCCAGGAGGACAAAGACTCAACACATGAGCAAGAAATCAAATACAACTCTCTAGAACCCTAACCTCTCCACTTTCCTCTCCCTAAGCACAAACTAGGGTTTTCACAATACAAGGGTTGAGAGATGCTCGACCAGCACCCTCCTCTATTTATATTGGAGGCTAGCTTCTAGAAGAATATTCTAATGGGCACCCGTTAAGCCCACACACAAACAGGTTTCGCTTATGCATGCATTTTAAAGCGCTGTCTTCATCTCCTCTTGACCTTATCGACTTCTCCTTGCGCCGTGGGTTAGCAAAAGTTCACCAAGGTGGTATTTAGGTGAAATTACCAAAATACCCATTCTCGATCTTTTCCCAAAGACCGAGTCCAATCTTCATGAAGCACTTCCATACTTTGCCACGTATAGGTTGATCAATGGCTCTCTTCATGTCAGTAAGTCTCTCCCATTCGGCTCCCACCGAAACCACCATGGCACTTGCACCGACCCCTGCGTCACTTGATCCAACCCGTCGCACCGAACTGCCCGTTCGGTCATCATTGTCCATTTTGCGCCATGCTTGAATCCATTGACCTCACCCAGCATCCTTGATCGTTATGGACTTCAGCTCTCAAAGCCTAGTCCGATCATCCTCGCCGTTGACAATCGTTGACCTCTAAGCTTCCTACACAACAATAGACAAACAAATCGATTTCGGAAATAAGTTCTTTGCAACTTGACTCACGTTAGTCAAAATATGCATCATGCAACACATATGCACTGAAACCCATGAACTTGACCTAACAAGCAAACATCGCCGCCAAGCTGGCTAGCAAACTAAGTTAAAACCGGTCAGATCGCCACCCATGACCGGTTTGACTGCCCCTTGGACGGTTTGACCGCCCAGCCTAGGGACTTAGCCAAAATTCCTCCCTGGAAAACCGCAACCTCTCTGGAAATTTCAAATGAATAGAACTTTTGACTCGAAGCTCCAAAAATTATGAGACGAAGAGTAGAAGAGTCCCCTCTCTTGCCTACACCCTCTATTTTTGGCCTGGCACAAAACTCGAAAGACCCTTTATGGCCGGTCAGATCGCCGCCCATTGGCCGGTCCGACCGCCAGCCTCTTGGCCGAAGACTTGGCCGGTCTGACCGCCAGAGGTGGCCGGTCAAACCACCACACAGGCTGGTCTGACCGTTGCCCTGGCCAATCTGACCGCCTATAGCCTGACAAAACTTAAACTTCGCCGAAAATGAGTGTTTTGACAAACCATCAACGCCATTGCCAATTGTGTCATCATCCTAAGATCATGAGCATATCCCCATAATATCCACAGTGTGGTCCTCGTCCAGGAGGACGATGGGCACCACCCGATGTACTATGTATCAAAAGACCTCCAAGGGGCCAAGGTCAGGTACAGTAGAGAAGTTGGCATACGCTTTGCTAATGGCCTCGCGTAAGCTTCGATACTACTTCCTGGCGCACGCCATCACGGTCCCAACGTCCTACCCGTTGGCCCTCATGCTGCGAAACAAGGATGCTTCGGGGTGCGTCGGCAAGTGGGCCATGGAGCTTGCACCTTTTGACATAACCTTCGCGCGTACCACCATCAAGTAACAATCCTTGGCTGACTTCATTGCTGAATGGACCCCGCAAGCGGAAGGGCAGCCCGCAAGTGTCGTTGAGACGTCGTGGACACTATACACCGACGAATCCTGGTGTGCCACGGGGGCCAGCACAGCGGCCATCCTGGTCGCCCTAGATGGTCGGGGTATATCACATGCAGCACGCCTCGACTTCCCCACAACAAATAACACCTCAAAATAAGAGGCCCTGCTATTGGGCCTCCGCAAGGAAAAAGCATTAGGGGCCAAGTGCGTCATAGTGAAAAGCGACTCCCGCCTCATGGCAGGACACTTTGACAAAACATTTGTGACTGGGGACCCTGAAATGGCTAGCTATCTAGCGGCAGTGCGAGCCATAGCCAAGCATTTCCTCAGCATTACCGTCCAGGCGGTCCTAAGAAGGTCCAACGAGCCAGCAAATCGGCTCGCAAAAATGGCCAGCTTCGACGACCACCCCCGCCGGAAGTATTCTACAAGGTGCTGGTTGCCCTCTTCGCCGCACCCCCAGCACAAGGGGCCCCGCCCAGAGCACAAGGGGCTGAGCTCGAAGTAAACAAGGCCGAGCAAGAAGCGCAAGGGGCTGTGCACCTCGTAATGCTCATCGACATAGCAGACTGGTAGGACATGATCACTGGATACCTCACAGGTGGAGAACCCGAAGACTTGGTTGAGGCAAAGCAGCTTAGACATCGGGCCAGGAATTACCGCATTATCGGAGGCGAGCTGTACAAGGGGGGCGTTTGCGCCCCCTTCCTACGGTGCATTTCCTAGCAAGAAGGCCAAGACCTCCTGAGGGAGATCCATGAGGGGTCCTGTGCAGCCCACCAAGTGCCACGAAGCCTCGTGGCGAGGGCCTTCCGCCAGGGCCTCTATTGACCAATAGTGCTACGGCCTACGAGACGCCAAGGACCTCATTCAACATTGCCAAGGTTGCCAATGGGCTAGCCACAACCCAAAAGCGCTGACAGTCCCACTGCAACCCTTGCCCCCAGTTTGGCCCTTCGCACGTTGGGGGCTCGACATTATCGGCCCCTTCCCGGCAACGAGGGGCAACCTACGCTTCGCATTCGTTGCCATTGAATACTTATCTAGATGGGTGGAAGCTGAGCCAGTCCCCAAGATAACATCCGCGGTAGCTTAGCGGTTTGTATGGAGGAACATTATCTGCAGATACAGAGTGCCACGTGACATCGTCACCAACAATGGCACCTAGTTCGACTCAACGGCCTTTAAAGAATTTTTCCAAGGCCTGGGAACAACTGTATGCTTCGCATTGGTAGGACACCCCGAGTCAAACGGGGCGGTCGAAAGGGCCAACAGTAACCTATTGGCAGGCCTCAGCAAACGCCTTGTGGGCTTGCCGAAGGAACTGTGGCTTGAAGAACTCCAGAAAGCCCTTTGGGCGCTCCGAACATCACCAACTAGGGCCACATGCTTCTCTCCATTCAAACTCCTCTTCGGAGATGACCCAGGCGAGCTCACAACAAAATCCCTCAGGACAAGTCAAGCCGCCATCCCCACGAGCTGTGAAACCTCCGTCGACCTAATCGAGGAACATCGCATACATGCCATATCAACCATGGCAAAGTACGCAGGAGGAGTCGTGAGGGCATACAACAAAAAAGTCAAGGCCCGCCCCCTAGCGCCAGGTGACATGGTCCTCAAACGAGTCACCAACCCCACAACAATAGGCAAGCTCCAATCCAAATGGGAAGGCCCTTACATCATTACCCGAAGCACAAGAGCGGGCTCCTACTATATCGCCACCCTAGAGGGGCAGCAACTCGACCATACGTGGAATGCTAAAAGGCTACGTAAATTCTATCCCTAGGAACTGCATTGTAAAAACCCTGGCTGCGCCCGGATAATCGCCTCACCCCATCAAACGGGGGCTTGTAAGAAGAGCATATGTAAGGCTACTTTTGGGTGTTTTTTACCCGCACAATGAACAAAGATGCCTCTCCCCCCAACACTATGATAAAAAAGACACCGCGCATGGCCTTCAGCCTCAGTGCACACCGATGCCCCCCGAAGGCACGAGTGTATAAAAAAAGAGACACCGCTCATGGCCTCCTGCCCCGGTGCACACCGATGCCCCCTGAAGGCAAGAGTGTATAAAAAAAGAGACACCGCGCATGGCCTTTGGCCCTGGTGCACACCGATGCCCCCTGAAGGCACAAGTGTATAAAATAAGAGACACCGTGCATGGCCTTCGGCCCCGGTGTACACCGATGCCCCCCGAAGGCACGAGTGTATAAAAAAGAGACACCGTGCATGGCCTTCGGCCCCGGTGCACACCGATGCCCTCTGAAGGCACGAGTGTATAAAAAAAGAGACACCGCGCATGGCCTTCGGCCCCGGTGCACACCGATGCCCCCCGAAGGCACGAGTGTATAAAAAAAGAGACACCACGCATGGCCTTCGGCCTCGGTGCATACCGATGCCCTCCGAAGGCACGAGTGTATAAAAAAGAGACACCACGCATGGCCTTCGACCCCGGTGCACACCGATGGCCCCCGAAGGCATGAGTGTATAAAAAAAGAGACACCGCGCATGGCCTTCGGCCTCGGTGCCCACCGATGCCTCGCGAAGGCACGAGTGTATATAAAAAACGAATGAGTATATGCCTCAGAAAAGAAATAGAGCTCCCCGGAGCCCTATCCAAAAGAATATGGGGGACGGTGCGAGGCTTCACCTCCCCCTCGCAAAACAAATAGGGCTCCCTAGAGCCCTATCTATAAGAATATGGGGGACGGTGCGAGGCTTCGCCTCCCTCTCGCAAAAACAAATAGGGCTCCTCGAAGCCCTATCTAAAAGAATATGGGGGACACTGCGAGGCTTCGCCCCCCATCGTAAAAGAGGCACGACCCCCTGGAGCCCTGTCGAAGAAAACAATTGGATAGAAGGGATAATCTATTTATTACAACAATCACACTTTATTCATCGAAAGCACGACACACGATACACATGCCACAAGGGCTCGGTCCACAAGAAAAGAATAGTAAAAAAACAAGAGAAGAGAGGAAAAAGTACAACACAACCACGCCTAATACAAGCACACAACGCGACCATGACGTGACTACGGGACAAAGTCCCACGCCTTCATGCGCGTCGCCCACTCCAACAGCTCCTCATCCGATGCCCTGGTAGCTATCAGCTTCAGATATTCCCTCTCCGCCACCTCGTACTCATCTGAGGACTCGGAAGAAATTTCGTACGAAGCCTCTGCTGGCGGAGCCACGGACTCGGCGGACGACGCAAGAGGATAATCATCCACGCCCAAAGAGTCCGGACACCTCCAGAACGCATGTATTTCATCACGCACCCTCGCCGCCTTGCATTCGTGGAAGCGTCGGAATTCCCTCATGGAGCTATTCGGGTTCGCCAGTTTCCACCGCTGCCATTTGGCACCATGGTACACCACGCACCAGTAGCATAATTGTAGGGGCCAGATGGACAACACATTACGCTCGTCCTTCGAGCCTGGGGGTCAGTAGTTGTCTTAACACCTCACACCTCAGAAGGAGGAGGGCCCCATAGGGCAGGGCGCTTAAACAACCGCCGTTCATCCTGTGTACACAAGTCCCAAATTCAAACGAGAAGCCACAGATAAAAGCACGCGCAATCATGTTCTGAAATATCTTCACTCAAAAGCGGAGGTTTCTACACAAAAAGTGGTCTCCCTCCTAAAACCACCCTGAATCACGACAAAAGGGGAGAGGAAAGAAAAATGCCACCTCCAAACCGAACACATACACTAATAGCAACAAGCTAAAAAGTTTGAGCCACTTCAGGCAAGCGGAGGGTCACACCTTGTCACCGTGGGTGGACCCCCGCTTGCTAGCCTCCACATCTTCCGCCAAAGTTGTAACATCCCTAATTTACAGAGTTTTTTAAAATTTAAAAATTTAAAATAACCATTTGATTTTATTAAGTTGCAAAAACTTAACTTGAAATTTAGAAACCAAAAACCGTTTAACTTAAATTAATCAAAGTTCAATTAATTAAAAAGTTGATTTATTTGAGTTTTCTTGGATTTAAAAGCCAAAAATATTATTTTAAGTTATTTATTCCTTTTTCTGCAATCCAAAAGTCGTTCTAAATTCCAGAAAACTCTTCGGGCCGAATTCCGTCACCTGTCCCACTTAGCCCAACCCGCTAACCACCTCCCTTCTCCCTCTATCTCTCACCGACGCATTGGCCCCACGCGTCCTCCTCCTCCACTCTCTCCTGCCCATGCCTCCACACTGCTGTGCCGCTTCGCCCACCGGTTTGCCCAGCCGCCCCTGGTATTCCTCTGGCCTCCTGTCCCCTCGACTTTGCCTCGTCCCATCAATCTCGCCCATGCCGTGTCCTGGTATTGAGCGCGTCGCCTCCCACCTGCTAACGCTGTAGCCTCTCTCCCTTATTTCCCCCACCAGCTCACCCATGTCGCCAGTTCCCCATTCCCATCTCTTCTCCACCTTCCTCTCTCTCCTAGCTCACCTTGGCCGACCCATCCTCCCCGGCCTCCACTCTCCCGTGCTGCCCCTTTTCTCAACGCCCCCCGGCCCACCGTGCTCTACCACGCCTCCCCCTAACCGCGCCCTTGAGCCCGTGCGCCGTCGGCCCCTTCACTGTTACCGCCACCCCCCTACTTTCTTCCTCTTCCTCGGCCTCCACCCCACTCAACGCGTCGCCGCCAAGTCGCCATGGCCGCCGCGCACACCCTCCTCCCATCGCGGCCCCCAAGCCTATCGTCGGCTTCTTCCTCCACACCGCCGAAACCGCTACTTCGGCCACTCATCCCCACCCGATGCATCTCCGGCCGATTAACTCCTGCTGGAGCACCTCCTGACCTTTCCCGAGCTACCGTCACCACCCCTCGGAGCTCTCCCCCACCGAAGCATCACCCCCACGGTGCCCTCGTCACGCCGCCACCGGCCCACGACACCGGCTCGCCTCGGTCCACCTTCGTCGCCACCACCGGCACCGGCGAGTTTCTCTCTACCCCCTGATGCCATGCTTGCCCTAGATCCTCCCCTCTCCCTCTCCGGCGGCACATTCCGTTTTTTCCCTTCACGGCCGTCCGCTGCACAACCGCCAACCGCCACTTCGGGCCGCGTTGCCACCGTCCCTGGGCTCGCCACTTCTCAGTCATTCCATTTTGTTGAATCTCGGCCGCCGCGGTTGCTCCCTTCGCCGGCGCCACTCACACCGACATCGCCTGCCTGGCCATCTCTGTTCTCCCTTTCTCTGCCCTGTGTTGTCTCCGTGTGTTGTGTTTAAGCAGTGATCGATGAGAAACCCCCCTTTTGAAAGCCAAGTCCTTTTTTGCTATTGATTATTGTAGCTGTCAATATTGAATCACTCAGTAGAGTCAACAAAAATTAAAGTTTGGATTTGTAAGCAGCAATTTAGTTCAGAAAGGGTTTCTATTAAGTGTTGGATGAGCAGAGATGATAACTGAGGATGACTAGCTAGTGACAGCGGATCTTTCATTTTGAAGGTTTAGGTGATAAGTGTACTAAGTATTTAATCTAGGAATGAATACCAATTTAGAGTTCGTGTTTAAATCAGAGGATGATTTAAGATGAGCAGTAAGACTCAAAGATCAAAGCATATGCTGTCATGTGTTCTAGTTGGGCATACATATATGCTCATAATCCAATGACTTTGTGAGTGCTTGTGTTCAGTAGGATCCTTTTGTCAGGATAAATGGTTAGTAGTGTTTTAAGGGAAGACTAGCGGTGACAGTAGAGTCGTTGATCAATGTTAATGAACCCTGTGAGTTCAAAGGTTAATTAGAATATGGATAATAGGGATTGATTAATATAGGATAGTTGAACTAGTGTATGACAGTATAATTCTTGGATTAGGTTAGTAGTGAATTATCCAATTACCAGATTGAATTGTCAGAATGAGGTCAATTAGCAGGTCCTTAGCATGGGTTAGCTTAGTATAGTTAATTTAAGTAATTAGCCAAGCGGTGGGAGAATGCTAGTTAAGAATTGTTAGTCAATTATCTGCTAAGTGTGGCGATTAAAAGTAACACTTCAATCTGTGTTATCAGTATTTGGATAAAGTTCAAGATCTGTCTGGGTGGGCTATTAGTAGTTAACGGACTAGTGAGCCCTAGTTGATTAAAGGACTATTGTGGTGATTCAGTATTAGATGACTCCCATTAGCAACCACCTTGAGAGTATATAAGAGGATTGATTTTGACTATATGATCATCATGGATGCTTATATAGAATGCCTGGAGAGGGTGTTTGTGAGTGCTAGGTGGCCTGTTATGGAAAACAACATCACCATCAACGATTCTCCTACTGATTATTTGACCGACCTTATGTGTAGTGTCCTTTCAGTCCTCCCGTGATGGCATAGGTTATTTGGCCATCTCTGTAGGCCAAACTCAGTCCCTTATCAACCACCGACCAACATCGTCTAAACCCTAGCGTAATCCATCGCTATCCGTTCTCAATAGCAGAACCCTTCTTGATCCGAAAGCAGATATGAGAGTATTACCTAACCAGGTAATCTCTCCTATCTAGGTAACCCTCGAGGAATGTTCCTGCGGACATTCTCTCTCTCCTTGTTGGATCTACCTCGTTTTGCTTGAAGTATTTTCTTTTGTTCATTTGTATTTGGATTTATTGGATTTCATTTGAATGCTTTTAGATGTTCTTGGGTTCGATCGTATTTCGCGTAATTAGAGTCTGAAGTTACATTAGGACAGCGGTCCGAGACAAAACAAGAACAAGACGAGGATTATCAGAATATTGGGGTTTATCCGGATAATTATCGGAATCTTGAGCAAGAACAGGACCGGTGCTATCAGAATATTGAGCAAGGCAAGTCGTAGACCTTTGACCATGCTGTACCCCTTTTATAAAACTATATTGTTTGATATAAACATGCATCGCTAGTTTTATAATAAATGGTTTCGGGAATAAATAACTGCCTAATTGATGTATGTCTCCTTGATAAATTGCAAATAACATGTATCCTTGAATGACATGGACCCTTGGACACCGTAGGATGGGCTATTTTAGTTGGACATTGATAAACATGCTCGTATGAATAACATGACTAAAGGAATTATGAAATTGTGGTGCGGCCACTATTATTAAAAGATGTTGTGCCAAGGCTAGCGTGGTCTTTGGTCGGGTTGAACTGAAAATGTTTTATACTCGGGCGAGTGGGCGGTGGTGAGTGTGGGTGCGTAAGCACATTGGGATGCGGATAGTCTCGTCTGAAAAAATCACTAAGGACTTAACCTTGTATGCCATTGATCTGGGTCATAATGTGCAACCACATGTCCAGGATGGGGTGGACCTGCCCAACTAATTAGCAATGCTTTTAGTCGGTTCTGTTTTGGTTGAGATTGGCACAAGAGGGAGCATGAATCTAGCGGGAGTAAGACCCGTTAGAAGCGAATCCTTAGCGAGCAGAACCGAGTCAAAACAGGGCTTTGTAAAAGCCTAGTGATAATGACTTAATCACACACCTTCGGCAGTGTGTCAGATGGACATTATAAGTCAATTATCTCTTGTGGGTAAAGTTGTACAACATCTGCGAAGTGTATAAAACTATTCGAATAACCATGTCCCCGGTTATGGACATGCCCAAAGATTTCACGCAAGGGGTAGAGTTTTTCATCAAAAAATGGTGGGAATGATGGTTGGGTGGAATGGTTGGGAAGTTCGCTTGTTGTTTTCCAAGAATCTTGTTACTTATGTATTAATCTTTAAAATTGTGCTTTTAAAATCTACTTATCGTATTTACTGTTAAATGCTGCTCTGTGCAAAATAAACATGAAGCTATCCTTGTCAAGCCTAGCATGAATAATAATTGCATATATTTCCCTACGACTTGCTGAGTACATTCAAAGTACTCACGACTTTATGCCAATTTTGGGCTTGTGTTTCAAATGTAAGAAAATGAGTAGAAATTAAAATTTTTTCTTACATCATGTATTTCCTTTGTGAACTGAACAAGTATTGTACAAAAGGTTATGGAAATGCAAGTCACAAGTCTTTTGATCCAATCTTGTTCCTTCAAAAACATTCTTGTCAAATGTTGTGATCATCTCCTGGGAATATTTTTCCTAAGTTCTTGGGATGGTATGTGACCCCTCTGAAAAATTTCACAATTTTTAGAAATTGTTTGAATATTTTAGAGGGCAGACAAACCTGTTTGACTCTCAGTCAAACCTAAAACCAGTACCTTGTGGAATTTTTGGAGAAAAATACAATGCAGAAAAACCTCTGAAAATTTTACACAAGGTCAATGTCTCAGTCAGCAAGCTACTGTAAAAATTTCAGAATTTTTGGAGTTATTTTACTACCCCAAATAAATCCTCAAAAGTCTCAGCTTTAATTTAAAACCTAAAGCTGATTCACTATTCATTGGGTTCGAGTCGGGCTCGAGTCCGAGCCACTTGACTTGGTTGAACCACCTAACTGCACCGAGCCGCACTTTAAAACGCGCGTGCAATCTCAGCCGTTGGATTCAAATCGCTCGGCCCACGTTCATGTGAGCATTCGGACCCTCGGTTGCATTAACAAATTGGGACCGTTGGATCTCAATCCAACCGTCCGCATTCTGAGGGCAATCGGTTTGTCCGGCGAACTCGTTAATCGTGACCGTCCATTTTCAATCCAACGGCCATCGTTCGCTTTTTCGTTCTTCTTCCTCCTCGGCTTCTCCGATGCGCGTGCGTTCATGGCGAGAGAAAGAGAGCATGGGCGGCGTGATGTGTCACCTCCACGTTTGCTTTTGTCAACGTCTCTCTGCAATGCATTTAATGCGCACCAGGCTTTCTCCTCCATTGTCACCATGCTCACTTGCTCCCATCTTTTCTTGGTCTACAACCGCACCATGAACCGAGCTCACCATGGGCTCATGTTCGCGCTTGTAACCCTAATTCCTTCCCTATAAATTGGCCCTCTAGCTCCTCCTGGTGTTCCTTTACACCACATCCAGCTCCTCTCTATGTTTAAGCTCAAATCTATCTCAAACCTTCAATCCACCATTGTTGACCCGAGGGCTCCAATGGCGGCCTTGGTGTCCAGTGGTTCATCTTCAACATTTCTTGCACCCTTTTGAACTCCTCAACCTCCTTTATATTTCCCCTAACTTGATTTTGGGTTGCATTCACAGGAATCACTCAATTTTAAGTTTGGAGATTTTCGGTTGGTTTCACCCCCTTTCTTCTCCAGCTCCGGTAAGTGGTTCTTTTTGCAATTATTTGCTTTTGGAGCCTCTTTGAGCTATAATGAAGCTGTGGTGATGATTTGGTTCCACTCATTTTGCTCAGAACCTCATCTTCCACTTCATCTTCTTCGGCTCCGGTGGACTTCATCGTGTTCAAGTCTTCCCCGACTATCTTTGAAGCTCCTCTCGGTTAAGGTAGCTTCTATATAGTCCCTAGAAGTCATGGCACTCGCTTTCCCGACTGCAATGGAGCATTTTGCTATTTTCATGTTTTACAAAATGGCTCCATCTTGTTTTCGGCTCGTGGCGTTCTAGACCTCCACCGCGGCGAGGTCATCAACTGTTAGTGCGCAACACTATTGCGAACCCATTTTGATAGTTTGTGGCGCGCCGCATGGCAGAGTCGCCGGCGACAAGCCGTGAAAACCACTCGGGTTTTGTCGGTTTGGGAGCCGTTTTGTCAAATATTGAAGACACGTTTAATGCTTAATGATTGCCAATCAGTAGAGCATTAATGGTGTCTTAACCCGGCCTAATGTCGGTGACGTGTGGGCCCTCGTCCCTAAATCACCACTTGTTCAAAATCATTAGGGCACATTGATTGCTAATCATCATTAATCATTGGTCATTAGTGATTAATTAGTCGTCCTAAAACCTCCTTTAAGTCGCGCGGTGGGTCGCGTGCCGCTGTGCATGTGTGTTAAATCTCGCATGTGTGACTCTCGATCAGCGACATGCGGCCCACGTGTCGGCACTCGCGATTGCGCCGATCTTGGACCACCGTCCATTTGGCGTCTGCGGCCTAGATTTTGTATGCGTTCGGACCCTCGGTTCCCCTCATCATTCTTGGCCGTCTATCCTTAGATCTGCGGCGTGATCGTGCGTGCAATCGGACCTTCCGATGGGGCGTGATCGGGCCGTTCATCCTTAGATCTGCGCGGTGCGTGGATCGTCGAGGCAACCGCACCGCCGGTTGCATCCTTCTCGTGGCCGTTGGATCTTGATCCAACGGTGGACTCTGTTATGAATCGCGCGCGTGCTGTTTGTTCTCGTGCGTGTGGCTCGTTGGATATTGCATCAACGGCCCACGGCGTCCACGTCATTTATCTCGGTTGGGTTGGTTTTATTTACGTAAGTATTTATTTATCAATGAAAATTGTATCAAAACTTTAGAAATTCATAACTAATTCAAGATAGATCCTTTTACATGAAACCAAGCGTAATAAATTTGTAATTCACTAAAGTTTAATATAAAATGCTTTTAGCTACGCTACGTAGTAGAAAATTCAGTAATCTTTTATAACTTGTTTTCTGCTATTTTTAGATATTCGAGTTGTATTAAAACTTGGAAAATGCATATCTTTTCTGTATATCTGATAATTGTATGATTTTAACTTTGATAAATTTGTTATTAACTAAACTTTAATCTAAAAATGGTGGTAGGCCTAAATCATTTGAGAAAAATATGTTAGTAGATTTAACCTTTTTAGTAGCACTTAAGAATTCATTTAATGATGTAATAGACACCAGTAATTCCCTGTAAATCCTAAAAATAGAAATTTGATGTTAGGAAACCCCTCTGTTATCATACTATAATGTGAAATAGGTTTTGCACATGTTTATATTTCTGGATAGTGCATTATGCTAGTTTTGCATCTTAGAAAAATCATAACTAAATCATTTTAACTCCAAATGACCTGAAATTTTATATGGGTTACCTCTATACCAGGAGGCAGCTACCATAAAAATTTCAGCTTCAAAATCTTTCTAGAAAATGTTTTTGCTACAGTGCTAATTATGGCCGAAAATGGGTTTTTAGGTAATATCTTTTGCACCACAAATCCAAATTAGGTTTTTCCAGTTTCTATGTCTAGGTATATTCGTATTCTACCTTATGTATAAATTTCGTCGCATTTGGATAATTTTTGCTTGCTCGTTTGTTTAAGTGTGGCTCGTCTTATTGGTTGTTCTTGGTTCTCTTTGCCTTTTCGCTAGGATTCGACATTTGCGGTAACCCGAGAGCGACCCTCCACAACAGTTTGAGCAACAGCAAGAAGGCAAGCAGTTTGATCATGTTAATCCCAGTATTTTAAGTATTTATGTTGATTACAAATTCTATGTATGCGTTGCTATTTTGTGTTAATAGTTGGCCTAGTAGATGCATTTCCTTAGCAAATGATTATCCTCTACTACCATGAGCCTAGGTTACTTTGCTGTGATTTAGAGTTCATGGATGGGCTCTTGTCACTTAGTAGTTTACGAATTAATTGCTTAGCCATGCTTAGTTTCGGTAGAAATGGGCGGTTATCGACTTGTCGATAACCTTGATCACTTAAAACTTATTATGATTATGATTTCCACCTTGTGCCTTGTCTACTTACGAAAACTAAAACTGAAAATAAAATAATTTAGACTTGGGCACAATGGTATGATGGTGTGATTTTTGGGTGTGACTGGAATGGTGCCCGAGTCAACAAGGACCGAACATCTTGTTACACTAAACCAAGCATTTTAGCGTGCTAACCACATTAGAGGTATGGGACCTCTCTTGACTTAGTACTTTGGCGTGTATTGGCTCAGTCGCAGGAGTCGCGGGAGGGATGGTGTTGGGAGCATTGTAGTGTCGAAAGACTTCACCCGTGATGGGATTTGTTGTCTTTCGGCTTGCAATGTAAGCATATGGGTTTCTATCCATATGAGCGGCTCGTAGTTAATATACAAGATTGGAAATGTCTCGTAGGACTTAGCGTGTAGGCATACCTTGATAGTGTGCTTGTGGCTTGAAGGCGATGCGAAGTGTGGGTACATTGGTACACCCTGCGGGGTTAAAACTATTCGAATAGCCTCGTCCTAGGTTATGGACACGCTTGGCAAGGTCTTTCAAGAGTTAGACTACAACCTTTTAAATTAAAACTTGATGGGTGGTGCGAATCGGGATTCGTGCTATGTTGTGGTGGCTATTGGGATAGTCACTTCCGGTGATTACTTGTATGTATCTTTACTTCTTTACTTTGATAACAAAGCAGTTTGCAAACTTGCTTTTAAAATGTATTACATTATTGCAAATAAAGTTGGCTTCATGCAAAATAAGACATACAACCTCCACCTAAATAAGCTTGCATGTAGTTTATGAATAGGTGCGCTATTCCACACGTCGATCTTGCGGTACAAAGACAATCTTTGTACTCAGATGCTATGCTTAATTGTTCATTGCGGAGGAAGAAGGTGAGCACGAGGGCCTCACTTTTGTGAGTGTGTTGTGGTAGCTTGAGGGCGACTAGCTTGGCGGCCTGGTCGGTTGCCTTGTGGGTTGTGTGGCTAACCAGTCGACTTTTGTTCTAGCCATCTTATGGCACTTTTGCTTCCATTGTCATTCTTGTATATTGTTCTATTTGGCGGTCGGCTCTCTTTTGTAATAACTTTACTTTATGTATGTCGTTGTTGAACTTAGTAATATTTGTTGTATGGAAATGATGTGTAATTTTGTGATGATGTGCATATGCTGCAATTCTGGGAAGCATATGACCATCGAGGCTTAGAATGTTTAATTAGTAACGCTAGAACCATTTGGAGGTTAAGTGTTACTAGTTAAATATTCCGGGTCCTCACACCTTAGCGAGCAGAACCGAGTCAAAACAGGGCTTTGTAAAAGCCTAGTGATAATGACTTAATCACACACCTTCGGCAGTGTGTCAGATGGACATTATAAGTCAATTATCTCTTGTGGGTAAAGTTGTACAACATCTGCGAAGTGTATAAAACTATTCGAATAACCATGTCCCCGGTTATGGACATGCCCAAAGATTTCACGCAAGGGGTAGAGTTTTTCATCAAAAAATGGTGGGAATGATGGTTGGGTGGAATGGTTGGGAAGTTCGCTTGTTGTTTTCCAAGAATCTTGCTACTTATGTATTAATCTTTAAAATTGTGCTTTTAAAATCTACTTATCGTATTTACTGTTAAATGCTGCTCTGTGCAAAATAAACATGAAGCTATCCTTGTCAAGCCTAGCATGAATAATAATTGCATATATTTCCCTACGACTTGCTGAGTACATTCAAAGTACTCACGACTTTATGCCCTCTGGTTTATTAGTCACTGAAGAAGATCCAGGAAGCTTGGAGTTCTATGAAGAGGAGTACTTCGAAGGTTATGCGAACTAGGTCGCGTCCTCCGTTCGATTGCCCGTGGACATATCGAATGGCCACCCCGAGATATTTTGGGTTCCGCTGCAAGTTATCTTTGGTTGTTAAGCCTTGCGTGGCAGCTCTGTAATACTTGACCATAAGACCCTTTTGCTACTAAGTAATATTAATTTGTTCGCTTTGTCATTAATTGGTTGTATGGTAATGATTATATCTATGTTGTAACTGTGCAAGCTAGCTATTGATCTGGGACTAGTTCAGAATGCACAGAGGGTCCTGGGGTTGCATATCCGGGGTCCCAACAAAAGTCCCCACCGGTGCCTTCCCCTTCTCCTGCTGCGCCTGCACCATCCGAAAGGACTCCGTCGCATCACTGTGGCCACTCGGGGCCCAGAAGTCCTATAGGACCTTGCTGGCCTTCCGCGTGCAACGCTGCGTAGCGGCAACCTCCTCCGTGGTAGCCACCGCAATGGACTAGGTGGTAAGGGCGTCTATATGGGCATAGCCCGCCTTGTCCAAGGAGGCTAGGGTCGTCGACCACACCACCTTCATGCAGTGGTCGCTGTATGCACAGGCAACCGACAGGCACACCTCCTCGGCGCGCCGAAGGCACTCGAGGGTAATGTCCATCTCCGTCAGACGGTGACGTCTCAGGGGCGGCACAGCGCCGAGCTGCAACACGGCTCCCTCGAGAGCTTCCATCGCCGCAAGCAGCAAGCCCAATGGAGTTTGAGAGCTCCCGCTCTGTCTGGACCTCCTCCTTGAGGATCGCTTGCATCCCTGCAGGGTCTCCACATCAGTTTGAAGGGTGGCATGCTCTGCTTCGAGGCCCGTCACCTGACCCTCAAAGGTTTTGACCCTAAGGGTAAGAGAGTCACGCTCGCCACTGAGCACTTGATTCTGGGCGTGCTTGTCATCAACTCGCTTGTGGATCTCGATGAAGCCTCCCACGATGTTATCGTCGATAGCCCGTGATAGCATCACATCTGCACAAGAAAGAGCGTCAAAAACACAAATCAGGGGCGCAGAAAGAGGGATCTCTTTGCAACAGCTAGGCCAACCTTCACGGCATTCGCCTCGATGCTCCGGAGCATGTCCTTCAGGGGCATCCTCCGAAAGAGCTCTCGAAATAGAGGTGGAGCAGCGAAGTCGGCAACCGCCCCGCAAACCTCGGTGGCGCCTTCGCTGACCTTGAAGTCAGCGTGGCACAAAGGACCCAAGTCCACAGTGCCCGCGGGAGCTGGAGCGTGCTCCGGAGAGCGCCTTGCTCCGAAAGCAGCTGAGGTCGAACCACCATCACCTACCTTGTCCTCCTCCCTATTGCTCGCCACTGCGAAACGAGCGAACATCACGTCCTCCTTTCTAGCAAAAAGAAAAAAAAAAAAAAAGAAAATGAATGAGGTGAGGACCGGCGAAGTAGGTGCTTACCATGGGGCACCCACGGGGTAGGGGGTGTGTCCATGGTGATGTCGTTGCCCCCATCGTAAATGTGTGATAGGGTATCGTTGCCGGAGGACTCATCAACGGTGAGGCGGGTTACACCAAACGGGCCTATTGCCTCCTGCACCTGCGCCTCGGTGCGCTCAGCCAGCCCTGCAAAAAGTCCCCGCGCCCGAAGTGGCATACAGGCCAGAAGAAGAGCTGCTAGAATCTGACCCGGAGAACTCCACCCGTTCTGAAGGGCCCTCCACTAGCCACTTCGCGGTCGCTCCGTATCGTCCGCAACACGGGAGGGGCCACTAGCGCCACGAGGCCCCGCGACACTCAACAGGGTCACCACTGCGAACTAAAGCGACATACGCCTGATTCAGCCGCTCCTCCCGCACAACCAGGCCGTGCTTCGCGTGCTCTTCGCTCGTGTACGGGCCCAGAAGCACCTCCGTGGCATGGCTCACCTCAATGATGGGCACGACTGCCAAAAGCATGACCAGTTCACGGTTAGGAACAACAAAGGGGGGCAGAGAATCGAGAATCGTACCTTTGCACCCCTTCACAGTAAAAGTTGGATGCCCGACTCTCGAAGTACCGGGCTCCACACTCCACTCCCTGGCCAGGGGCCTGATGCTGAAGGCGCAGAACTCCTCCACCAAATCGCATGTGGAGAGCTGCTTTGTCACGCCCAGAAGGAGGTGTAGAAGGGCCTCCTCCCTGGAGGTAAGGACAATCTTGGGGCTGGCGATAAGCTGTATCAGCCCGCCCCGAGACTGCAACCCATCATTTCTGTGGACATGTGGTAAAACCACCTTCGCTTCTAGGCCGTCTCCCAGCGGTTCCACGCCCGGGGTGGGCAAGTACATCTGACATCGTGCCTTCAACTGAAAAATTTATTCTGCCAAAATTTAGTGTCTTGCCCGTGCTCTTCTTCTTCTTCGGTTGGCAGTGGGCGTCATGAAGGAAGGCGAACAGGCACCCTCGCCACTAGCTTTGGCTACCCACAACATCCATTCAAAAACTCCTAGCTTCATGATAGAGTTCGGCGTTAGCTGCGCCAACTCTACCCCGTAAAGCTGGAGAACGATCGAGGCCAGTTCGGCGCACGGGATTCGGAGATCGGCATAAAAAAAAGGCGACAAAGAGCACTGCCTCATCGGGCTGGGGGGGGCTGGCACCGTCTCTGCCCCGGGAGCACAGACCTTCGCAAGACTCTCCAACTTGCCCTCGTCAACAAGCGTTCGGAGAACCGACTCTATTACAGTCGACCTCCCAAGTTCACTCGTGTAGGATGCCTCCTCGACACCCTCCTTTCCCCCACTTCGTCATAGTCGAAGCCAAGAGTAGGAAGCTTCGCAAGCCAAGCAAGCGCCAAGATGACAAGCACAACAACAATCCGAATAGGCGACTAGGGGAGCAGATGAAGAAAATGGGCTGGGGGGTGGCCACTTATTTATACCCACCAGAGCTAGCTTGCCGCGCGCCACATGGCATCACCAGGCAATGCACCTCGCTGCACACCGTTACGGCGCCCAACAACCAACAACGCAGCGAGCGATGCGAGGCGGCGCCGTTTCGGCACCCCAGGGCCATTACGGCACACGACACCCCAGCGCCATTACGGTGCACAGCACCCCAGGTGTTACCGGGCATGCAAAGATGGCCCATGCGATGGGAGATCTTCCGCACAAGCATACTTCGCCACGACAGAGGGGACGGCGTGCCTGGACCCTCCGGGAGAACGGCGCAGTTTCAGCAATGGCGAAGTAGGACCTTGACCGTGAGTGGCTTGTTGTAGGGGCGCCCCACCGGCCCCACGACCCGGCGAAGCACAGAAGTTGATCCCCGGAGGTCTCCCCAGAGGACCATCCGAAGGGGCCCCGAAGGCCCTCCGAAGGGGCTCGAAGACCCTCTGAAGGGGCCCGAAGACCCTCCTAAGGAGCCCTGAAGACCCAAGGCCCTTCCGAAGGGGCCCCGAAGACCCTTTGGAGGGGTACCGAAGGCTAATAAAAAGAGCTCCGGAGGGGGCCGCCAAAGGGGCATCATGGGGCCATCTCCGCAGGGGGCACAAGAGTAGCAGGACTGGTGGACCGGGTGTACTCCCCGGGTAGACCAAGTCCAGGAAGATCCACCATGGGCCGAAGGCTACGCGTAGGACACATAAAGCCCCTGCAACCCCTATGGTTGCAGTACTTTTCTAGGGGTATACGTGTAAATTCAGGTACCCAGTGGAGAGGCTATAAATAGCCCTCTCCCCCATGTAACGGCGGGACACAATTTGTGAGAATTAATACACATTTACTTTCTAGCAACCGGAACCCCTCTTAGAGGACCTTTCGGCCTCTCGCATAGACGCCGAGGATCCCCTATTCTTACTGTCTAGCCTTCTCACTACGACTGTTTTTTTTTTCATCTTCTTTGTTGTCGCCTTGTCCCGTTTTTGTTTCTAAGACTGCTTAAACTGTTTTTGTTTCTCCTTACTTAAATAATTAAATAGCAAAGCTTTTGCTATTCACTAAAAAAAGACACTTCGATTCTTCCAGAACCAGTCCATGACATGGAGAGACCGGTTTTCCCTTCGCCTAATATTCATATTTTTGCACCAATTGATCCACAGCAATTTGTCCTTGTTGAGAAAACGATGTTCTTGAGACCTCCATTGGCGAAAGAAAAATTTCACCTTTCATGAGAGGTTGCTTGGGTTAAACCCAAACCATGATGAGGCATTCAGATGGCGACTAGAAGAAAACTAGTGGAGGTGGCCTCCAAGTCACGTTCAAAATTTATCTTTTTGTCCATGAAAGCCAACAGGTTCTTGGTAGTTTGGAATGTCGAATTCTAGAGGAACGAGTGGCACAAGGGGTTTGATTTGGCAGTTTCATTAACACTTTACCTGTTTGATGGGTCACCCCTTGAATGGAGCCATCTGGGTGAATCAAAGCCTTTGTGTGCGTTTCACTCCATTTTAGTAACTCCTCTGTTCTTGATCTGGACTGGCTTTTGTCTGCATTCTTAGGAGGAATAAGCATAGAAAGTTCTAATGTTAGGCGCCATTCATGGTTCGACTTTGTATTCTGCTTGGCAATAGTTGTTTGATCTTCCCTTGAAATGCTGGCAAAAACAGTAAAAACTCGTTTTCAGTGGGAGAAAAGAAGGGATTGCTGTCATGGAGTAAAAACCGACAATTTTTCGCCATCTGGGATTAGATAGAGATTGCTGAAAGCGACCAGAAAATATTGACTGCACAGCCAGGTGAGGAACAAACAAGAAAAACCAATCAGTAACAAAAAGAGAGAGAGAAACAAACAGGACAAATAGCTACATGCGGGTTCTCGAAACAAAAGCAAAAGAAATAATAGTGAAAAAAATCTGTATTTAGGAGTCTACCCCAAAATAGACTTCAAGCTGTTCTTGTCGTAGAGGCTGGATGGCCCACCGACCCCGATTACCTGGCGAAGACATCAAGCTAATGGTACACCTCGATCTAGTCGAAGGGTACCGAGTACCCCTTCGGCCCTCGCATAGGCGAAGAGTATAGAAAGACTTCTTAAGACCGTCTCAACCAAAGAGTACACCATGTCCTGTAGCAAAGGTGCCCCAGGGCCCTTACTCCAGGCCACCATGCATGGAGCGAAGGGGGTCTGTGAAGCCTTCACTTCGGGTTCACCTCGCATAGAGCTAAGGGAGTCAAGGCTACTTGTGGAATGGGAGTAGAGGCATAGTAGACCAAGCATATAAAGGCCTACCGTGCACCAATGCTACACCTATGATAGACATAACCTTTTCAGGGATAGAGTTATAATCTCCTATACTATAGATGTAACACTATAAATATCCCATTTTCCCACATAGATAGATGACTTTTTGAGTAATAAAGACACATTTAATACATCTTAATACCATTTCCCCTATCTTTGAGGACCTTTGGTGTTTATCCCTTCGCATTGTAAGGAGCCCGAGGTCCCTTTTCTCAACTGTCTACTTTGTAGCTACGACGGTTCTAATACTACGGAGAGGAACAAGCAAGAAGAAGTAATAGTCCCAAACTTAGCCACCGACGAGATTTTTTTTTGTTAGTTTCAGACTGCTGAAACTTCAGTTTCTTTTGAAGTATTTGCAACTCCGCAGCATAAATGTTCACGGTCCATCAGTTTACAGTTTACACTTTTGACATTGCGTATAAAATTCAATTCAACTCTCTTATTTTTTGTTCCGAATTAAGCTTGTTGGAAGTCAACATCCTCGACCACTATTTGCCCAAAAATGTCATACATTGAAGAGTCGGGAAAAAAATTCAGTGGGGGAGGGCCTCACGTGAGGCCCTTCCCCCATCTCCATTCATCTCAACCCCCCCCCTATCTAACGGCCCGGGGGAGGGCCTCCCATAGAATTTCCTTCTGAAGAGTCGTACTATTATTTTTCCTCTTATAAATTCACAACTACTAATAGGAATTGTGTTGTGGCTACAGACCAAACAATAGAAAAGGAAGGACCTCCGGATCTCCCCGCAATGAATAGGGACGAAGCCTCAAGGTCATCGGAAAGGGAAGCGCACTACTACAGAGCAGAAAGTGGCGGGTGGTGAGCCTTTGTAGAGCGGCTCGGCGGCCGCCCCTACTACCAAATCGCCACAAATCAGATATTTGTAGGCGGTTCGAACCCCTACAAATCTTATTTGTAGAGCGGTTGGTGTATAGAGCCGCCTACAAAGCTGTTTTGTAGAGCGGGTGGATTACGCGCTCTACAAATTAGATTTGTAAGGGCGCTTAGATGACCACCGCCTCTGTAATTTTCTCTGTGGAGCGACTTGCAACCTACAACCGCCCTACAATTTGTTTTCCGCCAAAAAAATAGAAATTCTCAAACCACGGTATATATATATATATATATATATATATATATATATATATATATATATATATATATATATATATATATATAATTGAAGACATGATATTAACAAGTTCAACGAGACATTATATTCACATCAGCGCAACATCATGTTTATAATTTATCATTACAAACACTTGTAGCATAAAGTGCGATAATATTACATACACATTGTTCTCAATGTCCTAAATGCATTCCTTCCCACTCACGAAGGAACTGCGTACTCGAGGCGACGTCCTAGCATGAGACGTATCGTCATGGTATGTACCTCGGCGTGTATAATAGCATCCATTATGAAGTTGCAAATGTCCCCGACGAGCTCCGAGAGGCTATCATCGTTGAGTGGTTTTCTACAAATTCCTATCTCATCTTTCCACTACAAGACAATTTTAAGTTTAGTATTTCATAACATATGCGAGATCGGAGAGGGACGCCGGCGTCGGAGAGAGGGAGCACCGGCGTCGGAGAGGAGCACCGCGTGAGCGCCTGGACCGGCGGCGAGGGCGAGGGCGGGCCGGCGGCGGAGGCCGCAAACCCTAACGGCGGCGGCGGCGGGAAAAATTTTGGCAGCCTGCGCCCAATGACTTAGTCGATTTCGGCCTCGCCCGCGCCCTCCAGCTTATATAGGAGGGCGATTTGTAGGGGCGGTTGAGATTACAAGCCGCCCCTAAAAAAGATTTGTAGGGGCGGTTGAGATTACAAGCCGCCCCTAAAAATAGATTTGTAGGGGCGGTTGAGATTACCAGCCGCCCCTACAAATAATTTACAATTTTTAAATCATGAAATCTTTGAACGAGTTATGGAAAATGATGTCAAATGAAAAGGATGTAAAAATAAAAGTTGTAGAACTCATCAAAATATACAACTTTGGTTACGGACATTTTCTCCAAACACACTCCATGCATCTTGAACACACATACATACATATATATATAGTACCACGTATACACACACCATGCATCAAACTTGAACAACTAGCTTTGTAACAAGTTTCCCCTTGGCACATTTCGTTCCCATGGCGGTATGTCTTTGGGCAAGTTCTTTTCCACGACACCGATCTTCTTAGGAAAGTCGGTGAATAGTTGCATTTCATCGTAGTTATTGTACTCATCAACATCATCCACTCCGTCTACTCCGATAATAGTTTGTTTCCAAGGCAACAACATGCTTTGTCTTCTTTTTGGGGTAGGTTAGTTTTGGACCACGTAAATATAAAACTTGTGTGACACGTGAAGCGAGCACCCAAGGTCATCTGCGTATCCGATATTCTCGAGGTCCACGATTTGTGAACCGATCTCATTCACTTGGTGTTGTTTGACCCAATGACATCTAAACATGGCCATCTGTATACCCATTCCATAGTCAAGTTCCATATATCATCTATGATGCCAAAGTATGGGGTCTTTTGCCCCATTCGTTGATGGCTTCTATTCGAACGCGCTATTTTGGTTCACACAATTACTATCCTTTGCGCTTGGTATAGTACGTGTACCCATTGATGTCGTAAGCTTGCCATGATGTCACTTGTCTCGATGGGCCCCACCAACCTTCCGATGGTAATATCATCTCCGGTTTCCCATTCGGTAGGTTTTGCTCCTTCAACCATGTAGTGAATCGATGCTTGTCTTTGTTTCATGACCCAATCGTCGTGAGCGGCCATTACTCTACGCCTAATGACATCCAAGTGTTCATCAATGTGCGGTTGCATCGATTCGTACTCTGCAAGACACTATAATGAGCTCGACTAACCGTTGAAATCCTTGTCGATGAAGACTTTTCTCCCTTGGTGCCCTTCGGTCGGCCTACCCTTGTGGCGAGAATCGAGTTTACCAATCCTCTTTGTACTTTTAGGTACTCTTGACGGCCTCGACGACTTCTTGTGTTGTAACCCTCTATCATGGAGCCCTCGGGCATGCTCGATTATGCACGTATCGGTTAAGAACCGACATGAACGTTCGTAGGACCACATTTCATGTAAGTAGCAAGGCCCGGTGCATGTTCGATGAACCATGTGAATCATGAGATGTGGCATTATATCAAAAAAAGCGGAGGTAAACACATCTCTAGTTGGTTTATTGTCTCCACCACGAATTCATGTAGGTCACGAAGCTCATTTTCACCAATCGTCTTCGTGAGATCTTGAAAAGAAGTAACACATGCGGGTGATGGCCATTTTGAAGAACTCGGCTCTATAGCCCCGATTGCAATAGGTAGGAACAATGTGAGCATCACATGACAATCGTGAGCCTTGAAGCGTGTTATTGGAGGTCCTTCATTGACACTAGCTTCTTCACGTTGGTGAAAACCAGGTGGGAACTTTTACCCCTCTCAAGAAATTGCGGATCGCCTCCTCTCATCCGAGTCGAGTTGAAACTAGTCTGCGGGTAGGAGGTATTTTCCATTACCACGAGGTATCGGGTGAAACTCGGCTTCACATTTAGCTGCACCATGTCTTTCCGTGATCTTAGACCATCCTTTGTCTTGCCCGTGTCCATCAAGGTAGCAATGAGACTCTCAAATACATTCTTCTGTAAGTGCATAGAATCAATGGCATGGGGGACCTCCAAGTCCGCCAATAAAGCGAGATACTTAAAGAAGATCGACTTTTTCTTAAAAGGTACACCGGGGACAGGAGGTGTGCTTCTATCTCTCTTTGTCCCATCCGCATTCTTCTTTCCAAAATCGACATGTATGTGTTTCACCATTTCGAACACATGTTGCCCGTTTTGACGTCTCTCTGGAGGGGATTCGGTCTCTGGTTTGTTGTCATAAAATTTGAAGAACAACTTGCTGCGGTATCTGTGAGTTGTCTTTAAGAATCGTTTCCTTAGGTTTAGGAACATACGCCTCAAGCGATCGGCGAGTTAGGTACCACATTACCAAGTTCTTCTCTGCTTTGCAAGATCATTAATAACAATCATTGAGTGCCAGGGCATTTATCTAGTGAATGATTGTTGAATCTTTTTCAACCTGCAAAAACACTGATGATGTTCTAGCATCTGATCTCCTCCTGTGCCGCCGCTCAAACCTTGCCGCGCCAACCTAAGTCAAACCACTGCTAGCACCTCACAGCAGTAGTAGCTTTATCCACTTCATCACGAAACTTGGCTCCCACCTTTGTTTACCATACATCCAAGAGTTCACATCGTCCATCTTTATTTCAATATAGAAAACAAAGATAAGAATTAATAGGACTAAGTCAAGCCACCAGTAGCGCCTCGCCTCCTGCCTATTTTTCATCCAGGACTCTGAAAACCGTGGCCTTCCCCCAGGTCATGAGATTCCATGTGATTCCCAACAATCAAGGAAAAGTCCAGCCGCTAGGTACATCACCCGCGCCTGGTCATTGCGTCCACCGCCAGCGATCAGCACATGATCGTCCGCCACAGGGTGCACGCTCGGAAGGATGAACGCACGAGAGAAAAACGCCAGGAGAATAAAAAAAACTCGGCAACCAAAAACCAAAGTGCTCTCTCACGTTCGCACGGCCAAAACTGCACAGACGCAATCACAAAGCCGCAGGCAATTTCTTTTCAGCCGCCGCCCCCTAATAACCTTCTCACACGAGGACCTGATTGCTTCCAGCCGCAATAGTCCTGGCCCTAATACGTGGGCCCAATACATAGGTTTATACACCAGTTACAAAATTTAATCCAATCCAAACAAACAAAGGATCTCCAAATTCTCTTAGCTCACGTGTTGTAGCCTCCGAACTGCACCTTCATAGCTTCAACACGTATCATCCATCATTGATCTCCACGGCCCCAACTCGAGCTCGACCGTCTCCTCCAGCATCTTCGACCCTCTGAACCATGACTTCATACCAATCCATCTCCCAATCCTTGCCATAGACCACGATTGCCTCCGAGTTACCCTACACATACAAAGACCAAAACACTATCTTTTTCGGCACAAGTTCTTCCTAACTTGATCGACATAAGTCCACACACACCACACACCTCAAATAACATCAGTAAGCAACATTGTCAATTATTCATCAACTAAAATATTTTTAACCTAGCCACATGGTCTAACATTTTTTATTCCCAAAAAGATCTCTCCCACGACACAAGGAGAGGGCTATTTATATTGTTACATCAAGGGTATAACAGATTACAATGCTACTCCTAAAAAGTCTTTATGATTATAGGGGCCTCGTGGTCGTTGCATCCTTCCACATGTAGTTTTGGTGCATGATAGACCTTCATGGGTCTTATCCACCATGTCTTCTTTCTGGTCCACAGGTAGTCCTAACTCCCTTCGGTCCGTACGAGGTGGTGTTGGAGCGAAGCCCTCTTTGTTGGGGCCGAGGTATCAAGCCTTGTGGCGGGGTAGTGTTGTGCCGACTTTTTGGACCCCCTTCGCTCTATATAAGGGGGCACTGTTGTACCCTTCGATCAATGCTGTTGTGCCGATCTTTTTATACACTTCGCTCTATACAAAGAGGTACATGGTATCATTCGACTCGATCGAGAGGGTACATGGTATCATCCTTCTTTAGTGTTTCGTCAGGTCGATGCCGGTGGGCACAAATTGCTCTACTGGCTACATCAACACTAAATGTACCAACTAACTCTGCTGCTAAAAAAAGATTAATCAATACTAGCGAAAGATTCTAGGAGCCATTAATCATTTCTGCATCATCACGCTCATATTATAGCAGCAGATTCAGAGCTGTGCATTCACGCCGGTCCCAGAAAATTGTTTTCTGCCCGTATCATGATTTTAATACCTCGATGTGATCTTACGAAGGAATTGAAATATTTGGATACTGCACGGTTAGTCCAACCTCCTGCAATTTTCCTTTTGGTGCTATTTGTTGCTCGTGTCGATTAAGAAGTGTGTATGTAGTACCAGCGTCTGCCCCACGTACCTAACACCCAACTACGTTCAGCTCAGAGCAGCAGCCGGGCAAAAACAAAAGGACCCCGGATTTCAGTGGCCCCAGTTGTTGTTGGCTCTCAGATAATATCAGATTTGGATGGTAAGCACAAGGTTTTCAAGAACCGTACACTTTTGTAAAGAACATATGGAAGCACTGAGTTGTGTAATCTAGGTACAAAGGAGCAAAGCGCGTCGCTAGGGAAGCTGACAACGATAGCGTCTGAAGATCAAATTAAACAGACACGGTTATACGACCAATTCTCACGTTGATAGGACGATTTACGGTGATGTTCAGATGATATCACAGAGAAAAGGGGTTAGCGCCTTATAGATAGTCGAAAAGAATAATACATATATGTAAATTGAAGGGGGGAATTGGCTACAGAGCATCGTCCATTGTCTACATTTGCCAACGGACACCCAAAATACGTGGTTTAGCCAAAACACACTGCCAAAAGCTGTAATTTTATCATATGACACTGATGCTATTATTATATTATTATTCGTTGTTCCAGAGAGAGAAACACTACCAAATAACCTTTATACCCTTCCCTCTTCCCTCTGTGACGAGTGGGGCCGCGGTCAGTGAAAGAAGACAGGGGAGGCGTAGGGAGGCGGCCATTTTTAACTACCGAGGCCGCTTGTCGTCGCTCCAGCTGCACCGGCGACCTTCGGCCCTCCCCGACCGCATCACGGCGAGACCTACACCACAAGGAGGCCTTCCCCTCGGTTAATTTGGAGCTACCGCCACCGAGGAGCTGCGTGTGTTTCTTCTTCCTCGGTTCCGGCCGAACCCGCTTCCACTGCCGCCGCGTCGCCCATGGTCGAGAAGGCTAGCCCGAGTCGCCTCTACGCTCTTTCCATCTCCCCCAAGCTCCTTCACTCGTCCTCTCCTCCCCGAGCTCCAAGTAAGCAATGACTCGAATGCCAACCATTGAGTCGCCGCGCCGCCTCCAAGCACTCCGGCCGCTCCGGCGAGCTTAGGTCCTTCTCGACCGCGTCACGACGCGCCCAACCCCACATGGAGCATAAACCCTCCGTCAATTTGAAGAATCCCCCACCGGAGAGCCGCGCCCAAACCCTCTTCCCCGGTTCCGGCCAATATCACCTCCATCGCCACTACTTCCTCTTCGGTCATCCTCCCTCCAATTCCTTCGCACGAGAGTATACCCTAACCTCCCTCTACCTCCTCCAACCTCTCATCCGCTCTCTCTTCTTTCCCAGGTTGCCACCACCATTGGAGCTCCCGCGCCGCTCATGGTCGCCGCCGCGAGCCCGCTTCAGCTTCTCCCCGCCGCCGCTACCGGTCCCGGTGAGTTCCCCTGGGCCTCCTCATGCTCATACTCGCCCTAAGTCTCCTTCCCCCTCACCCGAGCGCCGCCACACCTTGCTACCCCCACGGCCGGCCACCGCTCGCATCCTCCAGCCTCGCCGCGGAGCGCACCAAGACCACTCTCATGGTCGCCTTCACCCCCTGGTCCCATTTTAGCCATCGCTTTAGCCTCTCTGCGCTCATCTCGACACGATTCGTTCCACGCAGCGCTACCACGAGCAGGCCGAGCAAGAAATCGCGAGCAACAGTAGTACGAGTGAAGAGAAGAGGAAGGAGACTGAAGGGCAAAATGGACATTTCATGTGCTTTCTCTCTCCTCTCTCACCCGAAAATTATAAAATAATGACCTCAGTGTCTTACGGCAAAATTACAGCTTTTGGCAGTGCGTTTTGGCTAAACCACGTATTTTGGGTGTCCGTTGGCAAAGGTAGACAATGGACGATGCTCTGTAGCCAATTTCCCCATTGAAGTTCATATAACACCTTAAACTTTGCTCGAAAGTTCATTCAGCACCCTAAACTATGAACATAGACATTTGACCCATCAAACTTTGCAATCCGATTCAAATAAGACACTGACCCAGTTTCGCATAATGGTATTGCCTGCGTAGCACGATAAGTGAACGGTTTTACCATGTAAGATGATATGTTGCCCAAGTTTGATCAATAATAGGTGAGGCTCATAGGGGTTTCTCCCAAACCGAGCTACCAACCGCACTTCCATAGCCACCGCCCCCTGTAGCTCCTTCCCTCTCTGTTTCGATTTGGGGGAGAAGCCATGTGAGTCTCATATGTCATTCACCTAACACATGGCCGACGTGTCATCCTACATTGTAAAACTGCCCACTCAATGTGCCACACGGTTAATACCATCATGCAAAATTGGGTCAAGGTGTTATTTGAATTTGATTGCAAAATTCGGAAGACCAATGTGTTTGATTTCATAGTTGAAGATGCTGGACATACTTTACTTTTTGCAAAATAGAATATCAGACTTACACATGACCACTCGGATCATGCAAAAGGTTACTCTTTTCCTCTGTTCTTTCAGGAAGGGCATCAGAGCGTAGCGGCCGGGAAAGGCATGGATGGACCTGCCTGCCTTGCCGTGTGGCCCGTGTAGACGTCTGAAATACTCGGCTTCGGGGTGAGCGACGGGTAGGAGGATTATATTAGGGCATGTATAATAGTACAGACAGTTGCTGTTTATAGTAATTCTTTATATCACTTATAGATTGTAGTCAGCACTAAAATCAGCTCATATAATGAGTGGTCTTTTTACTTATTTTTATAGATTGTATAATCTTTTAATGCTTTTATGGATCTAAGAAATGTGGTTAGATAGCCTTCTTAGTTCTAGTGATACAGTCGGCTACATGATTGCAGACAACACATTTATCTCTTTCATCCACATCAGCTTAAATCCCACGTGACTGAGACTATAGACAGCTAATGTAAACATATTATACATGACCTTAGCACACAGGCGCGGCGGCGGGGGGGGGGAGTGCAATTTTTTAAACTAGGTATATACCAAAAAAGTGCAATTTTTTTTTAACTAGATATATGTATGAGCAATTGGCACTTGGACTCGCCAAATTTTAGCAATTCAGCCCAGCAACAACCAGAGGGCTACGACTTTATGCTATAGGTTTAGGCTCCTTGCTATTGCTTCTCCTTCTCTTGACGCGGTGACACCGCCCACCTCCTTGCTTGTCCTCCAATCCTCTTGGCTCCTTCTCCGCCAGTCCGCCGCCGCCGAGGACGCTTTTTTCTGTGGTCTATCGGTAAACATGGGGGATCCCGGATCTAGGATTGGATTGGGGGGAGGGGGGGGGGCAGGTGGGCTAGGCCGTAGAGGGAGGAGCGACACCAGGCCAGACGAGGCGGCCGAGCCGGCCAGGTGCGGCACAGGAGGGAGCCAAGCCGGAGGCATGAGTGCTGGGCCTGGGGGGAGGAGGCGGTGCCCAGGGAGACCAGGAGAGAGAGAGGGAGAGGCCGGAGGGAGAGGCGGCTCCATTTCCCCCAAAGCAAAGCTCCAGAAAGAGAAGCCCAACAAGGATTCCTTCAAGAAAAGGTAACATCATTTTGCACTAAATATGGCATCAAAGTTCCTAAACCGGATGGTAGATATGTGCCTTATGGAAGATCATCACGTTTTTACCCAAAACAAACAAATGATGATCATTTTA
Source organism: Ampelocalamus luodianensis (assembly GCA_036346255.1). Lineage (NCBI taxonomy): Eukaryota > Viridiplantae > Streptophyta > Magnoliopsida > Poales > Poaceae > Ampelocalamus > Ampelocalamus luodianensis. The sequence goes on from CM070633.1 coordinate 44,520,095, forward strand.
GAAGGGAAGATCATCACGTATTGAATGATTGTTTAATCACCTTTATAGAGCGAGATATCTTCTCGAAGGTTAATGATGATGATATAATCAAAGTGTTTTCAAGGAATGAGATCGTGTCGTGTGGTATTGTGATTTTCATTAGCTATTTAGGACTCTTTTATTCATGTAAGATTTTATTTGAACTATTTGTATTGCATTATTAACTAATTTCGAACTCTTTTGTGTAATTGTGTTGGACTTGTGAAATTATATGTCGTATAAGATTTCTTTTTTCATCTTTAAAGTGTGCACCTCCATTACTAAATTCCTGACTCCGCCACTGTTAGCACACTCTAGGACTTAGATGCTAATCAAATGTGAAGGACACCGGTTAATCCGACGTCTAGACACACGAGCAGGAGCAGCACTAGCTAGCGTACGAGAAGGTTAGGCCAAAAAGCGGAGAAAGAACTCGGTCAATGGCGTGAACCTCACGGGCAAGTTGCGCGCGCCGACGTCGAAGGCCCGGCGAAAAAGCCAGTGAATATTATTGTTCATACTAGTAGAAATGGAATAGAATAGATCGGCGATAAGATTGCGAGAGGCTGAGACGTGAAACCGAAAGACGAGCGCTTTTATCCCTGCGGAGCAGAGGAAGAGGGCGGACGGGACGACTAGTGTTTTTTCGCCGACGAGCCAAGCACGGCCGTGTAATAAGTTGGATGCTGGATAGGAGGACAGTGCGTGTGTGGGCCGTCGCGGTCGCGCACGACGACGGGCCGAAGAGACGAGGCGCGACGCCGGCTGGTTGTTCGTTCAGTTGCGCGGTTGACTTTGGTTACGTTCGTTCCCATGTTTTTTTGTTCTTCCGGTACGAGCGGTTGCGCGATCATCCGTTTCGTGTGATTCGCGTGGGCGGAACCGGAACCGGAAGCGTGGGACGGTTTATCTGGAGGAGAAAAGGAGGGGAAACGAATGGAAAATTTGGGCGTCCTAGCCACCGCACTTGCCTAAGCGTATGGTCCAGGCCGAAATTGAAGGCCTTCTTATGTGCGGCAGATCTTGTCATCTTGCTGCCCATTCGGCCCATGTCTAGGCCTGTCAGGATCAGCGTGAAAGAGAGAAAATGTTTACAGGCCAGGCCCAAAGGTTGTTTAGTTGGTAGCCAGCTTTTTTCGTTTGGTTTATACGGGCTACTGTTTGCTCAATGTTGTCGATGTGAACCGTGGAGTGTCCACGTGATTGTATAAGTGACACGAAAAAACGGAAGCAAATACCAGTGTTAGTAATTCCAGACTTGCACTCTCAAGGGAAAAAAAAATCCATGACACAAGCCTGCCCATAAGTGGGGATCGATGAAGTTTTTATTGGTTGCGAATTGCTATACCTATTTGCTGCTCTTTAGCCCCAAGACCCAACGCACAGATTTAGGACTGTTTAATTTCAAGCCACACTCGCTCTGCCTCCTAAATTCTTGGCTCTGCCATGATAAGTTTCTATGTCATGTAAGATTACATGAAGGTTTAAAAGCTCAACTACTTACAAGATTTTTTGACCAATACAGAAAAATATTGGAAATTAAGATTTCCAATCGGGCATGTCGTAAAAAATTGAGTAGTAGATCAACTAGCAGTAAAAAAGAGTAGGAATGCAAATAGTTTTTAAAAAAATGTGCTAAAAGTATTGGACTACAGAAATCAAAATCGAAGCAAAATTTGGCGAGGCTCGTTAGCCTAGTAGGGTAGGGGAGGCCCGAGACTCCCGAGTCCACGGCAGCACACGTCGCCTGCTCCTTCTCCACGCCCCTCTCGCGCCCGCCTCCACCTCCCACCAAATCTCGACACCTCCCACTCCCTCTCCATGCGCCCCTCCGCATCGGCGGCCGCCGCCGCCGCCTTCCTCGCCCCCGCTGTCGCGGTCTCCAACCGCGTGGCTCCGCTCCGGCGGGCGAGGCGCTTCGCCGTCCGCTCCGTCGCCTCACCTCCCGTCCCCAAGACCGCGTCGCCGCCCTCCAAGGTGAGATCGCCTGGCACTTAGTGATCGATTACTCATGTATCGTGCTGCGTGCATTGGCGTGGCTTCCTGCCGGACTGAGCTCACGAGATCCTTGAATTGGGTGGTTGAAGAGTCCGTTGGATAAGCTGCGAGCCTGCGAGTCATAGCGCGATTGGAATGCGCGAATTGCTTCGATGCGGTTGTAGATCTCGAATTGTTGGGTAGGAGAGATTACGATCCTCTCTCTAGTTGTTATAGCCAATTCAATGAACACTCTATTAATCATTTAGTCTTGTGCAGTTTTTGTTTGCTCAACTATGTAGATGTGCAGGTAGTGGAGAAATTATCATGTTGGTGCAAAAAATTAAAATGCTTGCAAAGCTTTGCCTTACCCCTCAAGGGCCAGAACACAAATATATGTTAGAAGTTTGGTGCTATACACTGCTTAGATATTAGCAAGATTTCGAGTTCAATTTAAAACACGTGTTAACATGCATCATATGTGGCATACCTGAGTTTGAGTTGAGTTTTAATCTGTCTTCTATTCTACGTGTAGCAAATCCTTGAACTTTCAGTTACAAAGCAGGATGATGGAGGAGAGTATAATGATTATTGATCAGATACCTCATACCTGCTTATCTCATCAAAAGAATAAACAGCTACGTTTTACATCCTGTAACAGAAGATTCTTCTTTTTTTTGACTAAAAACCTAAAACTCTTAATTTTGCTCCCTCCAATTGTTATTATAAGTCACTATGACACTTATCACAAAATTTTAACTGCAGTAAAACGACCAGTTTAACCTTGTTTAAGATGTTTCGAACAAGTGAAAATGTTGACTATATGTATGCTGCAATTGAGTGAAGACTATTGGATCAGTAGAATGTTGTACTTTTTTCTTGAAAAGGTGGCATTACTTATAATGTAAAACAAAATAGGGGCCTAGTATGACTTGAAACATGAAACAGAAGGATTAGTTTAAATACTGTGGTGGTGTTCCCATGCATATGAGGTTTTATGTACCATGTTTGGAATCTGTCAAACCTTTTTGGCTCACATTATTCAGGGTCCTGTAATCCTGCTCTCTACCTTATCTCTCTTCCTCTCACCCTTCCCTCTCAAAATCATATGCCTTTTATCCCTCCTCCCTCCTGTCCCCTTTCATCCGCTTGTCAAGTGGTAGTCCTTTAATTATTTAGTTTCAGAGTGCTAGTTAAAGGTTTGACACGTCTACTTTTATCTTTCTAATTTCCTTTTCATAATCAATGTTATATACTTATATGGTCCTATCTTTGGTTCTACCTGCTATGCTGCTAGTGCAGTGGTTTTGGAATGTTAATTTTGTTACCTGGTTAGTATGGCTTAGACGCTTAGTTTATGCATAATTGCATATAGTGTGCATGATCTGTAAGACAGGGAAGTTGTTGGCCTGCTGCTCCTTTGGTCACAGTGAGGAGAAAATGAGATATAGGGAAGCAAGCAAATGTGCCATCCTGCTCTCTTTGTTTCCCCCCTCCCTCATTTAGTTACTTTTCTCAAAACAATGATATGGTTACTTTTCTCTCCCTGTGATTTGCATGCTGCACCTTGCTTGTTAACATTCTGCTCCCTGCCCCATGATGTGCATGCCTTAAACAGGCCCTGTGTGTACTGTGTATGCCAGATTGCAGACTCCTTCGCCTTGCACATTCATAGGCTTCGATCACATTTTGCCATGTTTTGTTTCTCCAAAATGGCAAAATCAGATTTCGTCGTTTCAGTGCACTTTTCTAGTGCATGGAAACTCTGAGGAAAACTGAAATATTAGTTGAATTGCTAAAGGTTTTTCCTTACAATCTGACTATTAACCTAACATAATACTCCAAAAGCCTGAACGATTTAAGATATGCCATTATTATGATTATCGTTGAAGCTAGTCATGTGCTTACTCAATCAGAAATCTTGGAAGCTCAACACGATCCAATGTGGAGTGCAACATAAAATTAAATCTTTTCAACAGATGTGCTAAGTTGATCTTGAACAGTGGACCATGCTGTGCTGACTTAGTACTTCTATGCACTAAAGAGTACTAAAACTTGTGATTGTCAACTGTTAGAAAAATCACTTTTATGATATAATGTGTACTCCAACGGCTTTTCCAGCAAAGCAAAGTCCTCTTTCAGAATTTTAGGTTTTTGAAGAGTTGTGACATTGTCGCAAAAGATTCCACTAGTATAATCATTTGTCAATGTGTTAGCCTACTAAGGTAAATGTCCGTAGTGAATATTGATTAATGTAGTTGCAAAAATCCTAACATTGGACTTCTAAGAATGAGATGTGTTAACCATGGTTATACGATTATGAACAATTTTATTGTGCCTTTGTGCTATTGTCTGTGCTATAACATTATTTATATGTGTTTCCAGACTGGGAAGTGGCAGTGGACATTTGAGGATAAGCCAGTAAACATTTATTATGAGGAGCATGAGCAGGAGACTGCTGAGAATGTGAAGAACATCCTTATGATCCCTACAATTTCTGATGTTAGCACGGTGGAGGAATGGAGGGTGGTCGCCAAAGATATTGTCGCACGGAAAGGAGAACTTGGCTACCGTGCTACTATTGTTGATTGGCCTGGTCTGGGTTATTCAGACAGGCCATCACTGAACTACAATGCTGCTGTGATGGAGAATTTTCTGGTTCAGCTAATAAATTCACCAAATAGTCCTGTGGCAAATGCAGGTTAATCAGATTTTACTCTTCAGTGAACTGCAAGCATTTCCACTAGAATTCGTACCTGATTCAATACACTCTACTTTGGTTAAGCATATTTGGTTAACAAATATTCCATTTCATCTAGCTTTTAGATTATAGGTGCCTACTTTACCTGCATATGCTTAATGTAATCATTGTTCCGAAAAAAGATGTGTGGTTCAGATTGTTCAGTGCTCCAACTGGAATTGCTATGCTTATGCACAAGGTAATGCCTGGCCGAGGTTAGCCAACTAAAAATACTTTAGGAAACATGTTTCCTGGAAATATTCCTCTTGGCTGGTTAGTGAAAGCTGGTTGGCAGCTGTAAACTGGCATCTAATGGGACAGTGTTTCTAATTATGATTTTCAATAGTTCGGTAGCAAGAAATTGGAAGCATTCGGTTAATATTTTGAAATTACCCTTTTGCTTCAACTTCATTATTCAATTAACAACGTGGTTGTTCTGTCTATACCATGATCAGATGGTGAATTGGTGGTAGTTGGAGGTGGTCATGCAGCAACAATAGCAGTCCGTGCGGCTGGGAAGAGCCTTATCAGACCATGTGCTGTCGCTGCTGTTGCACCTACTTGGGCTGGACCCCTTCCCATTGTATTTGGCCGAGGTTCTGATATGGAAACAAGGTAAAAAAACTGAGCGTATGAACTTCTTTTGATATTACATATATTTGTCAGAGAATGCTCTGAAAGATCCTCATGTGGCCTGTGCCGTTTGTTATATGGGCACTTCTCTTGTTAAGAGAACTTTTAAGATAAAAGTAACACCAATGCACTTAACTTCATTGCTTGGTTTTCAGCAACAGTTTGCACTTTCTGTGCCTCCTTGCCTATACAGTCAGTACACACAGTATTTACATGCATCATGCCTGTATCATATATTCCCTGCCCCTTTCCTCATAATACTTGTTTTTCATGATGTATGTCAATTGTCAAGTGTGCATATGCAGTTCTGCATAACTGTACAAAAATGCGCTAGACACAGATGTGGTGTGATAGACATGAAGTATACACAGAATCCTGTAGGTTGTGAAGTTGTGAAGACAATAAGATGATCCTGACAATCATTAGATGCAATAGGACTATAGGAGAAATACTCCCTTTTGAACATCATTATACTTTCCCTGACTTTCCATCTACTGACTGAAGTCTGCTTTGCATACCTCATATTGACATTTGTTCTGTAGTGTTCTCGCCGTCATTTGTATCACATGTTCTTATTGGAGTATCTCATTCAATGAACAGTGCATTGTTAGGTGATTTAGTTATGCGGTGCTGTTATGCATTCAAATGATTTTGTTCATATACAGTTGTCACACCATGACAGGCAGCCCCCCACGGCTGGGGTGTAATTGAGAAAATGTGGTTGTGTATAAGGAGATCATCAATTCCACGTTTCAGCACTTCTTTTCATTCTTTTTCATCTGTGTTAGTTATCATTCATTTAACTTGTGCTGATATATGCGTATATCTAATTGGCGAAACTTGTGATGGAAGTTTGCTAGAGCAAAGGCAGTATTTTGAATCGTGTTAAATGATACATAACAAATACTGATGTAGATAATTCTGTGATATGCTGGTTCCCATTAGGCATTTTGTCAGACATCTCAGTCTGTTAATTGTTAAGATTAAAATTGATCACACTGAATCATTTTTTTTCTACTATTATTAATAGGTATGGGCTTCTGCGTGGAACGCTCAGAGCCCCAGCTATTGGCTGGATGATGTACAATGTTCTGGTGAGCAACGAGAAGTCCATCCAGTCTCAATACAAGTCCCATGTCTATGCCAACCCTGAGAATGTGACGCCAGATATTGTCGAGAGCCGCTACGAATTAACCAAAAGGAAAGGTGCACGATATGTCCCTGCTGCATTCCTAACCGGCCTTCTTGATCCTGTCCAATCAAGGGAAGAATTCCTGCAGTTGTTTGCTAAGTTGGACGGAGATGTACCAGTTTTGATTGCGTCGACAGCAAATGCTCCAAAGAGGTCGAAGGCCGAGATGGAGGCTCTCAAGGGCGCCAAAGGCGTGACCAAATTTGTGGAGGTTCCAGGTGCTCTTCTGCCGCAGGAAGAATACCCGTTAGCAGTTGCAGAGGAGCTCTACAACTTTCTGCAGGAAACATTCACACCAAGATGATGAATGCGCATGTGCGACAACTATGCCGGAGTCAAAGTCCCACGCCTATCATTTTGCCAGTAGATTCATCAACGTGCCATATTGTACTGGAGTTTTTAGTAAGGATTAGTTCCCAACATACTACTGACAAACTACATGATTCCTTACATGCTACTTATTGTGAGATTGACATATAGACATTGGACCTACATGTCATTAAGATATCAGTGACATATAAAGAATAAACAAAGTTATTCAGTGGCACATAGTAAATTGCCTCTTCTTGAAACAATAAAGCAGCATCACTTTAGGTTTGTTTGGGTATATTATGATCCGACTCAATCCCTTTGGATTGCCTCGAAGTTTGAACTAAAATTATTTTCAATCCGAAAAGATTGACAATAATCCATTCCTATCCAAACAAGCTCTTCCTGGTACCACATTTCCAAGCCCACTTTTGACAAAGCTGCCATCCGTATACAGCGCTAGTGTATGTAAACCACACTGCCCTGATCAATAATTGCAACTCACGATTAGGCGCGCATCGTGGTTCCAGTCTGATGGCATGATTGCCTAACCCTTGATCTGGTGGCATTCATTCATTGCACATGGAGGCAACAGTTCTTCTTCCAACCCTGTTCAGTCCAGCCCCTGGCGTCTTCCCATTGAAGGCAAAGTACAAGACCTATAGAAGACGTTGGTCTCCAGAGGTAAACATCTCTCATTTTCTTCCACCGGGGAATCAATGCTTGAAGCTGAAAGTTGCCTCGCTCTTGTGCTGCTAAAAGCCGGTACATTTGCAGACGTTACTAGTACGTAACGATTCTGATCAATAATTGGAGCATGAATGCATGATCCCAGTGGCTGGCCGTGCCGCAGCTATCAATGCCGCATTTAGTGAAGCCTCACAAGCCAGCTGCGACTCCGGGCACGCAACCTTACCTCGCTGTGCAGTGCACTGCATCCTCGCCGGGTGCGGGAAGCTAACGGTGGTGGTGGCCGGGCCGGGGCGCTGGCCACCGTGAAAGCAACGGTGGTGCGGTACGGTCCAGGGCGTCGCCGTCGACGCGCCCACGGGGCACCCGGGTAGAGCTCGTGCCATGTAGTAACTGCTGTGCCGCCCGCCGTGAGCTTGCAGGGGTGAGAGGGAAAGGCATTTAAGGGAGGGAAAGGGAAGTCTAAGTGGCAAGTGAAGTGTCCCAGTCCAGAGGTGGACCTCTCCGTGCGCTGGTGTCGAACTCTCTGAGCTCGGCTGGTGATTCTGGACAATCCATGGAGTGGGCGCTGGACAGTGGAGTGGTAGACACCGCGGCATCACCCTCGGTTTAAATGCCGCGAGATAGGGTCTTTGAATTGCCTGAATGGATTGGTAGGATGCGCACGCGCGCATGCGTGTGGCGATGGCATTTCTTTCCTTCTGGTTGTTTCCAGATTGCGTGGAGTGGTTGAATTGCAGGAGCTCCGGTCCAGATGGCAGCATTAGTATTTTCCTGTGGGGACTGGGGGGGGGGGGGGTGTTTCAAGTTGGTGAAGGATCAACATTGCAGTCTGATGAGATCTAATAATCCTAGTTAATTAAATTATTTATATGTGATTATTATTATAGATAGCAATATCCTTATGATAGTTTTAAGTATACCTCTTATCATTCAAACTTAAGATGATTAGTCGTAAACCATCTTACGACCACCCTGTATGGTCGTAAGGTATTCTACGACCATCTGGTGATCGTAAGCCTTTCTACGATCACCTTATGGTTGTAAGCCTTCTTACGATTAGGTCAATTACGACTACTCTATAGTCAACAAGCATACGGACATGTGGGCCCAATTGACTAGGAAATCTTACGCGCTGTGTTTAAGACACAAAGCAGTTAGCATACGCTGTTATTCTCCATGATAACCGTATGTATTACGTCTCTATCTCTGATAATAACTGCCAAGCGACGTGGGTTGTTATGTCTCTGACAACAACTTCCATCAACGTGCACATTTCGTCAAGCGTTAAGATGCCTCTTGGCCTGGAGTAACTGCCACTCCTTCATGTGCTATATAAAGGCTAAAGTCATTAGACATTGGGGCAGAGAAATCGGAGATTACAGCAATAAGACATTAAACATTAGTTTTAGTGATCTTCTTCATGATTATAAACAGTATAGTCAATACAACAATACAGAAGTAGGATTATTATTCTCCTCAGAGAAAGTTTGAACTTGTCTAAATCCATGTGTCTTTCTTTGTGTGGTTCTAATTATATGAAACCTCCAAATATTCATTTGTAAGATCGATTCTAGATCATCGACAGTTGGCGCCGTCCGTGGGGAAATTCCGATGATTCCTTTTAAGTAAGTTCTTTTGATTTTTTCAACTCTGATGCTTTCATAGCAGGAGAGTGGAATGAGGAGAACTGATTCAATTTGGCAGACTACATAGAACTCAACATGGATGCCTGCTACGAATATGAGTAGAGTATTATTTCGTCGATGGTATTACCATTTCCAGTGATCTTTCACCAGACCCAGGAGACCATGCCGCAGACAGAGTTGATGAGGATCTTTTCCCCACAATATTATGTCCAGATGAGGGACCAGATCCTCAAAAGGCAAGGGTCCATCTAACAATGATCAGGACTAAACCAAGACAAGCACATATCATAGCGAGGGTTTCCCCTCCGTCGGACCCGGATTTAGCCAATCCAGAATCCTCTGTGAATCCACTACACTATTCCCTGGATCAGTAGATAGTGCTCACAGATACATCACTGAATGATTTCATACATGACATAAACCGTACCATATATTAAATTACAAAGCATCAGAGTCACAAAGACCGCATCGGGTCGAGTTTTACAATAGGACTGATCAGGACAAATGGATACATTACATAAAAGCGAAAGCGGTAGCAAAAGCAAAAGGGGGAAGGCACATCTCGCCATAGTCAAGCGACTGGGGTAACCTGTATGTGGCCGATATTATCCAAGGACTTGGATAATATTGGTGCGCATAAGCACCGACTTAGCCGGCTAGACTAGGGTGAGACCTAAACTACTAGAGACTAATCTACTCTCCACCGTCTTCGTTGCCATCAGCTTTTGGAATATCGTAGTATGTGTAGTGTCCTTAGTCCACGGGCTCTGAGGGGTTTGGGGAGCAAGAGTGAGCACAAGCAACAGTGCTCTTGAGCCAACACATAGAATGCAATAATTATACATGCGAAGTTTAACAAGGATGGCCTAGGTTTTTTTATTTGCTAAAGGCAACATTTTCAATTACAATAATTAGAAATTCCTATGACTTAGCATTTTAACCAAATGATATTTTATTAAAGAGAGAAGTTGTACAGTAATTATAACGGTGCAGGTTCCATCCACCTATTACTTGGTTCCATCCACCATATGCTTAGTTTTAATTACTAGGGTTATATCCACCCAATTAGCAACACTGGGTTACATCCACCTAGGAAAAAAAATTCCAAAATCAGAGTTACATTCACCCGACGAGTTTTCATCCCACCCACAAATGTTTATAAAATAGAAACTAACTCGAATAAGTTCCCATGCCTACCCTTGATCATGGGCACGGTTGTTCGAACAGTTTATATTCTACAGAGACTGCACACTTTACCCACAAGAGATAACCAACTTGTTGTATTCCACATGTTTCCTTAGACATGTGAACCAAGGAGATCACCACAAGGCCTTTACAATGCATCCTCTAGTGTGAGTTACACCCGCTAAGGTTTTACCTGAGGGTAGTTACGTCTACCACACACAAGCCCCCTCTTGCGCCACATGGTGGCTTACACCAGTGACACGACCTGTGTCCATGACAGCTTAAAACCAACGACACGACTCGTGGGTCACTCCAATGGTGCAATTTGCACTGGTGGATATAAATTATTTAGCCAGGTTGACACCATTATAGATTTATGGTTGCACAGTTTTACATTAGAAGGTCATCACAGGATTAAGTCTTTAAAGTTATCTGGGCGGTGCATACCACATACCACCATTTCTTGTGCTACATCCGCACCAACCATCTTAGCATCTACCCAGACGTGGTAATAGTAAGTTATTAGGGTTTTGAGAAGCATAAAACTAGGTTATCTCAAATATACTAGTCAATTTCCCTCCAATGACTGCCCAAAACAAGTTCCATGGTTTTAAAATATGATGATTAGGGCAATCGATGCCCTAGTACTTAAGTAAGACTAGCATGATGTTTAAGCATGACCTATAGCTAGTAAAGTTACCATTTAATTATCTAGGAGGACAAGGATTATGTGATTCAAATATCAAGGGATGGTGTAATAATACTAAAGTATCAAGTTGGCATGTAACCACCTTAAGATTTGACATACATTTGCATAATGAGATAAGCATGCAATTTGGTAATTTAAAAAATATAAATTTGCACAAATGTAGGTTCAATATGATCAAATTATTGACTCATGTGGTTCAAAAGCAAGTGGGTCTTGGAAGTTTTTCACTTGCTCGAATTGGGGCTCTCCTGCATCTCGAACTCTACTCAGACGATCGTGTAGGAAAACAAATAAATAAACAAGCAAAGCAAATAAATACACAAGAAGTATCACATGAAGTCCAAATTGAACAAAACCACTGCCAATAGAAAGATTTTAAATTTAGAAAATGTTATAAACAAATTTCATTAAATTTGGAGTTAAAACGAGGAAGAACGGGCTCTCCAAAGTTCAAATTGGAATTAAATCCAAAAAAAGAATAGAGGAGAGAGAAATACTCTCTCTGATAGGTGGGGCCCACGACACAGTATTTTTATTTTCTTTTTCCTTTAATTTTCTAAAGAAATTATTCACTGACGGATGGGACCCACTGTTAGTGGCTCGGTCCATAAGAATAGTGCACGGACCATGGTCCACGTGCACTGTGCTGATCTATGGCTTGGTGCACACTGTGCACTTAATGCATCGGGCCCATGTGCCATTGAGTCACAGTGAAAACCAGATTTAAATTAACCATCATTAATTCTCCTCGGTCCCACTCGTCAATCTAACATGACAATCATTAAACCAGCCTAACCATTGTTTTGCCCTAAACGATCGGGATTTGGTCTTATTGATGGAGCTATAGTGCATGTCTGCTTCCGACAATGCAGAGGAGCTCTCAGGCGTTCCTTGTCGCGCTCGTCATCGATGAGTCGGGCCATGGGGGTGGCTAGGAGTGCCCAAAATGGGTTCCCCGCACCCTTGCGCACCTGATGGTGCCGGCGACGATGGGCGGGATGATCCACAACTACGGCGCGACGGCGAAAAGTGGCGGCGACGGTGCTACAGGTTAAAACCCAAATGACAAACAGAGGTGCCCTTGGCCAACTAATGAGTGAACGAGTAGCTAGGAGGCATAGGGAACATACCTGAGTGATGAGGGGCTCCGAAGAGGGACGGAGAGTGGCTAGCGATGGTGACCGAGACGGTGGCGAGGCAGACGACGCAGAGAGCTCGCTGGAGACGAAGGTCAAGCTCGGGGCAGCCTGGGGAAGCTTCAAAATGTCCTCAGGGTGCTTTTGGCGCAGCCAATTGTATTGAGGTGCAGCAAAGCTTTATTGGCGATGAGGGGTGATGATTTGGTCGGAGATGAAGAAGAAGGGGAATTGGTGGCTCTCGGGGGCAAGGAAAGCGATGGGGTGGTGATTGGAGGTTGGGTGAAGGTGAGGAAGGGCTTTTATAGCCTCATGGAGGAGACATGGACGTTGCGCACGAGAGAGAGGTGAGGGGGATGGTGAGCTCTACAGTTGTCGACGGAAATCGCAGGCACACGGGTGCAACGGAGCTGGGATCGGCGGAGGTGGGTGCGACATGGCGAGGCGGCGTACCAGCACGTTCCAGCGTGGCCTAGGGCTGGGCTGGGCCTGGTAATGCCGGGGGTGAGTTGGGTTGAGCCCGGGGAGGTTTGAGAGTTTTGAAAATTTTGAAAATTGAGCAAAAACGAGTTGAACAATTGAATTTGAAATGCAATTGAACTTTACTCAAAAAGGGTTCCAAAATGGGATGTTACACCCTCCAAATGTTCAAGTTCGTCTGAGGCCGTCCGATCTGGCACAATAAGTCCTGGAATCCATCATTCCGGGACTCAACCAACATCTAATGATTGTCACCCTTTGGTTACCCCCACGAGGTGCGTGGTCGAGCCCGCTTTTCCTGTAGATTCGACCATACCCTTGCACGGTTCACCTTCGATTGGAGATAGTTATAACCCAGAATTCCACTTCTTAGAGTGGATTGCTCTAAGTCGTGAGGCGTTGTCGTTTGACTGCTCCTCAAGCCAGGAGGACTCAAACGCAAGTGAGAATGATATTCAGGAGGTCTTCATCCTCCCCTCAGATCCTAATCTCTCTCTGAGAGGCAGGACTGGGGATACTTCCCATCGCTCACTCACTTCGGGCTCTCGTGGTGATGACAAGGATGCCTCCGGCGATGAACAGGATCACCACCTTCATGAGTGTGGGAGAAATCCTAGAAATGATCGCTCTCCACTGAGACGAACTCAAGCAAACTCAGACGTGGATGATCCTGAGACCATCCGAAGGAAAAGAATTGCAACCCAGAGAACTTTACCTGAGCGCATTCAATATTGGTCAGAGAAAGCTCAAGAACTTCAATGTATAAACGACCTGATCAAGAACCCGACTCGAGCTTGGATGAGCGCTAGGATACAACCTCTTCATTGAAGAGATCCCACGACGGTCAGGCTTGAGCAAACTTGCCGACATCGTTCTGGTAGTCATACCAGGACGACTCCGTCGAACGCCAGTCGTTTGAATAACTCCCCTCATGGAGGACAACATGACAATAGGTCTGGTCGCTCCCCTAACCACAACTCCAATCGGTGAAGATTTCTTCGAGCATCCGGTGATCAATAAGCTCCTAGGGAAGGTGATCGTTCACCACTTCTACCTAGGAATCTGCAATAGCAGATGGAATACAAGGAATATTACCCTCGTAGGACCGTAGGACTGAGACATATGGTAGGTCAGGTCGACCTGCCACTGTGTATTGTCATGTACGATCACCTAGTGACATCAACACTTCTTTCCTGCAAAGAAGGTGTCATAATATTATTACCGGATGTCAGGCGTTCTCACCCGACCTTCGAGCAGTTCGCTGGCCACCACGGTTTCGACCGGTGAACATGGAGAAGTTTGATGAATCACAAAATTCCATCAAATTTCTTCAGATCTATACGACTGCTATTCGAGCAATACGAGGAGAGCATATCATGACGAATTACATTCTCACTGTGCTTGAAGGATCTGCTCGGTCGTGGTTGTTAAATCAACCACATGAGTCGATCTATTCATGGTAACATCTCTGCGATCTAATTGTAACATCCCAAAATTCGCTTTCTCTAAAATTTAATTTCAAATTAATTAATTAAAATTGTCTAGATTTTATTTGGATCTTATTTGTATTTCATGTGTAATACTGGATCAAAATCTCAAATTCCAAAACTCCATTTCCAATCTAAAATTCAAATCTCCAGAAAAATTTTCGTTCCAATTTCTTGGTTCAATTTATTTATTTGTCGCACTTCTCTCTTTTTCTATAAAAAAAATCAAAAATAAAAAAAAATCCCGTCGGGTCACCCATCCCAGCTCTGCTCCCACGCACGACTCACTTAACCTCCCAAGCCTATGCATGCGTTGCCATCGTCTGCTTTGGTTTCAACTAGTTGTACTCCATCTCCTATTCTTTTATCCTCTATTCTTTCTCTCTCTCCTATTCATCTTCTTCCTCATGAAAGTTTCTTCTATTCTCTGTCATCTTTCTTTCTGTGCATCCCATGGCAGCGCCGCTTTGCCACCGACCCCGGCCATCTCGCCGACGGCAGCGCCACTCCTCCCCCACCCCACCGCGCCACCAGGCCGCCCCTCCTCTCCCCTCTCCTATGCCCCCAAGATGCCATCCGAGCAGCACCCGAGCTGTGCATGCATCAATGGCCGCCGGTTACCATTTCTCTTCGTTCTCCCCACTCAAACGTCCAAAATCAATTCCGTTTGAAGTGAGATGACTGTGTCTTTATCACCCACATCATACAACCATCAATTTTACGTTTCCTCTATCAATTGCGTTCATTTTGGCCATTTCTTTCGGTTCATCTTTTGCAAACCGAAACTGAAGCTTTGTTCTCCGCAAGGTAGTCAGAGTCGAGATCCTAAGTTGGATTGATTTGCCTCCGGTAGGATCGAATCGTAGTATCGAATCGTAGAATCGCGATTCTCTGCATTGTAAAAATACACATATTTAATACTTATACTATAAGTTTGTATGATTCTTATATGGTTTACCACTTACTTATAATCCAAAAGGGACAAAGCACTTTTTATCGCTGTGAGAAAAACATAATGGTAATGCGACATGATAGGTGATATAGTTCGAACTACGGAGAACAACCAATAACCATGACTAGTTTACTACAATTACATGAGAAATGTTCACAACTTTTGTAAATCAATATCTAATTGCAACACTTGCATGTTCCTTAAAAGCAGCTAGACATACAAGAATAAAAATAGTTTATCATTATCAAGCTCAACATTGCTCATGTCATAATATAAATATTTGTACTAGCATTACCATACTGATATTTATAGTTTCATTCTCGAAATTAATATCAATAAATTTTTCTAAAACAAAATATCAAGAAACCACGACCTCTAAAAAATCAAAAAAATTGCAAAAATACATTTTTTTGTCCAAACGACTCTACCACGACTCTACTCTGCGATTCTACGATTCTACGATTCTACGATTTGGATCGCGACTCTACCACGATTCTACCCGATTCGATTCACGGTGCGATTTGGATCGACAGGCTGTCGTGGGTTCGTAGAATCGTAAGATTCTAAGAGTAGGATCGCGATTCTAACTACCTTGATTCTCCGACCGTTTTCCGTTAGCTCAAGCGTCCCCTTTGCATTATAAAGTGAGCGTCGCCTGTGCCCGTCTCTCCTCTTCGTTTCGCCTCAAACACCACTCCCTAGTTCTTTTTTGTTTGCCCGAATCAAGCGATGCAACCCGGTGTCTTCCCGAAGTCCGGCGACGTCTTCTTTGCGGTGTTCTTTCTCTCCGGCGATCCACCGACCTAGGTGATCGCGTCATAGCGTGCGACCAGTGTCCTCTTCCAATTCCCCACCTCGTTTCATCTTCTTCGTTGCCAAGAAGTTCCACCACCGCAAGTTCTTCACCGTCGTTAATGTCCGCCATGACTGCATCTCCATGGTCACTCTTGAGCTGATCCAGCCACACCATCGCGATCCCCATGTTGTGCCCATGCCTGTAATACTCCAGAGTAGATTTTGAGAGAAAGCCGAATATTCGAAGAAAAGGACTAATTAGAAATTGATCCAGGAGAAGGACCTAATGAAAAATAGCTAATTAATCAACTGGAGAAGGGGTTAGCAGCGTTTTGTAGACAACCTGGGCCGGGGCCTCCAGCCCATGTGCGTTCAGCCCACAAGTGGAAGGGGGGAGGCCGGCCTTAAAAGAGGCCAAAACCCTAGCCGCCCTCCCATTTTTCCCCTCTCCCCCTTGTGTGGCCGCCACCCCTTGCTCTCCCTCCCACTTGGGCGCCTTCCCCCTGCCCCTACGCCTCCCATGGTGCTTCCCCTGCTGGTCTTCACCCCATCCATTGGCGCGGCCACCTCGGAATTGGTGTTGCCCCGTTCCATTGTCGGCGATCGTGAAGGAAGAAGAAGGGGAAAACAGTGGGTGCTGGCCGATTCAAGGGAGAAGAAAGGTTCTTCTTCTTGGGGAGTTGATCCACGTCTTCCACGGGCCTTCAAGGGTAACGGCGTGTTTTCCCCATTGTTTGTTGAGGATTAGAGGCGAAATCGATTATTTGGGTTCAATTGTTTTGCTGTCAGCAGACGTTCAGATCTGTCCAGTAGGATGCGTGGCTGTTTTCGGGTCCTTAAGGTCGGAATTAGAAGTTTTGATCTCCTAGAGAATTGTGGATAATGCTCTTAGCTTTCAGTGGCCGCCAAGATCATCTGATTCCGACATTCGAGTCAAAAGTTATGTTATTTTTAGTGTTTACTGTTTAGAATCCTGACGAGAATCTGCAGTCATCTTGTTTAATAAATAAGAAATTATTAAGTGCCGAATTAGAACTTGGGATCTCCTAGAGAGTTGTAGGTTATCTCGTTACCTTTCATTGCCGACAAGAATCACATCATTTGGACCTCTGTATCAAAAGTTATGATTTTTCTTAGGGGGTCTGTGCTGTGGAATGGTGGTTGGTCTAACAGGTTTTAGTGTTTCGACTTAAGCGTGTAGTTAGAGGAAAAATCAGAGGGGCTCACCATAATGAAAAATGTAGATAATCCATCCAGCTTTCAGGAAAACTAAAGATCATGAAATTCGGACGAAAGTAGAGAAAGTTATGATAATTTCATTGTTGCTGTCCAGAGACCCGACGAGAATTGATACTCTGTTGTTTGGTTTGGTAGGGCTAGTAAAGGGCCGAATCAGAGAACCTCACCAACTAGGTTTAGAAGGGAATTCAATAACCTTTTCAGATTGTCCAAGATCAATCCATTTGGATTTCTGTGCATTTAGTTATGATTTTTCGAAGGGCTGTTCTCTGGAAAAGAAAACTGACAGCTAGCAATAGAGTTGGGGATCGCGTTTAGTGGACGATGTGCTCATTTTGTGTTTATGGTTTTGTTATTAGACTTATATGGTAGCCTTAGCATGTCTCAATTGTATGTCCAGGTGTGGGTTTGGCTCGGGAGCAGTACCTTATCCTCGACATCCACCTTCGCACGGTTGAGGCAAATGCATTGTTGTTAAATGGGTGTGATTGATTGGCTATGTTGTGTGCTATTTGATATATGGTTGCATAGCAAGATGGATTACTTGATGAATGCTTAAGTATGGTGATGGCTCAAATTATGCCTATGTTTTACTGTGGTTCAATGTTGTTGTCTTTTGGTAAGATTGATGATGAATGAGAGATGAGCATTTGCATATTGAGAGCATATTGAGGCTTGGTCACGCAGTGACCAAGCATGTTTCCTTTGAGATCCCGTCATGAATGTGCGGGCCGAGATCCTCACTCGTGGAGTGTGGGCTTGAGGTCCCGTTACTTGCGGAGTAACGGCAATTGGTCCTGTGCGTGCGCGCACTGTGCATGGGTATCTTGGCGGCGGTTGCATACTCTGCATTACGGTGTAATGCACACGAAAGTTAAAGATAATGGTTCCTTGAGCATTGCATTTGCATATGAGAAGTTCTATCGTTGATCTCCTTTACATGGATGCCGATGTTATAGTTTCTTTATGTACTTGCTGAGTCAATGGACTCACTCTTGCTTTTATTGTTGTTTTAGGTACCAGAGCCAAGAAACGACATGCATGGGGAAGTAGTATCGCTAGTCACACACATGCCACATGAACTAAATAAAGTTGAATGGTCTTGGATCGTAATTGTTTTTAGTAAATGGCGAGATGCTCAAAGGTTTATTATAGCTTGTGTCTTGAGGTGGTTTAAGTGTAATAATGATGAGTAGTGGAACTTTATACTTCACCGAATTCTTTGGAAATGTAGCATATCTTTGATTATCTTTTGATGTCTCTAGATGGTAGTTTGGTTAATTTATGATTCATTTGAATGTTGGAACCTCCGTGTAATTAACTTTACAAGGGAGGTTCTGCCGAAATTTATTAAGTTTGTTTTGTTTAGAATTAGTAGGGTTTGTTTAGTAGCATTCCAGGCTCATGTTGGGCTGGGGTGTTACAATGCCCATGCTCACCTTCTCTCGCCGGCGCCGCCACCGGAGCACCGCCATCCCTAGCAAAGCCGATGCCATGCGCTGAGTTTTGCCCCAGCTAGTTGCTGTGGCAATGAACAGGACCTTATTATCTAGTCCTGCATTGAGCTTTTGTACATGTCCATTTAATTCCTTCCAAAAATTCTTTCTCTCGCATACAAGCTCCAAATCCGTTGATTGTTCCTCCTAAATTCATCTAAATTCGTTCTCTACTTCCAGTATTTATTTTGTAATTTTTGGATTTTATTTATTTTCTGCTATTTATTTGGTCCGTTTCGCGTGTGTAGAATCCGACGTTGACGCAAGCTTGGATCAACAGAAGTGCTTACCTCCAACGTCACCGGCGAGTCTCCTTTGACCACTTTGAACCTATGATTTTTAAATTGTGTTTTCAGTTTTCAAAGTATTATGCATTGCTAATTCGTATAAAGCGATAAGTTTAAAGTGTAATTGTTAGTTAAACCCAAAATTTGCTAATGTCATCCTTGATAATTGTACCCTATACCTTTGTAACCATAGCATAGTAATTACGCAATATTATTTACAACATTGTGGAATAGTTAAATGCTGTAGAATTGTTTAGACATGCTTTTGATCTTATTCAACCTGGGAGGAAAAATCTTTATTACACTTTATGCTTTCTTTGGAAAATGTATGACATTAGGTAATGTCGGTGTTTGGAAAATAAAATATAATGATGAAAATATGTTTTAGACTTGGGTGGATGGTAAGATCAAAGCGGTGCAAACTAGAGCACGAGATCATGTATTGTGTTAGTCCCGCTTAAGTCATATTAAGGACCGACGCTTGTGACTATCCAAGCCGAGCACTACTGCATAAACCACATGTCCAAAATGGGAACGGACTGCCAACTAATTAGCAAAATTTTGAGTCGGTTATGTCATGGTTGTGTGTCTTTGATTCACATGGCGCAATAGGGGCCAGAAGGCGAAACCTTAGCGGGCGTAACCGAGTCAAAGGAAGCTTTGTAAAGCCTTGTGATGGTCTCTCCTTGATTCACACGTCAAAGGAAACGTGTGGTATATCAGGCGATCATCTCTTGTGGGTCAAGTTGTACAACCTCTGCAGAGTGTTAAAAACTATTCGAATATCCGTGCCCACGGTCAAGGGCAAGCAAGGTGCGTTTTCACATGGTAGATTTTGGTTTTGTTTTTAAAAGAGTAATTTTGGGAACAGGAGCGATTGGGACTCTCGGGTAGTTTCGCGGCTAGAGCCGGTTAGGCGACTAGAGCCCTATTCAAAACCTTGGCAGCTAGAGCCTTGATGCTAGTGGTTGGTAGCTAGAACCTCCACTAGTAATAAAATTAATTTATTTATCGAAACTACGTTTGTCAAATGTGCTTTATGAAAATTGTTTAAACTTAAAATATTACTTTGTGCAAAAGAACCATATAAGCCTCATTTGTTAAACTATGCATATGCATGTTTCCCAAGACTCATGAGTACTTTATGTACTCACATGCTACACTCATAATTAAATCTCGAAGCCTTCAACGACACGAGGGAGGACTACGACTACTACCGCTGTGGCTTTGACGAAGGATACCCGGAGTACTAGGTTGCGCTCCCCAGTCGAATGCCGGTGGGCAATTTGATGGGTCATCACTCGGAGTTTATCATTTGTTGTTTTCGCTGCTGTAAGACTCAAGGTCTTTCGACCTCTTTTGTAATAAGTGGCCATAAGGCTGGTATTCAGTTGTTTATTAATGTTATTCGTGATTCGAATTTGTTATCAACAATGTTTCCACTGTGTGCACTAGCTACTGATCATGGGACTAGTGCAGAAATACACAAAGGGTTCGGATTCAGAAATCCGGTCCCGACACTAATACTGGCCAATTTCCAAGGTACCTATAATCGTCCCAAAAGGAGGATGACTAGCATAGAATAAGACAGAATGCCCACGAGACATTGCGCCAGTTCATCAGGCGTTTCAGTCAAGTTCATAACTCAATACCTGAGGTTTCTGAATCTTCCGTTATCAGAGCATTTAAGCATGGATTACAAAGTAGAAGGATCACAGAGGATATCGCTTTAAATCCTTTGGCTACTATTGCCAAGTGTCGATGTTTTAGAGTCGATTTTACGTAAAGATTATTTGATTCGGGGGGTCTCCACAATTGATCACGCAGAGAGAATGACACAGAGATTTTTATACAGGTTCGGCCTTCTCCGAAGAGAATAACAACCTTAATCTTGTGTGTATTGTATTGAGTATTATGGTTACAATCAGTAGGCACTACTACAGAAAACTTCATCACAGACGGTTCAGAACCGTTTGTGTTTTTATACGTCTGTGATAATTGGCGGTTATCACAGACGGTTTTTTAACTGTCTGTGATAAGTCACAACACAAACGGTTCTAGTTACCAACCGCCTGTGATATCCACATATCACGAGGTCCTGATTCTAACTAGATGTCCGCAGCATCGCTCACGGTCCTACGAGGTAATATTCCTTGTATTCCATCGCTATGCGATTCCTAGGTAGAAGTGGTGAACGATCACCTTCCCTAGGAGCTTATTGATCACCGGATGCTCGAAGAAATCTTCACCGATGAGTTGTGGTTAGGGAGCGACCGGACCTATTGTCGTCTTTGTCCTCCATGAGGAGTTATTCAAGCGATCGGCGTTCGACGGAGTCGATCCCGGTATGACTACGAGCGATGTCGGCGAGTTTGCTCAAGCTTCCACCGTCGTGGGATCTCTTCAATGAAGAGGTTGTATCCTAGCGCTCATCAAGCTCGAGTCGGGTTCTTGATCGGTCGTTTATACGTTGAAGTTCTTGAGCTTTCTCTGACCAATATTGAATGCGCTCAGGTAAAGTTTTCTGGGTTGCAATTCTTTTCCTTCGGATGGTCTCAGGATCATCCACGCCTGAGTTTGCTTGAGTTCGTCTCAGTGGAGAGCGATCATTTCTAGAACCGTCTGTGATATGTGGATATCACAGACGGTTGGTAACTAGAACCGTCTGTGATATGTGGATATCACAGACGGTTTAATAATCAAACCGTCTGTGATAGTTCTTTCAGCCTAACTAATTTTTTTTTTGATTTTCGGTTAGCCTCAAAAATTGCTAACCATGCCCTCTGAAAACAAGCAGGCAGAAAATAGATATATCACAGATGAATCAATTGTTGACAACTCAAAGTGATCATTTATAACTCAAAATCAATTACAAACGAATATGTATCAAATATTGTCGCTAGAGTTACAATTGAATTACAACTATTCAAAGTGAATTACAATTAATGAATCAATTGTTTCAAGGTCATTCAGCGGTGTTGATGGAGTAGTGAAACTCTCCGTCGGCGTCAATGATCTCCGTCATGATGAAGGTGTAGAGCCTCCCTTGAACATCCGAGATATCTGTCTGAATGAGTGAATCTAAATCTATATTCAAGCCCTGTAGCTAGCAAGAGTAAAGTAGTAAACATATATATTTAAATTTATAATTAGAAAATAATTATTGCGAGATTGACCAACCTCGGGATCCTTCAACTTAGCACTCATGATTTTCTGCATATGATGGCAAACGTAGAATGCACATTCTTCTGCTTTTTGCTAGCGGCACTACAAAAATAGAATTACATATATAGGTATAGTCAGTTCGAGACGCATTATTATGAAGTATGATATAGGATTATTGTGTTGTAGCACGTACCGAAAATCGCGTCCTATGATTAAGTGTGGCGTTCGTTCCCTTGTATAGCCCTCCATCGGCAACATAGGAGATGAACGACCTACATGTTTCCAAAAAGTTAACCTCGGCCATTTCAAACAAAGAAAGACTACAATAGAGTTATGTATGGAGGAAATGAGCACACCTGTCGAGTACTCTTTGCACAAGGGTGAAGTCGTGGCTTTTGTTGAGTAGGGAATCAAGGTATAGTACCTGGTTCCTCTTTGTTATAATAACTAAAAGGATCCAGTGGTGCCTACTCATGTATATCGCTATAGTCATTAAACCTAAGTTCATGCTGCGTATAAAGTACAAATGAAATTTGTATAGTAAGTAGTGAAGCACTTACTTCTGGTTGTAGGGCACCATTATGTAGTCCTTGTCATTTTGAGCAAGCAATCCCATCGTTATGTATTTCTCGACGTAGGATGCGTCTGCCAAGATGGTTTGCTCAGAGACCATGTGTGGGTCAAGGAAACCCACCGATTCTTTCAATCGTCGGACATTTTTAATCATGTATCTATACATAAGCAATGAGTTGTTATATTAATCGGTATTACGTGAATGTAGAACTTAATTGTACACACTTACAGTGTCCAACATCGTAGAAGTGAGGTATCGAGGGCTTTGAGGTTGAATAGGTCGAATAAGTCGTCGAAGCCCACGACGAAGGGGGCGGCTCGTGGAGGAAATAATCCTCCGTGTATCTAATGGTGATTCCATCAGCGCACCCTTTCTCTTTGGTCTTTTGCAAGTACCAGCTATGCAAACTCTGACAACCTAATCCAGCGTAGGCTAATACTGTGGTGGTCACCAACGGACTTCCGAAAGAGTATTTCTTAGGGTTAGGAGGCGGAAGCGCCTTAATGTTCTTCGATTTTGATTTGTCCTGAATGACTTGCCCGCTACATGTCTTCCTGTGAGACGACCCGGGAACCGATACAACGGAACACTTTTTTGTTCCTTCGGTGTCTTCTCCACGGGAACCGATGAGGCGGGCTTTTGAAGCGAAGGTTGAGGTGCAGTCATGGAGGGTCCTATTGGAGAGTCATGGTCATGTCGAGATGGTTGGGGTGGAGTCATCAAAGGTTGAGGCGGCACTGCAGGGTCCAGGGCGATGTCCTTCTTGGGCCACTGGATAAAACTATACACGGCATCCCCTAGTGTTCTGATGTCGTCGTTCGGACGAATCTCCAGCGGGACGGCCCTAAAATTGTCATGTACCATGTCCACCGACCACGGCGTAACCTGCGCCACTTGGGCACCGTCTTTGCACTATCCCTTCCTTACATGGATCGCCACCCCACCCGACCTCAATAGACATCCCAACCATCCTCACTTGGGCGTGCGGTCGTTGGCTCCGATAAAACGATACGCAATTAGCTAAGACGTCCTATAGGTCTATCTTTGGAGCATTCCAGAGATGTACATTACCTTGATGTCGTCGATAAGTAATTGGGCGTCATCATGTTCATAATTTTGCGTGGGCCGCGCTACTCCGATGTTGAGGAGGACGGCTCCCAAAACAACGGGGCGGCTTGTGGTGGTTGAGGAGTAGGAGTTGATTCACT
Organism: Ampelocalamus luodianensis; assembly: GCA_036346255.1. Taxonomy (NCBI): domain Eukaryota; kingdom Viridiplantae; phylum Streptophyta; class Magnoliopsida; order Poales; family Poaceae; genus Ampelocalamus; species Ampelocalamus luodianensis. The sequence goes on from CM070633.1 coordinate 44,544,016, forward strand.
TGGTCCTGTAATCTTGCTATCTTTTCTTCAAATTTTGCGATGCAGCACTGTTCTCTTCCTTCAAATTTTGTAGTAAGCACATGTTTCAATATTGTGTCGTACTCGGCCTTGGATCTCTTCCTGCTCCTATACGTGCAGTAGTCGTCTGGGAATCCATCCCTCCAAGATACGTTAACCCCTTTGCCTCGCGTGCGACCCAGGTGCTCCTTGTTTCCCAGGGCCGTAGATAGTATATCCTTCTCCCTGTCTGCTTGGAAGGAGCCTTCGGAACATGCGGAACTCAATTCTTGCTGCAAGAGGTCATCATGTTATTATAGACATTATGAAGTTATGGACTTATTAACAACTAGGTAGTTCGAAGACATCTTTACCACACGGTTAGCCACATCCCGGTCTGCCGGGTTTGTTAAAGAGATTTCTCTCGAAGACGTGACTGATGCCCTCGCTCTTAACCAGGAGAGAGCGCGCTCGTCTGTGATCTCAGCAAATAGCCTTGTTTCATTCTCGTCCTCCGTCGCCCATTGCGCGGTTTTACCCACATACCCAACGGTGCCGAGTTTGTGGGGTGAGTGTTCAGTGTCTGGAGAGCCTTGTGTGTCGCACTTTCCTCAAGAAATTCGACCGTCATCTTCATTTGCACAAAGGCGTCCCATATATCTCGCGACAAGAATTTATACGCCGTGAAGGGCGTTCGACCCGTGTTTACGTACTTCGTGATAAGAACGCTCTTGAAGGTCCTCCATGCCTTTTCCATTGAGAGCAACGCCTACCGTTCCATGCACGCCTGGTCTACGGTTGGGAAAGTGAACGATTTTAAAACTTCGTCCCACAGCTCGCGTCTCCGATCATCCGACACAGTGTCCCAGCTCAATGTGGTGATGGGGACCCGTTCCTTTCCAAGTATCCCGCAGATGGTCCGGAATCTCTCCACTACTTTGGGGGGACTCACAGGGATCCCATTGGCATTGACCTCCGTGACGGTCATTAGGCACGGAGGAATTTTCGATATTCCTCTGCCATCTCGCGTACGTACCACTTTCCTCGGAGATCTAGACGCATTCGGCGACGTCGATGATGGCGGCGAAGACGGTGCAGACGCCATGTCGCTTACTTGCTATCTATATATGCACGAAACAATATGCTTAAGCTCTAACTGACCAGATTCAAGAAGATTTACTCAACTTAACTAAAATTGTGTTGTAAACAAATTAATTATATAAAGAAGGATTGATGATAGTTTGTGCTCTTAGAAGGAGAGTTGCAAAAGAACAAGTCTTTGCCATCTCAATCCTGTTGTCTATACTCTGCATTAAATGAATATGATAATATAAATTCAAACTATGAGCTCTAAACAATACTTTGCTTAACTATCAAATGATCTCAACTGTTACCGAAAATGATCTTAACTATCACATTCAATCTCAGTATAAGACAAAGTTCATCACAGAGCGAACCAGAAGAATCAGAATAACTAGCATTCAACCGAAAGTAACCAATTAACAGTATATCAAATTGACAGTCTCAAGTAATACAATAGAGCTCAAGAATGAACTAACTATCACATTCAATCTCAGTATAAGACAAAGTTCATCACATAGCATGTCAACAAATCCCACTGATCAATTTACAATATCTTTAGTACTAGATTCAGTTCACAGATTATCAAAGACTATCAAAGTTAATATATCCATCGGGACAACAGAAGACACTCTGTTATGAAAAACAGAACAGAGCAATGATATCAAGACAATCATAATATCATTTTAGCAATAAGCCTTAACCACAGATTGAGAATAACTATGTATCTCACAAAGATCAACTAGCTCATACAAGGATAATCTGAACTATGCAGAACTGACAACCAAAAGGAATAAAGCTATATATTAAACCTAACAACAGAAAGCCAAAGTGATGCACAAACGTAATATAGGAATACTCACAGAAGCCTTATCCACAGATTGAGAATAACTATGTATCTCACAAAGATCAACTAGCTCATACAAGGATAATCTGAACTATGCAGAACTGACAACCAAAAGGAATAAAGCTATATATTAAACCTAACAACAGAAAGCCAAAGTGATGCACAAACGTAATATAGGAATACTCATAGAGAGGATGCTGCACACGAACTCACGGTGCAAGGAGGAGGCCAGTGAAGGGGAGGAGGCTGACTCGGGGAGGAGGGAGGCGCGGGGGAGGAGGTTGGTGCAGGGGAGGAGGCCGACACGGGAAGGAGGACGACGCGGGGAGGAGGCCGGTGCAGGGGAGGAGGCCGACACGGGGAGGAGGACGGCTTGGGGAGGAGGCCGGTGCAGAGGGAGGAGGCCGACACGGGGAGGAGGCTGCGCGTCGAGGCGGCGGTAGCGTCGTCGATGTCGGGGGCGACGGCGTCGGGGCTTATGGCCGGGAAGGTGAACGGGCGAACCCTAGAGGAGGCGACAGAGCACGCGAGAGCCTAAGGGGCATGGGAGAGGAAGTGGCGAGTAAAGAGCAAAACCCTAGCGGTGCGCCTCCTTATAAAAAGGTTATCACAGACGGTTCTTTAATAGAACCGTCTGTGATAGGTACCATATCACAGACGGTTTCATATCACAACCGTCTGTGATATGGAACGTATCACAGACGGTTTCATAACACAATCGTTTGTGATATGGTATATCATAGACGGTTCTTTAATAGAACCGTCTGTGATAGCCTTTTTATAAGGAGGCCACCTGTTTTGCTCTTACTCAACTCATAACATATTTGACTTCAAAAATTTATATCTAATTCAACTCAACTCCAAATCAAGTGAAACTAATTTTGATACTTTACATTACAATGAACGTCCACATTGACATCAATATCAAATATGACAGGTTCATATATAACACATTAACACATGACAATTCCACGTTGACATCAAAATATACGTACGAGAGATTACAAGTCCATAACACATGATGTTATGGAATAAATTAATTACAATGGAGTAAATTCTTAATTAAAATATAGCCCTTCATGATGATCGACGCGCATATAGCTAGCTTCCTCACTGGTTCTTCCTCGAGCTCGATCGTCTCTCGAAAGGAGGCAACTCGTCAAATTGATTGTATTATTCCTCGTCCACTATATTCTCAACTCCAACAATCCTTCTTTTTCTATGAAGAATTGCGTGGCTCTTCTTATTTGCCGGGTCGGTTACATAGAAGACTTGAACAACTTGGTTAGCCAGTATGAATGGTTCGTCTTTGTATCCAACACGATCGAGGTCCACGGTAGTGACGCCGTACTTGTCGACCTTCACCTATGGGAGATGGACCCAACGGCACCGAAATAGGGGGATCTTGAAAAGCACGTAGTCGAGCTCCCATATCTCCTCTATTTTCCTATAGTACGAGCTCCTCAGCCCATCGGTACAGAATGCATCTATGCGGACACCGCTGTTCTGGACTGTGTTCTTCCTATCCTGAGCTGCCGTATAAAATGTATACCCATTTATGTCGTATCCTTGCCATGTGACAATTGTAAATTGTGGCCCTTGTGCCAATAAGGCAAGTCCCAAAAAATTGACCGCTTCTTCCAGTAGTCCAGAAGACTAAGGCTTGTACTCCTCTTGATTGTGTGTTGCTAATTGTGTCCATCTGTCGGTCCTCCTCCTAATTATCTCTAATTGTAGCCTTTATATAGTGTGCGAAGAGGTAGTCGTTCCTCCAAGTTAAGAGGTGCCTCATTATTTCATATAACAGGCGTATTAATGGTAGTAATCACCGGAGTAGTAACCTCTCCACGTCGCCTGATAGTTACTTGTCAGAGATAATGATGCATTACATGCAGTTATTCCGAGAATAACATCATACATTGACTGCTTAGATCCCCGATCAAATGGGCCCACTTGTCTATAGGCTCTATTGATTACGAGGTGGTTGTAGCTGAGCTGGTCATAGTAGTAGTAGAAGAACTTACGATTGAGTATTGGTCGTAGAAGAACTCACGACTAGGGGTGATTGTAGAAGAACTTACGCCTATGAGGTAGTTGTAGAAATACTTACGACTATGGGGGTGGCCGTAGAAGGATTTATGACCACCTGGTTGGCTTCCCCTTATGATTATAAGGGGGGTATATCTAAGAACCACGTGATAGTATATTTACCCATAATAAGAATTATAGATAAATAATAAAATAAGGATTATTATATCCTCGTCATCTAGCCCCTCAGCTTCAAGTGAAAGTAACTTACTTGGGAAAAGAGTCGTAGATCATCTTACGACCACGAGGTGGTCATAAAATGATAGTCGAAGGAAAAACTCTTCAACGTATATTTCATTTGACCAGAAATATACTTGATCAAGGAGATTGTTGGAAATCTTACGACTACAAGGTAGTCGTAGAAAATCTTACGACCACAAGGTAGTCGTAGAAAATCTTACGTCTATGTGGTAGTCGTAGAAAACCTTACGACCATGAAGTGGTCATAGTACAGTCATCGAAAGTAAAGCCTTTTCGACTTCGTGTTACATTTGACCAGAAATGGACTTGGTCAAGAAAGTAATTTCGCTTGAGGTGTGAAGACAGACTTGGTTTTCTCGAACAGACGAATTCAAGAATCCCAACCGATTTTCACAAATCTGTCCATTGGGACGATTCCCGAAGTGGCGACAATTGTTGAGCATCCACGACGCTTCGTTTCAAGCATGCGGTTATAAAAACTCACCACAGGGGTGATTTTAGGGTTCTTACCTTTTCCCCAATTGCTTCAACTGTTCATCGAGCTCTCGCATTCTTCACTGCCATCCAACTCGTACTCTTTCTCAAAACCTTTCTGAGTCCAAATCCTCCTTTCCTGAGAAAAATGGCCAAAACCGTTTCCCGGTGGGTTGAATCGGAGATGGATGCAACAAAGATAAAAACGCTGGTCACCACCGAGAAGATTCCAGAGACGCTACTGATGAAGTGGATTGAGGGTGTCAGGCAGCATTGGCTGTCGGGGGAACTAAGGCAGATCCCCGTCTTCCAGGTGTATTGCGAGTGCAGCCTACGATTACCTGCTCACCCCTTCCTCACACTCGTACTTGAGTACTTCGGAGTGGAATTGGTGAATCTCGTTCCCAATTCCATTACGATGGTTAGTGTATTCGTGTACTTGTGTGAGGCGTATTTGGGGATTCCAGCAGACCTCAAGCTCTTCCAGTACTACTACGGGATGGGCCGACAAGCTGGAATCGCCGAAAGCTGCGGTCTAAAGCTCCAAGACAGGAAGTCGAGGGAGTACATTCAGATGTTCACTTGGTTGTTGTGGCCGGGGTGGAAGAAAAAGTGGTTCTACTGGGTGACCACCAACGAAGATAGCCTCTCCTTCGTTGGGAGCCCTGCTGAGAAGATTTCTTCCTAGGATTCGACTCCCAAGGATCTTGGCCGGATCGCCCCCTACATTCAAGCAATTAAGGTCTTGAAGGCGCGAGGCACACCGGATGGCACGTGGTGAAGGATTTCATCACGCACCGCATTAGCCCTATGTGGAGGTACTCTGGGCAACAGACTCGACCAGAGACTACGAGGAGGGTAAGTGAATTTCTACTTTTGGCTCGTTTAGTTAATCTCAAATTAGTCTATTGACCGCCCTATCTGTTTGCACAGATCTTTCACAAGTTGAGATTGACGTTCACATCAAGCTCATCTGTGAGAAAGCTCCATCAAATGTGGTGGCTCCTTAAATCCTAGCGGTTTTGCCTACAGAGGAAAAGAAGGAATGCCTAAAGGTAATCGAAAATCAACTTCTTCTTTAGGATTTTATAGTCGTAGCAAAACTTTATGACCAGGTGGGTTGTCGTAGAAAAACTTACGACCAGTACTTTCTTTTTTTGAACCTTGCAGAAAGTAGGTATGGAAGACCGTTAAGACGACGAAGAAGTCGTGTTGGTGGTCATCGGAGCAGTGGCAGAGACGGAGCAAGTGAAAGCTCCTTCGACCAAAAAGTGTCGGCTCGTGAAAGTCGCCTACAAGGGCGATGCAAGCTCGAGCCCTGCTGCTCCGTTCAAACCTTTCGCGTAATTCACTACAGACATGGCCGATGTAGAGAAAGCCAAGGCGGTCGAAGCGGCTGTGGCTCTCAAATGCAAAGCCCTTAAGTCCAAGGTACCCTTTTACTATGACGTTAAGACTTTCACAGTTTTTGCCTCTCGTGGCTTTGTCAAGTAGCTAGAAAAGGAGGACTAGAAAAGTTTCATATCTTTTGCGAAGGAAATTGTTGCTCCAGTAGAGCCTGAGGTTGAGGGGAGCACTAGTCTTGAGGTGGTCGATACAGGTCTCGGTCATCCGAGAGGTCAAGAGGCTCAAGGAGTAGTGACTCCTGCTCAAGACCCACGACTAGGCATGGTCGTGGCTGACCCTATTCCCCTTCTTGAGTTTCGACCAGGAGTGGTTGAGAAGAAGTCGAAGAAATCTTCTTTGGGGAAGGTTTCTTCTCAATTCAAAGTTAGGTCCAGCAAACTGAGGTATGTAAGGAGACAAAAGTGTAAGAACAATATTTACCTTTTGCTTTCTATAACTTACCCTGTTTGCCTTCTTGTGATCTCAGCCCGACTCCTTCAGCCCGTAAGGATACTTCTATCGAGAAGTCTGCTGCCTCCTCTTCTGTAGTCGAGGGAACGACAGTAGGAGTGGTCAAGGGATTGACCACTGCTACCATGGAGGAAGGAGCCTCCACAGCCGGAGTTGCTCCGTCTACTGAGGTGATAGTTGCCTCTGAAGAAGTTGTGACCACTAAGGTGGCCGTGGAAGTAGAAGTGAGGACGGCGGAGACGTTTGGACAAGGCAGTGGTGGAACCTCGACCACCACGCCGAGAAGGAAGTCATCGAGGATGTCCTACCTGGTCCTCCAGGAGAAGCTTCCGACATCACCATGGCCGAAGAGGAAGAGGAGTTAGATTTCTTCAACCATCCCTTTGGATTTTTTTAGCCCTACAACCGTTGTGGGGTCTCGTGCATTCAGATCTCGTGATCGAGTCCCTCACCCTAAGGACATTCCTAACAAGGGGAATGTCATCGACGACGAGCATCTTGAGAGGGCGTGGTGGGATCGAGTCCAAGAGATCGACGAGCTGAAGGATCCCACCAGGGTATTCTCTTCGTTCGCCCGGACGAGTATAAATGTAAGTATCTCATTCCGATATTTACATATGTAGTCTTTCCTTGCTTCTCATTGTCTTTCTTTTTGCAGAAAGCCATAGAACAAATTATCATGGTTGGTGAGTACAACCGTCAACTTGTGAAGCTACGACAAGAGAAGGCAGAACTCTGCGAGCATGTAGAGAGATGGTAAGCTATTACAACTCGTAGTCATTTATGTTTCTACTACTTGCACTGCTCGTAGGGATTGTCGTAGAAAAACTTATGACTAGAAACTGGTCATAGAAGAACTTACAGATCAGATAGTTGTCGTAGAAGAACTTACGACTGGGTACTGGTCGTAGAAAAGCTTACAACTCGATATTAGTCGTAGAAAAACTTACAACTAGATACTGGTCATAGAAAGGCTTACGACCAGGAGGTTGACGTAGAAGAACTTATGACTATGTGAGTGCTCATAGAATAACTTATGATCACTTGATTGGTGCATATATATACTCTTAACCTTTGTAGGTTTAAAAGTGATGAAAAAACCCTAGTTGATTCGCTCGACTACGAAAAAGCCAAGACGAAAAAGCTAAGGGAAGAAAAAAGAGGACTCAACAGTTGCTGGGAGAAATAAATGAGTTCTGAACTTAAGACTGCTTAGGACACTGGTCTTTATCTTTCTTAACTCCTATTCCTTTTCAGAAAAAGAAGTCGAAGTGGGGAAGCTCCAAATCGAGGTCCATGAAAGGACCTTAGTTGTTCACGAGATCTCTGCATCGTCAAGGATAAAGACCAAGAGATTGAGAAGCTAGATTCTCAAATAGTAGGTAAGCCATTTTTTTTACCTACGACCAATATGTTTTTCTAGTCCTCTTTAAGGGTTATTTCGTTTGACCAGTTTTACTCTTTTGAGAGCATGTAGTCAAAATAAAACAACTCCAAGAGGCTTCGACTCGTAACCAAGAGGAGATGAAGTCATTGAAGGTCAACCTTCAAGACAATATTTCGCTCTTAAACAATGTACTCGGTGGGCTACATGCTGTGGAGGTCACTCTTCTAGAAGACATGATAGCTGCCCACACGAGTGCTATTGGGGAACAAGTCAAGACTTTGCAAGAGTTGGTGGCTGCTCTGAAGACCAATCAAGTTGATTCGATAAAAGGAGGCGGTCGAAGGTGCGGTAAGTTATGTCTTGGCAGAACTTAAAGCTCATGACCACATCCTTAATTTGCAGCCAATCGAAGCCGACTTCTACTGCACTGAAGCAGAAGCGGAGCGGTTGATTGAAGACATGCAGTCGGTCAATAAGAAGGTCATGGAGGAGATGCAGATAGGATCTCCTTCATCTGAGTAGTTTGTAATAGGAACCTAGTAAAGACAAGTTTTTATATATATATATAATCTTCCCTTTTTCCTGCAAATCATCTCATAGGGTAGTTAGTAACTCATAAGATAATAAATAGAAAAAGATATTAAGACTAGATATATGCAATCTTTCATTTTCCTTTCCTTTTCCTGCAAATCATCTTGTTGAGTAGTTAGTAACTCATAAGATAATGCATGGAAAAAAAAACCAAGACTAAGAATTAAAGTCATATTAATAACTTTATTCTAGCCCCCAACTATTTGCTTAGTTTATTTATATAAACTAAGTAAATAGTGTGAAAAGGGTTTATGAAATAGAGAGGTTTGGTTAACTTATAGTTTTCGATCACAATTATCATGCACTGGTCGAATGAGTAGGAACGAGTCGACACTAGAAAGTTCTTTCTAGTAGGCAGAACCATGTGCAGAGAAGAAATGCTTTGACTAGGTGATGTTACCATCTCTGATCAGTTTAATCAAATCAAGAACGACAACTTGAGTTAGGCAAACGTCTAGAGGACTTTAAAAATTCGTTCGACCTTTTTCAGTGGACTCGATAGGTTGCCCTGGTAGCAAGAGTAGGAAATAGGATGATGCTAGGAAGTTCCTTCTAGTGGGCAGGACCATGTGCAAAGAGGAAAGGCTTCGACTAGGTGTGTTTCTTCCTCCGACCAGTTGGAACAAACCGAGTTTACCAAAAGCAGTCGGACAAATTGCAAAAGTGAACTCTGCTTAGAATATTTTTCAAAACGAATGAAGAAATAAACTAAGGTGATAAGAGTTAGCTTGGAAATATTTTGACCATGTTTGTTGAACCCGAGCTCTTTGTATTGGTAGCAAAAGTGAGGAACGAGTCGACGCTAGGAAGTTCCTTCTAGTGGGCAGGATCACATGCAGAGAGGAGAGGCTTCGACTAGGTGATGTTATCGTGCTTTCGACCAATGTAAAGAAAACTGGGTGTTTGAAAAATGGTCGAAAGATTATCAAAGCAGTACTCAAAATAAGATAATAGAGGTAGAAGGAACCTGATGCTTTATTGTCTGAATGGTTGGTTACACATAGAATTTGCGTAACTGATCGATATTCCAAGAATTTGAGAGAACCTTGCCATCTTCCTTTGCTAGTGGTACTAAACCTGGTCGCGTAACTTCGACCAATGTGTAAGGACCTTCCCACTTAGGGGAAAGTTTGTTCCGATTAGACTGGGATTCGACAAGCTTCAATACCAAGTCACCTACAACAAGGCTACGAGATTGAACCTTATGATCGTAGTATTTGCGCATGACTTGTTGGTAGACTGCTGAACGAATTAAGGCTTGGTTTCTCTTCTCTTCGAGCAGGTTAATGTCATCCGCTCGAAGTTGTTCCTGAGTTGAGTCGTCGAAAGTTTCGACTCATGTCGACCTTATCTTTAGTTTAGGTGGAAGCATGGCTTTGGCACTGAAAACTAGGAAAAAGGGTGTTTCACCTTAGCCCGACTAGCAATCGTACGAACTACCCATAATACAGAGGGTAATTCTTGTACCCAAGCCCCCGAGCGCTTGACAAGCTGGTCAAAGACTCGGGTTTTGACTCCCTGCATTATTTGGTTGTTTGCTTGTTCGACTGCCCCATTTCTTTGGGGGTGGGCAACGGAAGCGTAACACAGTTTGGTACCCAACTCGTCGCAAAATTCCTAAAATTTTGTGCTCGAACATTGCTTGCCATTATATGTGATTATTCGACTTGGGACTCCAAATCGAGTAATCACACATCTCATCATAAACCGTTTTACCGCTTCCGTTGTTATCCCAGTCGCAGGTTCGGCTTAAATCCATTTTGTGAACGTATCACTAGCCACAAAAAGGAACTCGAGGCCGCTTGGAGCTTTGGGGAACGGTCCTACGATATCGAGACCCCAGGTCGCAAAAGGCCAAGATAGAGGCATTGTTTGTAATGCTTGAGCCAGTTGGTGTATTTGCCTGCTATGGAACTGGCATTGGACACACTTCTTAACCAATTCTTTAGCATCCTAGAGATCTATTGGCCAGTAGAAATCTTGTCGAAAGGTCTTACCAACCAGCGTTCTGTAGGAAGCATGAGTTCCACAGATGCCCCCGTGTATGTCTTAAAGGAGGTTTAATCCTTCGCTCTGCAGAATACATCGCAGGAGCACCCCATGAGTGCCTCGTTTATACAGGACTCCTTCAACCAAAGTATACATTTTGGCCTTTCGGGATAAGCGATCTGCCTCGAGATCATCGTCGGGTACGGAACCCTTATGAAGATACTCGTAGATGGGAGTCATCCAGGTATCCTCGTATTCAAAGAGAGGCTGTCTTAATAGGAGGTGTCTCTGGTATTTCTACCAGTGAGGACTTCTGGAGTTGTTCCAAGAAGACTCCTTTTGGTACTAGTGATCGGGAAGAAGCCATTCGAGTAAGTTGTTCTGCGAGGAAATTAACCTTTCGAGGGGTGAATTGTACCTCGAAACCGAAAAAATACTTTTCAAGATTATGAACTTCTGATAAATACCGAGATATGGTCGGGTTGGAGCACTAGTACTCTTTTCTGACCTGATTCACGACTAGTTGAGAGTCTCCTCTCACGAGTAGTCAACGAATCACGAGCGCTTTCTATAGGGATACGGGTAGGCTACGCTAGCAACAATATAAAAATTCTACCACGTAAACCAGGAAGCCAAGCAAGATAGATGATCATAGATCATTACCACCGCACGCGCAGATGCGGTGAATGTAAGTCGAGCGAGCAGCCTAGTCCGACGATGAACGCGCCGATGTAGTGGTCGAGATGATCGCCCAACGTCCTCGTAGTCGATCGTCTCCTCTCCAGCACCTCCACGCTTCCTTGTTTAGATCCGGATCGTCCTCAGCGCAACAGCGACCGCAGTAGCGCCTCTACGGTATCCACACGTCCTGAGAAGGAACAACCGTACGCCGGTGTGCTAGCACCAAGTCGCACGGGAAGGCTCTCTCAAGAAGATGACGGCTAGGGTTTCGGTGGAAACAACTCACGTGTCTCTCTTGTCCATCCCGTACTAGCCTCAAGCATCTCCTTATATAGTGCCCCCGTGTCGGATTCTATCCGAACACATTTTACGAATCGTATTCGTACTGGTTTGTTCTATCCCATTAAGTGTGTGACCCGTTAGGTTTATGTGTAATGGGTTGTGACTCGGAAACCTTTCCGACCACGAGTCGTAGCGGTCCCTAGCAGGACATAGCGATTCCCGAATACACACAAATTATATCGGACGAACCTTAATGCAATATGATCTACGACTAGATCCTCATCACTTATGACCAGGTCCTATCTTTATACGACCAGTTCGCATTCGGTCACGACCAGTTCGTAACTCCTTACGACCAGGTTTCAACCACTCTGTGATTCCGTTCGATCAGTCTACGACTAGCTCGTATCACCATACGACTTGTCTGGATCTGATCGAACTAAGCGACTTACTCTAGTATTCTCCCTTTGCCTCACGATATCTGGTTTGAACTCCAGGTGAGATAATGTGTCATCCATGGACTGTTCAATATTTTCTCGATCAAGTTGTCGGATAACCTTATGTGGTCGAACACTTCGACTACTAGTGGCATGACCATGCACTTTCTTTATCCGATCACTTCGAGGGGCCCAGAGACATCTCTCCCGTTATGTTAGGAGGGGCAAATCCCATATTCGACCAGTCACATCCCTTCGCATGTGTCATAGCATACCCGAAAGCTACCTTTATAACTACCCAGTTACGAGCAACGTTTGGCAACCCCTAAGAGTGCTATTACACATGTAGGGAACCATGCTGATCTCAGGTATAAGGATTATACATTATCATTGCTTGAGACCAACTAATGACACATAGAATCATAACAATCTTTATAGTGTCTCAAGGTGGGTCAATCCAACCCCATGTTCTCTAACATGTGTTTACATTATTGATTCGATATCCCTATATCTATGACCGGTGAAACATGCTCATCAATCAATACATGTACTGGTCGTAGAGTCACTGGTGTTCCGATCAGTGACATTCGACCAGGGATACTTTTAGAACGACATCATATAAGTCGAAGTGTTTCACCAACAAATCACATACTCGTTGATCTTCAGAACTAATGATTCATTCAAGGAACAGAATAACATTTATTCAAGAACTCATAAACATAGACGTGATACAATCATCTCCATGATTGCCTCTAGGGCATATCACCAACACTTTCGTGGCTCGTATGCCAGCTAGTAAACCTTCGTATTCCACCACATTGTTAGTGGCCTGAAAGTTTAATCGGATAGCATACTTTAAGGTCACCCTGGTAGGAGATTCTAGGACCACCCCAGCCCCCGAGCCACTTAAAGTAAGTGACCCATCAAAGTACATCGTCCACTGGTCGTAGGAATCGTACTAGAGATCCTGAATAGGTTCAGGATTTGTCCATTCGGCGACAAAGTCTGCCAAGATCTGGGATTTATTGGCCGTTCAGGATACGAAATGGAGGTCGAACTCCCCAAGTTCTACCAACCATTTTGCCATGCGTCCCGCTACTTCCCTGTTTTGGAGGACCACTCGTAAGGGCAACTCAGACAACACAATTATCTTGTGCACCTGAAAATAATACCAGTTTCCTCGAAGACATGAGGAGGGCATATAAAAGTTTTTGGACCTGAGGGTAGCACTCCTTAGACCCGTGTAAAACTTTACTTACGTAGTAAACTGGTTGATGCACATTTTCATGTTCTACGACTAGTACTGCGCTCACTGCCTGTGGCGTGGTAGCTAGATAAATTAAGAGTGTCTCTTTGGTTTCGAGAAACCAGGACAGAGCACTCGTAAGATACCTCTTGACACCTTCAAAGGTAGTGTTTGCCTCTTCTGATCACTCGCAACCCTCGTGCTTCCTTAGAAGTTTGAAGAAAGGTAGCCTTTTTTCTCCCAGTCGTGCGATGAAATGACTTAAAGCCATCATACACCATGTGAGTTTCTGGACTTCTTTCTTCATGGTCGGAGGGCGCATTTGCACGATGACCTTTATCTTTTCAAGATTTGCTTCGATTCCTCATACTAAGATAAGAAATCCAAGCAATTTTCCTAAAGAGACTCCGAACACACACTTCTCAGGATTGAGTTTTAAGCGGCGCTTTCTGAGGTTGTCGAATGTTTCTTGCAAGTCTGTGATATGATTAAGTCGCTTGATGCTTTTTATGACTAGATCATCAATATAGACTTCCAAAGTTTGGCCTAGTTGAGGTGAAAAAGTCGATTGCATCAAACGTTGAAAATAAGAACCAATATTTTTAGACCAAATGGCATTTTGGCATTTTGACATAGCAAAATATACCAAATGGTGTAATAAAAGCGGTCTTTTCTTCATTTTCTAGACACATATTAATCTGGTGATAACCGGAATATGCATCTAGAAAACTTAATGTTTCACAACCAGCAGTAAAATCAACCAACTGATCGATACGAGGTAACAGGAAATCATCTTTTGGACAAGCTTTATTAAGGTCAGTGAAGTCTACACACATTTGCCACTTGCCATTAGACTTATTAACTATTACAGGGTTGGCCAACCACTCTAGATGATCGACTTCTCTTGTAAGGCCTGCTTTAAGTAGCTTGTCCAATTCTGACCTAATAGCATATCGTCGATCAAGGGAAAATCTCTGTAATTTTTGTTTTACGGTACTTTGTCAGGCTGTAAGGCTAGCCTATGCTCGATCACTTCCCTAGGGACTCCGAGCATGTCGGATGCTTGCCACGCGAAGAATTTTGCCAAAGTTGGTCGTCTGAGTATGGCGTTATATGCCGTATCAAAATTGACCACATCAAAGGAGATCTTCTCTATTCTGAAATTACTTGGTGAACCAAATGTTAAAAGAAGATAAACTTGGCCAATAGGTTTGGACAAAGACCCCGGTACGATCTCATGAAAATAATATCGTACCGGTTTTACCTTTGTCTTGGGTACCTGCATCTGGTCCAGGGCACTCGTAAACAAACAGTTGCATATCGATCGACTATCTCAAAGAGCTCGAGATGTGGTTGATGGTGTCTTTGCGGATATTGAATGGCAGGAGGACTCCTACGACCACTTGTTCAAAGTGATGTTCTCCGTAATCCTTCTACTGCTGACTCCTTGTTTAAAGGCCCTGATAACTGATGAGTCAAAAACCTCTTGAATTGAATTACGAACTTGACTGAAACACCTAATGAATTGGTGTAAGGTCTCGTAGTCGTTTTTCCTCATCCAATGCAAGTCGTCCTCTTTTCCAGGGCGATTGTAGGTGTCCTGAAAGTTAATTGGCCAGTAGAAGGTCGCAGAGATGTTGCCACGAGTAGATCGACTCGAGTAGTTGGTTTAGCAACCACGATCGAGCGGACCCTTCGAGCATAGCTGGAAGGTAATTTGCCATGACGCGTTCTTGTCCCCTGCTGCTCGGACAACTGTCGTAGATTTGGAGAAATTCAATGGGATTTTGAGACCTATCAAACTTCTCCATGTTGACTGGTTGAAACCGAGGCGGCCAGTTAATTGCCCGGAGGTCGGGTGAGAATGCTCGACATCCGGTAATGACTTCCTAACGCCTTCTCCGCAGGAAAGAAGGGTTGACATCACCAGGTGATCGTACACGACGATATCCAGTCGTGGGTAGGCACGACTTATTGTAGGTCTCAGCCTTACGAGGGAAATACTCCTTGTATTCCATCTGCCGTTGCAGATTTCTGGGTCGAGGTGGTGAATGATCACCTCCCTTGGGAGCTTGTTGATCGTCAGTCATTCGATGAACCTTTCTCTGACTAGAGTTAAGCTTAGGGGAATGACGTGACATGTAGTCGTGCTGATCTCCATGTAGTGAGTCGTTCGAATGACTGATAGCTGATGGAGCCATGCTGCTATGACTTCCGAGTGATGTCGACGAGGATGCTCGAGTCTGAACATCGTGCTTCGAAGCCTTTGTGCGATCTCTTCGGTGAAGAGGTCGTAGCCTGGTGCTTGAGCAAGCTCTTGAGTTGGGTTCTCTAGCAGATCGTTGATCTGTTGAAGTTCCTGACCTTCTTTCAACTGATACTGAATGCGCCTAGGCAAAGTTCTCTGGGCTGCAATTCTTTTCTATTGGGTCGTCTCAGGATCACCCACATCTGACCCTTTAGTTTGCTTCAATGGAGTGTGATTACGTCGAGGACTTCCCTCAAGCTCATAAGAGTGTTGACCCTGTGCATCACCGGAGGTGTTCTTACCATTACCATGAGAGGACGCAATGTGTGATCGTGGGGGGAGCATCCTCAGGTCTGTCTCTTGGAGAGATATCATTATCTGAGGGAAGGACGAAGACCTCCCGTTGGTGATCTCCACCTGCACTCGAGGCCTCCTCGCTCGAGGAGTAGTCGAGAGACACCATCTAACGACTTAGAGTAAACACCTCCAGGAAGGGGAATTTTGGGTCATAACCGTCTCCATCCGTAGGTGAGCCCTGCGAAGGGATGGTCGAACTCGCAGGAAAAGCATGCTTGATCCCCTCCTCTGTGGGGCTAACCGGAGAGAAAGGACCACCAGGTGCTAATGAAGCTCCGGAATGATGGCTTCCAGAATTTGCCTCGCCAGGTCAGACTGCTTTAGGTGAACTCGAACATTCGGAGGGAGAACTCTCGTCATGTCGTGAGTCTGCCTTGGTGCAGTCCTGTTTGTGGTCAGATTGACCCTTGCTCTCTGAGAAAACTAGTCCCTCGATTGGACGTACTGTTGTGGGGGATAAGGATCCCTCCTCAACTCCATCGGTGGCATGGTCTCTGGGATCTGATGAAAGATCTCTGGAGGCAGCATCACCATCGGATGAGCTACTCAGCTCGTAATCGAAACTGGCATCCATGTCGATATCTGCGTAATCGGCCAAGTCGAACCAGTTTTCCTCGTTCCACTCTCCTGCCATGGAAGCATTAAGAGAAAAAGAGAATCTATTGACAAGGAATTACCAGAAAATTCCCCACGGTCAGGGCCAACTATCGGTGTTTTAGAACCGATCTTACGTAAAGATTGTTTGATTCAGGGGGTCTCCACAATTGATCACGCAGAGAGAACGACACAGAGATTTTTATACAGGATTAGGCCTCCTCCAGAGAGGATAAAAACCCTACTCCTATGTGTATTGTATTCAGTATTGTGGTTACAATCAGTAGGAAGACTAAGGCTTGTACTCCTCCTGATTGTGTGTTGCCGATTGTGTCTATCTATCGGTCCTCCTCCTGATTGTCTCTGACTGCAGCCTTTATATAGTGTGCAAAGAGATAGTCGTTCCTTCAGGTCAAGAGGTGCCTCATTATTTTGTATAACGAGTGTATTAATGGTAGTAGTCACCGGAGTAGTAACCTCTCCACGTCGCCTGACAGTTACTTATCAAAGATATTAGCGCATTACGTGCAGTTATTCTTGAGAATAACAACGTACATTGACTACTTAGATCCCCAGATCAATTAGGCCCACTTGTCTGTAGGCTCTATTGATTACATGATGGTCGTAGCTGAGCTGGTCATAGAAGAACCTACAACCAGGGGGTAGTTATAGAAGAACTTATGACTGGGTACTGGTCGTAGAAGAACTTATGACCAGGGGTGATCGTAGAAGAACTTACGATCATGAGGTAGTCGTAGAAGTACTTACGACTATAGGGGTGGTCGTAGAAGGACTTACGACCACCTGGTTGGCTTCCCCCTTATGATTATAAGGTGTATACCTAAGAACCGCATGACGGTATATTTACCCATAATAAAAATTATAGATAAATAATAAAATAAGGATTATTAGATCCTCATCACCAAGCTTTTTGAGATAACCGACCGATATGAAACTGCTGCAGAAGCGGTCAAGTGGAACCAAACCATCGATTGAGATAGTAAAGATACTCAAGAAGAAGGTGAAAATAACAAGAAGAAAGATAAAAAAACCAAGAAATCCAAGAGCAAGACCAAATGCCAAAAGCCTCGAGTCAATAGCTCCAAAGAGGTCTTGGTTGTAAGCGATAAGGAGCCTTGAAGCTCCGAACAATACTCTGACCGGGCAAAGGCAAATGCCCTAAATGGAATAATAACAAGCCTAGGTGGTGTCCTTTCCATAAAAGGAAGAACATGACCTTCGCAACTACCAAGTTTTCCAACGAAAAATCAAGAATTGTTACACCAGCAAAGGACCTCTTTCTACACTCGAGGAGGTAGGTCAAACAAGTGCTGGAAAGAAGTCGAACGACGATGAGGAGATGTCATTTCAGGATCAAAAGCACACCATCGATCACATCTATGGAGGATCTTTGACATATGAGTCAAAACGACAGCTCAAAGCTGTCGAATGTGAGGTAAACTCCATTGACCATTCTCTTGTGAATAAATTACCAAAGTGGTCAGAAGTCACCATCTCTTTGGAGAACGGTGATTGTCCTATCTCTTCTACTCGACCAGGTCAATTTTCGATCGTGATCGAGCCTACCATCAACAACCGTCGAGTAAATCGTGTGTTAGTTGATGGTGGGAGTTCACTGATCATATTATTTACAAGTGCCCTGGATGAGATGCAAGTGCCCATGACCAAGGTAAAGCTTGTACGATACTCATTTCATGGGATCGTACCAGGGTCTTCACCAAACCCATTTGCCAAGTTTCTCTTCCAGTAACGTTTGGTTCTCCAAACAACTTCAGGATAGAAAAAATCTCTTTTGATTTGGTTGATTTTGACACGGCATACAACGCTATACTCGGATGACCAACTTTGGCACAATTCCTAATGACTGCTCATTATGTTTATCAATATCTTAAGATGCCAGATCCCAAAGGAGTAATCACAGTCCGCTATGATAAAAAGATGCCGCTTACATACGACCGAAAATCCCTCGAGATGGTTGACCAGATACCAACTCGAGAAGAAAGCAAGGGTCAGCCTTCGACCAAGCAGTCAAAGCCTAAAGCTGCACCAAAACCGAACGATCAAGTTAAAGAAGTTCCACTGAACCCAGTGGAGCCTTCAAAGATTATTCGCATTGGGGTTACTTCCGACCCTGCATAGGAAGACACCCTCGTCACCTTCCTCCGAGCTAACACAGATGTCTTCACATGGCAAGCATATGACATGCCCGGGGTCCCCATGGAGGTGATCGAGCATAGACTAGCTCTATGCCCTAACAAGGAACTCGTAAAACAAAAACTACATAGATTTGCACCTGATCGACAAGATGCCATCAGATCAAAATTTGACAAGCTACTTAAAGCAGGCTTTATAAGAGAAGTTGACCATCTAGAGTAGTTGGCTAACCCTGTAATGGTTAGAAAGTCTAATGGTAAGTGGCGTATATGTGTAGATTTTACTGATCTCAATAAAGCTTATCCGAAAGATAATTTTTCTCTCCTTCGTATTGATCAGTTGGTTGATTCTACTACTGGTTGTGAAATATTAAGTTTTCTAGATGCATATTCTGGTTATCATCAGATTAGTATGTGCCTATATGATGAATAAAAGACAATATTTATTACACCATTTGGAATATTTTGCTATGTCAAAATGTCATTTGGTTCAAAAAATGCTGGCGCTTCTTTTCAACACTTGATACAAATGACCTTCTCTATTCAACTAGGCCAAAATTTAGAAGCTTATGTCGATGATCTGGTCGTAAAGAGCATCAAGCGCCTTAATCATATTTCTGATTTGCAGGAAAATATTCGACAACCTCAGAAAACACCATTTGAAACTCAATCCTGAGAAGTGTGTGTTTGGAGTCTCTTCAGGAAAGTTGTTTGGATGCCTTGTTTCAGCACAAGGAATTGAAGCAAATTCTGAGAAGATAAAGGCCATTTAACAAATGTGCCCTCCAACTACAAAGAAAGAGGTCCAAAAACTCTAAGGATGCATGGCGGCTTAAGTAATTTCATCGCACGACTAGGAGAAAAAGGACATCCTTTATTTGAACTTCTGAGAGAACATGAGGGTTTTGAATGGTCAGAAGAGGCAAACAATGCCTTCGAGGACGTCAAGAGGGTATCTTACGAGTGCTCCTATTCTGGTTTCCTCGAAATCAGAAGAGACGCTCTTAATATATCTAGTGCCACGCCACAAGCAGTGAGCGCAGTACTGGTTGCAGAACATGAGAACGTTCAACGACTAGTTTACTATGTAAGCAAAGTTTTACACGGGCCTAAGGAGCGATACCCTCAGGTCAAAAACTATTATATGCTCTCCTCATGTCTTCGAGGAAACTGAGGCATTATTTTTAAGCACACAAGATATTTATATCGTCTGAGTTACCCTTAGGAGAGATCCTCCAAAACAGAGAAATAGCGGGACACATAGCAAAGTGGTTGGTAGAACTTAGAGAGTTCGACCTCTATTTTGTGTCCCGAATGGCCATTAAATCCCAGATCTTGGCAAACTTTGTCACTGAATGGACAAATTTAAACTGTTCAGGATCCCCAGTACGAATCCTACGACCAGTGGATAATGTACTTTGATGGGTCACTTACGCTGAGTGACTCGGAGGCTAGGGTGGTCCTGAAATCTTCTACAAGAGAGACCTTAAAGTATGCTATTCAATTAAACTTTTCTGCCACTAACAATGTGACAGAATATGAAGGTTTGTTGGCTAGCATACGAGCATCAAAAGCGCTCGGGATTCGATGACTACTCGTGAGAAGAGACTCTCAACTAGTCGTGAATTAGGTTAGAAAAGAGTACCAGTGCTCTAATCCGTCCATATATCGGTACTTATCGGAAGTCAGGAAGTTGGAAAAGCATTTTTTGGTTTTAAGGTACGATATATTACTCAAAAGTAATTTCCTCGTAGACCAGTTAGCTCGAATGGCTTCTTCCCGATCACAAGTACCAAAAGGAGTTTTCTTGGAACAGCTCCAAGAGCCGTCTCTGGTCGAAACACCAGGGACAGCTCCTATTGAGACATCCTCTCTATAATACGAGGATACCTGGATGAGTTCCATCTACGAGTACCTTTAGAAGGGCACAGTACCCAATGACGATCTTGAGACTGATCGTTTACCCCGCAAGGCCAAAATGTATACTTTGATCGAAGGAGTTCTCTACAAACGAGGTACTCAAGGGGTTCTCATGTGATGCATATTGCAGAGAGAAGGATTAAATCTCCTTCACAAAATACATGGAGGCATCTATGGAACTCGTGCTTCTTACAGAATGCTTATTCGAAAAAACCTTTCGACAAGGTTTCTATGGGCCAATAGCCCTCCATGATGCTAAATAGTTGGTTAAAAAGTGTGTACAATGCCAATTTCATAGTAGGCAAATACACCAATCGGCTTAGGCATTGCAAACCATACCTCTCTCTTGGCCCTTTGCAACCTGGGGACTTGATATTCTAGGATCATTCCCAAAAGCATCAGGAGGCTTCGAGTTCCTTGTTGTGGTTATTGATATGTTCACAAAATGGATTGAAGCCGAACCTGTGCTGGGATAACAACAAAAGCAGACAAGTGGTTTATGATGAAAAGTGTGATTACTCGATTTGGTGTTCCAAGTCGAATAATTACAAATAATGGTACACAATTTTCAAGCGCAAAATTAATTCTAAGAATTTTGTGAAGAGTTTGGTACCAAACTATGTGATGCTTCTGTCGCTCACCCACAAAGCAATGGGCAGTCAAAAAAGCGAATGATCAAATTATGCAGGGAATTAAAACTTGAGTCTTCGACTAGCTTATAAAGTGTTCGAGTGCTAGGGTAAAAGAATTACCCTTAGTGTTATGGTTAATTCGTACGACTGCTAGTCGAGCTACAAGTGAAACATCTTTTTTCTAGTTTTTGGGGCTGAAGCCATGCCTCCACCAGAACTAAAAATTCGGTCGACAAGAGTCGAACATTACAACGACTCTGGCCAGGAACAACTTCGAGTAGATGACATCAACCTACTCGAAGAGAAGAGGAATCAAGCCTAAATCCATTCGGCAGTTTACCAATAAGCCCTGCACAAATACTACGATCGTAAGGTCCAACCCCACAACCTTACTGTAGGTGACTTGGTATTGAAAAAGATTCAATCCTAGTCTAATCGGAATAAACTTCCCCCAAGTGGGAAGGTTCTTACACAATGGTCGAAGTTACGTGATAAGACTCGGTACAACTAGCAATGGAGGATGGTAGAATCCTTTCCAATGTATGGAATATCGACCAACTACGCAATTTTTTTGTGTAACTCTGTATATTTTCAATAAATTTTATGCTTTCTTTAATCTTTATTGTCTTAAAATTTTCATTGAGCAACGCTTCGATTTTCGATCACTTTTTTCAAAAACACTTGATTTTCTTTACACTGGTCGAAGCTGGCCAACATCGCCTAGTCGAAACCTTTCCTTTCTGCATGTGATCCTGCCCACTAGAAAGAACTTCTTAGTATCGACCTGTTCCCAACTTTTGTTGTCAAAACAAATAAACTAGGTTTAACAAAATATGGTCAAAATAGTTTACATCAAGCTCTTTTTAAATTATAGTTTGTTCGACTACTCTGAAAATGCTCGATTCGACTAACCTGGTCGGAGGAAGTACACCACCTAGTCGAAGTCTTTCCTCCCTACACGTGATCCTACCCACTAGAAGGAACTTCCTAGAGATAGAGTTACCAGTACATGACAATTGAGTCTAGTTTATTGATCTCTACGATTTGTTTAACCTGGTTAGAGAAAGGAACATCAACTAGTCGAAGTCTTTCCTATCTGCACGTGATCACGCCTACTAGAAGGATCTTCCTAGTTTCGACCTATTTCTAACTCTCGTAACCAGTACATGACAATCGAGATCGACAACAAAGGTCGAACAACTTTTTTAAAAAACACTTTTATCACTATTTACTTAGTGAGGGGCTAGGATAAAGTTATACATATGACTTCAATTCTTATATTTAAATTCAATTTCCTTTTCTATTTATTATCTTATGAATTACTAACTACTTGATGAGATAATTTGCAGGAAAATGAAGGTTTATATTTATAAACAAGACATTGTCTTTACAACAATATTCCCTATTACAAACTACTCTGATGAAGGAGATATGATTTGCATTTCCTCCGCGACCTTCTTGCCGACTGGCTGTGCTTCTTCAATCAGTTGTGCTATCTCTGCTTTAGGGCAGTCGAAATCGGCTACGACTGGTTGAAGGCTAAGATTACAGTCATGTGCTTTAAGTTTTGCCACAGAATAACTTGATGTACTTTCGACCGCCTCTCTTATCGAGTCTGCTTGATTGGTCTTCAGAGTTGTTATCAACTCATGCAAAATTTTGATTTGTTATCGAATGATACTCGTATGGGAAATCATGGTGTCTTCAAGAGGGGTGATCTCCTTAGCACCAAGTCTACCGAGCACATTGTTAAGGAGTGAAATGTTGTCTTGAAGGTTGATCTTCATTGCCTTTATTTCCTTCTGACTATGAGTTGAAGCTTCTTAGAGTCATTTGATTTCAACTGCTTGCTCTGAAAATAGAGTACAACCAGTAAGAAAAATACTTCATAAATACCAGTAAACAAAACTGGTTGTAGGTAAAGAAATTCTTACCTAGTAATCGAGAATCAAGCTTCTTGGCCTCGTTGTCGTGGGAGGCAGCATCCCTTGTGCACTGCTCCTCCCATGCCTTTATGCTCTCATCTTTTTCTTTGGTCATACGGGTGAGCTCGTTGATCACCAAGGTCTTTGAATTGACCTCAGTTTTGAGTATGCCTATATCGACCTCTTTTTCTAAACAAAGAAAAAGAGTTGGAAGAAGAAAAGAAAGTCATTAAAGTAAACAGTCTTAAATACAAAACTTACTATTTTTTTTATTCTGTAACTCGCAAGCTACAGAATTTGCCTCCTTAAGGTTCTTCAGCAGGTCTTCTTTTTCACCCCTTAACTTCTACGCCTCAGTTTTTACATAGTTAAGTGCAAAAAGTAAGGTTCTTTCGTCACTTTAAGACCTACTAAGTTTAAAAGTAGACATAAATATTGAATGAGTGGTCATAATAAAATATTGTTTCTCATAACAATAACTTACGATCCCACTGCCAGTTGGCAAAGTTCAGATTGCTGCTTCTTCAACAAAATATGTTGCATGTAGTATTCACCAACAGGAGCAATTTGTTCGAGGGTTTTCTAAACAAAGAAAGACAGTGAGAAACAAGAAAAATCCAAATATGAAAATATTTGGTATTGAGTACTTACGCTGATAGCTGCCTGAGCAAACTTGGCATAAAGAAACTTGGAATCTTGAAGTTCATCAAGTGTATTGACTAGGTCCCACCATAATCTTTAAAGATGCTCGTCATAAAAAATATGTCCCCTATTTGGGATGTCCTTTGGGTGTGGGACTCGGTCACGAGACCTGAATGAAGAAGATCTGATGATTGGTGGACCAAAGAACTCGGGAAAAGGTCGAAGAAGTCTTCGTCATCTTTGTTGTTGTTGGTAGCAAAAATGAGTTCTCCTTAAGGACTAGGAGGGGTGTTTTCTACGACCTCCTTTCTAGTACGGCGATCAGAGGTTGCTCCTCCATCTTGACCGGATGCGTCTGGTGGTCATAGGACCAAATCCCTTGTCTGATTATTGATATCCTCAATAATCGGCACGATCACCATAGTATCCAAGTCTTTCGCCGTCTTTGTCTTTGCTTCTACGACCACCTCAATGGTCGTAGCCGCTCTAGTGGCAACGACTTCCTCCATTGCCACCACAGGGACAGGGGTCGATTCCTCGACCACCTCCGCTATTGTCTCTTTGACTGTAGGAGAAACAATTGTTGTCTCTACGACTGCAGGAGAAATTACTACGGGCCTGTGGACAGAAGCATCTTTAGGGGCTGGAGAAGTAGGACTAAAATTGTAAAGAGAAAAGAACACATGTCAAGTTGTATGAATAAAAGGTAAATACTATTTTTACGCTTTTAGATTTACATACCTTGGTTTTCTGGAGATAATCTTGAATCCTAAAGAAACCTTCCAGAAGGAAGATTTCTTTTTCTTCTTATCTTTGGCCACCCCAATTTTTTTGACACATTTAGCCTCTGGAAGGCTTTCAGTGCCACAAGATTGAGAGGCTGAGGCTTCTTCGACCACGTCTGGTCGAAAGTCTTGTTAGGGGGTTGGGATCTTCACGACCGCGTCAGTTCATAGATCTTGATGGAGAACTATAGCTCCCAAAGCTTCCTGCCCCTCTTGATGGTCGAAAAAAGTTTCGACTACTTGAGGGACAACACTTGCCTCAACCATAGGCTCTACTGTCACAGAAGTATCCTTTACAAAAGATATAAAGTTTTTTCAGTTCTCCTTTTCTAATTGCTTGACAATGCCATGAGAAGCAAAAACTGAAAATATCTTGTTGTTATAGTAGAATAGTACCTTAGTCTTAGGGGCTCTGTGCTTAAGTACTTCGACCACTCCTCTTTTCTCTACAGCGATCACGTCTACAAAGAATTTACTAAAAGGGCTGGTCGGAGGAGGGGCGGAGCTTGAGCCTTCGCCCTTCTGGTCGGCAGCCTTCACAAGGCAATGCCTTTTGGCGACGAACTCTGTCTTCCTCTGACCCCACTTCGACAACCCTCAATTCGACCTCTTAGTCGTCTCGACGGTCTGCCATGTCTACTTTCTGCAAAAGTCAGAAAAGGAACATTACTCAATAGTCGAACTCTACGACCACATAACCCTAAAGATGAAATCAACTTTTGATTACCTTTCGGCGTTCTTTCCTTTTCTCTACGGATACGACCACCAGGATTCGAGGAACCTCCGATGTGGGTGTTTGAACTTTTTTACAAACGAGTTTGACTCAAGCGTCAATCTCTTTTTGTGAGGATCTACAATTGCAAAGAAAATAATCAGCAATCAAGCTCGAAATTAACCAAAAAGAGCTAGGTTAATTATTTCTTTACCTCCTTCGAAATCCCTGGTTGGGTCGGTAGTCCCCGAGTACATCCACATGGGGTGTACTCGACTCTTCAGAGGACTGATGCGGCGCGTGATAAAGTCTCTCACCACGGGCTATCCAGTAAACCCCTCTTCCTTCAAGTCTTTGATGGCTTGAATGTAAAGGGTGATCCGGTCAAGGTTACTTGGAGTAGAGTCCTAGGATGCACTCTTCTCTGCAGGCTTCCCCGTGAAGAAGAGGTTGTCTTCCTTGGATATTTTCCAGTAAAACCACTTTTTTCCATCTCGGCCATGACGATCGGGTGAACATCTTAATATACTCCATCGACTTTCCGTCATGGAGCTTCAGACCGCAGCCACCTGCGATTCGCTGTGCTTGCTCATCCCATAGTAATACTGAAAGAGCTCCAAATCTGAGAGAATTCCCAGGTAGGCTTCGCACAGATAGACAAACACACTTAACATTGTGATGGAATTAGAAACAAAGTTCACCAATTCTACCCCAAAGTGTTGAAGTGCGAGCATGAAGAAAAAGTGAACGAGCAATCGGAAGCCACATTCCCAGTACGATTGGAATACTGGAATGATGTCCTCTTCACCTGAGGGCCAATATTGTCCTTCAGCATTGGCCCACTTCATATAGGCTCGCTTCGGGATCTTCTTGGCTATGAGCAAAGCTTTTATTTTCTCCATATCCATATCTGATTTCTCCAACTTAGAAATGGTTCTGACTATCTCTTCCAAACAAGATTGATGTGGATTTGGAAAAGTTTGGAGGAGAGATTGCGATTTGGTTAGCGGCGGAGAGAACAAGAACTCGAAGAGTAGTCAAAGCAAATGAGGAAAGTAAAAACCCTGGGTCACACCCACGGTAGATTTTTATAGCCGCACGCCTGAGTTGGAGATCGTGGGAACTCAATAGCTGCCACGTCTTTGGGAGCCGTTCCAACGGATAGGTCTTTGAGAGTCGATTGATTCTTTAATCTATTCGTTCGGAAAAAATGATTATGTATTTACAACTCAAGTGAAATTATCTTCTCGACCAAGTCTATTTTTGTCAAATAAAATACAGTCGAAAAGACTTTGCTTCCGACTACTGTTCTACGATCTCCTTTACAAGTAAGTTATTTTCACTTGAAGTTGGGGGTGTAGATGACGATGATCTAATAATCCTCAATTAATTAAATTGATTATATGTAATTGTTATTATAGATAGCAATATCCTCATGATAGTCTTAAGTATATCCCTTATCATTCATAAAGGAAAAGCTTAAGATGATTGATCGTAAACCATCCTACGACCACCTTGCATGGTCATTAGGATATACGACCACCTGGTGATCGTAAGTCTTTCCACAACCACTTCATGGTTGTAAGCCTTTTACGACCACATCAATTATGACTACCCTATAATCAACAAAGCCTACAGACATATGAGCCCAATTAACTAGAGAATCTAATGCGCTGTGTTTAAGACATAGAGCAGTTAACATACGCTGTTATTCTCCAGGATAACCGCATGCATTATGCCCCTGTCTCTGATAATAACTGTCAGGCAACATGGGGTGTTATGTCTCTGACAATAACTTCTATCAACGTGTACATTTCATCAAGCATTGAAGCACCTCTTAGCCTGGAGTAACTATCACCCCTTCATGCGCTATATAAAGGCTAAAGCTAGTGGATATTAGGGTAGAGAAATCGGAGATTACAGCAATAAGACATTAAGCATTAGTTTTAGTGATCTTCCTCCTAATTGTAAATAGTATAGTCAATACAGCAATACAGGAGTAGGGTTATTATTCTCCCTGGGGAATGCCTGAATCTATCTAAATCCTTGTATCTTTTTCTGTGTAGTTCTAATTTTAGAAAACCCTAAAAATTTATTTGTAAGATCGATATTAGGTCATCGATACAATCTTTCTCCTGTACAAAGACCGCAGTGAGAAAGTTCGTCATTTTTTCAGTTCTTAAGTTCCTTTTAGATCACTAAAGCAAACCTAAAAACAGATATACGAGTACAGACAAGAAAATCGAAACCCATGCCCGACCAGAACTTGACGCATCTGGCTGGCAAATAGGCAACAGAGATTTCCGAGGGCAACAAGAATTTTACTGGAAACAAAACGAAAGGTTATTCCTTTGCCTGTAGCTAGCCCTTCAACGAAATTCTGCCGGATTCCTCCTCCAACTGTTATGATCGGTCCTATCATTCCAAGCCGAACGAAAAAGGCAAGCATGGCTCTGATTCCAGCTTCATCACTCGTATAACCGTTGCCAAAAAGCGTTAGTTTGGTAGCAATGCATTTTCTGAAAGTCCACTCTGAGCAGGGACAGTATCAACATTGAATCTGCTCCACATCACAGATAGCAAAAGATTTTAAATCTCCTTGTCCTCTCTTTCTTCTGCATTGAGACAAACATGAGCTGTCGAGAGGCCATGCAAGTAAGTGAGTAACTGTCTTGCTACATATCAGTGACCTGGGCTCCCTGCCAAGCCCCACCAACTCTAACAAACCCAAGTTGCTTGGCGATCTCCACAACCTTTTTGGTCGCTATGATCATTCATCATCTTTGCACAAGATGATCATTCATCATCCTACACGAGTTCTTGTTCCTACCCTGCCAAGATACAGGGTGTGTTCAGTTTCGTGGCTCCAGATTCTACACTCTCAAGTCCAAAGTTCTAATTACAGTTTTGTCGGCTCTAGTTTGGCCGTGATTTGGCAAGAAAATATACTGAGAGTGTGCTAGTCTCCTGAATTAGGTTGAACTATTGGGCGCCAACACACCATAAACTACTGTACGTGGCAGGGTGAGCTATGAACTAAAACACACCGGCGAAATTTTGGACGAATTTTACTTCCTTCTGCAAAATTATCAAGTTTCGTACCTGCATGCCCCAGTGGTGGACCTAAAATTTTCAGGATGGGTGTTCAGACTTTGGAGCTAGGTTGTCCAGATATACCGATACCAATACATCGATATCGTAAGATGTCATAAAAAACACTGATACGACGATACACATATATATAATAAAATATAAAAAATATAGAAATTAATGATTTCATATGAGAAAATAGGCGATGTAAGGCAAGCATAATGGCATGAATTAAACAACAAATTATAGATATCAACTAGGAATAGAGCTGTTTTTGCTCCAGTCTTCTTATTTTGCCGAGTTATATTGTTGTTGCAGGGTGCGGCCAAGACTTGTGTTTGGTGCTTAGCTGCTGTTGTTTTCTCAATTTTTATGTTCTAGGCTGTAGCAGCTATACCGCTAAATCTTATTTTCTTTCTCTAATAGTGATCGGTAGAAGTCATTTCTTCTTTTTTTTTAAAAAAAAAAAAACTTGTGCTTGGTCTTGATCGTTGTTATTTTCTCACTTTTTTCTGTTCCAAGTTATAGCAGTTAGACTGCTAATACTTATTTTCTTCCTCTAATAGTGATCGGTAGAGCTGCTGACTTCTTTTTCAATTTTTTTTTGACAGATACATACATTGCTGATCCAGTTCTTTTTTGCTCTTTTCCATCAGCAAAAACCCCATCTAATAATGTTACTTCCATAAAGCAAAAATTAGCATGTAAACATATGTAACAAAGGCCCAACTATCTGTTCATTGCCCAAGACAAAGATTGTATTTTTGTACAATATCTGACGATGATTAAAACCTCTATGTATTATTATGTATTATTTTTAATACATAGTAGACCATACGTCTTCATGGTCGTAACCCCTGAGGTGCACGACCTCACTGGTCGTAGAGATTCCAAAGGTTACATGATGGGTACCCTGGTCGGAAGAAGGCCTAAGCCAAGAGCTTACGACCAGGAGAACTGCTCGTAAAAAGTATGAACTAATACTTTGAACTGATTCCAGGTATATTCTCTACCGTATGATGAATGGAACACGTGCATATTCCATACCATATGACGTTTCTTATCCAGAAGCACTGAAGAATAACCACCACACGGTTATATGTCTCATAGACATAACCGCCGAACGGTTGATTCTTTATCAATCGTCACTTGA
The DNA here is from genome assembly GCA_036346255.1 of Ampelocalamus luodianensis. Lineage (NCBI taxonomy): Eukaryota > Viridiplantae > Streptophyta > Magnoliopsida > Poales > Poaceae > Ampelocalamus > Ampelocalamus luodianensis. The sequence goes on from CM070633.1 coordinate 44,573,405, forward strand.
CTCCGACCAGTCGTAACGCTTCACACCAGACGTCTTCTTCGGAAGTAACTGCCACCTCTTCGATAACTATTTAAAGATGGAGCCTGGACGGAGCAAGGGGAGACAGAGGAAAACAAACAAGATAGAGCCATCAGACTAAAGCACAAGTCTTAGATTCGTGTTGTAGGTATGATATTGTAAAGGAACAAGCAGTGTTCTCAGAGCATACCCTGTAAAACCCAGTTTATATTAATAAAAGAGCAATCCCATTATTTCGCTAGATTTCCTACGTCACTTTCTCCTTTTCTTTTTGTAAGATCGACGTCTTGATCGTCGACAATATCCATTGGAAAGAACCAAGAAAACAGAGGAAGAGACTAGACTCCAAAAAGAATCGGAGCTGGGGTTGAGCAGAGCTAGGGAAGAAGTGAAGTGCGCGGAACACATCTAGATCTGGAGAGAGGACGATGACGGTGAGCTGGATATGCTGCTCCCTTCCTCCCTGTTTGTCGCGCTACCACCCACTTGCTCATGTCGCATCTCTATTCGCCCATGTAGGTGCGCTGCCACACGCCCTGTGCTGCCTCACGCCTACTTGCTGTCGCGTCGTAGCGCCGTGTCCACTGATCGCCGCTCGTCTTCGTAGCCCGTGCCTCCGCTCGTTCGCCACTTGGAGGCCGGAGCCCCCTCCCCCACCCCGGCCCACACACACAACCACATGATGAGAGAGAGAATAGAGGTTAGGGTTTGGTGGGCTAAAGTAGGAAGAAAAATGGTATAATGTGTTACATGGGCCACGCACGAGGTGTGAGAAGTGTGAGCTGAATTCATTTGCGAACACAAATATATAGTTTTAGCATAACTAATAATATATACATTTAATATACATATTATATACCAGATATTTTAAAGAAAAAAATAGGTATTCGACTTAACACCCATGACCACCCATGACCCCTTAAGGGTCCGATCCGCCCATGGCATGCCCTAGATTATTACTTCTCTGTTTCAACATGCATGCCGGAGTTTTTCTCTCTCTTTTCCAACGTCTTGTAAATATTACCGCTCCTTTCTTGCCATTGTTTGGTATTGTGATGGCTTTTCAAAAGTACCTACGTTTTTCTACTTTTGGGATATAATAATTAGTCAAACACACCTCTTTTAGAACCACAGTAGCAAAATTTCACTGAAATTATTAAATATTTTCCTACTCAATGTTGTTAGGATCATGATCGACCATTTTCATGCTATAATTTGTAAGATCTGGGCCATTATTTTGTAATTATGATCCTATGTAGGACCAGGATCAATAAGATATACTTACTAGACGGATCGCGATATAACCTTGCTCTAAGACATACAACACAGCAACCTCAAATCGGACGGATAAGAGCAGTACTCCGAATTAATGGGTATGCATAGGAACCATAGGACGTGGACGGCGGTTAGAAGCAGAGCATTCGCCATTGACTCCGTGACGCACATACATAGAATTCTACCGGGATCCGTCCCTGACGATCGGTCACAACATCATACCGGTCACGTGAGTTTTTGCTTCATCTAGCGTTGTTTCGAATCAAAATAGTAAAAATAATTTTTTTATTGAATTGACAAAAAAATAACATTCGAGTTGTGTTCAAAATATATATAGGAGACCTAACGTGTCACCTAGTGATGCGTTAGACCAACCGTCACCGAATGAAAGATCGCCACATGACGCGACTAGCCAACTGCCGCCGAATAGGAAGACATCACGTGGTCTACCGTACGGTGGACTGTTTTGGCTATTTCGTCGGCAGCGCCGTTTTTAGCACGTAACTCCCGGTCGCGCCGCGACATCCATCGCTTTCGGTTTTGAAGTAGAAGGGGCGGCCTTGCGTCGACGAATCGACACGTCTAGTGCGGCTACGCCTACGAACTCGTTGCTCCGTTTCACACCGTGCTCTCTCCCGTGCCTTTTCGCGAGCCGACAGCTGACCCGCGGGTCCTTTTCTGCTATCGATCCTCCGCGCGTCGCAAAGAGGTCGCATTGAGATTCTGTTGACAAGAGAGTTTATTTCAATTTGCCGGTGCGCATGCATCGTCACGCGGTTGGAACGCAAGAATTTCACAGGAAAACCTGCATCCAACGAGAGCGGATGTTTCCTTCCCCATGGATTTCGAGCGTCAAAAGTTATCCACGATCAAGGCACAGGCGCTTGATCAAGTTACGGTAGACTGCTCGATCTAAGTTGTGGATGCGGGTGATCCAACGTATGCGCGGATGCTTCCAATCCCATGCATGTTTGGAAGGACACACAGGAGCGTTGGCTCACGTGGAACGCCTCACAATGCTTCTTTTCTACGGTAGCGGTGCCGTTTTTTTTTTTCATCGGGTTTATATATACATCACTAGAGTTTGTCAACAATACACCTGTAGTGGCGTGGCGCCTTCCGCGTGCCGCTTGCGTAGACTAATTAAATCGGCGTATGTAACGATTTCGTTTTGCCGGCGGTGCATGCAGATGGGATCGTTTTTGTAGCAACGCACAAAAGTCTAGTTTTGATGAATGGCTGGAGATAGATGACGATCCATTAATTGCGCATGTGTCGTGTATGCCTGTCGTTTGTTGTGTATGAATCGAACATTGCCAAGTTAATTTCTTCTATGCTGACAGCATCACCGGTCGTGAATTTACATGTGTTTAATTATCTCTTCTCTGTTAGAGCAATATTGGGGGTGTTCTTGGTTTCGAAAAGAATAAGGACTATCTATTTATAAGACGACTGAAATTTTCTTAAGTATAAATCAAAATTTTTATCCATTGAATCAATATCCAATCATATGACACATCAATCTCTACACAAATTCAATAATCACAATAATTAACTTAAACTTAAGAAAATTCCAACGACTTAAAAATAACAAATCTGAAAGAACAACGGGGTGTAATGTTTACAAAAAGACAGATCAATTTAGGTTTACAAGGAGAGAACTTTTCAAAATTGGAAGATATGAACTCGCAGTTTATAAAATTTGCGCCGTTCGTTTGAGATATGAACTGGATGAGGTTTGCAGAAGCAAACAAGTGAGATGCTGGTAGTCTGTCGAAAAAGGCTGTCAAGTCAGGCTATATTTAAAAGGCCAGATTGATTGTACACGATTTTCCGAAAGAAAAGAAGAAACAAAAAACTAAATAAAATTGAGGTTGCCGGTTCTGTACATGACGCCGGCCCCCACAGTATACTACTTTACACCTTCTTACCACGTGTCCAAGTGGGCCAATGGGCCTTTACTAGGCCCATTAATTTTTTAAAGTAGTTAATTACTGATCATGGACTCCATCTTTAATTTGAGCAATCTCTCTCTCTCTCTTCAATACACTCCTATCAATCATACTGATTGCTTTTTTTGCGAATCACCCAGTACAACACATAGACGTCCACACACACGCACACCACCTCACGCACGCACTCACACACACGACGCCTACTGAAGACCGGACGAGCGGAGCTTGAAGAAATGACGAAGTCACCACCGGCGCCTCGCTTACGACAGGTACGTCGCCTACCACTGAAAGAAAATCCTCCTTAATAAGACACACAGGGTCAACCTGGAGTTTGAACCCTGGTGGGCTGGGGGCAGGGATGGAAATGGATCGAATACGAATCGAATAGTCCCGAACACGAATACGAATCCCTATTTTTTAAACGAATACGGATACGAATCCCTATTTTTTAAGCGAATACGGATCACGAATCCTATTTTTAAACGAATATTCGAATATTCGAATCGAATCTGAATCGAATCGAATGTCGTAGCGAATACGAATTCGAATCGAATATGTACTCAATTCGGTCGAATGCGAATATCCTACAACTTTTGTGACAAATCTCGGTAGAACAAATAGTATTCGTATTCGGGAAAAAAACAGATAGTATTCGTATTCGTTTTTCCCGGATAGTATTTGTTTTTTCTGATACTATCCGGTTTTTTCTCGGATCTGAATAACACCGAATACGGATACGAATACTATCCAATTTTTCCGGATACGAATAACACGAATACGGATGCGAATAACACGGATACGGATATGAACAGTATCGAATGCGGATTTTTACTTTCCACATTTGTGTTTTCTCGGATACGAATATCAGATAAAACGGATTATCCTTTACCATTTTCCACCCCTAGCTGGGGGTACAACCACCTCCACTAGCCACCCAAGCAAAGCTTGGTTCTTAATCATACTGATTGCTGATCAGCCTCTCCCAAAAAAAAAACGCTGATAGCAGTAAGCTTCTAGAATTAGAAATGTCGTTCAAGAGATTTTGGTATTCTCTTCGTTCTAAAATAAATGCTACTAGCGAGTTGAGTTTGATATGTAAATACTGTCGTTTTAGAGCAACCTATGTCAGGAAAATAAGGTGATAATCAACGGCATCCTTGTTTCATGTTCGTAGAGCTAAACTAAGTACGTAGTATATGCATAGAGCTAATTAAAACGACGAGTAGATTCCGACCAGGATGGCTGTAACAAAAGTCTCCTTATTGAATTGAATAACGAAAGCACTGTAGCGTGATGTTTATGAGCTGCGACCTAATAGTTCTCGTGCAAACGGTTATAAGAAAACTGCATATTTATGTATATAATGTATCTGGATCTTACCAGATGCAACAAAACTTGTCGTACTCAAGGCAACCACGTGTCAGTATAAGTATCAGGAAACATTACTGGTAAGAAATTTTTATCAGCGGGGTAGCGATAACACCGGTTTTCGCTGGTTACTGGAAATTTTGGCAAAATATTTTAATTAAAATTTGAATTTTTCAGATGTAAAGATGGAATTTATATAAATTTTGAATTTGGATAAAAATTAGATAAATCTGATTTTTTTACCCGTATAAAAATTTATCGGACTCCACCGATAACACATGCAGTTACCGGCGAAATTTCGGCGATAGAATTATCATTGTATTAATCCTATGTGTTACAATTCTTCCTTCTCTAGTTTAAATAAACTTAACATGTGGACAATTTAACAACTGGGTTAGCTAGCTCATTAATTTCGTACAAGTCTATATAGGTACTCCTAATTAGGATGATGTGCTACTAGCTGGTTCGGATCGCAATTAAAAGTCTTCGGATCGCAATTAAAAGTCTCACTACATCGAGCTCTTACGTGTAACAACATCGTTATGCATTCGTTGTCAAACTAACGAACTGAAGAGAATTATTGTTCGATTTCCATCTCTCTACACCTGAATCAGCTCACATGTATAGTTTGATAGTTACTACACCCAATTCTCTGGACGCATGCAAGTTGCCGTACTGGTTCGTTTTTTTGAAGGAAGTTGTCGTACTGGTTAGTTGTTCGTTAACAAGCTAGCTAGGTTACTAAATGTTTAATTAAGAATCGACCGTGTGTGAAACAAAGTGACGCTGTAATATGAAATTGTACTTAAAAGAAAAATGATATGAAGATCCGATTTATTGGGATTTTCTTTTGAGATGTATTATATGTCGAGGTTTGAGTCATATCATTCGAGACGTGCACGTAAAATTTGATCTCATTTCTTTCTGAAACTCGCGTGATTGAGGCTTGTTAAATTATTTAAACGTTGCTTAATTTCATGATCAATCCCTAGCTAGACCTAGCACACGAGCTGTCACGACGACTTTAATTAGTGGATCAACACTCAATCAAGGTGACACCCGAGCTGATTAACCTTTCAGTCTGAAAGTACTATTCATTCATTATTGTTTGATCGGACGGCACGCATGTCGCCACACTACAGGCGACTTAAGCTGATCCACATCCAATCAGAATATGTGGTATATGATTGAAGTGATTAACACCTTTCAATCATGAAATAAAGCTACATTTTTTCAAACCCAAATAATCAACTTCTCAACTGTCACTGGACTGTGAAAGGATTAATTATTTTGACTAAGTTACATTCTGCCGACTAGTTGGCTTTCCCAACTTGGCTAATTCATTTTGCTCTTGCTGAAATTAAATGAAAACACAACTTCACACAACCAAAAAGAAAAAAGAAAAACAGAGGCGTCGCATGCCATTATAAATGTAAAACAGAGACACAATTAGTAGGCCAACATCAAGGGAGAAAATACAAAAAATCATAGCCGATCGATGATCGATGGAAACAATAAATTACTCCCTCCATTTCGCTACATTTTTCTATGGCCTCGGGAGTATCTGTTTCAATATATTTGTCTATTATGAGAATCTAGAGTGTAGTTATTGTATTTGTTTTCCTCTCTTTACCCCTACTTAAATGCTTTGAAAGAGATTAAGTAGTTGTGGTATGCCATTTAATAGGGGTATGCATAATCATTTCTTTGTTAGATTTAGTGTTTCCTTAACCTATGCGTGCGGTGGATTGTGGACAAATATAGTGAAACGGATAGAGCAATTAAGAAAACAAAAAATCTAAATGTTTCGTCCTTTTCCGGCCAATAAATGGTGCTAGTTAGTTATTGATAGAAAAGTCAAATGAGACTTAAATTTGGAGCATACGAGTTTCATATACTGGTCACTTTCTCTCTTCTTTCGTTATTAATACGTATAGCAACACATGATCCAGACCATTGCGGCTGGGGCAGAGGGCTCTCGATCTCACGTGTGACTGGTTCTCAGAATTCGAGCTCTAATTTTCAGTGAGCCCTTCTCTTTGAAAAATGCAGGTGCTGTGCATTCTTTTAGTTAAATGAGAATTGTAATACATAATTACTATAAACTTTACTAAACGATGATCACTAATATATGTGTAATACTGCTCGATATATATATACATAAAACTATCGATAGATTCTGGCCACACACTACGAGAATACGTATATGTCTTGATAGCCGCGTATGTTGCTAATGGTCCCGTGAATACCTGTCGAGGAAAACCTGTCTCTGATGTCTAGCCAATGATCAACATGGATAAGTGGAATATGCCCTTGATGACGGTTCGAGCAAAAAAAGAAAAAAAAAATGTCAGGAAATGGGATGCCCCCAAAGGTCTATGTCCCTATCTCATTATGTATCCACCTCCCACACAAAACCATTCTCCGCCGCCTCCTCTCATATCTCAGAAGAAAAGAAAAAACAAGAGTATCATCATCTCGAGCCAGATAGATATGCTCCTGATCGATCCACTCTAATCACCACCTTGAAGGGTCCGAGCCTTCCCTTCATCGGTTTATATATTAAATTGGTTTAGCTCAGGTGGTGGATCGAGGCTTCACACTAGCTACCAGGATCCAGATTATCCCCGACGGCTGAAATTCGTCAGGGATTAGCAGAAGACCGTCAAGCATTATCCGTCCGGGATGCTTGATGAGGGATAAGGTGAAATGCCTGACTGGAGGCCGTCAGGAATGATTCCTTGACGGTAGTCCCTCACGGCAGCCGTCAGCGAAATTTGGCCTAAGTCAAGCATACAGTCAGGCGTTACCTGTCGAGTTTTTTTTTCCCTGACGGCCAAGGAAAATCGGATTCTGGCAGTGTCAGTTTACCCACAGCATGCGCATTGTTTTTGGAGTATTTTAAATTAAGATAAACATCGTTTACAGTGTGCTTCGAAACATCGTTCATTTACGTCAAAAAAAAATAAAACATCGCTCATAGTTTCATAAGGGATATTTGAACACCTAGCTGCATGCTAGACCGATTGTTTCTTTCCTTTCTACAAAACCTGATCCAGCCAACCGTTCGAACCATGCATCACTGTAGCGTCCTTATTTTCGACGTGTGCAAAGAAGTGCGTTCATGTGATCGTCATGCGTGCGTGCGTGTACTACCTCTTAACAGGCTGTTGCTGCCGGCTTGCAATAAATTTGGTGCCCCTCTTTCACGTGGATACATGGAAAACAGCAGCCTTTTTTTTTTGTTTGTGTCATGTCACGATTGGAAGCGCATATATATTGTCACCTTATTTTTGCCTTTCTGATGTGCAAATGTACCGATCTTAGCTACGATATCATCGTGCATCGTCTCAGCTCATTGAAGCGCCATTGGCACGTCAAGTCTAGTGATCACAATACATACGTAGAATTGACTAAACAAGCATGCATTCGTTCATGTGTGTACGTACTGTCCTCGCAACCATATAGCAGAAGTTATTGCTACAGATATATGTAAGTGCTCGCATGGTAGACCAACAATATTGGTACCAGAGAATTAGTGCAATTAATTGGTGCCTTAGATATATAGTTTTGTTCCACTGGAAAGTACTCCACACACATATATATATATAGGGTTGCACTTTCTTAGCTACCGGGAGCAATGCAAATACGGCAATACGAACGTATAGCAATGCCAAGCTCTTTTTCTGTTGATGTTAGGTAGATCAAGCACATTGCAGCGAGATGTATGGGTATTAACTAAGTACTATTTAATGATAACTCTCTCTGCGTTGCTTGCCTCGTAAGTTTGTTTATGTATAGCTAGAAAACGTGGAAAACATTCATCTATCATATGTATTATCCAATTGTAGGATTGGTGAGACGGATAATCTGTAAGGATTAATTTCGGCTAGTTTAATTGAGGGAAAAACATGCCTGTTTAAGTCAGCAACACATGAATGACTCAAGCTAAGAGCATCTCCAATATATAGTACCTTCAAGTGACATCATGGAGAGAGAGGAGAAAGAGACATAGGGTCTGCATTTGAGTGCGGTGTAGCTTTTACAGCGGTTTTGATCAAGTGCAGGTGAACAAGTGACCTAAAGAGATTTGGTGTTTGGCTGTCTGACCTTTAGATAGACTGGTTGTAGCTTCTGAGATGAGAATGTCTGAAACGTTTCTGAGACAAGTAATGACTTATTTGATGCCGTTTAATGGCAAGTAATGTAATTAATGGTAATTAACGATATTTAAGGACAAATAATGACAATTAATGACAATTGACAATAATTAACGACAACTAACACAATTGATGATAATTAAAGCAATTAACAAGAATTACCGCAGTTAACGACATTTAACGAGAATTATCGCAATTGACTGCAATTAACAACGACTACCGCAATTAACAAAAATTAACGACAATTTGCGTAATTAACAATAATAATAATTATAAACAATTATTATAAAAAATAACTATTACAATAAATTATTATTAAAATAAATATTACAATAAACAAATATTACCTACATAATTAATTTACGACAGGAAAAAAAAGAAAAAAGAAAGTTTTTTTTAAAAAAAAGAGGTAGGGTTGGGGCTGGCGATGACTTCAAGGAAGTCGACGGAGGAGAGTGGGCATATCGGCCGAAGCTTCATCCAAAACCTCCCACTCCAATGCACAGTAGCGTTAGTATAGGCCCACAATTTCAAAAGCTACTACTTGAAGCTATGACAACTCCCTCTCACTACACCATAACATAGTATTGTCGTCAGATAGCTGTCGGCAAAAATTGATGTTCACTAACGAATTATCTGTCGATAAAGATTCCTGGGAGATTATTTGTCGAAAATACTACATTGAGAGACACCCTATCAGTCGGCAATTGTGTAGAAATTCATCGTCAGCGAGTCTGTCAACAATTATGAACTATAAGGTCAAATTATCTGTCGGCAATTTTTATGGGGGAATATTGACACATTATCTATTGGTAATAATGGTAGAGTAGGAGGGCTAAAAATTTATTGGTACAGATAAAAATCTGAAAGTCCCGCTCGTATACACGACAAACAAAAAACCCACGCAAACATCAACATCCACTTTGTCTTCCCCAATCCCCATCCTATCTCCACTCTAACAAAGCAACAACCCCCAGCCCTAACAAAGCCGCTGCCGCCTCCTCCTCTCGCTGCCACAGCCCCTAGACTCGGCCAATCCCATTCTGCCTCCTCCTCTCATAGCCATTCGTCCCTAGTCCCCCATCCCGGCGTTCCAGGCCACGTCAGCCTCAACTCACAACCTCCCCCAGCCTTGTCCCCTCCGCTTCGCCCCTCAACCCGGTCGCCACCAGCCCTGTGATCCCGTCCCCTCTGCCTCACCTCCCGCACCCCCCACAGCTCCCACCTCCCCCCGCATCCTCTCTCCCAGATCTCCACCACTAGCTCCATCTGATCCACCTCAGTACTCCTGATTCTGCTGTCCATGGAAGAGCCCCCCACCGCCACCACCTCATCCCTTATCGTGGTCATTTGTTCCAAGCACCCACCGCCTCCACCTCATCCACCACAACTGCCCTCTGTCTCGAGGCCCCGAACCACTACCTCGGTGCACCCTCCTCCCTGCCCACCTCCTCCTCAAATCCCTTCTTATTTCTTCCACCACCCCCTCCCAGCCACTGCCTCAAACAGATCTGGAGCCACATCGAGCAGATCTGGATGCTGTGCCGCCGCCCCCACAGATCTAGAGTGGCCACCCTCCGCTAGCTCACTTTAGCACTACCACCCTTGGTTTCTCCCCCGCCGTGCACCCTCCTTTCCTCCGCGGCAAATGCGTATGTGGTCCTCTTCTCCTTAACGCTGTACAGATCTGGCTAGCCCCACACCAATTTGGGCGTCTCAGGCTGTGGCTAGGGTTCGACGATGAGGTAGCGACTGTGGTGGCGGAGCTGGTTGCCAATGGGGTCACCGATGCCCCACGAAGGGGGAAGAGGAATAACACACTATGGTGGAGGAGATGGTCCGGACTTGGTGACATTGGTGCTCTCTGACCGTCTGTGCCCTTCAGCAATGAACTTTGACTCCAATTATCTACATGACTCATGCTTGATTTTTTTTTTGTTGCTAAAATGCAGAGGGGTGAGAACTAAAAGCAGTAGAAGTTCTCTATAAGTGAGACCTTACAAGTACCTTTCTTCAAGGGTTATTTTGTCATGTAGAGAAGTGAAGGTGTAATGTAGTGGCCTATCTTGTATATATGATGTTTTTGGTACAATGGAATGTTTTGTTATGATGCAATGCAAAAGTATATGTAAGAAATTATGGAGTGTTTGTTATGTAACTGTTGAGCAATAATCGATTAGATATTATCATATATGTTGCATATATAATATTCTCTGGAATTATTTCAATATATTTTTTAATTTGTGTAGTGAGCGGTGACAAATAACTATCTGTCGGCATACATTGCACATTTGGCCTCAGACTATCTGTTGGCAATTCTTGTGTCTATCGGAAAAAGTGTGCATGGTAAAAGGATGCCTGTCGGGGAAAAAGGGCTGTCGGAAAATCTTCAATATCAAGGTCAGACTATCTATCAGAAAAGATATTCCTGTTGGGAAAGACTTTTGCCGGCAGGACTTACAGCCTTAGCTGATTTTTGTCGAAAAAACTTTTGCTGACAAATAGTTCGTCACCGAAGGTGGCATTTGCCGACAGACAGTCTGTCCTTGAAATTGGGTCATGGTGCAGTGTCTCCAGTGCACTAGGGAAGGAAATCACTCCAGGCTTGACCTTACAACAAATTAATTGAAGCTACTGTAACCCAAGAAGCAACCATCTCTGCTGATACGTGGGTCTCTCTCCTACGTAGATGCTAGCTACATCAACTGTCCACAGGGGAGCATTGGAGACGATGCTCACTATGATTTCTCAAACACTTCACATGTAGATTAGCATACCTTCCATAGTTGCTCCATAATTAACATCATCTAGTCGAGAGTCGAATCAAGCTAGACTCGTTTCATTTCTCGATAATTTGTCAAGCTAATATAGGTGTACACTGCTATAGCAAGATAGATATCTCTGATCGAATCATGCACTAGTAAGAATTAATTATGTACCGTGGAATTAACCCTACATTTGCCAGCTGCTACAGACTTTACAGTACACTACATATACATATTCCTTTGAATTCAAATATGTATACCATGGACATTATACGTACGTACACTCTTCAGCATTATGATTTGGTACCCGTATTAAAATAACTATGAATTACTATTGGATAACATATACATAGAAGCTGTACTCTCTCGAACGTACGTGCCACTCCGTATTTAGATTTGCACGTACGTACGGCCACTGCTGCATGCAACACAACCGATCGAGAACACTTAGCAGATCTCTCGCTATTTATATCTACTAGTATATGTACCCATATACTGTTATTGCAACAGTTAAGTTCATGAAAGTATGTACTTACGTACGTTTCATGCACCGTATATACACACGCAGTGCATGCACGGCATTTTAGATAGTGTACTGGAGTAATAATGGAAGTGTATAGTATATAAGTAGTATTAGACGCCAGTTAGGGTGCGTTTGCTTCGGGTTAAGATAACCAGGTTATCTAACCTTAACCCAGCGAGGCTAGTTTAACTCAAAATTTAGGTGTGGTAACCAACCTTGTTAATCTAAATTAATGTTTGGCTACATTCAGCGGTAGATCTAGGATTAAAATGTATCTCGGGAGGGACAGACCAATGATATTATCCGATAGCAAAGCAAGACATACAATGTAAACATCCTGGTTGAAATCATTAATACCTTCAGTTTCTTGCCGTGGTCATTCTGGACGTTGTGGTTGTGTATCTTCAACATCAACTTGCGCTCTGGGGCGCCGGCTACCGCAGCAACACAACTTGAACATCGTCAACTTGCGCTTCTCCGGCTACTGCAACGTTTTTGCTTGCACCAGTACTTGGGGTTGAGCCGGACGAACTCAACGCTAAAATAGCTCTTCAAATCTAGCAAATCCACCAATCACAAATCATAATCTATTCCATTTTCATCTAATTTCTTTAATTCCCCATGTTTAGTTATTTAAGTTACCTTTGTCTTTGCACTTAGATTTGGGGATTTGAGAAGTCACCTCCCGGGTCTTTGCTGCTGCGACCTGCACGCTGCGAGGTGCACACCCTGGCTGCCCGCCTTGCCTTGCCTGCTGCTGCCGCGTCCCATGGCCCAGCGCCTGTCGCCCAAGACCACGAGCTGCTGCACCTCCCACGCGTGTCGCCCCAGTGCCCCTCGCTGGCTCACCGATGCCACTAGCAGTGTTGTACGCCGCCTCGAGTCTTAAGGTTGATGCTACATGAGGGAGGAATTAGGATTAGAAACTAGAAATTGACTATGTGGGGCTGGGAGTCAAATTGACTTGGTGTGCTAGACCAAGTCTGCCTTCTTATGCGCTATGTTGATGTGGTAGTCCAAGAAGCCCAACACCTGAGCACCATGTTCTTCATCCTCCTTCGACACAGGTAGGTAGAGGCGCAGACCTACTGGTGGTAGGACATGGCGGAAGGGGAGGAGGGGGGAGGGGTCCAACGGGCGAGGGATCTCGGGTGACTGTCCAACCTCGCCAGAAGGGACGACCCCGCCCTTGGCTACGTTAGGTGGGTTAGTAGTAGAAAAATAGAACTTCATTGTGCTAAGTTACACTACTCGTAAAAGGTCTTCACAGACGGTTCAAAAACGTCATCACAGACGGTTTCGTGAGCCGTCTGAGTTTATAGGTCAGTAATAACATGAGACCATCATAGACGGTTTTTGAACCGTCTGTAATGCAGACTATCACAGATGATTATTAACTCAGAACCGTCTGTGATAGCTAATGTATCACAGACGGTTTGTAGATGAAACCGTCTGTGATATATATTCTCTATAAAGTCTCTAAGCAGTGGTTGTTTGTGTCTTTAAAACCGACTATATATTATCTGTAATCCCCTAGCCACTTTCGGGGGATCATGAGGAGGATGAGATAGCAGCCACGTGCAACTTCATCGAGCCTGCAAGTTCAAGAAACATGGTTGCCAGGAGAGTGCGTGGACATACAATTACCTGGATGTCGTCGATAGGTAATTGGACTTGACATCAAGAAATGGTTGGTTGCTGATACATGAAGCCACTTCCCAGTCGGAGTACCTGCGCATCCATGCCACATAGTGTCGGGACCCAAAAATACAATTCTGGACCCTCTGTGTATAATGCACTAGTTCAGGATCATGCTAGTGCACACAGTGACAACATAGATGAATATCGATCGACACAAGTCGAATAATAACATAAACGATTAATTTGAATAACAAATAATACTTTTGACCTGGTCGAGTTTATATTTATTAAACCACGCAGGGCTAACAGAGAATTAAATAATAGTGGAACAAAATAAACTCTAGCGGATTCCCATCAATTCGCCATAGGCACCCGACTGGATCACGATCCTAACGAGCAGCACCTTCGACGAACTCCCACTACTACAGAAAACGTTATCACAGACGGTTCGGAACCGTCATCACAGACGGTTCGGCACCGTCTGTATTTTTGTACGTCTATGATAACTGGCGGTTATCACAGACGGTTAAAAAACCGTCTGCGATAAGTAACAACACAGACGGTTCTAATGAACAACCGTCTGTAATATCCACATATCACAGACGGTTATAATTACCAACCGTCTGTAATATCCATATATCACAGACGGTTATAGTTACCAACCGTTTGTAATATCCATCTATCACAGACGATTCATAATTCTCACCGTCTGTGATATATGGATATCACAGACGGTTCATAAATATCGCCGTCTGTGATAGATGGATATCACAGACGGTGCTAATTATGACCCGTCTGTGATATCCATATATCACAGACGGCGATATTTACGAACCGTCTGTAAAATCCATCTATCACGATTTGCGATAGTTATGAACCATGCGTGATAGCTCTTTCAGCATAACTAATTTAATTTTGATTTTCGGCTAGCCTTAGGAATTGCTAGCCATGCCCTCTGAAAACAAGCAGGCAGAAAATAGATACATTACAGATGAATCAATCATTGACACTCAAAGTGATCATTTAACTCAAAATCAATTCGACACGAATATGTATCAAATATTGTCGCTAGAGTTACAATTAAATTACAACTATTCAAAGTGAATTACATTAATGAATCATTCAAGGTCGTTCAGCGGTGTTGGAGTAGTGAAACTCTCCGTTGGCGCTAATGATATCCGTCATGATGAAGGTGTAGAGCTTCCCTCGAACATCCGAGATCTCTCTCTTAACAAGTGAATCTAAATCTATATTGAAGATATGTAGCTAGCAAGAGTGAAGTAGTAAGCATATATATTTAAATTTATAATTAGGAAATAATTATTGCGAGATTGACCAACCTCGGGATCCTGCAACTTAGCACTCATGAGAATTTGCATATGATGGCAAACGTAGAATGCACATTCTTTTGCTTTTTGCTGGCAACACTGCAAAAATAGAATTACATATATAGGTATAGTCAGTTCGAGACGCATTATTACGAAGTATGATAGAATTATTGTGTTGTAGCACGTACCGAAAATCGCGTCTTGTGATTAAATGTGGCGTTCGTTCCCTTGTATAGCCCTCCCTCGGCAATATAGGAGATGAACGACCTACATGTTTCCAAAAAGTTAACCTCGCCATTTCAAGCGAAGGAAGACTACAATAGAGTTATGTATGGAGGAAATAAGCACACACATCAGTACTCCTTGCACAAGGGTGAAGTCGTGGCTTTTTTGATTAGGAATCAAGGTATAGTACCTGGTTCCTCTTTGGTATAATGACTAAAAGGATCGATGGTGCCTACTCATGTATGTCGCTTGAGTCATTAAACCTAAGTTCGTCTTTGCGTATAAAATACAAATGAAATTTGTATAGCAAGTAGTGAAGCACTTACTTCTGGTTGTAGGGCACCATTATGTAGTCCTTGTAGTTTTGAGCAAGCAATCCCGTCGTTATGTATTTCTCGACGTAGGATGCGTCTGCCAAGATGGTTTGCTCAGAGACCATGTGTGGGTCAAGGAAACCCACCGATTCTTTCAATCGCCGGGCATTTTTAATCATGTATCTATACATAAGCAATGAGTTGTTATATTAATCGGTATTACGTGAATGTAGAACTTAATTGTACACACTTACAGTGTCCAACATTGTATAAGTGAGGTATCGAGGGCTTTGAGGTTGAATAGGTCGAATAAGTCGTCGAAGCCCACGACGAAGGGGGCCGGCTCGTGGAGGAAATACTCCTCCGTGTATCTAACGGTGATTCCATCAGCGCACCCTTTCTCTTTGGTCTTGTGCAAGTACCAGGTATGCAAACTCTGACAACCTAATCCAGCGTAGGCCAATACTGTGGTGGTCGCCAACGGACTTCGAAGAGTATTTCTTAGGGTTAGGAGGCGAAGCGCCTTAATGTTCTTCGATTTCGATTTGTCTGAACGACTTGCCGCTCGCGTCCTCCGTGAGACGACTCGTGATAGTTCATTAAACTAACTATTTTTTCCGAAGCCATGCCCTCGAAAACAAGAAAGCGGTCGCACGCTTTTTCAAGTTCGTTCGGTGTCTTCCGCTTTTCTTGTTCCTTCGATGTCTTCTCCACGGAACCGATGAGGCGTGGCTTCGAGGCGAAGGTTGAGGTGTAGTCATGGAGGGTCCGTTGGAGAGGAATGGTCGTGTTGAGATCGCGGCCTTCTTTGGGTCGGGACGATGTCCTTCTTGGGCCATCGGATAAAAGCGTACCCGGCATCCCCTAGTGTTGTGATCTCTTCGTTGGGCGAATGTCCAGCCGGGACGGCCATGAAATGTTCATGTACCATGTCCACCTCCACCTGGGCGTAACCTGCGCCACTGGACACCGCTTTGCATCGCTTCTGGTATGGATGCACCATCTCCTTGCTCACAATAGAAATGGACCCAACTAACCTCACTCGAGCTTGCGGGCCGTCGTAATTGGACATCGTCATGTCCAGAATTATGCGTGGGCGCGACGCTACTCCGATGTCGGCGGGGTGCTCCCAAATTAACGAGGCGGCTTATGCATCTGCTGGGTGAGGAGTTGATTCAATTGATCTCGCAATCTTTGCCGCCACTTTCCTTCAAAATGTTGGTCATCCGTATGAACCGGTCCTCACGCTTCGCCTTATATCTCTTCCTACTCACATGCGTGCGGTAGTCGATCGCGAATCCATGACTCCATGGTACGGTAACCCCAAGACCTCGCGTGCGACCAGGTGTTCCTTGTTTCCCGAGGCCGTAGAGTATATCCTTCTCCTGTCTACATGGAAGGAGCCTTGGGAAGTTTGGGCGGACAATTCACGCGCAAGAAGTCATCATGTTATTATAGACACTATGAAGTTATATATGGAGTTATTAATTAGGTAGTTCGACATACTTGCAAGCGTTGAGACACTTCCTCGTCTGTCGGGTTTGTGAAAGAGATGCTTCCGAGACGAGACTTTTGCCTCGCTTTTAACGGGCTAGGAACGCGGGTGCGTGACATCGAAGCGCGTTGTCCTCGCGCCGCCCATTCATCATATTTTCCTGCGTATCCGTGATGCAAGTGCGTGCGGATGAGTGTTTCGTGTCCGAGAGCTTTGTGTGCCGCACTTTGCTCGTTAAATTCGCATCGTCTTCATAGCAACAAAGGTGTCCCATGTTTCTGCATCAAGAATCCGTACTTGCGAAGGCGTCGACCGTGTTCACGTGCCGTGACAAGAATACTCTTGAATGACCTTCACGATTTATCGATCGTGAGCATCGTCGTCCGTTCCACGCGTGCCATATGCCTTCGGGATAGTGAACTTTTGTAATAGTTCGTCCACGGCAGCGCCTCTCGCTTCTTTAAGTCGAGATCCTTCCATCTTGGTGTGGTGACGGGGACCCGTTTCTTGCAAGTATCCCGCACATGGTCCGAATCTCGCGTGAGCTCTTGGGGCCTTGAGAGGGACCCCAAACTCACTAACCTCCATGATGACCGGTCGGCCCACAGCATCTTCGATTCTCCTCTGCCATCTCGCTTTCGTGTCATTGTCGTCTGCGGCGTCGGCGGCGGGAAGATGGTGCCTCTGCAATCTGCGGCGTCGGCGACGGCGGGGAAGATGGTGCCTCTGCCATCTCGCTTACTTGCTATCTATATAATTAGTTTGAGATATATTACTACCCAGGCCAGGGCCGAGGGTTAAGCACACCGAAGAAAACAAACCGTGTATGTGAAAAATCTATTTTGGATGTGGAGATCAGCTATAGCTCAAAGTATGTGAAAACACGACAAATATATATGGTGCCATCAATATCTATATATACCAAATTAATTCCAGCAATAATTAATGACATCCCAGCATAATTCAACCAGAGTTTAAATGACCAAAATAATATGAAATCATGAAATTCTACCATGTCATCTAAACACGAAGAATATGCTTATCATAAATATCAAGAAACACCATAAATCAGCATAAAGCTCAAATTCTTGCAAAACACAGAGATGGTTGATCAAAAACAACTAGCACAAAGTGTATATATATGCAAAGAGACGAGCACGTTAAGAGGCTATCACGAGGTAGAGTCATCGATGCCGAGTCGGGGCAGTGGCGCGAGCGCGCCGCAGGTCGGGCGCGTGCAGATCGAGGTCGGGGCGCCGAGGTCGAGCGCGCGCGCGCGGTCGAGCGCGACGAGTCTGAGGCGGCGGAACGGAGCCCTAGAGGAGGCAAAGGAGCGCGCGATAGCTCGATGGTGCGGGAGAGGAAGGGCGAGTGAGGAAAACTAGCGGTTCCACCTTATAAGAGGCTATCACAGACGGTTCTTTACTAAAATCGTCTTTGATAAGTAATCATAGACGGTTCTATCTAATAACCGTCAGGTCACGAACAATTTGTGTATTAAATGCGTGATTAGCTTTATCACTTACCTATTGGTTTTGTCGAGATATCACGACGGTTATCAAATAGAACCGCTCGAGATAATCTCATATCACGAGACGGTTCTATATTAGAATCATGCGTGATTCATTATCACATCTGTTATATTATAGAACCGTGCGTGATAGATCGAACAATTATCAATTACAATGAACACAGTGACAAGTATATATGAATTACAATGAACATCCACATTCACATCAATATCAAAATATATGAGAGATGACAAAACACAGTGACAAGTATATATGAAGACAAGCTCATAACACATTTTACTTCAAAAACCAATTGTCTGTTCGATGAACGTCCACATTGATATCAATATCAAAATATATGAGAGATTACAAGTCCATAACACATGATGTTATAGAATAAATTAATTACAATGGATTAAATTCTTAATTAAAATATAGCCCTTCATGATGATCGGCGCGCATATAGCTAGCTTCCTCACTGGGTTCTTCGTCGAGCACGATGCCATCTCCAAAAGGAGGCAACTCGTCAAATTGATTGTATTCTTCCTCGTCCACTACATTCTCAACTCCGACAATCCTTCTTTTTCCATGAAGAACTACGTGGCGTTTCTTATTTGCCGGGTCGGTTACATAGAATACTTGAACAACTTGATTAGCGATGCGAATGGTTCGTCTTTGTATCCGACACGTTCAAGGTCCACGGTAGTGACGCCGCGTGCCATCAACCTTCACTGTGGGAGATGGACCCAACGACACCAAAATAGGGCGATCTTGAAAAGCACGTGAGTCGAGCTCCCATATCTCCTCTATTTGCCCATAGTCCGAGCTCCTCACCATACATCCAGATCTGAATGCATCTATCACGGACACCATTGTTACGGTGTGCTCTTCCTATCTGAGCCATCGTATAAAATGTGTACCCATTTATGTCATATCCTTGCCATGTGACAATTGTAAATTGTGGCCTTGTGCCAACCATAGCAATATATCATCACTTGATGACCTCCCAGTGATTCGCACCTTTAACCATCCGTTGAACCGATCATTGTGCTCTCATGATCCAAACCTCCGGCCGGTTTGGATTACTTGGCGCACCATGTCTTTGTGCTCGTCGATGTACGGGGACACTTCGTCATGTGTTGCAAGACCATGAAATGGGCTTGGCGTATGTATCCAGATCGGGAGTGATTGATTTCCTTCCGATGGTCCGATACCATCAAGTCTCCCCTCATGGCGAGATAGAGGCACACCTATCGGATCCACGAGCCATATAGTCGACGCAGAACTCAATGACCTCTTCCGTTGCATAACCTTCGATGATCGCCCTCGGGTCGAGATTGATTCCGTCACGTAGGACTTGAGAATTCCCATGTACCTCTCGAGCGGGTACATATAACGTAGGAACACAGGGGCGCATATCTTTATCTCTTTCACAAGGTGAACAATGAGATGGACCATGATATCGAAAAATGACGGAGGAAATACATCTCAAGATGACATAGAGTCGTCACCACCTCGGCACCAGAGCATCTAGTCCTTGAGGATCGATGACCTTACGAGCAATTGAGTTGAAGAAATAACACACCTCAAGATTGCTACTCGGACCTTGTTCGGCAAGATACTCCTAATTGCAACAGAAGCATTTGTGTCATCAAGACATGACAATCATGCGACTTCATACCAATTAATTTCAAATCTTACATAGAAACAAGTTTCTTAATGTTAGCGAGTTCAGCACGTTCATATCTCTCGCCTTGGGCAGAGTGTAGCAAGGCGGGGGAGGTACGTTCGTCTATGACGATCTCTTGCGGTGCTAACTCGGTCCTTATGTTCATATCGACCAAGTCTCTCCGTGCGTTAACACCATCCTTTGTTTTGCCACTCATGTTCGAAGAGACCAATCAAGCTATCACATACATTCTTCTCCACATGCATGACGTCGATGGCTCCCAATAAGGCAAGTCCCAAAAATTGACCGCTTCTTCTAGATGTTCTTCTCGACGGGTTCTTAATTGACGTCCCTTCCCAAGCACAATATCGATATCATAACCATATCATAGACATCTTTCCCTCTAAAAGCCCTTGGGCTGAACCGTCCTCCTTATTTCCGTCGAATTGTTTCTTCATCTTCGGTATGGGTGACTCACGAAGGAACCTACGGTGGCGCGTATACACGCTTTTGCGTGAGTTGTTTAGCCATATACTCTGTAGCATCTAAGCGATGCGGACAAGATTTGGCTCCTTTTGTATCGGCCCGACAGAGTTACCTGGCGGGAAAATCATTGATGGTGCGAGAACAACATGGCGTGTAAAGTGAAGTTCTCGTTTGTACACATCCCATACACAGCACCCTTCGTTCCACGGTGTCACAAGATCTTCCGGCAATGGTGCTAGGTACACATCAATATCATTCCCAGATGTCAACCTTGTATATTCTTCTTGGGTCCCGGTTCCTAGTTAAACACGTAAATGGGGTAGAGGCATGGTCGTGTCGAGATGGTTGGGGTGGAGTCATCAAAGGTTGAGTTGTCTCCTCCCTTTCTCCTCTCCTTCTCCCTCCCTTTCTCCTCTCCTTCTCCTCCCCTCTCTCTCCGGCGTAGTGGGTTTTTATCCGGTGGCGGCTCAAATGGGAATGGGCGGGGTATCACGAGCGGTTCAAAATATGAGCTATGCGATAGTCCTTTATAAATAAAACTTATTTCATGGGTGCTCTTTATCAACCGTCGTGATACGGCGATTATCTTTATGTATAAAGCGTCTATTAATAAACCGACACGAGCGGTTCCCCTGCAGCTATATAAACCGTGCGTGATAGCGTAAGAACCGTGTTTTGTAGTAGTGCATGGAGGGTCTGTTGGTCGCCATGGAGAGTCAAACTGTCGAGATGGTTGGGGTGGAGTCATCAAAGGTTGAGGCGGCTAGGTCCAAGCGATGTCCTTCTTGGGCCATAAAACGTACACGACACCCCTAGTGTTCGATGTAAATCGTTGGCGAATCTCGGTGGACGGCCTTAAAATTGTCATGTACCATGTCCACCTGGACCCTGGCGTAACCCTGCGTCACCAGGGCACCGTGCTGCACTATCCCTTCCATGCATGGATACGCCACCCTACGCCCAGCCTCAATAGACATCCCAACCATCCTCACTTGGAGCGTGCAATGCGTCGGCTCCTACAAAATGATACACAATTAGCTAAGGCGTCCTATAGGTCTATCTTTGGAGCATTCCAGAGATGTACATTACCTTGGTATCGTCGATAGGTAATTGGACATCATCATGTTCATAATTTTGCGTGGGCGCAACGCCACTCCGATGTTGAGGAGGACTGCTCCCAAAACAACGGGCGGCTTATGCATCGTTGAGGAGTAGGAGTTGATTCACTTGGTCCTACAATCTTGCTATCTTTTCTTCAAATTTTGCAAGAAGCACCGTTCTCTTCCTTCAAATTTTGTAGTAAGCACATGTTCCAACTCGTGTCGTACTCGCCTTGGATCTCTTCCTGCTCCTATACGTGCGATGAGTCGATGCAGGGAATGCATCCCTCCAACATACGTTAACCCCTTTGTCTCGTGTGCGACCCGGGTGCTCCTTGTTTCCCAGAGCTATAGATAGTATATCCTTCTCCCTGTCTGCTTGAAAGGAGCCTTCGGAACATGCGGAACTCAATTCTTGCTACAAGAGGTCATCATGTTATTATAGACATTATGAAGTTATGGACTTATTAACATCTAGGTAGTTCGAAGACATATTTACCACACGGTTGGCCACATCCCAGTCTGCCGGGTTTGTGAAAGAGATTTCGCCCGAAGACGTGACTGATGCCCTCGCTCTTAACCAAGAGAGAGCGCGCTCGTCTGTGATATCAGCAAATAGCCTTGTTTCGTTCTCGTCCTCCGCCGCCCATTGCGCGGTTTTACCCGCGTACCCAGCGGTGCCGAGTTTGTGGGGTGAGTGTTCGGTGTCCGAGAGCCTTGTGCGTCGCACTTTTCTCAAGAAATTCGGGCGTCGTCTTTATTTGCACAAAGGCATCCCATATATCCCGCGACAAGAATTTATACGCCGTGAAGGGTGTTCGACCCGTGTTCACGTACTTTGTGACAAGCACGCTCTTGAAAGTCCTCCACGCCTTTCCGATCGAGAGAAACGCCTGTCGTTCCACGCGCGCTAGGTCTGCGGCTGGGAAAGTGAACGATTTTAAAACTTCGTCCCACAGCTCGCGTCTCCGAACATCCGACAGAGTGTCCCATGGGGACCCGTTCCCTTCTAAGTATCCCGCACATGGTCCGGAATCTCGCTGCTGCTTTAGGGGGACTCACAGGGATCCCATTGGCATTGACCTCCGTGACAGTCATTAGGCCTGGAGGAATTTTCGATGTTCCTCTGTCATCTCGCGTACGTACCACTTTCCTCGGAGATCCAAACGCATTCGGCGACGTCGATGATGGCGGCGAAGACGGTGCGGATGCCATGTCGCCACTTGCTATCTATATATGCACGGCAATATGCGTAAGCTCTAATCGACTGATTCAAGCGATTTACTCAACTTAACCGAAAATGATGCACAAACGTAATATATAAAGAAGGATTGATGGTAGTTTGTGCTCGTAAGGAGAGTTACAAAGAACAAGTCTTTGCCATCTCAATCCTATTGTCTATACTCTTCATTAAATGAATATGATAGTATAAATTCAAACTATGAGCTCTAAACAATACTTTGCTTAATCACAAATGATCTCAATCATTACGAAAATGATCTTAACTATCACATTCAATCTCAGTATAAGACAAAAGTTCATCACAGAGCGAACCAGAACAAAGCCCACTGATCAATTTGCAATATCTTTAGTACTAGATTCAGTTCACATATTATCAAAGACTATCAAAGTCACATCACAGACGGTTCGTCAATACAATAGAGCTCAAGAATCAACTAACCATCACATTCAATCTCAGTATAAGACAAAGTTCATCACAGAGCATGTCAACAAAGCCCACTGATCAATTTGCAATATCTTTAGTACTAGATTCAGTTCACATATTATCTTTAGGAATACTCACAGAGAGGATGCCGCACAACAACTCACGGTGCAAGGAGGAGGCCGGTGCAGGGGAGGAGGCCGACGCGGGGAGGAGGGAGGCACGGGGAGGAGGCCGACACGAGGAGGAGGATGGCGCGGGGAGGAGGACGGCGCGGGGAGGAGGCCGGTGCAGAGGGAGGAGGCCGACACGGGGAGGAGGCCACGCGTCGAGGCGGAGGCAGCGTCGTCGATGAAGGGTCGGCGGCGTCGGGTCTTACGGCCGGGGAGGTGAGCGGGTGAACCCTAGAGGAGCCAAGAGAGCGCGCGAGAGCCTAAGGAGCGCGGGAGAGGAAGTGACGAGTAAAGAGCAAAACCCTAGCGGTGCGCCTTTTTATAAAAAGGATATCACAGACGGCTCTATTAAAGCACCGTCTGTGATAAGATATCACAGACGGTTCCATTAAATAACCGTCTGTGATATTGAGGATATCACAGACGGTTCTTTAATGTAACCATCTGTGATATTGAGGATATCACAGACGGTTCTTTAATGGAACCGTCTGTGATATTGAGGATATCACAGACGGTGCTTCAATAGAGCCGTCTGTGATATGGTAATATAACAGACGGTTATTTAATAGAACCATCTGTGATATCTTATCACAGACGGATCCATCATAGAGCTATCTGTGCTATGGCTCTCATTCCCTTCATCTCCCGCGCGAGTGTCTCTTCGTCTCCTGCTCCAGCTTTACTACTTCTTTTATATAAATAGACAACCCTTAACAAAGGGATTTCTCACGAACCTCCTTGATCATCCCCTCTCTCTCCACAAATTCCAAATGGCTTCCTCTCTCGTCCCGGCTGTACTGGCCTACACTTTGGTTGTGTACTCGCACCTCTCTGGTCGCAACCTGGCCCAAGCTGCGAACAAGGCGTCCGTTCGCAATGCAATCCGTTGTAGACCCTCCCATCTACCGGAGACCATAACGGCGATCATCGGTCGATTGGAGCTCCTCCTCCAACAAACCGTCAGCAAGGCTCTCCAAAGATCCGCGAGTAAACCTCGTCGTGGAGATTGTCCTATAGATCTATTTGGTCCGCACCGAGGATGCAGCCCAGAGAGTCGAGGACGACCTCGACATTGCAGGAGAGCGGGTCCGCCTAGCCGAGACTGTGGAGACCAGGATTGATGGCCTCTGGGCTATATGGGACTTGATTACGGAGTCCGAACATCTACAAGAGGAAATTGAGCGTGCAAGGTCACAAGTGGAGGCATTTGGTGAGACAGTCGCTGATCCCGCCCCCACTGAAGCCGACGAGAAGGCGTACGAAGATTTGAAGACTAAAATAGGATCGCTCATCCTTTTTTATCATCTGTGATGTAAAAACGATAAGGCCAGTCTATTGTCGGTGATGTAAAACAATATGGTTTTTTATCGTCTGTGATGATATGATCTTTTTTATCATCTATTTATTACTGGGCAATTCATTTTGTTAATTATTTGCGTATATACATGCTCCGTACGCTATCAAAGACGGTTGAATGAAGAACCATCTGTGATAATATCCTCATCACAGACGGTTCCTCTCACTCACCATATGGGTTGAACTTATACAGACGGCTCCATGTGGAACCATCTGTGATATCCTCCATATCACAGACGGTTAATAAGGAGAACCGTCTGTGATATACTCACATCACAGACGGTTTGTGAATAGAACCGTCTGTGATGTGAGTATATCAAAGACGGTTCTCCTTACTAACCGCTCGTGATATGGAGGATATCACGACGGTTCCACATGGAGCCGTCAGATAAGTTCAACACGACGATTAGTGAGAGGAACCGTCATGATATACTCATATCACGCACGGTTGGGAATAAGAACCGCTCGTGATATGCCACCCTATAAATATAAAGACCCGAGCAGACCCCCGCCTCTAGCGCCCGATCTCTTCTTTGGAATAGAGGGGCTTGAGAAGCTTTGCTCTGTGTTGGCTGTAGGAGGCTTGTTTATTTCGCTAGCCTTGTTCGTGGTTGTGGGTTGCCCTAGCAACTTATGGCTATTTGGCTTGCATGCTTGCTTTGTGAGGCTTGGCTTTGGTGGTAGCTCTCGTTTGGGTGTTGTGAATGAGTGTTTTGTTTGGTGTGGGTGTTTTGTGAGTGGGATAAGCTTATGGGGAGGTGCATTTGATTGTGGCTCTTTTCTTGCCCTGCTCATTTAAGTCTCACATTGCACCGTGGCTCAAGGAGAAGGACGATGGGAATCTCGCGAGATATTAGGAATTTTCGCCGTGAGCTCCGAGGTAACGATCTTTAACTCTTTATATTTGCTCTAGGTTTATCTTTAATCAATTTTAGTGTATTTGGTTAATAGGAGGAGTAACGTGTTTGCAGTTTATTAATATAATTTAACACTACTAATTGTTACGTGTGTAGCGTAGATGGACCGAAACTGGATGTACGGTGCGAACCGTGTGAGTGAAGAGTACATTAATGGCGTGATTGCTTTTAAAAGAGCTGCGGAGCAGGATATGCTGAATAAGGGGATAGAATTTATGTACTATCCATGCATTGATTACGGTAATTTGAAGATTTTTAACAACCCGGCGTAGATCGTAGGGCACTTGATTCGAAGGGTTTCATAAAAGGGTATACATGTTGGACCAGTCACGGTGAAGAGCAGATTATACAGGAAGTTAATAATGATGACATCGCCGAGGAAGTTAATAATGATGACATCGCCGAGGAAGTCAACGATATGCCGGATGTGGACTGTGTTTTTGATGACGATAGGTCGTACGATGACAATCTGGATCAGATGCTACGCGATGTAGAAGGAAACTACAGTGAGAGAGAGTTTTGTAAATTCGAGAGCTTAATGGAGGACTCGGGGAAACATTTGTTCCCTAGCTGCAAGCTGGAATACACAAGGTTGTCAACCGTACTTGAACTGCTGAAATTGAAGGCGAGCAATGGTTGGTCCGACAAGAGTTTCACGGCGTTGTTAGGTCTCCTAGCGGACATTCTTCCGGAGGGAAACGTGTTGCCCAACACCACCTACCAAGCCAAGAAGGTTCTTTGTCCATTGGGAATGGAAGTAGAAAGAATACATGGATGTCCGAACGATTGTATCCTGTATCGTAAAGAGTATGCAGACTTGCATGTATGTCCCGTGTGCAAAGCATCCCGATACAAGCGTAAGAATACTGCTAAGGTGAAGCAAGGACCTCATGCTAAGGTGTTGTGATATCTGCCTGTGATGCCACGTTTGAAGCGTTTATTTGCGAACCGAAAGGAGGCAAGATTGCTGCGTTGGCACTCGGAGAAGCGTAAGAAAGATGGAAAACTAAGACACCCTGCTGATTCTGCCCAGTGGAGAAACTTCGATCGGACCTTCAAAGAGTTCGGTGCGGAACCGAGGAACATAAGGTTATGGTTGAGTATAGATGGAATGAATCCTTTTGGTAACATGAGCAGCCGACATAGCACCTGGCCCGTGAATCTATGTATGTACAACCTTCCTCCTTGGCTGTGTATGAAGCGGAAGTACATTTTGATGTCACTACTTATCCAAGGGCCGAAGCAACCTGGGAACGATATTGATGTGTACCTAGCACCATTACTAGATGATCTTGTGACACTGTGGAACGAAGGGGTACAAGTATGGGATGCGTACAAACGAGAGAACTTCTCTTTACGCGCCATGTTGTTCTAAACTATCAATGATTTTCCTGCCCTTGGTAACTTTGTCGGCCTTGATGCGAAAGGAGCCAAAGCTGTCTCGCACCGCTAGATGCTACGGAGAGTGTATGGTGAACAACTCGCGTAAAGCTGTATATATGCGTCACCGTAGGTTTCTTCGAGAGTCACCCATACCGCAAGATGAAGAAACAATTCGACGGAAATAAGGAGGACAGATTAAGCCCAAGGGCTTTTAGAGGAAAGAGGTCTATGATATGGTTAAGGATATTGATGTTGTGCTTGGGAAGGGCGTAAATTAAAACCCGTCGAGAAGAACATCCGAAGAAGCGGTCAATTTTTGGACTTGCCTTATTGGGAGCACTTAGAAGTTCACATCGCATCGGCGTCATGCACGTGGAGAAGAATGTATGTGAAAGCTTGATTGGTCTCTTACTGAACATTAGTGGCAAAACAAAGGATGGTGTTAACGCACGACGTGACTTGGTTGATATGAACATAAGGACCGAGTTAGCACCGAAAGAGACCGATGAAGGACGAACATACCTTCCACCAGCTTGCTACACTATGTCCAAAGCCGAGAGAAATGAATTGCTGCGTGTACGTACTCAAAACCGTGAGACGAAGAGCGATGGGAGGAGTTTAATCTTCGGTGAATTATTCCGTCTTATAAAGAATTAGGAGTAACTGGCATGTGAGACGAAGAGATGCATGTATCGTTGGCGTGTGAGACGAAGAGACGGTTCTGCGTTGGTGAGATGAAGAGACACATCGCGCGGGAGACGAAGAGGTAGGAAAGAAATATCACAGACGGTTCTATCTTGGAACCGTCTTTGATAATACTATCACAGACGGTTATTTAATATAGCCGTCTGTGATACTAGTGTATTACAGACAGTTCTAAAATTGAACCGTCTGTGATACTTCACAGACAGTTTTATTTCCAAACTGTCTGTGATAAGGCGTACTCATCACAGACGGTTGATATTACTAACCGTCTGTGATGAGGCGCGTATCATAGACGATTCCAAATGGAACCGTCTGTATAAGTTCAACACAGACGGCTCCTTTGGAACCGTCTGTAATGAGGTGTATGGTATGGCCTGTTTTGTAGTAGTGTCCTCAAAAGCAGGCGATGACTCATCCACTTCTGTTGATTTGATTTAGCAAGTATGAGTACACAACCATACTCGCAAGACATACCACAGAATGTAATGTATAGATGCAGGCTTATTCTGAAGGAAATGGCTTCTGTGATTCTTTTGCATAAAAGCAACATTTGCAATTGAATACAAGTAATGGATTAAAATGTAATTCAAAACAAATAGACAATAACAATTTAACAGTTGTTTTCATAAAGACGCAAAACTAATTAGATTAATTCACACAGCCATATGATTTAGATCACATAGCTGTCCCTTCCCAAAGTTTTATGAAAACTACCCCTTGTGTGAAATCTCTGAGCATGTTCATGACCGCGGACGTGGCTATTCGAATAGATTGATTAACACTCTGCAAAGGTTGTACACTTTACCCACATGATACAATCAGTGTAGCTAGCACTAATCATAACAAAACGTTTGAAAACTTTGTCTCAAACATTTGACACTCCCGGTGTGCTTAACTGCCAGACAGCCCCACACATGAAGCCAGTTCGACACACACCGTTGGACAGGGACATGGTGAACTGCCCCGTGATGCGATTACCTGGTAGTACACACATCCACCCATGCAACACATTCTAACCTACTACCTAAGTAATCAATGCCAAGAATCCATAACTTACTAAGTTAGGCCCGTCACATCAGGCATGTGGTTGTACAGTAAGAGGCTCAGTTCAATAGCGCACAAAGTTAAGTCCTTAATTGACAAAGGCAAGACTTCCAAAATTCTAGCTATGTCACATAGGTTAAATCCCATGCACACAGCTCCACCATAACAAAACACAGTACCACTTGCCTTTGTCTAAATATTTTTCCACCCGGTTGGTTAAGTGTAACATATGCCATTCACGAGTAATAGCACACAGTACACACAATTTTATCACATAATTCCATAATTACTTAGTCAGGTTTATAATTGCAACTCATATGAGATGATGACTCGTGGCATGGCTCGGCAATCTAATCCTATCTAACCAACCCACGTTGCTGCAATAGTATTACCAACTAGTAATGAACCAATCTAGGGTCAAAAAAGATTATGATATAACAATAGACAAGGTGGATTTAACAAGTTGGATTAATAGCTAAACCCAAAAGCATTTAAATAAATACTTAAAATAGAATTCAATACTTTGAAACAAAGTACTTTTGAAAACTAGGATTCAACATGATCAAAGGTATGACTTGCCTTGAAATAGATCTAGGTACTGGTCTTGGCCTTGGTGAACTCCTTCTCCAAAATCTTCCAAGTATCAACGTCTACTCGCAAACGAAGAAAATAAACAAAAATAAATAAAACAAAGAATAAAACCAACTCCAAAAATTAAATAAAAATCTCAGATAAATAGATCTCAAATTTAGATGAATTTAGAAATTTGAATGGGCTCGATCGGAGTTCGGATGCAAAAAAAAATATGGGCTTTGGAAGTTTGAATCTAAAGAAAACATGCTAAAAAGGATTTTCTGGAATTTTCGAATTAATCTTCAACGGAAAAATTGGATTATGACGCATGCTGATGTCACTAGGGTTTTTGGCCGAAAATAATATAAAGGAAATGAATTTATCAGGTGGGACCCACTGGCATAGAGATGGGTTCATGGTGGAACGAGTTCATGGACTATGGGCTCAAGTTGGACTTTTGGTCTACCACATGGCCATGACATACAAGCAAAGATGGTTGAGGTGGCACTTGGTGGCACACGAGGTGGCTTCCACGTCAGCTGGGAGAGGACAACGAAGAAGAAGCAGGGGGGCATCCATGGCTGGCGACTTGGAGCTTAGCGTCGACGGCGACTAGTGGCGAGACAACTCCGGTGAAGATGTGAGGAACACACTAGAGGTGATGATTCGGCAGGGGCAGCAATGGCTCACCAGCGGCAACAACTTGGGCGGTTAGGTGCTCACGGCTCACGGCTCACGGCTCACGGAGGAATTGGCGATTCGACGATGCCCGAAGGAATTGAAGAGGAGCACCACGAAGCTCGCATTGATGCGAATCTAGTGGAGGTGGAAGCACGACCGGAGATGGTCCGACGGCGAAGAAATCCAGTGAAGAACCCGAGCGGTGGCCGGTGGCTTCTCGGTGAAATTCGACCAAACGAAGAGCAGATCCGAGGCAGCGCTTTAGGGTTTCGGAAGAGGGAAGTGGGGCGCAGGAAAAGGCATAGAGGGGCGGCCTTATAAAGCACCGAACAGGAGGAATTTGAGTTGAAGCCGGCACAGTTTGCATTGAACTCGGACATGACTCAGTGGAGTCCTGGAAGAAGACGACATGACATGGCATGTGGCCCCACAGGCAGTGAAACGAGAGGAAAGGAAAGCACGGGTTGGCTTCAGATGTGCACAGAGAAAAGAAAGTGGCAGCCTGGGCTTCGACCGAGAAAAGGAAAGCGCAAATGAACCGGGCCGGCAAAGGAAATGCGAACTGGGCTACACTCGTGCGAAGATGGGCCAGAAGGCGGGCCACGTGCGGAAAAGGAAACTGGGCTAGAAAGAATTTGGCCCAAAGCTTTTATCTGAGATTTAAATAGATTTTCTTTTTTAGAAAAATACCAGAAATTCCAAAAAGGAAAATAGAAAATAGCAAATAAACTTGGAAAATTTCTAGAAAATTCTAGAAAATATATCCAAGCTCATAGAACCCAAATAAAATTGTTTTGACAACTGTTCATGTTGGAATTATTCATATTAAATGATTTTGATACTAAAAGTCCAAGTTAAGCTTTTGGGATTAAATTTAAATAAAATCAAATGGTGAATTTTCTCCTACTAACTATTCAAACGATTTTTAAGACTTAGAAAATTGGGATGTTACATCATTCATCATCCACATCACAGAGCAAGGGGAGGGAAAGGGATAGAGAGTAAAGGGGAGTAGTTACCCCCAGTGCAACTGGCAAATCGACCACCGGCAGTAGCTCACCACATCCATCCCCTTCATGTATGCATAAGCAACAACAACCCACATCAGTAAACAAGTCAAACTCAAACCCAAAATCTAAAGCAACAGAGAATGGAGAGGTAGTTGAGGGAGGTCGAAGAGGGGAAGGCAGATCTGGCGATAGGGAGGTGGATTTGGCCGGGGACGTCGATTGGACTGGCAGCGGCGGCGTCACCGTAGTTGTGTCACAACGGTGACACTGCACAAGATTCTTATGATAAGAGTGTCTTGTGAAGTGAACCGTGGTGTCACAACCGGCGGCGTCAGGAAGAAGGGTGGCGTCGGGGGTCGGGGAGAAGGCGCAACTTGTGGGCAGCTGTCGGGAAGGAGGCTTTGGGTGATGGCGTCGAGGTCGGGGGCACTCGGGTGGGGAGGGGAACGGGCGAGAGTAAGGGCGCCGGGGAGTGACGAGTTAGGGCGCAAACCCTAGCGTGCTTCTATTAATAAAGGGATATCACAGACAATTCTATTATAGAACCGTCTGTGATATGGTCTTATATCACAAACGGTTCCATAATAGAATCGTCTGTGATAATATTCATACATACATGCAAATTCAGAAGTACATAGACATATTCACATATTAGTAAAGAATTATATATGAATATTTGCAAAAACTATGCTAAAACCGCTAATTTTACGGCAAGTAGTTCAATACCTTTGCAAAAGAACTTGGCATACTCGTGCATAATCTTGCAGTCATCGCTGCAGAAGATGACGTAGTCATCCCATCCTTCCATCATGCCGCAACCGGTTCTTGTGCATGGGTGGCTGTCCTCTAACAGCGCCCACACCCCGCCCAGTGG
Organism: Ampelocalamus luodianensis; assembly: GCA_036346255.1. Lineage (NCBI taxonomy): Eukaryota > Viridiplantae > Streptophyta > Magnoliopsida > Poales > Poaceae > Ampelocalamus > Ampelocalamus luodianensis. The sequence goes on from CM070633.1 coordinate 44,605,617, forward strand.
CCCGGCCATCTTCTTCCACACCGCCTCCTGGACCATGTCTGAAGTGCGCCTTTGCCACCGTCTACACTCCCAGTTGGTCCTCTTGGCTGTCTCACACCCACCGCCGACTGGCTCGCTCTCGACCTGGCTAATGTAGTGCTTCCCAACGTCGCGTGTCTCGCTGGCCGTATAAAGGAGGAGGCCGAGCACGTAGACCGCGCCCTTGTGGCTGACGACGACCACTCATTCAAGGAACACGAGGCCGCGCTGCATGTCTTGGGTTGCAAAGACAAGCGCAAGGCCGATAATGAAGCAGACCTTTGGGTTGCTAGCACTGGCCAGGTGGTTGACGACGGCGAGGTAGTGTTTGTTGTCTTGCCACTTCATCGCCTCCTCCCGCTCCAGCACCACGCGCCTCCCCACGGCGCGCTCTTTAGACACCTTGTATATGGCTTTACAACTAAAATTCAAGACGACATAATCTTAATACAAGAATTACTCCAAAGATAAAAATTAAAAGGACAAATTAAGGTCTTGTTACTAGCCAAATTTAGTTCAGAACTGGATATTGGACAAAAGACAAAATCAACACGAGATTATTTTGCGCCGTATCATCTGATAAGACTTTTCGGTTTTTCTCCTTTTATAGATTTTCAGAGGAATTACAATCAAGTTCTCTATCAGAACCTAAAACCAAAACGAACACCTGAAGCTTTTCGATAATTAACTAGGATATGATATGCTACAGTCATCTTCAGAAACTGACTCTGAACAAAAATATAACAGAATACTAACTCCTTCAGACCTACCAAAAATAAAAGAACAGAATACATACGTGGCTCGTAGGCTGCAGAGGTCAGCAATGGGCTAAGGAGAGCTCGCGGCCACGAGGCCGACGATGTGGACAATGACATCGTGAGGAAAAGCAACGGCGATCGCCGACCTCTTCTGTTTGGTCCTCGCTGTCATGCTCCGCGTGCTCACTATGGCATACGTATTCAATACCATGTGTGCTCACCATGGCGCACGATGATCATTCTTATAAAATATCGAAAAGACGCATCATAACGTCGACGCGCGAGACGAAGAGTAACATCGGCGCGTGAGACGAAGAGACACATCGCGCAGGAGCCGAAAGATTGAATTACCACAGATAGTTCTTATTAAAAACCGTCTGTGATGTCTGTAATCACAGACGGTTCTTATTAAAACCTAAGAACCGTCTGTGATGAGCCCTCCAGCTTCAGTTGTAAACATAGGAAAAGGAGTATTAATGGTATTTATGAAAAACAATTCCCGAAAAGATGGTTTGGTTACCAATGATTTATTATGAGCAGATTCTAATAAATCCTATCCATCGGACTTCCGCCTTTATTCGTTAATTTAATCTTGCCACAAGTTATTAAGCCTATAAATAACCATCGTAAGGGCAAAACTAAGAAAAAAATTACTCACAAACTTTTCATCTTTTCATACTTCTATTTCTTCTTAAAGTTCTCATCTCCAAACCCTTCTAGTAAAACAAAATTCACGGAACAAATTGACTTTTTGACCATCGTGCATGGAAAGAACAAAATCCATGGATGATCGATCGACTTCTTTAATTTAGGTAGTCGAAAAGTCAATTTGGTCTATGGATTTGAAGTCTTCAAGAAATTGGTAGAAGATCATATCCTTACGATCAGGTGAGCACTTCACTGTGTATGATGTGTAACTTTCGATCGATCAATCACGTGAAGTACTACTTCTGCATTCTTCTGTTGATCGGAAGTTACATGTCAAGACAATGAAGTTACACATAATACAAAATAAGGTGCCTACTAGATTACATATCTTTTGCTTTCTTCTGTTGGGGAAATCAGCTTCAATTCATTCACTTTAAAAGATCAATCCGACCCGATAAGGAGTGGTCGGAATCAGCTAATCAGTTATTTCTAATTACAGACGGTTCCAATAAATAACCGTCTGTGAATTTAGTAGTATCACAAATGGTTCTTGTTCAGAACTGTCCGTGATACTTCACAGATGGTCTTCAATATGAACCGTCTGTGATATTACCTCTTCACATACGGTTTTTAATGCAGGCAGTAACACAGACGGTCTCTAAACCAAAATCGTCTGTGATTGCATCTAATATAGATAGTTTTGGTCAACCGTCTATGATGAGCCGTCTAGTATTAGCCCTTTTGTAGTAGTGTTAGTTTATTCCACCAATTTGATGGGTTAACTTAATCATGGTTAGGAGGGCTAAAATGCTTTGATCTAGCTAAATTAATCCTTCCTAACCTAGCTAAGGGTGTTTAGAGGGTTAAACCTCTAACCCACCTCTTGGCTCTTAACCCCGAATCAAATGGACCCTAATTGTTTGCGATGCACAGTGACTAGCTAGCTAGAGACCGGTGTGAACCCATGCAGTGTAGTCTATTTATGTAAGTAAGTGTGTAGCTTCATGAATGTGTACATTGAGTAGTGATCATCGCTCACGTTTTTGCCATATTGGCACAAATTTGCCCTGTATTTGGTTGTATTGGCACAAATTTGCCCTGTATTTGTAAGAATAACTGTCTTTGCAGAATTTGCAAAAATGACGCTCCAGTGCACGGTCACTACCCCTGCCGCACGGGCGCCGTGCGACGGGGGCACTATAGCACGGCCTACTACACTACCACCGTGCGGCAGGCACTGTTACAATTTTTTCCATTTTCCTTTTAAAATTCATTTAAGTATACTATATTTAAAAAATTCTACCAAAAAAGTATACTTAAATGATTTTTTTTAAAAAGAAAAAAAGGCGCTCCACCGCACGGTGGTTGTGCAGCAGGGGACAAGTGTCGGCTCCGGATGACCTCCCGTACGGTGACCGTGCGGTGGAGCGTTATTTTTGCAAATTCCGCGCGAAGACGGTCATTCTTACAAATACGGAGCGAATTTGCATCAATACGGCCAAAATGTCCTCATCGCTATGAAGTATTTATATGAGTAGTATCTACTCCGTTCCCAAATACATGTCATTCTAGTTTTAAAATTTTGTTCGGATACATGTCATTCTACAATTCCGACTATATTTTTTACCATTTTTCCCTTTGCATACTCATCTCATTCATTATTCCCAATATCATTTATTATTATACACGGACTAGAGTAACACACAATCCAAGAGCAGAAAGTGAGCTGAAAAGAATTGAAGGGGAGTAATATACTAGTCTTTTGTATACATGTATTGATTGTAGCACAATCTTATAATGACATATACTGAGAGCATATACAATAGTCTGATGTCAGTTGTCTGTAAGACTTGTCACATAGGACATTAGATGTGTGGATGAGAGAGAGAGCATAGAGAATTGGGCCGTCTCTCATGTAGTAGTCGACTGTAATACGAGAAACAAAACATATTATATATAAAGGAGTTGTCTATAGATACATAAAAAAATCCATTGTATGAGTTGTCTTTAATGTTGTCTATAGATGATATAAAAATGTACTATAGACAACAGTTATCTATACCATTGTACATGCCTTCCTCAGATGTGTAGTTAGTATCATTTAATTATTGTGGAGACTATATATATTCTCTGCAATGCATGTGCGTATCTATAATTAAGTGACATGTGGATATATATGGTAGTAAATTAATCGCTGGTAAATAAAATTTGCTTGTGCAAATTAAACGAATAAACAGATCAGAAAAGAGCGCATCTTCGCCGAGGAAAATGAAAAATGAAAAACAGAAAAGAGCGCATCGATCGCATGCGGTTCAAATTAAACAGTACAGGCAAATTAAGGTGTGCGCCAGCAACTCAATTCTGCCAAATTTTGGCCTCCGGCCGACGTAGTCGCACTACACATTTCCAGTGTACGTTACTCTTTGCCGGTCACCAACAAAGAGGAATCAGGCCAGTTCCGAGCAAAACAATGGCCAAACAAATCATGCATTCCAAATAGGTTTTTATTTTCTGTAAATTCGACGAACGAGAAGCTTTATAGTTAATTTAAACAGATAACAACATGTGATTTTTTAGCCTAAATAGCTAGAAGCAGTACCGAACTGAAAGAACGATACAAAAGACGGAAAGGCCGTACGTTTAGGTTCATTTAGCTCACCATCGGACCGTTCAATTAGACCCAGCAGCTGGACGATTTTCCGTTATTGTAAGTCAATGGCTCAATAGAAGTAGGTAGAAGTGCCATCAACCAAATATATGCATGTACCTTTTTTTACACTATATATGCTCATAAATTAAAGTCATTACGTACGGTGCTGTTTACTTAAAGAAAGAAAAAGAAACATGCATTTTGCTGAGAACCTAGAAATAAATTAATTGCGGCAAGGTTTAAGACCGACATTGCATATTTGCATATATGCAACTAAAGTCAATCAGATTAGACCTAGAGTGCACGCGCGGGCGTGAACTATTGGAGCCACGTAGGAAACAAAATGTTTGCACTGTCATTGTGCTCCTAATTAATTAGAGAAATTTTATGTTACATTCTACTGTTAGTATATGGTAGTAGTATAAATTAAATCTAATAATTGATTTGCTAAGAATATAATAGATATTTCTTTATATTTATAATTTTTTATGAGGGTATTATAGACTTTTCCAACTACAGTTGAAAATATTACTTTTGTATCGTGAGATTCCTACATGGGCAATTACAATTCTAACCTATAGGTCCCCACATGGACAATTACAATTCTAACCTATAGGGATTCTGTACTCATACCGCTAGATATAGTATAACTAAATTCTAACTAATCTAAGTCAGATGATAAAAAAGAATGAATATCTCGTATTAAATTAAATGTAACATAAAGAGCTCCCTAGTTAACCACGGTAATGTTAACTGGTGGGGCATCCGGCGGCTGGGTTTTCTAGTTCCAGCTAATTAAAGGCTAGAGTCCGGTGGTTCCAACGTACCTGCAACTACATGTTGTGATGGTTGGTTAATTTTGCGAAATTTGATTGTAAATATCCGTTACCTAAAGCAAATATGCACATCTATCAACTCGGCTAGCTGTCATGTATGCGCTTAACTTGGAGTTGCTCCGTTTGGAACCATCAGTCATGAGATGCTATATATTACTACATTTTCGACCACTGTATGGTACGTACACTAAACAACAGACATTCTACATGTCTGTGACCTAGATAATTACGGTAATTAGACGTTCGGTTCTAAACAAAAATTAAGTTGGATGAACTTTTTTTTACTTTCTGCTCAATAAAAGGGAAAAAGTGCGGGGGAGGTGACGACGGCCTCAAGAAATAAATGCACGCGGCTCACTTCACTCCAATCAAGCTGACTTTAGCGAGCCCCATCCTATTCAATGCGCCCTGCTATCCTCTTTTGAGAATTTTTAGGGCATGTACAATGGTACAACAATCAATCCATGCACCTATGCAATGACTAAAGACAGCTCATACAATGGGTTGTGATGATACACTATAGGATTGTAGACAACACACAATCTTTAATGTTTTCTTGGTTTTGGTGCTACAGGATTATAGACTCTCTTCATTCTCTTTCATCCACGTCAACAAAAATCCTATGTGGCAGATGCTATAGACGGCTGACATAAGCCCATTGTACATGCTCTTACACAGCTAAGAACAAATGCCACGTATATATAGACCTTGTTCAGATCTTGTGAAAAAAGTTTTAGTACTTGTGCTATACCCAAGGCTAAAAACCTACTTCTAAAAATAAACATGGAGACAATTATAAATTCCAAGAATGAAACACATGATAAACGCAAAATAAATTCGTTGTTACATGTCTCTATTAATCATAAAAAATAGGTCGTTGTTTGCAAGAGGACAACTTGATCGATTGCGGTTACATCCAAAATGTAATAGACGTGGTAAACAGCATTTGAGTTGTCAGCATCGTTCTAATTATGAAAGTAAGCTTGGTAGTTATGAGTTAACTGACTAATTAACTAGTACTCCAGTGTTAATGCACCTGTTAATCATGTACTCAGCAGCCACTTACGACATGCCAAGAAAAAGTTGTGTTGAAAAAAAGTCCAAGTGTAAGAAACATGAAACTCGATCAGTTTGAAAGAGAAATCATGTGATAAAGGTCATATTCAAATAATACCAAGGTGCTGAGCTAGCCACAAAACTTTCTAGAAATAACCTAGCTCTAATATTAGCTGTCCATATTTTTCTTTATAAGCTCGCATATATTACTACTACTATATATTGTGCTTTCCATGTATTGCATTCTTTCTGTGCAGGTTAAGCTACAAAACTTTGCACAGTTCATGGAGTACTACCAAACTTAAGCAATTCGATCAGAAGGCCCATTTGGAACACAAGAACTTTTTTTCTTGTTTTTATGGGAAGTGAATTGATGTATGAGAAATTCTCAAGTTTCAAACAGACCCTGAAATTTCTCCCTCCTCAACTTGCTTCGATTTCAATGCATAGCTAGCTAGTACCTTATTCTCTTTATTTTATTTTTATAAATAAGTCCTTTCACATATTAAAGAATGGCAATGAATTGTGATAGAAAATACTACTAACATTATCTTACTAAAAAGGCAGAGATCAAAGCAAGGTTGAATTTGAACCTCGACATTCACCGGGACAACGAGACGATTTTTTTTTAATACATTGCAAGATATGCACAATTATTATTATTGAATACACTGGCCAGATACGCACAATTATTATTTCTGAATCCATTAATAATATAAACGCAATTATTATAATACAGCCGCTTACCCGATACACGCAATTATTGTTTTCATTTCCTTTAACTAGATGCACATAAATTATCCGAGTAATAAAATCTCTGCCTTCACTCGCAAAACAAAAAGATATGCACAGTTAATTATTATTATGTCTTTATCTAAAATCCATTTATAACCAGATACACTCAATTACTATTGTAACTAAATTCATTTAAGAGGAAACCAAAATGGCAGATATCCTGAACCAGCAAGTACCAAACCCCATCAGATTCAGACTTATTATATTGCTGCTGGCTGCTTGTGTGGCTACCCTCCTCCCCCTTTTCATTTTCGCTCGGAGTAATTAGTACATCTGCTGTGTGCGTGTGTACATCTTGTTTTAACATGTCATGTCGCAGTTTATTAGCTCAGCATTCTACTCAGGTCAAACCAAAGTAGTAGTAGTTCTTCTTCTTCCTCGTCGATCTCTCTCCAAGCCAAAAGCCAAGCTAGCCATGGCTTTATATATACCTCGCCCCCACCCCTTTTACCTCATCTGCTTAATTGGACCCCCTCTCCTGCCTTTGTGCCTAGCTAGCCAAGAAGATACTCTCGAGCTCGAGCTCTCACCAACCACCGCGCAAGAAGTGCAAAAAGCGGCGGCGGTGGCGGCATGGGGAGACCGCCGTGCTGCGACAACGTGGGCGTGAAGAAGGGGCCGTGGACGCCGGAGGAGGACCTCATGCTCGTCTCCTACATCCAGGAGCACGGCCCGGGCAACTGGCGCGCCGTGCCGACCAACACCGGTACGTAGTGCGGATGCGTTTGTGTGCATGTATGTACGTGAGTTGTTGGTCGAATTGCCCTTCAAGATCCAACCTTTGTTCGCCTCTGCAGGGCTGATGCGGTGCAGCAAGAGCTGCCGCCTGCGGTGGACCAACTACCTCCGGCCAGGGATCAAGCGCGGCAACTTCACGGACCAGGAGGAGAAGCTCATTGTCCACCTCCAGGCGCTCCTCGGCAACCGGTGCGTACGGTGACGATTGTACTTTGTCTTTAATTTGATTCTTTTTTGATCTGTTTCACGGATATATACTGAGCTTGTGGTTGAGTGTGTTGCGTAGATGGGCGGCGATAGCTTCGTACTTGCCGGAGAGGACGGACAACGACATCAAGAACTACTGGAACACGCATCTCAAGAAGAAGCTCAAGAAGATGCAGGCCGGCGACGGTGGGGGAGGGGATGACGGTGTCTGGGAGGGTGGCGGTGGCGGTGGCGGTGGCTCTGGCGGCGTCGGTGGCGGAGAGAAGGCGGTCGTCCCCAAGGGGCAGTGGGAGCGCCGGCTGCAGACGGACATCCACACGGCGCGGCAGGCGCTGCGCGACGCGCTCTCGCTCGAGCCCTCGCCGCCTGAGAAGGCGCTGGCAACGCTGCCGACGCCTCTGGCGTACGCATCGAGCGCGGAGAACATCGCGCGGCTGCTGGAGGGGTGGATGCGCCCGGGCGGCGGCGGCGGCGGCGGCGGCAAGGGGCCGGAGGCGTCGGGGTCGACTTCGACGACGGCGACAACGCGGCAGCAGCCGCAGTGCTCCGGGGAGGGCACGGCGTCCGCGTCGGCGAGCCACAGCGGCGGCGCGGCGGCGGCGGCTGTGCAGACGCCCGACGGCTCGACCGAGACGAGCAAGATGGCCGGCGCCGGCGCCGCGCCTGCGTTCTCGATGCTGGAGAGCTGGCTGCTGGACGACGGCATGGGGCACGGGGAGATGGGGCTCATGGACGACGTGGTGCCATTGGGAGACCCCAGTGAGTTCTTCTAAGTACGTGTACAACCGGAGAATAATCGACTAGAGCAAGAACAAAAATTAAGAAATTAAGGTTGCCGAGTTGTTGAGCAGAAACCTAACAAGCTTCGAGTTCTCGGTGATTTAGATCGAGCTGGGTGTCGATGAGTCGATCGATCCAGTATGTTTAATCCTTGTTTTCTTGTTAGATTTTTTTTTTTGTTGTTGTTTCTCTGATGCTAGGGTTTGGAACTGATCATGTAAAAGTTTATACTACTAATGGTGGGTTGTGGTGACGAGTCCTAAATGGATCATGGAGGAGGGAGAATGAAAGAACTGTACATCTTTTAAAAGATTTATAAAGATGTTATAATAGCTTAATTTATATTACCGCATATTTCATTTCTTTTGCATTTATTTGTTTTAAGTTTAATCAGTCATTGATCATATGAAGTTCTACGGGGGTAAAAAGAAGATCTAAATGCCCCAGAGTTTGAGATCAACCCATTTCTAAGAGGGTTTAATTTCTAATAGTCCTAACTATCATCTCGAGGTCAAACGCTTCAAATAAACTATGGTATTCTAAATTTTAACTTTTGAACAAATTACCCAATTTTATCAAGATAATTGGATAAAAATAAATTTAATACTTTAATAAATTACTTTACTTTATCTGTGACATTAGATAGAGTAATAATAAACAAGATCGAGCCAGATCTAGCAAGACGTTCCCAATTTTGAATAAAAGCTTGAAGTTCCTAAACTGGGACCTTGTTTGTGAATCATGCACACACACGTGTCTATCTGTGTGTGTGATTTCTATGCAATTTTTAACATATCATGATTCATGGGTAACGTGTGGAAGAAGAGCTGGGGCATCATTTTAAATTGTAATCTTTATGCTTAATTTGTTTTTAATATTTGATTCAATTAAACATATTCCTGTAATGCATTTATGATGAGGATTAAATTCCTAATTATTGATTTCACACTTAAACCAAAAGTCACACAACTTATGTGATTGTAAACCTCGAGGCTAGCGACGCCCTATGGTCGTTGGAATCCCGAGGCAGCTCTGTGAGTAACATGGTCGAAGGGGTTCTATACCTATTGCTCGACTAGATGACTGCTTGTAAAAACTTTGAACTGGTATTTGGACCCGATTCCAAATACATCCCTTCTAAGTGAAGAATAGGATATGTACTTTATCAGCCCCAAACTGCACGGCGTTTACAGTCTTGAGTCACTGGCAATAACCGTATCACGGTTATTGCGTCTCTTGCCAACACCAACTGGCAATCGGTTACTATCTCATTGACTGAAACTGCCTCTCCGACCAGTCGCGTCACTTCCAAGAAGTGTCTTTTCCAAGAGTAACTGCCACCTCTTCGCCAGTTATTTAAAGGTGGATGATGAACAACCAAGACAAGTGGATTTTGGAAGATCAACAGGCCAATTGAAGCAGTAGTATAGCAAACAACACACTTAGTGTAAATCAGGGCTAGTCTGTCGCCTTCCTTAAAGCATATTTGTAGTTGCCAGTTCATTGCAATAAAGAGCACATTCCCTTTTCGGAACTCTTAGCCATTTTCCTCTTTTTATTTTCGTAAGATCGGCGACTCGATCGTCGATAGCTGGCGCCGTCCGTGGGGTAGAAGGCGTTGAGTTCTTGAAGATTCCTTCGCTCAGCAATCCTCGTCCCCGTTCTGTTTCGCTGTCCCTTATGCGACCATGGCAGAGATGTGGGATGAGGAGAACTGGTTCAACTTGGTGGACTGTTTTGACCTCGACATGGACGCATGCATTTGCGCCATGTAACATGATGCAATGTCATCATGATCCTCTTCCGTCGACAGGCTCTCTACTCGCCGAGACCGACGAGATTGACCGGATGGAAGAAGACTCGCCACCAGTGGCGCCTCCAAAGAAGTCGACCGTTCCGACTAGTTCGGAATGTCCAAGTACATCTACAAGCCCGAATCTTCCGACCGGCAAGAACGGCGATAAAACCTTAGTGCTACAGTCGGAGGGTCAATGTACTTTCAATACGGTCATGGGCGATCGATATTTGCTGATGGCTCCTACGTATTTCAGGAGCCAACCGACATCTAGTAAAAGTGTCAATGAAGTTGCCACCGGTCGAAGGCCAGGTGAAGATGATCAAACTCATCATATGGTCGGGTATCTGTCGGATCAGGATGAGTCCACCACAATGCCTGTCGAACCCGGGAGCGAAGGATCCCGAATTCTCTGTGTTCAAACACCAGTCCAGGATTTCCGGTGTACACAGTCTCACAAAAATGAATATCACATTCATATCACGAAAACGTAAATGGCATTAAATAAATAACTGTTTAATACAAATGAGTCTGAATAATAAAATCAAATGTCAAATGATAAACACAACGGAAATAACATAATAGTGGAAGCCACACGATGCGCCACAGCAATCGTGCAGGTCGAAGGCCTACTCGTCCGGTCCTCACCGTCAAGATAGCATCTTCTCCGAATAAGATTTATTCAAAGAAGAGTGAGCACTACTACCGTGCTCGCAAGTCACACCAATATTGAATTTAAATGCATGCATAAGGAAACAAGTGAGTATGGCCGGGGTTGTTTTGCATAAACAACATTTTCAGTTTGAATAAGTATAGTAGTTTCTAAGGCAATTTTATACTATGGATAAAATCATATTTTGAAATGACAATGATATAATGTGGATAACCTCCAATGATAAAGTGAAGGATCCCCTCCTAACACTTGGCTTCCCGCCCAAATTTTCATAAGGATTAACTATCCTCAACATTTAATAAAGCATTTAAAAACCAAAAACAATTCTAACTTTAAGTGGCCTGCTAGCATGTCCATGACCATGACGCGCTATTCGAATAGTTTCTACTCGCAGAGTTGGTACAACTTTACCCACACGAGGTGACATGCTCGTTATGTCGGCCAATTCACGCTTCGTAGGCGTGTGGTGAGCGATTACCATGAGGCCTTTACAATGTTTTATCCTAGTACATTCATGCCCGCTAAGGTTTCGCTCCTTTGAACCGACCGCCTCCGGAGCCCCTCTTGCGCCATGTGGGAATAAACGTCTAACCGACACCCACAAAATCACATGACATAAATATACTAGGACATCACAAATTAGTTAGCCAAATCCTGCCCATACAGACATGTGGTGGTACGTTATGGCATAGCAATAAGCGGCTCAAAGACCGGTCCTCAATTGACTTGGCGCCATTCCTACAACCCATGGGCTTTGATCTTAACGGATCAAACCCGTGCATGAACTCCGCACTCCACCACTCCGACCATTTCACCCAAGTCCAAACCCATTTTGATTTTATTTTGAATAAAAACTTCATTTTTAAACTCATGTGGTAAGACAATACCACAATGTCAAGTTTGAAAACAATTTGTAGAAATCGTGTAAACCCTCCCAAATTCTGTAAATGTGGACTAAGTTTGGCTAAGCATATATTTGAATTTTGGTAATATCTTGCCTATGGTATCAAGGTAGTCGATACAACATTCAAATTTGGCCATACAATAACATATGGAATTAACTATATGTAAAACAGATATTAAAATATTTATAACAACATATGCATGCAATAAGGAATTTAAAAACTGAAAATAACTTAAAATAATAGGGGCAATATGGTCAATGGTGTAACTTGCCTTGGTCGATGTCTTGAAATTCTAAATCTTCAGTTTGATCGAACTCTCCGGAGTCGTCGAAGTCTATACGTGAAAATACGACAAATTCAATATTCAAATTCAAATAAATTCAAAAACATAGTTCAAATTAACTCCAAACTGAAATATTTTGGTTTAGTTAGCTAGATTATAATTTTATATAAATTTTGCAATTTGAATCACCCAATTTGGAGTTCATATGCAAAAGTTATGAATTTTTGAAGTTTAAAACCAAATTCTGAGATTTAATTGAATTTCCCGAATTATTTTTCTTCTGAAAAATCTATTTATTGCGCAATGCCGACGCCAGCAGCCGAATTTCGGAATTTATAAGAATTTAAAGAATTTCTGACACGTGGGGCCTACATGTCAGTCTCACGGCTTTCGTGGACTAAGTCCACGGTGGAACGGCCGTGTATGGCTACGTGGCTCGCCACGCAAGCGCCACGTGGATCGCCACATGGCGCCACGCGCGCGAAATGCGCGCGGCGGCGGCGGTGGCGCCCGGTGGCTCGCCACATCGCCAGCCGGGTGGGCGGCGTTCGGGTTCCAAGGGAGCCGGCGATCGGCGGCGTCTCACCGGCGACGGGGGATACCAAAAGGAAGAGGGTGTTACGGGGAACTCGGTGCGCTACATCTGGCGACGAAGGGGCACGACGAGGTGGCGTGGCGGCGAAGCGAAGGAGCGCGGCGATGTTCGGGTCGTGGCGGAAAGCGTTCGGCGGCACGGCGGAGAGAGTGAGCCACAGGTGCGCGAGGTCGCGGCGAAGATGATGGTGGTGTCGGTGAGGCGAGGGCGTCGTCGATGGCGGCGAGAACGTCGACTGAAGCTTGCGGCGGCCGGCGGGAGAAACCTTCGATTACGGCGAGCTCAAGGCGACAGGGGGCAAGTGGATGGTGGATTCGGGATCGGTGTGAAGAGAGGCTCCCGGTGCTCCCTTTTATAGGCGCCGGGAGGGTCCGAGGCGGCGCGGAGATGGTGGAGGTCGTGCGCGGCGGTTGCGGCGCGGCGGCGGTTTCGGCGAATTCGTGCACGAGAAGAGGGGAAAAGGTGGGGATCGTGTGCGGTAACGGGGGCGACCTCGTGCACACGACGCGGGGAAGACGTGGGAGGTTGGAGGAGGCTGTTGGTGGAGCTCGGACGTGGGCGACAATGGCGGGGACTCGCGGTGCGACGCGAGAAGAAGGGGAGGAAGAAGAAGCAATGCGGGCCGTTGGGTTTTGATCCAACGGTCGAAACCGTTCGGGGTGACGTGGAGGAAAACGGGCGCGGGCGGTTGGTTAGCAGCCGTCCGATTTTAATCGGACGGTGGGAAGGGTGAGGCGCGCGGAGCGAAGCGCGTGGGTCGGCGCGAAGCGGTGATTTGGGCGAGGCGATGGGTTTCGACCAAAGCCATTTTTGATTTTCTTTTGATTTCTCAATTGTTTTAATTTCATTAATTCATTTAGGCTTTAGAAAATAGCAAAATACTTCCAAAATTATGGAAAAATTCACGAAATTCCCATACTCATTCTGGACTTAATAAAATTATTTTCAACTATTTGTTGGCTTTTAATTCTACAAATAAAGTTGTTTTAGCTTTAAACTATTTATAAAAAGCTTCTGAAAATCCAGGAAAAACCACAAACATAAATAAACTTTTAAATTTTACTGAAATTGAAATTTGGGCTGTTACAATGCCTATCAGAGGTGGTAATCTCTGACCGCTCCCTATCATGGATGCTCCTTATCGAAGCATTGGAAGACTCTCCCTTAGTTACGATGGGAGCTCATCGAAAGACTGCTATAGGAGGCATGAGGTTAATGCAATCGGTGGTACCAATCAAGATGCCGTGCACAATCCTCTACAGCATAACCCGCCAACACCCGTTGGTGGCAATGGTGCTGACACTCAAGTACCAACCCAAGATGGTGGAGGTAATGGAACTGGTGGACATCAATCAGTTAATTCACATGTTTCTACCCCGTTGCGCATGATGGCTCGAACAGGACAAGACAGAAGGTCAGAGGGGAATTCGAGCCATCGAGCACCTTCTGTTTGCAGGAATCCTCCAAGACCCTCGGTAACAATTCAAAACCTGCAACGAGTTCATGACATTATAAATAACCAGAACCTTGCTTTGGCAGAGACTCCGGGGTATGTTCAACTTGCAGGATAGGTATCGAGATCCTTCAACAGACCATGCAATGTACAGAAATGTACAGGAAATAAAGAAACTCACAAAGTCATACTTTGACTTCATCCCAACGTTCCTCCCTTAGCAGGGGTCAGCCTGGTCGGAATGGAGACCATTCCATACCTATACCTCCTCAAAGATTCTAGACAAGGGAATCACGAGGGAAGACGACTCTTCCATGCAGCCACTCCTTCCCCTCGTCAAGAGGAGGTACTACTTGGTTCGGGTGATCTTCGATATCACCTAAACCAGGCGGTCCGTCATAGGCGTCATACCAACGTCCACGACTGGATTGGGACACTGGAAACCTATTAGAGTTCCTCCAGATATATACTACCGCCATCAGAGCTGCTGGTGTTGACGACAACGTGATGGCAAACTACCTACCCACGGTCATTGAAGGATCTGCCTAGTCTTGGTTGCTCAACCAACCAGTCGGATCAATTTACACTTGGGAGCAACTCTACGACCTTCTGATCGTAAATTTCCAGGGGACGTACGACCGCCCCAGAAAGGAGGATGATCTTCATCGGATCCGGTAGGAACCAAATGAAACCCTTCGACAATACATTAAGAGGTCTAGCCAGGTCTGTAACTTTATTCTTGAGGTTGCAGACTCATCTGTTATGTAGGATTTTAAAGCAAGGTTAAGGGACCGACAGTTTACAGAGGATATTGCTATGAATCCTCCACGAACGACTGTCGAGCTCTTCGACATGGTCGATAGGTATGCAACCGCCAGTGAGGCGGTTGAATGGAACTGGGCCATTGATCGAAAAGAGAAGATCACGCAACCCAGCCTGAATAAACTAGAGAAGAAACATAAGAAGGCTCTCAAGAGTAAGAAGAATCGTAAGCCCAATAACAAAGAGGTACTTGCAATTCCAAAAAAGTTTACTAAGGGCAAAAAGGTTATTCCGGTCGAAATAAGGAAAAAGCTCTGACCGATGAATACAAAAAGAATAAGAAGTGGTGTCCACTTCATGAGGTGACAGGGCGTGATTTTCGCACTTGCCGAGCATGGCAGAAGAAGCTGGAGGACTATTATTCAGGTAAAAGTCCTTTCCCTTCCATATAGGAACTTGAAGAGCCGAGCTCCAAGAAGGACAAGAATGACGACGAAGAAATGGAGTATCAGGAGCCACAACACATCGTCGATATGATCTTTGGCGGATCCTCCTCGTATGAATCAAGGCGCCATCTGAAGGCCGTGGAGAGGAAGTGAACCTCGCCAAATCTCCGATCACCGTCAAGCCATCCAGGTGGTCGAAGATAGTTATCTCCTTCAGCAAAGAAGACTGCCCCATCCCTTCAACTCGACCAGATAGGTTCCCTATTATTGTAGAACCTACTATTAATAAGTACAAAGTCAATCAAGTTCTGATAGATGGTGGTTGTTTTTTAAATATTTTGTTTACAGGAGCATTAGAGGAAATGCAAATTCCCAGGTCAAAAGTAAAGCCTGTGAAATATGCCTTCCATGGTATAGTTACAGGGCCTACTGCCAAACCGATAGGGCAGCTTTCCCTATCCGTTACATTCGAAAGGCCAGATAACTTCCGAACAGAGAAAATTCCATTCGCTGTGGTAGATATTGAAACTGCATATAATGAAATTCTTGGTCGTCCGGCGTTGACAAAGTTCCTGATAGCTACAAATTACGTCTATCAGAGTTTAAAAATGCCAGAACCAAAAGGGGTCATTACGTTCGAGGGGATAGAAAGATGACATACACATGTGATCGTAAATCCCTAGAACTGGTCGATGAACTTCCGACTAGGGATACTAATCCACCTTCCACGTAGGTCAAGCACACAAGACCAACGATGACCCCAAAACCTTCCAACCAGACCAAGGAGGTTCCGCTCGACAAGGACGCTTCTCTGGAAAGTGTCAAAATGTCATCTGGGCCCAGAAATGTTAGTGCAACCCAAAAGGTACTAGTCGGGGCAGGAGTCGATCTAAAATAGGAAGAGTCACTCGTCTCCTTCCTCCGAGCCAATTCAGATGTATTTGCATGGCAAGCATCTGACATGTCTGGAGTCCCTAGGGAGGTGATCGAGCACAGGCTAGCTCTCCGGCCTGATAAGAAACCGGTCAAGCAGAAGCTAAGACGCTTTGCACCAGATCGGAAGGAGGCAATCTAGTTAGAGATTGATAAGTTTCTCAAGGTTGGATTCATTCGTGAGGTCGACCACCTAGAGTGGCTCGCTAATCCTGTAATGGTTAGAAAGTAACGAGAAATGGCGAATGTGTATCGATTTCATAGATCTCAATAAAGCTTGTCCGAAGGATGACTTTCCTCTTCTACGTATTGATAAACTTGTAGACTCTACTTCTGGGTGTCAGTTGTTAAGTTTTTTAGATACGTATTCATGGTACCACCAGATTAATATGAGTAAAGATGATGAAGATAAAACTTCCTTCATCACATCATACAACACTTATTGTTATGTTAAGATGCCATTTGGTCTCAAAAACGATGATGCTACTTTTCAGAGGCTAATGTAAAAACCTTTTAGTCCACAAATTGGTCGAAATTTAGAAGCCCATGTTGATGATTTGGTTGTAAAAAGTATCAATGCTAACGATCATATTTCTGATCTACATGAAACTTTCGATAACTTAAGAAGGCATAAATTTAAGTTAAATTTAGAAAAGAGCGTGTTTGGAGTTTCCTTTGAAAGCTTATTGAATTCCTAGTTTTGGCTAGAGGTATTGAAGCAAACCCAGTAAAAATATCAGCCATCGAATAGATGTGCCCTCTGACCACAAAGAAAGAAGTCCAAAAACTGATCGGCTGTGTGGCAGCGCTAGGTCGTTTCGTAGCATGGTTAGGAGAAAAAAGATTACCTTTCTTTAATCTTCTTTGAAAACATGAAAGTTTCGAATGGACTAAAGATGCGAACGATGCTTTTGAAAAACTCAAAAGGTACCTTACGAATGCCCCGATCTTAGTATCTCCAAGATCGGGAGAAACATTGCTGATATACTTGGTCGCAACACCACAAACAGTCAGCACTGTACTGGTCGTTGAGCGAGACAATATCCAACGACCGATATATTACGTAAGCAAAGTCTTACATGGACCAAAAGAACGATATCCAGAGATACAAAAGTTGCTATACGGTCTCCTTATGGCTTGTAACGTCCCAAAATTTGGTTTTTCAAAAATCTTTTGAGTAGTTAGGTCTTTGAAAAATTTCACCAGTTTTATTTGAATTAATAAAGCTTAATTGGGAATTTTCTAAATTAAAAATATTTAATTTGACTAATATAAACATTAATTAAATAAAAACTTGTGTTATTTGGCTTCCTTGTATTTTAAGGAATTTTTGGGTATTTTCTGAGATTTTTCTGGATTTATTTGCTATTTATTTGACCCCCTTGATTTTTGACGTTTTATTTTAATTCCGAAAATCAGCATTTTCTCTCTCCTGCCCACATGCTACAGTAACCTGTGTGGTACTGTTCATCATCGGCCTCCAGCGAGCAGCAGAGTCCAGAACGTATCCGTTTGTAACTCAAATCTTCAAATTTCCATATCTTCCTCTACGGTGCATATAAAAGCGAGCCGTTTACGCTCACGCGTCCGTCTCGATCTCCTCTTCCAATCCCCTGAATTGGTTTCCTCCAAACCAATCTATTTTCGTCGCAATCTCCAGAAAACCGAGCTCCAACCGAAGTTCTTCTCCGCGAATCGCGCTTCATCCGACGCCCCCTACCGAACCGTCATGCGGCGTTGGCTTCGCATCGTCGTGTTCTACGCCATGGTTCCTTCCTCTTCGCGAAGATCACCGAGCACCGCCGCCATGTCAAGCCCTAAAGCCGAAACGTGTTCATCGCGTTCCTCGCTTCCTCGGTGAGTTTTTCCAAAACCCGACCGCGTCATCTTGTGCCCTCGTCAATACCTATTTTTCTCCTCTTGTAGATTCAAGTTTCATCCACCGTGCGCCGAGAATCGAGTGTTCTCTCGCCTCTTGTTCGCCGTCCTTCTCCCGCCAATTACTCCGCAACCGCTGATCCCCGCTTCAACTCCACCACCGTTGAGTTCGCGTCACGCGTTCTACGCCGTGCTCACCTCCCTTTCGCAGAGCATCGCGGAAGTGTTACGCGCGCGAGGCCGCCGTCGTCGGCGTTCTTTGCGTCGCTGCCGTCGCATGGAGCAAAATCTTGATGTCCGGACCGCGTCATCATCTCCGGCTCGTCGTTTCCTTTCCATTTTGCCCCTTCGCCATCGTTGGTTCGCCTCCATTCGCCGCCACCACCTTGAGCAAGAATCAATCGACGCCTCTGCTCACTATTCATGCCTGAGTCCAAGCGTATGCCTCTGTTCTTAAAATTCGTTGACTTGGTCAACATATTTTCTCTCCCTGATGTATGGTCTTCTTGCCATTCAATCAATCCAAGCCACACATCTAAATATCTCTCTCACTTCCATGTGGACCCTTTGCCATCCATATATATATATATATATATATATATATATATATCTTCCATGTAGACTCCACATGTTATCCTCCTAATTAAAACCCTAATTATTTATCTCACTTACATGCGGGTCCCGTATGTCAGTCAAACCTTGGTCAACTCTATTCATGAGCTTGGTCTACCGTGGACTAGCATATCTCCGTGGACCTGGTCCATAGACCAGTGGCCCACATGTCAACCTCTAATTCTATTTTCGGGAATTAATTTAATTCTTAGAAACCCTTTTATCTTATTGGTCGCACATGTCACTCTCTCTACCTTATTTTTGGAATTATTTTAATTCTAGAAATTCATAAATATTCTGAGAATATTCCGTAGAGCTTTTTCATCATTTCATGTGAATTCCAATCTTCCGAGAGCCATATCTTCTTCATCCGAATTCCGATTGAACCCATTCAAGTTTCTAAATTCATCTAAATTCAATATCTACCTTCCAGTACCGTTCAATTTCAATTTGGAGTTTATTTGATTTGCCTTTTGAATTTAGTTTGTTTTGCGCTTTCTTTCTCGTTAGACAGAAGTCCCTAATCGTCCAAGGAGCCAAGATCAAGCAAGTAGAAGATTGAAGATAAATTAAGATCATCATTGCTATAGCAAGGCAAGTTATACCTTTGATCATATTGAATCCCAGCCAAAATTACTTTGATTCAAATTATTGCATTTACTTTAAGTAATTATTTAAATGCTTTTGGGTTTAGCTATTAATCCCATTTGTTATATCCACTTTGTCTATTGTATGTCATAATCTTTTGTCACCCTAGATTGGTTCATATTTAGTTGGTGCTATGGTATTACCAACGTGGGTTGGTTAGTACGAGTAGATTGCTTAGCCATGCAACGAGTCATCATCATCACCTGAGTTACAATTATAAATTTGACTAAGTGATTATGGAACTATGTGATAGAACTGTGTGTACTGTGTGCTATTACTTTGTGGATGGCATGTGTTACACTAAAACCAACTGGGTGGTAAAGGATTTAGACCGAGGCAAGTGGTGGAAGCTTTGTGATATGGTGGAAGCTGTGTGCTTGGGAATGATAATCTGTGTGGCATAGTTAGAAATTGGAAGTCTTGCCTTGATAATCTGTGTGGTATTACCAAAGCGCTTTGTTTGGGTTGGCATAGCGGTTTGTAAGCACACTGGGAATGTCAATATTTGAGATGAAGTTTCTGAAAGGTTTTGTTGTGATCAGCTCTGATCCAGTTGATTGCATCTTGTGGGTAAAGTGTACAACCTCTGCAGAGTGTTAAACAATCTATTCGAATAGCCGCGTCCGCGGTCATGGACATGCTCGGGGATTTCACACGAGGGGTAGTTTTCATAAAATGTTGGGATGGGAGCTATGTGACCTCAATCATATGGCTATGTGAAATAATTTATTTAGGCTATGTGTCTTTGTGAAAACAAATGTTAAATTAATATTGTCTATTTGTTTTGAATTATGCTTTCAATCTATTACTTGTATTCAATTGCAAATGTTGCATTTCTGCAAAATAACCACATAAGCTATTTCCTTTGGAATAAGCCTGCATCTATAAATTGCATTCTGTGGTATGATTTGCGAGTACGGTTGTGTACTCACACTTGTTGTAAAACTTACGCCCAAACCTACAGAGTGAAGGAATCGTCGGTCAACAAGGTCTACTTCAAGGATCGAGAAGAACTAGGTCGCACTTCACCATTGCCTGTGGGCATATGGATTGGCTTCACCGGTTATTCCGTTTCGTTCCACTGCAGCTTCTTTGAGCTATTCGCCTTCTGAGGCATTAATTGTAAGCTTTGACCTTAAGGTCTTTACTCTGATATTTATTGTTATTTGCCTATTTATTAGTCATCTTTGCATATGGAAATGATATTTCATCGATGTTGCCACTGTGTGTACTAGCGTGATCCTGGACTAGTGCAATATACACAGAGGGTCCAGAATTGTATTTTTGGGTCCCGACATGGCTTCAAGGAAACTAAGGCATTACTTTCAAGCGCACAGAGTGGTCATACCTACTAGATGTCCTCTTGGTCAAGTTCTCGAAAATAGGGAATCATCAGGATGAATAGCAAAATTGGTGATCGAGCTTGGGGTGTTTGACCTCTATTTCATATCACGAACAACAATCAAGTCCCAGGCTTTAGCAGATTTCATTGCCGAATGGACGAACCCTAAACCCACCCAAGGGACCGAGTATGAATACCACAAAGAGTGGGCAATATACTTTCACGGCTCCTTGATACTCAAGGCTTGAGGGCTAGGGTTGTCCTGACAAATAACATGGCAGAGTACGAAAGTTTACTTGTAGGACTCTAAGCAGGCAAAGCGCTTGGGATTCACAGATTACTAGTGAAAGACGATTCTCAACCAGTAGTGAATCAATTTGGGAAAAAGTATCAATGCTCAAGTCTCAAGATGTCATCTTATTTAGCGTAAGTATAGAAACTTGAAAAACACTTCTTTGGTTTTCAGATCCAACATATTCCTAGAAAGGATAACTTTCTGGCAGACCAGTTGGCAGGAATGGCTTCAACAAGATCATTTGTCCCGCCCGAAGCTTTTCTCGAGCAACTCGATACATCCTCGGTGGTGGAGCATTTCGAAGACACACATGCTCCACTAAAGGTCATACATATCGATCGATTCCAGTAGTGATTGGATGACATCAATCTACAATTATCTTCTTTATGGCATAATTCCTGAAGATGATGTAGAAGCCGATCGTATAGCTCGAAAAGTCAAATCATACGCTCTGATCGAATGTACCCTTTACAAACAGGGAGCTCACGGAGTGTTGATGAGATGCATATATAAAGCAGATGGTATTAAGTTACTATCTGATATACATGGAGGAGTCTGTGGAGCGCATCATTCCTACAGAACCCTGGTCGGTAAAGCCTTCAGGCAAGGATACTACTGACCAACTGCCCTGCATGATGCAAAAGATCTTGTGACGAAGTGTGTACAATGTCAATTTTATAGTCGACAAGTACATCAGCCGGCACAAGCTTTGCACGCAATACCTCTTTCTTGGCCTTTTGCAGCCTGGGACTAGACATTCTGGGACCTTTCCCAAGAGCACCCAGGGACTTTGAATTCCTTTTTGTCATGATTGATACATTCACAAATGGATAGAGGCTGAGCTAGTTGTTAAAGTGACAACTGAAGCTACTAAGAAATTTCTCACAAAAAATATGATCACACAATTTGGTATACCCAGTCGTATCATCACATATAATGGTACCCAGTTCTCAAGTGGGAATTTTTAGAATTTTTTTGAGGATCTAAGTATTAAGATACATTACGCTTCTGACGATGATCTAAATAATCCTCATTTTATTATTCCATAATCATGAAATATGACATCACATGGCATACCCCTTAATATTATAAGGGAAGAACAAATCAGGAAGTCGTAGGTTCTTCTACGACTACCCCCTAGTCGTAAGCATTTCTACGACTATGGTGTAATCGTAAGTCCTGCTACGATTACGTCCGGTCGTAAGTTTTTCTACGACCAATATCCAGTCGTAAGTCTTCCTACGACTACCCCCCTAGTCGTAAGTCCTACTATGACTAGGTCTGCTACGAATTCTTCACGACTAACTGGGTCCACCCGTTAGAAGGCCCATTTAATGATGAGAATCCAAGCAGTCAAAATACGTAGTTATGCTTGACATAACTACAGATAATGCCCCACTATCTCTGACTGATAACCGTTTGACAGCATGGGGAGGTTACTACTCCGGTAATTACTCTCATTATTGCGCAATAATGAGCGACTAATGAGCCTGGAACGACAACAGCCACCACTGCGTAGTATAAATAGGTGTCTTTTAGAGATAGAGAGGAGAAGCCTTTTTGGAAGACAATTAGTAAAACCCTCAGCTGATTGTAATCCAGATACCCAATACAAGATACACAGGAGTAGTGTTATTATTCTCACTGGAGAAGGCCCGAACCTGTATAAAAATCCCCGTGTCTCTTTCGTCTGCGTGATCAATTGTGGAGACCCCCCGAATCAAACAATCTTTACGTAAGATCGGTTCTAAAACACCGACAGTTGGCGCCGACCGTGGGGATCTTCTGGTAATTCCTTGTCAATAGTTCTTTCTTTTCTCTTTTATGCTACCATGGCAGGAGAATGAGATGAGGAGAATTGGTTCGACTTGGCCGATTACGCAGACGTCGACATGAATGCCGGTTTCGACTACGGTGAGTATCGAATCTTCTGACGGTGTTGCCGCCTCTGGAGATCTTCTATCAGATCTCGGAGACTGCATCACCACCGGAGTCGAGGAGGGATTCTTTTCCCCCACGACAGTACGCCCCGTCGAGGGACCAACTTCCTCGGGGGACAAGGGTCAACATGACCGACAACAGATCGTCTCGGGCACACTCGCAACACGACGAGAGTTTTTCCTCCAAGTGTTCGAGTCCCCCCAAGGCAGTACGACTTAGCAAGACAGGTTCTGGAAGTCATCATTCCGGAACTCCATCGACACCTGATGGTCCTCTCTCTCCGAGTATTTCCGCAGGGAAGAGGATCGAACACGTTGTTCATCCAAATCTAACCGTCCCGACGCAGGACCCACTTGCAGACGGAGACGGTTATAACCCGGAGTTCCCCTACCTGGAGGGGTTTACTCTAAGTCGCCAGATGGTGTCGCTCGAATACTCCTCAAGCGAGGAGGTCTCGAGCGCAAGTGGAGGTTATCCACGGGAGGTCTTCGTCCTTTCCTCTGATAAGGATCGTTCTCCCAGGAGAAGGATTAGCGATGCTTCCTGACGGGCATACTCTACACCACCTCGTCGCAATGGCAAGGACACCACCGCTGGCGAACGAGACGAACACTTTAATGAACGTACGGGACATCCTCAATATTCTCGCACTCCATTAAAGCACACTCAGGGGTCTGAAATAGACCATTCTGAGACAACCCGACGGAAGAAAATAGCGGCTCAGAAAAACCTTCCCGAGCGCACTTACTTCAATGAGGAAGCTCAAGAACTCCAGCACATCAACGACTTGCTGGAAAACCCGACTCAAGAACTCGCCGAGCACCGTGTTATGATCTTTTGCGTAAGAGATCACACAAAGGCTTCGCGACACGATGGCCAAACTCGAGCGTCTTCGTCGACCACAACCAGGAAGTCGTAGTGGTACGACTCCTTCTTCTGCCAGCCGTTCGGATAACTCGTCGCATAGAAGGTGGCACGACTTTCACTCACGTTGTTCTCCCGACCTGAGGAAGACGCCACAAGCCCACAGGAGAGGTGATCTTTCACCACTTCGCGACGACGACGGCGCAAGCGGGCACGAGGAGTATTTCCCTCGTAAAGCTGAGACCTATCGTAGGTCTAGCCCTCCTATGGCTGGGTATCGACGAGTTCGATCACCCGGCGACATTAACCCTTCTTTTCTGCAAAGAAGGAGGCAAGAGGTTATCTCGGGGTGTCGGGCGTTCTCACCCGACCTTCGAGCGGATCGCTGGTCGCCTTGGTTTCGACCAGCGAATATAGAGAAATTCGATGGAACTCAAAATCCCATCGAGTTCCTCCAAATCTACACTACAGCTATCCGAGCTGCAGGAGGAGGAGAGCATGTCATGGCGAATTACCTTCCGACTGTGCTCGAAGGATCGACACGATCATGGCTTTTAAACCAGCCATTCGAATCGATCTACTCGTGGCAACACCTCTGCGATCTTTTGCTGGTAAATTTCCAGGGCACTTACAACCGCCGAGGAAAGGAGGATGACCTGCACCGGATAAGGTAGAACGACCATGAAACGCTACGCCAATTCATCAGGCGCTTTAGTCAGGTTCAAAATTCTATTCCGGAAGTTTCTGACTCATCCGTAAATAGGGCTTTCAAGCAGGGAGTCCGTAGCAGAAGGATAACAGAGGACATCGCTTTACATCCACCTGCCACCGTCGCCGAACTTTTTGAGATGGCCGATAGATATGCGACTGCTGCTGAAGCAGTCGAGTGGAATAATACTATCGATCGCAAAGACGACATCCCCCAGGAAGTAGGTGAATGTGGTAAGAAAAAAGATAAAAAGGCTAGGAAATCTAAGAACAAGGCAAAAAGACACAAATCTCCAGTTGCCGGTTCTAAGGAGGTCCTAGCCCTGATCGACAAGGAGCCACGCAACCCCAAGCAAAATCCCGATCAAGGTAAAGGTAAATGCCAAGATCGGAGAAACGACAAACCCAGGTGGTGTCCTTTTCATAAAAAAGAAGGGCATGATCTTCGTAACTGCCGAGTTTTCCTACTAAACTCAAGACTATTACTCGCAAGGGCCACTTCCTACTCTTGAACAGTAGGTCAAACCAAAGGGATGTATGAGTCGGATGATAAGGAGATGCCGTTCCAGGATCCACAACACACCATTGATCACATCTATGGGGGATCTTCGGCATACAAATCGCGAAGACAGTTGAAAGCTATTGAACGTGAGGTAAACACAGTCGACTCCCCTCTTGTCAATAAATTACCGAAGTGGTCGGAAGTCACCATTACTTTTGAGAAAGGTGATTGCCCGATCCCTTTGACTCGACCAGGTCGATTTCCGATAGTGTTCGAACCCACCATCAACAATTGTCGAGTCAATCGAGTTTTAGTTGATGGTGGAAGCTCGCTAAACATACTGTTTACGAGTACTCTGACGAGATGCAGGTACCCAGGACAAAGGTAAGGCCGGTACGATATTCATTTCATGGAATCGTACCGGGGTCTTCAGCCAAACCAATTGGTCAAGTTTCTCTTCCTTTAACGTTTGGATCACCAAGCAATTTTAGGACAGAGAAGGTCTCCTTTGACGTGGTCGACTTCGATACGGCGTATAATGCCATACTCGGACGACCTACTTTGGCAAAATTCTTAATAGCTACTCATTATGGGTATCAATTTCTTAAGATGCCAAGTCCCAAAGGAGTGATCACGATATATTGTGACAAGAAGATGGCGCACTCCTGCGACCGTCGCTCCCTCGATATGGTTGGACAACTACCGACTCGAGATGAAAGTCAGGCTTCGACTAGCAAGTCGAAGCCTAAATCTGCACCTAAGCCGAACGACCAGGTCAAAGAGGTTCCTCTGGACGCAGGGGGGCCCTTAAAGACTATTTGCATTGGGGATTCTTCCGACCCCAAGTAGGAAGACGCCCTCATCACTTTCCTCCCGGCAAACGCTGATGTCTTCGTGTGGCAAACATCCGACGTGCCCGGAGACCCCAGGGAAGTGATCGAGCACAGGCTAGCTTTACGGCCTGATAAACTACCCGTAAAGCAAAAGTTACAGAGATTTCCCCCTAATCGACGACATGCTATTAGGTCAGAATTGGACAAGTTGCTTAAAGCAGGCTTCATAAGAGAAGTCAATCACCCAGAGTGGTTGGCCAACCCTGTAATGGTTAGAAAGTCTAACGGCAAATGACGTATGTGCGTAGACTTTACTAATCTTAATAAAGCTTGTCCAAAAGATGATTTCCCTTTACCTCGTATCGATCAGCTGGTTGACTCTACAGCAGGATGTGAGATGTTGAGTTTTCTAGACGCATACTCTAGTTACCACCAGATTAGTATGTGTCAAGAAGATGAAGAGAAGACATCATTTATTACACCATTTGGGATATTTTGCTACGTCAAAATGCCATTCGGCTTAAAAAATGCTGGAGCTTCTTTTCAACATTTGATACAAACAACTTTCGCTCCTCAATTAGGCCGAAACTTAGAAGCCTACGTTGATGATCTAGTCGTAAAAAGCACCAAACGACTCAACCATATCACAAACTTACAAGAGACTTTCGACAACCTCAGAAAACACCACTTGAAACTGAATCCTGAGAGTGTGTGTTCGGGGTATCTTCAGGAAAATTACTTGGATTCCTGGTCTCGCATGAGGAATCGAAGCAAATCCTGAAAGATAAAAGCCATCACTCAGATGCGCCCCCCGACCACGAAAAAAGACGTCCAGAAACTCACAGGATGCATGGCGGCGTTAAGTCGTTTCATAACACGACTGGGGGAAAAAGGACTACATTTCTTCAAACTTCTAAGGAAACACGAAGGTTTCAAGTGATCAGAAGAGGCTAACCTAGCCTTCGAGGAAGTCAAGAGGTATCTTACGAGTGCTCCTATTCTAGTTTCCCCGAAGCTAGGAGAGACGCTCTTAATTTACCAAGCTGCCACGCCACAGGCAGTAAGCGCAGTGTTGGTCGTAGAACGTGAAAACATACAACGACCAGTATACTACATTAGTGAGATTTTGCACGGACCTAAGGAGTGTTACCCTCAGGTTCAAAACTTCTATATGCCCTCCTCATGTCTTCGAGGAAACTTCGGCATTACTTTCAGGCGCACAAACTAGTTGTGCCGTCTGAGTTTTCCTTGGGAGCGATCCTCTAGAATAGGGAAACAGTGGGACGCATGGCAAAGTGGTCAGTCGAACTTGGGGCGTTCGACATCCATTTCGTGTCCCGAACAACCGTTAAATCCTAGATCTTGGCAGACTTTATCGCCGAATGGACAAATCCTGAACCTGTTCAGGATCCCCAGTACGATTCCCACGACCAGTGGACGATGTACTTTGACGGGTCACTTACGATAAGTGACTCGGGGGCTGGGGTGGTCTTGGAATCTTCTACTGGAGAAATCTTAAAGTATGCCATACAATTAAACTTTCAGGCCACTAATAATGTGGCAGAGTACGAAGGTTTGCTAGCTGGTATACGAGCCGCGAAAGCGCTCTCGATTCGACGACTACTCGTAAGAGGAGACTCTCAACTAGTCGTGAATCAAGTCGGAAAGGAGTACCAGTGCTCTAATCCGACCATGTCCTGGTACCTATCGGTAGTTCGCAAGCTAGAAAAGCACTTTTTGGGCTTTGAGGTACAATTTATCCCCCGAAAGGATAATTTCCTCGCGGACCAACTGGCTCGCCTGGCTTCCTCCCGATCCCTGGTACCGAAAGGGGTGTTTTTGGAATAGCTTCAAAGGCCGTCTATAGTCGAGGAACTAGAGACGCCCTCTATTGAAACAGCCTCTCTAGAGTACGAAGATACATGGATGGCGCCCATCTATGAGTACCTTCAGACGGGTTCCCTACCCGATGACGATCCAGAAGCAGATCGATTATCCCGAAAGGCCAAAATGTATACTTTGGTCGAAGGGGTCCTCTATAAATGAGGAACCCAAGGGGTGCTCATGCGATGTGTTCCGCAGAGCGAAGAATTAAAACTCCTTCATGACATACATAGAGGGATCTGTGGAACTCATGCTTCCTACAGAACACTGGTTGGTAAAGCCTTTCGACAAGGTTTTTATTGGCCAACAGCCCTCTACGATGCTAGAGAGCTAGTTAAAAAGTGTGTACAGTGCCAGTTTCATAGCCGGCAAATACACCAACCAGCTCAGGCGTTGCAAACAATTCCTCTATCATGGCCTTTTGCAACCTGGGGTCTTGATATCCTAGGACCGCTACCCGAGCTCCAGAGGTTTTGAGTTCCTTTTGTGGCCATCGATCGCTCACAAAATGGATAGAAGTCGAGCCGTGGATCGGGATAACAACGGCGAAGAAAATGTTTCATGATGAGATGCGTGATTACTCGGTTTGGAATACCAAGTCGAATCATCACAGATAATGGCAAACAGTTTACAAACGCAAAATTTCAGGAATTTTGCGACGAGTTGCGAACTGTCGTGTTACGCTCGCCGCCGCCCCAAAGCAACGGCAAATCGAGAGAGCGAATGGCCAGATAATGAAGGGAATCAAAACCCGAGTCGTCGATCAGCTTGTTAAGCGCTCGGGGGCTTGGGTACAGGAATTACCTTCAGTATTGTGGGCAATTCGTATGACAGCTAGCCGAGCTACAAGAGAAACACCTTTCTTTCTAGTTTTCGGTGCCGAAGCCATGCTTCCGCCAGAACTAAAGATCAGGTCAGCACGAGTCGACAAGTTTAACGACTCCACTCAAGAACAACTTCGAGCGGACGACATTAACTCGCCGAGGAAAAAGGGACCGTGCTTTAACTGCTCCGCAGTCTACCAACAAGCCCTACGCAGGTACTACGATCGTAAGGTCCAACCTCGCAGCCTTGCTGAAGGTGACTTGGTATTGAGGCTTATCCAATCCCAGTCTAATCGGAACAAACTTTCCCCCAAGTGGGAAGGTCCTTACACTGTGGTCGAAGTAACGCGTCCAGGATTGGTACGACTTGCAATGGAGGACGACCACGTTCTCTCAAACTCTTGGAACATTGACCAGTTACGCAAATTTTATGTGTAGCAAGCTTCTACGACAATAAAATATCAGGTTCTCCCTACCTCTTTTTTGTCTATTTCTGAATTTTGCTTTTCTTTTCGACCATTTTCACACGCTCATTCCTCCTGTATACTGGTCAACAAAAGGACAACACATTTAGTCAAAGTATCTCCTCTCTACATGTGGTCCTGCCCACTGGAAGGAGCTTCCTAATGTCGCTTTGTTCTTTGCTACAACAACCAGTACAACGTTCATTGGGCTCAGCAACATGGTCGAAAATTGTTAAGCAAATTCATGTAATCTTAGCTTATTTATTTTGAAAAATAACCTGAGAAGAGTGCACTTTCCGAGATGCGTTCGACTACTTTTCAATTAACTTGATTGGTTTTTACTGGCCGGAGGAAGAAACACACCTAGTCGAAGCCTCTCCTTTATGCACGTGGTCTTGCCCACTAGAAGAAACTTCCTAGCATCGTCCCGTTTCCTACTTTTGCTGCCAGGACAACTTTGTCAGGAAATAACGAAAAACAGTCGAATGAATTCTTAAGGTCCTCTAGATGTTTGTTTTGGTCAAGTTGTTGTTATTGATTTGATTAATCTGGTCAGAGATGGTAACATCACCTAGTCGAAGCCTTTTTTCTCTGCACGTGGTCCTACCCACTAGAGGGAACTTTCTAGCGTCGATCTGTTTTCACTCTTTCGACTAGTGCAAAAAAGTTGATACTCGCCAACTATAAGTTAAACAAACCTCTCTATTTTCAGAAACCCTTTCTTTACTACTTTCTTAGTTTATTTTTCATAAACTAAGTAAGTAGTCGGGGGCTACGATAAAGTTATAAACATGACTTCATTTCTTAGTCTTAACTTTTCCGAGTTATCATCTTACGAGTTACTAACTACTCTACGAGATGATTCGCAGGGAAAATGAAGGAGAAAGGAGGAATCGCTCATAGCTGGTCTGATTATTTCTTCCTTTTTCATTATCTTACGAGTTACTAACTACTCCACGAGATAATTTGCAGGAAAAAAGAAAGGACCATATATTTATACATCATCACCAAAAAGACTTGTCTTCACAAGTTTGTATTACAAGACTATTATGTTAAGGTAGATTCTATTTGCATCTCCTCTGCGACCTTCTCGCCAACCGACTGCATCTCTTCGATCAGCTTCTCTGCTTCAGATTCGGTGCAGTCGAAGTCGGCTTCAACGAAATGAGGATTAAGGTTAGGATCACGGGCCTTGAGTTTTGCTAAAACAAAACTCACAGCTCCTTTGACCGCTTCCCTTATCGAATCATTCTGATTGGTCTTCAGAGTAGACACCAACTCGTTCAGAGTACCGACCTGTTCCCCAATGGCACTCGTATGAGCAACCATCGTGTCATCGCGAGGAGCAATCCTCCCGGCACGAAGCCCATCGAGTATATTGTTCAGGAGTGAGATATTATCTTGAAGATTGATCTTCATTGATTTTGTCTCTCCACGGAATAAGTCGGCCTCGTAGAGTTGTTTTATTTCAATCAATCGATCTGGAAAGAGTAAGGGTTGATTAGATAAAACAATTCTATAAGAAGATAAAACAAATTAATAGCAGGTAAAAGTTCTACTTACCAGCTAGTTGAGAACCCAAGTTCTCGATTTCCCGATCTTTCTCCTTCACAATACGGGAGACTTCACACACAACTGAGGACTTCTCCTGGACCTCGGTCCGGAGAGCCCCCACCTCGGCCTGAAGGGCCTTATTTTCGACTTCTTTTTCTGTAAAAGAATGAGAGGTTAAAAAAAAGCGGATGGAAACCAAGAGCATAAGCAGTCGTAATAGTACGTACTGTTTATTTTTTCTTGCAACCGTTGAGTTGCAGAGTTGGCTTCCTGAAGCTTCTTCAGGAGGTCGGTGGCTTTATCCCTTAGCTTTCTCGACTCAGCTTTTTCAAAGTCGAGTGAATCAGCCAAGGTCTTTTCGTCGCTCTTAAACCTGAAAGGGTAAAGAGCAGACAAGAACACACTTAAACAATCGGTCGTAAGTATTTCTACGGCCGTTGAGTGGTCGTAAGATTTTCTACGACTACCCCCTATTCGTAAGTTTTTCTACAACTAGTACCAAGTCGTAAGTCTTCTACGACTACCCTCTACGAGTACCGAATAAGTAATCAGAATGATTACAAGAATCAGGTACTCACCACCTCTCTGCTTGCTCGCAGAGTACTGCTTTCTCTTGTCGAAGTTTGACAAGTTGCCGATTGTATTCGCAAATCGTAGCGACTTGCTCCATGGCTCTCTACAAGAGAGAAACACGATAAGAGAAAGAGATAAAACCATAAGTGAGTATCGATGCATACTTACATTCATGTTTGACCAAGCAAACATGGAAACTATTCGTGATGGATCCTTCAGCCCATCCATCTCCTTGACTCGTTTCCACCAGACCCCTTCGAGACGCTCATTGTCGAAGACATCCCCACAATTGGGAATGCTGCTGGGATGGGGAGCTCGGTCGCGAGAACAGTAGGCAGAAGATCCTACGATGGAGTCAGGGCCAAAGAAATCAGAGCAAAAGTTGAAATACTCTTCTTCCTCTGACTCTGTGACGGGAACACCACCTGGAGGGCCGGAAGGAATGTCTTCGGCAATCTCCTTACCAGCACGGCGATCAGCACTCTCGCTGCCACCTACCTCCGGTATCCCTTTCGAAGCCTCTGTCGCCTCCTCTGCAGCCTCTACGATAGCTTCGGTTGTCGTAGCGACTTTGACATCCTCAACAGCCGTAGCGACCTCAGCAACCGCAACTTCTTCTGCCGCAGGAATAGTAGCTGGATCTTCAGCTACTACTACAGTCACTCCCTCGTCGGTTGGAGGGGTGACAGCGGGATTCTCCATGGGAGTGTCCCTGGGGGATGAAGACGTCGGGCTAAGCTCACAAAACACAGAAGTAAGTCCCCTCGTAAAAACCAAACAGTAAGTAGTTATTACACTTATGTTTTTTATATACCTCTGTGCGCTGGACCTTACTCGAAACTTGGGAGCAACCTTCCGACGGAAGATTTCTTCGACCTCTTCTCGACCACCGCTGGTCGAGATGCACTCGGGACGACAGGAGTTACCTCCTCCCGACTTTCTCCCGGTCGAGATCGCCTCGACCACCTTCGTAACGCTGCCCCCTCGGCCTCAGATCCCATCGGAGCAGCGGTTTCCTTCACAAAAGACATGAAGTCCTTCCAGTTCTCCTTTTCTAGTTGTCTTATGAAGCCACGAGAGCTGAAACTGCGAATGACTTGTTGTCGTAAAAGAAGGGTACCTTAACCTTGGGGACCTTGCGCTTAAGGGCAAGGACCTCTTCTTCTGCTTTCTTCTTTGCCACAGCTATGTCCGCGGTAAACTTAGCAAAAGGAGCAGGAGGAGCTGAGCTCGAACCCCCCTTGTCGCCGACTTTCACCAGTCGGCGCTTCTTGCTTGGAGGGGACTTCGCTGACTCTGCCTGCGCAGTTGCCCCAATGACCACCAAGTCGACTTCCTCGTCATCTTGGCGGTTCTCCATGCCAACTTTCTGTTAAAAAAGAGAGAAAGTGGTGGTAAGATCTTCTACGATCACTAGCCGATCACTAGTACGACCAGCTCAAAAGTCGTAAGTATTTCTACGACATTTTCTAATCGTAAGTCATCTTACGATTACGTTCAGTCGTAAGTTTTTCTACGATCAGTATCTAGTCGTAAGTTTTTCTACGGTAAACCCGTTAGTTGTATATCATTTTACGACAACAAAAACGCCTAAAGGCAAAATCGTTCGATTACCCTTAGGCACTCCTCTTTCTCCTCTGTGGTCAAAACCGCAAGGATTTGAGGAGCCATTGTGTTGGCCGGATGCTTCTCGCAGATTATCCTGACACGCGCGTTAACCTCCGCCTGCGGAAGATCTGAATGCAAGGACAACACGATTAAACAGACTAAATCAGGATTAATCAAGGACAAAACCAAAAGAGTAAGTTTTTCTACTCACCATCCTTGTAGTCCCTAGTTAGGTCGTCCTTTCTTGAGTACCTCTACATGGAGGAACCCTTGTCTTCAAAGGACTGATTCGGCGCGTGATGAAGTCCTTCACCACGTGCCAACCGGTGAGCCCCTCCGACTTCAAGTCTTTGACAGCTTGAATGTAGGGGCTATCCTATCGAGATTATCGGGAGGTGAGTCCGTGAAGAAGACCGCCGCGGCCTTTCCGGCGAATGAGAGGCTATCTTCCTTGGTTACCTCCCAGTAGAACCAACTCTTCTTCCACCCCGGCCATGACGACCGGGTAAACATCTGAATGTACTCCTTCGACTTGCCGTCGTGGAGCTTCAGACCACAGCTACCGGCGATTCCGGCCTGACGAGCCATTCCGTAGTAGTACTGGAAAAGCTCGAGGTATGCCGGAACCCCAGGTAGGCCTCATATAGGTACACGAACACGCTCAGCATTGTGATGGAATTAGGACCAAGGTTCACTAATTCCACCCCAAAGTGCTCGAGCACGAGTGTGAGGAAGGGGTGAGCAGGCAATCGGAGACTGCACTCACAGTACGCCTGGAAAACCGGAATTTGGCCTTCCTCTCCTGACGGCCAATGCTGCTCATTCGCCGCAATCCACCTTACGAGAAGTCCCTCAGGGATCTTCTCGGTGGCGACCAAAGCGGTCATCTTCGCGTCATCCATCTTTGACTCAGCCCACTCAGAGACAATCCTGGCCATTTTCTCTTAAAGCGTTAAGAATTGGATTTGGGAAAGCTCCAAGAAAAGAGTACGGAGTCACCGGCGGCGGAAGAGACGAGAAAGCAACAGACTGTTGGGTGAAAAGGTAAGAACCCTAAGTTTTACCTCCACGGACCGTTTTATAACCACATGCCTGGAATGATACGCCATGGAATCCCAATAGTCTCCACCGCTTCGGGAATTGTTTCGACGGACAGACTTTTTACCTACCCGATCGAAAGTCCCGAGACACTTTTTTCACACCTCAAGTGAAATTACCATCTTGACCCCCGGGTCAAATGAAAAGCCGATCGGAAAAGTTTTGCTTCCGGTTGTAAGGCCATGACTGCTTCGAAGTCGTAAGATGCTCTACGACATCTTGCAAGCGTAATGGTCTTAACAAATTACCTCGATCAAGCATATTCCTGGTCGAAAGAAACGAGTGTTGAAGAGTTTTTCCTTCAACGTTTTTCCCGCGACCCCCTAGTGGTCAAAAGATCATCTACGACCCTTCGGTCAAGTAAGTTATTTTCACTTGAAGCTGGGGGCTAGATGACGAGGATCTAAATAATCCTCATTTTATTATTCTATAATCATGAAATATGACGTCACATGGCATACCCCTTAATATTATAAGGAAGAATAAATCAGGAAGTCATAGGTTCTTCTACGACTACCCCTAGTCGTAAGCATTTCTACCACTATGGTGTAATCGTAAGTCCTGCTACGATTACGTCCGGTCGTAAGTTTTTCTACGACCAGTATCCAGTCGTAAGTCTTCCTACGACTACCCCTAGTCGTAAGTCCTACTATGACTAGGTGCGCTCTTAATTCTTCATGACTAACTGGGTCCACCGTTAGAAGGCCCATTTAATGATGAGAATCCAAGCAGTCAAAATACGTAGTTATGCTTGACATAACTACGTATAATGCCCCACTATCTCCGATCGATAATCGTTTGACAAAGATGGGAGGTTACTACTCTGGTAATTACTCTCATTATTGCGCAAATGAGCGACTAATGAGCCTGGAACGACAACAGCCACCACTGCGTAGGATAAATAGGTGTCTTTTAGAGATAGAGAGGAGAGACCTTTTTGAAAGACAATTAGTAAAACCCTCAGCTGATTGTAATCCATATACCCAATACAAGATACACAGGAGTAGGGTTATTATTCTCACTGGAGAAGGCCCGAACCTGTATAAAAATCCCTGTGTCTCTTTCGTCTGCGTGATCAATTGTGGAGACCCCCCGAATCAAACAATCTTTACGTAAGATCGGTTCTAAAACACCGACAGCTTCTATTGCTCACTCATAGAGTAACGGGGCAGTCGAGCGAGCTAATGGTATAATAATACAAGGAGTAAGATGCTGAGTATTCGACTAGTTAATAAAATGGTCAGGAGCTTAGGTTCAATAACTTCCCTCTGTATTATGGGCCATTCGAACCACGACCAGTCGTGCGACCGGTGTAACACTATTTTTTCTAGTTTACAGTGTCAAGGCCATGCTTCCCCCAAAACTGAAAATTGGCTCGTCGAACTGATTGTTATAATGATAACGATCAAGTAGAATGACGACTCAACGACATCAATTTCTTTGAAGAAAGATGAAACAAAGCCTTAATACGATCGGTAGTTTACCAACAAGCCATGAGAAGGGACCACAGCCGTGACTGCAACCTCGTAGTCTAATCGTGGGTTATCTGGTTCTCAAAAAATTTAGAGTCAGGCAAATTGCAACATGCTTTCTTCAAAATGGGAAGGTCCATACAGTGTGGTCAAAGTTATCAGACCTGGTTTGGTATTACTTGCCATGTCAGATGGGCGTGTTCTATCCAATTTGTGGAATATTGAGCAATTGCGTAAGTTCTATGTATAATTGTTCATTTCCTTTTCAATTTCAATAAAGATGCATTTCTTTACTTTTCGATGAGTCTTTACTTTTCGATGAGTGATATTATTTACATTTCGGTTATCCATTGTATGGTCATATACTATTATTGTCTAGATCATCGAAGAAGATTCATTACTATCCGACATCCTTTTAAATGATATCTTTTACTTATTGGTTTTGACATATTAGTCAAGCGCCATGAAGGTCCGTGTCATCACCATCACAGAGATGGTTCTTGTAGGTGTTTTAGAACCGATTTTACGTAAAGATTATTTGATTCGGGGGGTCTCCACAATTGATCACACAGACGGAAAGAGACACGGGGATTTTTATAGAGGTTCGGGCCTTCTCTAGAGAGAATAACAACCCTACTCCTGTGTATATTGTATTGGGTGTCCTGGTTACAATCAGTGAAAAGACTTGCGCTAATACTGCTACTGATTGCCTCTCAAAAGTTCCCTCATTCCTCTCTGAAAGAAGTCTATTTATAGTACGCGGAGAGGGAGGTTGTCGTTCCAGGTCAGGAGGCGCTCCATTATTCCGTAATAATGGGAGTAATCACTGGAGTAGTAACCTCCCCACGTTGCCTGACGGTTATCAATCAGAGATAATAGTGAGTTATCTGTAGTTATTCTAGAGAGTAACTACGTATCTTGACTGCTCAGATCTCACAGTTAATAGGGCCTATAGGCGAGTAGACCCAGTTATCTATGGAGAAGTCGTGGCAGGACTGGTCGTAGAAGGACTTATGACAGGGGGTAGTCGTAGAAAAGCTTACGACTGGGTACTGGTCGTAGAAAGACTTACGACCAGGAGGTAATCGTAGGAGGACTTACGATTATGTGGTAGTCATATGAGGACTTACGACTATGGGGGTGGTCGTAGAAAACTTACGACCACCTGATTGACTTCCCCCTTACTACTGTAAGGGGTATACTCAATAGCTATGTGACGTCATATTTACCCATAATACTAAATTACAGATAAATAGTAAAATAAGGATTATTAGATCCTCATCAGTTCTCACGAGCGACCACACACTCTTTTCTCAAAGAAGGAAACAAGTAAAAGGAGCATCACACAGACAACTGGATATAATTACTTATATGCTAAGGAATTCAAAAGACTTTCTTTCTTCACTTCAACATTTTGTTCTACTCTTGTTTTTGCAACTGGTCGAGACACGGAAAGCCTCCTAGTCGAAATCTCTCATCTCTGCATGTGATCCTACTCACTGGAAGGAGTTTTCTTGCGATAGTCCTTTTTCTTACGATCTTTGCTGCTAGTCGGAACTTGAAGAATTAATATGTTTCATAAAGTGTCAATCATGTCTTTGGTTTTTAGCAACCTCTCGACTAGTTTGGATAATGTGTATAAATAAGGGTACTTATCATTTTTTTTGCATACATCTTTGCATAATTTCTTATCATCTGTTAAAGTCTTATGACATCTTCCAACCATACAATGTACTATATGGTATTTCAATTATGAAAATAGATCTAAGACTAGTCAAAACATACACTGGTTCCCACCATATTGGTTTCCTAGTGTTAACTAGGTCATTTTTACAACATAATCAGTGCATACTTTGTACGTTGGTTGCAACATGTGTTCTTTTTCTTGGTCTACTTCTTCTTTAGTAAGTATTTGTACTACACAAGCAGCCAGGGGCTAGGAGATATATGAGTACTCAACAAAGTTGAAAAGATAAATATAAGCTTTATTGATGACAAAGGTATGTTTTTACATTCACAATTCTAATACTACATCCATCTACTCTTTGGGGCCACCAGACTAATTGCTATGAGACGAAGATCCGACCTTCATTTCCTCCACAACCTTGTTTTCGAAGGGCATCACCCCCTCGAAGATCTTGGCTGCTTCCTCCTCCAAGCAGTCGAAGTCCGCTTCAAGGGCTTGGAGGTTGATGGAGGGGTCGGAAGCCTTAAGCTTTGCCAAAGCAAAGCTAACTCCGTCCGTAACAACGTCTTTCATGGTCTTTGCGTGGTTCCTCCAAGAGGTTACGAGCAGATCTTGGAGAACCTAGAGCTGCTGACCAAGGCAATCCGCCTTCTCCATCGGGTCTCTTGAAGAAGACAAGAATGTTTCGCTCCCGTGTCGGTGAGCATCTTGTTGAAAGCAATAATCTTCTCTTCAAGACTTCGCTCGAGTTCCTTCTCCTTATCATGCTCGAACTCAAGAGCTTTTTCTGTTTGCTTTAGCTTTTGAGCTTGCTCTGCATTAGTAGATCAAAGTTAAAGAAATATTATTAAAACACATAATAAATTGGTCGGGTTTACGATCAGTTATCTTGAGTTTTCTTCTCGGAGCCTCGATGGCTTCTTTGTGCTTAAAAGAAATCTCATTGAACCTGGTCGACCAGCCTTCGATCGACTAATCTTTAGCTTCACACCTCTCTTCAAGCCTGGTTATTATGGCTTCTTTAGCCATAACCTCCTCCTTAATTTTTTTGAATTCTATCAAATATGACAAGGGGAGAAGTTGGGAAACAGCGAGGAATAAAATAACAAAAAGGGAAGAAGAAATCAAGAAGTACTTACTTTTTAGTTTGGAGTTTTTCTTCTCCAAAATAGTTAGTCACCGGGTCAGTTCTCCAACCATAGCAACATAGTCCAACATATGTTATAAAAAATGGAAAACTCCTTTAAGTTTTAAATAAAACTTCAGGGGAATACCATAAGAGTGATCTTAAGGTATTTACCTGGATCGCCTTGTCCGCATATTTGGAGTAGAAGGTCTCGAGAGTCTGTCTTTGACTGACAGTCTGCGATCTTCCTCCAAGCCTCTTCGAGTCTTTTATCATCAAAGACTCGAGGTTGGTTGGAAATATCATATAGGCGAGGAGACCTCCTAACTGAAGGACTCCCTTCTGCGAGATCGATCACTTCGACCATTTCAGTCGTAGTAGCCGGCAGAGCCTGATGTGACTTGTCTTCTGCAGTCGCCTCCAAAGGCACACCCGGAGCCGTCGAGGATTCCTGAGCAGGCATTGTTGCTTCCATCTGCTCAAGAGCTGGCTTGACCATCTTTTCCTCAGAAGTTTCCTCTCGAGGGGTGCTCTAATCGGAAGCGATCAGAACACCAGAGGATCTATGGAAACAAATGAAAGGAAGTTCAGGATTTCAGAATGCAAGAAAAACTAAAGGTATGAATTTATGTAAGTTCTTTATTACATACCTGGTCTTCTTGGTCTTAATTTTGAAACACCTTAGAGCAAAGTCCAGAGCGCTTGCTTTCCTTTTCTTCTTTTCAACCAATTTTACCAGCTCTGATCTGGTAGGGCTGGTTAGACCCAGCATCCTCTGACCGGAGGTTGAAAGTAATCTCCCTGATCACATGGTCGGAGATAAGTTCCCTTACCATCTGTTCGGAGATGGTAGCTTCGTCGACCTCTGGAATAATTGCCTTAGGAGCAACTGTATGGTCGTGTGTGACCACTCCAGAGTCCACAACCACCACAGCTTCGGTTTGCGGATCCTCCTTCTCTCCCGCCTAAATTACAAATCAAGCTTAATTAGGTGATGAAAATTTTCATCTAAAATATATATATCTTTTTTGGTACTCTTTTTTACCTCCGAGGGGCCACCATCCTGAGTGGTCATTGGGGCAGAAGTGGTCGTGGTAGCAATAGGATTTGAGCTTTCGGCAAGTTCACTAATATCCACCCCGACCGACTGCACATTAAAGGAGTATTATAGCATACCAATCGGAAAATATATGAATGATGAAAAAAGGTTATTGATTTTACCTTAAGCCTCTCTATTCTCTCTGTTGGAGAGACAATAGCCAAAATCCAGGGAACATCAGCCTTATCACCAAGCTCCCCAGCACAAATCATTTTAATTCGGTCCCTGATTTCTTCAGAGAAAAGGGCTGTAAAAAATAGACTATAAGGTTACAAAAGCAATAAACTAAAATAAACTATACTGGTCGGGATTTTTTCAAGACTTACATTCCAAAGAATCCCTAGTCGTATCATCACGACCAATGTACCATAGCACGACACAATCACGTAGCTTCAGGGGGCTTATATGGTGTGTGGAGAAATCCTTCACCACATGCCAAGAAGTGAGGCCCCTGATGCTAAGCAGTTGGATGGCTTCAATCCATCTCCCCACTTTTCCCTCCTTTACGGAGGAACGCTAGCTTGGATTCTCGACCGCCATCTTGCCGGTGAAGCAGAGGTTGTCTCCCTTGGTGGCCGTCATGTAGAACCAGCTCTTCTTCCATAACGACCATGAAGACTTTGAGTACATAGGGATGTGCTCATCAGCCTTTCCATCATGGAGGTGCAAAACACATTCCCCAAGTGACACCGTCGACTTCTCTGACTTTGCCATCTTATAGAAATACCTGAATACCTTCAGATCTAGCGTGATCCCCAGGTATGCTTCACAGAGGTAGATGAAGATGTTGATGTTGGCGATCGAGTTAGGGGCAAGGTTGACCAATTCAACTCCATAGTACTCGAGAACTATGGAGAGGAACGAATGCGCTGGCAACCTAAACGCGTACTCGATGTAGGCGAGGAAAATAGGGATTTTCCCCTCTTCACAGCTAGGAAAATGCTCTTTGACCACTGATGTCCAAGAGATCAATCTTGATCTTCTTCAAAGCCTTCAGCTTCTTCTCTGTCAATTCGGAAACCAGCCAGTTGGTGATTGAGTCTAACATTGTTGGTTTTTAGCAAGAAGATGAAAGGAAGTTGAAGGAGGTTTTTTGTGAGAAGGTGAAAGGGAGTTGAAGGAAAATCTCAGAGCGTAAAAATCCCAAGTCGGCGCGCTCAAGGGATTTTATAGCCGCACTTCTTTAACTACAAGAGGAAGTTCCTAAAACCCAACGAACCCAAATCTCTTCGGTTTCCCAGACAGTTCTTCAACTTTAAAGTGAATACATACCACCTCGTTATTTACGTCATTAAACGAGGGGTTTTCCCATGTAGATTTTGTTAGAAGGGGTTTTATATTACAAATTCACTTAAATGTTCGGGGACTAGTTGATGAGAATTAAATTCCTAATTATTGGTTTCACACTTAAACCAAAAGACACACAGCTTATGTGGTCGTAAACCTCGAGGCTAGTGACCCCTGTGATTGTTGGAATCTTCGAGGTAGCTTTGCGAGTAACCTGGTCGGAGGGGGCCCTGTACCCATTGCTCGACCAGATGACTGCTCGTAAAGACTTTGAACTGGTACTTGGACCCAATTCCAAATACATCCCTTCCGTATGAAGAATGGGACATGTACTTTATCAGCCCCAAACCACATGACGTTTACAGCCCTAAGTCACTGGGAATAACTATATCACGGTTATTGCGTCTCCTTCTAACACCAACTAGCGATCGGTTACTCTCTCATTGACTGAAACTGTCTCTTCGACCAGTCGCGTCACTTAAGATGTGTCTTCTTCAGGAGTAACTGTCACCTCTTCACCAGTTATTTAAAGGTGGATGATGAACAACCAAGATAAGCGAATTTTGGAAGATCAACAACCCAATTGAAGTAGTAGTATAGCAAACAACACACTCAGTGTAAATTAGGGTTAGTCTGTCGCCTTCCTTAAGGCATCTTTGTAATCGTCAGTTCATTGCAATAAAGAGCAACCTCATTCCTTTTCAGGAACTCTTAGTCATTTTTCTCTTTTTATTTTTGTAAGATCGGCGACTCGATCGTCGACAATTTATTTGATTCAATTTAATGCATGAAAATCACGTGTTGTAGCCAATCTTTTCTGTAGTACAATGCACTTAATATATCTGGATTTTGATTAAACTTTTCAGAATTAACTTCTTTTTTTCTTAGGTACCGTTTGACAATATATATTATGTAATTTAATTATTTATTAAAAATTACCACTTTACAATTTTAGGTAAATATTTCTTATTTTTTATCGGTCAAATATATCTAGACTCTTATTTATTAAATAGAATGGCCTTATCTCAAATGAGCGAAAAAAGGGGGTCATTTTAGTCTATGAGCAAATTAATTTAGGGATATTTTTCGTTGCATTGTGGCCAAGTCTAACATGACATATTTTGTGAAATGAAATAGTATTTCATCAATGAAAAATAACTTTGACCTTACCTTTTAATTTATCGATGGCAAAGACTCGCATATAATTTAGCATATATTTTTCTAAACCATGAATACATATTTCAGATTTCGCTTAGTTTAGACTTTTGAATTTAATAGTCAAATTGTCTACAGATTATGGGCAAACACGTACTATACAACAACCTTCTTTGTTGCTGAAGTGCATAGTACATTAACCAACGGATTTCCGAGGGAGTTTTTCCCAGGCTTGGGAGGTGCCTTAACATTCTTCTATTTCGATTTGGCCTGAACGACTTGGCCACTATGCGTCTTCCCGTGAGATGACTCGGGAACCGATACGAAGACATGCTTTTCTTATTCCTTCGACGTCTTCTCCACGGGAACCGATGAGGAGGGCTTCTGAAGTGAAGGTTGAGGTGGAGTCATCGAGGGTCCTGTTGGAGAGGCATGGTCGTGTCGAGATGGTTGAGGTGGAGTCATCAAGAGTCGTGTTGGAGAGGCCTTATGAATGGAAGGTTGAGGCGGCACTGCAGGGTCCAAGGCGATGTCCTTCTTGGGCCATTGGATAAAAAAGTACATGGCATCCCCTAGTGTTATGATATCTTCGTTCGCGAATCTCCAGCGGGACGGCCCTGAAATTGTCATGTACCATGTCCACCTGGACCCTGGCGTAACCCTACGCAACTTGGACACCGTGCTGCACTGTCCCTTCCTGGCATGGATACGCCATCCCCCGCCCAGCCTCAATAGACATGGACCCAACCATCCTCACTTGGAGCGTGCATGGCGTCGCCTCCTACAAAACGATACGCAATTAGCTAAGGCATCCTATAGGTCTATATCTTTGGAGCATTCCAGAGATGTACATTACCTTGATGTCGTCGATAGGTAATTGGACGTC
The DNA here is from genome assembly GCA_036346255.1 of Ampelocalamus luodianensis. Taxonomy (NCBI): domain Eukaryota; kingdom Viridiplantae; phylum Streptophyta; class Magnoliopsida; order Poales; family Poaceae; genus Ampelocalamus; species Ampelocalamus luodianensis. Next base: position 44,648,288 of record CM070633.1, read on the forward strand.
GTCATGTTCAGAATTTTGCATGGACACGACGCTACTCCAATGTTGAGGACTAGATCCCAAAAGGGTGGCTTGCGTCATCTTGAGGAGTTGATTAACTTGATCCTGCAATCTTGTTAGCTATCCTTAAAATCTTGCAGTAAGCACCTGTTCCAACCGATCATCATGTTCGGCCTTGGATCTCTTCCTACTCTTATACGTGCAGTGGTCGTGTGAATCCATCCCTCCAAGGTACGTAAACTTTGATGCCTCGCGTGCAACCCGGGTGCTCCTTGTTTCCCAGGGCCGTAGATAGTATATCATTCTCCCTGTCTGTTTCGAATGAGCATTCAAAACATGCAGAAGTCAATGCTTGCTACAAGAGGTCATCATGTTATTATAGACATTATGAAGTAATGGACTTATTAACAACTAGGTAGTTCGACATATCTTACCAGACATTGGGGCACTTCCTGGTCTACCGGGTTTGTGAAAGAGATGCCGCCTGAAGACGTGGCTGATACCCTCCCTCTTAACCAGGTTTGAGCGCACTCGTCTGTCATCTCAGGAAATGGCCCTGTTGCATTCTCATCCTCCGCCGCCCATTGCTCCTTTTTACCCGCATACCCAGTGGTGCTGAGTTTGTGGGGGTGAGTGCTTTGTGCCTGGAGAGCCTTGTGCGCTGCACTTTTCTCCTAAAATTTGGTCGTCGTCTTCATTTGCACAAAAGCGTCCCATATATCTCGTGATATGAATTTATACTTCGTGAAGGGCATCCAACCCGTGTTCATGTACTTCGTGACAAGCATACTCTTGAAGGTCCTCCACGTGTGTCCCATCGTGAGTAACACCCGCCGTTGAACACGTGCCTGGTATGCTTCTAGGATAGTGAACAATTGTGAAATTTTTGTCCACAGCTCGCCTCTTCGATCTTTCGACAAAGTGTCCTAGCTTACTGTGGTGATGAGGACCCGTTCCCTTCCAAGTATCCCGCAGATGGTCCGGAATCTCGCTGCTGCTTTCTTAGGACCCACAGGCACCCCACCGTCACTGACCTCCATGATGGTCATTCGGCCCGTAGGCATTTTCGATGCTCCTCTGCCATCTCACGTACGTACCACTTTGCTCGGAGATCCAGACGCATTTGGCGACGTCGATGAAGGAGGCGAAGACGGTGCGGATGCCATCTCGCTTACTTGCTATCTATATAAGTTACATACAGAACGAACTAAAATTTCAGAATTCAAAACATTGAGAGTTTAAATAATATGGATTGCAAGTTTATATCCACTAGGGATTTTCGAAGATAATTTCTATTGGAAACATATTTTATACAGAAAAAATAGAAGTTACCCAACCAATTAACTATATAAACAAATAGTATCAAGCATATACAGTATATAGTACGTGCTACACAAGGAAGTCTCCAATATATCCAACACAAATGCATAGAAATTTGTAAAACTTCATAAGGATACCATATACAGATATGGAATACGAATGTAAATTCTCCACAACATTTAAGCTGAATGAAAAGCAAAACATATACCACATGTATATGTAGGAAATTAGCATAAAGCTTAGATATACTGAGTACTCTCAGAAGGCGAGATACAAACAAATTAAACTTTGCTATCTCAACCCTTTAGTCTATACTCTTCATAAATTAGATAAGAACATTAAAATTCAAATTTTGAGCTCTATCCAATGCTTAACTAGACTGACAGAACAATCACATGTATAAGATACTTTCTGTCAACCATAGATCACCAAGAACCATCAATATCCACTACTGCAATCCACATAAGACTATAACAAGACTCACTGATTTATTACTTCAAACCACTACAGAAGTGTTGGAAGTTCTAAATACAATTTGACAACAGCAGGCAAACTGGTGATTACTTTGACAGCAGCAAGCAATCTTGTAGAGCTCAAAATTGAACTAGTAATTCTACCAATTTCAGAATTAGACCATTTCAATCACAGAGCAATATTAAGCCCACAAAATCCAGACAAACGTGCTAAGAAGTACCTTGGGAGGTGGCTTCAGATGGCAGTCGGGGAGGAAGGGGGAGGAGGAGGCCGAGCGGCGTGGCTCTGGTGTGGAGGAGGAGGCATCGGGGAGGAGGCTTTGGGGTAGGAGGAGTCGGGGAGGAGGCATCGGGGAGGAGGCTTTGGGTGGCGGCGGCGGCGCTCGGGTAGGGAGGCGAACGAGCGAGAGTAAGGGGCTAAGGGTGCTGGGGTGGTGAACAGGCGAGAGTAAGGGCGAGTGACGGGTAAGGGCGCAACCTTAGTGGTTCCCGCCTAATAAAGGGATAAAACCGACGGTTCCACAATAGATCCGTCTGTGATATGATAATCATCACAAACGGTTCAATAATAGCACTGCCTGTGATATGTCATAATCACAAACGGGTCCATAATAGAACCGTCTATGATATGGGGTTCCTAGCTTAGGCTGTTTGAATTTAGTTTACACTAATAACACTTGAATATCAAGATTTCAAATTTTATTTGAGAATTAGCACATCCTAGGAACCTCCGTGAATTATTTCAAGATTTTATCTTTTTTCCTATTTTATAGAGCCCGGGTCTGTTCGGATCGTCCGATCTGAATTGGATGGTCTCAATCGGAGGAGATGTTCGGACCGTCTGAACAACTCGATCTGTTTGGACCATCCGATCTGAATCGGATGGTCCCAATTAGAGGAGACGTTCGAACGGTCCGAACATCTCCTCCGATCGGGACCTTCCGATTCCGATCGAACGGTCCGAACAGACCCGGGTTCTATAAAATAGCAAAACAACTCCTAAAATCCAAAAATAATTCAAGGAGGTTCCTCGGAGGTGCTAATACTCAAATAAATTCAAACCTAGCTTAGGTACTCTATTCAACAGCCTAAGCTAGGAACCCCATACACATACGGTTCTTTTTTTGAACCGTCTGTGATTATGACCATATCACAGATGGTTCCATAATATAATCGTCTGTGATTATGACCATATCACAAACAGTTCTATTATGGAACCATCTGTGATATGGTCAGAGAAATCCATAATTTGGCATATTAGGACATCAAGTCCACATTGACAGCAAAATCAAAGATGAGAAGTACATATATAACACATTAACATAAATTAACATAAGAGATTACAACTCCATAACACATGACAATTCCACGTTACATCAAAATAAGAGATTACAACTCCATAACACATGACAATTCCACATTGACATCAAAATAAGAGATTACAAGTTCATAACACATAGCAAGTCCACATTGACATGTCTCATGTTATGGAATAAGTTCTTATTTAAAATATAGCCCTTCATGATGATCGACACGCATATAGCTAGCTTCCTCACTGGGTTCTTCCTCGAGCCTGATGCCATCTCTGAAACGAGGCAACTCGTCCAATTGATTGTACTCTTCCTCATCCACGACATTCTCAACTCCGACAATCATTCTTTTTCCATGAAGAACTACGTGGCGATTCTTATTTGCCAGGTCTGTTACATAAAAAACTTGAACAACTTACTTAGCGAGTATGAATGGTTCGTCCTTGTATCCAACACATTTGAGATCCATAGTAGTGACGCCGTACTTGTCGACCTTCACGCCCTGCGGAAGTTTAACCCAATGGCATCAAAACAGGGGGGTCTTGAAAAGTACGTGGTTGAGATCTCAAATCTCCTCTACGAACCCATAATAGGAGTTCAACCCACTTGGCCTGACGGTATTGAACTGCTCGTGAAACGCATCTATGCGGATACCGCTGTTTTGGACTATACTCTTCCTATCTTGAGCTATAGTATAAAATGTGTACCCATTTATGTCGTATTCTTGCCATATCACAATTGTAAATTGTGGCCCTTTTGCCAACCATAGCAGCATATCATCACTTGATGACCTCCCAATGAATCGCACCTTTAACCATTCGTTGAATCGACGGTTGTGCTCTCTCATGATCCAAACCTCTAATCGGTCTAGATTCTGTTGGCGTACCATGTCATTGTGCTCGTCGATGTACGGGGACACTTGGGTCTTGTGTTGCATGACTATGAAATGGGCCTGAGTGTACATATCTAGATCGGAGTGATTGCTTTCCTTCCGATGGTCTCGATACCCTCCAGTCTCCCCTCATGACGAGATAGAGGCACAACTATCGGTTCCACCTGAGCCATGTAGTCGACGTAGAACTCAATGACCTCTTCGGTTACATAACCTTTGATGATGCTTCCCTCCGGTCGAGATCGATTCCATACGTAGGACTTGAGAATTCCCATATACCTCTCGAACGGGTACATATGATGTAGGAACATAGGGCCGCATATCTTTATCTCTTTCACAAGGTGAATAATGAGATGGACTATGATATCAAAAAATGACGGAGGGAAATACATCTCAAGATGACATAGAGCCATCACCATATCGGCCTGCAGAGCATCTAGTCTTTCGGGATCGATGACCTTTGAGCAATTGAGTTAAAGAAATAACACAGCCTCAAAATTGTCACTCAGACCTTGTCCAGCAAGATACTCCTAATTGCAACAAGAAGCATTTGTGTCATCAGTACATGACAATCATGAGACTTCATACTAATTAATTTCAAATCTTCCATAGAAACAAGTTTCTTAATGCTGGCGGAGTAACCGGACGGAACTTTCACATCATGCAAGCTCTGGCATAGTTCATTTCTCTCAGCCTTGGATAGAGTGTAGCAAGCTGGGGGAAGTTACGTTCGTCCTTTACCGGTCTCTTTCGGTGCTAACTCGGTCCTTATGTTTATATCAACCAAGTCACATCTTGCATTAACACCATCCTTTGTTTTGCCACTAATGTTCAGTAAGAGACCAATCAAGCTATCACATATATTCTTCTCCACGTGCATGACATCGATGCAGTGGTGAACTTCTAAGTGCTCCCAATAAAGCAAGTCCCAAAAAATTAACCGCTTCTTCCAGATTATGTTCTTCTGATGGGTCCTTAATTTACGTCCCTTCCCAAGCACAACATCAATATCCTTAACCATATCATAGACCTCTTTCCCTCTAAAAGCCCTTGGAGCTGAACCGTCCTCCTTATTTCCGTCGAATTGTTTCTTCATCTTGCGGTATGGGTGAATCCTGGGAAGGAACCTACGGTGACGTATATACACAGTTTTACGTGAGTTGTTCAGCTATACACTCTTGGTACCATCTAAGAAGTATGGACATGCTTTGTCTCCTTTTGTACTAAACCCCGACAGGTTACCCAAGGGCAGGAAAATCATTGATGGCGTGTAACAACATGGCGCGTAAAATGAAGTTCTCTCGTTTGTACACATCCCATACTTGTACCCCTTCATTCCACAGTGTCACAAGATCTTCTAACAATGGTGATGGTTACACATCAATATCGTTCCGAGGTTGCTTCGGTCCTTGGATAAGTAGTGACATCAAAATGTACTTCCGCTTCGTACACAACCAAGGAGGAAGATTGTACATACATAGATTCACGAGCGAGGTGCTGTGTCGGCTGCTCATGTTACCAAAAGGATTCAATCCATCTGTACTCAACCCTAACCTTATGTTCCTCGGTTCCACACCAAACTCTTCAAGCTCCAATCGAAGTTTCTCCACTGGGCAGAATCAGCAAGGTGTCTTAGCTTTCATCTTTCTTACGTTCCTCCGAGTGCCAACGCAGCAATCTTTCGTCCTTTTGGTTCACAAATAAACGCTTCAAACGTGGGATCACAAGCAGATACCACAACATCTTAGCAGGAGGTTCTTGCTTCACCTTAGCAGTATTCTTACGCTTGTATCGAGATGCTTTGCACACGGGACATACATGCATGTCTGCATACTCTTTACGGTATAGGATACAATCGTTTGAACATGCATGTATTCTTTCTACTTTCATTTCCAATGGACAAAGAACCTTCTTGGCTTGGTAGGTGGTGCTGGGCAACACGTTTCCCTCTAGAAGGATGTCCGCTAGGAAACCTAACAACGCCGTGAAACTCTTGTCGGACCAACCATTGCTTGCCTTCAATTTCAGCAGTTCAAGCACGATTGACAACCTTGTGTATTCCGTCTTACAGCCAGGGAACAAAGGTTTCCCTGAGTCCTCCATTAAGTAGTCGAATTTACAAAACTCTCTCTCACTGTAGTTCCCTTCTGCATCACGTAGCATCTGATCCAGATTGTCATCATGCGACCTATCCTCATCAAAAGCATAGTCCACATCCAGCATATCGTTGAATTCCTCGGCGATGTCGTCATTATTAACTTCCTGTATAATCTTCTCTTCACCGTGACTAGTCCAACATGTATACCCTTTTTTGAAGCCCATTCGAATCAAGTGCGCTTCGATCTGCACAGGTTGTTAAACATCTTCAGATTATCGCAATCAATGCATGGACAGTACATCAATTCTATCCCCTTCTTCAATATATCCCACTCGACGGCTCTTTTAAAAGCAAACACGCCCTTAACGTACTCTTCACTCACACTATTCGCACGGTATATCCAGTTTCGGTCCATCTACGCTACACACGTAACAAATTAGTAGTGTTAAATTAGATTAATAAACTGTAAATACATTACTCTGCCTATTAACCAAACATACTAAAATTGATTAAAGATTAACCTAGAGCAAATATAAATAGTTACAAATCGTTACCCTCAGGGCTCACGACGAAAATTCCAAATAACCCGAGATTCCTCACCTTCTTCTTCTCCTGATCTCTTCCTCCTGATCTCTGTCTCCTCCCTTCCTCCTCTCTAGCTTCCTCCTTTCCTTCTCCTCTCTTAGGTGCAATGGAGGTGGTGGCTCAAACCGAAATTAGGTTAGGGGGTGGAGGCGCTAGGGGCCAGGGATTTGTCGGGAGCCGATATTTATAGTGCCAGCATATCACAGACGGTTCTTATTACGAACCGTCTGTGATAGATTACCCATCACAAATGGTTCCTAATACGAACCGTTTGTGATATATTAATTATCACAGAAGGTTGTACGAAGAACCGTTTGTGATAGGTAATCTATCATAAACGGTTTGTAATAAGAACCGTCTGTGATATGCCTCGTTCGTCTCACGATGTGCTCTTCGTCTCCCGCTCTGGCTTTAATTAGTACTTGTTTTATAAATAGACATCCCCTTCTGAAATGGATTTCTCACAAACCTCTCATTAATCCCCTGTCACCACAAACTCCAAATGGCTTCCCCTCTCATACCAGCTGTATTGGCCTACATTGTTGTTGTGTACTCGCACCTCTCTGGTCGCAACCTAGCCCAAGCTGTGGACAAGCCTTCCGTTCACAATGTCATCCGTTGTAGACCCTCCGATCTACCGGAGACTATAGCGGTCATCATCTATCGACTGGAGCTCCTCCTCCGATGGACCAATGCGAGGGTCTCTGCCATCCGGCAAGTAAACCTCATCGTGGAGATCGTCCTATGGAACTACTTGATCCGCACCGAGGATGCAGCCTGGAGAGTCGAGATGACATTCGAATTGCAGGAGAGCAGGTCGACCTTGCCGAGATGGAGGAGACCAGGATTGATGGCCTCTGGGCTATACAGAGCTTGATCAGGGAGTCTGAATGGCTACAAGCTCAAATCGAGTGTGCAAGGCCACAGGTGGAGGCGTTTGATCTGACAGTCGCTGATCCCGCCACCACTAAAGACGACGAGAAGGCTTACGAAGATTTAAAGGCTAAGATGGGATCGTTGATCCTTTTTATCGTCTGTGATATAAACAGTATATGGCCTTTTATCGTTTGTGATGTAAATGGTATATAGTCATTTTATCGTCTGTTTATTACTGGGCAACTCGTTTTAGTAATTAATTGCGCATATAGAGGCCATGCATGGGTTCTCCGTGCACGGCCTCTATATGCAAAGTATTTATCACAGACGGTTCTACTTTAGAACCGTCTGTTATGTACCTTCAACACAGACGGTTCGTATTAAGAACCGTCTGTGAATTATCCCAAACGGTTTGTATTAAGAACGGTTTTGATAGTGGCCTATCACAAACGGTTACTTTGGAATTGTCTGTGATAAATACAACACAAACGGTTCCAAAGGAACCATCTATGATGAGGCGTCTAGTATTAGCCTTTTTGTAGTAGTGCTTGCTCTTGCTGTTCTGAATATATGTAGGGTTGATTGTCGCAATAATCACTCGAGCAATCGATGTCTAAAAAGAGCCAAAAACGAATTAAATAACACCAATAAATTCAACAGTAACCAATATCAAATATTTTTACATATTCTAGTATTTCATGATTTTATATGAATTTACAAACAATTTTTATTCAATTTGGAGTTTTGTAGCAAAAGTTATTAAGGTTTGAATTCTGTGCAGTTTAGAAATTGAAAGAAAATGAGAAATACGCTTTCCAACAAAGAAAGCATACTTTTGCGCATGCACTATTGAGGTTTACGCTTTCCAGTAAGGAAAGTGTATTATCCTCAAAACTAAATGCGTATTTTCCATTTTTTCGGTTTTATTTAAACCGACAAGTGGGGGTCCACTTGTCAGTGATACGGTTCATATGAACAACGCATGGACTAAAGTCCACGCGCTCAGTCCACCGTCCATGGACCAGAGCTCACTGTGCATTAAGTTGTGGGCCCCGCATGTCAGCGACCCATTAAGAAAATGATTTGTTTTGGTTTTATTTAATCTTTAGCTTGGTCCCACATGTCAGCGACTCAGCGATAACTAAAACTGGCAGCTAATCATTGGCTTGTCCTGAATGACTGAGATTTGGTCTTAATGACGCCGCTACAGTGGCGGTCGACGCTCGGACAAGTAGGGCCACGCGATGGCACTAGCGCCCGCACTTGTCGCCAGCGAGGTGGTGCTCAGCGGTGCCGGGAATGCCCAAAATGGGATCCCCGCACGCATGCGCATCTACTGGTACCGGCGGTGTGGCCTGAGATGGCTCCTAGCGGTGGTGCGCTAGTGTTGAGCGGCAGCGTTGCTACGACAATGAGCCAAAGCTCAAATGAGCTACGCTCTCAACCAAACATCGCACACATAAGATTCTAGGGACTACTAGCAGTATACCAGAACGATGCGGAGGCTCGGAGGTGGTCGGAGATGCCTTGTTGGTGTTGAGCCGAGGCGGCGAGGTGAGCTGCACGTGGAGAAGGTGCTCGGGTGATGATGATCATCGTCCAGTGGTCGGGGAAGGATGAGGAGGTACTAGCGATGCTTCCCGTGCGAGGAATCGGCTCAGGGCTTAGTGAATCTCCAGCGACGATTGTGGTGGCAAAAATGGCCGGAGACGAAGAAGAAGATGGGATTCGGTGTCTCTTGCGGATCAAAGACGAAATCAAGTGAGCAGAAAGGATCAGGGTGTTTTGGAACACAATGTGATGCGAGAAGAGGGACAAGAAACCCTTCTAAACGTCGGGAATGGTGGTGGTGGCGCACGGCCGAAACTGAGCTCGCGCTCTCCAAGCATTTGAGCTCGTTTGAGTGGAGAAGAATAGAAGGGGAGGTGTGCACTGAGTAGGAAAAGGAAGAAGGAAGCGCGGGGTGTCCTTTATATAGATGGAGGGGCAGAGATAACCAAGGAGAGGCTCGAGCAACCACAGGTAGAACGACGGAGCTCTCTGTGACATACAGGTAGGAATGGGCGCGGCGGGGTAGGGATGGGTGTGGAGTGATGGCGAGGTGACGGGGTAGGTAGGCCGGTGGAGAAAAACCAATGGCAGTGAGGAAAACCACGAGCGAGGTGGCGATGCATTCACGGGTGTGCGCTGGTGTGGTGAGCACGAGGTGGATGAAGATGCATGCCGGTGAGGCCCGCTTGCCAGAGAGAGGGGGAGAGTTAGGTTTAGGATTTTTGATTTTCTGCTGAATTATTTTGTTTATTTTATTTACCAAGCAAACGACCTCGGAACTTTATGAATTGTTTTTTGAAAGCTCCTGACCTAATTCAGTTTCTCCTGTAAATTTTTTAGAAGTTCAACCCTTCTGTGAATTTCTTTAAAATTCATGTAAGTTTTGTTCTTTTGTATTTGTAATTGTTTTTCTTAACAAGATTTTATATAACAGTTTTGGTAAATTGTTCCTGGGATATTATGCCCAAAATAATTCTCTCATTTAAATGTTTTTACTTTGTTTTATCTAACCTCCTTTGAGTACATGTTTGTTTGTATTTCATATTTTTATTTTAAACAAAAGTCAAATTCAAACATGAGTATATTTTCATATGCAAAATGGTCAAAGTATTTTTCCTAATGCATTATAATATATATTCCCAGAATACGGATTTCGCGATGTTATACCAAGCGATCAGACCGGGCCCAACGGTTAGACCGGCCAGGAAATGATGGTCATACCGACTGAGTGGTATTGAGCTCGAGGTTTTTCGGTTTCAACGCAAGACTTTCGTTGTGTTCTTGTTCCTTTGATATTTATAGCTTTCATTGCTATTAGAGTGAAAGGAATTTGAATACCGAATGTGGTGAAAGAGATAGATGCTCCTATTCACCACCCCTCTAGTCGTTTATTCGGTCCAAAAAAACTTAATTTTTTTTAAAAAAAAAATAGCCCTCTCATGCAAGCCATGACCTCATGGCCAAAAGTTGAGTTCTTTGCAAACTTTGAAGGTACATATATGGATGCTTGAGACATGCATGCATGATGCATGTGAATGTCATGTGAATGTTGGGTATAGTGGTTTATTAATGTTACTCCATTATGATGAAAACTTCGAGTACATTATGTTACATACATTTTCTCCTTCAAAAGTTTCAGTGTAGTTGCATAGAGAAGGAACACATGGTTGAACACCGGTAGTAATTTACTGAAGAAATTTTGATTTTGTGAAACATGGTGGTCAAAGAAAAGGAGCTAGGTGCATGGAAAGATGCAGGAGTGTGACAGGGATATGCATAAACAAAGCGGCAGAAGAACTCAGAGTGTGGGAATTGAATGCCGAGCAAAAATGAAAACAGAAGACATAAATGCTGCATGCAAGCTGCCTCTCCTCCCAGCTGCTCTTTCCTCTCTTTTTACTACTCTTTACCTAGCTGTAAAGATAGAGGAGAGCACAAGAGAGTGGATGTGTAACATACTGACATGTGTCTGCTAGCATTGTGGACACACTTCTCCCGGTCTCTTTGAGATGAATACACACTACTGTTAGTACTAGTGCATGCCTGTATATGCATTTGATGCAAGAGCTAGCTAGCAAGTGTTCTGGCCTCACATTTGTCTTCGGGAATCTACAGAAGTAATGTCCATCCAAGGTATCCAGAGTTGGATCATAACACTTACTAGCAGTAGTAATAGTACTACTGCCACACAGCAAATCATGTTGCTAATTCAACCTACACTTTTATGCTACACTTGCTTGGCATAACTTGTAGGACATGCATTTACAATAGATTTACTCCTGCAGTACGTAGTGAGTGCTGGAGGTGCAGGGCCAAAGAAAAACGCAGCACATTGGCATTGCCATTTATCCCATTGGAAACAGCTGCCTCCACTGTGAGGTATCAGAATAATTGACAATATAAGACTGTGCAGAACTACGACCACCATCACCAACACAGCTATTTTTCGCTGATATGTACTTATCATCACTGTCCCTTTGCACGCACCGCCCGGACATAGGCATGTGCAGATTAATTAGTGATGGGAGTAATGGGCCGCATCTGGGGAATTCGATCACAGATTAATCAGATTGCCTGCCCTAACGTAATACATCGTTTATCTAAAGAGATAGAAAGATTCCATATCTGCCTCGCTAATAAATAGGACAAAATATGTTCATCATCTTTCTGTTAAGAAACCAGGTCAGACCTTGCAGGCCTAGCCTATGATGGGCTCCTCATCCACCCTGAAGACTATATAAAGGAGGGGACCCCCAACTATTGTATTACCGTTTACAGAAGAGTAATAAGAGAAGCAAAAAGTCCACTCATATCTCTGTGTTCAATCTACTATTATGTACTTGTATTCTTGCATTGTTCTAAGCGATTCTACGCTTGTCTATAAAGTGATCGTTCGGACTGAACTCACCAGCGATGGTTCCCCAACACGTTATCAACACGATCGATTCCGGCCTACCTCTAGGCCTACTCTACTCGGATCGAAAGGTAATCGTTGAAGAACGACGCTCGTAGATCGAATCGCTTTTCTAGATCACTTTTAATTCTGCAAATTTGCCTTTCTAGATTATATCCTACGGTGTAAATCCGCTTTAATCTACCGCGAGCCGACTTAAAGTCGCCGACACAATGCTGATCGGTGGGTTGCATGAAAAATTAGATGTCGATTGCACCGTAGATTGTAGATTGTAAATCCGCTCTAATATACTGCGAGCCAATTTGAAGTCGTCGGTCAAGCCGATCAGTGGGTTACATGAAAAGAGTAGATGATTATTGCACAATTCATGGATGAACAATAAAAGAAATAAAACTTGTGTGGTCATCGCCCGAAGCCGCACTACGCGCCGATGGCCACCCCGCACATGGCCGTGCCGCCACTGCGCCGCACGCGCATGTCGCCGGCAATGCTACGCCACCTGAAGCCGTCCGCATGAGGTCGTGTGCCCGAAGCTGCCCACATGCGGTCACGCTCCTGAAGCCACGCTGGACCGCCATGGCCACCGCTCGACCCTTCCGCATGAGGCGCCACTGCCTCCACACACGGCCTGCAGTTGCCACTGGCGCCCTGCGCTTGAAGCCATCGCCCCTACAAGGGCTCCGAGCCGCGTCCTCACCGCCGGCCGCCTGCACACGCCGGCCATGCCCCCATGCATGTCGCCGCAGACCGCCTGCTCGCGATGCCCCTGGAGCCGCCGCCGTCCTGCACGAGCACCGTCGCGCCATGCCTCACCGCCCCGCCACGGCCACTGCACGCATATGAAGCCGCGGTGCCTGAACGCACCCCTGCACGGGAGCACTGCCACCGCCGCCGCCTGAATATGGCCCCACACAGGAGCACTGTCGCGCCGCTCGCCTCCGCATGGCGCCAACCACACGTGCCGAAGCCGCAACCGCGCCAACAGCACCCCCATGCCCGCATCGGCCGGCCAGGCCGCGCCAACAGCACCTCTGCACCTGCACCAAAACGGCGTCGTACCGCCGTGCCTGCGCCGACCGCGATGCACACATGAGCTGCTCGCCGATGCGCGCCCTCCGCCTGTAGCACCGCGCCTCCGCGCCACAAGCTCTCTCCAGCTGCACCCCACGTCGTGCCTACACGAGCTGCCCTTGCCCGGCATGGAGTTGTCGCCATTATTAGGGAGCAGGGAGGGGAAAACCTATCCCCCCTGCGCCGGCCTTTTGACCTGGCCGAAATGGGCCGAAGTGGGTCGAAGCAAGCCTGGCCCAAGAATTTTCGGAAAAGAAAAAAGGGAGAAAACCGAAAAAGAAAAGGATATTTTATAAAAGGACGCTCGGATTTTCTAAAATTTGCGCAGAAAATTTTCTCATAATTGAAAATTAGTGTTTTAGCCCCTGAAAATTGCATAATTCACCGAAAGTTCATATTCCAGCAGAAAAGAGCCTCGTGAATTCCAATTTTGAATCGTTTTGAGCATTTGAAGCACATTTAACTTTGTTATTATTATTTCTATGCAATTTATGTATTGTATTTACTATTTTGATTATCTATGATTGTTTATATTACTTTTAATCACTAAAAATGCAGTAAATCATGAAAAATATATAGAAAAATACGGGATCACGAACTAGGAGTTCGAAGAGTATTATGAGAATTTGGCAACCATTTTATATAAATTACCAGCAATAATCTTATGAACTCTTTGCATGAATATGGAAATGGTTAGCATCACGAACTAGGAGTTCGAAGAGGTAGCCCAGCATGCCCAGAATTTGTACATAATTTGTACCAATCTTCAACTCTGTGGTAAAGTAATCACGGGTGAGTAGAAGATTGGGAAGACTCTCTCTACCTTTCACCCGAATGTGGTGCAATCCATACGCAACTATCGTCAAGATAGCTACAAGGAGTATGCCGAATTAATTGACATCGTGCAAGTTGCGGAAGCTCAAGATAATATTCTAAGGAAGAACTACATCCCACAGCCGTCTAGTAGTATTGTTGGCCATGAAGCCAAATGCTAGCAGCTACAAGGTGAAGAAGCCTCTCATAAAGAAGAGGGGCAAGAAGGGTAAGGTCGTGGGTCGCACGTTATTGATGCTTTTCTAGTCTAAGAAGAAGGGCAAATGATAGTATAAGGCACACCTTGCCATTATAGGCACAGAGAATCTACAGCCATTAATTGCACTCATGGATGTGGACATCCCATTAGCAGCCCCCATCACCTCTCCTTTGGATATCGTAGCGGCCGTAGCCGTAGTTACCCAAGAGGAGAAGATCGCCATGGAGCAAATTCAGGCAGAAGTTTATACATGTTTCGCTGATTCGATCTAGCGCACGCATTGCACTTGGATCTTTTATACTAACTTGCAGTTTGTAATTAAAGCAAATCATGGAATTATTTTATTATTTGAATAATGGTTGTAAGCTCTAGAAGAGTAAGCATTAAATTCTTATGAAAAGTCTTGCTAAGCTTATTTATCTCGTATTTATAGTAGCAAGTTATGTTCTTGTATTTGAAGTATCAGAACGTGTGTGGCGCCCTACGGAGGAAGTATACTTAGCGGATAGCGGCACAACGAAAACCATCTTGAGAGAGACAAAATTCTTTCAGTCAATCAACAAGAATGCTGGTAGTCGTATGTTAATCGTGGGCAGCGATGTTTGTATAATAGGCTTAGGAAATGACATAATTATACTCCCGATGGTAACGCTTTTCACGTAGAGACTGAAGAAGAGTATGGTAAGGAATACCTTCTCATTGCATAGCGTGCAGAAAGTGCAAAAGGGTATTAGAATGACTTCCTTCATATGAAACTTGGCTATACTACACTAATATTAAGGCACTTGTAGCTTATACTGTCCTGAAACCGTATTTAGAAGCTCTAAACTTTTATATCTCTAGCATGATAGATTATGCCACCCAGGTCTTAGGATGATGAGAAAGATAATTAAGAATTCACAGGGATATAATATCGATGTAAAGAATTTCCTGAATCAGAAAGATTTTGTGTGCCCCGCATGTGCCACAGGGAAATTAATTACTAGACCTTTTGCTCTGAAAGCGAAGAATGAAGTCCCTACATTCCTGGACCGTATCCAGGGAGACTTTTGCGGTCCTATTCAGCCCTTGTCAAGGCCATTTAGGTATTTTACGGTGCTCATCGATGCTTCCCCGAAATGGTCACACGTATGTTTATTGTCTACGAGAAAACCATGCTTTTACAAAGCTAAATCTCGTAGATAATTAAAATTAGAAATAATTTCCCTGATCATTATGTGAAGTCCATCAGAATGGACAATGCCAAGAATTTACTTCGAAGGCATTTGATGATTATTGAATGGCAATGGGAATTAACGATGAGCATTTTGTACCTCATGTCCACACCAGAATAGACTACCAGATTTTTGCAAAATTATAATTTACCAACCACATGTTGGGGACACGCAGTCCTACACACAGCAACTCTCATCAATTTTAGACCACCAGCATATAATATCCATTCACCTATGCAACTAGTGCAAGGGTCAGCACCGAAAATTTCTCATCTTCATAGACTTGGTTGCAAGGTTTATGTACCTATACCACCGCCACAGCGAACTGCAATGGGCCCTCTCCGAAAGTCCGGGATAAACGTTGGTTATGAGACAACATCCATAATCAGGTGTTTGGACCCTATGATTGGAGATTTGCATACCGCCAACTTCGCTAATAGCATATTTGATTATGATAGTTTCCCATTATTAGGGGGAGAAAATCAACCCCTAAATGAAAAATATTGGGAAATAACAAATAACGTGGCAAGCCACGGGAAGTCCAGAAGACAATTGAAGTCCAGAAGATAATTGAAGACCATGCACATGACCCGCGCACTAGTAAAGCAAATAATTGAAGTCCAGAAGATAATTGATTTGCAAGCATTAGCGAATCAACTGCCTGACCACTTTAGTGATTTGAAGAGCGTGACCAAGTCACATGTGCCTGCACGCAATGCACTGGAGTGAGTTGAAATACCAATGAAGGTATTCCTAATCCCGTCTTAAGGCCCTAGAAAAGGATGAGAACTCCAGCCTCTCGAATCCGAAGTAACCGGGGATGCCTGGTGAAAAAGGATGTAACATCCCAAAGTGTTGTTACCAAAATAAAATAAATAAAAGTTATTGTTTTATTGGATTTTCTGAAATTTGATAGAGTTTCATTGCCTTATTTGAAGTTTTGAAATTTTAAAAGTCAAAAGTGAAATTTATTTGAAGTTCTTGAAGTTTTATTTGGTTTGACCTGAAAAATAAAAACTTATTTAATTTTGAGAATTTTCTAATATTTTAAAAGCTTTTCCCTAAGTATTTTAAAGCCAAAACAATTTATTCTGCAAAATTAATAGCCAATTATGAATTGGAACTATTTTTATTAAGTCCAAAATAACTCTAGGAATTTCTGTGTATTTTTTAGTATTTTTGGATTTTATTTGCTATTTTCTAAAGCTATTTTTGATTTAACTGAATTAAATCAATTGCCAAATCAATCTAAATTCCAAAATACCTTTTGGGCCAAATCTGTCTCAGCCCAATCCTTTTCCTGCACACGCGCAGCCCACGTGGCTCATTATTCTGCACGTTCCCACTTCAAAGCTTTTCGACCATCGGATCAAAGATCAATGGCCAGATCTTGATGTCACTTTCGGAGGACCCAACCTCTCCACCAACCCCGATCGTCCGATTGATCGTCCGATTTGAATCGGACGGCCAACACGTCATCACATCCTCCCTTTTCTTTCTCTCTCTTATGCGTGGAGCCCATCTGTCAGCCGCTCATCCCTTTCTTCCCCGTTTCTTTCTCCTTCCTCGCGCAGGCCGTGCGCCTCCACCATTATCGGCCTCGTGAAGCTTGTCAACGCCGCCAATTTCGCCCACTTTCTCCATGCGGTCGCGGGCATTGAAGACAGCGCATCACGCCTCCCCCATTTCGGCCCTCTGTCCCTCCTTGGCACACGTAACCGCCGGGATTTCTCCATCACCGCCGTAGACCTCGCGCACATGATCTCTCTCTCCCGTGCCCCTCCGCCCTATAAAAGGGGAGCCTCAGGAGCGGCTTGAAGCACGCATCCCAGCGCCCCAACTCACCCCTCCCCTATCCTCGTAATCTCGCCGGAGTTTGAGTTCTTTCATCACCGGCCGCAAGCTTTTCTTTTGGCGATTGTGCCGCCGTCGTTGACTCCCCGGCCACCCCGACCCCACCAACAGCATCGCGGCATCACCGCCTACCCCGTGCACTCAACCGTTTGCCTCGAAGGTCACCAGAACACCGCGACATCGTCGAGCCGTACGCGCCGCCGGCAATTGCTCCGTGCCCGAGCGTCGCCGTGGTAAGCATCATGACCCCACGCCCCCTCTCGTTTGGTGCCATCCACTTCCCTCGCCGAAGCCTCTATCGCCGACCAGCTCGATGCCGAGCCATCGCCGGAGCCGTGCCAACGTGGCACTGCCACCTCATGGCCACGCGTGCGCCATGTCACCCATTTCGCTGATATGGCCGCCATGTCATAGCCCATGTGTCGCTGACGGGCAAGCCACGCCATCATGTGCCCCTGGTCCACAATGGACCAAAGTGCATTTCCATGGACCCAGTCCACCAAAAGCCGAGACACTGACATGTGGGTCCCACATGTTAGGGTTTTCTTTTATTTCTTTAATTCTGAAAAAAAAAATCCAAGGGCTGATGTCAGCATGGCGTCATAAATCCCTTTTTAGTACAAAAATAAATCCAATAAATCCATAAATCTGATTTTTATCAATTTATGTGATTTTAAACTTCTAAAGCTCATATCTTTTGCATCCGAACTTCGATTCAGTCCATTCAAATTTCTAAATTTGTATAAAATTGAGATCTAGCTAAATAAACTAAAATTATTTAATTTGGAGTTCATTTGAAGTGTTATTTGAATTTTATTTGAATTTGGCTTATTTCGCGTATAGATTTCGACAACTTCGGAGAGTCAGATTTCGACGCCGTTTGAAGAGCTCATAAGAGGATTGATTTTGACTGTATGATCATTGTGATTGTGCACTTGGACTACCTAGAGAAAGTACTTGTGAGTACTAGGTGACCTGTTAAGGAAAACAACATCACCTCAGTACTAGGTGATCTGTTAAGGAAAACAACATCACCTCATCCAGCAAGGCAAGTTATACCCTTGATCATATCGATCCCATTATTTCAAATTATTTATATTCTGTTTTAAATTATTACTGTATGCTTATGTATATTCAGTAATTTAAATATCTGTTTTAAATTTATAGATATGCCTAAAATCCTTTGTATAGCCAACTTTGATAATTGAAGCAAACATATTGTCACCATAGGTAAAACCTGGTTGATACGATAGTATGAACTAGAATATTTTGAGAAAAATCAGGCTTAGCCATGCTTATAGACCAAACATGTTTATTTTGGGGAATTTTTGCTAGAAATTAATTGTTGTTTAAATTGTATCTATAGCATCGGTATGTTATGGAAGTTTATGCCTTTAAAAAATGAAATAAATGAAAATGGTTTGGACTTGGGCATAATGGATGTTTGGTGGGTGCATGTTCATGCACGGGTTTAATTTGGTTAGGGTTAAGGCCCAGGGTTATTTTGAAAGGTTGCCCAAGTCAGTTAAGGACCGGTCTTCGAGCCGCATCTTGCTATGCCTTACCGTACCACCACATATCCTCAGTGTGGGGAGTAGGACCTGGCCAATTAATCTGCAATATTCCACCGTGGTCGTTCCCTACAGATGCAATGGGTAGTCATGTTACGACTTATGTTAATCCCACCTAGCGCAAGAGAGGGTCCGAACCCGGAGGTCTTTATTTCAAAGGGGGTGGTGAAACCTTAGCGAGGGTAACTACGGTGGAATGACACTTTGTAAAAGCCTTGTCACGTGCTCTAGACCGCTTACCCAAGGTAGTGAGCGGTGGCATAGATATGTGCCGGACAAACTAGAGAATTCGTGTCATGTGGGTAAAGCTGTACAACCTCTGTAGAGTGTAAAACTATTCGAATAGCCGTGTCCACGGTTATGGACATGCTGGCAAAACCACTCAAAGTTAGACTTTGGTTTTATTTGGAAAAAAGACTTCTTCAAAACTAGTTTATCCAGATGGGAATTGGGCAGGAAGCCATGTGATAGGAGGGTATCCTTCACCATTCATGTGTGAATGTTATCTGACTATAAAATTAAGAATTTATAAAATGAATTGTAGTTATAGAATGTCTGCTTTGGAACTTAGTATCAGTATTTAAAAAAATGCTGCTTTATGCAAATCCACCAATAAGCCATCCTTTGTTACATCCATATATGCATGTCATTCTGTTATTTGACGGGTGTAACTTGCGAGCACGGAAGTTGTGCTCATCCTTGCTTCATGGAAATAAATTTCAGAGGAGAAGGACTTTGCTACCGATGTGGACCTCGACGACTAGGCCGCTTCCCCAGTCGATTGCCTGTGGCAGATTAACTGGGCCCTACTACTTCTTCGTCTTCTGCTGTGTGTATTTTTATTGTTGGCCTGTAAGCCTTTTTTGTAATCGACTCTGTGGGTATTTATTAATAAAGTTGTGATATGATTTTGTTACCATATTTGTTTACTATGTGAACTAGCTACTGATCATGGGACTAGTTCAGAAATGCACAGAGGATTTGGGGTGTTAATCCCGGGTCCTGACAAAAGATAAGAAGGACTTGACACAGTCGATCACCAAAGTTCCCTAGAATCAGAAGGAGAGCCAGTTGAAACCTGGCACCAGTACGGAACCATCAGAAAAAGGCATACTAGATTTGAACATCCCCATGAAGGGAAAAATCAGCATAGATGTGTGCGCACACATCGGAGCTGAAAAACTAAAGGGACTTGCCCCCGTAATTGGAAGTAGCGGTGAGCAAGTAGAAGCATTAGAAGAATCACCCCTTGAAGAAATAGCTGTAAACTTTGTGACCACGGGAGAATCTATGAATAAGACAACGACCTATGTCGATATTTATTTTGCAAAGAAAATTGCCACAATCATCGATCTTGATCCTGAGCCTGCATCGCTCGCTAAATGAAAAAAAAATCAGATTGGGAAGATTGGAAAAAGGCAATAAAAACTGAATTATTCTCTCTAAATAAAAGAGAGGTGTTTGGGCCTGTAAGCCGCACGCCTCCCCATGTGCACCCCATAGGGCATAAGTGGGTATTTATTTGAAAGAGAAATGAAAATAAGCAAGGCTCGTTGTACAAGTTTTCACTCAACATCTAGGAGATGATTATGAAGAAACATATTCCCTGGTTACGGGCGGAACTCCCTTTAGATATTTAATCTTAGTGGCAGTAAACTTAAACTTAGAAATAAAATTAATGGATGTGATAACTACATACCTTTATGGAATATTAGATTCGAACAATTATATGATGGTACCTGAATGTATCCTTGTCCCAAACCAAGACAGAGCAAATAGAAATCTATACAGTGTGAAACTCAAAAAATCACTATACGAACTTAAGCAATCAGGCAGGATGTGGTATAATCGCTTAAAGCGACTTTCTATGCAAGAAAAGCTACACGAACAATGAGAATAATCCATATGTATTTATACGACGATCCAAGGATGAATTCTGTATAATCTTAGTGTATGAAGATGATCTGAATATCATCGAAACCCTGAAGGATATTAAGAAAGCAAGCTCTTACTTGGAGTCGGAGTTCGAAATGAAAGATTTGGGTAAAACCAAATATTGCATAGGTTTGCAGCTTGAGCATGTCCCTGAAGGAATATTAGTGCATCAGTCAACCTACACTCAGAAGGTGTTAGAAAGGTTCGGCTTTGAAAAGGCATACCCTTCGAAAGTACCAATGGTCGGGAGATCTTTTCAGCAAGACAAGGATCTATACAGACCTAGAGAAGAGGGGGAGGAAGTCCTGGGACCGGAATTCCCATACTTAAGTGAGATATAAGCACTCATGTATTTAGCAAACTGTACTAGACCAGATATTACATTTGCCATGAACATATTAGCAAGGTATAGTGCAGAACCTACCAAAAGGTATTGTCATGGAATAAAGGATATCTTTTGATACCTCTAAGGAAGCAAAGACCTTGATCTGTTCTACAAAAAGAACAAAGACCTATCTATGAATGGCTATGCAGATGCCGGGTACCTGTCGGATCCGCATACAACTAAGTCGTAAACAGGTTATGTATTCCTATGTGGTGAAACTGCAATTCCATAGAAATTGTCTAAGCAATGTCTTGTATCAACTTCGACGAACCACTCAGAAATAATAGCACTATACGAGGCCTCACGAGAATGTGTTTTGCTTCGGTGGTTGATTCACCACATCCAGTAGTCGTGTGGATTGAATACCGCGCAATCTCCCACTATTATCTACGAAGATGATGCAGCTTGTGTTGCACAAGTGTAGATGGGTTATGTGAAGAGTCAACTCACAAAGCATATCAACCCCAAGTGCTTCTATGCTCATGAATTGCAAAAGATGGACGAAATTAAAGTACTGCATACTAAGTCATGTAAAAATCTTGCAAATCTATTCACTAAGTCACTTCCAACATCTAGCTTTGAAAGGTGCATACATGGAATTGGAATTAGAATTGGAATTCAGGGGGAATCTTTACGAACTCATTATTGAAACTTGATCATGAAGATTGAATACCCAAAGAATAAATCCAGGAGATTAAATGAAATTGGGTGGAATGTACTCTTTTTCCTTTGATGAGTTTTCTTGAAGTTTCTCGGTTAAGGTTTTTAATGAGGTAATTCATACAGCACAACAGAACATATTTCATATACTCTTTCTCCAAATTTTCCCCACTAGGTTTTTATGGAGTTTTGATGAGACATGAACATGACGGATGAGTACCTAATGGGGAGTGTTAAGAAACCGGGCCTAGACCTTACAGGCCTGGCCCATGATGGGTTCCTCATCCACCCTGAAGACTATTTAAAGGAGGGGACCCCCAACTATTGTATTAGCGTTTAGAGAAGAGCAAGGAAGAGAAGCAAAAAATCCCCTCATATCTCTATGTTCAATGTACTATTCTGTACTTATATTCTTGTATTGTTCTAAGCGATTCTACGCTTGTCTACGAGGTGATCGTTCGGATCGGACTTGCCAGCGATAGTTTCCCAACATTTTTAGTGTGATTTTCTCGACTAGAACGGTTTCAAATAGAAAAACTCATAACTACAAAGTTGTAGATATTTTCGTATAGTCTAATTTGGAGTACTTATTGACCTAATTTGGAGTTCTAGCGTGTGAGATATGGGGCCCACAAGCCAGGCTGCACACAGAATCAAAATTCACAATAGAGTCAACTTCGAAAGAGAATTTGGCAATGAATACGACGTTTTCAAAAAATCTCCACAATAGAAAGTTAAAGTATTATGAGTTAGCTAAACGGAAAAAAAAAAGAATAACTTGATTCCGAGTTTGGGAGAGAAAGTTATGGCCTTGGGAAGATCATTGTCCAGAAATCGGTCATCATTAGCAATTGACGCGTAGATATGCTAATTACATATAGTAGATGGAATAATTTAATTATTATTATAGCTTGAATAAGCTAGATATTTCTTAATAGATTCCAGAACTACCATTGTTTACTACTTTTCAAGTTAGAAATATATATATGAAATGTGAAGTAGTCTGTCCTAACAGATGTTGATTTAATCTTCGGGCCTGGAAACAGGAAACTAAACAGCGAATTCAGAGGTTTTGCATAACTAGAATGTTGTTATAACACCCTGGTCCAACACTAAGCCTGGAATGCCACTAAACTACACTAACTATCAGTTTTAACAATATTTTACAATAAATTACAGCAAACAGTTCAATAGTAAAATCCGTCCACATGTCACAATAAAACATGAATAACGACACGACAAGTAAAAGTATTTAATCTCTAGGTAGCAAAGCAGAATAATAATCCAAGAATTAAGAAAATCAACCATAAAGAATATTGAATGAATGAACAGTTACATCCAATCATATAGAATTATTCAATGCCTATCAAGTCCTAAAGGATAAATTCAAAATTTTGTATCTTTTTTATATAACTTGAAAAGTAATGAACAATAATAGTTCTAAAATCTACTCAAAATTTCCTAGCTTATTCAGGTTATGACAAAAATTAAATTAATTCATTTACTAAGCGTAATCAACCCATCTACACGACAGCTACCAATGACGTCCGTTTTCTAGATAGCAACCTTCCTGGGGCCATAATTTCACTCACACCTCCAAATCTATTGATGAGGACATGACCTCTATGGATACAACCATATTTGCTATGTTTAATGTTCTAAGTATAAGAGCTCGTACGCTTCACTTAAATTATAAGGTGAGCTCGTTTTTAGGAGTGTCTTTATATTATATGAACTATATGATGCTACCTAATGATAAAATATATATATGTGCAGCACCATGTCACTTTTGGTCCAAGAGAAGCAAGCGGTTTGAGCCGACTGCTTTGAATCCAGCCGGCCTCAGTAATCAGCCCGACAAAGATCAACTTAAAACAGACATAACTTTCTCATACGGTGTCCGCTTGAGGTCCACAAGTACTTGATTGAAAGATTATTTCGTCCTCTTTCCAACGGATCCGCCTCATCTTCAAATTCCTTCTGACTGATCGCAATCATCAAAAGAAGACGTCATATCAATTGTTTGGGCCAATCTGGGCTTTGTAATCATATTGAACTTGGCCCATCTCGCCATCGCCACTTAGCACAGTTACTGTTCACGTGAACAGTAACCTGCGAGTTTAATCCCACCCCGCTAGTTCTATTAGTTGTGTGGCTCCTCATCCCCTATTTAAGGAGGCCGCACTCCCTCTAGTTTTCTTGGATTTTGTTTATGTTTAGTTTGCCTTCGTTGCAACTTGTATCTTTTGCGTGTGTCGACTAGACCACCCAATTAAGATCCTTATTCAGAATCCCAACTCAATTCAAATATTTCAATTCATATTTGCAATTTCAGATTGTTTTATCTTGTTCTTGCGTGCTTCTTGGTGTATGCAGAGAATCGACTTTCGTGGTCGTCAACCGGTATTCGTGTACCGCTGATAACGACTTTGTCGAGCGATTCAGCATTGCGTGGTTTCGGCCTTGTGAGTTCGTAGCCGTGATCGTGAGAGTTGAGCGACGCCACCGAACTTATCGCTCATCGAAAGATCGGGCCAACAATCGGACCTTCGTACATCGTGGTATCGAGCTTCACTTGATCGGTGAGAATTTCTGCTTTCTAGTAGTAGATTCGCTTTTCATACCTAGAGTCCGAAAATTGCCCAAAAATTATTGCATCTATCATCCCCGCCCAACCCTTTGAGCCATAGCAAATTTTTTCGGTATTTTGCTTGTTGAATCATTGGTTGCATCGCCGTGTCTAGTTGCTTCGATCTTTAGCTCTAGTTATTGTCTAGTTGGTCATGGTATAGATTGCTTCTTGTGTTTTCCTTCGCTGCTTGATCGCTCGTTTAGGGTCTTAGTTTTTGCATCTAAAACAAAATTCGTGGGTTAGAACTCTCTAATCCGCACTAAAAACTAGAAAATCCTTACTGTTGTTCATCTGAAAAAGAGAGGTTGCTGTAATCTTTTGGGAGAATTGATATTATTTGAGACTTCATGATAAACCTTAGGGCCGACCAAATATTAGAAGGAAAAGAGGCACTGCATAGAACAAAAGCCATGTAAAAAAAAGAAAAAAAAGAGAGAAAAGAAAAGTGCATGAAAATTGGTGGAGACCTTCTACATATAACCAAAAGCTTCCAAAAAATTTCAGCAAGTTTGGCCCACGGGTTTGAAAGATATAGCAGTTTCAAATTTAAACCCGAGACGAATTCGAGTCCGAGTAGAATCAGATCCGAGACACCTTCAGTAAAACGGGCATAACTTTTGCATACGGTGTCCGTTTTTGACGTTCTTGTGCTCGTTTTGAAGCTAATGACGAGACGCATCTTTTCTACCTAAGCCACTAGTCTCCCTCCAGGTTCCCAAAATCAGCCATCTTCGGCCCCGAATTCGCGTCGCAAGTTTTCGGTTTCTATGTTTGCCGCTTATTTCAATCTTCCTTTCGAATTTGGAGTTCACCTCAACCGCAAAGTTGTAGATATCGTTGAAACCTTTCAAACAAGCATGTATAAGCCATATAAAACTTTTCTTTGTTTATCGTTTGAGACTAGCTATTGTTTCTACTCAATCTAGAGGGTTGTTCGCGTGCACCCATATCGCTGTTTTGTGCTCTACATCACGCGAACAATCTTGTGCCCTTAGAAAAAGTTTGAGTAGTTGGCTAGCGCCTCTCCTAGCACTTGTTGTGAGGCTTTCCTTGCTTGCATCAAGTCACATTGATCGCTTGCGTGTGCATATACACTTCTCTTCATAGGGCTTTGATTAGCTAGCTTTGATTAGGCTAGGATCAAAGAACATTGGCTAGTACTTTGAACAATCTTTCAACTTGCATTAACTGTTTTGATTATTGCTGATCCTTGCTACCATATTGAAGCCTTCCAAGCTCCACTTCCTACTAACTCAGCAGGTGTCGTTCCTCGCAATCGTTGGGCTGATCGCAAGTGAGAGTATCACGAACCAGCCACCGGTTGTACCACTTCCTTGCTGCATTGGTAAGAACTTGTAAGAACTGGGTATAAGCTTGAGTGTGAGTGACTTGGTTGAGCCTCCAGAAAGCCTCCAGAACCTAGTAGTTGATAGGGACATATACTTGTGATTTGTTTCCTTGTTTTCTACTAACTATGGCAGATTCACGGAAAGATTGCAAGATATATCCACCTCTTCTTCGAACTGTTGGACGGGAGTGCAAGATAGTGAACGAGGAAGATACACACTTGAGGCAAGTTTTTTCACCACGGGAGGTATATGATAGTGATAGTATGTCTCATAAAATTAACTTCACGGTACCCTCTTTTGCTGGGAATTATGATCTTGATGCTTATATCACATGGGAATTAGCTGTACAACAATTATTTGCATGCCATGAATTTCCTGATCATCTAAAAGTTAGGGCTATTACGCGTGAGTTTTATGATTTTGCATCTATTTGGTGGAGTGAATACTCGTCAGACTAATCTAACATACCTAGAACATGGAATGATTTGAAGAGAGTAATGAGACATAGATTTGCACCTTCATATTATTCTCGTGAATTGCTTAATAAATTGCAACGCTTAAGACAAGGTAGTAGTTCTGTAGAGGATTATTATCAAGATTTGCAAACTGCTTTGTCTCGTTGTGGTTTAGAAGAAACTGAAGATGCGAAGATAACTAGATTTCTAGGAGGATTGAACCATCAAATTCAGAATAAACTTGTTTATAAACCTCCCACTCACACTCGCTTGTTTCGCCTTGCTTGCCAAGTTGAAAAAGTACAGTGGACAACAATCCAAGACCGTTCGTGCTTTTTCGCCTACTTCCACTACACCTTCACGTACATGAAACAAATAAGCGCACGGTACAAACCTCCGCATCAAGATCATCTTTGTTGCTTCTCCGGCCGCACGATCTACCATGATTGCCGCTCTCTCTGCTGTGGAGTTACTCTATCTCGTTGTCTTGCACCCTTGGCTCGCCATTGTTAATTGAGCTAGAGCAAGAACAGGAAGGAAAAGCTTTTAACTACTCACCAACTTCAAGATCAACATCATCCGAGGCGATCCTACAAGGTAATACCAAAGGTACCGATTTGAACACTCAATCTAAGAACAATAACCATGATTTCATGCCTAGTATCATTGAGCAAAGGGAAAATCAGATTGTAGTAGAAACCATCGCATCACATGAGGTGGATGAACCTAGTGTTGAGAAGGTAGAAATTCATTTCTAGCTACGTAATCGATATTATTAAGAATTTGCATGAATCCGTGATAATTTGATTGATTTGCCACCTGAGTTGAGTGCACCATGTGATAAACTTGTTGATTTACCTCATAACTTGAGTGCACCATGTGCTGAAGTAATTGAATTGCTCGCCATAATTTCACTCACACCTCCAAATCTATTGTTCCAAACCTTCAATCAATTTCTTGTAAAATATGCTAATCAAATTCTCTACATTTTTCATAATTAGCCAAAATCCATGTTGAATTATGGAAAACTTACAAATCTTTTCACCATTGCTAATCTATTGGACGTAAACACCTCTAATTGCCCTCGCAAAGTTCTATGTCTTTTGTTTTGATCATTCACAGACGAACTAGGGCTTAAAAATGATGACAATACTACACTTCCTTTGTTACCCTATGGACCAAACAATCTACAAATTGAACAACACTTATTCTAAGGCCAACTAAAGGCTTCCATATTGTTACCCTTGAAGAAAACAATGATGATTTCCTTCTCTTTCTCTCTTCTCCTTCCTCTTCCCTCTTCCTTCTTCCTTCCTTCCTTGTTGGTTGTAGCCTTCTTCTCTAGCCTCCTTATTCTCTCCAAATATTTCAATTCATATTTGCTTGTTTTATCTAGTCCTCTACCATAACGACAATAAAATTGTTCCATGCCCTCGCGTCACAACAGACGACAAATTGAACAACACTTATTCTAAGGCCAACTAAAGGCTTCCATATTGTTACCCTTGAAGAAAACGATTTTCCTCACTCTCTCTCCTTCCTCTTCCCTCTTCCTTCTTCCTTCCTTCCTTGTTGGTTGTAGTTTGTCCCTCTCTTCTCGCTCTAGTCCTCTACCACGACAATAAAACCATGCGCGACGATTAGTACCGCGGTGGTGACTGTCATGCAGTAGCCAAAACCTTGTCGCGGCAACAAAAAATCTTGCCACGGCAGCGGATGGTAGCAGGGGCGCGATAGTAGCATGACCACAACAGTCTGCCACGACAGCAGACAAATCCTTGCCGCAATAGCAGATAGGGCTTGGAGCGGCGCCTGCACAGGGGGTGGGGCTAGGGTTTGGTCGGCCTCCCCCCTCGCTTTCTTAAGTGGCAGCTGACACCCCGTTGGGCCATGGGCCGACTTGGCCCACAATCCTTCCCCAACCCAAATTTCTCAAATTTTAACTAATAAACTCTATTTTTTTACTTCCTAATAACTGATAATTACGTGGGATTACATTCTACCCTCCACCCCCTCCCTTAAACAGAATTTGACCCTGAATTTTATACCAATTCTACACACAAGAAATTGAAATCGAACCAAATTCTAGATCGTAGATCATAACACTAAACAGTTACTTTTTTTGCAAGACAAAAGCATGCACAAATGCACTACTTCATATTAACACATGGAACTCTTGCTTCATTCCACATTAATCCCTTCACTTTGCAAGGAGCATCCCTTAAAACACTCATTAAACCAACTTTCTTTCAAAAGAAACCACTCCGAAATCATAAGATCTATCATGAAAACTTGTCCTTTTTCCAAGTAAGCAGTTTGCAAATAAACACCACCAAAGTCAAAGGTGAAAACACTCAAATGCCTGAATTAATTATTTTCTTTCTTTTCTTGAAAGGAAAGAACCACGCATAACAACATAAAACCAACTCAATTTGCAAATGACATCCGTCATAAACACATAGCTCAAACAAGTACCAAGTCAGCACTTCACTGTTCGAGAAAACATACTTTTCCTCAATCTTTCTTTTAGGAATAATCTTTCTCTTAAATCATGAGATTCCAAATTATCACACCAACTCCTTCCTCTTAACCTAGCAAACTCAAAGCTATGCTCAACTCGAAAGCAACATTCGTATCAATCTAGAGAGGCTCTACTAGTCCATAAAAAGATAGTCTAGCCAACTCCCTCATCAAGGAAATACTTCGACAAAATAATTCACAATGCGCCTCAATATAGTTTTCACCTAGAATTCCCATCACCTCAATTCCTTAAGAATAATCATCTTCAAATTTCCAGCACACACCCTTACCATAACTAAAAGAATTCTATCAAAGATCATCACAACTTTTGGAATCCAATTTGTTTCACTACTTCCACACATAATCATAGGCAACCATAGCCCTAGCATAGAACACAAAGCCCAATATCAACCTCCAAGATTCCTATAATCAATTTCCAGTATAATTGATAGGAAAAATCCTCCAAATCCAATGAATAAAATTCCCACAATCCAAACATAGTCAATTATTAACATCAATAGATAAATATATTCCCCCACCGACTTACCTTTAGAAGGATTCAAATTCCAAGAGGGCTACTCACTGACCTGTGGACAGGTTTTATTATTCAAGTGCTTGCTGGAATTTAATGTAATTTGTTGTTAAAATTAATAGTTAGTGTAGTTTAGTGGCATTCCGGGCTCAGTGTTGGGCCAGAGTATTATAGTTGTGGGTAATTTCATGGGCTTCCAGAAAACATATGGTTTACTATATTTGGAGTTCAGAAATGAAAGTTATGATCGTTTGATCACTGGGACAGTGAGTAGTTCGTCCAGTGAAATTGAGTTAGGAGTGTCGGTTTTGCGTGTAGGTGTGAGAATATTTTGTATGATGATGTTGTTACTATGGTAGTATGTTTTTAGTGTACTTTAATTTCTTGTCCAGGGAGTATTGCCTCAAGCATCGTGCCGTCATTGTGTCACCCAGGCCCTAGAAGTTAAAAGGATAAGTGCATAGTAGAACAGTGAACAACGGGTGGTTACCGTTGTCTTGTTGATTTATTTCAAAGCGAACAAGCATTCATTAGATACTGCAAACAAAAGAAAATAAAGAAAAACAAAGTATCAAATGGATATCTGCACTAAATAGTGGAATCTTACTTGATCCATGAGATTACACTGCAAGGTGCTTGCAAAGCAAACAATGGCACAAGGAAAAATTAGTATATGGTTGTGCCTTTAGCAAGCAATAGCACTCTGAAAAGACAAAAGGGTACACATAAATGCTTATATAATAATCATACATGGAACTTGGAAGTTACATATTGTGCATTTGTTTCACAATCACAAGTATTTGATGACAAAACCAAATAGGTTTCACAATACAAATTCCACAAGATAGAAGTAGCTGACTTTTCAAATATTATATTTGAGTTAGCTTCATTATATGTTATTGTTCGTCTCCATAACGAATATCATAATTTGGAGTCACAACATGAACAACTCTAGTAACTTACGAAACATCTTAAGCATAACGTAGATAATACAATTTCACGGTTAGTGAACCACACCCTGAATGGCTGAATACCATGATACCAAAAGTCTACCATATCCTATAAGTTTTCTGAAACATCTATACAGATAGCATTAACGTTGCTTGCATTTATGTCCTTGGTACATTTCTTCGTACCAAGTTATATATGCCAATCAAACAGGGACATGGGAAACCATACTTTGGGCGTTGATTTAAAATGGTGCCATTAAACAAAGGGCGCAAAATTAAAGCATAAACAAACCCAAAATCTAAAAAGATCCATCAGTGGTGCTGCACTATAAAAGATGAAATCTTTTACCAACTCTGCAACCTAAATAATTAGCATAGTCGATGGACCAATGAGTTTGAGCAAAATAAGGCCATGTTTGACAAATCAAGAATCATGTAGGCCAAACCATCAAGGAAGTCTTTAATTAATTCTATAGTGAAAGCAACACTAAATATAATGTAGCTGCATCAAAATTCAAACACAAAGTGTTCTGTTTTTCTATCTGAATTCAAACACAGGAAGAGTACAACATGTAAGAAAAGAGCAGCTCATGGTTAATTGTGTAACATCCCAAAAACCACATTTTGGGAAAATATAATAAAAATAAATGGAATAATAATTTTGAGCATGTCTATGCATGGGAAAAACTATTTTTAGCGTGATTTTGAACCTTTGCATAAATCAAATAGTGAATTACATGCAAACAACAACTTGTAAGAATTTTTGAGAAAATCACAGAACAGATAAAATGCTAAAAAAAAATTCACAAGGAACCGTACTGTATTAAAAGCCTGTAAAAAATTTCATAAATTTTGGAGCCCATTTACTATGTTTAGAAATTCGAACAACAATCAGCTAGTTTGAAAATTAGAAAACCTAATTTAAATTCCTGCCGGCCGAATCTGCGTTGGCCCCAACTCCTTCACGCCCGCTTCAGCCCACGCCAGCGCCCTGCTCCCATGCTCGCTGACACGCCGGGCCCGTGTGTCAGCATCCTTCTTCCACCTCCCTCCCATGCCCGTGCGCCAGCGTAGCTCCGCCACTTGCCCGTGGTTCACGACCGGCACCCACATAATCGAGTCTCAACCGCCTCC
This sequence comes from Ampelocalamus luodianensis, assembly GCA_036346255.1. NCBI lineage: Eukaryota > Viridiplantae > Streptophyta > Magnoliopsida > Poales > Poaceae > Ampelocalamus > Ampelocalamus luodianensis. Next base: position 44,679,599 of record CM070633.1, read on the forward strand.
ATCACCTCCACTATCCCTTGACCATGCTATCCACCCCATTGATACGCTATTTTCCTGCACAGATGAAGAGACTCGAGGCTGCCTGCGAGTTTCTCGCGCAACCACCAGTGTCTCGTCGTTATTCTTACGCAATTATCCCAGCTACTTAAGCAATAGAGCGCACATCGTCTTCCTCAACTCGCCCATGTTCCATTTCGTGCAAACCCAAGCGAGAATGCTTGCGTCATCTCTGACGCTGGTGAGTGTGCCTCCTCAGCTCCGCCGCTTTGGTGAGCTTCCTCACCCACGAGTAGCGTGTCACTTTCATTATTGAGCTTCACTCATAGTTTCTCTCTGCATAATGCAGCTTCTGGAGCCCCCTAGCACGACCGTGATCACCTTCATCCTTGACTCCAGCGCGCAACAGATATTGCCAACGCGTTCCCATCGCTCCGGTGAGTTCGGGATCAAACCAACTGTGGTCATCATCTATTCCATACCTATTGATGCTTTTCCCCCACTCAATGTAGACAAACTCGCCAAGAATCCAGGCTTCACCCTCATCTTCACCATTCCCAGCCGCTGCCACCATTTTTGTTCTTCTTCGAATCCCGGTGAGCCTTGTTCCAATTGCTTGTGTATACGCCATCTCTAGGTCATTAGTGATCTAATGCGGCATTCTATGTAGCCTCTCCATCGCTATGAAGAGCTAACACCGTGGACCTCCTCTGCGCCGCCACGCTGCTCGTCATCGACAAGCCGTTTCAGACCTTCCTCGACCTCATCTTCTTCACCCTTGTGATCGTGGTGAGCTTCTAATCCTAATGCGTGCATCATTTTGTCAAGGGTGAGTCCCTACTACTCCTTTCCTCTTAGCCACCCATGGCGTCGCCGTGGTTGAATGCCGCCGGCTCACCTCCAGTGACCCTAGGTCCTCACGCCTAGCCCGTTAGCATCGCCTAGACTCACTGAGTCCAGTGCGCCACTCATCTAGCCTAGGGAAAGCCTCCTTCGTGAAGTACATAGCAGGCCCGAGAGCTTCCTCCGCTCCTCACCGCCGTGACACAACCTCCGGCCATCTCTGTCACCTCCACCACCACCCATAGCTTCGCCCTGCTTCCCTCTTTCCATTCCACCGCTCATCGCGCCATTCGCCGGCGGCGATCGCGCCATGCCCTTCAACCACGCGCAGCCCTGCTCTCTTCTCTTCTCTCTCTCTGCCAGTAAGCCAATGTGATTAGGAGGAGATTAACGCTAATTAATAGAGCTTAAAGATATTGAGTCGATGACAAGTGGGATCGGGTGAAAAGTTAAACATAAATCTAATTCAAATCATATTTAGAGTATGTGTCACTAAGATGTGGGACCGCGCACTATTCTTGGTTTTAAAATACGTTTTAAAACCCGAGAGGCTAGCATGTGGAGCCCAGCTATCACTGGATTAAATCAAATTAGAAATTAATCATTTAGTTAAGTAAGTAATGAGTCTATGACATGTGGCACCACCACTTGTTTATAAATAAAAATCAAGAAAATAAAACTATGAGTCACTAACAAGTAGGCTTTACATGTAAGATAATAAAATTCAGAAAAATGAGAAACGTCGCTTTCAGTTTAGAGGAAAATACGCTTTCTCTGTTGGAAAACGTAAACCTCAGAGAAACTCAGAGGAAAATAAGCTTTCTTTGTTAGAAAGAGTAAACCTCAGAGAACTTGCTTTCGACATCACACTCTTCTTAATTTCCAGAATTTTCAAACTAAAGCAAATTAAAACGTTAATAACTTTTGCATACGAACTCCAAATTGAATGAATCTTTTTTATAAATTCATCTAAAATTATGCTCTATCTAAATATGCAAAATATTTGGATTTTGTTTCTGTTTTTCTATATTTAATTTGCTATCGGCTCTTTTTGGATAGACGTCGATACTTCGAATGAAATTTATGACAATCCTCCATCCTCATACTCTGAGATACTAGAGCAAGACAAGCACCTCCTTTGACCATGTTGATTCTATTATTTCAATTACTTTACTTTATTTTACAAAATCTATTATGCATGAGTGTATGTTTATTTAAAATTGCTATGTTTGCGGGTAACAGTAGTTATATTCCATTTTAATGCATGATCCTCCTTAAAATGTTGGTATCCTTACTTTATAGCCATTAGGTTATGGTTTAAACAATGAATGATGTTAAGTTGGGTATTTCGGCTAGGAATGTTAAATAGATGCTTAGCCGAGTTCTAGTCTCATTAAAATTGAATAAATATTAAAATGGGGAGTATGAATTTGGGAGATTATGAAATATGGTCCAGAGGGGTTACCTTTGTTATTTTGTATAAAAATAAAAAAACTAGTTTATAACACGGGTGAGTTATATTATAAACTGAGGAATATGAGATGTGTATCTCACAAGTAGATAGGAGGAGATCCTCACCCGGGTCGATTAAGGACCGAACGCTGATATATCTGACCTAAGCGTAAGCGTACAACCACATGTGCTGGTATAGGACGGCCTTAGCTAATTAAGTCATCAAAGACTAGCCTTGTGTATTGGTAGGCCGTGGTAGTACGGGTATGATCGGGTAGGCTTGCTCGAAGGGCCCACTTCACTGACGCGTTGTGACCAAAGCCTTCCGATAGAACGGTTAATGCCTCACTCTGATGGGAGGTACCCTAGATTGAAGCGAGGGTTTTCATTGCTGGCCTAGTGCAAGACTAGGACTAGGTGATGTAAAGGTTTCATTACGTGCTTTAGACTGCTTACTAACAGATCGTGAGCGGTGGTATCGATGGATGCCGGACAAACTAGAGAATTTGTATACTCTGGGTAAAGTTGTACACCTCTGTATAGTGTAAATCTATTTAAATAGCCGTGGTCGCGGTGATGAGCGTGCTAAGTGTAGTATTGTCGGATATAGACTTGGTTTTTTTTTTGTAAAAAAAGTTCTTGTTGAAAAATGTGGGGTTGGTTTTTGTTATTGATAACTTGAGAGCCACGTCTACGGCTAAGATTGAAGTGTTGATCACAACCGAGGAGGGTTGTGAGTTTACTTTGGTTATGTTACTTACTTGATTGTTTCATTATCAGTCAATAGCTCTTTAAATTCCAGTTGCAAAGTACTACTTATCGTTATTGCGAATAAAACTTGCTTAATGCTTGTGGGGACCCCGGAGTTATCTCCGTAAGACCGAGACTAATCAAGGTCTTCGGGACATAACTCTAGATCTCCAAAGAATGGATTCCAACTTAACTCCATCTAAATGAGAGGCTTAACTCAAACTAGAGCTCTGACGATCATGCGCGCCACTCCTCTGCGAGCACTACATGATTGTCGGTTCTCCAACAAGTCAAGCGCTACACTTAGTGAGTTACATAGGAAGCCATGAACAGCGAGTATGACTTATATTGGCTCCCAAGATCAGCGACCAATATAACCATACTCCCCTTCAACGTTGATTACATCCATACAACAACCATACATAAATAGTACAAAAGGCATACAACAAAGATCCAAGTTTACAACTAGTACAAGTGGCCGACCGGCCAAATTAACATAAGAGTATTAAGTAGCAGCGGAAACGAACAAATAAACCAAAAGGCCAGCAGTGGTATGCCCACAACCCATCGGCAACCGATCGATTAAAAATAGCACGCTACTCATCGGTGTCGCCTAAATCGACACCACGAGCTCGTCGTCTCATTATCCTCCTCACTGTAAAAGCCAAAGAACATCCGCCGAGTACAAAGAGTACTCATAAGTCTTACACAAATAAAAAAATAGTTATGCATAAGGTCATTCAAAGGAGGGCTCATATTGGCTTAGTTTTGCAAAACGACGTAATCTTGAATAACCTACACATACTAGTTTTTCAAGTGCCATTTCAAAATCAGATTTGAACTAAAAGTAAAGCATGTGAATAAGTAATGAATTCAATAACAAATGAATCATACCAACAACAAGGTGGAGGTCCACTTTGATACAACAACAAACATGAACATCCCATTCATGTCGATACCCAGTTACAACCACAATTTTAATTCCAAGTCTAACAATAAGCACCACAAATTTCAAGCGGTCGTCCATAATCGTGGACACGGCTATTCGAATAGATTTATACCTGCAGGGTGTACTACTTTACCCACACGACTTGATTAGCCCGTAAGCCTCGGATGCCTCCAAATATAGCATACTTCCTATGGTATGCCGTAGGTAAATCAAGATACGGTCGTTTTCAGCAAGAAGATCCCATTGAGCCAAGTCCCTCAACCCATGGCTCCTAGGAAACACAAGACGTTAACGCCTCCATCCTATATATCCTAGGAAACACAAGACGTTAACGCCCCCATCCTATCGGCCCAAAGGAACACGGGATTTCACGGTCCCATGCCCTTACAATTTCACCACCGTGGGACTCAACACAATAAAACCTTCCCCCTACTTAACCATACGGCACCCATATACCGCGTGTGATAGCACGAGTTTTACTTGAATTGCAACAACCCAAAGTTCGGTCCTTAATCGTCCAGACAAGTCAACCACTTACCCAAAGCTCGTGCACGAAGCACCATCACTAACCAACACTTGTCCAGACCAAAAGCTCATTTAAAATGACAAAATTTAACTCATAAATCAGATACGAAGATCTGAAACAAAAGTATATAATGAGAGTTGTGTTTAACCCATAATTGTCAGGCTATTCCCGACAATCGAGCTACCGATTCTAGACTTGCATGGCTAAGCAAACTCGGACAATATAATTTCACACATCCTATCATACTCATTTCAGTACAGGAATAATTCATGGATAGCCACAATGACAAGAATATAGGATGTGTCTAACTATTCATCACAAAAGTAGCGACAATATCAAAATAGCATGCAAGCAATTATCATTGCATCTATCCTAACAAAACTGGGATCAAATATGATGCAAAAGAAAGTTCAAAAGGATGCTTGCCTTGCTAGTAAAGTAATTGCTCACTCTCGGTCGCGTAGGAGTCGATATCAATAAGCTCGGAATCTAAATAAATACAATATCGAATAAACATCGAGAAATACTCCAAAAATCAAGATGCTCAAAAATGCATGATTTTTCTACAGTAGCTAAGTTATGATTTTAAATGATTTTTGGTGAAAGAATTACTTCATTTTGATTTAGTACGTGGAAGTTATGGTGATTTGATTTTCAGATTTTCAATTCGCCTTAATTCATGTATTTTAATTATGAAGTGAAAATTTGTAGGGCAGTGGTGAGTACATGGATTACATGGATAATTAGGCAATATTATTACAAGTTCAAAATAGTTGAGTTTGCCTTAATTGGAGTTTCCATGAATTACTTATGAATTTTTGAAGTTATCAGCCTTTTTCTATTGTAAAAATAATAGTGTTAATGGCTTATTTCCAAAATAATGCTCTCTGTTACAGAAACATGGTTGAAACCAATTTTCATATAAAGTTCATTAAATAAGAAAATTACCAGAAGTGGTTTCACTCATTTTGAAGTTAAAATGAATTAGTTATGCATTTTAGAAGTTATACATATTTTTCAGTGTGCAAATTAACAGATTTCGAATTTCATAAAGTATTTACTACTTTCCTCACCGAGCGCTAGCCTAGCTGCGGTCAATGACCAGTGGGCCCGGTGAATAATGCATTTTTCATTTTAACTAAGATTTAAATTGTGTTTCGACCAGTGGGTCCCGCTGTCAGCGACACGGTCCACAGGACTTGGTCCACCGACGCATGCGCACGGCGCACGGGACTTAAGGCTTAGGGCCCACATGTCAGTCACTCTTTGCTCTGGTTTAACTCCCGCCGTTTTCTGTGCTCGGGCCCACACGTAAGTGAAACATTAGGACGGCTAAGACAACGATTTATGGCTAATCTAATCATTAGGCATTAATGGCCGTCATTTGCCGTAAACTCCCGGCTACAGTGCCGGTCGGAGTACGACACATTCCCGCGCGGTTGCCCGGCCGTTCGCCGGAGATTCCGACCCCGGCGGCGTGAACCAAGAGCATGTTTAGGTGCACAATAGCGCTGCGCTCCCAATGGAAGTGGTCTCGACGGCTGAGCCGGCCTGTACCGGCGGCTAGCCGGAGTTGAGTGGCGGCGAAAATACGGCAAAAGAGTACATGGCAAAAGAGAGCTCCGCAGCGACATTCAAGCGTGTGCCTGAGTACTAAGGACTAACTAGAAGCTACCTGAGCGGAGGAAGGTGCTCGGGGAAGCTTGGGGACGTTGGAGCTGCGCCGGCGCCAGAGAAGAAAAGTGGCGGCAATACGGCTTTGGGGAGAGAAGGTCCTGAGCAAAACCAAGACCAATGAATGCTTGAGCAGCTTCAAGAACTCAAGATCAAGCTTTAAGAGCAAAGAATTGAAGAATGGCCTACCAAATCGAAGTGGGAGGTGAAAAGTTGGTTCCTCCGAAAATGATGCAAACTCCGATTCACAAGACAACATCGTGCAACCTGAAATAAATTGAGGGTTTTGATCGATGGTCCAAAACACGTAAGGTGACGCGGTAGATTGAGGACAATACCTCCCGGACACGAAGAAGGCACGGATGTGTCCGCGGTGGCGCTACGGGCGTGGTGGAGCACGACAGTGGACCAAGTGGCTACAAGCAATTACAAGCGAGATCGGCAAAAATGGAGAAGGTGTTGAAGGTAGAAAGGATAGAAAACACCGGTGAAACTTACCAAGCGAGGAGCACAGCGAGCTTCCTTCTTCTCGGTCAACAGAGAAGAAGTGAGAGAAAGAAGGGTTGCGAGGATGTTATGCCCGCGATGACGGCACTAGAGGCGGCGTGAAGTGGAGATCGCTCGGAGTGGTCCAAGGTGGCGGTGGATTCACGCGCGTGCTGGCGCCGTTCGAGCAAGTCGGAAGACGCGCGCGTGGCATGGGATACTGCGTCGCCAACTACCGGGAAGACGGTCGACGCTCGGCCCACCATGTCGGCCGAGACAATGACGCGAGCGAGTGGGAGTTAAGTGACTCAAGGCGCACCGTCGGATCTCAGATGGACGGTTAGAATTAGAAAGTGGCGAAAACAATCGGCCGAAAGGGTATGTGTTCTGGACCGTTGATCCCTGATCGTGTGGCTCACGTGAGGTGCATAAGTTGGTCCGACCGAATCACTTCACCGAGTCAGACTCAAGCCGGAGGAACAGTGCACCGGTTTGAGTTTAGGTTTTGACTGGAATTTAACTTGTCTTCCCTACTTTGACTAGGGCTTAAAAATAAAAATAAAATTCCTAAAATCATGAAATAAATTAGTGGGGGTTCCTGGGGTAACCTAGTGTCCATAAAAATTATTGAACCCTACTGCTCATGATATATTTTGTGTTATATAAATTCAAACTTAGACTAGGTATTTTAATAGTGTTTGAATTTTCTTAAGGTTCAAACCAGTCCCAAAATTTGGGAAAAATTATATTAATTTATGATAATTAATATAGTATTTGAATAAATTATTTCCAGAGATACTTTAGTAGAATTTATTTCAATCTTAAGATTGGAGTTCAATTTAAAGTGTATGCTTCATGTGTATTTTGAGATTCTCCAAGTATAATATTTATATAAAAAAGTTCCAAAACATGATGCATGCTAATGAGATGCATAATAAGCTTCTTTATTAATTTTGGGGATGTGACAATGCTGAAAATAACTTGTAGGGTAGAGCTTCGTCATTTGTTAGCCTTGTATTTATAATTATGTTTGTGATACACTACAAGTCTTGCTGAGTACAAAATGTACTCAATCTTGCTTAAATTATTGATCAGAGTTTGAGGATGAGCTTATGCCAGATAACGCATTCTTTGCACCCGGTACCGGAGGGTTCAGTGACGAGTCTTACTAGGACTTGTTCTTGTCGGTTGCTTGAGGTTTTGGATGGGCATGCCCTCGAAATTTTGGGTTTAATACTTTTGCTTCCGATGTTTAACTTGCTACTTCTGATACTCGTCGTTTTATTTGGCCGGACGACCGTGTATTATACACTTGTGATGTAATCGCTTAAGTTAAATACCCTATTTGTTTCATGTTGTTTGTATATTATATATGGATGTGTATGTCAATATTATAAATGTGTGTACTAGACACTAATCATGGGACTAGTACGGTACACACATAAGGGCTTCGGGTATTCAACGTCCGGGGTCTGACAAATTATGACATTCTGGGCAACACATAAATGAGTATACATAGGACATATTGCAAGAATACTGAGAATAATGTAACAAACAATATTACAAAAGTATATGGGAAAAGGTTAGTAAAAAGGTGGCACCTTAGCTTGTAGGCAGCAATTCAGTAGCAATAAGGGATTTTGGCAACAAAGAAGAATCTAGGAAATTGCAATGTTATTTGAAGGATAGAACACGATATATAAATGTCAAACGGTCGGCAAAGTAATTGGGAAAGAAACATATGGTCACGGCACAATTGAAGCAAAATCCAGAAGAATGGTAGAAACACATTGCCCCAAACAAGTCAAAAGGTAAAGGCGAAAGGGGGAGATGCGAGCGGCCGCTAGAATTGGAGGAGACCAAATCCATGAGAAGGGAGACTGGAGATGAGGCGGGTACGTCCGGGAACTCACCGGTGCCAAGAAAGGTCGTCCCCACCAGCAGCATCGGGAGGATTGGGGCTAGGGTTCTGATCGGGGCTGGGCTTCTCGACGCCGCCGCCTCGGTTGGATCCATCCATTGTCAGGAGAGCGAAAGATTGGAAAAGAGAAGGGAGAGGAAGGAAGGAAGGAAGAAGAGTGGCATGGGTTAATGTAAAGCAAGCGCATGCGCTTGTCTTATGAGGAAGGGACGAGGCAAATTTGCGGAAGTGTTATGGCTGGGTCGTTTAGCCAGAGGCGAGAGGGAGCAACGCAGAGCAGAGAGCGGCCACAAGGACAACGACGAAAGGGCGACACGAGCGAAGAGAGAAACGAAGGAGGAGGAGGGGAGGCAGCAAAGCGACCACCGTGGGATTGGAGCAACGACAGAGGGGAAGAGTGGGCAGCACCTCGAAACGTTGAGGGCACCGCCACTCACCGGTGGTGGAAGCGGGGGCGGGAAGGGGGAAGGGGCCTGCGAAACCCGTGGAAGAAGGAAGAAGGAGGAGGCATAGGTGGGGCAACGGTGAAGAAGAAGAAGGGGGCGGAAGAAGGAGGTGGGGGTGCAGCGGTGGAGAAGGAAGGGAGGCGGCGAGGCGACCATAGTGGGATTAGGGCCAGGGGAAGAGTGGGCGATGCGGCGAATGCATCGCTGCCCACCGACAATGGAAGCGGGCACGGGGAAGGGGGAGGGGCCTTTGGAACCCGTGAAGGAAGGAAGGAGGAGGGGCGATAGGGAGGGTGTGAAGAAGACGAAGGGGAGCCGGGTCACCGGGGAAGAGGACGAAGCAGCGACAGCTAGGAGCGAAGGGAGAGGGGGGCTGGCAATGCTTAGATAAATTTGCACTATAACCTTATATATTTTGAGAAATATTATTGACGTTAGTGCTATTTAGCCCCCTAATCAAATAAAATTACAATGCATAGCTTATTTGCCCCACATCTTTAAATTCTGGCTCCGCCCCTGGTGGCAACGGCAACTGGTTGCAATGGCGGCATAGGGAGAGGAGACCGAATGAACCAGGAGGAAGGTATAGGAGACGTGGAACTTGTCTCTGCGCATGCGACCACACATGGCGACGCGGACACAGCGCATGGCGAGGCGGAGTGAGGACATGCGAACGCACTGCCTGACTCGATCAAACGGCCGTGGACGAGTCTAGCAGCATCCGACGCGCAAGGAAAACCCATCGACATAGCCACCCTTGCTGGGCCCCTTTCTGCCTCGAATTACCCGGTAGGATGTACTTGTGCGTTGGAGATGGGTATATTAGTATATATGTCGGAAGAGCTAGGTTTTTTTTTCCAGTTGTTGCGAAACCGAGTTAATGCCTACTTACCCCCGGGTCTGACCTGAAAGCACCATTGTTGAGTCTCTCAGGACATGTATTGAACTTCCTGACGCTGACATGATCGAATTAGAAGGAAATGCATGTGGATCGAAGGTGATTAACTCAACGATAGCTAGCAAATTCAGAAATTCATTTGTAGGGACAGGATATGATTGTGTGCTAGCTGCTTCTTTCACGATGGTTGGTGTCATGGTGAACAGCTAAGCTGAAAGCCAAACGACTGGTACATACGTACGTAGGCAACAAAACATACTACATGCATGCAGCTATATCTCACTCTGCTTGATTAATTGATTGCTTCAAAGAAATTAATCAAACGAACGCTGTGTGAGTTGAAGCTGTCAATCTTCAGTTAATGCTGGTCGAGATCAATGCACTATGTATATATGCAAAAGATCTTCAAAGGATCAATCAAATGGGCATTAACTCGATCGATCTAACTAAGGCCAAGTTCATACTTCATACTACACTGCAATGCGTATATACATGGGACGCGTGCACGATTCCAATCATAATATTCGATCTCCCGATCGATTAAATGAAGCACGACGACGCGTGATGCATGAGCAGTACGTACAGCATCTAGTACCGATCGAGATATGTAATAGCACCTCACGTACAAGGATCGATAAGTAGTAGCAGCTAGCTAGTGTATACAGTGACATGTATATATAAGATGAGAATTAATACGCAAAGACTAACGGGTTGTTACAATTCAAGTTAGTTTCAGAGACGCGACTGTACACTACAAACCAGTACTTGTGATCTGATCCACTTGTTTGCCCAAAAACTTCTTGTTTCAGAAGGCGATGCCGGCGCGCTAGCTTCCTGAATATCCTTCGTATATGCATGTATGCATGGCAAGCTTTATTCAGAGAAACTCTACCGATAATTAATATGTATATATGATCCCTTAATAATAATTCAGATGTACGAGATCTATGTGACTGTTCAGGAATGATTGTGTGTGATATGGATACGTGGATCCAGTCACGAAGCTAGAAAAATTTCGGTGGGGGTGCACGTTTTACACGAGTTTAAAGTTTTGTACGATAATCCTCACCAAGTTCCAAAGGAATAAACAATTTGGCCCTAATGCCTATATACCTTCTGTATATTTTTGAATTTCTTAGGTGTGTCGATGCATACTGATACTGGGAACCACACCTAGTTCCGCCCCTGTGTGGATCGAGATCGATGGGCGCCTTAATTTTGTCCCCTAACACATAAATTCTGACAGACTCGTATAGGACATGCCTTAACCATCGAGCTTGCTTGCATCCATCGTAATCTAATACGGATGAACAGTACTAGCAGGCATAGCATAGCATAGCATGCAAAGTTTTCACGCGGAAATGCGTGTGCAGAGATGAAGCTGAAGCGATTGTTTGCTTGTTCGTGTACCCTAGATCTGTAGCAAAAGTCGGCTTCAAGCTCCATCGAGGGATGGGTGCCCATAAAACCCTAAATGTAGATTGCAAACTCCAGTTAATGTTGATTTATGCTTATGCATGGTCGGCAGTACTCTCCTTGGAAGATTGATTCACGGACTATAACAATATTATTATCTGGCCAAAATTAACTTTGTATTTATCTTTGCCGTTAGAGCCTTCTAGTTCCATCTACATGTGAGTAAGGGTGAAAACGGATCGAATACAGATCGATAATAGCTCCATCAAATTTGTTTTCATATTTTTTTTCTCAAGTGCGGCTACTATAAATACCCCGGATACTAATACGAATAATATCGAATACAAATACGAACCGAATACAAATTGAAATGAATATGGCATGAATATTCCTTGGAACATGAAAACCCCTTCAAATCAATGGAAACACATAACATATTTAATGGATTGGGGATCGGGAATTGTGGCTAGGATTTCTTCCCTGACTCCATGTATTGATGTATATGTTAATGTGTAATGGGCTACTAAAGTATTATGTAAATGGTCTAGACTGAAATAGGGGATATACACTCGAGATATCTTGCCTCCTAAATATCCGGTATATTCATATTCAATGGATAGTGAGTTACCGTCCGTATTCGTTTCGACAAAAAAACATCCGTGTTCATTTTTATTTTGATACTATCTGATAAATATATGAGCCAACATAATATGTATTTGAAAATAGTCTGGATCAGTCGGAACTATTCTAACCGTTTTCATCCTGCATGTGACATCTTTCAAGAAAACGTGACAATATATGTACAGGAGATAACCATTTAGTACGCTTAGAGAAAATAAAATAAAAAGTATATATTACCTCCTGAACTATTTAAGTCGTCTAATTTCAACTATAAACTAACATACCACCCTCCAACAGTTGAAACCCGAGCACATATATATTGGTACGAATCCAATCTAGTTTTATCCGACATACACATGTACATTTGTATTTGTGCATTTTACATGTTGGATTATGTGGGCCAAGCCCATACAATAAGAATAATTCCTAAATTAAATCTCAAAGGCCCACTCATGCAAAGGAAGGTTGTATGTGAACTTTAGTACCATATTGCTAGTTCTAGGAGAGGAAGACCACCTTCAAAGGGATGGTGCACTCCTAGACACTTGAGGCATGTGTGAGAGAGAACTAGAGGATCACACACGCGCGCTCGCTCGCCTCGCCTCGCCTCGCCGGGCGGGGCGGGCGCACGGCACCTGCGTGAATGGTCCGCCAAAATCGGTGTCAGGTGCTTGCGCAGACGCGGTTTCCTTTTGCGTTTTTATCTTTTGCTGTGGCGGAGAATCCGGATCGGTTACGCGACTAATCCGTTTCGGTTACGAGTTATGGAGACGCGGTTTCCTTTTGCGTTTTTATCTTTTGATGTTTTGTGTGGCGGAGAATCCGGATCGGTTACGCGACTAATCCGTTTCGGTTACGAGTTATGGAGAACGTGCAGGCGTCTTGATCACACGTCCTGATTCTTCCATAAATACTGAATCGCCGCCTCCATACAGTAGATGCAAATCAATCTAGGGTTTTCGCCTCTTCCATTGTACTGCGCCGTCCCACGTAGTCTACTCCGTCCCGTCCGCCGGCGTGCACTGCCGTTCGGGAGAGCAGGTCTCCGGAACCGTCGCCTTCAAGTTCTCGCCGGAGAGGCGAATAAGGTTTTGGGAAGCGCTCGCGCGATCGCTTCTCGTAGCTCGCTCGTCTTCCTCGACGTTCGGCTTCGGCGAATCGTCATCGACTTCGTGTCATCCACACCGTGCCTGCAGTGTCAACATCGACAAACCGGTCAGAACAGAATCTTCGGTACGTAACAGTCATGTTCTCCGTTTTAGATATGTTCATGTTCAGTTTCCTGGTTGACATGTCTAGATCTGTTATGCCTGTGATGGTTCTGTTATTTTACGTGCATGATGTCATGATTAATTTATGGGATAAATTGAACCTACATATGTTTATATATTTAACAATCCAAAAACCTTATTTTAGGCACTGTGGTCTTACTATGGCTGGATTTGCCGATGCACTGAGGCCGGAGAAGTTCTCCGGTGTGCACTTTAAGAGATGGCAGATCAGGGTCACTCTGTGGCTTACTGCTATGAATGTATTCTGGGTTAGTAATGACAAGCCTGAAGGTGTTCTTGATGCTTTGAAGCGAAAGAATTGAGACTGCCACTACTCTCTTTGTTGGATGCATTCTTGGTGTTCTTGCCGATCGTCAGGCGAGGTGTATATGCACATGACAGACGCAAAGGAGTTATGGGATGCATTGAATTCCAAATACGGTGCTATCGATGCCAAGAATGACATGTATGTCATGGAGCAATTTCATGACTACAAGATGGTTGATAACCGTTACGTAGTAGATCGGCTCATGAGATCGATCCATTGGCAAGGAACTCGAACTCTGAAGTGTGCCTTACCCGACAAGTTTGTGGTGGATGTATTATTGCGAAATTACCTTCTTCATGGAGGAATTTGAACAACCTCAAACACAAGAGACAAGAGTACTGCTGAGAGTCCGATTGGGTCTCTTGAAATTGAGGAGAAAGCTCGGAAAAGGACGCCATGTCTAAGGGTGATGGAGGGCGATCTAGTGCCAATGTGGTACGAAACCCTCAAGCAAGAACAAAGGAAAATTTGTCAAAGTTCAACAGACAACCAACTTCAAGAAGAAGAACAACAACAACAATCGGGATGATAGAACTTGCTTTGTGTGCGGTGAGCTTTGGTCACATGGCCAAGAAGTGCCCACAACGCAAAGGAAAGAAGGCACTGTAGAGATGGGACTTCTAAGTGCATCCAGCGTGACCATTGGCAAGACTAGAGATGGGGTGGTATGGTAATTTACCTCATTGTTTTTCGCTTAGTCAATCTACCAATTGGTGGATTGATCAGAGCTAATGTACATGTGTGTGCTGATATTTCGTTGTTTTCCTCTTATCAGTCGCCCGATTCCTCCGTCCTAATGGGGAATGGGTCACATGCTCTGCTTCATGGTGTTGGCACGGTAGATCCGTTTACTGGGAAAGATCGTGCGGTGAAGAACGTCAAGATGTCCTTCTATAGACAAGAATCTCGTTAGTGGCTCCCGTTTATGTAGAGACGGGCTTAAGTTGGTATTTGAGTCTAATAAAGTAGTCGTGTCTAAACATGGACATTTTATTGGTAAAGGCTATGAGTGCGGAGGCTTATTCCGCTTTTCCCTTTCAGATTTCTGCAATAAAACTGTGAACCATATTTGTGGCAGTGTGGATGTTGAGGCTAACGTTTGGCACTCACGTCTATGTCATATTAATTTTGGTTTAATGTCTCGTCTTTCGGTATGAATTTAATTCCAAACGTTTCCATCACCAAAGGTTCTAAATGCCATAGCGTGTGCAATCAAAGCAACCTCGTAAGCCTCACAAGGTCGCCGAGAGAGAAATTTGGCACCACTAGAACTCCGCATTCGATCTTTTTGAGATGAATGACATGTTAACGAAGGGTGGAAAGCGATATTTCATGACATTGATTGATGATGCAACTAGGTTACATTATGTGTATTTATTGAAAACGAAAGACGAGGCTTTAGACTATTTTAGAATCTATAAGGCGGTTGAAAACCGATTAAACGAAAGATAAAAGACTTAGGTCGATCGTGGTGGAGAGTATTTCTCAACGAATTTGACTTATTTTGTGAGGAACATGGCATTATACATGAGAGGGCGCCTCCTTATTCCCCGAGTCAAATGGGATTGCCGAAGGAAAACCGCACGTTGGTGACTTGGTGAATGCCATGTTAGACACTGCGGGTTTACCTAAGGCATGGTGGGGGGAGGCTTTGCTAACGTCTAATCATGTATTAAATAGAGTTCCTAACAGAAATAAGGACAAAACACCATACGAGGTATGGATTGAGAGAAAACCATCACTTTCTTACTTGCGTACATGGGGGTGCTTGGCGAAAGTCAATGTGCCAATAACTAAGAAACGCGAGCTTGGACCTAAGACTGTGGACTGTGTCTTTCTGGGATATGCTAATCATAGCATTGCCTATAGATTTTTGATAGTTAAAACTGAGGTACCTGACATGCATGTTGGTACAATTATGGAGTCTCGAGATGCAACGTTCTTTGAGAATATCTTTCCAATGAAGGATACACATAACACTACTAGCCAACCTTCTGAAATAATTCCCAGTTCAATCACACCACCTGAACCTTTTGAACATACACATGAACTTGTCAATGAGGAGGATGACAGTGGAGCTCCTAGAAGGAGCAAGAAACAAAGGATAACCAAATCCTTTGGTGATGATTTCACTGTGTACCTTGTGGACAACACTCCCAAGTCTATTTTAGAAGTATATGCATCCCCTGATGCAGACTACTAGAAGGAGGCTGTCCGTAGTGAAATGGATTCCATTATCGCTAATGCAACTGGGTGCCGAGATAGACCTTATGGGTGCAAACCCAGTAGGATGCAAGTGGGTGTTCAAAAAGAAGCTTAGGCCTGATAGTACTATTGAAAAGTACAAGGCTCGGCTTGTTGCCAAGGGCTATACTCAGAAAGTAGGCGAAGATTTCTTTGACACTTACTCACTGTTGCTAGACTCGACCACAATTAGTACTACTTGCTTTGGCTGCCTCACATGGTCTTCTCGTTCATCAAATGGACGTTAAGACAACTTTTCTTAACGAGAGCTGGATGAGGAAATTTACATGGAACAACTGATGGATTTGTAATAGAAGGTCAAGAAGGCAAGGTGTTAAAACTGTTGAAATCTTTGTATGGTCTAAAATAAGCCCCTAAGCAGTGGCATGAAAAGTTCGATAGAACACTGACATCTGCAGGCTTTGCTGTCAATGAGGCAGATAAATGTGTATACTATCGATATGGTGGGGTGAGGAGTTATTCTCGCTTGTATGTGGATGACATCCGATTTTGGGACAAACATCAATGTGATAAATGAGGTCAAATTATTCTTATCTCAAAATTTTGATATGAAAGATCTGGGAGTAGCTGATGTTATTCTAAACATTAAATTGGTTAGAGGTGAGGATGGGATTACACTTTTGCAATCTCATTATGTGGAAAAGGTCTTGAGCCGTTTTGGTTTTTCTAATAGCAAGCCTTCTCCAACACCTTATGATCCTAGTGTATTACTTCGTAAGAATAAGAAAATTGCTAGGAATCAGCTGGAATACTCTCAGATAATTGGCTCACTTATGTACGTAGCTAGTGCAACAAGGCCAGACATCTCTTTTGCTGTGAGCAAGTTGAGTCGGTTTACATCTAACCTGTGAGATGATCACCGGAAGGCGCTTGAGCGAGTGTTGCGCTATCTGAAAGGTACCTCGAACTTTGGACTTCACTATACCGGTACCGTCGGTCTTTGGAGGGTTATAGTGATTCCAACTGGATCTCGATGTCGATGAGATCAAAGCCACTAGTGGATATGTTTTCACTATTGGTGGTGGTCTTTGTTTCATGGAGGTCTTGCAAATGCAGACCATTTTGACGAGTCAACCATGGAAGTAGAACTTGCGGCACTGACACCTTTGCTATTGTTGAGGCGGAATGGCTACGGGATCTATTGATGGATCTACCTACGGTGGAAAAGCCGATTACGCTATCCTTATGAATCGTGATAATCAAACCGTTATCGCTAAAGTGAACAGATTCTAAGGATAATATGAAATCGTCTAGGCATGTCAAGAGACGATTGAAGTCTGTCAGGAAATTGAGAAACTCCGGAGTTATAACCTTGGATTACATCCAAACAGATAAAAACCTGGCAGATCCCTTCACAAAGGGACTATCACGAAATGTGATAGATAGTGTATCGAAGGAGATGGGTATGAGACCCATGTGAGTTATCTATGGTAGTAACTCAACCTATGTGATCGGAGATCCGTGAATTAGGATGCAGGAAAAACAAGCCATTAGTTAACTGGAGGAGAGTAATTTCAACCCTCTCTATGTGAAGATGCAATACTCTCAAAAACTGCAAGGCAGGTTGGTTAAGGCCTTAATGTGTTCCATTGGCTTTCAGAAGCGAAGACGTTATCTGTAGAACGTTCTTGAAAGAACACACCTATATGAACCCATCGTTAGTCGCAGCTCTATGAAGATTTTGGAAAAATCTCCTACTAAGCTCATGAAGAGACCAAGGAGTATGACTTATACGCTCCAACCGAGGGTAGCCTCATCGGCCTAGTATCAGTTAAGTCTTTAAGTGAAGCTTGCTTGCACCAAACTTGCAATTCAAGGCATAGTCCATTGTTCAAGTTGTGAGTAAGGGCGTGTTTGGCATGGCTCCACTCCAAAACTCTAGGAGGGAGCTGCCCAAAAGCAGCCAAACACCAAAACTCCATAAATTGATCGAACAACTGCTCTTCGTGGAGTTGGTAGAGCTCTAGTTCATTTTGGTGGAGCACCTCTTTTCCCACTCCAGGAATCCTCGAAATGAACATAGACACGGAGTTTCAAGGTAATTACCCACCTTTGCCACTGATTATAGAGAAAAAAACGTTTCGATCTATTCCTCCGAACAGACTCGACTCGTTCCTTCGTCCGCCCCCAAAAATGCCCCCAAAAAAACTCATCTCACCTCGGCTGCTCCTCGTCCGCCCCGATCGCACGCACGAAGGTATGGAGCGCCCCACCCTCGGCTTCACCTCCGGCTAGGCGCCGCCGCGCCGCCACTCACTTCCCCTCCGCCCGCCCTTGCTAACTCGCTGCTCGCGCTTTGTCACAGGTACCGGACGCTGCGCGCCTCCGCCGGTGTCGAACCCGGGAACGAAGGATCCCGAATTCTCTGTGTTTATACACTAGTCCAGGATTTCCAGTGTACACAGTCATCAAAAAGTGATAGCAAAATCATATCACGCTCTTTATTAATATTATCTCAGAGTTTTATTACAACTGGGCCTGAGGCCAAATGGAAAGAAATAACACAGCGGAAAAAGTAGTAGTAGGCCACACGACTTGCCACAGGCAATCGTCTGGGGACGTAGCCTATTCGTCCAGGTCCTCACCGTCCTGATAGAGGTCTTCTCCTGAATAAAGATTATTCAGCAAGAGTAAGCACAACTACCGTGCTTGCAAGTTACACCCAATATTGAAGATTAATGCATGCATAGGGTAAACAAAGGATAATGGCAGGGTTGTTTTGCATAAACGGCATTTTCGGATTAAATAACGCTAATAGTTTTCTAAGGCCAATTTTAATACCATAGTTGCAATCAGTGATTAAGATGACAATGAATCGTGGATAACCTCCAATAAATGAATAGTGAAGGATACCCTCCTGACACTTTGGCTAACCGCCCAATTTTTACCATAGGATTATCCATCCTAAAAACATCTGTGGAAAACATTTTATAAACCAAAAACAAGTCTAACTTAGAGTGGCTTTGCTAGCATGTCCATGACCGCGGACGCGGCTATTCGAATAGTTTCTACTCTGCAGAGTTTGTACAGCTTTACCCACACGAGATAATATGCTTTTAATGTGGCCAATGCACGCTCCGAAGGCGTGTGACTAAGCAATTATCATGAGGCCGTTAAAGCAGTATCTTAATGTATTTATGCCCGCTAAGGTTTCACTACCATTGGACTAACCATCCTCAGGAAGCCCCTCTTGCGCGGTGGGACTAATGTCTAACCAACACCCACACATACAACATAGCATAAATATCACTAAGATACCACAGATTATTTAGCCAAATCTGTCCCATTCCGACATGTGGTGGTACGGTAGGCGTAGCAAAATACGCTCAAAGACCGGTCCTTAATCGACTTGGGCGACTTTCCATTTAAATAAACCCATGGGCGTAATCCTAACCAGATTAGGCGGTGCATGAACCGCACCCACCATACTTCCATCACGCCCAAGTCCAAACCCATTTTATTTTGTTTAGAGTGAAAAACTCATAAAAGCCTTCCGTGGTAAAACAATACCACCAAATGATTTAAAATCAACTTGTAAAGGATTTGGCTAAACCTTCCCAAATAAAAGTGGTCTAAGCGTGGCTAAGCATATGTCAAATTTTAATATAACTTTGCCTAAGGGTGTCATGGTATTCATATTCAAAAATCAAATTGGCCATACAATGGAGATTGGAGTAACTATATATAAACAGGACATTTTAACCATTATATAAACATATGCATGCGATAGTAATTTAAAACAGGAATCAAATAATTTAAAATACTGGGAGCAATATGATCAATAGTGTAACTTGCCTTCGTTGAAGTCTTGAAATTCTAAATCGTCGGAAGGATTTAACTCTCCGGAGTCGTCGAGGTCTATACGTGAAATTACGACAAAATCAACTCAAATTCAAATAAATTCAAAAAGACAAATCAAATTAACTCCAAATTGAAATATTTTGGTTTAGTTAGCTAGATTATGAATTTACACAAATTTTGCAATTTGAACCACCCAATTTGGAGTTCTTATGCAAAAGTTATGAATTTTAGAAGTTTAATACAAAATCTGGAATTTAATTGAATTTTCTGAATTATTTTTCGAAAGGAAATTCTATTTATTGCGCAAGCTGACGCCAGCGAAGAATTTCCGGGAATTAAAATAATTAAAATAATTTTCTGACGAGCGGCCCACATGTCATGACTCGGCTCATGGTGAATCGATCTCACCGAGCCACGTGTGGGTCGGCGCGGTGGACTAGTTACGCGGCGCCGACCGGCGTGACACGCGGCGCGGCGATGATGTGGCGCCAGTGGCACCGAGGTGGTCGCCACGCCAAAGACGGCCCGACGGTGGCGCCGCGGTGGCCGGTGGTCGCCGCGCACTGATGCGGCGGCGCGGTGATGGTGCAACAGAGAGGAGGTTCGTGCGATCTCGGGTTACCAAAGCGCGCGGAGTGTGGCGGAAGGTCGCCGGCGGCGGCTTTTGGCGGCGGCGGCGTGCGGTCGTCGACGAGGAAGACGATCCCGGTTCTCGGTGAAGTGAATGACGGCAGCCTTCGCGGCGAGGCGATGACGTTGGTGCCGACGGCGGGACGGAGGAGCTGGTGGCGCGGAAGCGGGAAGAACCGCGAGGCTTCACCGCGAAGATCTTCGAATTCGGCGTTACGGCGACGGAGGAGCTATGTGGATGGCGGCGTTGAGGTGTGGGTCAATGCGGTCCCGAGCACCTATTTATAGGGCGCGCGCGGCGTGGAGTTGCCGTGGAGCTCAAGAAGGTCCGAGCGCACGGCGGGCGAAATCGGGATTCACGGCGAGAAGAAGGAAGGAAAGGGCCGTGTCGGGGTGGAGAAGATCATGGATTTTAATGCGCACGATATTACGGACTTTAGATCGGGATTGCGCCGAGTATGGAAGGTCTCGATTCGGCATCAATGGCGGATCGCGCGAAGAAGGAAGGGGAAGGAGGAAGGAAGGAAAGGAAGACGATGGCGGTGGGTCGTCCGATTTTGATCGACGGAGGAGATAGAAGGTGCGAAAGCGGTAAGTGGGGTTCGTGGTAGCCGTTGATCCCGATCGGCGCATCGAGATTAGAAGAGGCGGCGGTAAGTGAAGGTGGAGCTAAGCCGTTGGATCGATCCAACGGTGGATGGGGTAAGGCGTGCGCGGTGGGCGGTGGGCGCATGCGCGTCTGCGAAGTGGATGGGCCGAGTGGGTTTCGCCCAAACACTATTTGGGGATTTTCTTTGATTTTCGAATTAAGTAATTGCTGATAATTCGATTAAGGTTTAGAATATAGCATCTTAAGTCCAAAAATTCTGAGAAAATTCACAGAAATTCTCTGAGTATTTGGGACTTAAGAAAAATATTTCCAGCTATTTGTGGTAATATATTTTGCACATAAATTTGCTTAGCTTTAAATTAATTAAGGAAAGCTTTTGAAAATTCAGAAAACCACAAAATACATAAATTTTAAATTCTTCAAAATTTGGGTCATTACAAACCTACCCAAAGGGAATCTCGACCCGAGATTCAAAGCTTGGTTAGCAAAAGATCGGGGTAGTTGGCCTTGAGTTCGTCTTCATTCTCCCATGTAGCTTCACTTTACGGATGATGACTCCATTGTACCTTATACGATCCGATGATTCGCCGTAACACGCTCTGCGACATCCGTAATTTTAATTGGTCGCTCCACGAGGTGAGATCTTCCCGAAGGTGAAGCTTTCGAGAAAGGTATGGTCTTCCGCTCGTAGACATTTCTTTAATTGCGATCGTGAAAAACATTATGCATCACAGCGGGGCTTCCGGCAATTCTAGCCGATAAGCTACCTCTCACGCTTTGCCAAAATCTTGTATGGCCCAATATACCGGTGCGAGTTTACCTTTAAATGCGAATCTCCTCACACTGCGAGTGGGGTAACTCGGAGATAGACAACATCTCCTACCTCAAAGTTCAATTCCCTCCGACGGTTATCGGCATAACTCTTTTGTCGGGATTGGGCTACTGTGGGCGCCCGAATAGTTTTTACTTTACTTTCAGCTTCTTTGATCAACTCAGGTCCGAGGAGTTGACGCTCGCCCACCTGATCCCAAAGGAGCGGGGTCCGACATTTCCTACCATATAGAGCTTCAAAGGGAGCCATCTGCAAACTGGCTTGATAGCTGTTATTGTATGAGAACTCTGCGTATGGCAGATCCTTGTCCCAACCTTTTCCGAAATCCAAGGCACAGGCTCGAAGCATGTCTTCAAGAATTTGGTTGGTGCGTTCTGTCTGACCATCGGTCTGAGGATGATACGCCGTCTGAAGTTGAGTCGGGTTCCCAAGGCTTCATGCACTCTTCCGAGCCGGAAGTAAACGAGATCCTCGCCGACACAATCTTTTTGGGTACTCCATGCAAGCAGACGATTCTGGCCATGTACAACTCTGCTAGCTTGCTACTCTGGTAGGTGGTCTTGACAGGAATAAAGTGAGCTACTTTAGTTAACCGGTCAATTACTACCCAGATGGAGTCATATCCCGATTGGGTCCTTGGAAGTCCAGTGATGAAATCCATACCAACCTCTTCCCACTTCCACTCGGGAATTGGTAAGGGCTGCAACAAACCAGCGGGTCTTTGGTGTTGTGCCTTGACTCTTTGGCGAGCGTCACAACGAGCAACGAAATCCGCAATTCACGCTTCATGCTGACCCACCAATATTTTTCTTTTAAGTCCTGGTACATCTTGGTGCTACCCGGATGAATGGAGTATGGCGACTCATGAGCTTCTTTCAGAATCGCCTCTTTTATTTCCGGCTGGTTGGGCACACAGATGCGGTCTCCGAACCACACTTGCCCCTTGTTCATCCTCGAGAAGCACGAGCCTTGCCTCTTCTCATATTCTTCTTGATTTCTTGGATGTCTTCATCTTATTTATTTTGTTACGACCGATCCTCAAGAGTCGGTTGAACTTCTAAAGCGTTTACGCAACCATGATTGACAATCTCAGTTCGAGTGTTGACTCTTCATACACTGGCCGGTTTTGTTGTACCATGACAAAGTGTTGCAATATGCCTTCCCGCTCAAGGCATCGCTACCACGTTGGCTTTGCTCGGATGATAATGGATTCCGAGATCGTAATCCTTTATCAATTCCAACCATCTCCTCTGTCGGAGATTGAGTTCTGATTTGCGTGAATATGTACTTGAGCTTTTATGGTCCGTGAAAATCTCACGTGATTACCAATTAGATAATGCCGCCAGATTTTCAGGCGTGCACAATTGCCGCTAACTCCAAATCATGAGTCGGTAATTCCCTTGTGCGGCCTCAATCGCCGGATGCATAAGCCACAACTTTGCCTTCTGCATCAAGACACATCCGAGGCCTTGACGGAAGCGTCCACGAAATATCTCAAAATCCTTGCGGATGTCCGTAATATTAACACCGTGCCGAGACTAGCCTCCTTTTTAGTTCTTGGAAACTTTCTTCACAGCGCTTGACCACTCAAACTTCTTCTCTTTCTTCGTGTTGAGTCATGGGTTTGGCGATCTCGAAAACCTTCGATGAACCGCGATAATAGCTTTGCAAATCAAGGAAACTTCTCACCCTGATCGATCCGGTTGTTTCACCCATTATCGCCTCAACCTTGGCAGGGTCTACTGCAATACCTCCTGCGGATACAATGTGTCCAAGGAATGCAACTTGACTTAGCCAGAATTCACTCTTGCTGAATTTGGCATAAAGTCGGTGCTCCCTGAGCTTGTCTAGGATCATTCGGAGATGCTCTTCATGCTCTTCTTCGTCCTTCGAATAGATGAGGATATCGTCAATAAAGACGACTACGAATTTATCCAGGAATTCCATGAACACCTTGTTCATCATATTCATGAAGTAGGCAGGGGCATTGGTTAGTCCGAAGGACATTATCAGAAATTCATCACCCATATCCGTGGTGAAGGCGGTCTTTGGAATATCTTCCGTCCGATCTTGATTGGTGATAACCGATCTCGATCAATCTTGAGAAGACGCTTGCTCCCTTGGTGATCGAGCGGATCATCAATTCGAACAACGGTACTTGTTCTTGATTGTTACTTCGTTGAGTGATCTATAATCAACGCACATTCTCATACTATTGTATTTCTTCTTGACAAACAAGATCGGGCTCCCATGGTGAGGAACTGGTCGAATGTACCCTTTCTCTCGCGGCTTCTTCAATTTGTTTCTTGATTCGCTAACTCGTTGGCAGGCATTCTGTAAGCCCTTTTCGAGATCGGAGCTGTCCCGGGGACTAGATCAATTAGGAACATGATGTCCCTATCCGGTGGCATGCCGTAGATCATCTGGAAAGACGCCGGGATACTCGTGCTACGTATGTCTTCCGCCACCTCCTTCAAGCCGGTGAGCATGGAACTTCCTCAGTGACCTTGGGTTTGAATTCAACAGATAGGCCTTGGTCATTTGTGAGGTTGATGGATCTATTGGCACGCCTATTTGACCGTGGTTTTTGGCTAGCTGACCCATTCCAAGTATTACATCCGTGCCTTGGGAGTGTAACACTATCGATTCGCTAGAAAGGATACTCCGGATATCTCAAGGGTAAGATTTGGGCAGAGAGAATTGGTTCTCATTTCCGAGCCCGGGGAATGAATTATCATGGGGGTAGCTAAGGAGGATACAGGTAACCCATATTTTCCCACAAACTTATTTGACACGAAAGAATGTGAAGCTCTGGAATCAAATAAGACAGATCTTGTGCTTTAATTAACGAGGAACGCATCGAACCACATCGGCGCCGCACGCTTCCTCGGCGGTGACATGGTTCACCCGTCCCTTGGTGAACTGGCCTGCTGGTCGGTTGGTGCCGCCGGTAGTTGCAACTCCTGAGGTTGGCCTTGCTGGTGCCAAACCTTGCTGCTTCTTTGGGCATTTATTGGCATAATGCCCCGTCTCGTTGCAGTGGAAGCACGTAACTCCGGAAGCTGAGGAGGTAGAATGCTTGGTGAAGCGCCGCCTCCCGACGGCGCCACGGAAGTTGGAGGTTGGAGCGCCGTGGCGGTCTTTGAGTACGAGGCGTGGAAGATTGGAACTTCCCACGTTCGTGGTGGCCATTGCATGCGATGAAGCGAGGTTTGGGTAGACCTCCGGCGTTGAACCTTTGAGCGGCCATCCTCCGTTTGCGGTTCTCCATTTCTGCGTGTTTGGCTTCCTGCCTGATAGCTTTATCCACCAACTGCTGAAAGTCGGTGAAATTCTGAGAGATAAGTTGGACAGAGATATCATCGTTTAGGCCTTCCAGAACCTTTCTCGCTCTGTCCTCATCTCTCTACGCTCGTCGGTGAAGCGTGGCGGGCAAGTTGATTGAAGCGGTGAAGATACTCATTCACCGCTCGGTTGCCTTGGCGCGATCGTGGAACTCCTTCTTCTTCAGTGTCATCATCCCCGCCGGAATGTGTGCATGACGGAAGGCTTGCACAAAGTTGGCCCATGAAATGGATTGAGCATCATCATGGGCGATGCAGTAATTGTCCCACCATTCGGCGACGCGGGCCGGGTCCGGTGAGAGGCAAACAGAACCCTCTCACGATCGAGCACCGATCGATGTCCAATTTCTTTCCAATAGCCCGCGATCGTCGGCGTCCATGGGTTCGATCGCTGAGAACGTCGTGGGCGATCCTCATAAACTCGACATAGTCGGCCTTTGATTATCCGAGGCGAGTCGAATCGCTGCTCGCTGATGGCGGCTCGAGCATTTCGCACATTTTGCGTAGATTGGGCGAAAGGTCAATCGATGGGTCCGATTGGCCATCATCGCGCCAATCGGGTCCTTCTCGGCGGTGGTGGTGGTGTGGAATGTGGTTATTCGATGATCCGCCCGATCGCTTCCTTGTCCTTGACCTGCTGCTGCCGCTGCCGTTCGCGGTGGTCACCATCTGCGGGATCCTCCAAGGATTTAGATAAGATGGTAGAGATTCTAAGGAGGATAAATCTAAAATAGCCCAAGAACCAATAAACACACAACAAAGAACCAATTTTTCAAAATAATTCTTTTATTCATCTATTTTATTAATGGATTATGGCTATCACAAGGGTAATTGATAGCTCATAATTCGCAACCAACGTCTTTGACTAATGAAGCATCTATGGGGTCGGGGTATAGTCTATCTCATTGAGCTACCTCGCCCGACCTTGTAGCTAGCCGCTCGCTTCCAATGCCTTGATCCTTGCTTGCGCACTCCAAGCCGTCTTGAGTGGTACGCGAGTCCTCCAGTATTTCCGTGGCGTAGTCCGGTGCCTTTGTTAAGTCCACCGTGCGCGGCTCGGGAATCTTCTTCCTTGGCGATGCGGAAGACGCCGCCGAGTCCGGTCCTGCAGATGCATCGGGTAATAGTGAAATCGGTGCCGTTGAGATAGCGGTCGTGCTGTGGCGAGTTGACGAACCGCTTCTCTTGCTGCATCTTGAATACCATCCGCGAAGGTGTCGCGTCGATCGGTGCGTGGAAGGTGTGGAAGACCGTGTTCGCGACGGTCGAGTAAACCAAGATTTCCACCCTCCGCAGGTGTCGTTCTCCCACCTTATACCGATAGCCTCAAACGCTGGCCTCTTCTTGTAGTCCAAGTGTTGCATCACCTCCCGAGAAGTTCACCCAAGATCCCAATGACTCGTGAGAGATGGCGTCCCAGCACTTCGACCATCTACAATTTTGAGGAATAGATGAGTCAAGAACCGCTTTGAAGAGAAGGGTTGAGAAATGACTCGGATAGACTCAAAATAGTTTTAGTTTTTGAAAATAAGTCCTTAGGACATTTGTGGGGCCACGACCTCAATCGATATGGCTCGATACCACTTTTGTCGAACCCGAACGAAGGATCCGAATTCTCTGTGTTTATACACTAGTCCGAGATTTCCGGTGTACACGGTCATCAAAAAGTGATAGCAAAATCATATCACGCTCTTTATTAATATTATCTCGTAGTTTTATTACAACCGGCTGAGGCCAAATGGAAAGAAAGAACACAAAGGAAAAGTAGTAGTAGGCCACACGACTTGCCACAGCAATCGCTCAGGGACGTAGCCTATTCGCCCGTGTCCTCACCGTCCCGATAGAGGTCTTCTCTGAATAAAGATTATTCACAAGAGTAAGCACAACTACCGTGCTTGCAAGTTACACCCAATATTGAAGATTAATGCATGCATAGGGTAAACAAAGGATAATGGCGAGTTGTTTTGCATAAACGGCATTTTCGGATTAAATAACGCTAATAGTTTTCTAAGGCCAATTTTAATACCATAGTTGCAATCGGTGATTAAGATGACAATGAATCGTGGATAACCTCCAATAAATGAATAGTGAAGGATACCCTCCTCGACACTTTGGCTAACCGCCTAATTTTACCATAGGATTATCCATCCTAAAAACATCCGTGGAAAACATTTTATAAACCAAAACAAGTCTAACTTAGAGTGGCTTTGCTAGCATGTCCATGACCATGACGCGCTATTCGAATAGTTTCTACTCGCAGAGTTTGTACACTTTACCCACACGAGATAATATGCTTTAATGTCGCCAATGCACGCTTCAAGGCGTGTGACTACAATTATCATGAGGCCGTTACAAAGCAGTATCTTAATGTATTTATGCCCGCTAAGGTTTCACTACCATTGACTAACCATCCTCCTGAAGCCCCTCTGCGCAGGTGGGACTAATGTCTAACCAACACCCACACATACAACATAGCATAAATATCACTAAGATACCACAGATTATTTAGCCAAATCTGTCCCATTCCGCATGTGGTGGTACGGTAAGGCGTAGCAAAATACGCTCAAAGACCGGTCCTTAATCGATTTGGGCGACTTTCCATTTAAATAAACCCATGGGCGTAATCCTAACCAGATTAGGCGGTGCATGAACTCCGCACCCACCATACTTCCATCACGCCCAAGTCCAAACCCATTTTATTTTGTTTAGAGTGAAAAACTCATAAAAGCCTTCCGTGGTAAAACAATACCACGAAATGATTTAAAATCAACTTGTAAAGGATTTGGCTAAACCTTCCCAAATAAAAGTGGTCTAAGCGTGGCTAAGCATATGTCAAATTTTAATATAACTTTGCCTAAGGGTGTCATGGTATTCATATTCAAAATCAAATTGGCCATACAATGGAGATTGGAGTAACTATATATAAATGTGACATTTTAACCATTATATAAACATATGCATGCGATAGTAATTTAAAACAGAATCAAATAATTTAAAATACTGGGAGCAATATGATCAATAGTGTAACTTGCCTTCGTTGAAGTCTTGAAATTCTAAATCGTCGGAAGGATTTAACTCTCCTGAGTCGCCGAGGTCTATACGTGAAATTACGACAAAATCAACTCAAATTCAAATAAATTCAAAAGACAAATCAAATTAACTCCAAATTGAAATATTTTGGTTTAGTTAGCTAGATTATGAATTTACACAAATTTTGCAATTTGAACCACCCAATTTGGAGTTCTTATGCAAAAGTTATGAATTTTAGAAGTTTAATACAAAACTGAATTTAATTGAATTTTCTGAATTATTTTTCGAAAGGAAATTTATTTATTGCGCAGTCGACGCCAAGAATTTCCGGAATTAAAATAATTAAAATAATTTTTCGACGAGCGGGCCCACATGTCATAGACTCGGCTCATGGCGAATCGATCTCACCGAGCCACGTGTGGGTCGGGCGCGGTGGACTAGCCACGCGCGCCGACCGGCGTGACACGCGGCGGCGGCGATGATGTGGCGCCAGTGGCACCGAGGTGGTCGCCACGCCAAGACGGGCCGACGGTGGCGCGACGGTGACCGGTGGTCGCCGCGCTACTGCACGGCGGCGGCCGGTGATGGGTGCAACAGAGAGAGGAGGTTCGTGCGATCTCAGGGGTTACCAAAGCGGCGGCGGAGTGTGGCCGGAAGGTCGTCGGCGATGGCTTTTGGCGGCGGCGGCGTGCGGTCGTCGACGAGGAAGACGATCCCGGGGTTCTCCGGTGAAGTGAATGACGCGGCAGCCGCGCGGTGGCGATGATGCGTTGGTGCGGCGGCGGGACGAAGGAGCTTCGGTGGCGCCGGAAACGGGGAAGAACCGCAGGGCTTCACCGGCGAAGATCTTCGGAATTCGGGCGTTACGGCGACGGAGGAGCTATGTGGATGGCGGCGTTGAGGTGTGGGGGTCAATGCGGTCCCGGAGCACCTATTTATAGGGCGCGGGCGTGGCCGAGTTGCCGTGGAGCTCAAGAAGGTCCGAGCGGCACGCGAGCGAAATCGGGATTCACGGCGAAGAAGGAAGGAAAGGGCCGTGTCGGGGTGGAGAAGATCATGGATTTTAATGCGCACGATATTACGGACTTTAGATCGGGATTGCGCCAGTATGGAAGGTCTCCGATTCGGCATCAATGGCGGATCGCGGCGAAGAAGGAAAGGGAAGGAGGAAGGAAGGAAAGGAAGACGATGCGGTGGGTCGTCCGATTTGATCGGACGGAGGAGATAGAAGGTGCGAAACGGTAAGTGGGGTTCGTGGTAGCCGTTGGATCCCGATCGGCGGCCGAGATTAGAAGAAGCGGCGGTAAGTGAAGGTGGAACTGCCGTTGGATCGATCCAACGGTGGATGGGGTAATGGGCGTGCGCGAGTCAGTCACACGGTGCGCATGCGCGTGCGAAGTGGATGGTAAAGTGGGTTTCGCCCAAACACTATTTGGGGATTTTCTTTGATTTTCGAATTAAGTAATTGCGATAATTCGATTAAGGTTTAGAATATAGCATCTTAAGTCCAAAATTCGAGAAAATTCACGAAATTCTCTTGAGTATTTGGGACTTAAGAAAAATATTTCCACTATTTGTGGTAATATATTTTGCACATAAATTTGCTTAGCTTTAAATTAATTAAGGAAAGCTTTTGAAAATTCCAGAAAAAACCACAAAATACATAAATTTTAAATTCTTCAAAATTTGGGTGTTATTCTGGCCCCGCTTACTCTCGGTGGCTCCCACACACAAGGCTCCCGACCGGTCCAACCTCCGCCTCCCCCAAATCCCCAATATTTCTCTCTCAGGTAAGCAGCAGTCCAACCATCCTTACTCATTTAGTCTGCTTGACCTCGTCGCTTGCCTTCCCCTTCATCGTTTTTGTTTGGCAAGCAGCAGAGGGGAGAGAGACGGATCTGTTAAGTTCCGCGCTAAGCTCCGAAAGTCCGACCCGATTACTCCGGTCTCCCGGAGACCCTATCATTCAACGCCAGCTCGCGGCCGCCGCCGCTGACGCCGTAGGAGACGTCCAAGGCTAGGGTTTGATCCCCACGGGGCTATTCCGCGGGGCGGTGCAAGGAAGTGAAAAGCACTTAAGCACGAGTCTTGGAAGGGCGATTAGGTGCGTGTCCTCCTCTTTAAACATCGTGAATCTATGCGCGTTTGTTTGCTTGCGAGTTGCGAGTGTCAAGGTGGATTGGGCAATTGTTTTGTTTCTCGTCATCTTTTCCTCTGCATTGATGGGCAATTGGGCAATTGAATGTGCGTATGTGTAATGTGACGAACTCTTGTTAGGATCTTGAGGTGATCTGGTGCGAAATTATCGCTGGTTATGGAAGATTCTGATTGTCACTGACGGTGAATCGCTGAATTTTTTTTTGGCTAATTTGATTTGGTGAATTGAATTCAGATTTGTGGTTCTAGGAGCAGATTAGAGCTGAGCTCCTATGCTGAAGGTATAGAAAACTATAAATTCATTGGCTTTAGGATACAGTGGTTACTACAATTTGGAAACTTTATTCAAATTGGATTAATCGCTCTATGTCCTGCTTATTTTTCAAATTGACCAAAGTTTACACCACGCCAAGCACTTTACAGAGCCACGGGCTCAAGTCGTATTTTGGGATCTTTAGTGTTTCTTAGACTCATTACTTGATAATGGACGTAGTTCGTTAAGCATTAGTAATTTAGTATGCTAAATGACCGTGTATACTCTTTTGTTTTTACAAAATAGATCTTAGTTGTATTTGTTTTAGCTTATTTATCATATCGAAGATCGTGATTTCAATAAGAATGAAGGATTGCACACAGAGTGTTTACTCTGTTGTGCACGAGGGGATAATTTATCCAACTGCATAGAGGCTAGAGTTGGACACTGAGACAGCTTCCATTGTTTTTTCATGTGAGCCTACACTTAGTTTTTTGGATAGAGTCTGAAGTTCACTAATTCTGATTAATGGTAGATTAGAGAATAGATTATTGGTGGCCTCCCCCAAATCCCCAATATTGGTGGCCTCTTACCATTAATCATTTCTCCTGTCAGGGTGTGTGTGCTGAGTTTTTGTTGTGAGTTCAATTATAGATGCCAGAAATTGATTGGAACCTTGAGGCCACTCGGGTTCTTTGCCAACTATTTGCTGAACAAGTTGGGAGAGGCAACCGTCCCAATACTCATTTAAACAGTGTTGGGTATGCTGAGGTTGAAAAGGGTTTGAAAGATAGACTGGTTTGGTGGCGACCAAGGGCGGATAAAAACAAATGGGACAAGTTGAAAGAAGATTACAAGGCGTGGAAAAATTGATGTTGAGGCAGATAGAACCTGTTGGTGCCTCAGTAAAGGGGACCATTGTTATGGATGATGAGTGGTGGAAGAAAGCTAGAGCCGTAAGTGGTTCATTTTATCTCAAACTGCTTTGATTAGAAATTAGAATTGTTTTTTCTCATAATCATGTGGCTATGTTGCATCTTTTTAGGATATTCCTGTTGTGGTAAATTCGTAAAATTGGGCCTTCAAAATGAAGATGACATCCAAAAGTGCTTTGCAGATATCACTAGTATTGGTGTGGATCATTGGTCTCCACATATGGCCAATGCTCCATCGAACGTTGCTCCTTCTAATGATGGTGGTGGTGAAACACAAGAAGATGCATTCATTGATCAGACCCTAGAGGAAGAAGGTGGTAATGAGTATTTTGACACCAATGAGTTGGAGCAGATTTCTCCTGTCAATGCTAATGGTAAGAGGCCACCAAGGGCTGTCCAAGATAAAAGAAAGAAGCCTAAGACAGGGACAACAATACTAATCAAAGAAGCAATGTCAAGTATTGCTACTTCAGCCAACTCATATGCTTCTAGTAAGGAAGGGAAGTTCTCTATTAAAGAAGTGATGGAGCATGTGGTTGCCTGTGGTGCCGGCTATGAAACCAATGAACATTTCATTGCAACTGAATTGTTTGTGAAAAAGGATCAGAGGGAGATGTTCATGACCTTGCCTACTGACAATAGGTTTAAGCGCTTACTAGGAAGTACGTGGCCAAGTATGAAAACTAGTGATTTTCATGGCTGTGATGCTATGGCTTGTATCCTCTTATTATTGTTGAACCTATGTAATATTGTCACCTTTTTTATCTATTTGTCTCAGATGCACTATTATTGACACATCTATTAATTTTTATGTTTGTACAGATGTCTGATTCTGAGAGTGATACTTCTAGTGATGACGGTGATCATTTTTTTGCCATGGTAACTACAGGTGCAAAGCTTGCAGACATCTATTGTGATTTGTATTTGGATAAATCACCACCCAGTGTTTCAATACAGAGCGGAATGGGCTGGTTGAATGAGACCATGAATACACCTGGAGAATGCCATAGGATGTTGCGGATGAACAAAGAAATATTTCTTGATCTTCATGATGTGTTGGTTGAGAAGTATGGACTGAAAGAATCCAAACATATGAACACTTATGAGATGCTTGCAATATTCCTTTACATATGTGCTTGGATGTGAATCAAATAGAAAGGGTCAAAATAGGTTTAAACACTCTGGTGAAACAATAAGTAGGAAATTTCATGAGGTGTTATCTTGTTTGATTGCAATGGCCGAGGAGTATTTGAGACCAACAGATCCTAATTTCCGCACTGTTCACAAGAGGATTATGAATGATAAAAAAGCATATGCACACTTCAAGGATTGCATTGGTGCTCTAGATGGGACACATATTCGTGTGTCTCTCTCACCTGAAGAACAAGTGAGATACATTGGAAAGACAGGCATGGCAACTCAAAATGTGCTTGCTGTTTGTGATTTTGATATGCGCTTCACTTATGTTGCCGCTGGTCAGCCGGGGTCTACTCATGACACAAGTGTATTGTACCATGCATTTGCAGCCGATGAAAAAGACTTCCCACATCCACCACTAAGTACAAAGATTTCAAAAAGACTTCCCACATCCACCACTAAGTACAAAGATTTCTACTATGGTTATTTGAATATATGACATTGCTTACTGAATCATTTTGTAACTATTCTACTTTCCATGTGTAGGTAAGTACTACGTTGTAGATGCGGGCTATCCTAACCGTCCGGGATACCTAGCTCCATACAAGGGAGAAAGGTATCACTTACCGGAGTGGTATAGAGGTATGGAACCTAATACTCCAAGAGAGAGGTTCAATCGTGTGCATTCATCTATTCGTAATGTTATTGAGCGATCATTTGGGCTATGGAAGATGAAATGGCAAATCCTTTACAAGATGCCTGGGTATTCAATGCTCACACAAAAAAAGATTGTAGCGGCAACCATGGTTCTCCATAATTTCATTCGTGAGCATTCAAGTGGTGATGTGGACTTTGCTAATTTTGATCGAGATCCTAATTTTGTGCCTACAATTCCTGATAGATACAACAAATATGCGGTATCACAGCATGCATCCGATGCTACAACTTCTGAATCAAGTGTTGTTACAATGGACACATTCCGTGATAATATGGCAACATCTCTCTCGCTTGCATGGAATGTGTGAACAAGTCATGTAATATTTTTTAGATAATTCGAACTTCTGGTTTATTTGAACGTGCACCATGGACATGTAATATTTTGGGTATGACATTATTTGCACTTGAATATTTTGGCCTTCAAACACTTTTTATTTGAATTTATACTTAGAGAAATAATTATAGTATCATCAGTAATATAATAGGGGCAAACATGTCATTGTATCCTCCGAACCATGTTTTCTGAGTGAAAAATCTTCCACCAAACACACCTAAACCCAGCTCCAACTCCCTATCAGAGCGGCTGCTCCCTGGAGTTCTGGAGTGGAGCTGCTCTGCTGTGGAGCAGAGCCATGCCAAACACGCCCTAAGTGTAGCTTGGAGTTCTAGGTGGATGTTCAACCTTAATCGGTCTCCATCGAAACACTGATATATAAACAGTACATTGGAATTCAGGCAAATCTCTGTGGGACTTTGAGATCTGGTGGGAATTCGAGCAAATCTCTGTCGAAACAGAATCTTCGACGCATGCTTGATCATGTTCTCCGCTTTAGATCTGCTTCATGTTCGCTTCTGGTTGACATGTCTAGATCTGTTATGCTTATGATGGTTCTGTTATTTTGCGTGCATGATGTCATGATTAATTTATGGAATAAATTGAACCTATATGTGCTTATATATTTAACATTACATGTGCTAGCTGCAAACCATGCCCAGATGCCCATCAGCTTCTTTTAATTTGGGCTTTTCACTTTTTCTAGAGAGCACTTGAGCTCTCCCCTTAATAATTATGTGTCAAATTATTTCAAACACGGTAGATATAATTCTTAATGAAAGGTAGCGAAAGCTGATAATTCTTTTGACGTAACATGGTATTTTTCTTGAGAAAAAGCATATTGATTAATGAGATGCAAGAACAAAAATATCCCTCTAAAGAAAGGGACATAAGAAGAGAAACATAAGAAAGAAAAAAGAACACGCAATGCATAATATGCCATGCAAACCATTACGGCCCACCATCGAGTTCCAATTCTGGCCCAACCCAAAACCTCGTCCACCAAAACCCTAAAAAGCCCACCCCGACCACCACGCCGCCTGGCCCACTCCCACCAATTCAAACCCACACCCTCCAGTTCTCCTCTCCGGCGACGGCGTCGCTGGCGGCGCGAGGCAGCCCGAGCCTGCCGCTGACGCTTCTTCCTACCCACATTCCTTCGTTCGCAGCGGTATGGCCCTAGTTTTCGCGCGGCTACGCCGGTACAGATAACTAGAAATCGTGATAGGTTTCCTCCGTTCTATGTCGATTCGTATATGCAGTTGATTGATTTAGAACTCGATAGAGATTATGGGTGGAGCAAGAACAAGAAGCACTATCCTTGTTTGAGGTTTCGTTCTTATCTTTAGATGTTGCGATTTTCGGTCTGGTTTCAAAAATATGGTGCCTGAACTTTCGGCATTTCTGTGTTTGATTCAAATGCCTGCGTCGCTGAATATTATAGTATGGTTAATAGCAGTTTGCACTCCTAATTAGGTACTATATGGCATATTATAGTATGGTGGTATATATCTTTGAATGAAGCAATTCTTTTACAAGCTTCCATGTGTTGTGGCATTTTAGACTTGTTCAGAGACAAGTATTTAGCGTACTCCCATAAGTTCAAATTATGTTGGAAACACTTTTGTTATTCTTCTCCAAGGTGGCCATAGAATAGATTGCGATAAGTGATTATGTTCATAGCACAAAGGGTTTTGTTTCAGCATTAAATAAAGAATCTTAAAGCAAAGCTAGTCATTAGTGGGTAGGGGTAAACTTATACAAATGGTATCTTCTTTGATTATGCCTGTTCTGTTTAGATCCCAAATCTCCAATATTATGTTATCCCTATTTTCCTATAACATCAAAGATCGTATCCATACCAAACTTAGAACTTCAAATTACTTCTATGTTGTTCGGTGTTCGCTAATATGAATCACAGCCCATATCTGCCCGTTGTTGATTGCTTCACTTTGTCCCAGTCCCAGGTTGATGAATTCATCTATGTACCCAATGCAGAGAGCCTGGCAATCGACTAATCAGCAGAACTCCCTCGCATATTTTTTTTACAGTGGCGACATTCAATTGCATTGTGGTCTTGCCAACAAAGAATTCCTTCACCACCAAGACCACTAGGCAACGCATGGGTAATATCATTTACATGTAGTTAAAAAACACATAGATGACTCGAGCAATTGGAGTAACTGCAGAATTGTCATGCTGGTATTGCGGAGATTGGGTTCATATGTGGAGCCCTCATTCAATTTGCGAGGTACATAACACTTTATCTTTCATCAGTACAGTCAATCAGTTGTATCATTCATGTTTTGATCATTTGCTT
The DNA here is from genome assembly GCA_036346255.1 of Ampelocalamus luodianensis. NCBI lineage: Eukaryota > Viridiplantae > Streptophyta > Magnoliopsida > Poales > Poaceae > Ampelocalamus > Ampelocalamus luodianensis. Next base: position 44,715,542 of record CM070633.1, read on the forward strand.
ACACAAGGCAAATGCTGAAGCACTTTTGTTGGAAGATGGCAAGGATTCATGAATCAAGATGCCAGAATTATCATTTTGTTTGATTTTTAGCCTTTTCCTGTCACTGGGTGTTTTAGTTGAATGATTCAGTGTCCATGTTGCTGCACTTCAGTGGCGTCAAATGTTCTACTTAGTACATTTTTGTCTTTAGACCAACTCGCTTTACCTGAAACTGATTTTATTCCTGAATAGTTTAAATCAACTACCTATGGAATATTTAGGTTTGTTGTTGCCTGTCTTATCGAGGTAAATCTAATAAGCTAACCTGTTGAGATCATTAAACAAATTCTGCTTTTATGCGGCTGTTTTCTTTATCGCCAACTTATCTGCTGTTTCATTTGTCACACAAAACCATATACTTGACCATTGGCGCACTGCATCCTTTCTTCACTTGGTCAAAGATTGATCTGAAAGAAAAGAAAGCCTAAGGCAGTTGAACAGTTATCTATGAGCGTACTGCTACAGCTGATTGATAATTTGATGCTGCTTCTGTGATTCATTTAATATTTCCAGCTGTTTGCTAGCTGACTGTATTATTTGTATCTCCCTTGCACACTGTTCTGTCTAGTGTCTACCACAGAATACCAAGGGTCCTTGACTGGGAGACCTATCTTTGAGATGTATACAATTTCTTTTCAAGGTAATATAACGAGTGAGATGTGGTATCTACAATTAAAATTTGAATTAGCCAAACATATTTATTGAAGCACAATTACACCAGCACGACACCATGAGAGCAATCTTATCTTGGTAGCATCAGGTATCGAGGAAAAGGATAGGTCTAACGTTGATGTTCTCCAACGATTGGGTGGTTAAGAAGCAAAGGCATAAGCTTTCGTTGTCTAATGTCATTTCATCCTGTGCTCTTATCCCAATAAAAAATATGCAGTATCATGGAATTTCCAACATGTGGTTGCAATGCCCTCTTGAGTTCTCAAAGGGTGAACTTTGCGTACTGAACTAGAATGCACATGTTTGTGCCTTGTTGCATGTGATCTCTTGTTCACTCCTTTGCACTTGTATAGCAAGGTGATGTGATTGCTTTATAAATAACCTAAACTTAGTCCTTGCATGCAAATGCAAAAGGCAGCCGGTTCCGGTCTTCCTTACATGATTTCAGTTTGCTTATTCGATAATCTCCTAGATTTCAGCTCAGAATGTACCTGTGGGTTCAGTAATTCCAAATATTTTTGAATCTGCACATTATTGCAACTATGATTGCTTGTCTTTCTCAAGATATTGTTTTCTCTTGGTCTTATGCTCTCTTATCTCAAGACCTGAATTTTGTAATATGAAGAGTACAGGATAAATAGGCTCCACATGTCCCTGCAGCTTTTGGCAGCGCTGACTGTACTAGTTGAATCTCTGGTATCCTTTTGTTTGTGAAGTTGTGCTTTCTGCATATGTTTTGCATTTTTAACATTTACATCTTAAAGCATGCATGCCACCCTTCTTGTCCTTACAATATTATTCCTTACCATTAAAATTGAATTTTGTATTCTCTCGCTGCCAGATGTTGAAAATCCCTGCTTTTTGAAGTAGATGCAACACCTAAAGAAAGCTGAAGGTATGATGACCTTGGACCCCACTCCACTCAAATAGGGACCATCCGCAGCCTACAGGTAATAGCATTTTGTGCTGGCCTGCAATGCCCGAATGCTTCTGGTATGTTTGGTATTGAACCAAGTAGATTGTGTCATCACTGTTTAATCCTTCTTTGGTTTCAGGTCATCCTATACCACTATTCTTCTATACCGAGTCACTTGCCCTTATGAATAAAATAATTATGTGTTTGATTATGATATGTTTTCACTTTTGCGCCGATGGCATGATTGTGATCCCTTCTTTTCCTGTTTATGATTGGTCTTAGCTTTTCTCCGTCGTACTCAGTGAATTGTTGTTTAGGAGTCTACATCTATTTATAAATTCATGTCTGCATATTATCGCACATGCTGAAACAGTAAAGGAAATCTATTGCACAGGATGGGAGGCGAGGAACAGGTACCTGCGTGGCTGCAACCTGCCAGAGAATTAAGCAGAGCCAAACAACACCCTGCCTTGTTAGATATCTAGGCTGGCATGCAATGCTGATGATATCCTTTCTATCAAAGGGGCCTACTCTTTGGGATTCTTAGGATTCAAGTATCCTTAACTGGTCACTCCAATTATATGAATGGGAAGAAAAGGTGAAGAAAAAAATACATACAGAGGAAAAGGCCACTGAAGGAGGTAGGGCAGAAAGGCAGGACTCCAATCCAAGGTTGCCATAATGGCCCAAGAATTGTTCAGCTCTGCTAGTGTGAGGTGGAATTTGCTGGACCATCAATTCAGCCAGCCCAATTAGGTCTTCTGCTAATCCACAGGCATGAGTGAATGATCATGTGGAGTTTGTGCACCTTACCACTTGGTCCATGAGAAACAATGCATTAGGTGGAGGAAGGAAGTTAAGATGGCTATAAATATGCAGTGTGATGCAGAGGGTTTGCTGTGCGCCGAAAGCAAGCTAGCTGGGAGGAAAGATAGAAAGAGGCAGATAGAGAGAGCGAGAGAGCTCATTTCATGATGAAGAGGCTGGTGGTCCTGAGGAGGTGCGAGCCGATCGTGCGGTTCAGCTGCTGCAGCGTGCGGTACGGCGAGTGCCGCCGCAACCATGCGGCCAGCACCGGCGGCTACGCCGTGGACGGGTGCCGGGAGTTTATCGCCGAAGGCGAGGAGGGCACCGTCGGCGCGCTCAAGTGCGCGGCCTGCGGCTGCCACCGCAGTTTCCACCGCAGGGTGCAGGTGTACGAGGTTGCATGGGATTGCGCGTCCGACACGTCGTCGTCGAGCAGCGACTAGAGAGGCGCTGCTGCAACGGCAACATGCAGCGGTTCATCGTCACTTCTCCTTCGTCTCAAGCATCATCAAGCTGCAACTGCTGCTGGCAGTAAATCATGTCTAGGACCCTTATGATTGTTAGCTTCTGTATACCCCGGATTGACCTCCAAGTGATTATTATCTCTACTCTCTGATGTCTTGTTTGTTCCCTCCTAATTGTAATCCCATGCAAGCTCAAAGTATCCATTGCTTCTGTCTCTGAACCTCTTTCAGATAAGCTACTGATATCTCAACTTCACTGACAACTGTTTCCATGAGATTTATGTTCTTGATCCACAGTAGCATTTGGCTGGCCACTGTGTGCGAATGAATGTGGTTTTGTCACCTTGCTGCCCTTGCCAGCTCGTGCCATCCGAAAAGGAAAGACATGCAAAGTCAAGAGCACAGTGCTATTTCCAGTGCAAATTAAGTTTCTGTGACGCCTTGTCAATGGTGTACCTCAGTACATGCCCCTGAACTGAAACTGAAAGGGTGGGTGTATTGTACATTTATACTGAGCTGGTACTTGCAGTGGTATACCGTATACGGCAGCTGGAGCTCAGCTGCAAGTACGGATGATGTGACATTGTAGAACACGAGAGGTGCAGAGAGAGATGGTTTCATCTGGCAGAAGGGTAATTCTGTTTCTTTTTTTGTGCCTTTTTTTTGGAGCCAATAAATGGAGGTTAAGAGGAGCGAGCGTTGCTCACTTGGTCGGCTTGCAGTTGAGGCGAGTGGCCGGTCTAGGGTTCGACCCCAGGGCCTCACCGAGGACTGTACGGTGGCACAGTTGGCATAGGGGAGTTCTAGGTTTTCAGTCCGTCATGGTTCAAGCGCTGCTCCCGTGAACGCTTCGCGAGGTAGGTTACTTCTTCTTCTTTAATGTGGGCCGAAAGGGAAAAAATACCTGGACATAAAAAAATAGAGGTTAAATCCCTGAGCAGCTAGCCTGGTCGACACGAATGTTATTTTGACATTTATGTGGTAGGAAAAGTTAGATGCGTTGCTTCTTTGGACCTGCCTCGACAGCAGCATAAAAAGGGCAGCACGACAACAATTATAACGGTAATTCGCAAAGATGCACACTATGAATTGTTTTACTGTTCCATTCCATCAGCCTTTTGATCCATCCTTCAAGAACAACTTTTGCTCCAAGCATTGATTTCTCACTGGAAAGTCGACAACACCCGTGCCGTCGTTTGAACTGAATTGAATAGCAGAGGGTAAAAAATGTCGCTCCAAGAGAATTTACGTTAGCCCCTAACATTGATCGCTGATTAGAAAGTCGACGAGGCTTGTGCGCCGTCGTTGAACTGAACGGCAGAGCATACCAAACTACTCCCTCTGTGCAAGAATACCTAACATTTTAGAATCGACACGGCTTCTAATATGTAACTTTGAACTTTGATCTTTACTTTTTACATGAATATGTCTATAAAATTATTATATTATGAAAACATTTTTCATAAATAATCTAATGGTATCGTTTTTACGACCAATACAAATAGTTATATATATATATATATATTCAAAGGTAAGAAAATTTCACTGCACATTTTCTAAAACGTCGTATATTTCTGAACGGATAAAGTATATAACTATATGATTTCTACTTAATTTCTTTTGACATGGACAAGCACAGGATCGCATGCCCCTGTAACAGTCGCGGGACAATCAGACAGACATCTCCTCTCCATCCTGTAACACCCTTCTTCGATGGGTTTTATGAGCTGCAGAGCGTGACAGCTCGCGCATATAAATACGCCCCGTTAGCCGGTAACAGTCGGGCGAACTGTTTGTCTGTACCGGGAGAACAATCCGTAGGGATTGGGATCGTGCTAGCTCCTCTGGCCTCGCGTGTGCTGTTGAGTTGCTGGATCCATTAAAGCCCTTCTAAATCCATCAGAACCCTTCGTTTTGCTCTTTCTGATTGGCACACTGTGCGGATCTAAGCTACCGCATTAACATTTGATTTAAACCGGTTAGCGCGAATGCTATGCGTACAAACAAGACTAGATACCAAATGCGTACCGACGCTGACTGAACGGCAGTAGTACCTTTTCAGCTAGCGTCGGCTTGTAGAAGATGTGTGTGTACCCTGCTATGCCGGCTTCAGATCACATTGGTGAGTGGGAGTGAGATCCCAAGGATGCAGGACATGGCTGAGCTATTACGGTTGCATGAGCTCAAGGGTACGTACGGCCATGGAGCCGTCCAGAAGAATCGTGCACACGGCACAGTGACGAGTGCCCAATAGTACGTGCAATACGGCCGCAGAATGCAGATATTGACGGGGTAGTAATGGTACGAACCAGGAACTAAACGTAGCTTAGTTTGTGGAAGCTACGAGTGTACAAATCGTCTTCGGCTCGGATCTCGATGCCTATTTCTCTTAACCGATGTCATGTAGTAATGTTGTGTATTAAGACTATGCTTTGGTCATTGTTAAATTGGGAGCACAGGCAATCTTAAAGAGAATATAGATCTTTTTTAAAAGATAAGGATTTTTTTTTAATTTTGAAACGTGGAAAACATGGGGGCGGGGTGCGGTCCATGGTACAAACCCAGATTCTACCATGGACCGCTCTTACTGGAGGCCCAGTGAGAATTTGACGGCCCATCATGTGGGTGGATGGGAAGCCCAAAAAAGACCTGGTACACAAATGAGGCCCATAGTGATCAAATCGGCCATTTTGCAAGCTGTAGATCCAGTCATCAATCAAATATGACAAACAAGTTGGAAATCAGGCGCCTCATATGTTTGATTTTCATTTTATTTAGGTTCAAAATTTGTGAATAGGGTCGGTTAGGAAAGATTTAGGGTATTCTACGTAGTGCTAACTCTATTTGTCTATCTCGATGTATTCTTTTAGAAAATTTCAATAAGACGATAATAATCTTTGCACCTTCAAATTGGCTATACACGCCTATCAGCAATTGAGCAGCCTTTCAAACAGCGATTGGTTTCTTTCAACGCTAATTGCCACTCTGCTAATACTTTTGCCAAGATCAGATCGCAAACGTGTCAAACGAGGACACGAGGTGGAGAGAATATATAAGTCGTATGTGATCCCCTATAAATGATGCCACTAATCCATGACTCGCAAGCAGTGGCAAGCAATAGACCATGCATCATTGCTAATAGCATGTCAATCCTGAAAGGGATTGGTTACAGTTGATCGTTAAGCAAAACTCTATTACATTACAACTAAATTTATGGTCTTTTGGAACGCAGAAAATTTGCAAAAATTAATAGGAAACAGTTTAATTCTCATAGAAATCAGAAAAAATCTCATGTTCCAAACATGCACTACCAAAAATCAGATCTTTTGGCGGCCGAGATTTTTTTGAATGACCCGCGAAAACCGTCAAAAATTATATTATCAGTGACCGGTTCTTAACGTTACTAGGAAAAATGCATAATAAATTAGATTTACGTGTCGCCATTTCTCTAGCCGTCAGGAACGATAGTATATCTCTAACGGTTTTGATCCGACAGGAAAAATACCTTCACTGCCCCCCCCCCCCCAATCCTCCTCCGCCCCAAAGCCGCCGCCACCCTCCACGCCAAATCCATTGATGTTGCCTCCTTCTACCATGCCACTTGCGTTCATCTCAAGATCTCCTCCTTTGGCCGCTTCCCCCTCTCAGACCCTAAACCCTCTCTACCTCTGACTGCCAAATCTGGTTGCCTAGTCGTCATCCTATCAGTCTCCATGTAGATCTAGCCACATCACCACCGACTCCTCCCTCACTGTCTGTGTTCATCCCAAGTCCCCACCTCCGTACACCTCATCATCCTCCCTTTACCTCCACCTCGTCCAACCCCCACAAAAAAACATCTGCCACATGGACGCGCATCCTCTGATGTTGCTACAGTCCCATGACATTGGCATCTGTCGGATCAAAAAACAACAGATGAGATCAAGATTTGCCACTATAGCAGAAATACCGTAGCGAAACACGTTAGCATTGGCACTGTTCACAAACACTGTAGCATCATTGTAGCAATTGATCTGAGCTGTTCTTTCCGGGTCGGATGGCTCAGATCTGTCAAATGCCACAGCATTGTTCACCCATAACATTCCCAATGGAATGGCAGGGGATGCCAATCCTTGCCACACAGATCTAGACCACCCTGACATCGAGGAGCTGTCGTTGCCATAGATCTGGAGCGCCCCGATGTTGTGAAGCAGCCTCCTAAACGGATCTGAACCTACAATGAGGTAACTCTTTGTTTCATGTTTAGTATTTCTTGTCTTATACTTCTTTGTCAGTAGTTTAATGCCGACGGGTGTGTAAGCAGATTATGTAAGCAAATGATTTCTGTAGTTGAAAGGTTGTGCATATGAAAAGAGGAAAGGAAATAAGCATGGTTGTTCATCTCTGCATTATTCAGGTTTTTTTGTTTTTCGATCAACACTACACTTTTTCTTCACTTACACTCAATTATTATTTTTTCGTAGGTATAGTCTAAAGGGCAATCTATTATCTGTTGAGCTTTGCATCTTTTGTTACTTGGTGAGTTGCTATTTTGATAGTATTATCTCCTTTGGACTCGTATGTTTGGTGGTTACTGGATCTCAATTAATTTAGAATGTGTTTTGTCAACTGTGTTATAATAATGCTCCATATCTTTCTCTTTGTATAGAAAACAAGCAAGAAAGAGCAAGAGTGATCATAGATGAAACATCAGTAGAGGTGATCACATAAACAAAAGCTCCATTCTCTCTTTAGTTAGTAGTTGACAATTTAGCCATACCCCACTTCCAAGAAGTTTCAACCTAAAAATTCAGATATCTGTTTGTCCATATATGAAGCATGCACAGTTATATGTTGTTGTGGTTTCCTTTTCAATAAAAGCTATTTCATTTGGCTTGTTTCTAACTGATCTAGCCGCTGGTATACTAATTAGCTCTTGTGTTCTTTAGGCTCTAGCATTTGATTATTTTGCCTCTTAGCCTATCTACAAACTCATCTTTAGGTTTTGTATGAACTTATTTTCTAATTCAGTTTGCATAGGGTATGTCTTTGACCTGATCATAGGAATAGTGAAACCATTCAGAGTATTTGGATATAAAGTAAGGATTACAATACTCTGTCTGTGTGTGTGTGTGTGTGTGTGTGTGTGTGTGTGTGTGTGTGTGTGTGTGTGTGTGTGTGTGTGTAAGTTTACTGGGGCATCATTTAGCTTATAGTGGTCCTATTTTTTTGAATCCATACAGTAAAGATCCCAACTTCATTTCCAATGTTGTTCTTGCAGTTTGATAATTCCAACACTGATTAGCTTATATTATGAATCCATCTATCTTTTTATCGGTTTTGGCTTATAGCATATCTCTTAAACTCTTATGATTTTTCCTCTTAGATGACATGATCCAATTGAGGAATTCTGCAAGAGCAAGTTACGAAGGAAACCAGAACTTAGATTTTGTTTTCATCTAGCAAATACTTAGATTAATTATGCCATGTATGAGATTTAGTTTCTTTTTTCCCAAGACATTATAGAGATTTTATTGTATAAATGTGTTCTTGAGTCACTTAAGTTTTTGTGGATCTTAATTTTACTCTGTATCTATGCAAATTTGAAGGGCTTTGATTGATGTGTGTTTGAATATGGAGGATTTTGGACTAATTGAGTAGATGTGTGGTTTAGTTATCACTAGCCTCCATATGGATTAGTTCTAATTGAGTCTATATGTGGATTTTATTTGTTTTTTATTTGTAATTTTCTTTTTCCTAACGAGTGCAAACCGTTAGGGATTTTTTTGTGACGGTTTTTCCTGACAGCTACTTGACAAGAAATAGGAACCCAAAACCTGACTACCAAAAATTTTTCTTGAGGGCCAGCCGACAGGGATAGCCATCGCGAATAATTTGCCTGAGGGGACCCCATCATGCAAATTTAATTTCCTGTCGAGTTATGCCGAGAGTTATTGCCTGACGGTGGCCTCACGAATAATTTTTCTGACGGTTTTTCCTTTTTTTTCAGAAGATTTTTTGCCGTCACTAAAGATCAGAATTCTAGTAGTGATGGCATAAGGGTAACGTGGCAAATTGAAGTAACAAAGGCCGTTTCACTTAATGACCACACAACACTATGCAAAAGCCATCCCTTATTATTTGACCAGTTGGTAATGTGACAAATTGAAGTAACAAATGCCAACCCAACCATTTTTGTCTGCCTTCTACCAGAAAGAAGACATATATGATAGACTATGACAATTGGACTATTGGAGAACTAATCTATCCTAGCCACTACTGTTTGTGATTAGCCTACTACCAGAATGTTAACAATGGCTAATTATCATCTATGGAATAAAGATGGAAAATGGTGGAAAAGGCTTGACACTTTCGGCTAACTTTGATGGGGTTTTCAGAGATAAGATCCCCATCCTCTTGCCATCCATTCTACCTATTTCAATTATGGGATACAACACCTCCTTGTGGACCCAGTGCATCAAGTGTTACTGTCATGGTGAACCCATATTCCAGAATTAACAGCACACATGTGTTGCTTGCAGCATCAAACTATTAAAGTATTAATTAAGCAATTAAATATTTGGTTTTGAGCCCACTGTCCACAGAGTTGATGCAATTTAACTCTGAGCTAGCAAATTTATCCAATGGACATGGTCCATCAACACCTGAGGCTCACAATTATGCCCCCATCTCCATATTATCCACAGGGAATCTCTGTGGAGGACATCAAAGCCCCAACAGAACAACACAGATATGATATGAGTGCACACATGCCTGCAGTCAATTGCACAGAGGCATCAATATTTGATGGTTTTTGCTCCACACCACTTGGGTGCCTAGCTATCTAGCTGCCCAGTGAAGTGAAGTGAAGTGAGAGGGGGGAATGGACATGGACTGCAATTGCATGCATCTTGGAAGGGTGTTTTTGCACAGAATTAGCTAGCTGCCCCAGGGCAGGAGCATAATTCTTCCCAACTTTCACCAGGCTCCTCCCCTCCCTTTTACTCCATTTGCATTATTATTGCCATGGCAGATGCACTCAATAAATGGAATCATGCTGATTTTGTGCCATTGCCAGCCAGATCGACCACCTCAGGGCATTATATTTCTCCTTGCATCAAATGTGAGGCTGATGCTGCATACATGTGGTTACAGCAGGGGCATTAACCAACTGAAATTAGTGGATGTACTGATTTTAGGAGTTAATAGGTGTTTGACATGCAAAGCCCTCTCATGTCATGTGTGCTCTCTGGTTTGTGCTCCCTCAAATAGTTCTTACTATATATGTAATTTAGCTTTTCCGGTTTTACTGGCACCTTTTGAACTCGTATTTACAGAAATAGTCGTCTCCGAATTTATTTTTTTTTGCAAAAATAGCCACATACTGCACAACCGCCGTGTGGCAGCCCTTCCACGGCAGCCACGTACCCCTCCCCTCCGCACGGCCACCGTGTGGCAACACGCCACCGGCCGCCACGTGCCCACTGTATTTTTTCTTTTTCCTTTTTTAAAAAACATTTATGTATAATTTTTGTAGGAATTCTTAAATATAGAAAATGAGCTCCAAAAATTCTGAAATGTTTTGTACAGCCTTCTGACCCAGTGCACTTGCTTGTGTAATTTTTTCAAAATTTTATCCCTTCATAATTTTTCTCAAAAATTTATTTAAGTATACTGTTAGGAATTTTTTTTACTATAGAAAATGAGGTCCAAACATTATGAATTTTTTTTAAAGTCTCCTTACACAGTGGACTTGATTGTGTAATATTTTTGATAATTTCATATGTTCTAAAAATGTCTCAAAAATTAAGGGTTTAGGTCTCAAAAATTAGGGTTTTAGGTTTCGAAAATTATGATTTCATGATTTCTTGTGACCTGGAATGTATGAAGTTTAGTACCACATGGAGCACTACTTGCAGCAGTAAGATTGCTATGGCAGTAGTGGTAGAATTTGAACTCTCAATGTCTTTAGCAAACATTCAGGCCCTCCCGCCCCTTCCACTGGCCGTCGCGTGCCTCCCCGTGGCCCTCCGCACGCCCCTCCTCCCACCCCTCCCACGCCGCCATGTGCCCCCATCCACACGGCCCTTCCTCCTCTCTTTGCCACATGTCCGGTCCGGTTCTCGGGAGAAACAAAAACTAAAAACCTTTAGTGATTCCATCCGTCATTTGGAGAAGCTCAAAAGTGCTAGACCCCTCCGTAGTAATCCCCGGTCCTACTCGCCATGTTTTTTACTATCCCCTGAAGGCATATATACTTACATAGTCTGGATGCTTGTGTCGTAGTGTACCGTAGTAGTAGCGAGGATGACTAAAAAAATTAACCGAACCATCATGCCATGTGACCACGTGTAACGTGCTTCTGTCTACGGAGCCCCTGAATATTCATCGCGTCAAGCCCTCCGCCGAACTACCTTGTACTAGCATCTCGACAGTCCGGCCGCATTTGAGACTATCGCCATAAAACACTAACAAATCTTGCATGTTAGAAATTACCTATGTGTAATTAAATAGGAATAATTAATTAATTACCAACAATTTCTGAAAATTAATTACGAGTAATTATTTACCGCTAAACTAATTGCTAGTAGTTAATTTGCACTAATATAATATGCCAAACTGGTAACCACTAAACCAATTATGACTAATTATGTACCACTGAACTAACTAACTACAAATAAACTAACTAATTATAGGTTGTTAATAACCAGTAAACTAACTAATTACGGTAATAATGACAAAAAGCATCCGATAAATTACCTACCCTTCGACGGTAAGCTATCAAAAAAAGACGAGCGGCGAGCAGCAAACAAATACTTAATCTCCAAAAACTAATTATGTTAAGTTGTCTGAGTTCTCAGCGACGAGCGCCGGAATGAGAAGCAAAATGCGATTGGGATGAGCGAAGAGCGACTGCAAGATTTCGGTATTTATAGCCGAGCGAAGGAGGTGTAACAGCCCTTACTTTAATAAGCAGTAATTTTGTGCATTTCATATCATATTTGTCATTTTGGAGCATGTGCGTAAGTTGTTACTTTTTAAAACCTCAAATCCAAACCCTAACTTAAAACTTGTTTTGAAGCTTCATATGAAAATACAAGTCAATACTTGTATTGAAGCCTGGAAAATATTTTTATCAAATACTAATTAACTTATTTTGAATAAAAATATATTTTTGTCAAATTTTTAGAGGTCATTCTGACCTTAAGAAAATTCTTGTTCTTTAATTAACCCTATTCGGTTAAAAGGTTTAAAGAAAGTATTTTAAATTGTGCATAGTAAGTTTTCAAAATTATTTGGAACATATGACATCCCAGTAGCTTCTCTGAAAAAAATCGTATTTTTATAAATTTATTTGATATTTTTAAACCTCCGGTCACACTTGTAAAGTTTGATGTTGGTTCTAGTCAACCTTGTAGACCCAGTCCCAGGCCTCTTGGCACGGTTGCGACTCGAACCAATTTGGTTAAACCCAACCTGGTGCCATTTGGGCTAACCCTGTCATGTTCTTTAGGCTCAGCCGACCCTAGTGCACGCGAGCCGTCCATTTCAAAGTGGGCTGCTCAAATCAGTTGGGCCGTTCGGACCTCCTGAACTCACCTTGCAATCTGACCGTCAAATACCTCCCTCGAGTTCATCTGACCGTTAGACCTCCCTTGAACTTCATATCTACCGTCCAGACCTCCCTTGAGCTCATATCTGCCGTTAAGATCTCCCTTGAGCTCATATCTATCGTCAGGACCTCCTTTGCTCAGATCTTGACCGCCAAGAACTCCTTGTTTTGATCTGATCGTCAAGACCTCTTTTGCTCTGATCCAATGGTCAGGACCTACTCTAGACCTCCTTTTATTGGTCAGGACCTCCTTGACCATCAAGACCTTCCTCGAGATCATCTTAACCGTCAAGACATCTCTTGATCTCGTTTGGACCGTGCAGGACCTCCTCTTTGGATCTGCCTTGTTGGACCTTGTCCTCAGGACCTCCTCATCCTCGGGGCCTCCTCGTGTCTCTTTCCAAAGACCACCTCATGTCATTTTGCAAAGACCACCCTCACGACCTCTCTCGGTCATTTTTGCAAAGACCACCCTCACGAACTCCCAAGGTCACAGTATCTCCACGACCATCTCTGTGATCCTCATGACCTCCTCAAGTGCACCCACGTTGACTCATCAGAACCGTCCAGGACATCCTTTCAAGAGATCAGGACCGTCCAGGACCTCTTCTCAAGAGATCTGAGCCGTCCAAGACCTCCTCTCAAGAGATCTTAGCCGTTCAGGACCACTCTCAAGTGATCTGAACCGCCCATGACCACCCTCAAGAGATCTGGACCTTTGATCCTAGATCATACCGTTCGCACCTTTTTCATTCTCGATCACATCGTTTTCTTGGAGACTGACACTTAGGGCCCACATGTAAGTCTCACACCTTCGTCTTCTCCGCGCCATGGCGCCAGCGCCAAGCGCATCGCAGGTGACGTGGCATTACGCCGTGTGTTTCCTTGCATGCAATCGCCACTTTGCATTGCTTTGCTGCCATTTTCGGCACACACAAGTCCTCGTTCTCTCCGACGAGAAGGCTATAAAACCAATCATTTTCACTCTCGGCCATTTTGATGCCGCACTGAGTTCTTCCTCATCTCCGGCGTATTCTCTCGCCCCTGTGCTTTTGTTCATCTTGTAATACGTTGTTCATCCTGTTAATGAAAGCTATTGGCATTGCTTGTAGATCGAACGCGAACTCATCCTTTGGGTTGTCCAGAGCACACTCGGAGCACCGCCGCTGTGGATTTTCCTGCTCCGGTGAGCTCCCTCACTTTTCTTGTGCATCATATCTTGTCTTAAGATATTGTGAGCAAAACCCCTCATTCAATTTGTTCTTTTATTAACAGTGTGCTTGGAATTTTGGTTTTCTTTGAAGTTCGGCCGGAAGTACCCCCTTCGTCTCCATCTCCGGTAAAGTAGGCCATTCTTCTATTCCTTTTAATTTGGCCATCTAATGGGTCTATGTAACTTGTTACGATCACCCATTTCATGGTTACTTGCTCAGGTCATCTCGTCCACATGACACCCTCTTTGCCGTCACTTGGTCACCATCGCTGAAGCTCCACCATGTATTTTTGGCCATCCTTGAACCTCTGGTAGGTCCTTTGTGATCTATAGCTACTTAAGCATGCGCTAATTTGATTAGATTGTAGGTGGGTCAGCGTAGCCGTTTTAGCCGTGCTTGCTCCGTCGCCGCTGAGGTTCACCGTCGGCAGTGTTTTGGCCACCTCTAGGTTCAGTGAGCTATTGTGGATCCATTTTGGGTCTTAGTTTGCGTCGCCTTGGACCTCAAATCTATCGAGTCGCCTCGTAAGCTCGCGAGAGCTAGCGCTCTGTTGTCGGATTTTCGGCCAGAGCCTTAGATTGTCAGTTAACCTTTAATCCTTGTTGTTTAGTGTTATTAATTGTTAATCTAGTTTACCTCTTCACTGAAAATAGTTTCAAATATAAGTATTTTGTTAGTTTGCACATCATTACTTGTGGATCTTGCATCTTTTCAGCATTTGGTATTTGTTATGTTTCTGGATGTTCATTTGCTACTTTTCTGTTAGGTTCTGACTTAACCGACGTGAGTGACTTTGTTTCTGAAGCTCCAGAAACTGAACAAGTGGTTAATTATTATCAAGGCAAGCATCCTCTTGCACCATGTTGATCCCAGTTTTGATACTTTAGTGTTTTAAATTACAGTGATAACTGTGTGCATGCTATTCTGAAGTATGAGTACTTTGTGAGTTAGTTAGTTAGTTAGTTATATGCCCCAACCTTTGTGGCTTATCCTGAATCCAATTCATACACTTATGTTTAAGATAGAAATTTGGTGCTTGTACTTGGTCTTTAGATAATATCTTAGCCTTGCAAGTCTATAGAACGTTAGAGGTTTGACAAGCTTATCTTGTCAAACCTGGGAAACACCTTTTAAATTGCAATTTTGGTTTCTTTGTCCAGTTTGGTTAAAACTGAAAGTTAAGTCAAGTTTGTTTGGTAAAAACTTGTTTTAGATCTGGACAAGTGCTTGATAGTGATGGTGTCTTCGTGCACGAGATTGGGTAATGTGGTGGACATGTCCAGTTCAGTAAGGACCGAACTTTGACCCGTCAATTTGAGTACCTTACGTACTTCCACACGCAGTGTATGAGCGCTGCTTGGTTAAGTAAGGGGCTGACGTTATTGAGTTGAAGAACTGGAGGTTACACGGGTGAGGATATTGGCAGATTTGCGTGTTCACAAGGCTCCGATTTCAATTCTATATGTACAGGGGAGTATAATTTTATTTTCATTTCATATAATCGGCATTCCCAACGCAACATGTGTGCCCCGGTAAAGCAGATGCTATCAATCGTTGTTCTAAGCGGGATAAGTACACATGGGTGATTCAACTCAATAATATCAACTTGCTAATAAATACCAAATCTTGATTTCCCCAGCCAGCATACCAAAGGAAGTGTGCTGTTATTCATGAGGCTTACGGGTTAGTCAAGTCGTGTGGGTAAAGATGTACACCTCTATAGGGTTAAAACTATACGAATAGTCGTGTCCATGGTTACAGACAACACTTGATTTAATGGATTATCATTGTATAGACTATGTTTTAAAATTTGTCATGGGTATTGGTTTCGGCATGAAGGGTATTCATGCGTGTTAATTAGTCAAAGTGGTCAGCCACTTTGATTTTGTTCTTGTTTGTGATTAAATCCTCTTTTACTTATTGTTTTAGTCCAAACTTATTTATAAGACTACTTTATCAAAACTTAGCAAGTGTAGGATTAAGATGTATTGCTTTATGCAAAAACTAATGCCATTACAACCTCCCTATTGTCAGCCTTATGCATGTACAAATTCTAATCCTTTGGATAGGCCCCACTAAATACTTTATTTTAGTAGTTTTGTGTAAGTCTTGCGAGTACCTTTTGTACTCAGTGCTTTAACCACTTGTTAAAGGTGAGGACGGTTATGTATGAACTACCCGTTAGCGCCGATCGTATGCATGCTAACGAGTGACGCTATTTCTTCCTCCACTCAGTTGCCTGCGGGTGATGGGGCACACTTGGTGGTCCTTTTGCTGTTTATATCTTACTTTCGCTGTAAAACTTTTATTTAGTGGATGCTGGCCACTTGTTGCTGTTGTACCGAATACTAGTGTTGTAAACCTTAAAGTTATTTGTATGCCATGTATGACTGTGTACAATGTTGTTAGGATATGTGCACATTAGTCTTTGATCTTGGGGAACTAATGTGAGACACATATCCGAGGACTTGAAATTGGGTTTGTCTCTAGTTAAAAATTATGCCTCTGGTATAATCTTTGACTTGAAACCGATCCAATATCAGGGGTCCTTACAGGAGGAGCCGCTGCGCTGGTGCCAGAAATTTTGGATGCATTGTCTATGCGCAGCACTGCGGGCAAGGGGGACAGTCGTGAGGAGTCAACAGATGTGCGGAGGAGGGAGGATGGACAGTTGGAAAGGTGGCCACTAGAGGAATCCTTCATTTTTGAGACATAATCTTCGCGACCTAAATCCATAATTTTTTGGAGCTCATTTCCTACATTTACAAATTCGTACAAACAGTACAGGTTTATGAAATTGTGAGAAAAATCCTGAAAGGATAAAATTATGGAAAATTTACACAAGCAAGTACACTATGTCGGGAGACTCCATGTAAAATGTCATAATTTTTTAAAATCGTTTGCTATATTTTAAAATTCCTACGAACAGTTGAAACCCTAAGCGACATGAATCCTAATTTAACCCTAACCCTAATGGACACATGGTGAGCTGTGGGGCACTGCCACACTATGGTCGTGCGACAGCGCCACCGCATGGTGGCCGTGCAGATAGGGGCAGGTGGCGGGCGCACACGGGCTGCCGCCCGGCGGCTGTGCGGCAGGGGGCCAAATTTGCACAAAAAAAAAATTCCCAGATGGCCATTTCTATAAATACAAAGTCGAAACGAATACAGCAAAAAAAATTCAAAAATATATCCTCATAGTACCCTATACTTTGATAAAAATAGGGATCAACATCGTGTCTTGGGACCGCAAAAAAGTCAAGGTTGTCAATTATTCAAGAACACCAGAAGTAACAACTAATTTGCTAGGCAAACCAATGCTTCTAAGAAAAGCATCAAAGGAACCTAAACTCTAAAGTATTTGTTAACTGCATACGTATTCCCATATTCCAATTTGTTAAAATGGGACCATCCAATGTTAATCCTTCGAGAAAAGGATTAGGACAATTACCGCAACGAGAGCAGCATTTCGGCCTATGCATGCTTTGACGAAAAGGAAGGAAAGTTAGCCTTATCTCCATTGGCTGAGGTCCAAGTGTCTGGATGTTAACATCATTCCCTTAACCAGACAATCAGTGGTTGTTGTGTGTGAAAAATGAGTGAATTATTGGGTGGCATCAATTTTTGACTGGTAATCACCTTGGGTAAGGAACATGTGTCCCTAAATACTATTGTTGAGATTTTTTTTCGGAAACTTATTTGGTAACACTACAAATATTCTAAGTCATAGTGAAAATAGTCTTGTCGTTGACATATGTACCCTGAGGGCCCCACCTGCAAAGTTTATATCCGATGTTATTTTCTAATAATTTATATTGATTTGCTAATTTTCAGTTGCCTGAAATTTTCTTATCCATAAGTCACCTACAGTTGCACAGTACTAAGCCTAAAATTGCAATACTAAATGATGTGCAATTTTAGTACACCTCTACTCTAAGTTTTAGTTCTATTTGTTTTTGTATTTTTTTTTTTGTATTTTTTTTGTATTTGTAGGGTTTACCTAAATTTACTTTTGTTTAGTTTAGAATTATTTTTGTATTTTTCTAGTAACATTTTTTCGTGTCGTTAGATGAAAATCTAAAGGTGGGAATAAGTGACTGAAAAATAACAAATTTTTAGGCAATTTACACATAGATAGTCCCTAATTTATATGCACCTTTTGTAGTGTTCCTGGGCTAATTTTCATAATTTGGAACATTGTTAATTATAGAATAGCACTGTAGAGATTTACCAGTCCAGTAACCTTGGCCTTTGTAAATAAAGTGCAACCCTACGGCTTTAGGTTACTTCTTGTGTCGGATAGAATACGAAACATGCTGTAAATGTTAGGTCGAAATCTAGATCACGTCTAATCCAAGGAGCTTAATGTGGTTCAGCTCACCTCTATCTAGTATCTAGTGCCCAAGCAAAGTTTCTAGTATTGTTTTGTTTGTAGACAAGACATCGCGAAATATATTATCCTGAAATGATTGAATTAATTTTCTCTACTGGTTGCACTTCTTTTATCAATTTAATAGTTGAGTGACTCCCACTTCTTTTGGTTTTGAAAAAAAAATCCACTAGTTCTTGCAAAGTTTTTTAGTCGTATGTGAGAACCCTGACTACTTAAATTAAGCTAATCAGCAATAAACCATAATGCGTAGTAAATCAACTCATCAACAGAGTGATCATAAACAAATGGAACACAGAGCAAATTGATAATATTCGGGATTCATTATCAGACTTTACAATAGGATTTGCAAATCTATAATTCGACATCACTTCATTCTCAAAGTCAATTACAATAATTCATTACAATCAAAAGTAAAAGCATTATTACAATCTCTGATATAACTACAAGAATCCATTGCAAGCAGAAGTAAAATATTAATACAAATTGAGAATAAATTACAAGACTCTTTACATCAAAGATTTGCTAAACAATTACTCGAGTACATTGCAAAATGAAAATTACAACATTTATTCAACTGCAAATTAAAGTCTTGCATGCATAGCACCGAAGCCCTTCCTTCCTTGTCCATTTATCGCTAGCCCTTCGAACCCATTCCTCAGCCCATTCGAAACACGGCCCACAGTTTCATCGTCCGCCAAATAACCAAAAGACCAGTAGCAAAACAGAAGCTATAAATAGAAGTTAGAATAAAGAAGATTGTTGTCAAATTGCGAGAAGATCATCGAGGTTCCCAAACCAACCTACATCAGTCGACACCATCTCACTTCCGGTCAGTTTCATCACCCGGAAGTATCGAAAATCCGACACCCATGTTATACTGACTTACCTCTACCGCGGAAAATCCGAAAAATAGTATCAAAGACATCCTTTGGACCAAAGGTCCATAAGCCTACAGTCCACCATAAGAGTAAAATGGATAAGGAGAGGGTAAAACTGGCATACACAGGGTAAGGGTAAGAGAGCACCAGAAAGCACCTCCCTCTCAAGCCTTCTTCCTCACATAACCCATTCTCAGCCAAAGCCAACGAGGAGAAACATTTCTCCCTCACAAAGCCAACACAAACCTCACAAGCCCCCTCATTCACAAGCACACCATAACAAGCCGACAAGCAAAACCCACCTAAGCAAGCCAACATCTCCTCCCCAACCCCATTTCATTCCCACAATCAAGGCATCAACCCAAGCAAGCAAGCCAAAAGCCAAGCACACCACCACCGCCACTTCCAAAACCAAGCATCACCCACCACCGCCTCAACAAACCAAACCACCCACAGAGTAGTAAAGGAGAAGAGGAAGACCGACGGAGCGGGACGATAAGCAACAACTAGAACCGACAAACAACCAACAGAGACTACGTCAAGCCAACAAGAACCAGGAGGGATCGGAGCGACCGAAGGGAACACCAGAGAGCACCATTACCACCACGACCACCACCGCGACGAAGCACCGCCATCCCATTCCCAACCCGGCCAAGGAGGTAACCACCATTCTTCCTTCCTCCCCCCTGCCCACACACACATTCAATTTTGCCCAAAGCAAACCCCTACTGAATGAACTAAGCATGCACAGAAAACACATTCGACCACAACTATAGCATCCACCGAAGGCATCATAGAGCAAGGGGAGGGAATAGGTAGAGAGAATAGAATGGTAGTATACATCGGTAGACCGCAACCATGGCAGCACCACCGGCCTAACCACGTGCACCCAACGGCCTCGCACTCCCCGGCGTGCGGGAGGCCTCGAGCTCCATCGTAGCTAGCCTAGGGTAGCCACCTACATCCACTCCACCATGCATGAGGAATGACTAACCCACATCAGAAGCTAAATCAGACTCAAACCATAAGAACCGAAGCAACAAAAAAGGAAAACAAAATGGAAAAATTCCAAAACTGAGGGAAGAAGAAGCCTCCCAGCCTCCACCCACACAAAACCGGAGCCTCAGTGTGTGGGCGGGCCAGGCCTCAGAGGCACACGAGAGGGCCAAGCCGTAGTAGCACGAGGACCAGGTCGAGTAGAGGGAGGCGCACGCGCGCGAGGGAGCCAAGCCAGGAGAGGCGGAGGCGGCGCCAGGGATCCACCTGAGGGAGCAAGAGCGAGGCAGCCCCCATGGCTCAAGCTTCGACGGAAGGTATCACCAGGAGGAAGAAGCAATTGGGAATGAGGGAAAAGAAATGAGGAAAAGAAGGGGAGGCTAGAGGACTATCGGTCGAAGCAAAGAGATAAGAAAGAGATAGAAAGTGGGTGAGAGAGAGAGATAGAATAAGGAAAGAAAATAAAAAGAAAGAGATTAGGAAAAAGGAGGAAGAAATTAAAAAAAGGGGTAGTGTAACGTCCCGTTCGTCTTAGATTTCTTGTCGGATTTCAAAACCTAAAAAGGAATCATTCGATTTATTGGTTTGCTCAAGCTTAACCTGGAACCTTTGAAAAATTGAAGGTTTAACTTGAATTAACTTAACTACAACTAAAGCCTTTTAGCTCGTTGTGCGTTGCTGGAGTTCCTTGCTGTTCTTTGGCTTTTGGCCCTTTCTCTTTATTTGCCTTGTGTGCCCCTTAGCCTAGTTTTCCTCCTCTGGACCTCCTCCTGGACTCGATCCCTTCGTCCTTTGGACCTCCCCTTTGTAAATCTTGACCGTCAGGACCTCCCCTTTGTAGATCTTAACCGTTAGGACCTCCCCTTTGTAGATCTTGACCGTCATGACCTCCCTTGTACCCTTTTGCCCTTGAGTTTCTTAGCATTGGACCTCTTTTCTAGATCTCCGCCGTTAGATACTCTACACCTTTGAATCCCATCCCTTGAAACCCCTTTGTACTAGACCTCCTTTAAGTCCAGATCTAGTGTGCGCCTTCCCCTCTTTAGGACTGTTGGATTCTGCTTGGATGGCCCGATTGAGAAGAGGTGTTCGGATGGTCCGAACGTTCCCTTACATAGTGGAGCGTCCGATTGAGTTTGGACGGGCCCAATGTAAGTGCGCGTTCACGCGGTCTGAACGTCCCCATCCCTTTGGACCACCCGATCAAGATCGTGTGGCCCTGGTTTGTGCGCCTTTTTCCTTAACACTTGGACCACCCCGGTGGAACAGGGTCACCTTTGGCCTCTGTGAGGACCTCCTCCCTTGCAGGACCTCCTCCTTCGCAGGCCTCCTCCCTTGATCATGACTTTTTCTATTGCTTTGACCAACCTCTTTGTTTGAGCCAGCCCTGTCCCCTTTTTCCTTTCTACACGCTTTGCAGCAGAAAGTCTCTGAACATTTAATGTTGCTGCGGCACATTGAATGTGGTCATATCTGAGGTACTTGTTTTCTCCTTTTGATGGTTTGTCTTGTCTTATCCTTGTACCTTTTTCTCACCTACCCTTGACACGTTGCCCTGATCCTCAATACTCTCACCATTACCTCTCTTGCTATTTGTAGCGGAGAGAGCCTTCCTTCACCACTTTTGACCTCATTTCCAAACTTCCTTGCTCTCACCAAGACCTCTCCGAGCTTGTTCCTGGAGCTCTTCTCCCTCTCCGGGCAGGACCTCTTGTGTTTCTGGTTTTAAGTTGGATTTGTTTAAATTCTTTGGTTCCCTTTAAGTTCTTTTGCTCGAGCTCGCCTTGTTTATTTGGTTCTTTGTGAACGTATAGGTTCAATTCAAGAGGAGTTTGTGGATCCAAAGACCTCCGAAGCCTTCCAACCGCTCAAAGAAAGGCAAATTCTGCACTTTGATCATTGTAGAACCTAGCATTTCAAAACATATGTTGTTTTGCTCTATCATGTATGGCTATTTGTAAAGTGGTTTTGGGTAGTAGCTTTACCTACTTGACGCTTTACCTCCTTGATATTGATACTTAACATGTTGTCATGTTTCCTTCGAGCACCTTAGAATGGGTGGTTCTGTTGGTACTCCTTGAGGTTACCAACCTGGGTTCGTAGATTGCTTAGCCTAACTTAGAACCGTGGGTTGCGAGAACCTTGTTTTTTCTTTCTTTATTAATCTTAACTAATGTTCTATGGAACCTGTGATGTGAGGCCACTTTGGTGCACTTATGGTGTGAGGCCACAGTGGTACCTTTTGTGGTGTGATACCACTTTGTTAAAACTTGTGTGCCTAGACTTGGTGGTCTTTTGGCACGGGTTGAACCCAAAACTGTTTTATGCTCGGGCAAGAAGGTCGGGAGTGAGTAGTGGGTGCTCTAGGGTGGTGCCCTAGAGTCACATTTGGGTTGTGGATGGTCTTGCTTGAGCAACTCTTAAGGACTTTACTTTGTGATCCAATGATTCAGGTATTTTCGTGCAACCACAAGACCACTTTATGGGGGTGGTTTGGGCCAAATAATTAGTAAGGAACTGGCTTGGTTCTGTTGTGGTTGAGCGTGTGATTCGCTGGCTCAAGAGGGAGCACGAATCTGACGTGGTGCGATGCCCGTTAGAAGCGAAACCTTAGCGGGCAGCTCTGAGCCAGTTCTAAGTTTTGTAAAGGCCTTGTCGCGCTCTCTAGGCTGCTCATCTTCGAAAATGAGCAAGGTTTCGATGGGAACTGCCCCGCTAGAGAAGTCGTGAATTGTGGGTAAAGTTGTACACCTCTGTAGAGTGTAAAAATCTATTCGAATGGCCAAGTCCTTGATCATGGACAGTTGCCTGGTGATTTTGCGCAAGGGGTAGATCTTTTATAAAACTTGTGTCCCTGGTCGCTTCTGCGAGAGGCCATGGCTTTGTCTCGAAGAGACCTTGGCCGGCTCCAGAGAGGTTGTGGCTGGCTCATGGAGAGGTCCAGGGGCTGGTCGTAGGACCTTTAGAGTGGTCTTGGATGCTCCGGGGTTGGTGCCCAGAGGAGGTCTTGGAGCTCTTTAGTTGTCCTTGGGTGGTCTGGAGTTGGTGCTCTAGGGTGGTCATGGGGGTGGTCCTGGACGTGGGTGCGACCAGGACCTTCCACACGTGGTTTTGGGAGTGAGTTGGTGCTCACGACCTCTCTTTTCAAATCAAATGTATTTATGTATTACTATTTTTTTACTTGAGCTCTTAATTTATTTATGCTTTTTCCTGTGAAATACTACTTTCTGCAAACTAATGCTTTTTCCTGTGAAATACTACTTTCTGCAAACTAACCTTGCAGCCCTCCATTGGTAAACTAGTGCATGAATATTATTTGCATAAAGATTCCCTATGACTTGCTGAGTACATTCAACGTACTCATGGCTTTTTGTCCTACTGTTGCAAGCAGTGGCCGAAGACGATCCAGGTCTTGGTGGCTCAGACCTTTTCAATGAGTTCTTTGATGACCCGAACTTCTAGGGACGTACTCTACTCGAGAGCCTCTAGGTTTGTTGGATGGCTCGCGTGTTGTCGGTGTTTTTTGCCGAAAGCTTGTTGTCGGATTTTGTAGCCCTTGTTGGCAATGGTTGTAAACAATCTTGGCCATAAGGCCCTTGCTTGTTATTTATTGTTCTTTTTCCGCTGCTCCTCGTGTGAACTTTGTGGTTGTGATTTGCACCTATGTTGACTTGTGCAAGTTAGCTTCGGTTCCTGGGACTAACTCAGCGCACAGGTGTCCACGCTTCCGGGAGGTCCTTGCGATCTCCTGGGAGGTCCTGAAGGACCTCCTCTGTGGGCGTTCTTAGGGGACCTATACGACCTCCGGGTGGTCCTGTCGGACCACCCTAAGAGGTCTTAGGAGATCTTCTTAGTACATCCCGAGGTGGTCCTGACAGGTAGGAAGGTAGATTTGAGTGAGGATTAGTAGTGGTAAACTTAGCAGTAGAATTAAACACCAGTAATAATAAATGTTGACACTGTGTAAATATGAGACCGAACAAATTGATAAACCACGTAGGGTTAAATGGCAGCAGATCGACTGGTAGAAAAATAAGAGGAAAAAGCGTAAAATTAATATGAGACTATATAACGAAATTAATTGCCAATGGAACTCACCGACTTAGACAAATAATCTGATGTGTTAGAAATAGTTTAACCAAGATAGATTAATTAAATTAAACAACACCTGAGTAAAATCAGTTATGTATTTTTGCATGAGTAAAAAAATTAAATAGATCTAGTTGCATGCGGGTACGTGCAGTATTTTGTGTTCGTGCGATAAAATGCGAGAATAGGCAACCACGATTCCAAAGCCAGTAGACAGTGGAACAATCGCAGCTGGGGAGTGCTAACCTAGCAAGGATCCGAAAAATGTTATTAAATTAAAATCTGCTGACAAAAGAAATCAACTAATTAATGTACGCTTAATAGCACCAAAAACGAACTATGTATTTATTTATTTGTTATTTGCGTCTGTCGTATATTTGTAGAAGACGAACCAATTCAGGCAAGAACATCTGATCCTGAATTAATTGACGCAGATCTTTTCTACGAATATGAAGGCAAGCTTATCTCTTGAACAACAACCTAGTTATATTAAATATAAACGTTACTTTGTTGTATCATTATACATATGTGCATAAAAATTATGTCTCAAAATCAAATCGGATAAAAGAAGGAAGACAAAAGAAAAGAGATGACATGAGAAAAGAGCAGTCCAGCTGAGAGCAGCAGCTGGACTGTAAAAGTTAATATTAAGGCTGGTAAAGGGGGTCCATGGCAGGGAAAAGAGATGGGGGAAAAGGTGGGACCCTTTACATACGGTTAATATATAAGGACCAACAAAGCTCTTACTCGGATAAGGGGTCGTATTTAAGTGCCAACCATTTTTTCGTTTCGACGGGTAGAAAATATTACCTTGTTACGTGGCTATACTCTTCACATTGGGTAAGTAATATTGCATGTGTGAGTTATGGAGGAACCCAGAACCGGTAGGAAGAGTCCGAAAGTGGTGGATCCAAGGCGATACTACATTACCGCACGGTGGAGTGTTGGGTGCGGGAAGTTTGGCCCAACCAACATTATGGGACCTTGGTGGAGGACTAGGCGAGCGCCCTAGAACACCGACGGAAAATAATGGGCGGAGAATTAATCACGTAACTTTAAAAATGTTCTGTATTCTGAACTCAAAACCGCATCAAAGGAAATGCAGGACACCTAGCGTAAAGAGAGCTCAGAGTAGCTATGGGTAAAGTGGTACAAAGCCCGCGCAGTGTTATATATCAAATCATAAATTTATGCTTGCCTCCTGGATTGGAGTCTACGGTGACCGCTAGGAGTTTATCTTCTTACCGAGTGACAAGTAGTCTTTTCGGAATTAAAAATACCACTTAAATCTTGGTAAATTATTTTCCTGAAAAGAGACGAGTTAGAAATTGTGATAACAAATAAAGAAGAGTTATACGATGCATCTTTGCTATTAATGCTTGCTGAGTACACTAGTACTCACTCTTGCTATTATTCTTCCTTGTTACATCCTAGTGTGGCCGGGAACTATCCCGAGTGGGAGGAGGGATACGCAAGTTCCGAGGAGGCCGCAGGAGACGAGGCCTCTTACTACGAGGAGCAAGACGAGGTAGACACCCTATTCGGCGAGTGGGACAAGTAGACGACCAATAAAGCAGGGTCGGCAAGCGAGGGAATTCTTTTCCCTGTTGTAATTAAATAATGGTATTAAAAACCATAGCCTTGCGTGGCTAATTGATGTAATAAAGTACAGTTTTTATCTTATTGTTCTGCTGCGTTAACTTTAGTAAAGCTTACTACCAGTCGGAGCGGTGTCCTACCGGACAAACGAATTGTAATCTGTATACTTAAGTGTGATCACCCTCCGAGGTAATGACACGGGGCGCCGCATCGTATTTGTTTCTTTTAACCTTGAATATTATGTCCTAATCAATTGAGTCCCGCCCATCACTTCTTATTAGTGAATATTTCCATGATTTTTTTAACATTTAATTAATTACATTTCTAGTAATAATTTTTAATAATGACCATATATCCCACCTTCTCTTCCCCCAACAATTACCTCTCATGTACACCTTTTAAGTAGATGTGCACCAAACTTACAACAGAAAATACGCATTACATAGCCCTGAAAATATGTGACGGCTACAGCTAGCGCCACAAAAATCAATTTTTTTTTCCCCTAAGACAGAATGGATATGTCTAGCTACAAGCAGAATTATTTGTACGAGGTTTTCTAGCTTTAACACTGACTAACAAGTCAGCCCAACTTTCAGAATGAATTATAGGGACCATATTGACAGTGATCGTAGCAAACTATATTGTAGAAAAAGAAATAATTCTGCAGATAAGCATGGCAGATCCCTTTCTTAAAAGGCTCCTGTTTTTCCCATATGGTCCCACGGCTCTTTTAGCTGAAACTTTTTTTACACCACTCATCAAAGAAACCGGCCGGTGGTACAACACCACAGAAAAGAAAATCTCTTGTGAGAGAAGCACTTTCTGAGACGGCTCATGCTACATAGAGAAGCACTTTCTGAGACGGCCCATGCTACATAGGAAGCCTCTAGCTCTGCATGCTAGAGAGTTAGGGTAAGAGCACATCGATTGGCGCTAATGCCTGATCATCTTGATGCATCCCATCAACATCACTAGATCAGATTAGATACGCTTTAGGGTTTGAAACTTTGGTTGCCATGAGAAAGGCAGCATGGACATTGGTCCATGCATGCATGAGACCCCCAGCATGTGGATGGTGCTGATCAGCGGGCCACTGATGAGCCAAAATCATAGGCAACTGGTTGTACCGACTGATCCGAGCCGTCCGAGATACCATCGGATGCCTGAGAGGCATCTTACAATTACACGCTACAGCTGGTCCGTTTTGTAAGTCTTGAAGTTCGGAAGACTCATTCAAGAGCATGTACAATAGTGTCACGTCGGTTATCTGTAAATTTTGCTACGTAGAATACGAGATATGATAATATAGATGAGAGAGGAAGAACATTGAGAATTAAGTCGTTTTATAGATGAGAGAGGAAGAACATTGAGAATTAAGTCGTTTCTCCCGCAATGAGTCGATCGTAACACGAGAAACAAGACACATTATACATAGAGGAACGTCTATAGAAAAAGGGCGGAGCGTGATTTTGTCGATGGGGTGCAAATCGGTCAACCGGCGGCGGCACGGCGCACGGCAGATGAGCACACGTGCGGCGGCGGCGCGGCCGGCGTAGCCGCCGTAGAGCGCCGCGGGCGTCGCGGCTCGCGAGGCGTAGGCGGCGGCGCTGGCGGTGCGACGGACGCAGCGTGGCGCAACAAAGCGTCATTTGCCGGAAAGCGAGGAGAAGCGGCCGTGGCAGCGCCAGCGCGGCGAGGACCGGCAGCGGCGTCGATCTGGCAGCAGCGTGAGTCGCGTGATCGCAAAAGGCGGCGCACGCCGAGCGAGGCCGAGGTGGAGCGAGCCGGCGAGGGCGCGCCGGGGCGCCAGCGCCGAGGCCGAGCGAGGCGTAAGCGGAGCCGAAGCGCGCGCGCGCGCGGCAGTGAGGCCGCAGGCAAGAAGCGCGAGGTCGCAAGGGTAGAAGTGAGGAAGCGCCGTGGCGCCGGCAGGGCCGGAGGCGACCGCGCGCGCGGCGTCGAGAGTCGAGGAGAAGCGTGGCGTCCGCGCTCGGGCGTCGAATCCGAGAGTGGCTGAGTGAAAGAGAGAATGGGGAATTGAGAGAGATTAGAGGAGAGCGGCAATAATAGCCAATGGCTAATGGGCTTGCAACTCGACTTAGACCGAATAAGAAATGGGGTCATTGGGGTGATGCAATTTGCCAAGCTGTCTTGATGTAATCATGTATATTAATATGGGTAGTATATACTTTATGTATTAAGGGGTATATATCGCTTTTTGTGCAAAAATTTTGAAGTCTTCTGTACCCCATGCACCTCTCAGTAGCTCCGCCCTGCTATAGAAACATGTAAAAAAATAACTTATTGTAGGAGTTATCTTTAGCATTATCTACTAATAACATAAATCATAAAAAACTATTATAGACAACAGTTATTTATATCCGTATACATATCCTAAACTATACTGCGGTAATTTCATATAAATTTTACAGGAGATTTCTCCAAAGTTTCGGACTGGATGCAATGCCACTGCCCGTGTTTTCGGGCTTTAAAAGATGAAAGTTGATGGTGCTTTCAGTTTCTTGGCGACCCGCATTAAACATGCTGATGAGGTGGTCATGGTGGGAAGCCTTTATTGACATTTTAAAGTCAAAACGGCATTTCGCTCAACTAGTATTATCAGATCCGTTTCAGCTTCCTTATTCACGGCCGTTGACCGGTGACCGACACATGGGCCCCACGTCGTACTTGCCAGCACGGTCCCACATGTCAGTACTGCTTCACCGAAAGAAACTAGCCGGAACCCAGGTACCAAACCCATCCCAGAGGAACGGGCAAGAGTTAGTATTTATGACGTCTCGTCTACCTCGCAAAATGGCTCTCCCTGACACGGCATTAACAATCAATGAACTCCAACAAACTCCATTGAAAGCCATTGTCATGGCCCGAGGCAAGGTAAGCCTCGCCAACGGCTAACATGCTCCTAGCCGCCGGTCAAATGGTAACAACCGCACCAAAATTCGCTTAATGTCATGTTTACCGTGGGACGGATCTACGCACACATAGCACCCTACTTAGGTTTTGTTTTCGTTTTGTGGAAAAGGGTTAATCCGAAGGTACTATGTTTAGACTCAACAGACATTATACACTACTACAACTCGCTTTATACAAGCAATATAGGTCTAATACTACCACACAACTCTTCATGAGCTACATGGGCTGCACTACGAGCGGACAAAGGTATTACATTCACCACCCCCACCCCTAAGGGCTGACGCCCTCAACGGCATGCCGCATACGCAGCAAATGCTCAGAATCACTTCTCGGTACACGTCAGTGCGTCCGGTGCCGGCACATATGCTATGTTGTATGTCCACTTCGGGCCCACATACATCATCTGTAATACTCTAGCCCAAAATTATCTCAATGCTATGATACCATCTGTAATACTCTGGCCTAAAATTTTCTTAATCCTCAACCCATCATGAGGCGGGTCAAGGTGCTACGTTTTGTACCCAACAGAGATTATATACGACTACAACTTTACTTGACCAGCAATGTGGGACTAATCCCACCACACAACATCGTACTACAAACAGACCGAGATATTACACAAATTTATACAACAATACTCGTTTGAGTATAGTACTAACTCTCACCTAAATGTTTTCGTCCCCGTTTAATTAGATCAAGGGAATTCCGAGAATTAGACTGTTTCCTATATGATTTCTGTCGTTCCAAGCAGACGTAATCCGTTAGGACAAATAGATAAACCACTCGTGGTAGAAAGCACATGAACATCGTGTGGTGTCAGATTCTAACACAGCGAGGAAAAAAATAAGTTTCTAACACAATGGATAGCACACAGTGGCACGAGGTGGATGCGAAGCGGGAAGGATGGATCAATTATTCATTCATCCGCTCCACCATTGCAATCGCTATTCAGACAACAATTGATCATTATATAAATAGGATGCACCGCCAATTGCATTAGACAAAGAAATCATCAATTGCATCGATTATTCATCGCCAGCTCATTTTACATCCGCAGAATCTAGAATCATCAAGCACATCAATAGTTCATTTTACACCAATAAAATCTAGAGGCATTAGCATCATTGCATTAGTTACTTCAATACATCGGTAACCCTAAACAAATAGCACCTAGCCGAACCATCTCCATCGCTATCAAAAGTCGAAAGTGCACCACGCTTGTTCACTGCAAAGCAAACAAATTCCGCCTCATCCATTGCACAGAGCGCTCTTATCTCCTCGCATTCACAAATGAGGGTCTCTATTTTATCGCCTCCGCCTTTTCACCACGGCCACTTCACCCCATTCACTCTCAAACGTAACCCACAAAGTCAAGGCGACCGGCGGCACAGCCGCCATGAGCTTCTGCAGACGCTCAAGGTCGCGCAGCACCACCACCTCACTCACCGCATCCCCACCTCAAGCTTCACCAATCACCAGCCACCATCACGTAACAAGCACAACCAAAACAATCCAGCTCATCATTCCTCTCTCAAAACTAATGAACGTTTTGAACGGAGGCGAGCATCACTCATACCCGTAGCTGCATTTCTTCCTCCAGTAGCACCTTCACCTCCGCAGAGTGCACTCCATCGACCGCATTTGCGAGTAGTAGCTCGCATCAGCAGAAGGTCTAGCAAGGACGAGTGAGCCGAGTAGAGGAGGAGGCGCTTCCTCGGCACCGCGCGGGAAGGCCGATTAGGTTGGACCCAAACCCTAGGAGCGCGGTGCACTGATCCAAGCCGGACCGAGCCGTGGTAGCCAGTGCAAAACCTAGGTAGCTCCGAGTAGCGGGAGAAGGAGGGAGGAGGGAGAGGCGGGTGGTGACCGCGGCAGCAGAGGAAGAAAGAAGAGAGGAGGCGCCGATCACGCACGCACGGTGGCGAGCGCCAACAGGAGGCGACGCCTCGGCCGCGCCGGAGAAGGAGAAGATCGACGGAGCCGGTCGCACCGAGAGGCGGCGCGCATCCGAGCCGACCGGCCGAGCAGGCGGGCGCGGCAGAAGGGGAACTCGGCAAGGCGCGGCGCGCCGAGGAGCCTGGGAGCTGCGCCGTCGGCCGAACCGTCAGAGGCGCGGCGCTAGCGAGGAGTTCCCGTGAGCGCGCTCGAGGTTGAGAGGGAGGGAGAGGGAATCGAGAGGGAGGCGAGGGTTGTGTGTGTGCGTGCGCATTTAGCGGTGCGTGTGTTTAGTGTGTTGTGTGCGTGCGTGCTTAGTGCGTGGGCGTGTGTGTAGGCTTAGGCAAGGCGTGTGTTTGGCTCGTGGTGTGTGTGTGTGCGTGCGGCAGGGCTTAGTGTGTTTGGTGTGTGTTGGGCTAAAAGGTAGCGTGTGTGCTTTGTGCTGTGTGTGTGTGTGAGCAATGGGCGAGTGTGGTGAGAGAGAGAGAGAGGAGAGAGATTAGAAGAAAGGTTTAGATTTAGGATTCGGGTTTTAGATTTAGGTTTAATCTCCACATGTGTAGATTCCGCTGTTTGGTAGTAGACCGCTAGTTCGTTGAGTAAGTGTGTGTGCTTGGTCATTAGTTAACCGTGGGTTTAGACAAGCAAGCGTCATTTCGTGAGTGCTAACCTCGATTAGACCGTGGAGCGCTTTTAGTAATTAAATTGTGCTAACTTGTAGTCGCCGCTAACTTATGTATCCATACTATCACTCAAAGCAACTACGTATTTACTTATACTATTATTCGCTGCCGATCTTCTACGTAAGGCTTAACCGACAAACGGATGCCGAGTGTAAATGACTGTAACTTCAGCGGCGCCAACTTTTCCTACTTCTACGAAGGCAAGCGATCCTCTTGAACATTAACATAGTTACTTTAAAAATATACCCTATCTTGCACTATTATATGTATTGCATCAAAATGGTTTTCCAAAACCTAAAGAAAATGATTGAGATAAGATAAGATGATTAAGAAAGAATGAGACTTACTAGGAGGGTAAAAGGGGGCCCCGGGTCAGAAGCGATGATGATGTTGAGGTAAGAGGTGGGCCCTTTACATATGGTTATAATATAAGGACCAACCAACTCTTGCTCTGGCCGACATCAGATCTGCCAACCATTTTCCGCTTCTACCGCGTAAAATGCTACCTTGTTACGTGACTATGCTCTCCACATCGGGTAAGTAATAGGTGTGTGTGTGAGTGATATGGAGGAACCCAGACCGGTGGGGATAGTCCGGCTGGGGATCCAAGGCGCTATATGCGCTAAGGTGGAGTGTTGAGTGCAGATAGAAGTCGCTTCAACCAACCTCACCAAAACTCTGTGGATGATGAGGTCGCAGCGCTGACTTAATTCGCACCTGCGAAGGTGATGGGTGGAGAAATTAATCACGAACTCGAAAACGCTCAGATTCGATCTCGAACCCGCATCTAAGGCAATGCGGTGGACCCGTTCACTGAGAGTTCGTAATAGCTATGGGTAAAGTGGTACAAAGCTCGCAGTTGCTAAACAAATCATGAATTCATGCCGCCTCCGTGATTGAGTCTACGGAACCACTGGGGGTCTTTCAGCTCCGAGTGGCTAGTAGAGTTTTATTTCAAAGATAAAATTTGCCACCTTTTGTCGAGACTTATTTTCTAAAGTGAGATGGCTTAGAAATTGTGATAAAGAATAGAGATAGTGCATCCTTTGCATCTTTGCTATTAATGCTTGCTCGAGTACATTCATTTGTACTCAACCTTGTTAGTATTCTCCTTTGTAGACCCTAGTCCAAAGAGGAAGTATCCCGAGTGGGGCGAGGCACCGCAGTACAGATGAGACCACAGGAGGCGAGGACCCTACTACGAGGCGCAGGCGAGATGGACACCGTATTCGACTCGGGACGCAGTAGGAGGCCGTGGGAGGTGTGCAAGAAGAGGGATTAGTCTCATTTTGCTTATGTATATTAATATGTGTGCCGTAAGACTTTAGTTCAAGCAAGTGGCAAATCGTTAAATAAAGGACGCTTTCTATCTTATTGTTCTCGATGCGTTAACTCGTAAGGCTTACTATTCGCTGAGCGGTGTTCTACCGCAAACGAATAGTAATCAGATGCTTAAGTGTTATTACCCACGGTAATAACACCTGGCAATGCCATGCGATGGTATCGAGAGCAATAGGTTCGCCACACATAAGATAGAAACCCTTGCCTAACTTAAGTATGCCCTCTACTTGCTATATGGCACTAAGTATCTTAGTAACCCTTGTCTTGAGGTCATTTTTCCTCACCCTCCGATCAAAATTATTGTGTTAAAACTTACCTTTCTTTAAAGTGACAACCAGACTAACATAGAACTCTTCCCCGTTATGCAGATGAGTAGGTCCAAAGCTTCCAAAGCAAGGAAAAGTCGAGGACAAAGATGTGCTTATGTCTGGGAAACTATCAGATCACTTAGGAGCCCCTTCCTGCATTTCTTTTCAGAGACAAAGTGTCCGGGAGTGGTATCCCTTTAGTAGGAGTCATAGTTACAGGATCCTCTGACCGCAGCTACTATGTAGAGTATACTACACGCTGTGCATGCCAGACGCACTCACGACCTTGCAGAGGCAGCCCATAGAGCCATCCACGCCATTGGGGCTCACTTCAGTGATCACTTGAGGGGTTCTCGCTTGAGAGGTACCACCATGACCCCGAGAGGGCTAGGTTTGCGCTCGGACCTAAGCGCCACTACTAGCTATCCATACCCACCTCTTTCTCCCGCCACAACAACTTTGCGGCAGGATACTACCGAGACAATGTTGATGGCTAGTACCATGTTGTATGACTCCTCACCCAGTGAGCTTTAGCTAGAGCCGAGGAGAGTGTCACCGGCAGGCAAGGTGCCATGTCTTTGAGGTTCTTCAGAGACCCACTATACCTCTTCTTCATTGCTCCACCATACCCACCCACGCACTCCTCCCTCCGACCTGCATCCCGGCTATGCGCTCCACCCACAGCCCACCTCCCGCTCCACCCGTAGTTCCACCCACCGTACACCTGCAGCCCACCATCCGACTCCACCCATTGATCCAGCTTGCACCCCACCTTATCCCTTTACTCCTTCATAGCCGAGTAGTTTCACCGCCGCATTCTCCCACGCCTCGGCCCCCGACCCATCCTATGAGCCTTTACGCTCCCATCCCTTCTCCTCCTTACCCATATCCACATGTTCCCACACCACCATCCCAGTGGAGACTTAGGAGATCCCACACCCGCCACCGTGAGTGTCCACTTTCTCACCGTCTCGAGACAGAGTTCAGGTCCTCCCACCACTGCACTCCGCATCCTATTAGAGACACCACCCTTGTTCACGAGGCCTTCGCACTACTTTGGGGACAGCAAGAGCCCCGCAGCTGGGGAGGCGCTGTACTCTAGTCGAGTGAGTGGCGGCGAGTAGAGAGAGTGATCCAGGGAGTGGTAGTTGGAGGTCCTTTAGTGGTGACGCAGTCAGAGTAACTTGTTGTAGTTCTGAGTTTCTCCTTGTTGTATCTCATTGTAGCTTTGTTGTATCAGCTTGTTGTTGTATCGTAACTGTTGTGTTGTGTTTCGTGAGTGTTCGGCTGCCTTGACCTAGGATAGAATGCTTGAGACTATAGTTGGGGTGGCATCAATATAAGATTATAAGTTGCATGCCGAGGGTAGAGGCTTGCGTGAGAATTCTCGTATGGACCGGCTTTTTCGCTTTGGACAAGCTTGACCATGCCCATTAGTCTCCTTATCTATTCATCTCTATAACCAAAGTGACACGCCACCTCAAGAAATCATTAATTACTTAAAGAGAACAAAGATAATGGTCGACGAGTAAAAGATGTCTTATCCTCTTCTCGCACTTCGCTTCCCGACGAGTGGTCCGTGGCACTGAAGCGCAGAAGCTCGCATACCCAGAACGGCGTCCGGCGCATCGAGAATGAGCTCGAGCGGTCCCAAACACGTGGTTTGGGCGTCTTGAGAACGGATCTCAAGCGCACTCGGGCACGTGGATCCGTAGTAGGTAGGTCGCACTCAGAGGCAAGCTCGAGCGTCCCAAACACGTGGTTTGGGCGGCCTTGAGAACGGATCTCGCGGATCGAGCACGAGACTCCGTAGTGTAGTATTTGGATCTTTTGCATCTCTATTGTTTCTGGTGTTATTTGGTTACCATGTGTGGCTTAACTCAACTAAAACGCTGTGCCGCTCACGTGATTAATATGGTGATCCCTTCCTCACCTTAAGCAATCGCTAAATCTTAAAAGAGCAAGCAAAGCAAGCACCAAATTGCTAACCGCAAGTGTAACCTCCCTTCTCTTAACCCTCTCTGCTTTCCTTCGTGATGGAAGGTCAAGGGCACAAGACCAAGGATTGGGACTAAGGTTGGGCTTACCTCCCTCGCAAGAACCAACAGAGATCCACCGTTGACCTCAATGACCCTCGCCTCGCCGCCTAACGAACAAAGATTCCTAAGTCACCACCAAAGACCTCCCGTGAGTCGGCCGATCCACCGAGTAATGACCGAGGTTTTTCGATTCTCAAAATTCCAGAGGAAGTCAAAACTCGTAAAGGAAGCTCAAGAGAACTGTAACCGCTTCATGGAAGCACTCTTAACTCGAGTAGCCCCTACCACTTCACACCAACCCGCGGGTTAGTTTGGGTGACTTTCCGCATCGCCTCCCATTCTTGCCAAGGCCATCGATCCATTGGACGCCAAGGATCGGTTAATTGAGGTGGAAAAGAAATTGGACACTACGGATGTTCTGATGAGAAGAAGGTTCGTGATGCGCGCACTGGCTTAATCGACTGCAGCCACATGGTGGCTAAACTACCACCGTAATCGTGTCGAGCAACCCATCACTTGGGCTGAATTTAAGATTCGCTTCACTGAAACTCATGTGCCTACCGGAAGAATGGAGTTAAAGAAACGAGAATTTCGAGCCTTAACTCAAGGCGAAAAAGATGGTTGAATACTTGAGCCAATTCAATGATCTTTCCGCTATGCCCCACCGATGTCGATAATCAAGAAAAGAAAATAGAGAAATTCCTAAATGGAATGCACTTATTCAAAATGCTCCTATCCATTCACAAGATAATCAATTCCGTGACCTAGTCAATAGAGCCATAATTCTCGAAAATGAACATTCCAACCCTGATGTAAGAAAGAAGGAAGAAGGCTAAGATAGATCACCAACCACATAAACCCTGCAGGCCTCGCCCTATCCACATCAACCTCCACTCGCTTGGACCGCCCAATTTCAGATCCTACAATCCATCTTTCCGCAGATATGCAACAGAGACACCCAGAGTCGTAGCTCAAGTGTGCAAAATGTGGAGGAAGCCACTTGACTAAAGACTCGCATGAGCGGCACAGAGCATGCTTCAATCAGCGGCAGCTTGGTCACTAAGGCCGATTGTCCTTACCTACGTAAAATATCCGACTCCAATGCAACCCGCACTGCACCTGCACTACCGCACTCAAGACCATCCTGCCAGCCGCATAAGTCAACCCAAAGGCAACCAAGCACTCACCGGAGGAACTGGAAGGGGAGGACAAGCGCCTGACGCATGTGACGGCTCTGAGCATATTGGAGAAGCCATCGATGTGATCACGGAAAGTCACATTTCCACCGCCTGTGCATCGTTTTGACCCGAGCAACTCACTCGCTTATTTCTTGCAAGTTCCTAGTAGAACATAATTTGACATCCGAACCGCTGAAAACCAATGGAGTGAGTACGCCTGCTGAACGTTAGAAGTGACGCTGATTAGAAAGAATCAAGTCGTCATAATTCACAACACCAAGTTCCTAGCTAACCTCTTTGTAATCGACCTAAAAGGTTTAGAAGTAATCCTCGGTATGGACCGTTAGTCGCCCATGGAGTAAATATAGATCGTGAAACTAAGCGGTGTATCCATCGAAGCCCGATGGGACCCGCTCGCAATATACTCGGGCAAGAACCCAACATAAACCACTCACCCCGCCTAGCCAATCTCCAAGTGAAAGGGCTAGACGACATACCAATAGTGAAAGACTTCCTGCATATGTTTTCCCGATGAACCGCAGCATGCACTGCTAGGGAGGTCGATTTCACTATCAACCTAATTCCCGAATGCCCCACTTCCAAAAGGCCGCATGTGATGAGTAAGGAAGAGTAGAGCTTAAGAAGCAATTGGATGAACTTGAGTCCAAGGGATTCATTAGAGAAAGTACATCACCATGGGGAGCTCCGCTCTCTTTTGCACCCAAGAAGGACTACGAGTAAGGTTGTGCATGCACTATCGGGAATTAAATAATGTCACTATAAAGAATCGCACTGCTACTCTCGAATCGACGATCTCTTTGATCAACTAAAGGAGCACTCGTATTCTCAAGGCGTCGATCTAAGATCCGATATCATCGATTCGAGTCAACCCTAGTGACATTAAGAAGACCGCTTTTGTCTCACGATATGGGCATCATGAATACACTGTAGTTCCATTCGAATGACTAATGCTCCCGCGTATTCATGAATCTAATGAATAAATTGTTTATGAAGTACCTAGACAAATTTGTGGTGGTCTTTATTGATGACATCCTCGTTTATTCGAAAAGTGAGGAAGAACATGTGCAAGACCTCACTATTGTCTTACAAGTCCTCGAGAGAATCAACCGTATGCCAAGTTCAAGAAATGTGAATTCGGCTAGACCAAGTAGCATTCCTTGGGCACATTATCTCCGAAGAGGAATCAAGTGGATCCTTCCAAGATCGAAATCATACCTCATGGAATTGTCCAACAAATGTTATCAAGTCCGAGTTTCGGGATTCGCTGGATATTACCAAGATTTATAAAGGGATTCTCTCGATCACCTCACCTCTCACAAAGCTCTTGAAGAAAGACGCAGTTCGATGGACGGAAATGTGTGAGAAAAGCTTTCAGAGCGAAACAACGCTAACCATCGCACTGGTCTTATCCCTACCTAAGGAGGGAATTGACTACGTGGTTTATTGCATGCATCAAAGCATGGGTTGGGATGCGATAATGCAGAGGACAAAGTCATTGCATATGCTTCCAGCGCTTAAGGCCCCATGAGCTAAACTATCCTACTCATGACCTTGAACCGAGAGCAGAGTGTTTGCCTCAAAATTTGGAGACACTACTTGTACGGTCCAAGTGTACCTTTGTACAACACCATAAAAGCCTCAAGTACATCTTTACCAGAAAGAATTGAATATGAGGCAAAGAAGATGGTTAGAGTCGATTAAAGATTATGACCTAACCATAGCTTACCACCCAGAAAGCTAATGTGGTAGCAGATGCTCTTAGCGTAAAGTCTCATTGCCATTACCTTTCCACCGAGAGCCATGCCACCGATTTAATCCAAGCCCGCCGTAATGGAGATAAAAGTGGAAACTACGACTGGCTACCATTGCCGCCATGGTATTTCATCCCACCCTTCGTGATCAAATCCAAGAACACCAACCGTCCGAATCTTTTATCAAGGAAGAAAGTCAACGATCAAATCAAAGCCAACCTCCGAAGTTCCACATCGACAACTCCCGAGTCTCGTGGCGACAAGCGAGAATTTGCGCTCCCGATCAACCGCAAATTAAGGAGACTATCCTCCGTGAAGCTCATGATACTCGAGACACTATCCATCCAGCAAAGACAAAAATGTATCGGATTTGAAAGAAACCTTCCGTGGCCAAACATGAAGCGAGCTATAGCCGAATATGTAGGCCAATGTGATACCCGCTAAAAGGTCAAAGTAGAACACCAAATGTCTCGGGACTATTAAAACCACCGAAATACCCAATGGAAATGGAGGATATCTCAGATGGACTTTATAACGGTCTCCTCTCACCGCCAAAAAGAAGGATGCCATTTGGGTTATAGTGGATCGCCTTACAAAGTCACTCATTTTATTGCCACTAATCGTAAGTACTCCACAAATAAGCTCACAATTCTACATAGAGAGAATAATTACTCTACATGGGGTACCAAGACAATCACCTCGGATAGAGGATCTGTGTTTGTCTCTCGTTTCGAAGAGCTTACAAATCGCTGGGCACCACCTCAACTTCAAAGACACCTTATCACCCCCAAACCGATGGGCGATCGAACTGGTAAATCAAATCCTAGAAGACATGCTAAGGGCGTATGTGATCAACTTGGAGAATCTTGGGAAAATGTCTAGCCCTAGCGGAGTTTGCATACAATAACAAATACCGCCTAGCATCCAAATGGCTCCGCATTTAAGCTCTCTATGGCGTAAAGTGTAGGTCACCAATATGCCGGTATGAAGTTGAGAAAGACCACCGCTAGGACTCGAACTCGCACGGAGAACGATGAGAAAATTCACCTAATTCGAGAACGCCTCAAGATTGCCCGTGAGTAGACAAAAGAGCTATGCCGACAAGCACAGAAAGACCTCCGCTTGAAGTTGGAGATTATGTATATCCAAGATATCACCTATGCGGAGTACGCAGATTTGGACTAAAAGGGAAGCTAAGTCCAAGTATGTGGACCCTTTCGATCCTAGAGCGTAAGGGCACCCGCATATAAATTGGAGTTACCAACCCAATCACACGAAGTTCATGATGTGTTCCATGTCTCTCAACTTCAAAATGTCCGAGAGAGCCTCGCAGATGTAACCAACCTCGACATACCTTTGCAAAATGATCTCGACCTACGAAGAACGCCCATGAAAATTCTAGCAATGTAAGACCGCCAATTATGAACAGATGATACGTCGCAGCAGTGTTATGGAAAATCACTCCATGAAGTTACATGGGAGAAGGAAGAAGAATCGCTAAGTCTACCCCAACTTGTTCAAGCGAGATTTCACCTCTGGGGCGAAATTTGTTTCTGCCGGGGTAGGATGAGCGCTCGCGCTTTTAAGACCTAACTCGTAGCGTTAATCGTGGTTTAGCGGCGTTAGGCTTTTCTTAGCAAAGTGAGTTAGCGATATAGTATTAGGTCGCTCCTAGTCGGTACCAAGCATATCGTGTCATTCAATTATTCATTCATTCGCTTCCACCATTGCAATCGCTATTCAAAGACAACAGCTGATCATTATATAAATAGGATGCACCGCCAATTGCATTAGACAAGAAATCATCAATTGCATCGATTATTCATCGCCAGCTCATTTTACATCCGCAGAATCTAGAATCATCAAGCACATCAATAGTTCATTTTACACCAATAAAATCTAGAGGCATTAGCATCATTGCATTAGTTACTTCAATACATCTGTAACCCTAAAACAAATAGCACCAATACCGAACCATCTCCATCGCTATCAAAAGTCGAGCACCACGTTGTTCACCGCAAAGCAAACATCCTGCCTCATCCATTGCACGTAGCTGTTCTTATCTCCTCGCATTCACACCAGGGTCTCTATTTTATCGCCTCTCCGCTTTTCACCACGCCACTTCACCCCATTCACTCCCACCCCGTAACCCACAAAGCCAAGGCGACCAAGAGCGGCACAGCCGCCAGAGCTTCAAGACGCCAAGGCAAGTAAGCCAGCACACCACCTCACTCACCGCCGGCATCCCCACCTCAAGCTTCACCAATCACCAACACCATCACAGTAACAAGCACAACCAAAACAATCCGCTTCATCATTCCTCCTTAGGTAAAACTAATGAACGCTTTGAACGGAGGCGAGCATCACTCATACCGGTAGTGCATTTCTTCCTCCAAAGAGCACCTTCACCTCCGTAGTCGCACCCATCGACCGCATTTGCAGCAGTAGCTCGCATCGCAGAAGGTCTAGCAAGGACGAGTGAGTCGAGTAGAGGAGGAGGCGCTTGCCTCAAGACCGGCGGAAGGCCGATTAGGTTGGACCCAAACCCTAGGGAGCGCGGCACAGATCCAAGCCGGACCGAGCCGGGTGGTAGCCCTGCAAAACCCTAGGTAGCCCGAGTAGTGGGAGAAGGAGGAGGAGGAGAGGCCGGTGGTGACAGCGGCAGAGAAGAAGAAAGAAGAGAGGAGGCGCGACCACGCCGGTGGCGAGCCGAACAAGGAGGCGACGCCGCCTCGGCCGCACGGGAGAAGGAGAAGATCGACGGAGCCGGTCGCACTGAGAAAGCGGCGCGGGCCGATCCGAGCCGGATTCAGCTTCAGCAAGGCGCGGCGCAGAAGGGGAACCCGCAAAGCGCGGCGACCGAGGAGTTGGGAGCCGCGCTGCCGCCGAAGTCCGAGGCGGCTGCGGCGCGCTAGCGAGGAGCTCTCTGAGCTGCGCGCCGCTGAGGTTGAGGGAGAGGGAATCGAGAGAGGGAGGCGAGGGTTGTTGTGTGTGCGTGCGTATTTAGCGTGTGCGTGTGTTTAGTGTGTTGTGCGTATGTGCTTAGTGCGTATGCGTGTGTGTTGGCTTAGGCGGTGCGTGTGTTTGGGCGTGGTGTGTGTTGTGTGCGTATGCAGTGGGCTTAGTGTGTTTGGTGTGTGTTGGGCCGTGCGTGTGCGTGGTGTGCTTTGTGTGCGTGTGTGTGCAATGGGCCACTGAGTGGTGAGAGAGAGAGAGAGGGGAGAGATTAAGAAAGGTTTAGATTTAGGATTGGTTTTAGATTTAGGTTTAATCTCCGCCGAGTGTAGATTCCCTGTTTGGTAGTAGACGCTAGTTCGTGAGTAAGTGTGTGTGCTTGGTGGTCATAGTTAATCGGTGGGTTTAGACAAGCGGGCGTATCGTTTATGAGTGCTAACCTCGATTAGACCGTGAAAGCGCTTTAGTAATTAAATTGTGCTAACTTGTAGTCGCCGCTAACTTATGTATCCATACTATCACTCAAAGCAACTACGTATTTACTTATACTATTATTCGCTGCGATCTTCTACGTATGCAACCGACACCGATGTGAGCAACTGACTGTAACTTCAATGCGCCTAACTTTTCCTACTTCTACGTAAGGCAAGCGATCCTCTTGAACATTAACATAGTTACTTTAAAAATATACCCTATCTTGCACTATTATATGTATTGCATCAAAATGGTTTTCCAAAACCTAAAGAAAATGATTGAGATAAGATAAGATGATTAAGAAAGAATGAGACTTACTAGGAGGGTAAAAGGGCCCTGGCTGGGAAGCGATGATGATGTTGAGGTAAGAGGTGGGCCCTTTTACATATGGTTATAATATAAGGACCAACCAACTCTTGCTCTGGCCAGATATCAGATCTGCCAACCATTTTCCCGCTTTACGCGGAAAATGCTACCTTGTTACGTGACTATGCTCTCCACATCGTAAGTAATAGTGTGTGTGTGAGTGATATGGAGGAACCCAGACCGTGGGGATAGTCCTGGCTGGGATCCAAGGCGCTATATGCGCTAAGGTGGAGTGTTGAGTGCGGATAGAAGTCGCCAACCAACCTCACCAAAACTCGGTGGATGATGAGGTCACAGTGACTTAATCTGCACCGGCCAAGGTGATGGGTGGAGAAATTAATCACGTAACTGGAAACGCTCGTATTCGATCTCGAACCCGCATCTAAGGCAATGCGTGGACCCTGCTCACTGAGAGTTCGTAATAGCTATGGGTAAAGTGGTACAAAGCCCGCGCATGCTAAACAAATCATGAATTCATGCCGCTCCTGTGATTGGAGTCTACGGAACCACGGGTCTTTCGTCTCCGAGTGGCTAGTAGAGTTTTATTTCAGATTAAAATTTGCCACCTTTTGTCGAGACTTATTTTCTAAAGTGAGATGGCTTAGAAATTGTGATAAAGAATATAGATAGTGCATCCTTTGCATGTTTGCTATTAATGCTTGCTGAGTACATTCATTTGTACTCAACCTTGTTAGTATTCTCCTTTGTAGACCCTAGTCCAAATAGTGAAGTATCCCGAGCGGGGCGAGGCGCTGCAGCAGATGAGACCACGGAGGCGAGGACCCTTACTACGGCGCAGGCGAGATGGACACCGTATTCGACCAGGGACGAGTAGGAGGCCGATGGAGTGGCGGCAAAGAAGAGGATTAGTCTCATTTTGGTTATGTATATTAATATGTGTGCCAGTGAAGACTTTAGCCTCGCGTGGCAACCAGCATTAAATAAAGGGCGATTTCATCTTATTGTTACGACGCTTAACTCGGTAAGACTTACTATTCGTTGGAGCGTTGTTCTACCGGGCAAACAAATAGTAATCCGTATGCTTAAGTGTTATTACCCCTAGGGTAATAACACGGGGCGTCACAAAGGAGCTGGAGCAGCCACGTCAAAGAGCTGCGTAAAGTGGGCTCGTCGACATTACAAAAGGACGGAATCTCAAGAGTCCTGCGAGGAAGAGGCAACGACGGTCGATCGCAGGTCTTGTTACAAACAGATGTTGCTTCCAGATTTGCCTAAATAGATCTCTAGCTTGCTTAAGGCTCCGACTAATCATCTTGCCGACAGAATTATTGGGTGCACATAATTCCTCTAGATAAAACGACTACACTCCGCAACCTGAAAAATGTGATAATACCTGCGGTTTGATTTTTAGATGCCCCTTAACTTCATTCACACGTAATACCTTCTTGAGGTAGGATTTCTTTTCCCTAAATGTAGTGGTATATCCATTCCCCTGACGCCACTATTTTAACGAAAAATATTGCCTGGCAAAACAAAACGACAAGTATCTGCAACTGCAAACAAAAGCAAAATCTGATATATATATATATATAAACAACGCATCTATTTCGAATTTACTAGTGGAGTAAAATCAACTCTGACCTTGTGCTGGGTTAAAATAATCTGTTGGAAACCTCACCCCAGGTTGAACAAACCATTCTGATTTGAGCAGCGTACGAAGTTGTTGTTACTTGGAAGCCACAACTCCTCCTCCTACGTCTGCACCGCAGTACTACTACACACTAGAGCCAAAAGCCACTCAATAAAGAAATTAACTGTGACAGCTCACTGGCGGCAAGAGTCCAACCGGGATAACAGAACGGACAAACGGAATTTAATTACACCAAACAGAGAACCGTTGGGGCTTTCACTTGAGTGTTCGACTCGCCCGTTTCATATAAACGGGCCCCGATGACGTCACACCACCTGGAGAGGAGAATTCAGAGAGATTTAGAGTGCTAGTTGTTGAGGAACCGTCGCTGGCGAGTTTAGTTCGAGCGATTACCTCGTAGACAAATTCAGAATCGTAAGAACAATGCATGAACACAAGAACAGAATAAGAGATAGAACACAGAGATGTAGGGGACTTCTTTCTTCTCTTTATTCATTCATCCATCGATCAATCTTTTACAATGAATAGCACCCCCTATTTATAGGCTACGACCCTGCTAAGGTTTGGGATGGGGCGCCTACTAATGGGTCGACTGCAGGGTCAGACCCATGGTTTCCCAACACTCCCCCTTGGGCACCCATCCTTCATGTCCATGTCGCGTCAAAACTCCATAAAATCCAGTGGAAAAAATTTGGAGAAAGAGTACATGATACACGCTCATTGTGATGCACGATTGCTTCATTAAAAACCTTGGCCGAGAAACTTGGTGAAAACTCGTCAGGGAAAAAGAGTACAATCCACCCAATTTTATTTAATCTCCGGATTTATTCTTTGGGTACTCGATCTTCATGATCAAGCTTTAATAATGAGTCCGTGAAGGTTCTCCCCGACTTCGCACTCTCTAAGTCTCATCATTCCAATTCACGTATGCATCTTTCAAAGCTAGACGGAAGTGACTTAGTGAATAAATCGCAAGATTCTCACATGACTTAATATGCAAGACTTTGATTACGTTCATCTTTTGCAATTCATGAGCATAGAAGAACTTGGGGTTGATATGCTTTGTGAGAGGACTCTTCACATAACCCATCTGTACTTATGCAACACAAGCTGCATTATCTTTATACAAAAGTAGGGGTTTGCGCGATATTCAATCCACACGACTGCTTGATGTGGTGAATCATCCGCTAAAGCCAAACACATTCTTGTAAGGCCTTGTACAACGCTATGATCTCCAAGTGGTTCGTCGAAGTCGATACAAGATATTTCTTAAACGATTTTCATGGAATTGCAGTTCCACCACATAGGAGTTCATAGTCTGTTTGCGATTTGGCTGTATGCGGGTCCTACAAGTGCGTCATCCTGATTGCCATTCATAGTTATGTCTTGATTCTTTCTGTAGAACAGACTAAATTCTTTGCTTCTTTGGAGGTATCAGAAGATGTCCTTTATTCTTTGCCAATGCCTTTGGT
Organism: Ampelocalamus luodianensis; assembly: GCA_036346255.1. NCBI lineage: Eukaryota > Viridiplantae > Streptophyta > Magnoliopsida > Poales > Poaceae > Ampelocalamus > Ampelocalamus luodianensis. The sequence continues at coordinate 44,760,269 of CM070633.1, forward strand.
AGGTTCTGCACTATACCTTGCTAGTAGGATCACGGTAAACACAATGTTAGTTCTAGTACAGTTTGCTAAATACATTAGTGCTTCTATTGCACTTCAGTGTGGGAATTCCGGTCCCAGGACTTCATCCCCCTCTTCTTTAGGTCCAGCGGGTCTTTGTCTTGCCGCAAAGATCTCCGACCATTGACACTTTCAAAGGGTATGCCTTTGCAAAGTCGAACCTTCTCGACACCTTCTCAGTGTAGGTTGACTGATATACTAATATTCCTTCAGGGACATGCTCAAGCTCCAAGCCTAGTCAATTTTTGGTTTTACCTAAATCTTTTATTTCAACTCGACTCTGTAAGAGCTTCCTTTCCTAATATCCTTCAGGTTCGATGATATTCGATCATCTTCATACTCTAAGATTATACAAAATCCATTCGGGATCGTCGTTATAAATACACAGAGATTATTCTCATTGTTCGTGTAGCCTTTCATGCATAGAAAGTCGCCTGGCGATTATACCACATTCTATCTCGATTGCTTAGGTTCGCATAATGACTTTCCGAAGTTTCACACTACATATTTTTATTTGCTCTGCTTTTGATTCGGACGTTGATACATTCGTGTATCTTCATATAAATATCTCAATCCAATATTTCATAAAGGTATGCCGTACCCCATCCATCAATTTTACTTCTAACTTCAAGTTCACTGTCATTGAGATAAATATTTAAAAAGGAGTTCCGCCTATGACCGGGGAATAGGTTTCTTCATAATCATCTCCTGGATGTTCGGTGAAACTTTATGCAACGAGCCTTGCTTCTTTTCATTTCTCTTTCGAACAAATATCCACTTATGCCCTACGGTGTACAAGGAGACGTATGATTTACTGTGTCCAAACGTCTTTCTTTTATTCGGATAGAATAATTCAGTTTCTATTGCCTTCTCCCAATCTTCTCAATCTGATCTTTTCTTTCATTTAGCGAGCGATACAGGCTCTGAATCAAGATTGATGATTGTGGCAAGTTTCTTTGCAAAGTAAATGTCGACATTGGCTGTTGTCATATTCAAAGATTCTCCCGTAGTCACATAATTTATAGCTATTTCTTCATGGGGCGGTTCAGCTAATGCTTCTACTTGCTCACCGCTGCTTTCAATTGCGGGGCAAGTCCCTTTAGTTTTTCAGCTCCGATGTGTGAGCACACATCCATACTGATGTCTCCCTTCATGGGGATGTTCAATCCTAGTATGCCTTTTCTGAAGGTTCCATACCGGTGCCAGGTCTCAACTAGCTCCCCTTCTGGTTCTGGGGCACTTCAATGATTGGCTGTGTCAAGTCCTTCTTATCCTTTTTCACCAGGCGTCCCCGGTTACTTTGGATTCGAGGGACCGGAGTTCTCGTCCTTTTATTCTGAGGCCTCTGGACGGAATTAGGGGTACCTTCATTGGTATTTCAACCCTCTCCGGTGCATTGCTTGCAGGCAAATGCAACTTGGTCACGCTCTTCAAATCATTAAAGTGATCTGGCAGTTGATTCGCTAATGCTTGCAAATCAATTATCTTCTGGACTTCAATTGTCTTCTAGACTTCAATTCAATTATCTTCTGGACTCCAATTATCTTCTGAATTTCTCTATTTGCTTCACTATTGCGCGGGTCATATGCATAGATTTCAATTATCTTCTGGACTTCAATTATTTCCCGACATTATTATCAAGGGTTGATTTCCTCCCCCTAATGACGAGAAACTAACTTCATCTATTGTACTATCAGCGAATCGGGCATTATGCAAATCTGCAGTCATAGGGTCCAAATACTTGATTATGGATGCTGTCTCATAACCAACGTATATCCCAGACTTTCGAAGAAGACCCAATGCAGTTCGCTGCAATGGTGGTATAGGTATATACCCTTGCAACCAAACCTGCGAAGATGAGAAGTTTTCAGATCGACCATACGCTAGTTGCATAGTTGGATGGATGTTATAGGTCGGCGGTCTAAAATTGATGAAAGTCGCTACGAGCGGATCACGTGTCCCCAACATATAGTTGGTAAATTACAATTCTTCAAAGTTCTGCTAGTCCATTCTTGGTGCGGATGTGCGGTATAGAATGCTCAACTTTAATTCCCATTTTCATACAATAATCATCAGATGCCTTCGGAGTACATTCTCCGGCGTTGTCCATTCAGATGGACTTCACGTGATGATCATTCAATTGTTAATTATCTGCGAGATTTAGCTTTGCAAAAGTATGGTTTCTCATAAACAATAAACATATGTGCGACCATTCCGAGGAAGCATCGATGAGCACCATAAAATACCTAATTGACCCTTACAGGGGTTGTATAAGACCGCAAAAGTCTCCCTGGATACGGTCCAGGAATGCAGGGACTTCATCCTTCGCTTTCAGAGCAAAATGTCTAATAATTAATTTCCCGGTGGAACATGCGGGGCACACAAAATCTTCCAGATTCGGGAAATTCTTTATATTCATATTATGTCCCTGTGAATTGTTAATTATATCTCTCATTATTCTAAGACCTAGACGGCACAATCTATCATGCCAGAGATAGAAAAGTTTAGAGCTTCTAAATACGGTTTCCAAGGCAGTATAGGCTGCAGGTGCCTTAATATTAGTGTAGTATAGCCCAGTTTCATATGAAGGAAGACATTCTAATGCTATTTTTCACTTTCTTCACGCTTTGTATTGGCGGTGTATTCGCACTATACTCTTCTTCAGTCTCTACGTGAAAACTGTTAGCGCAAATATCCTTAAGAGTTCTAGTCGATTCTTGGTACAACAAGTCTTCTTCATTGACCAAAGTTGTGCCCATTTGGAGTATAATTATGACCCTTCCTAAGCCTATTATACAAGTATCGCTGTCTGCGATTGTCGTAAGACTACCAGCATTCTTGCTGATCGACTGAAAAATTTCCATTTCTCTCAGGATAGTATTCGTTGTGCTGCTACCTGCTAAGCACACTTCCTCCATAGGGCGCCACACGCGTTCTAATATAATGTACTTTATTAATATGTAGAAGAAAGCAAGCAACACATAAATAAAATACTTCAAATATCAGAACATAACTTGCTATTATAAATACGGGAAAATAAGCCTTACAGGACTCATAATAAGAATTTAATGCTTTGCTCTGCTAGAGCTTACAACCATTATTCAATAATTCAAGGTTCTGCTTCAATTACAAACTGCAAGTTTCTATAAAAGATCCAAGTGCACTGCGTGCACTAGATCGAATGGGCGAAGTATTCAGGAACTTCTGCCTCAATCTGCTCCATGGCGATCTTCTCCTCTTGACCAACTACGGCTCGTGCACGCGATGTCCAAAGGAGGTGATGATGGGGGCATCGGGCCGTCCACATCCATAAGTGCAGCTAATGGATGTGGACCCTCTATGCCTACAATGGCGAGGTGTGCCACATGCTGTTATTTACCCTTCTTCTTAGACTGGAAATCATCAATAACGTGCGACTCATGACCTTACCCTTCTTGCTCCTCTCATTTGTGAGAGGCTTCATCACCTTGTAGCTACTAGCAGTGGCTTCATGGCCAACATTGCGACTAGGTGGCTGCAAGATGAAGTTCTTTCTTAGAACATCATCTTGAGCTTTCGCAACTTTCATGATGTCAATTAATTCAGCATACTTCATGTAGCCGTCTTGACGATAGTTGCGTGCGGATTGTACCGCATTTGGGTGAAGGGTAGAGAGTCTTCTCACTCTTCTTCTTATCTGTGATTATATTATCACATAATTGATGACTTGTACAAATTCTGCACAAATTCTGGCCTTGCTGGGTCAGTTTTTTTTTTTCGAATTCCTAATTCGTGATGCCAGTCATCTTCATATTCATGCCAAAATTTATAAGATTACTGCTGGTAATTTGTGTAAGATGGTTGCAAAATTCTCATAATGCTATTCGAACTTCCGGTTTGTGATCCCGTATTTTTCTATGCATTTTCATGATTTACTGCTATTTTCAGTGATTAAAAGTAATATAAACAATCACAGATAATCAAAACAGTAAATGCGGTAAATAGATTGCATAGAAATAACAACAACAAAGTTAAACATGCTTCAAAAGTTCAAAATATGCAAAAATTTGGATTCCCGAAGTCCTTTTTTGCTAGGAAAATGACTTTTCGGCGAAAACTGCAAGTTTAAGGGGTTAAAACGCGAAAAACTCAGTTCTGAGAGAATTTGCGCGTAATTTTCATATCTTCCGAGGGGTTTTTTCGCAAAAATCCTTATTCACGAAAAAAAAATCTCGTAATTTTCATAACCTCAAGGTCCCTTTTGCAAAATGCCCTTTACCCATTTTTTTTTTCTTCGCGGCCGGGCCACCCTTTTTCTATTTGGGCCGGATTCTTTCCTTCGGCCCATGGGCCCACCCGGCCGGATCAAAAAGGGGGGAAGGGGGGCTCCCTTTAGGGTTTCTTGCCCCAATCCCGTCTGCGGCGGCTAAGCGCGCCGCGGCGCGCGACTCCGATGGCGGCGGCTCCTGCGTGTCGCATGGCGCGCGTAGCGCATGGCGCGGCGGCGGCGCGGTTTCAGCGCTCAAAAGGCGGTGGCGCGCGCGCTGGCATTGCAGCAGCGGCGGCAGCGCCCGCCAGCACAAGCACGCACAGCGGCGCCGCGCCGGTCTAGCGAGGCGATGGCCGCCATCCGGCGGTCATGCGGCGCTTCTGGCGTCGGCGGGGCGGTGCGCGGCGGCTTACGAGCGCGGTGCAACTCCTCCTCCCGTCCCTTTTTTTCTTGGCGCTACGGGCGGCGTGGTGGGAAAAAGCGGCGCGGCGGCAGCGCCTTTCTTCCTCTTTTTTTCTTTTCTTCTTGTATGCAATGCGGTGGTGGCGGGATGCTGCGGGTGGCATCGTGCGGCGGGTCGGCGGCGTCAGGCGCGCCATGTGGCTTCAGGTGGCAGCGGAGGCGCGCGCGCCTTCAAGGCGCGGCGGCGGCAGCTGCCTGCGGCGCGAGTGGCGTCGCGGCGGCGCGCGCCCGCTTCTTCATGGCGAGCAATTTTTTTAGATTACTATTCATCCATATATGTATGCGATGCAATGCGATGTAATACAGTGCAATCGACATCGGTTCTTTCATGCAACCGCCGATCAGCTTTGCCGGCGACTTCAAGTCAGCTCGCGGTAGGTTAGAACGGATTTGCAATTTCCAATCTACGGTACAATCGACATCCGCTCTTTCATGCAATCTGTCAATCGGCATTGTGCCGGCGACTCCAAGTCGGCTCGCGACAGATTAGAGCAAATTTGCACCGTAGAAAATAATCTAGAAAGCAACAATTGAGAAATTGAAAGCAATATAGAAAAAACGATTCAATCTACGAGTGTCGTTCATCGACGGTTACCTTTTTGATGCGAGGAGAGTCGATCGTGCTGATAACGTGTTGAGGAACCGTCATTGGCGAAGTCGATCCGAGCGATTACCTCGTAGACAAACTCGTAATCGTAAGAACAATGCATGAACACAAGAACAGAATAAGAGATAGAACACAGAGATGTAGAAGACTTCTTTCTTCTCTTTATTCATTCATCCATCGATCAATCATTTACAATGAATAGCACCCCCTATTTATAGACTACGACCCTGCTAGGGTTTGAGATGAGAAACCACAACTCCTCCTCCTACGTCTGCACCGCAGTACTACTACACACTAGAGCCAAAAGCCACTCAATAAAGAAATTAACTGTGACAGCTCACTGGCGGCAAGAGTCCAACCGGGATAACAGAACGGACAAACGGAATTTAATTACACCAAACAGAGAACCGTTGGGGCTTTCACTTGAGTGTTCGACTCGCCCGTTTCATACAAACGGGCCCCGATGACGTCACACCACCTGGAGAGGAGAATTTAGAGAGATTTAGAGTGCTAGTAATTGAGGAGGAAGGCTTTGGCTGTAGTTAAGTGGCCCCGAAAGCCTAAACCGCCGCGTCGTCATCTTAAGGTGGTTAAAGCGGGAAAGGAAGAATCTCTCTGGGCCGCGAGCTTATCATCGGAGCTGATTAAAATAAATTGAAATGTTGATATAAATAAATAATGGTAAAGGTGACGAGCACGTGGGCATCGATTCCGTAGACCTTTCTACGTTTTCGTGGGACGTCTGCATATACCCGCGATAACATTATAAAAATTAAAAACATTCTGTTCCATTACTAGATCATATGTATATATAATAGTATGATACTTCTGGGAGTACGTACTCATATATCTCATATAATATTTAAATCATATGATAATACCTCTTTATTAACTTGAGTATAGTCCAATAATTATTATAAGATACCTCAAAGTGAGTTTTATGAAAAAATTCATTAAAGTCCACCTTTTATAGCAAAATTTGTGTATATACTTCTTTCATATATGAAAAAAGACATATAGCAAAAATAAAGTACTCCAATAAAAAAAATTCAGTCAAGTCACATTAGAGTATCTTATAATTGGTATTTAAGTATACTGAAAATGGTAAAGAAGTATAATATATTCATTTAAGTGGTATATTCGAAGTGAGAGTATGTACTATTGGGGTATGAAACAAGCATATATATATATATATATATATATATATATATATATATATATATATATATATATATATATATATATATATATATATATATAGAAAAGAAGGAGTTTACTCACAAATGAGACGGTGTCATTTTGCCCGTGCGCACTGTTGGCCTCTCCCACCCCTCTTAAATTTCTCATCGAAGCGTACCAACATGTGGGACAAATCTGATAGGGACAAAGCCTCACCCCACTACCCCCCGTGACTCACGATCGTTTCCATATCCCCACTTCTTCTGAAACCACCTAAACCATCGCCGCCCCACCTCTTCACATGCACACACCGAAATGCGTCGCCATCCCACTCATTCCTGTCTCGCGCCGCAACTCACCACCTACCCCTATCCGGCATTCGCTTCATTCCTCATAGATCTTGACCCCCCCCCCTTCGACACTCAGTTCGCGGGTTGTAGTGGCGGTGTGCACGACGATGAGGGGGTCCGATAGCATAGGAGGTGGTGGCGCTGGGAAGTAGCGCCGACGACAAGAGGAGGTAGCAGGGAGGGGAGGCGGAATCAGGGATGCGAGAAGGCACCAGGAGGAAAGGGAGGAGAGGAGAAGGTGGTGCCTTAGAGGAGAAGCGGCGGCGGTGGAGAATGGATGGGAGGCAGCAACGGCGCACAAGGAAGAGACAAAGACAAAGGCGTCCTTCCCTTGTTGTGTTGACATCTCGAGTTCACCGCACCGTATCCTTATCATCCTAATCCTCCCACGCGTCACTGTTGTCTCCTGCTCCACGTCGGCCGAGTAAGCATCGCTGTCTCCTCCTCGCTTACCACCATGACGCCACAACCGCCTCCTCTCCTGGCCTCCCACCTCCTCGTCGCAATGTGCCTAGCGAGGGCTGAACAAACCAATGGCCGTGAGAACTGAGCCGTGGCTTAGGTTCAGGGTGGAAGAAGGTGATCATCGACGCGTAGCCCTCTTCCTTGTCAGCCGACAATGGCTGAAAATGGGTAACACGTCGGGGAGTGAAATCTGCATTAACTTCAACTTCAACTTCCAAAGGTAAACAATTTATAAGCTCAAAATTTTTATTTCCAGGTAGTAGTAGTAGAAGTAGGTGATGTTATAGGTGGAGTTAATATTTCTGTTTATATGTGTGTGAAAAATTAATATTTATTATACGGTTTAAGATCTCGTCTGCTGATATGTATCACTCTATTTTAGGGTTCCGTTGCAACCTACGAGCACCCTACTAGTATCTTACAAACAACCGATTATATTCAAGGTAACTCATTTGCTTTGTAGGTCTAAAAAATCTCACAATAATCCTTAAATCGGGAAAATAACAAATTCCTAGAATTTTCTCATTAACCGAGAAAAAAGAGAAGTTCTACACCACAATTTTCATGTACAGATATTAACCAAGAAGAATTACAATTGTATAACAAATATAGCTATATTTTTGAAAGTCATTAGAGTTATATAACAAATATAATAAGTTACAATATCTAGCTACGCAATTACACAAAAGTTTCCCCTAGTTTGAGGAATTACAAAGTGTAAAAGGTGCTTAAAACATCGTCGTCGCTCTAATTGTTTAGCGCTAAATTGAAATACAAAGTGCAAAAGGTGCTTAAAACATCGTTATCACTCCAATTGTTTAGCTCCACATTTGGGGGAATAATTTGATCGTAATACTGTCTAAGATACTATTCTCTATTCTTAGGATTGTTCTAACTATAGCAAAATTTACAAAGGGACAACACTTTTGTTCGTTGCATATCAGGGAATTATGTATCCATCATAGGACAGGTTTCAAATCCGAAGCCAAAGGCGGACTAGGATTTATCGAATGGGTGTTCAGAGTTAATAAAATATTGTTCAATAAAAAAAGTAAAGGTTCATAATAGCAAATAACAAAGTACAAATTTTTCGTATTAGAGATAACACCACAAAAATTTAGAGAAATTACAAAATAATTAAGAAAAAAATGTTGAATTAGGAATTTAGAATTTGGGACCGAGGAATGGGGATGCACATGTGTTGCTATCAACGTGTGCGGCCTACCTCGCCGGCCCCAGCGGCCCGGCTAGGTCCCACTCGATGCTCGTTTTCTTGGCGCTTGCTACCTTGCTCTAACCTTCTATCCAACGTGCTGCCGCTGAGGTCAAGCCGGAGCCCAGAGCTTGCCCTCATCTTCTCGCTTGGCACCAAATCGCATTGCCTTGTGGACTCGTGCGCTATCGCCGCCTAACGGCCTAAGAATAAGAGGTTATGATTTGGTTTGAGGGGGAGGGGGTCTCCAAATGAGCTGAAAATTATTGGGTTGGTGGATTGAGCCGCACTAATTGAGAGAAATTGGAGAGAGGTGTGGGAGTAAGGGGAGGGGGTCTCCGAATGGGCTGAAAACTATTGGGTTGGTGGGTTGAGCCGCACTAATTGAGACAAATTGGAGAGAGGTGTGGAGTGAGCTGAAATCTATTGGGTCTAAATGTGAAGTATTTGATCTAATTATCAACATATATGCATAATATATCTACTAAATGCAAAGTATTTTTTAAAAAATGGGTGTTCAAGCGAACACCCATAACCCTTATTAGGCCTGCCCCTGTTCGAAGCTTTGCTTAGTTTTCAGAAACACAAGATTTAGGTCATGTTTGCAATGCGGGAATTTCACAAGGATTTCATAGAAATTACACAATAAGCATTTCAATTCCTGTGTGAATCAGCGAAAATTTCGATGTTCCAAATAAAACCTCAGAGAGAGGTAATGTTATAGGGAAAAAAATAAAGGAGGGCCAAAATATATCTTCCATAACCCAATATACAAATGCAAAATTCTACTTCCACCCCTGTGCATGCTTGCCACCCTGACCTCAGGGTTTTTATAATCTCAGGGTTTTTTTTAACTGCCTAGCATTGATCCTTACCAAGGAAGACACCTTCTGATAGTGGGAACATCCTCTGATTAAATTAACCATTGTGCATTTTGGGAACATAGCCAAAGGGAGATCAGCATAGGGGAAGAAGAAACTAAGCTGGCAATGCAAGGATCTGGACCCTCAGCAAGGTCCCTATGTAAACAGTGTTTAAAAAGGGTGCAAACAGTACTCCACAGTGTACCGTAGCAAAATACTGTAGCAATAGTAAAATATGTACTGCAACGCTTTTACTATAGTAAAAACGTTATAGCACTAGATCTAGACCTTCAATTTTCAATCGGACAGTAGAGATTGATCCTAATGACATTCCACTATAGATTCTCTGCATTGATAGCTTCAATGCAAAGGATCCCAATCCGACAATGCAACACATGATCATGCAACAAGCTAAGCTATGCAAGGTTTAGCCTAGAATTATTTGTTAGGGTTTTGCCATCACATGAACCCCACCAACCCAGCAACCAAATCTTTTCAGACCTTACATGCCCATCGCCAGCACAAGATAAAGCATGTTCATCACGAGTATCCATACGATGATTCCTTAAAGAGGTATGACCATCACCATCACCGAATCACATATAAGGGGTAATTTCTTATTTGTCATTAAAAGTTTGCATTATTCTTTATATATCACTCATTGTGGCACTAACATGTGGGCTCAGATCTCACATGTCAGTGACACAATTAGATATTTTGGAAATTTTTGGTAACACATAAGGAATTAACCCTATAAGAAGTATCCAAAACTCCAAGTCCTAAGAAAACGAGATGTTCTGTATATCTGAGTGATCTACATATTCTGCTCTCCACAAGAAGTGGCATGATATTTTTTAAAAAAACACTAAAAATGGATATATTTTGGGGGGGTTTGAAGGAGTTGTACTTCATAATGCAATGGTACTTCATAACTAGGGTCGAATTGAATCGGTGATGTTCTACACCAGAATTATAATGCTCCTACAAGAGTATATAGTTATGAAGTGCAACAATAATGTGTAAAATATCATTTATGCAGGTCAAAAGATATTAATTGCATAACTAACCTAAGATAGATTCACCAATGTTATACAGGAAATTAAAATAAATTACTTTAGACACCAATACGAAAACAAATCCTATAAAAGACCAGCAAACATGTATACCATCACTAAAAAAGTGGACACAGTTGAAATATGAGTATCACATAAACTTTTTTTTGGCTCTCACTATTTATGCACTAGATTGTATCAAAATCAATACCATTACCCCATTACAATAAAATTTTGAACAAAATTACGAGCTAAACATGTAATTACATCAATAGCAGAAAACACTAAACAATGATATACAATCATGGAAGTAAAATCTCATAACCATCTTTTTTAATCCCTCGATTAAATATTTTAGATTATTGCCTAATTTTATATTAAATATTATTTCCATAAATTCAGTATAACAGGGCATGAGATGTCGAATTCAAGGAATTGCCCATGTATTTCTCAATTAAAAATTTGCTTGATTCCAATTAATCCTTTTTATACCGTTGGATCGAGATCCAACATCTCTCCCTCTCCTATCTCCACCATACAAAAAAAAAACTCCAGAAAACCCTAGCCGCTGCCTCCCTTCGTGCTTGCACCGCCGCCTCGCATCCTCTCCACCACTTCTTCTCTTTCCTACCCCACACCGCCTTGCTTCCATTGTCACGACAACACCACCTCGCCATCGCTATTGCTGCCTTCAGTGCCAAGACAAGATAGAGACAACGACACCATGGTGCCTACCCCTTAATCTAAGGGGGGCAAGAGGGAGGGAGCATCTTGCGAAGCAGCCTTGTGGGAGGGGTGCGTGTGGTGGTTGGTGGCAATAGCTCTCGCTGGAGCCAACAAAGGAGTGGAGGCCACACAAATCGAGGAGCACATTAAACGGTGAGAAATTCTATTAAATTCATAATATTTGTGTAAAAACGATAATTGTTGGTAGAATTACGCCATCTATGCTATACTAGTGAATGTGAAGGTCGCATTGCTATTACTATAAAGTAATGGTGGCCAGATGGACCGCCCAGCCCGGCACGACCCGTTTAGGCACGGCCCATCCTGGTCCGCATGTTAAACGGGTCATGTTGTACCGGCCCACGTGCTAAACAAGCAGCCTAGGCATGGCCCATTGGCCATTTGTGATGTGTCGGGTTGGCACGAGCCCATTTGGCCCAGCTAGTCAAGGTCGGCCCATTTAGCCTGTTAAGCTCAAAAAAATCAAAAAAAATAGAAAAAACAGAAAAATGTGTAGAATTCAAAAATAGATGTGAAAATTGTAAAAAAAAATAAGACAAGCATTGAAAATGTAATAAATAGCTTTATTAATATTCAAATGGTTGCCTCGTTAAAACTTTTGCCAAGTAAAACTCAACATGAGAAACCTGAGTAAGGAAAAACGAGTACAGCCTATAGCTCTACATACATCGTTGTTCTATGTGTCATTTTCTAGGTACAGATTTTCGAACACCTCCAACAACTCTGGATTTTTCACAGAGTGCTGTGTTCATGAATCAGCTTGTTCCAATCCTTCACAGTTAGAAGTACCTCCACCGTCTCACTTGTGAGATGTGTTCTTCTCTCCTCTAATATTCTTCCAGAAGAACTGAAAGCAGACTCAGAGAAAACCGTCGAGACAAGAATAGTTTACACATCACGTACAAGTATGGATAGCACGAGATATGCTAACTTATGGTTATGCCATTGTTGGAAAATTTTAAAGTTTTCTGAGTTGAAATCCACAGTATCGCTATCTAGATAGGCGGATAATTCCTCACTCCTTGGGTAAGAGGTTGGTCTTGGACTTTGTTGAGAAGGTACCACTTTAGAAGAAGAAGACCTGAACATGGAGGAAGAGCCTGCACCCCAAATCTTGTCCCATAGATTTTTCTTGTTACTTGAGGTGGGCTCCCTGAAACTTATTTTTGTACCTTTGGAAAACCTCATCTAATCGAGAACGAACATCTGCAAAATAGTTAGAATAGTCTAGCCCTGTAGCATCACTAAGAAGATTAAGAACATTAGCAAATCTGTCATTTTCATAGTTTTTAATTGACTAGCAATCTGTAAAATACTGTGCATAATTATAGGAGATGTTGGATAATAGACAATGGATAAAGCAAGAGTGGCTTCATAAAATTTTTCTAAAACTAAAGTATCTTCTCATTAACGAACCAATGTTACTCAGTCAATAGTACACTACCATCAATGCTCTGATAGTACGTTTGAATAAAAACAGAAAATATACTCTTATATGGTAAATGGCTCTTAAGCATCAAGTAAGTCGAGTTCCATCTTACCGGCATGTCCAAACCAAATTTTCTTGGATGTACACCCATCGGCCTGCAGAAGTTCTTATATGCTGATATAACGTTACAATTATTCAAGTAAGATATTGCATTGCAAAAAAGCTTTAATATACGAATTCAACCTCTTCAAACCATATTTGACTATAAGGTTAATAATATGACAAACGCATCACTGATGAAGCAAGAAAGAATCGGCGTATGTACTCAACACTGGAGTAAGAATATCCATAGCCCTAGAGTTCGAAGCGGCATTGTCTAAAGTAATTAAGAATATTTTGTTTGTAAGACCGAAGTCTTTCACGACTTTGGTAATACAGTCCACAATATTCTCACCCGTATATGCTACATCAATCAATTTAAAACCTATAATTTTTTCTCTATTACCCAGTCATCATTAACATAATGAGCAACTACATTAAGATAATCTTCTCTAACCCGACCACTCCATATATCCGAAGTCAAGGCCACCGAAAATGTGCACGTACTAAATAGTTCATTTAATTTATTACGACGTTCATTGTAGTATTTTACTAGATTCCCAGTTGTTGTCTGTCTAGAAACGATAGAAAATCTAGGATTATGCGCAGTCCTAATGTAAGTTTGGAAAGCAGTAGACTCCCCAAAGCCTAATGGTAAATCCTCAGAAGCAATTAAACAACAGAGAGATTGACGGGCTACCTCAGGATCGTAGTCCCAGCTACGTACTGTACCGTCAGGGTTGTACTACAACTGTGTCTACCTTATCATCAATCTTTGCTTGGCCTTACATCTTGTAGCATGTCTAAGCAAGTATCTCGTTCCACCTAAAGACTTTGTAGACAATTAATTGCGACAAATTTTACAAATAGCATATGGTACCTCATTTCCCTGTGCATCTGACTTGGTTGTCCTATCGAAATTCTCCCAGACTCCCGATGTAGACGTCCTTTACCTCTTTGCTTTGGTGGTCACTGACGAAGATGCTGTCGTGGAGCCTGATGATGGAACTCCGCCTTTCCCTTCTGGTAACAAATACGGTTGGTTTGAGGCAGCTGCAACCTCCATGGATGCAACTTCCTCCAGTGAAAATCCGTAATCACCAAGAGCAAAACTATTGTAATTTTCCATAACGAAAACTGCAAAATCGAAAATTCAAAACTAACACTATTATTACTTTCATCTTAGCATAACAAATAATAACAATAAAATTATGCAAAAAAAGTATTGTACCTCTTTTGCTAACTTGCTGTTGGAAATTGAATTTTCCAAATTTTGACACAATTTTGTGAATTTTGCCAAATTATCTCACAATAAATTTGAATTTGCGCAATGGAATTTGAAAGAGAGAATGAGGAATGGGTGGGTACTTAATGAGGGAGGTATGGTGGCTATTTATAGAAACAATTCATGTTTTTATGATATTTTTAAAACCCCAAACGATAAAAAAAACGCCATAATAGGCATATTCCCCCTGGCCGTGTCGTGCCAGGCACGTTCCACCTTGCCGGCTGGGCCACCTGGCCCTCCCCCTTTCTCCCTCCTAGACCACCACTGCATCCTGTGCGCACGCCCACGCTGCCACTACGCCCGCTCGCGCTCACCTCCGCGCCGGCCGCCGCCCTGCCGCCTCCTCGACTCCTCCCCTGGCTCCTCCCTCTGCACCGACTGCTGCCTCCCCCACCCTCCCTCTTCTCCCTTCGTGCCGCTCCCGCCCACCTCCTCCCCCTAGCTCCTCTCTCAGTCCCTCTTCTCCCTTTGTGTCGACCGTCGGCCCACCGCCTCCCCTACGTAGCCTCCCTCTTCTCCATCCCCGGTGGCTCCTCCCTCTCTCTTCTCTTCTCCAGTTCTCCCTCCTCCCTCCGCGTCGGTCCCACGCCCATGTTGGAGATATGCCCTAGAGGCAATCATTTTGATGATGATATTTCGTTGTATCCATGATTTAATAAATGTTCCTTGAATATTGCCTTTGTGTTGATTAACAAGTATGTGACTTGTTTGTGAAACTCTTTACTTGTATGGTTATTCTAAAGTTGTCCCTAGTCGGAGTTCATGTGAGGACACACGTGAATGATGGATTAGCACATGTATCGGTTGATGACCATGTTTCACAGTCATAGACATGGAGATGTCAAACCAATAATGTGGACACATGTTTAGAACACGGGGTTGGACCGACCAACATGAGACATAGCTTTTATACTTATGGTTCTCTCTACACAATGTGTACGCCTTGTCCTTAGACCTGAGATTGTCGCATGTACTTGAGATGTGAATAGACCTACTTAGGGGCTATCAAACGCTACTCCGTAACTGGGTAGTTATAAAGGTAGCTTTCGGGTTTGTCATGAAGCATGTCATGAGGCATGGTCAACGAGATGGGATTTGCCCTCTCTACCGAGAGATATCTCTCGGCCTCGAGTGATCGGATCCGTAAATGCATGGCCATGCTACTTAAGGTTAAGAGTTAACCTAGTAAGGATTCCTGATCACGTGATCGAGAAAGAGTGGTCACTTGGAGCTCAACCAGAATATGGTGAGGCAAAGGGATTGGCATGTACATAACGCTGTGATGGTTCGTCCGATATGATCTTTACGCGCTTAGGAGTTGGCACGCCTTGCTAGAGGCCGCTACCAACTATTGACCAAGTATGTGTACTTGCGCCATGTCTAAACATACGTGAACCATAGGTCACACACTTATGGTCTAAAGCCTAATTCGGATTGATCCAATTAGATCGGCATTGAGTCCTAATGGGCCTCTATTCGTAGAAGCCCATTATAAGGACGCCTATAAAAGGAGGGCAGGGGCGCATCGTTAGGGTTGAGTTTTTCGTGACATCCCCAAACCCCGCCGCCACCCTCCCACGCCCTAGTCGCCGCGCGATCTAGTAGTCCGGCGTGCGCCGCCTCTCCCGCACGTGTGGATACCTTTGAAGGCGCCGCATCTCGTGGCGCTGGGACGAACCGCAAGAAAGGAGTCAGACGCGGACGCCACGACGAGGACGCAGGAAGTAGTACGACTACTCGCCTCGACGCATCGCATCAACTTGGTACGACTACATCGCCTGACGCACATCAACTTCCGCACTGCGCTGCCTAGTGGTAAGACCGTGATCTATAACTGCAGTGATCTTGGTTTACGGGTAGAATTTTTTAATTTATGCTAGTGTAGCCTACCCGTTGCCCTACAGCCCATACCGGCATCCTCCTCCTCCTCTCCTCCTTACCGGCGCCAGTAGCCTTCTCCTCGCCGCGCCGCCACCACTAGCCACCCTCTTCCTTCCCTCCCAGCTCTGGGCTCCTCGGCTCCCCCTCACCTCAACACAGGCCACACGGGCCGTGTCGAGGTCGTGCCTTGCCTGGCACGGCCCGGCATTATGCGTGCCGGGCTGGGCCGGCCCACCGTGCTGAGGGGGCAGCCTAAGCATATGTATCGTGTCGTGCTGTGCCTGGGCCAGGCCTGCAGTGTCATACCTCGAGCCGGCACGACCATCTAACCATCTCTACTATACAGATAAATTTGAACAAAATAATAGTCAAACATGTAGGAGTGACTAAGAGCTAGTACAACCTTATAACCATATCCTTGAATCCCACTATATAATTGTTTTAGATTGTTGCAGGAAACGCAATAGGGTGTTGAATATTACTCCTACTCCTACTCCTACTGTCCTACATAAGAAGATGCACCACTGGGTTGAATAGGCCGGGTAGTAGTTCTTTAGATCGCTACTGCCGAAAAACGCAATAGGTGTGGTAGCAACTAGTAAATGAGAGAGATGTTTAATGCAACAGATAACAAATAGTATATATTACAGATACAAATGCCGATTCAAGCATAGTGATTATCTGATTGGGGTAGCATGCATCATACCTGTAATCCTGCATTTTATGTATGTGACAACAGGCATGCAGAGATTGCTCTAGCAAAAAATAAAATACGCAAAATCTGGAGCAATACAATGAACTAATGATTTTTGTAGACACAACCAAAAAGAAGGGGAGTGGCACCTACCTGCACAACGCATAATGGGGACCTGCACAACGCATAATGGGGAGGATTGAGCACAAATCATGGGCTTGGGTTAGGAGCAGCAGGTGGATCCATCGATTACATCCTTTGGGAATTGGGCAGCAGGGAAGAAAGAACAAAGAAAAGAGAGAGAGAAACTCCCTCTTTTTTGAACCTGCACTGTCAGGGAGCCATGCCAACGCTAATGCCATCACGAGCGTAGCTGTATGATTTGGCTTGTCAGCTAGCCAGCCCCATGGCCATAGAGTGAGTGAGCGAGCGAGCGAAAGCCTTTTCAGTGTAAATGCCGCCATCAACTTTTCAAGAACACCCAGCACGACAAAAGGCATCCCTTCCTCCTTATATTCCATCCCATCACAAACAGTGTAGCTACTAGCTAGTACAGGGCAGAACAGCAACTGATGGCACTTTCCTTCCCCATTTACTTGCCCTTATAGTGCTGCTAAGACATTCTTAGGACAAAGCACCGCCGCCTAATTGCCTCGTTGCCTTTCATGCCAACCTGACCTGACCCAACCCATCTTATCCCTATCTATCAATCCTCTAACTGTACCCGAGTTGATGGTTATCAGCCTGCATCCATGCACTTTTGGCTGTAGGGAGAGAGCTCTTGCTTTGCAATGCAAGAGCTTTTATGGTAGAAATGCCTACATGGAAGGAGTTTGGAAGAAGAGTTTAGAGAGAAACCATACGTAGAAGAACTACTCAAGAATGCGCGTGTGGGTGAGTACTATACCAAGTAGTGATGGCAAGCGTGAGAAGAAGATGCTACTATAGAAAGTACAAAGGTGATAGAAGTTTGGCTTTAGTTTAGGCGCACGTTAATTTAACCGAACTCAGATGGGGATGCATGCAAGCATTATAATATGGCGCTCCTAATGATAGGTTTAGCCGCGCAGAGCCGGATTATTCTACGCGCACAAGTACAAGCAAGCCAATTAATTAATGGAAGATCAGTAGGCTGCTTCCATTTTGTATACATTTGATTTTACCACAACAGAAAAGCATGACATCCCTAGAAGTCTAGATGGAAGAGGCCTCTCCTGCCAGGACAAGAACAACCAAGAAAGGTACCACTTTTGAGATGATATAATCTAATTGATCCTAAATCACCATCATCATCGGATACCAAGAACATACAGAGAAAGCTTAGATTTCTAGACATCAAGCGGCATCCTTTCTTGGGGTTAATTTCTTAGATGAAAGTCTACAGAAAAAGAAAAGAAATGATCCCTGAAAGCTACATGTTTTCTTTCTCTCTCTCTAGTTTATGCGGACTGCGGCGACGAGGCTCCGTTCTCTGGGTGGCAGACGGTGGCGGAGGGGGCGGCGGTAGAGGCGGCGCCGTTGATGTTGAAGTCGGTGACGGTGGCGGGGGGAGGGGGAGAGGTGTGGGTGGGAGGGGGAGGGGTGGTGGAGGGGTTGAATGGTGGTGGGGCGGCGGCGGTGGAGGGGTTGAGGGGTGCAGCGGCGGCAGGGGCGGTGGCGGTAGTGGCGACTGAGGCAGCGGACGAGGAAGCGCTGCGGCGGGCGCTGTGGCCGCCGAGGTAGTTGTGCTTGTTGTTGTGCATCCAGACCTTGAAGACGCCCTTGCCGACGCCGATGTCGCGGCACCACTCGTCGACGATGGCCTCATCGCGTTTCTGCAGGCGCCACCCGAGACGCTCCGACAGCTCCTGCATCCGCTGCTTCTGCTCGGTGGTGAACTTGGTGCGGAACCGCTTCCTCGGTGTCGCCCCATGTGACGCCGGCGCAGTCGCCGCCGGCACCTGGGCGGGGAGCCTCTGCACCGGTCCCGCAGCCCCCAGCGCGCCGGAGCTCAGAGAGAGCAGCATGTGCGGCGCCGAAGAGAAGTACGCCGGCGACTGCTGCGCCACCGGCGCCGGCAGGTGCGTGGGCCGCGGCGGCGGGGGGGAGACCGACCGCTCGTCGTCGTACTCCGAGCCGTCCGAGTCGGAGTCGGACTCGTCGCCGTCGACCCCCGGGAGCCGGTCCTCCGGCGTCTCCTCGCCGCGGTGCGGCTGTCCATGGAGCACGCTCGCCGGCATGGGCGGCGCCGGCAGCGCCGCCAGGGCAGGCGGCGGCGGGGACCCGTCCGTCAGCCGGCGGTGGAAGTTGCGGTGACAGCCGCAAGCCGCGCACTTGAGCGACGTCGGGTCGGCGGGGTAGGCCGCCGGCGACGGCATGAACTCCCCGCAGCCGTCCACCGCGTGCCCGCCCAGGCTCGCCGCGTGGTTCTTGAGGCACTCCCGGTACATGGACTCGCCGACCCCCGCCGGCGCCACGGCCGCCGGCTTCACCTTCTTGACGGCGCCGTTGGGGAACATGACCGGCTTGTACTTGACGTCCATGGCCTCCATGCGCGCGGTGTCAGTGTCACTCGCCTTGACCGAGATTACCACTAGTGCCTAAGCCTTGGCTTTAGCATGGGACAACGGGTCAAGGGAGGGAGGAAAACAACAGGTAAGGAGGTGAAGCGAGGGCGAGGAGATAAGAATAAAAAGGCCAGCGGGAGAGAGAGTGAGACACAAAGAAAGAAAACTCATTAATCGTGTAATTACTAATTAGCTAGTAAGAAACGAAATTTTCAAAGTTTTCTTGGAGATAGATCATGACGATGCAAAGTCTTGAATCTTTTGCAGATGTTGCTTCGATGACGTCTAGACGCGTGTATGGACCGTTGGATCAAGAATCAACGCTTTTTGTGATTACATTGGGTAATGGGATAATACAGACGACGGCTGTTTTTGTTTGACCCTCGATTTGAGATGGCCGTGGCAAGTGCAGTCTTGTATGGTTGTCACCAACTACAGCAAATCTCAACACCATAACACTACATAAGCCTATATCAAAGACAAAACACAAATTAATCATGTAATTAGTGAGTGAGAAAAGAAGTATCAACGATATCTTGGAGATAGATCATGACCACGGTCTTGAATCTGTTGCAGATGTAGCTTAGAGATACATAAATGTGTAAACCATTCTTGTAGTGTGTCACCAACTATAGCAAATCTTGGTATCATAGCACCACATAACACACAAGAGAGAGAAAGACAATTAATTATGTATTAGTGAGTAAGAAAAGAAGGTATGAACGATATCTTAGAGATAGATCATGACGAGACACAGTTTTGAATCTGTTGCAGATGTATTTTCAACGACGTCTAGATGTACATATGGACCGTCGGATCAAGAGTCAACATTTTTGTGATTGCATAGGGATAAACGCGTCGGTTTTTGTTTGACCCTCTATTTGAACTGTCATTTAAATCATCAGAATTAGGACATATGTAAATCACATATAAAAAGTCGCCACGGTTTTTGTTTGACCCTCGATTTGAACCGTCATGACCACGATTTTTGTTTGACCCTCAATTAGGACATATATAAAAAGTCGGACCAGACCACCGGTTAAATAAAAACAAAACCAACGACCTGACCGGCTCGATTCAGCTCAAAGACCGTCAATGCATTTGTACCGAAAAACCGGCTGAACCAATCGGTTTTTAGTAAATCGACAAACCAGTACCAGTTTCATTGAATTGGGCGGTTTTTGTTTAAGATATAAATATCCTCGTTTTTTTTTTTATTTTTTGTTGTGAATTTAGGGGTAAGATTGAAAAGATGTGAATATGAGTGAGCTACTATTGTACAAAAGTTGTTTCATTGAGAATTAGACTGTAATTTCCACCCATTGCTCTGAATAAATACTGACAAATAATTACAATACAACTATATTGTTGCTATAGCTATACATGCTTAATTCTAATGATAAATCTCTTGTTCTCTAGATTTATAATCTAGATATATAAATTGGTTGCAGTATCTAATAGGATATCTCCATTTTTATATAAAAATAATAAATAATTATAATATTCATATATATAAAAACCAACGATTAAATCGATAAACCGACAGTTAAGCCGTTAAACTAGTGAACCGGCTCCTTGACCTGTTCGATGGACGGTCTGACATTTTGCACTATGCCCTAAATCGGAGCAGCCGAGCTATCATTTACATCATCAGATTGTTAGGACAAAGGACACGTGTAATCCATTCTTATACAGCTGTCACAACTAGAGCAGATGCCAGTACCACAACTCTGCATAACATTACAGATGGCAGCAGTTTTGGGCAAATCTCAATGCCACGGCACAATGTAACACTACAGCGAACAGAAAAACCAATTGACCATGTAACTAATGACTAGAATAGGCCACAACGAAAGGAAGATATAAAAGATTTCTTGGAGATAGATTATGACGACACACGGCCTTGGGCCTGTTGCAGTTGCATCACGTCTAGATGGAGTTCATGCGTGCATACGACTATTGGATAGATCAAGGCACCAACGCTACCATGACTGCGCAATCTATCTCCAGTTATTGGTTTAATTGGTACTGTTATGTGACGAAATGGTAAAATTAGTCTTTCCTCTATTTGAACGAATTAGCAAAAATAGCATCGCGATGGCGGCACGGCAAGTTAGGATCCACGTGGTGGCTTGGCGGCAAGGGACACATGCCGTTTAGCGACGCGTCCGTAGTGTTATTTTTATATTTTTCTTTTTAAAAAAGTTATTTTTGCTATTCCAACGCGAGACAACACCAAATGAGCCAAAAATTCCTCCATACGACCGCATCGGCTAACAGATCGAGGAGCCCCACAACAAACAACGCAGCACGGCGAGTGATGCAACGGGACATAGCACTGGGGTACAGGTGTACACCGGCTGAAGCCACGTTTAGGGGTGCAGTGTTCGGAGACTTTAGGGGTGGATAGGCATGCCCTCTCTAGGGCAAAGAGTCAGGGGTGATGGCATGAAACGAGGTGATGGAGGGTGGTGGTAGTAAATTCGGTCATTACTCATCTGATGGTGTGGTCGTTGGAGGGGGAAGATACGGCCGGAAATGCTTACATATACATGCGTCCCTGGTCCCTATGGCGCGACCTCCACCGTCGGATCAGCGTACTCGCATGCGTTCGTGATGCAATAAAAACTGGATGGAGTAAATGGAATGAATGTAGTTAGCCTGTCTTGGATCCACGATGGTTTGGCTCTGGATGGACTTTGCGGTACAGCTAGCACAGCAATGTGCATGATACGAGTAAATACTATACTAGTAGTGCTAAGCGGAGCATGGCATGGTAGTGTGGTACAAAGATGTTGGGGTTCAAATTAAAAGAACAGTGCAAGTGTTCTCATAGGGAGAGCGATACAGCGTGTTCCACACACTCGGATCCGGATTGCCTGCAGTTTTGGAAGGAGTACTGTGCGCACAATAATATGAGCTGCTCCAGCGACACCGCATGGCACTGTAGCATAGAATCCAGATTGTACTGTGCAGAAAAAATTATACTATATCACTTGATCTCGTTGGATTTCGATCAAACCGTTGATCCTTGTATTTAGGACTTCAAGATCCGAGCCCCACTCACTCACCGGACAAACAGTTGCTGCGCATACAAACAACTCATTCTAGAACGGAGTTAAAAACAAGGAAGCTCGTTCTATGAATGGAAAACACTACGTGTGTGGTGAAGGATTACAACATAATCATTACCAAATAGCTGCATAAACAAGTCACATGTTAACTAACCATTGGACCAGGTGAAGGGAAAAACACGTGGAACCCCCTCTTCCTTCCATGTTTAGCTATTGTTGGACACACTACTGCAGAAAAGGTCATTACAGACGGTTTCGTGAGCCATTTGACTTTATAGGTCAGTAAGGTCTGATACAGACTATCACAGATGATTATTAACACAAAATTATCTGTGATAGTTGATGTATCACAAATAGTTTGTAGATGAAACCGTTTTGATAGATCACAGACGGTTTGTCATAAAGAACCGTCTGTGCTAGTTGTGTCTCTATAAAATCTCCAAGCAGTGGCTATTGGTGCCTTTAAAACCGACTTCATATATATACATAGTTCGTAGTCCCCTGTTAGCTAACTCGAGGCCTGATTTCAGCTAGCTAACTCGCTCCTTGGGCGTTCATCCTAAACGCAGGTGAACCACGACCCACTTCATTGAACCTATATATAGTTTTAACGGCACAAGAAGACACTGCTTAGAGATTTTATAGAGAAGAGATCAGGATAAGAGGAAAGAGTGAGGCAAAAATGGGTGTGTGTTGGTTCCTCATTTAGTATGCCACTCCAGTACTTAATCTGCAGTTACCAAAGAGAGCATTTCAGGTAAGTACTCAATAGCTCCACTGCAATGTTTAGACTTTTTGTAGTACTTTCTGGCGATGCTACATATCGTCGTGTATAAGCTCCATGGATATTAGCTTGTTTGCAAAATGAACTACTTGTTTGCACTAGAAAGAAAATTTTATTGAAGCTTGTAATTTAGGAAGTATGCTATCTTTTTGCATGTACTTGCTGGCATACTAGAGTTTGGATTACCTACTAGGAGAAGAAGCACTCTTCCCCAACCAACATTTATGTACTAATACTACCACACCGAGCAGATTGAATATATCCAATAGCACATCATATAAGCAAAAGTAACACAAATCACACAGAGGTTTAAAGAAGGAGACTACACAAATTGGCAAGGAAGAACAATGCTTACAGGACATCATGATGTAACACAACATATAAGTGAAAGTAACACAAACCACTCATGAATTCAACCTACATTGAATAAACTATTGAGCGGGTAGGAAGAACAATGCTTACATGGCATCATGATGTCAAACAGAAAACTTCAGTCCATATTACACACTTCGAAGGTACCTTGCCGGAGGTGACACGTGCTCGAGAGAGGGGAAGAGGCGGGCTGGGGGGCTCATGCTCGGGGAAGGAGGTGCGCTGGGCTTAGGGAGGAGGTGGTGGGATCGGAGGAGGAGGCGTGCCGTGCTCAGGGGAGGAGGGGCATTGGGTTCAGGGAGGCCGCAGCTCGTGCTCGGGGAGGCGGCGGGCTCGGGGGAGGAAGCACGCCGAGCTCGAGGAGGAGGCAGCGTCGAGTACGGCGACGACGGGCTCGGGGGAGGAGGGAGAGAGTTAGAGAAATGTATTACTTGTTTCAGTGGGGGCGCGGGCAAACCCTAAGGTCCGTATGTAAATAGGATTGGACATCACAGACGATTCTAAAGTAGAACTGTCTGTGATAAATACACATCACATATAGTTTCAATAAATAATCGTCTGTGATAATAAACATTCTCATATACATAAATGTAAATTCAGAACATATGACACATTCACATATTAGTAAAGCATTAGTTTCAGCTCAAAGTCTGATTTACAGTTGTCATATTTAATTAGTCAAGAATATTAACAAAAATAGCGAGAAATTATATCTGAATTGATACAGACATCCTTAGCTATGTTATTCCCTATAGTATTTTTAATTCATCAAGTACCTCAGAACAACATGAGCTTACTAAAAGAGTTGAAGAATAAGATAAGCTTGTGCAAATAAGCTTAACCAACATGTGACTCTTCTCCTAACTGAGTTTCCTTTTGATTCTCATGAGAATTGACTACTACCTAAAGCATTTAATCTCTGTGTAGTTTGGTTAAAGAGGAGGCATGGTTGGCCGAAATGAAGAGAGAAGCAGAAGGAGAAAGCAATATGTTTCAGCGCAACCCTATCAATAAGAGAAGTAGCACTTATTTTTGTTGAAAGAAAATAAAGCATGAAGAAA
The DNA here is from genome assembly GCA_036346255.1 of Ampelocalamus luodianensis. Lineage (NCBI taxonomy): Eukaryota > Viridiplantae > Streptophyta > Magnoliopsida > Poales > Poaceae > Ampelocalamus > Ampelocalamus luodianensis. The sequence goes on from CM070633.1 coordinate 44,784,741, forward strand.
GAAATGCACGAACGAAAGAAGCAAGAAGCAAAGAGACGAGAGGACTTAATTTCGGATTACTGTTCATGAGGAGATGTTCATTCGACTCGGATTACTGTTCTCACATGCACTGTTCATCAAGACTATATATTGAGGGTTAGAACTCCATTGTAACCTCATACCACGATTAAAGATTTCGATTACTTTTTGCATCAACGCTTGATTCTTCCAAGAAATTTGGTGAAGGCCGATGACTTGAAGGGGAATAGGGCGTTTTCTTCTAAAGACCGTTCTGTCTTTCCTTTGGGAATTAAGGGATCGGTAAAACTCCACTTGGTGGTCGAGTGGAGTACACATGAGATTGGACAAATTAAAGAGTTGCAAGTTCATGCATTGGTATCGGGTGAGCAACTACGATTTGTCAAGTCAAGTGTGCAAGTTATCTTCGATCCTACGTCGAGAAGATCGGACACCCCCCGTATCATGAATATTTACTAAAATTATTCTAAAACTGCTATTTTTACGACAATATGCTTTACTTCAAGTAGTTCGACACCTCTACAAAGAACTTGGCGTACTCATGCCGAATCCTACAGCCGTGGCTCCAGAAGACTTTGTAGTCATCCCACCTTATCGACACGCCGCATCCGATGCTCGTGCACCGGTGGTCGTCCTTCGGTAGCGCCAACACCCAGCCCTGCGGCCCGGCCATCTTCTTCCACGTCACCGCCCGGACTGCGTCCGCAGCGAGCCTCTGGCACCGCTTGCACTCCCGGTTGGTTCTCTAGGTCATCTCGCACCTGCTGCCAGTCGGCTCGCCCTCGACCTGGCTGATGTAGTGCTTTCCAATGTCGCGCGCCTCGCCAGCCGTGTAGAGGAGTTAACCGAGCGTGTAGGCCGCGGTCTTGTGGCCGACGATGATCGCCCGTTCGATGCTGTCGAGGCCGCGCTACATGTCCTGGTGCGCGAAGACGAGCGTGAAGTTGACGATGAAGCAGGCCTCCAGGTTGCTCGCGCCGGCCAGGTGGTTGAGACGACGAGGTAGCGCTCGTTATCCAGCCACTTCATCGCCTCCTCCCGCTCTAGCGCCACGCGCCTCCCCACGGCGCACTCCTTGGACGCCTTGTACATGGCCGTGCACGTGGCTCGTAGGCTGCAGAGATCAGCCATGGCTAGTAGAAGAATAATATCCCTACAATCAAGTGAGCATGCACTTCACTCTATGATATGTAACTTTCGATCAAGTTTGTTGATCGAAAGTTACACATAAAAAAGAGTGAAGTTACACATACGGAGAACAAGGTGTCTGCCGGATTATATATCTTCTGCTTTCTTCTGTTGGAGATCAACTTCAATCATTTTAAAAGATCAATCCCGAGGAAATGGTCGGAATCGACTAACCAGATGTTTCTCATTACGGACAATTCTAATAAATAACCGTCTGTGAATTTAGTAATATCACAGACGGTCTTCAATATGAACCGTTTGTGATATTATCTTTTCACAGTCAGTAACACAGATGGTCGTTAAACTAAAACCGTTTGTGATTGTATTTAATACTGATGATTTTGATAAATCGTCTGTTATGAGTCGTTCAATATTAATCTTTTTATAGTAGCGACAAGCGCTACCTCCGACGATCTCCCCAGGCCTTCATGGTTCTGTCTGGTCCTGGTTTTAGATTCAACTGGTGACCGATAGACTAGTAGTGTGTGGTGGCGAGCTGGCAAGGGCACAGCCGTTTGCAGGCTTGGCGGCTGGTCGTGGGCGGCATCGGTGGGGAGTTCGACAGCGAAGGCTAGCTACTACAGAGATGGAGGGGGGCAAGGCAGCGATGGCACATCAAAGGGCAACGAGGGTGGTGCTGGGAGTGGGAACACTGGTGAGTGGCGAGCGAGCGAGGGGGGAAGTGAAGAATAGAGGAGCATTACTGGTGATAGGCGCGAGAGAGAACAAAACGGACACACGCACACACACTCCCGGTCGGGCTCCCCTCCCCCATGTACGCAGGAAACGAAACGAAACGGTTGGTGGCGCCGCGAAAATTGCCCGGCCGGAAGGCCCACCATGTGAGAGCGGCTCCTGTTCAGTTCGCGGCGGGCACATGACATTACACAGCGTCAGGGCGTGAGCTGTTGCTGGCAACTTCTTGTCCCCGAGCTAACCCAACCAAACCAAGCTGTGAAGCGTTCTCGTGCTGTTGCTATTGTTGCGCGGGCGGGGGCACGCGACGACGCAGAGGCCTATGGGTGTGGGGCTGATCCGCGAGGCAGACGAGCAGATGGCGAAGGAGAAGATGGGGTTTGGTTGGGCTATTGGGTTGACGGTTGTTGGTCGCTGCTGGGGACGGTATGCATGGGACCGCCGTGCCGTGCCGTGCCGAGGGACGTGTGGGCGCTGCCGCACATGACGGTCACGATGGGCGTCTGGGCCGGGGTACGTAGGGCCCTGGCCTCTGGAGCGTGTTGGAAAACGGCTCTGCCAGAGTCAAGCTGCGGTTTGTATGGCCCGTCCGATCGCGATTTGACAGTCTAGATTAGGGGCAGGGATGTCATGCGTTCTTGAGATTGTCTTTTTTTTTTATTTTTATCTCGAGTGTTCGTTGGTTGATTGCTGCAAACCAGGACAGAGAAAGTCGATTATTGGAGTCCATTCCTGGCGTCTGGTTAGACTACTACCGCTACAGTGAAGGAATGGCCTGTTGGTAAATAAGCACGGTGGATAAGCAAAGCTGATACTGTTCTTAGCATGCGTACAATGGACTGGGTAGACTACTACCGCTACAGTGAAGGAGTGGCCTGTTGGTAAATAAGCACGGTGGAATAGCAAAGCCGATACGGAAAAAAATTCTATATGATCTGGTCTACAACTTTATTGATGTGGACCAACTTCATCATGTGACACGTGTTCTTTTACGAATCTCAAAGCGCACAACCTCATAAATCACTGATGTGAATTTTCATGAATTGAATATTGAAGGCTACCACGTCACGCTTTGAGATTCGTGAAAGAACACGTGTCATGCAGTGGAGTTGGTCCATATCAATAAAGTTGTGAACCACATCTTATAGAATTTTTTCCATGTTTCTTGGCATGCGTACTCTCTCTCTCTTAGCCTTGCCGACAGTGTACTCCGTCCTGTACGTACACATTGCTCCCTACCTTCGCCGCGCCGTCTCCACTTTCCGGCAACGCGATGCATGCAGATGCGTCCAACCGAGCAAAAACAACGCACAATTACAACCGTCTCCTCGCGTAACTCTCCTATCTATCAGTCCCTAACCAAACTACGTCCGCCGCTGATCCGCCATTTTCCGCTCGATCTGACGAGGAAAACATGTGCACGCCGGCCCACGTACGTTTCTGACCGATCTCGGCTTGACACTCGTGTTATACTAGCTGTCATCCGGTCGCGGGGGCAATTAATGGGGAGTTATCGCCACTGACAGCACGCACGCGCCGGCCTGTGGCCCGTGGAGAAGAATTGGTGCGATCGAGCCGCTGCCTGCCTGCACGCACAATGTGCCTGGGTTAATGTCGCTGTCCTGCGGTGGAGGCGTGGAGCATACGATTAGGAGCACAGAGATCTGATCCAAAGTTAGTGATTTTACCAAATATAGCAGTAATAATCATAAATAAAGTATATTTTCAGAAGCATTTAAATGATAAAATTGACATATAAACATGTAATTTCTTTATATCAAGTAAACATGATAATATGCTCAAAACATAGAACTTGAGAACTACCAAAATCAGCTTATTACTCAAATTTTAAATGTTTGTTTATTGCTATCAGATATCGGACTACTCAAGATGAAATCTTAGCCTACTCACCACTTTTGTCAATATTCTTCGCTAATTAAATATAACAACTATTAATTAGACTTTGAGCTCAAACTAATTTTTTACTATTATGTCAAGAATTATCTCATAAACAGTTATTATACTTTCAGTCAACAGAGGATCATATGTTTAACAGTGTAAAAGGAATCACAATTTCAGCACATTAGCCTTTTGGCAAACAGGATATCACAGTGCAAAGAGATCACATATTTCAGCACTTAAGCCTTTCGGGAAAACATGATATCACAATGCAAAGAGATCACATAGGATCAACAAGATCACAGAACAAAATGATCAAGCTCATTTGGGTCACAACCGAATAACAGAAAGTATCAGAACCAAACTGTTAGAGATAAAACTGACAACAATAAGCAACACAATTGGCTCAAGTCTGATCTAGTTATCAATTCAATTTCATAATATGATAATTCTCCTCATCGAGCATTAAAATGATCCCACAACATTACTAAACTAAGTCTCCCAGTACTAGTCAATAATTACAAAGAGCAAAATCAACTAGCACAACATACTTTAGTAAAGTAATGCAAATCTAAAAAGCAGAAAACTCATGAAGCGTTGATTGATACTAGGCTACCAATAGGCTACCCCTTAGGGTGGAGCATATAAGTCATACTCCGGTGTCTCTTCATGAGCTTCTTAGAGAGTATCCATTTCTCACAGACTATGACTAGCAGTCGGGCTCACATAGGTGTGTTCTTTCAAGAATGCTCTTTAGGATAGCATCATTGGTATTTAAAGCCACAGAACACATTAAGACAAAGTCATCGTACCATACAGATTTGAGAGTACGACATCTTCAGTGGAGTGGGTTATAGAATGTACTCTCCTTCAGTTAACCAAGCAATTTGTTTTTTTCAGGTCCTACTTCACAGGATCTCCGATCACATAGGTTGGGTTGCCACTGTGGTGTAACTCGCATAGATCTCATTCCTATCTCCTTCGATGCATAATCTATCACATTCCGTGATAAACCCTTTGCAAATGGATCTGCTAGATTCTTAGCCGTTGGAATATAATCCACAGCTATTATTCTGGAATTTCTCAATTTTCTGACAAATTTCAATCGTCTTTTTACATGCTTGGAGGACTTCATGTTATCCTTTGCACTGTTCACTTTACGAGAACCGTTTGAATATCACAGTACATCAGGATGGCTGGAATTGGTTTTTCAACCACCGGTAATGTGAGGACCCCAATTTATTTGGCTTGTAATGTTTAACCAACCACCTGGCCCTAGCATCACAAATCAAATAAACCGAGCCTCGAGATATGTATACTTCCTAGAATGCAGTATACACACCTCGCCACAAAATTATGCATCAACTTCATTCCAAACATAGAGTCCAAACATTACAAGATTACTAAGCGTAAGGTAAACAACAAGAGATTATTACGCATCAGACCGACCGCCAAAAGATACACAAATATCGTAAGATAGACAATGAAGCAAAGTGCCATAAGATGGCTATAAACAAAGCCAATCGCGTGCCTTCAACCCACAAGGCATCCGACAGACCGCCAAGCCTAGTCGTCATACACGGCGGCAAAGACAACTCACGTAGTGAGGCCCTTGGGGCTCACCTTCTTCCTCTGCAACAAAAACATTAAGCAAAGCAAATGAGTACAAAAATTGTTTTTGTACTGCAAGATCGACGTGTGAACTAGCAGTCCTATTCATAAGCTACATGCAGGCTTATCTGGTGGAGGCCATATATTTCATTTGCACAAAGCCAAAATTTGTTTGCAATAATGTAATACAGTTTGAAGGCGAATTTGCAATTCATTTTTAATTGAAATAACAAAGAAGGATAATAATAACAAAAGAGTAAAGATAAACAAACTAGAAGTGACTATCCCAATAGTCACCATTAACAATAGCACGAATCCCGCATTCGCACCACCCATCAAGTTTTAATTTAAAAGGTTGTAGTCTAACTCTTGGAAGACCTTGCAAGCGTGTCCATAACCTAGGACGAGGCTATTCGAATAGTTTTAACCCTCCGTGGTGTACCATCAGTACTCACACTTGCATCGCTTTAAGCCAAAGCACACTTCCGAAGGTATGCTGCACACACTAAGTCCTACGAGACTTTTTCCAATATTGTGTATTAACTACGAGCCGCTCGTATGGATAGAAATCCATACGCTACATGGTAAAGCCGAAAGACAACTACCCACTCGTGATAAAGCTTTTGGACAACTACCATGCTCCCAACACCATCCCTCCCGCGACCTCCTGCGACCCTGAGCCAATACACGCCAAAGTACTAGGTCAAGAGAGGTCTCATACCCTCTAGTGCGGTTAGCACGCTAAAATGCTTGGTTTAGTGTAACAAGATGTTCGGTCCTTGTTGACTCTGCACCTTTCCAATCACACCCAACAGATCACACCAAAACTTACCATTGTGCCCAAGTCTAAATCGCTTTTGTTTTTATTTTTAGTTTTGCAATTAGACATAGCACAAGTCGGAACATAAGAACAATAATAATTTTATGTGATCAAGATCATCGACTAAGTCGATGATCGCCAATTCTACCGTAAGCTAAGCATGGCTAAGCAATTGAACTCGATCTACTAAGTGATAAGAGTTCATCCAACGAACTCTAATCACAGCAAGTAACCTAGGCTCGTAGTAGAGATCAATATTTCACCTATAGGATATGCAAATACTGATTTAACTAATCAATTTAACACAAATTAAGCAATGCATACATACAATTGAAACAAAATATTAGACTTTAAAATACCGATAAACATGATCAAACCGCTTGCACTGGCCGCTGCTCAATAGGCTCAACTCAAGCAGAGGATCACTCGATAAAACTGAACCGTCGCAATCTATCGATCGAGCAAAAACCACAAATAAGAACAAATAACACCGACAAAACTCAAAAATTCAATACCATCTAATGAGCACAAAATTCACACAGCAATTAGAGCAAGATTTAACGAAATTTTAGAAATAGAGAACAATTTATTTGGAGTTGTGATGAATTTTCTAGGAATTTTCTAAGTTAAATTCACATAAAAAGCATCAATTAAATATTTAACAAAATTTAAGAACAGAGACATATCTAACACCTATACTGATAATTAGTACGCTAAAAATAAAAATTTACAAAATTGGATTCACTCGATTTGGATCAAAATTGAATTAGTTATGAATTTTCTAAGTTTAAATGAATTATCAGTGCAAACGAAATACAATTCAGAAATCTTTAAAGCATCAGTTACATTTCCTACCGACGCCAATGACTTCTACGGCACATCGACAGGTGGGACCAGCGAGAAACGCCGACCGGTCAACCCGACCACACGCGCCAACAAATGACGCTGGCGTATATGTGAATACGCCTTCTACCACCAATACGAAACCCTAACTTCAAGGTACAGAAAATACGCTTCCTAAAAGAGAGAGCGTATTTTCAAACTTTGCACATACGCCTAATCGGTAACATGGCCCACATGTCAAAGGCTCAAAGGATTTAAACCACGCAGTTTAAAGCTCTAAACAAGATTAGCTCTGAGGGCCCACTAGCCATACACACAATTATAGAACTTAATTAAAAGCTAAAGCTGAGTTCAAACCTTAACCGCCGGCGGCTCGCTGGAGTTCCCGCGTGCGGCCGCGACGGCGAGGTAGGCGAACAGAGAATGGTCGAGGCTCGAGCTCGGATTGCACGACGGTGCACCGCAGCTCCACGAACTTGATGACGATGACGCGAGCCCAATGGTCGCGGAGTCGAGCTCGCGACGGCGGAGGCGGAGAAGAAGCTACGGCTCTCACGAGAAGACGCTACGGACTTCGAGAAGCCGGAAGGTGCGCCACGGATCGCCTCGGCCCGGAGCAATAAGCACAAGATAACGCCAAGAAGAAGGTCCGAGGCGCCGGAATAGATGCGACGGCGAAACCGAGCTCGAGAAGAATCGGTCGCACGCCTCAACGATGCACCAAAGATGAAAACGAGCCCACCATTAGACTCGTGGAGAATTGCGATCACGAGGACCGGTGATAAGGCTAGAGACTCACCAGATCGCAAACGAGCTCACGGAGCCGAGCACCGAGAGGCGAGACGACGACACCACCTCAGCGATATAATCGGCGCCGAGGATCCGAGTTGGGCAAAATGGAGGCGGCGAGAGAGTGGAACACAACGGCGGGTCGCGGGCTCGAGAGCGGCTTTGACGGCGGCGCCGCTCAGGTTCTTCTCCGTCCAAACCAAGAAATGGGCGGAGGAGCGGCGCGAGCGAGCGAAACGAGGAATGGATGGGTGCGGTGGGTTGATGAAGGCCTGGCGATACCTCGGTGAGGGACACGCGTCCACGACGTGGCAGCGACGAGCTGCGTGGCACGCATGCGCGGGCGGTCGCGAGCTCCGGTGAGACGCGGAGAAGACGAGGACGATGCTGACAAGGAGGGCCCACTTGTCGGACGGCGACGGCGCGCGCGGCTTGGGTCCGTGCGGTGCGAATAGATGGTTTGGTTCGAACAGGAATGAGCTGATCATTGGATCTTAGATGAACGGCCGAGATCTCAGTATGCATTCGGACAGGTCGTTTGCATGCGCGAACGTGGACCGTGCGATGCACATCGGACGGTCACGAACGATTGGACTCGGGCGGTGCTGTTAGGCGGTGCGATCAAGCCGAGCGACACGGTCGGACTTGAACTCAAGTTGGGTTTGAGCCCGAGGAACAATAGTTCCAGAGTTGAATTCAAAAGGCTGAGCAGGTTTGGGGAATTTTTAGAGATAGCTCCCGAGCTCCAAAAATTATGAAATTTTTATGGTAGCTACTTTGGACAGAGAACAACCTTGAATAAATTTTTCAGAAATTTTTATGCAAATAATTGTTCCCAAGAAAAATCACAAACTGCTGTCCTAGGGGTTTGACCAGAGTTTAAACTAGTTTGACTTGCTATTTTGAAATAGCAAATAAATTCTAAAAATTGTGAGATTTTTCAGAGAGATAACTAGGATGGTCAAGATGATAGGAAAAATTATTTGCAGAGGATGATCACAAGTTTAAGGTCAAGAATTTTGTTGACAACAACTTCCATTCACAAGAATAAATTCTAGAAAATGGAAATTGTTTAGGAAAAATTCAGAAAACTTCCAAATGTTTTCATGAGGCATCAAAAGTTTTTATTTCTCCTCATAATTTTACATTTGAAATACAAACCCTAACTTAGGGCTGTTACAGGTAAGTCCATCAGGAGTTCACATTGCCATTCTGCTTCAACAGTGGCTGTATGCAATGCCATGAGTTCTGCTTCCAGGTTGACCTTGTTAAAATGGTTTGTTTACAAGACCTCCATGAAACATCAACACCACCTAGAGTGAAAGCATATCCACTCGTAGCCTTAGTCTCATCAGTATCAGATATCCAATTGGAATCACTATACCCTTCGAGTACGCAAGGGTAGCTGGTATAATGAATTTCATAACTCGTCGTACCTCTCAAGTAGAGCATAACTCGCTCGAGTGCATGCTAATGATTATCTCCCAGATTAGAGGTAAACTGGCTTAATTTGCTTACAGCAAATGAGATGTCAGGCCGGGTAGCACTAGCTAAGTACATGAGTGAACCAATAATCTGAGAATATCTCAGCTGATCTTTTCTTAGTCTTTTATTCTTTCGAAGTATTCACTACTACAAAACAGGCAATAGCAGACACCTCATCACAGACGGTTCCAAAGGAGCTGTCTGTGTTGAACTTATACAGACGGTTCCCTTTGGAACCATCTAGGAACCGTCTGTGATATGTCCTCATCACGCATTTTTATTATTACCAACCGCTTAGATACTTCACGCGGTTGGTAAAAAGAACCGCTCGTGATGAGGACATATCACGCACGTTCATATTAAGAACCGTCAGGAAGTATCACGCACGTTCGTAATATGAACCGCTCGTGATGAGGACAACTTATCGCGCACGGTTTGTAAATAAAATCGTCAGGAAGTATCACGACGGTTTTATTTTTAAACCGCTCGTGATAAGCTACTATCACGCACGGCTCTATTAAATAACCGTCAGTGATATTATTATCACGCACGGTTCCCATATAGAGCCGCTCGTGATATCCAACCTCTTCGCCTCCCGCGCGATGTGTCTCTTCACCATCGCACAACCATCTCTTCGCCTCGCACGCCGACGATACATGCGCTCTTCGCCTCACGTGCGCTTACTCCTAATTCTTTATAAGACTAATAATTCACCAAGATTAAACTCCTCCCATCGCTTCGTCTCACGGTTTTGAGTACGCCAATCGCCAAGGTGAGCATGTAGAGCAACAAAGCCAGCACCAAGGCGAGGAGGTCGGTGATCGCCGCTCTTTCTCACGATGTCGCCGTCGACATCGCCGGCCGTGTGGCCGCGAGCTCTCTCACCCATGGAGGACCTATGCACCTACGATTAACGTGACGTACATCTTTATATCTACAATATACGCACATACATACTACTATTTATTCTAACATCTTGAATGTATGTACGATAGTTGCAAGGCCTTGTACAAGGTGTCCAAGGAACGCGCCGGGGGAGGCGCGTGGCGCTGAGCGAGAGGAGGCGATGAAGTGGCAGACAACGAGCGCTACTCGCCGCCGCCAACCACCGCCGCGCCGCAACCGGGGCTTGTTTCATCGCCGGCCTCGGGCTTGTTCGCGCCCCAAGACATGCAACAGCGCATCATGTTCTAACGGCGCCGGCGAGACGCGCGACGTTGGGAAGCACTACATCGCCGCGCGAGAGCGACGAAGCACTACATCGGCCGCGAGGACGTGCGAGCGGCCAAGACCAAGACCAACCGGGAGTGCAGCGGTGCTAGAGGCTCGCCGCGACATGGTCCAGCGGCGCGTGGGGAAGAAGGCCGCCACCGGGCCGGTGTGGCGCTGTCGAGGATGGCCACCGGCACGAGCACCGCTACGGTGTGGAAGGGTGGGACGACTACGCCGCCTTCTCGCGATGACGATCGCAGATTAGGCATGAGTATACCGCTTTTTGCAAAGGTGTTAGACTATTTGCCATAAAATTTTAGTTTTTAGGTTTCTAGAAAGGTGGTGTAGCTGGACTATTTTCCAAATTAAATGAATTTTTAATGCACCAAAATATACGGTCCACAAGGACAGAGCGATTACAATTCCACGTTGACATCAAAATATACGCATTTACATATTACAAGTTCATAACACATGATGTTATGGAATAAATTAATTACAATGGAGTAATTTCTTAATTAAAATATAGTCCTTCATGATGATCGACGCATATAGCTAGCTTCCTCACTGGTTCTTCCTCGAGCCCGATGCCGCCTCCGAAAGGAGGCAACTCGTCAAATTGATTGTATTCTTCCTCGCCCACTATATTCTCAACTCCGACAATCCTTCTTTTCCATGAAGAACTACGTGACGCTTCTTATTTGCCGGTCGGTTACATAGAAGACTTGAACAACTTGGTTAGCCAAGACGAATGGTTCGCTTTGTATCCGACACGATCGAGGTCCACGGTAGTGACGCCGCATTTGTCGACCTTCACATGTGGGAGATGGACCCAACGGCACCGAAATAGGGGATCTTGAAAAGCACGTAGTCGAGCTCCCATATATCCTCTATTTGCCCATAGTACGAGCTCCTCACCATCGGCATCGAATGCATCTATGCGACACCGCTGCTCGGATCGTGCTCTTCCTATCCCGAAATGCCGATAAAATGTGTACCCATTTATGTCGATCCTTGCCATGTGACAATTGTAAATTGTGGCCCTTTGCCAACCATAGCAGCATGTCATCACTTGATGACCTCCTACCATGATTCGCACCTTTACCCATTCGTTGAACCGACGGTTGTGCTCTCGTGATCCAAACCTCCGACCGGTCGGATTCGTTGGCGTACCATGTCTTTGTGCTCGCCGATGTACGGGGACACTTGGGTCATGTGTTGCAAGACCGTGAAATGGGCTTGAGCGCACGATCCAGATAGGGAGTGATTGATTTCCTTCCGATGGTCCCGATACCATCCAAATTTTTCCTCATGACGAGATAGAGGCACACCTATCGGTTCCACTCGAGCCATGTAGTCGACGCAGAACTCAATGACCTCTTCGGTTGCATAACCTTCGATGATGTCGCCCTCGGCCGAGATCGATTCCGCACGTAGGACTTGAGAATTCCCATATACCTCTCGAACGGTACATATGACGAGGAACACAGACCGCATATCTTTATCTCTTTCACAAGATGAACAATGAGATGGACCATGATATCGAAAATGACGGAGGGAAATACATCTCAAGTTGACATAGAGTCGCCACCACCTCGGCTGTAGAGCATCTAGTCCTTCGATCGATGACCTTCTAAGCAATTAAGTTGAAGAAATAACACACCTCAAGATTGCCACTGACCTTGTTCGGCAAGATACCCCTAATTGCAACAGAAGCATTTGTATCATCAAGACATGACAATCATGAGACTTCATACCAATTAATTTCAAATCTTGCATAGAAACAAGTTTCTTAATGTTAGCGGAGTAACCAGACGGATTTTGACACCATGCAAGCTTTGGCACAATTCATTTCTCTCGCCTTGGACATAGTGTAGCAAGTCGGTGGAAGGTATGTTCATCCTTTATCGGTCTCTTTCGTGCTAACTCGGTCCTTATGTTCATATCAACCAAGTCGCGTCGTATGCGTTAACACCATCCTTTGTTTTGCCACTAATGTTCAAGAAGAGACCAATCAAGCTTTCACATACATTCTTCTCCACGCATGACGCCGATGCAGTTGACGAACTTCTAAGTGCTCCCAATAAGGCAAGTCCCAAAAATTGACCGCTTCTTCCGATGTTCTTCCGACGGGTTTTTAATTTACGCCCCTTCCCAAGCACAACATCGATATCCTTAACCATATCATAGACCTCTTTCCTCTAAAAGCCCTTGAGCCGAACTGCCCTCCTTATTTCCGTCGAATTGTTTTTTCATCTTACGGTATGGGTGACTCGGGAAGGAACCTACGGTGACGCATATACACGCTTTGCGCGAGTTGTTCACCCATACACTCTCCGTAGCATCTAAGCAAAGGCGACAGCTTTGGCTCCTTTCGCATCAAGCCCGACAGTTACCAAGGGCAGGAAAATCATTGATAGTGCGTAACAACATGACGCGTAAAGAGAAGTTCTCTCGCTTGTACGCATCCCATACTTGTACCCCTTCGCTCCACAAAGGTCACAAGATCATCCAAGAATGGTGCTAGGTACACATCAATATCGCTCCTGTGTTGCTTCGCCCTTGGATAAGTAGTGACATCAAAATGTACTTCCGCTTCATACACACCAAGGAGGAAGGTTGTACATACATAGGTTCACGCCAAAGTGCTATGTCTCGTACGCTCATGTTACCGAAAGGATTCATTCCATCCGCACTCAACCCTAACCTTATGTTCCTCGGTTCCGCACCGAACTCTTTGAAGGTCCGATCGAAGTTTCTCCACCGCGTAATCAATAGGTGTCTTAGTTTTCCATCTTTCTTACGCTCCTCCGAGTGCCAACGCAGCAATCTTGCCTCCTTTCGGTTCGCAAATAAACGCTTCAAATGTGAGATCACAAGCAGATACCACAACACCTTAGCAGGAGGTCCTTGCTTCACCTTAGCAGTATTCTTACGCTTGTATCGGATGCTTTGCACACGGACATACATGCAAGTCTGCATACTCTTTACGATACAGATACAATCGTTCGGACATGCATGTATTCTTTCTACTTCCATTCCCAATGGACAAAGAACCTTCTTGGCTTGGTAGGTGGTGCTGGGCAACACGTTTCTCCTAAGAATGTCCGCTAGAGACCTAACAACGCCGTGAAACTCTTGTCGGACCAACCATTGCTCGCCTTCAATTTCAGCAGCTTCATACGGTTGACAACCTTGTGTATTCCGCTTGCGCCAGGAACAAAGGTTTCCCGAGTCCTCCATTAAGCGCCGAATTTACAAAACTCTCTCTCATCGTAGTTTCTTCGCATCGCGTAGCATATGATCCAGATTGTCATCGTGATTTACCTATCGCCATCAAAAACACACCACATCCGCATATCGTTGACTTCTCGGTGATGTCATCATTATTAACTTCAGATAATCTGCTCTTCACCGTGGATCGTCCAACATGTATACCCTTTTTGAAACCCTTCAATCAAGTGCCCTACGATCGCGCGGGTTGTTAAAAATCTTCGATTACGCAATCAATGCATGGACAAGACATAAATTCTATCCCTTATTCAAGATATCCCGCTCCGCGGCTCTTTAAAAGCAATCACGCCATTAATGTACTCTTCACTCACACGGTTCGCACTGCACATCCAGCTTCGCTCCATCTACGCTACACATGTAACAATTAGTAGTGTTAAATTATATTAATAAACCGCAAATACGTTACTCCTCCTATTAACCAAATACACTAAAATTGATTAAAGATAAACCTAGAGCAAATATAAAGAGTTAAAGATCGTTACCCTGAGCTCACGACTTAAAATTCCTAATATCACGCGAGATTCCTCACCGTCCTTCTCCTTCGTGCCAATGAACAGGCAAGAGAAGAGCCACAATGAAATGCACCAGCTCCCACATAAGCTTATCCCACTCACAAAACACTCATTCACAACACACAAACCGAGAGCTACCACCAAAGCCAAGCCTCACAAAGCAAGCATGCATGCAAGCCAATGGCCATAAGTTGCTAGGGCAACCCACAACCAAGAACAAGGCAAGCAAAATAAACAAGCCTCCTACAACCAACACAGAGCAAAGCTTCTCAAGCCCTCTATTCCAAAGAAGAGATCGAGGCGCTAGGCAGGGGGCCTCTGTCTGGTCTTTATATTTATAGGTGGCATATCACGACGGTTCTTATTTCCAACCGTCAGGATACGAGTATATCACGAGACGTTCTCACACAAACCGCTCGTGTTGAACTTGTACAGACGGCTCCATGTGGAACCGCTCGTGATATCCTCAATATCACGGACGGTTAATAATAATAACCGCTCGTGATATACTCACATCACGCATTTGTTCTATTAACAAACCGCTCGTGATGTGAGTATATCACGCACGTGTCTACTTATTAACCGCTTGTGATATGTAGGCTATCGCGCACGGTTCCACATGGAGCCGTCGCATAAGTTCAACACGCATTTGCTAGTAATAGGAACCGCTCGTGATGAGGATATTAGCACGTATGGTTCTTCATTCAACCGCTCGTGATAGCGCATTTGAGTATGTATATGCGCAAATAATTAACAAAATGAATTTTGCCCAAGAATAAATAGATGATAAAAAGACCATATCATCACGCATTTATAAAAAGACCATATCATCACGCCATATCATCATAAAAATTAAAGACCATATTTACATCACGCATAATAGATCGCCTTATCGCTTTTACATCACGCATTTATAAAAAGGATGAGCGATCCTATCTTAGTCTTCAAATCTTCGACGCATTCTCGCCGCTTCAGTGGGAGCGGATCGATCGCCTCACCAAACGCCCACCGTGACCTTGCACGCCAATTTCCTCTTGTAGATGTTCTGACTCGTAATCAAGTCCCATATAACCCGAGGCCATCAACCCCGGTCTCCACAGCCTCGCTAGGCTGACCCGCTCTCCCGCAATGTCGAGGTCGCCCTCGACTCTCTGGCTGCATCCTCGGTGCGACCAAAGAGTTCCATAGGACAATCTCCACGACGAGGTTTACTCGCGGATGCCGAGAGCCTCGCACCGGTCTGTTGGAGGAGGAGCTCCAATCGACCGATGATCGCCGTTATGGTCTCCTGAGATCGGAGGGTCTACAACGGATTGCATTGCGAACGGACGCCTTGTTCGCAGCTTGGGCCAAAGTTGCGATCGAGAGGTGCGAGTACACAACCATAATGTAGGCCAAGACACCGGACGAGAGAGGAAGCCATTTGGAATTTGTGGAGAGAGAGGGATGATCAAGGATCGAGGTTCGTGAGAAATCCTCCGATAAGGGTTGTCTATTTATATAAAAGAAGTAGTAAAGTCGAGCAGAGACGAAGAGACACTCGCGCGGAGATGAAGGGAATGAGATCCATAGCACGACGGCTCTATGATGGATCCGTCGTGATAAGATATCACGACGGATATATTAAATAACCGTCATATATTACCATATCACGACGGCTTTATGTAAGCACCGCTCGTGATATCCTCAATATCACGCACGTTCCATTAAAGAACCGTCGATATATCACTATCACGACGGTGCTTTAATGGAACCGCTCGTGATATTCTAGATATCACTGCACGGCTCTATTAAAGCACCGTCGTGATAGTATATCACGCACGGTGCTTCAATAGAGCCGCTCGTGATATCATTTTTATAAAAAGGCGCACCCTAGGTTTTGCTCTTTACTCGCCACTTCGCCTCCCGCGCCTTTAGGCTCTCGCGCTCTCTCGGCTCCTCTAGGGTTCGCCTGCTCACCTCCCCGCCAGAAGACCCGACGCCGCCGCCTTCATCGACGACGCCGCCTCCGCCGACGCGCGGCCTCCTCCCGTGTCGGCCTCCTCCTCTCGCACCGGCCTCCTCCCGCGCCTCCTCCCCGCCCTCCCTCCTCCCACCGCCCCTCCTCCCGCGCCGCCCTCCTCCCCGTGTCGGCCTCCTCCCGCGCCTCCCTCCTCCCGCGCCGGCCTCCTCCCCGCCCGGCCTCCTCCTTGCACCGTGAGTTGTTGTGCGGCATCCTCTCTGTGAGTATTCCTAAAGATAATATGTGAACTGAATCTAGTACTAAAGATATGGCAAATTGATCGATGGGCTTTGTTGACATGCTCGTGATAAACTTTGTCTTATACCGAGATTGAATGTGATAGTTAGTTGATTCTTGAGCTCTATTGTACAAATTACTTGCTATCACAATTTCATATACGTTAATTTGTTACTTTCGATTGAATGCTAGTTATCACGCACGGTTGAATGCCATCACAATTTGATATACCGTTAGTTCATTCTTGAGCTCTATTGTATTGACGAACCGTCTGTGATGTGACTTTGATAGTCTTTGATAATGTGAACTCAAATTGATCGATGGGCTTTGTTCTGTTCGCTCTGTGATGAACTTTTCTCTTATAATCGAGATTGAATGTGATAGTTAAGATCATTTTCGTAATGCTTGAGATCATTTGACGCTTAAGCAAAGTATTGTTTAGAGCTCATAGTTTGAATTTATACTATCATATTCATTTAATGAAGAGTATAGATAATAGGATTGAGATGGCAAAGACTTGTTCTTTTGCAACTCTCCTTCGAGAGCACAAACTACCATCAATCCTTCTTTATATATTATACGCTTGTGCATCATTTTCGTTGTTGAGTAAATCGCTTGAATCGGTCGCTAGAGCTTACGATATTGCTTCGCGCATATATAGATAGCAAGTAAGCGACATGGCGTCCGCACCATCTTCGCCGCCATCGACGCCGCGAACGCGCCTCGATCTCCGAGGAAAGTGGTACGACGCGAGATGGCGAGAGGAACATCGAGAATTCCTCCAGCCTAATGACCGCCACGAGGTCAATGCCAATGGGATCCTCGTGAGTCCCCAAAGCAAATGCGAGATTCCGACCTTGTGCGGGATACTTGAAGGGAACGGGTCCCCATCACCACACCGAGCCGACACCGTGGTCGGATGTTCTGAGAAGCCACCGTGGGACGGTTTTAAAATCGCTCACTTTCCCACCGCAGACTGGCGCGCGGGAACGACAGCGCTGCTCTCGATCGGAAGGCGTGGAGGACCTTCAAGAGCGTGCTTGTCACAAAGCACGTGAACACGGTCGAACGCCTTCACGGCGATAAATTCTTGTCGCGAGATATATGGGACGCCTTTGTGCAAATGAAGACGACGCCCAATTTCTTGAGGAAAGTGCGACGCACAAGGCTCTCTAGACACTTAACACTCACCCCACAAACTCGGCACCGCTGGTACGCGGTAAAACCGCGCAATGGGCGCGGAGGACACGAACGAAACAAGGCCATTTGTCGAGATCACGCATCAGCGCTCTCTCCCGGTTAAGAGCGAGGGCATCGCCACGCCTTCGCGAAATCTCTTTCACAAACCCGCAGACCGGGATGTGGCCAACCGTGGTAAATGTCTTCGAACTACCTAGTTGTTAATAAGTCTATAACTTCATAATGTATATAATAACATGATGACCTCTTGCAGCAAGAATTGAGTTCCGCATGTTCAAGGCTCCTTCCAAGCGCATGGAGAAGGATATACTATCTACGGCCCGGGAAATAAGGAGCACCCTGTCGCACGCGAGGCAAAGGGGTTAACGATCTTGGAGGGATGGATTCCTGCATCGACTCATCGCACGATAGGAGCAGAAGAGATCCAAGGCCGAGTACGACACGTTGTGTTGGAACATGTGCTTACTTCAAAATTTGAAGGAAGAGAACGGGTGCTTATCGCAAAATTTGAAGAAAAGATAGCAAGATTGCAGGACCAAGTGAATCAACTACTACTCCTCAACAACCGCCGCAGTCGCCCCGTTGTTTTGGTAGGCGCCCTCCTCAACATCGGAGTAGCGCCGCCCACGCAAAATTGTGAACATGATGATGTCCAATTACCTATCGACGACATCAAGGTAATGTACATCTCTCGAATGCTCCAAAGATAGATCTATAGGACGCCTTAGCTAATTGCGTATCGTTTTGGAGGAGCCGACACACCGCACACTCCAAGTGAGGATGGTTGGGATGTCTATTGAGGTCAAGGGGGGTGGTGTATCCATGCAATGAAGGGATTGTGCAAAGACGGTGCCTGTGTGGCGCAGGTTACGCCAGGTCCAGTGGACATGGTACATGATAATTTTAGGGCCGCCCTACTGAGATTCGCCTCAACGACGAAATCATAACACTAGGGATGCCTGCATGCTTTTATTCAAGGCCAAAGAAGGACATCGCTCGACCTGCAGCAGTCGCCTCAACCTTTGATGACTCCACCCCAAC
The DNA here is from genome assembly GCA_036346255.1 of Ampelocalamus luodianensis. Lineage (NCBI taxonomy): Eukaryota > Viridiplantae > Streptophyta > Magnoliopsida > Poales > Poaceae > Ampelocalamus > Ampelocalamus luodianensis. Next base: position 44,803,588 of record CM070633.1, read on the forward strand.
CATCTCCACACGACCATACCTCTCCAATTCAACTTTTGAAGGACATCGCCCCGACCTCGCAGCGCCACCTCAACTTTTGATGACTCTACCCCAACCATCTCGACACGACCATGTCTCTCCAACAGACCTCCATGATCGCACCTCAACCTTCGCCGAAGCCCGCCTCATCGGTTCCCGTGGAGAAGACACCGAACGAACAAAAAAGCGTGCCGCCGATCGCTTCCGAGTCGTCGACAAGAGGAAGACGCGAGCGGCAAGTCGCTCAGACAAATCGAAATCGAAGAACATTAAGGCGCTCCACCTCCTAACCCTAAGAAATACTCTTTCGAAGTCCGCTGGCGACGAGCATGATAGCCCTCGCCGGATTAGGTTGTCGAGTTTGCATAGCCGGTACTTGCGTAAGACCAAAGAGAAAGGGTGCGCTGATGGAATCACCATCGATACACGAGGACTATTTCTCCACGAGCCGCCCCTTCATAGTGGGCTTCACGACTTATTCGACCTATTCAACCTCAAAGCCCTCGATGCCTCACTTCTACGATGTCGACAATCGTAAGTGTGTACAATCAAGTTCTACATTCACGCACATTCACGTAATATAACAACTCATTGCTTATGTATAGATACATGATTAAAACCGCCAACGATTGAAAGAACCGGTGGGTTTCTCGACCCACACGTGGTCTCTGAGCAAACCATCTTGGCGACGATCCTACGCCGAGAAATACATAACGGCAGGATTGCTTGCTCAAAACTACGGGGACTACATAATGGTGCCCTACAACCGAAGTAAGTGCTTCACTACTTGCTATACAAATTTCATTTGTACTTTATACGCAGATGAACTTAGGTTTAATGACTTTAGCGACATACATGAGTAGGCACCATCGATCCTTTTAGTCATTATACCAAAGAGGAATCAGGTACTATACCTTGATTCCCTAATGAAAAAAGGCCACGACTTCACCCTTGTGCAAGAAGTACCCGACAGGTGTGCTCATTTCCTCCATACATAACTCTATTGTAGTCTTCCTTCGTTTGAAATGGTCGAGGTTAACTTTTTGGAATCATGTAGGTCGTTCATCTCCTATATTGCCGAGGGAGGGCTATACAAGGGAATGAACACCACACTTAATCACAGGATGCGATTTCCGGTACGTGCTACAACACAATAATCCTATATCATACTTCGTAATAATGCGTCTCGAACTGACTATACCTATATATGTAATTCTATTTTTTCAGTGCCGCTAGCAAAAAGCAGAAGAATGTGCATTCTACGTTTGCCATCATATGCAGATTCTCATGAGTGCTAGGTTGCCGGATCCCGAGGTTGGTCAATCTCGCAATAATTGCTAATTATAAATTTAAATATATATGTGTAACACTTTACTCTTGTTTGTAGGTTTTGAATATAGATTTAGATTCACTGCTCGTAAAGAGATCTCGGATGTTCGAGTGAGGCTCGCACCTTCATCATGACGGATATCATTGCGCCCAACTGAGAGTTTCACTACTGAACGACCTCGAAACAATTAATATATATTTGATATAGTTTTAATTCACTTTGAATAGTTGTAATTCAATGGTACACTAGCGACAATATTTGATATATGTTGGTTTGTAATTGACAATGATCACTTTGGGTTGTCAATGATTGATTTATCTGTGATGTATCTATTTTCTCGCCGCTTATTTTCAGAGGGCATGGCTAGCAATTCCGAGGCTAGCCGAAAATTTTAAAAAATAGTTAGGTGAAGTAACTATCACGCATTTGTTTAACAATCAAACCGCTCAGGAATATGCATATCCTGCATCGCTCTATTTAATAACCGTCGTGATATACACATATCTCGCACGGTTCGTAAATAGAACCGCTCGATATCCTTTATCACTGACGGTTCTATTTACGAACCGCTCGATATATGTGCATATCACGCACGGTTAAATAATTAGAACCGCTCGATATGTGCATATCACGCACGGTTTGTAAATAGAACCGCTCGTGATAATTAGATAGCATGACGGTTCTTTAATAGAGCCGTCGTGATAATTAGATAGCATGACGGTTATATAATTAGAACCGTCTGTGTTGTGACTTATCACAGACGGATTTTTAACCGTCTGTGATAACCGCCTGTTTATCACAGACGTACAAAAACACAAACGGTTCGGAACCGTCTGTGATGACTGTTCCGAACCGTCTGTGATGAGGCTGTGTGTAGTAGTGATTAGACTAGGATCATAAGGTGTTGGAGAAGGCTTGCTATCCATATAGCCAAAATAGCTCAAGAACTTTTCCTCATAATGGGATTGTAGAAGTGTAATCCCGTCCTCACCTTTGATCAACTTGATGTTTAGAATTACATCAGTTTCTCTTAGATCTTTCATGTCAAAACTTTGAGACAGAAAAGACTTAACCTCGATAATCACGTTAAGACTTATTCCAAAAATATGTATGTCATCAACATACAAACACGGTATAATTCCTTCACCCCCACCATAGCGGCACTACACACATCTATCGGCTTCGTTTACTGTAAAGCCTGCAGATGTTAAAGTTCTATCGAACTTCTCATGCTATTGCTTAGGTGCTTGCTTGAGACCATATAGAGATTTCAATAACTTACAAACTTTTCTCTCTTGACTGGTTACAACAAAACCATCAGGTTGTTCCATATAGATTTCCTCATCTAACTCTCCATTGAGGAAAGCTGTCTTAACATCCATTTGGTGGATAATAAGACTATGTGAGGCAACCAAGGATAGTAGCACCCGTATAGTGGTCAATCTAGCAATGGGTGAGTAAGTATCAAAAAAATCTTCTCATTCTTTTTTAGTATAGCCTTTGGCCACAAGCCTTGCCTTGTACTTTTCAATAGTACCATCATGTCTAAGCTTTTTCTTGAACACCCACTTACATCTAACTGGCTTGCAGCTATATGGATGATCAGTGATTTCCCAAGTTCCATTAGCGAGAATAGAATCCATTTCACTACGGACCACATCCTTCTAATACTCTGCATCAGGAGATACATATGCCTCTAAAATGGATTTAGGAACATCATCCATAAGGTACACAGTGAAATCATCTACAAATGATTTTTTAATCCTTTGTTTTTTGCTCCTTCTAGGAACAATACTATCATCATTCTCAAGGATTTGTTCATGTGTGTGTTCGGAATGCTCGATGGGAATTATGGATTCAAGAGTTAAATCATTTGTTTAACTAGTAGAGTTATGCATATCCTTCATGGGGTATATATTCTAAAAAAAAGTGTAGCATCTCGAGACTCCATTATTGTATCGATATGCATGTCAGATACCTTAGATTTAACTATTAGAAACCTATAGGTAGTATTGCAATGAGCATATATTAGAAAGACACAATCCATAGTTTTCAGTCCAAGTTTGCGCTTTTTAGTTATCGATATGTTGACTTTTGCCAGAGACCCCCAAGTTCGCAAGTAGGATAGTGATGGTTTTTCCCTTTCCATCCTTCATACAAAGTATTCTCACTATTCTTAGTGGAAACTCTGTTTAGGACATGAGTCGAGGTCAGTACAGCCTCCCCCCACCATGCCTTAAATAAACCTACAGTGTCTAACATGGCATTAACCAAGTCACTCAACATGCGGTTCTTTCTTTCAGCAACCCCATTGGACTGAGATGAATAGGGAGGTGTCCTCTCATGGATAATTCCGTGCTCTACACAGAATTGGGAGAACTCATTTGAGAAATACTCTCCACCATGATCTAACCAAAGTCTTTTGATTTTTCTTTCTAGTTGATTCTCAACTTCAGTCTTATAAGTTTTAAAGTAGTCTAGAGTCTCATATTTTGTTTTTAATAGATACACATAACAATATCTAGAAGCATCATCAATTAGAGTCATGAAATATCTTTTTCCCTCCTTTTGTCAACATACCATTCATTTCACAGAGATCTAAATGTATGAGTTCTAAAGGTGCCAAATTTCTTTCCTCCACAACTTTATGAGGTTTGCGAGGTTGCTTTGCTTAAACACAAGTTTGACATTTAGAACCTTTGACTATAGAGAGTTTTGGAATTAAATTTAGACTGGATAGTCAAGACATACAACCAAAATTTATGTGACAAACATGAGTGCCAAACGTTGGCCTCATCCCCATTATTTGAATCACAAATATGGTTTACAACCTTATTACAAAAATGTGAATGGGAAAAGCAGAACAAGCTTCCGTCATAGCATTTTCTAATAAAGCGTTCAAATTTAGAAATGACTACTTTATTTGACTCAAAAACCAACTTATACCCACCTCTACACAGAAGGGAGCCGCTGACGAGATTCTTATTTATTGAGGGGATATACTGCACGTTCTTCAACTACACGATCTTTTCCAAAGTAAACTTCAGAGCTACCGTGCCAACACCAAGAGCAGAGGCATACGAACCAATTTCCATCAACACGAAGGAAGCCCGAGCGACTTGATAAGAAGAAAACAAGGACACATCAGCACATACGTGAACATTAGCCCCTGTGTCAATCCACCAGTCGGTGGAATAACAGACCGAAAAAACAGTAGGTAAATTACCATACCCTGATGTTCCTACTCCGGTATCACCAATAGTCACATTCACAGACTTAGTCTAGCTATGCTCATTCTTTCTTCCTTTATGGTCAGGACATTTGTTGGCCCAGTGGTTGTCCTTACTGCAAACATAGCAGACATCTTTTCCCTTGTTTGGCTCTTATTCTTCTTAAAGTTAGTGGTTTGTACGATCTTAGCCTTTCCCTTGAACTTTCTGTTACCATGGTGCTCTATGACATTGGCGTTGGAATGTCCTTTAGTCACCCTAGGATACACATTCTTCGCCCGAGCTTTCTCTTCAACATCAAGGGACCCAATTAGATCCTCAACGGAAATATTTTGTCTCTTGTGTTTCAGAGATGTGGCAAAATTCCTCCATGAAGATGGTAGTTTGGCAATGATGCCACCACAAACAAACATATCGGGTAATGTGCTTTTGAGGTGGTCGAGTTCCCTCGCAATGAATTGTATTTCATGAGCCTTCTCAACTATAGAACGGTTCTCAACCATCTTGTAGTCATGATATTGCTCAATGGTATACAACTCACTGCCAACATCCAAGGCAGCGAACTTATGTTCGAGTGCCTCCCACAACACCTTTGCGTTTGTCATGTGCATACACACATCGCACAGACGATCGGAAAGAACGCTAAGAACACATCCTACAAAAATTATGGTGGCTGTTTTAAACTCCTTTTCCTGTTCGGGAGAGAGTGAGTTCTCTCTCAGGTCTCCCGGAGGCAACCCAAAATACGTTCAAAGCTATGAGCCACAAAGTGACTCTTGTCTGCCATCTTTTGAAGTTCACTCCACCAAACTTCTCTGGTTTCATTGCCTCGGCAAAACCAGCCATTTTCATCACAGAGTGTCTATCAAATTCATCATCAGATTTTTAGATTGTTAGATTATTTAGCACTTTATTGATTACATAATTCCACAAGTAAATCATGACTACAAAAATAACATGATAATTAAACATGTCTAGAAGATGAATTATGACGATAAACAATATGAACAACAGAATGTATATGAACAACATAATGTATATGACGATAAGCAATATGAATAGGTCGTATATGAACAACAGAAGTAAATGCGGAGTACTAGATGTTACCAATGCGAAGCGAAAAGTGTCGCAGAGACGAAGGAGAGGACGTCACCGATGGTGAAGATGCCAATGTAGACGATGCAAGGAACGGTGAGCATTCGCGAAGTCGCTTGCCAAAAACCTGATTCACCCTCTCCCGTACAGGATCGCAAGGACGATAGTTCCAGAGACCTGCTCTCCCCACTATCAGGGCATGCCGGGCACAGGGACGAAGTAGCACTCAATAGCATAGCACTCTCGAGAACAGTTCTCTCGCACAGAAGTGTTTCGCAATTCGAGAGAAGATAGACAGAGTATTCCAATTAAAAGGACCGCAGAAGGAAACAGCCAGAAAATCACGCTTATTAATCGCAATTAATTCACCGCGAAATCAGAGCATTTCTTTCCATCCTAACGGGATTGCACGGTAAAACAAAGTTGCAAAAGAAAGCTACGTCTTGACCCACGGCCGAACCCGGAACGGCCACACTGAATGTGCCCGTGAAGCCAGGCCTAGCGAGGCGAGCGAGCGCGCGCGCATGTAATCCTACTTTCTCCACCTTTCTCTTGCTTTACTCAGGCTAGACATGCTCCACCTTATAAGGTGGTGTCTCTCCACATTGGCTAATAATATGGGACTAAAGTATCATATATGCCACCATGCATGAGCGGGCCTTTGAGATTTTCTAGGAATTATTGATGAATGAGTGGGCTAAAGCCCAACTAATTCCAACAATTTGCTTGCCCGGCGATCAAGCTATTCTAATTTCTTGCTCGAGCATGTACTGGTGGATCTGAATCACATCAGGTTTTTTGAGTTGATGATCTCTCTCTGTGTTTTTTCTGCTAGATGAAGGTGTTTATTTGCTTTGAAATATTCGGTTGATCACTCGAGTAACAATTGTTAGTTGTTGATCCATCAGATTTTTGTTAAGCTTTGGGCCTTTTTGGCATGACAGCTGCTTTTCTGAAAAGCAGCTTCCGATTGAGCTGAAAGACTGAAGGGCTGAGCTAATAACGTTTGGTATTTGATAGTCTGACTTTTATGTTACTTGGCTGGAGCTTCTAAGTTGAAAAATGTTTTAAATACCTTTGAGGCAAATGACGGCAATTAACGACAATTAACTACAAGTAACGATAATTGACGACAACTAACACTAACTAACAATAATTAATGACAATTGACAACAGTTAACAGCAATTAACGATAATTAACCGCAATTAACGGCGCCGCGCACGGGAGTTGGGGCAGCATGGAGAGAGGGGAGGATAAATGATGAGTGGTTTAGAGATTTTGGAATTTATATATGATGACATTAGCAAGTTTGCTGCAGCCGTGGGAAACTGTCTCAGACCGATTTTCATTTCTAGTTTCTCCACGTTGAAGATGGCTTTCGGCTTTTCTAAAAGCGGTCGTAAAAAGCCGTCAGCTCCTAGCAAAAAGTTAAAGCTAAAGCGTCCCAAACAAGTCTTTGTATCACATCTCCACTGTTCTCAACCAAACGCAACAATGTTTTCGAAGACCATTTCTCGGTACAACCGAACAGATTAGGTAATCATCCATGACACCACCAAATTCCCTGTGATCTGATTCCCATTACACGCAATTCTTGAAGCAAACACTAGCATAGTACTAGATGATTGGAGATCGTAGAATGAGTGGATGTATCTATATCTCGCATGAGTTCACCTCCCGTTGGAACTGAGGTTATGAGGTATACCGATTACTGCATGCTAAACAATATGTTAATGTTATGTTTGGATTGCTAGATTTTTTTCGATTCCTGCAGAAATTAAACCGTTTCTTGTGAAATCCCCGCTGTATTTCTGTAAAATTCTTGTGTTTCAAACGGCCCTAGATGGCAAAGTGCCGGGAAAATGTTTTTTTTTAATCTTGTAATGCAGTAATTCGTTGTTCGTGCTAATTAATCGCGGCATTTTGCGGTGCGCACATCTGCAGGAGCGTTTGATTTTGTTTGGTGGTCGAAATGGTCGGTCGGTTTCAACCCAGGTACCACACGGGACTCCTTGCGTCCAGACAGGTTGGCGAGTCGATCATATGGATGTTACAGTGTGCGCACACTGCAGCACTGTCAGATTGTTTAGTGAGCATGCCGGCCGGACTATTCCCCAGCCATACTGATGTTTCCTTGCAACCTGGCGGGAGAGAACATGCGACTGTCATCGAAAGCACAGTAATCAAAGAACTGTGCTTTATTAGAGAGAGATATATTATACCGAGGCTTTAGGCCCGTGCATCAATTATTGTGGCGAGGCAAACTTAACTAGTATTGTATGCAGTGTAAGCTGTATGCTATGCTGCTCTTTTGTCTTTGACTGCTGCCGTGGTCGTCGTAATCTCGGGCTGACAACATTTATGTCCGGGCCAAGACTGACCCGGCCCATCAAACGGACTGATTGTTCGGCCATGGTCTTGGGTGTTCTTCCTAGCTTGGACCGGTGCACGGGCTTCCACCTAGGCCTCAGCTTTTTATTTCTTACGGAAGATGTCAACCATGTATGGAGAGGACATACATCGTTTTCGCTCTCGAGATTTTGGCCACCGTTCCGTGGGGTATTTGTAAATATGGTTTTCATGTGATATTTGTAAATACGGTAGTCTGAACAAGTCTCACGCCATCACACGTATCCAACGATCGGTTCTAGCCTGCAGAGGGTTTGTTCAGACGGTGCGTGCGTGGACGCGCCAAAATCTGTGCATCCCTCGCCCGGTTGCTTCTTCGCCCGACATGTGTCTCGTCCGCACTTTCACCGTCTAGACAGCATGGTGTCCGCACAGCCACGGCTCAGACACGGCACGTCCACACGGCCACCACGCGAACGCGGCCTCCTCCGCACAGCCACCGCCCGGACACGGCCTCCTCCGCACGGCTACCATCCGGACTAGCGATGTGTCACCCACCCACACATAGACCTCGCTCGAACCTCACCCACGCGCACCAGATTCCCTGCTCAGATTTCCCATCACCATCCATCATTTCCCCATCGCCATCCATCGTTTACCCTTTATTCCCCGTCTCATCCATGTCTATCTGCATGCATGCATGCAAGCGTCGCGCGGGGGGGATCCGATGCCTCTCGCAGTGGCTATCAATTCTCGCAGACGGTTAAGCATTGTTTACAGCCGTCATTAGCAGTCATATTAGCAGGTTATTTTTTTCTCATGCGTAATTTGTTTTAATTGTGTAGTTAGTAAATTAGTCGTAGTGAAATTTTCATGGTTAATTAGTTGTACTTATTTAAGCATACTTAATTTAGTCGTTTTTTAATTTTCATAATTAAATTTTTACGTGAGTTTATTAGTCGTAGTTAAATTAATCTTACATAATTAATTAGATGTAATTATTCAGGCATAGTAAATTAGTTACCAATTAATTAGTCATAAATAGTTAGTGTTAATTAATTAATTAATTAATTAATCGTAAACAATTAGTTGGAATTAAGTATTAATTAATTAGGGGTCATTAATTAGCCATAATTAATTTATTCGTAGTTCATCAGATGTAATTAATTAGTCGTAATTAATCTAATGGCCTTAGTAAGCCGTAATTAATTTTTTTGTTATTAATCTATGGTAATAAATTAGTCATAATTATTTTAGTGATATTTAATTCATCATAATTAATTTAGTCGTGAATAATGTAGTTGTCATTATGTAATACACATTCATTTGTGGTAATTAATTAGTCCTAATTAATTTAATCACAACTAATTTAGTCATAATTAAGTTAGTCGTAGTTAATTAATGTACATTAATTTGTTGTTTGTATTTAGTCATAATTTTTAATTTATAGTAATTTATCATCATTATCAATGTTTTCACTAATAATCTGTCTCTTCCATCTCTTGCAAGCCGTGTCTCTATCGGAGCTTCTGGAACCCTTGTACGATGAGAATCACTGGTATAAGTCGTGGATCGCTAGGGACATGGATGTTCCTCCACCCCTAGTGCTTTGATCTGGGAGGGATTACTGGCAGCTGGACGCTCACTACGACCCAATTCTTCGGGACACTGGCTTGTTGCCCTTTACGAGGCTTCTTTCCGTCGGACGCCACTTCACGCTGGACGGCGGTCTGATGTCGGCACTTGTCGACAGGTGAAGGCCCGAGACGCACACCTTCCACTTTTCGGTGGGGTGCGATGACGGTCACTCTCCAGGACGTCTCTTTTTTTAATAGTCCCCCGATCCGGGGTGAGCCACTTGTTCCAGGTCGTCCATTGCCAGACTGGAAATCCAGGATAGGACATCAGTTTGGCATACATGTCCCAGACAGTGCCCGTAACGTCCCTTGGACTTGGCTGAGGCATTTCAGTCAATGCCTGGATGATGCACCTGACGAGGTTGTTAGGACGCACCTCGTCGCTTACCTTCTTCATCTCTTTGGTTCGCCCTGTTTCCCACCACACAGACGATTGGGTATACCCTAGCTTCATCTGCATCGCCGAGTCTTTGGCTGACGTGGAGGCTGGGGCGATGCCTCAATACAACTGGGGATCAGTCATCCTTTGCGCCACATACAGGGGGTGTGTGACGCTTCGCAGCCCGACACTGGTGTGAAACCAAGCCTTGTTGTCTGCTACGTGCTCCTGCAGCTGTGGAGTTGAGAGCACTTCTCTATTGGACGACCATCCTTCAAGAAAGTAGTGCACTCGTACCATGAGTTACACGACCCGATAGACGGGCCTATTATAGGCTTCCGGTGGACTGCTGCCCAGCTACGCTGGGCCAAGGATAGATGGGCGAGGTGCTACTCGTTGTTCCACAACGAGTTCAAGTCATTGCACGAGAATGACAACATATGGGCTACATGGAGAAAGAATTGAACAGTCTTTGGATGACATAACATCTCACCCAGAGTTCAACCATATATCATGAGGCAAAGGGAGAATAAATGAGAAGGTCATTTAGTTTGATTAAATACAGACTAGTCGTATAGAGATACGAGCTGGTCGACTGATCGAACATGATCACTAAGTAGTCGAAACCTGATCGTAAGGAGTTACAAACTGGTCATTACTAAATATGAACAGGTCGTATAGAGATACGAGATGGTCATAAGTGATAAGAACTTACTCGTACATCATATTGCATTAAGGTTCGTCCGATATAATTTATGTGTATTCGGGAATCGTTATATCCTGCTAGGAACCGCTAACGACTCATAGTCGGAAAAAGGGTTTTCGAGTCACAACCGATTACGTGTGAACCTAACGGGTCACACACTTAACGGGTTGGAACAAACGTGTGAACCCATGCTACGCTTTCACTCACCTTGACCAGCTCCCATACGCCCTTCCCTCCCCTATTTGTGTAGGTAATCCCCTCAATGTCAAGTTTCTTCATCATTGGCTCCGTGTCGAACTCCCTCCGAATGCAGCTCCGAAGCTCGTGAATATTCATCGCATCGAGCCCCTCCGCCCAAACCACCTTGTACTGGCATCTCGACAGGTCCAACCCTTCGGGTCCGGCCCGTACGAGACCGTCGTCATAAAACACTACTAAGTTTTGCATGTTTGAAATTACCTAAAGCCACAACAATTCGATCTACAGTACACGATATAACAAACATGGTATGTAGTTACCATAAATTTAATATGACTGAACTAATTAATACTATTTAATTACAAGTAATTTATTCGTCAGTAATTACCCATGGTACAAACAATCACGACAAATTGCATGCAAGTAATTGACAAAATATGAGTAATAAAATACAAATAATTAATTAATTAGCAACGAATTGATTACTTGTCAAAAAATACTTACAAGTAATTCATTAGCAGTGTAATTACCACTAATAAACTACGACTCAAAAAACACGATTTATTAAGTACAATAGATTCATTACCACTAAATTAATTATGACTATTTAATTTCCACTAAATTAAGTATGCCTAACTAATTGTCACTAAACTAATTACGATTAATTAATTACTACTAGTTAATTATGACTAATTAATTTCCACTAAACTAATTACGACTGATTAATTACCACAAAACTAATTACGACTAATTAATTGTGAGTATTTAATTTTCACTAATTTTTAACCACTCACTAAGTCATACCTAAATAATAAAGCCTAATTAATTACCACTAATTATAAGTACTAATTAATTACTGATACATTAGTTACGACTAAATTATTAATTGTAATAAACTATGACTAAATTATTAACATCTATTTAATTATAACTACAAGCTACATTAATTAGAATTAGCTGAGTAAGACTAATTAGCTACGACTACGGTAATAACGACAAATGTAGTGGACAAAAAATTACCTGCCCTTCGGAGGAACCATCCAAAACTGCTACGGTCTTATCAACTGCTCCGAACTTTATTCTCCAAAAAAAAAATTATTTTGTTATCTGCGTTCTCAGCGACGAGCGTGAGAACAAGAACGAAAACGTAATTGAGATGACCGAGAGCGAGAGTCCGGTATTTATAGCCGCAGGAAGGCGCTGCGCTGGTGGCGGGAAATCCGGAGGCATTGTCGGGCCGCGGCACTTCGGGCGACACTTGTGCGGAGGGGTTTGTCTGGGCGGGGGCATGTGGAGGTGGCTTGTCCATGCGGGGGCCGCGCGGACGCGGTTCTTCGGGCGACACGCGTGCGGTCCGGGCGGTGGGCGTGCGGACACAATACGTGTCGGCACACCGTGTGTCCAGGCTATGGGTGTGCGGCCGAGCTGCTATTTTTCCAATACGTCGCGAGATGTGCTACTTACATCAAAAACACCCGCAACAGTGCCATTTAGGCCAACAACTCTTCTCTCTCTAGAGAAAAGGAAATGGACAAATACATCAATCTTGATCAGAAGAGAAAAGGAATGTTTTTTTTTTCTACGGAGAAATAATGTAGTTTTGACGGAGGATTCAAGGAACTCTGGAGGAACTAAGCCGCAAAATTCTCATGAAATTATTGCGTTCCAAAGGGTGCCTAAAAAATAGAAAGATTAATTAGAAATGCCAGGTACATGAAAGGAATTTGCGACACATGCGAAATTTCGGTTTGTCGCAGATTTAATTTGATAGTCAATTAAGGTGGTTCAGGAGCTCTCTTTGGATTCGATAAACCATCTGATCAGTGGGGAGAAGAACGTACGAGAGCACGAGTGTACGATGGAATTAAACTTAGCATGAGCATATGCATGGGTGTCGTTGGAATTGGAATTCGGTTGATCTTGTCCTGGCTAGCTGGTCCATGTGCCTTTGTAGTTCTTGCTAGCAAGACAGTGACAGAACATCCTAACGATCGAACACATGCATCAGTGAGCTAGCTAGCTATACGATTGAGACAGAGACCTATCATCTAGAACCGGCACATTCGTACACCAGATATCCGTGCTAATTGATCGGCGTGTTGCGGTTTATACGAATCATAGATTCATATAAGCCAGGATCGATATAAGTACAGATTAATTCGCAGGCCTGTCAGTGACTACTGACTCGATGCTATACGTTGTACGTTTCTAATATGTACTGCACTTCTATATTATGTCTTCCGTCGATTTAGTCACTGATAATGAGTGTGATTATCAGTGTCCTATGATGACTTTATGGAAATTCCCCAAGCAGGAGGGAATAAATCCACTGTTGGTACACGAGAATAGAATGTAATAATAAGACGTAGATACTGGGCCTGGATCTCTGCATTACGGTAGTAAGTAACGAATATTTACTAGCAAATGTTATAGCTGATGATCTACACCGTTGTTTTTTTTATCGGACGATGGATACTGATTGAGAGTAATTTGTCTATTAGGACATGGATTCAATGAATATATACTCTCTTGTTACAACATGAACTTGTTTTTCCCATTGCCTAAGTCACGGGATCTCCGATCAAAAAGGTATGGGTTCTTGTTGAGTTGTAACTCCAATGGGCCTCATTCCCATGTCCATAGACGCATGGAAATCGCTTCCGTGCTAGCCCTTTGTGAAAAGTGCGATTTTCTCGGTCGTGTATAATTCACGCGAATCACTCGGAGTTCCTCAATTTTACGGCGATTTAAGCCTACGCTTCACATATGCGGAGGACTTCATGTTATCCTTAGTACTTGTAACCTTAATCAATCTTGTTTGATTATCACGAAGTACATTAGATTCTTTGGTATTAGTTTCGCAACCGCGGCAAGTCAACATAAGCTCTCTAAGCCATTCGGTCTCAACGATGGCGTGTCTAGTGCTACAAGTTCGCTTCCATAGTTGACCTCGTCAAAATAGTACATTTACACGACTCCATGAAGCTCTCACCGCTGGTGTAAAGACATAACCACTTGTAGCTTTGATCTCATCCTGCATCGAGATCCAATTTGAATCACTATATCCTTCTGTCTACGAAGGATGCATAGTGAATTCGTATGAGGTTGTGCCTCTCAAATAGCGCAACACTCTCTCAAGTGCCTCCCAGTGATCATCTCACGGGTTAGAAGTAAACCAGACTTAATTTGCTCACAAGAAATGATATGTCAGTCTTGTGGCACAGATAGATACATAAGTGATCCAATAATTTGTGAAAATCTTAATTGATCTTTTCTAACCCTTGATTCTTTGAAGCTTAATGCTTGCATCATAGGGTGTTGGAGAAATTTACAATTCTCATAGCCAAACGGCTTAAGATTTTCTCAAAGCATAATGGGATTGACTCAAAGTGATCCCATCCTCGTTCTTGATTAATTTAATATTGAAATAACATCCGCCTCTCTAAGTCTTTCATATCAAAGCATCGAGATAAAAAGATTTGACCTCGTCAATTCAGCAGTGTGTTTGTTCCAAATATAAGTATGTCATCTACATATAGGCACAAGATCACTCCTTGACCCCCACCATAACGATAGTATACACATTTATCACTTCATTCACAACAAAGCCAAGAGATGTTAAAGTTTTATCAAATTTCTCGTGCCATTGTTTAGGTGCTTGCTTTAGACCATATAAGGATTTCAATAATCTACATACCTTATTTTCTGTCTGAAAATCACAAAACCATCAAAGGTTGAACCATATAGATTTCTTCCTCCAACTCTCCATTAAGAAAAGTGTCTTTACATCCATTTGATGGACATGTAGACCATAAGAAGATGCTAACGCAAGGAGCACTCGATGGTGGTTAGTCAGCGACAGGAGAATAGGTATCAAAGAAATCTTCTCCCTCTTCTGGGTGTAACCCTTGGCCACAAGTCTTGCCTTGTACTTCTCAATAGTACCATCGGGCCTTAGTTTCTTTTAAAGATCCACTTACATCCTCTGAGTTTGCACGGATAGGGCGATCGGTGATCTCCCAAGTCCCATTAGCCATGATAGAGTCCATCTCGCTATCGCTTCTTTTCCAATACTCGGCATCGAAGATGCATAAGCCTCTGAAAGGGTCGTTGGCACATCATCCACGAGGTATACAATAAAGTCATCACCAAAGGTTTTCTCAACCCTTTGTCTCTTGCTCCTCTGAAGAGCTTACGTGACTAGATTGTTATCCTCCTCGAGGATATCACATATTGGTTCGGAGATGGTGGGAAGTTGAAGTTTGATTATTCTCACTTTCAATATTTTCAATTTGAACATTCTCGGTTTGTAAAGTCTTGTCTGCTTGTTCTCATAGGAAAATAATCCTCAAAGAATGAAGCATCTCTAGACTCCATTATTGTGTTAGCAATAATCTCAGAATTTCGATTTAACTACTAAAAATCTATAGGCCGTGCTATTATGAGCATATCCTAGAAAAATACAATCGATTGTTTTAGGTCCAAGCTTTCTCTTTTCTGCAATGGTATATTGACCTTGGCCAAACACCCCAAGTTCAGAAAAATTGACATTGGGTTTTCTCCTCTTCCATCCTCATATGGAGTAATATCACTCTTTTAGTGATTACTCTGCGAAGGTTACCTTCTAATGCGTCTCTGTAGATCTTTGCATTGACACCTTCATTATAGAGGATCCATTTTTGGTAAAGTCACTAAATCAAAACCAAATAAGATATTCAAGACAGGATAGTAGCTAGCTACAACTTCTAATAATAGAAAGCCGGCAATGAGCTGATGAGATGGGCCGGAATGATGGTGCGCATGTGGGAGGTGATCTTAATCAAGCCAATTCCCGACACTCACTCATGCAGAGGCCGACCTGAGTATACACATACAATATTCAGAATTGCTGTACATCTGTCGAATGATAATTTTTTGTGAAAATCATTTGAATTTTTCACCTTGCGATTTGCTCGGAGATTCATGCTCTAGCCAGCAAGATCATCTTCTCAGGTGGCAGCAGCTGCTACGACACGTTAGGGCGAGGTTCGTCAGATTAGGGATCGGGTTCACCGGGTTAGAGCTAAGTGTTCACCGGGCACGGATTGAGAGGGAGGTGGGGAAGTGGAGGATCGGCGGCGAGTGTCGGCGGCGGTGGGGCAATGAGGAGACGTTGGCGCCACCGGCCACGGGTCGATGGAGTGCGGTGGGCGGCAGAGGCGACGGGGGCGACGAAAACCGACGAGCAATAAGAGGCGGTGGGAGGTGGTGGAAGAACAAGGTGGGAGAGCTAGAGGCCAACAGGGGAGGAGGAGCGGGCATCGACAACATGAGGGGAGGAGGATGTGGTATAGTGGAGGCGAGGGCAAGGGGCTCGCCGGAGGGCAGTGGCGGTGTCGGCGAGGCGACGGGGTGGCAGTGCATCGGGGGCGACGACGTTCGTGAGGCTGGGAGGCGCTAGGGTTCACCGGTTTAAAGGGCTAGGGGCAGTTAGTTGGCTGGATGGTTGGGTGGGTATCCAACGGCCCCAAAATTCGCATGAACTTTTATCTGAAAATCAAACGTTGGTATCATATCTCTGTCTGTTCACTACGAGACTATGGGACTCCTTTGTCAGCTACTCAGTACTCACACAAAGAGGATTGACACGTTGGTACACATAGCATTCCTCTCATTGTCTATGTTAGCTCACTTGCGAGTGTTCCCGGGCTGGGCGTACGTCCACGTGACGTCGCACATGCACGCGCGCCAAACTGGCAACGCTCCAAAGCTAACTTACGCGCCAGCACCGCCTGTACGGGCCCTAGCCTAATTAGCGGCGATTTAGCGGTGTAGTAGAAAATGTGGGATCAGAGCGGCCGAATCTGTGCCCGGAACCGAGCGTCAAATATCGTCAGTGCCACAGCAGCCGGCATGCATGCATTGCATATTGAGTGATTTGTGAATTGTGGTCTTTTATAGCTAGCTTCGCGTGTGAATTTTTGCACGGAGCTCGCACATTACATGTGTACTAGTACCATGCATGTAATGGTCGAGGATGTGAATCCCGGCATAATGTAGCATTGCTAAGCTATATGCCTAACAATAGGAGCGTCAAGGAGCTGAGCTCAAGCAAACTTTTTTGTTGCAAGTTTGCAGCTCTACTATAGGAAACAATACGGTTACTGCAGATTTACAAAAGGATCAAAGTAGTAATTTCACCCGGTAAGACATGGCCTAGAGATTAGCGAAGGGAGAGGGAACCTTAAACCAGATCGAATCTTTCATCCAATATACTAAGAAAAAGGTTAGATGGGATGAACATGAGCATGCAGCTAGCTAGCACACTTTTGACGCATGTTGGCATGTTGCCCATGTACTTCCCTCGCTGTATAACAGCTGCCACTATAAGGCAAAATTGGCTATAGGACATGCAACTTTTATGCCCTTAGTTGCTGGACATCTAAAAATCGTGACTTTGTCGAAAGACATTAAAATTGTGTGTATCTTGGCTGTAGGACACTAAGACTATTAAACTAATATTTCCAAGCGGAAGAGGGGAGAGAAAGCTCAAAATGTCCATTTTTCTCTTCCGGTCTCCTTCCTTCTTTCATATTCTTTCTTCTCTTCCCTTCTTTCCCTCCCCTCACCGCCACCTCCTGCTTCCTCGGGCCGCCCCTGCACCGCCTCACCGTCGCCTCTTGCCTCCAATCGCACCACCGCCGTCGCCTCTGCCCAGCGCCGCCTCCCCATCCTCGTTGTCGCCGTCACCGCCGCCTCCGTGCCCTTCTTCTTCGCCGGTGTCGTGCGAAGCTTCGTCGTCGACGCCATCCTCTCCTTCGACACCACCTTCCGCGACATCCTTGCCATCGCACTGTTGCCGTTGCTCTGTCCAGGCCGCTGCGCTGTCATCTTCGAGTTCCACTGCCACCACCATTGGAGCCGAGGGAAGGAGCTCGCCGCTCCATCGTATTTTCATCGGCTCCGAGTGCGTCACGCCAGGGTGTAGCCGTCATTTTCCTTGAATCAATCATATTTCCTGAATCATCAGATCCAAGGAGGTTCGAGCGAGGAGATTGAGTCCATCTTCCCCAATTCTGGCTGAGGTCCTTCGTCGTCGAAATCTGCCATCTCCGGTGAGTTTTTCGCCTCTCCATCGACCTTGCCGTGTTCGCCGTGCTGCATTCCAACCTGTGCTTCGCTTGCCTTTGCTGGAGCACCGTTGTAGCATCAATTTCACCGGAGCCGATCCACCGTCGGCGGCTTCCTCTTCGCCGCCAGCCATTACCATCGATCTCTATCGTCGCTACCGCATCATCGCTCTTGCCATCGTCTCTCTTCAATCTGCGTTGCTCCACTCTCTCTTCCTGGCAAGGGGTAGCCGCCATCACCAAGCAGAACCCCCAAATCCGAGAACACGCCATGAGCGCATTACTTCTGTCGATTTCCGCCGAATTTTGCCGCCAACCATGAGGGGATCGCCACAGAAGGGACGTGAGGAAGAAGAGGATAAGGGCATGAAGGTTATTTTGATCTATTTCTCTCTCCAAAAGAACTAATAATATTATTTTAATAACCTCAGTGTCCTACAACCAGGAGACACACAAATTTAGTGTCTTTTGGCAAAGGTATGATTTTTTGATGTCGAGCCGCTAATAATGCAAAACTTGATTATCCTGTAGACAATTTTGCCCTACTTTAATACCTATAGCTTTTCAGGGTAAAAAAAAAAGAAGATGATTAACAGCGGCCACTTCTTGGAATCCCCAGCTTAGCCTATAAATATGTCCGCATCCTCCATCTCACTCTTCATCGATCTCAGACTCCAGCTACCTCTGCTTCACTTGACACCACACCAATAGTGTCTTCTCTTTGGGAACCTAATTAGCTTGCCAAATGGCCCTTTCTGCTGGAAGGCTGCTTCTCCTCCTCGCCATTGCTCTCCTTGTCATCTCCATCGCCGAGCACAAGGTGAGATCTCGCTAGTGATCTAGCCGGTGAACATGCATGGCGAGCGGCCAAATTGTTCTGTCTGCTTGAGCAGCTTACATATGGATGGTTCTTGCGTTTTATTCAGGTGTCGGCCAGGGGAGCTGACGATGAGCATGACGATAATGTGCACCAAGTGAGCAAGGTCTGTTCCCTCAGCGATCAGTTACATATTTCAGACTTCAGAGATTTCGCCTATCTGTCGCTAATTTTGTACTTGTCTTTACATTATTTTTTCCGTTTTACAGGGAGGTCAGGGCAGTCTCAAGAGCTATCGTAAGTCAACCTTCCTGTCCACCACCCCTTTTCCTGTTCCACGTTTGCTTTCCTTCTTCCTGTGCGACATACATCTTCAATCATCTGGTCATCTCGACATTTTGGTCCATTTGATGCCATAGATATTTTAATTTACTCAAGTGTTTAGAAAAGTGCTTTTCTAGAAAATGTTTAGGTTAGTTGGAGTGAGCCACTCAGAGTTAAGTAGAGCACATGGTGGACCAGCTCGCAATACAGGCGATCTACCATGTACAGATCCCCCAGAACCAAAGTACAGTGCGCATGCATGCATAGCACGGACCAGTAGAATCAATCCACACAATGGCACCCGTTGAAAACAGTAGATCGACTGCTTCAGAATCCAGATCACATTCAAACCAGCCAGATCTAGACAGAAGCCAACCAATTCCAGCCGAGAAGGACAACATACTTAATTTGCGTAATACCATACGATAAATGTGTTAATTTGTGGCAATTAAATTCGTGTGGTGTTTCAATTCACAGAGTGCTCGCCGCAGTGCGCGCGCCGGTGCAGCAACACGCAGTACAAGAAGCCGTGCCTCTTCTTCTGCAACAAGTGCTGCAACGTTTGCCTCTGCGTGCCGTCGGGCCTCTACGGCAACAAGGGCGAGTGTCCCTGCTACAACAACTGGAAGACCAAGCGCGGAGGCCCCAAGTGCCCTTGAGGTTGAAAAGTGCCCGGGATCCGGCAGAATCACCTACCTAAATTAAGATGTTGCCTCGCCACACACTCACACTGTCGTACTCACGAGTTCAGTCGTAGTACATTGTTTTGCCTTCGCCACTGATGCCATTGCTAGCTTAATTACCCCAGCCAGAGCCTATGATTATTATATGTAAAAGGGCGATCCGGTTGTTGGCAACGCCATTGTAAACTCTGCCTTGTTGTATGTGGATCTGTGTCCGCCTGATCTGCAATTCCAGAGGGCGCACGCAGTTGTATCATGAAATTCCACTCGATTCAATCAGTCGAGAAAAAGGAAAATTCTCAGTGAAGTAGTAAAATTTGGGAACACGTAATGGAATCTTATCCAGGGAGACTCCGACCTGTTTTAGAAAACAAAAATCCGGAGAGATTCTAGTGGAGAATGGCGGCCCGTTCGGCCCCCCATCCTAGCTCGAGATCGCCGGCTCAGTAAAACACCAGCCGACCCAAGCTTGGGCCAACCCAAAATCTGGCACACCGCACACCAACGTGACCGCGGGCCGCGTTAGTTTAAGTTTCGAGGGGCTCCGCACTCGAGATGCTGCCGTGCGGCCCGCGCGCGAGAGAAAAAATACGGCCGGGCCAAGCGCGCCAGGGCCGACGCGATCACGATTTCCACCTAAACGACGTCGGCCTTTCCGCGCCAGAGCCCTTCCACCTGCCAGCCTCGTGTTTCGGCGTCGTCCACGCGGTTTCAACCGCCTCGGCGTCGCGGCGGGAGGCTGGCACGCAGATTCGGCTCCCGGCGCCCTGGATAGGGAGACGAGGCCCGCGTCAGCGACTCAGCACGGCCCGGGCCATTCATGTCTCGGTAGGCCGAGGCGGGCGGGCGGATTGGCCGTCGAGTCTGCCCGCTCGACATGATCCACCCGTAATAGTTGCAGTACCGAGGTGACGACGTCCTTGCGAATTGCGAATTGCGATCCATCTCATCCTCATCTTACGCTTCTTCAGAGAACGATCGATTGTTTGAGGAACACATTCTGGATTAGCTTTCGTGGAATCTTCGCAAACAAACAGACATCGCCGGGTCGATTTGGTTGGGATCACGACCGCCTTTTGGTGAATACGCCGGGCGTGGACGTGGAACGATATTTCGAGACCGTACGTTGGTGCGTTAGGAACTACTAATAGCTAGCTCTGTTCCAAATTCGTCGATCGTTCGAGTTGATGGTTGACGAGTTTACGCTCTTGACTTTGCCAGACATGTGTTGGTGGTGGTGCCATCCAAACAATCTCTCGGACGCGAGTCGACCCGAATCAGTACCGGCTCCACTGTCCACACGGTCCTCTGCATTCAACTCCCCCATGCTCACGCCGAGCTGTGCACTCATGCTCCGTGACTGAACCCACTCGCCCACCACGTGACCTCATAAGTGCTGCTACTTCGATCCCACGGTCTCTGCCCTGGGACCCACGCCGTCCAGGGATTGTTTGGTTCATGTCAAACTTTACCGTAACTAACCTTAATCAAGTGTGGTTTGTCACACTTTTTGTGGTAACAAAATTTAACGTCACAAGTGTGACAAACTTAGATAAAAAATAAGTCTATTATACGGGATCACGTGGCTAAGAAAGTTTGGCAAACTATAATTATGGCAATGAACCAAATACCTACCTAAGAAAGTATAGCATACCTAAGATTTGGCATGACAACGTTAGACTTTAATTCGTGGGTTGGCCGATTGGATGCGCATCGGCTAACATTACTATGTAATGTCACCGCGTGTCATTCGATCCATTCTGGACGTTCTTTCCAAAATCAAAGGCCGTTGGATGTCCGACCATAGCATGAGAATCAAAGGTTGTTTGGTTGTTTAGACCACGTAACCCCACCATCGCAAGGGGAAAAAATTCCCCAATCCTCCCTAGCGCCAAAGCAACGAGTGCTTCCCCCTGCCTTTCACTGTTGGCGCCAACCCCTGGACGTCCCTTCCCCTACCTTTCTCTATTGGCGCCAAAGCAACCTGACTGCAAAAAGAAGTGCTCTTCTAGACGTCCCTTCCCCCTGCCTTTCTCTGTTGGCGCCAAAGCAACCTGAAGTGCTTTGATGGATCTAATGGAAGATGACAGCACAAAGAATTGTGAATCAATCCAACATGATTCACCGGTAAGCAATACAGTAGTTTCAATCTTGTTCTTGTATGATCAATGCAACAATCTCCCCTAATGTGAAAAAATAAATTTGGTCAGGCTAACAGCAGTGGATTGTTACCTGTTTACTGTAGAGACGACCCTATACCTAGTTGGGTACCCCAGATTGGCATGACATTTAGTAGTGTAACTGAGGCTCAGAAATTTTGGAACTACTATGGGGATCAAATTGGTTTCGATGTTAGGAAGAGATTTCAGAACACTAGTAAACTCGATGGCAAGGTTACATATGTTGGATTGGTCTGTGTGAATGAAGGTTTTCGAACAAAGGATCAAAGAGACCACTTGATCAAGAATCCTAGAGCCGAGACCAGAACTGGATGCAAAGGTCGCATGGGAATTACCTTGAATCGAGTGTTGAAAAAAATATGAGATACATGATGTGGTTCTTAAACATAATCATAGACTTCAAATCCCAGAAACTCATCACTTAATGCCATCGCAACAGAGCATATCAGAAGTGCAAGCATTTGAAATCGAAATGGCAGATAGTACTGAAATTCAGCCTAGAATTGCTCATGAATTGGCTAGTCGGCACGTTGGAGGAGTTGCTAACCTTGGCTATACTTGTTGTGACCACAAGAACTATTTGCGCACTAAACGCCAAAAGGAGATGTATGGTGAAGCTGGAAGCTTGTTAAATTACTTCTAGAAAAAGATTGTGGAGAATTCGTCATTCCAATATATCTTGCAGCTAGATAGCGATGTCTTGCAGCTAGACAGCGAAGAACAAATAACAAATATTTTTGGGGCTGATACTAAAATGATTATTGATTGTGCTCACTTTGGTGATGTTGTCATATTTGACACTACTTTTGGAACTAATCAAGAATGCCGACTATTTGGTGTGTTTGCTGGATTAAACCACTCCAGAGAAACTGTGATTTTTGGGGCTGCTCTTATGTACAATGAGACATTTGACTCTTTTAGATGGCTCTTTGATACATTTTTGTCAACTCATGCCCACAAAAAATCTAGAACTATCTACACTGATCGAGATGTTGCAATGGGAAAGGCAATTGCAGAGGTGTTACCAGATGCATGGCATGGGTTGTGCACTTGGCATATTATGAAGAATGCAATCAAACATTTGAACTGTCAGAAGCTTGAAGGTTCAAACATCCTAGGTGACTTCAGTGCTTGCATGTACCAATATGAGGACACAACAAAGTTATAATATGTATTCGCTAATATGAGAAGTAGAACACATAAACAAACTTGGCTTGATAGTATTTATAAGCTAAAAGAAAAATGGATTGAATGTTACATGAAGGATGTGAACACACTAGGAATGTGAAGTACTCAGTTGAGTGAGAGTTTGAACAACGATATGGAAAGAATACTTAAACTAAGAATTAAACATTCTTCGCTTCTTTGGGAACTTTGAGAGAGTTGTCCAAGCAAAGAGAGATAAAGAGATAAATTCAGAGTACGAGTCAAGGAAAAAGTTACCGCGCATTAAAATGAGAACTCCAATGCTGCTGCAAGCAGGCAAACTTTACACGACACATATATTTGAAGCCTTCCAAGTTGAATGTGAAAGATTCATGTCAGCCTATACAAGGTCATCAAATGAAGGGAATGCATACATTGTTGGAATTGGAGCTCTTGAAGACGATTCTACACTTGAGGACGAGCATGTGGTCGTCGGTGATTATTTTCAGCTCACAATTTCATGTACCTATAAACTATTTACGAAAACTGGGTTATTGTGCAGCCATGCCTTGAAAGTTCTTGATTTGATGAACATTAAGCAGTTACCTGAGCACTACATCTTGAAGCGATGGACATTGTAGGCACGATCTGGAACTATTTAGGATGCGTGTGGGAGAAAAATATTAGAAGATCCAAAGTTAGATGCAACATGTCGCTACAAGTTTCTTTCACACAAATTTATTGGTTTGGCCTCCCGAGCAGCTGACTTTGAAGAATGTTTTTGTTGGTGGATAGTGTACTTGATAGCCTTGGTAGGGAAGTTGAAGAAAAAATCAAGCAGTCTTCATCCTATAATGACGATCCATCTGAAGCACAAGCAGCAACCGAAGCACATAATAACTTCACACATGCTGCTGGCCTAAAAAAAAGAGTGGCGAAAACGAGTGAGTCAAAGCGAAAGAAAAGTTGGGTTGAGAAATATATAAAAAAAACAGCGATCAGATCAAGCCAAGTCCCATAAACAAAGTGATGTGGTATGTTACTAGTAACTCAACAATTTTGTTTTTCAATTGCTCTGTGTTATAACTTGTTTCCAAACACAGTCAATTAATAGGGTGCAGAGGTGAGTGAAGCATCACAACCTCAACCATCGACTGAGAAGTGCTTCAATAATAACCAACAAGAGATTGAAGGTTTTGAATTTGTTGGTACTTACATGCAGCTATTGATGGTATGGTTCAAAAATATTCGATATTATTGTTTATATGATACCCATTTACGTTTTGTTCACTGATAGAGTGTTGCTTCATTTTAGGGTCGCTCGAGTGGTCAAGATTTTAAACATGAAGGTTCATTTGGGACTGCTCACACCACTAATGGTTAAACAATCTAAAGGTCTTACGGATGCACACCACTATTGGTTAAACAATTTAAAGATCTTACGGATGCAACTTGGTGTGGTTCTCTTTGTTTTGAAGGTTGTATATCTTTGGTACTTGACTTGGGTATCGAACTTATGTTAGTAAGGAATTATAAACTTTGCTTTTGTGCTTTCTGGTCAGACATAGGTTGCTACGAGTATTGCTTTCCTTTCATTAGTGATATTGTGCTTCTCTAGATTTGCATAATTGTTCTTTGGTAGTTTCATTCTACATAAATGTTTCCTTTTGGAGATTTCAGCAGTCTTGCTAGTTCACCAAGATCAATGTTTCCTTTGTGAACTAGATTTTTTTTCTTTGCTAGCTAGAGAAAACAAGTAGCAACATCATTTAGAGATATCACACATTTACACAAGTACTAGCTAAGCATATTGACCTGGAGGCTTGGCACGGTGACAAGGCGGCGACGCGGCGAAAAAGGAACAGTGGCGGAGGCGGCTGGCTTGGTGAAGACGCCGGTGTCGGTGGACGTCGTAGTGGGCAAAGCCGGAGAAGTGAGCGGCGAAGGCGCCTAGCTTGGCGAGGCCGCCGACGTCGGTGAACGTTGTAGTGGGCGAGCCCGAGAGAGAGCAAGAGCGTATGGGCGGATTGGGGATTTTTTCCCTTGCTATGGTGGGGTTACGTGGTCTAAACAGCCAAACAACCTTTGATTCCCTTGCTATGGTTGGACATTCAACGACGGCCTTTGATTTTGGAAAGAACATCCAGGATGGAGCGAATGGCACGCGGTGATATGACATATTACATAGTAATGTCAGACGATGTGCATCCTGACCGATTGGGTCATGCATCATTGCACTTTTACTCCTAGAATGGAGTGGGAACGTACCCTCTAACATTATGTGACAATGTTATGGGTGAACAGTGTCGTGACATTGCGCACGAGCCGTCGGATCGAAAATGAGAGGTTGAGATCGAGATATGCACCGTTCAAAAAAAAAAAAAAAAAATGTAGCAAATACCGTGCTCACACATACTGTAGTATCACTATAGCTCTTGATCTAGACCGTTCATTTTGGATCCATCGACTCAGATCTACCGAATATTACAATATTGTTCACCTGCAATCCCAATGGAGTGGAGTGCCAGTACAGTATTGTCGTAACAAGGTGAGATCAATATATCTTAAGGAAGTCAAGCATATGGGGGAATTTTGTTCTCCTCGAAATTATTGGTACGAACGCCGGATCTTTGTTCCCCATTAAACAGAAACAAGAAAAATATATCTGGCTCGGGAACCGGGCTCGGTCTAGCGAATCCATGGAGCACGCCCGACCCGCTAGCAGAGTAGGAAATCCACGCAGAAATGCCTACCGGACCCGTGGAGGATTGGCTCTAGTGTAGCGATATCAGATAGCGGGCAATATAGCAGACGTATATTCCCATGATATGTTGTAAATAATATCGTTACATGTGTATCTAAATTCTTTCTTGTACCAAAGTAATATTGAATAAATACTATGTACCAAATTATGAGCATAAAAGGTACATATATTCCAACAGATTTACACATACAACTTGGAACATCGCTAAAACAACTATACCGGTGTTACCGTCGATTCTGTGATGCGTGGCAAGGTTACAAGGTTAGCTGCAGTGGCAAACACAGCAAAGCCATGATGGTGCTGTGAGGCTGATGAGCGGCGACAACATCAGTTGCGAAAAGTTGGCTATCCAACCAACAGCTCTGTCACCGGTGAGGATATAATCTTAACGACTAGAAAATTGTGAGGATTGGATACTATGCTTGTCAGAAGAGCATGCTGCTAACGCAAGTAGCAGTTATCCACGTGATTGCAAAAGCGTAGATAATAATAAGTGATTGAAAATAGCATGCTATAGCGGTTTTGCACGCCCAAACACTAAGCTATATCTCAAATCTCCGCTATTACGGCTACAACCGCGGAAATAGTGGTTTGCTATGGCGTTTAACGGATAGCAGAAATAGTGGCCACTATGCCACATATAGTACTTTTTTGACATGTTAATAAACACCTAACATATTTTCATGCTATACTTAGGTTTTTGACCAACTAAATTTTTTTCTTTAGAACCAAGAATTAAAATTCATAAATTCAAAATATTTGGATGTATTAATTTCATAATAATTTATTAAAATATCCACAATTTATTTCAAATTCCATAAATTCAAATAAAATAGTTATAATTCAAAAAATATTTTTATTTTACAGAAATTAGAATGAAATTTCATCCACTCTAATTTATTTTAATGTATTTCAAATTCTAGGTTGAACTTGTTGTAATGGTATTGTAAAATTGCAATTTGTTTTGGAAAATGACAATGTTTTTCTTATTTATTTAGTTCTTTGGATAATGATAGAATTAATATACATAATATTTTTAAATACAACTGCGATGTAGGATAGCTTTCGCGATAGTGTTTTTTTTTTTGCATCATTGCAACACCGTGATAATCGCGATTTAAAACACTGGATAATATATTTGTATTTAAATACACACAATCTCAACTAGATTTTTATTGCGGAACAACCGTGGGTTAGAATTCCGTATTTTACATGGACAAACTCTGCTGGTTAAAATGAATCGGTTTCGATCGGCTAATACGCTGCACACGCCCTGATCCACGAACCCGAAAGGCATCCAGATCTATTAATGTGCGAGGGTCAGCTTTGTTGCGCGCAGAAGGCGCACTTGGACCTCTCGGTCCTCCTCACCAACGACAACGCAGCTGCCGGGGGAGGAGGCGGCGTTGCCTCCTTCCTCACCTCCCACCGTAACTGCTCCTTTGGTCACGCACGCGCATCGCGACTCTCAACTCCTCCTCTGCCTCCTTACTTCTGCTCGCTCTCGTGGAGTATGTCTCATCTCATATATGATTCTTTTTATCCGTTGTAACATATGAGTATCTAACTAGGACACAGTGGAGAACCAAGCATTGCTTGGGTGGCTAGTGGAGGTGGTTGTACCCCCAGTCCACCAGGGTTCAAACCTCAGGTTTGACCCTGCGTGTCTCATTTAAGATGATTTTCTTTCAGTGGGAGACGACGTTGTGGGGTGTCTATGTGTTGTACCGTGTGTTTCAAAAAAAAAAAAAAAAACTAGGACACAGTGATACGGGGAATCAATTCATTCATGTTCGTGGACATATTATGGTTGGTTTATCTAAAAAACATCATTGGTTGTGAATTCTGACTGCAAATGTGTGCATGACTTAAACTATTAAAACTGTTTGATCTAACTTTAAATGTATCTTTACAATTTTTTAATATAAATATGTGTTTTTTGGTTGCTTTGAACAGCTGTTTAAGATTTTGTTCAAACAAATTTTGAGTTATGAAATACAATACATAATTGTTTTATATTTCCGACTACTGAAAGTTTTCAGCGTGAGTCGATTCAGAAAACTTAAGTTCTGTACGTATACTTTGCACAATACCTAAATTATTTCGTTTAAAATACAGAACTCCGTCGCAGTGCACAGCCACTCTCCTAGTTCTCTCCAAGGTCCGACGCAAAATATTTTCCGCGGCGCGTGTACTGTTCAATCCTCCGTCGGTGGAGTGCGGGTAGAACTGTAAAGACGCTTGCGGGTTGGCCGGTTGGGCGAATCCCCACCGCCCCCAGAAATCGCAAAACCCAACTGACCCCGAGCGTCTGTCCCAAGCCTCAAGACTGTGAGGCGGCCGCGGAAGCTGGCGTTCGCGTAGGAGTTGGTGTGCTGGATCGAGCCGGTGAGCCATTCTCTCCTTTGCTTACTCCTAGTTCGCGTAGATGTGTTCTTGATGCTGCTCGCCAAGATCCGGTGAAGCCGCCGTTTGCTTCTGTAGCTTTTAAGGAGTTTTTGGTGGCGTTTAGCTTGGCTGCATTGGATTCTTGGCTGTTGGTTTGAGCGAAACTTTTGCAATGTCAGGACTGATTTGTTCTAGTGACAAGCTTGCGAGCACTGCCCTGCTTCATGCTTCAATTCCCCTCTTGGCAGATTTTAGAGATCTGATGCCTTTACAATTCTGGCAAAGTTTGGTGGTTAGGAAACACTGATGTGATAGATGAATGTCGCATGCTATCTTGTATTATTATCGTCTATCTATGATTGCTTCAGGGGAAATTGGGGTTGCTTGGGATTTAGTTATTTTTTAATAGATTGGAATTATATGTACTCTGCATAGTAAGGAAAAAAGGCTTTTTCTTGAATGCCCCAATTTCGCAGGTGAAGCCATGGCTGTGAAGGGGGGTTCTGCAGACAATAGGACCAGAAGCACTGTGTCCCTATGCATAGTGATTGGCATGTGCTGCTTCTTCTACATTCTCGGGGCATGGCAGAAGAGTGGATTTGGTAAGGGGGACAGCATTGCCCTGGAGATCACGAAGCGGACGGATTGTACCATCTTACCTAACCTTAGTTTCGACACGCACCATTCTAAAGAAGGCAGCTCTAGTGATCTTGTTTCGCCGGTGAAGAAGTTTAAGCCATGCCCGGATCGCTACACGGATTATACCCCTTGCCAAGATCAGAATAGAGCAATGAAATTTCCTCGGGAGAACATGAATTACAGAGAGCGGCATTGCCCACCGCAGAAAGAAAAGCTGCACTGCCTAATACCGCCGCCTAAGGGATATGTATCTCCATTCCCATGGCCGAAAAGTAGGGACTATGTTCCTTTTGCAAATTGTCCCTATAAGAGCTTGACAGTCGAGAAAGCTATACAGAACTGGGTGCAGTATGAAGGCAGTGTATTCAGATTCCCCGGTGGAGGGACACAGTTCCCACAAGGAGCGGATATGTACATCGACCAGCTGGCATCAGTTATTCCTATCGCCAATGGAACTGTCAGGACTGCATTGGACACTGGTTGCGGGGTAAGGGGAGATATCAAACTGTATATTGCTCATTGCTACTTTGCAATCTACCTTTCTACCTTTGTAAGTAGCAGGGTCTACTTCATGTCTTAAGGTGCTGGAATTATTTCAGGTGGCTAGCTGGGGAGCTTACTTGTTAAAGAGGAATGTCTTGGCCATGTCATTTGCACCAAGAGATTCACATGAGGCTCAAGTGCAGTTTGCTCTGGAGAGAGGCGTCCCAGCTGTTATTGGTGTTCTTGGGACAATAAAACTCCCTTATCCATCAAGAGCCTTTGATATGGCCCATTGTTCCAGGTGTTTGATTCCATGGGGAGCAAATGGTGAGTCTAATCATGTACCTTTCATATTCTGCATCAAAGCTAAGATTTTTTTTTGGGACGTTCCTTTACTTCTTATAGTACATATGTGACATTTTGGTGCAAAACTTTTTACATCTCACAACTATTTTCACATTTTGCAGGTGGAATGTACATGATGGAGGTTGATAGGGTTTTAAGGCCTGGTGGATACTGGGTGCTGTCAGGTCCTCCAATTAATTGGAAGGTGAATTACAAGGGTTGGCAGCGTACAAAAAAGGATCTGGAGGCAGAGCAGAACAAGATAGAGGAAATTGCTGAACTTCTGTGTTGGGAAAAAGTCTCGGAGAAGGGTGAGATGGCAATATGGAGGAAAAGAGTAAACACTGAGTCTTGTCCTTCTAGGCAAGATGAATCCACTGTGCAGATGTGTGAATCAACAAACGCAGATGATGTCTGGTATGCAATTCCTGTTGCTTTGTTAAACAATCAATTGATCAGAGTTGCTAACTTCTACTGACGATCCTTTAGCAGGATGTAGAGTATGCATTATGGTAGTACAACATTAATAGATTTATTGTTCGGTTAACACATTGTTTCTAGCTTTTCCTACTTAGATGTATTGATGGATATCATGGATTGCAAAAAAAAATCTGGTTAAAAAATTCATATAGCCTCTCTCATCCTAATTTGTACTCACTGATGTGACATCAGGTACAAGAAGATGAAGGCTTGTGTGACACCTCTTCCCAATGTAAATAATCCAAGTGAAGTTGCTGGAGGAGCAATCAAGCCCTTCCCGAGCAGGCTCAATGCGGTTCCTCCAAGAATTGCTAATGGCCTGATTCCAGGGGTTTCATCTCAGGCCTATCAGAAAGACAACAAAATGTGGAAGAAGCATGTGAAGGCTTATAGCAGCGTGAACAAGTATCTACTTACTGGAAGATACAGAAACATCATGGACATGAATGCAGGCTTTGGGGGATTTGCTGCTGCCATCGAGTCCCCGAAATCTTGGGTGATGAATGTTGTGCCAACCATAGCAAAGATGTCAACCCTAGGGGCTGTTTATGAGCGAGGATTGATTGGGATATACCATGACTGGTATGGCATTTTATACTTGAATTGTGGATTATGTAAAGTAGTGATAATGAACTTACTAATGTGTCACAACTCCATGCCAAGGTGTGAAGCTTTCTCTACTTATCCAAGGACATATGATCTTATCCATGCTAGCGGTCTTTTCACCCTGTATAAAAATAAGTAAGCTGCTCAAGTCTCAAATCCTGCGATATCTGCTCGATGTATCGAATTGCCTATGCTGATTTATTTTGTTTGTAAAAACTAACATCAGGTGCAGTGTGGAAGACATTCTACTGGAGATGGACCGCCTCTTGAGGCCAGAAGGCGCTGTCATAATGCGGGACGATGTCGATGTCTTGACGAAGGTGAACAGACTCGCGCGGGGCATGAGGTGGAACACGAAGCTGGTCGATCACGAGGACGGCCCCCTCGCGCGCGAGAAGGTCTTGTATGCTGTGAAGCAGTATTGGGTTGGTGGAAACCAGACGGGTGCGGCATGAAGCAAGCGTAGTCTAGCACGAGGAATTCCGCAATCCACCCTTGAACTGACGTCCAGGAATTAAGATAGGGAGTCGTCGTGTGACAAGGAAAATGCCCTACCCTTCTCGGGGTAGCAATGAAGCAACCGGGGTTTCTTGCTTGCTGATGATCGGCAGCGTATATTGTTGTAACAATTTTGTAATTTCATTTGTCACGCTCAAGTGTGAACTAGTTACTCAGCTTGATTTAAAGATTGCTCATCTTGAAAATTTCCTGCACCGGATTCCCGTACTCTACATGATGGTGCTTCTGAAAGTCGGCTTTCCATGCTACAAATATTAGGGCCGTTTGCAGCAGCATCGTTGAGATTTACCAACTGCAAGCGGAAGTACCCCAGCCGTAGGCCTGGTTATTATATAGAGTGGTGAAATATTTTGCTTCAGCATAAGTAAATAACCCATTCATGTAACTCTGGTGGCGAAGAATGCACACCATCAGAGCCATGTATTCTGCAAACACATCTTGTGGAGCATTTTACTGCACCGATTTTGTCCAACAGATCAAGAGAACATTAAACATTACGATGATCAAGGGGAAATGTCATGCAATTTCAGTAACTCGGGACAATTTGCTACGAGCTTGCATAACTCCATACACAAAATTTGGTGTTAAAAGAGTTTAACCAAGTTTCATGTCTGCGTTACATTATTGATCACCCTCTCGGTGCCATGATCTGTGACTAAGCCTGTAGATCAGCAAAATAATGTTAATTCATTTCTCGTCCAATCTTGGCAGTGAAGTGACTGCCAAAGATTATATCAGTGGAAGTCCGGCTGGCCAGTGGACGTGAGACAGCGGTGCCACATCCTGCTATTGGGGTTCACGTGCTTCGGTTTCGTGATGACTTCTGTAATGGGAAGGTACGCATAGTGTGTGTTGCAAATACCTGATGTGATGCCACTGAACCCGGCAAATGCTCCATGGACCTACAAAAATCATGAAAATTTCAAAACTCAAGCTAGATAAGGTGGAACTGAAATGAAGGAAATACAAGCACACAAGGAAAGCTGGAAAGGAAATGAACTCACAGCATTTTGTCCAAGTACAGTGCACAGAATAGCATCAGATGCATTTGTGCGACAGGCTCGGACCATATATGTTGGATCAATGTATTTTAGATCAGCTGGAACGCCGATGTCCTTGAAATGTTTCTTGATCTGAAAAGTGATACCAGTGCACTGAATGCTATGTAAAATGGCAAAAGAATATAAAGAAAGAACATAGAAACAGCAAGGTTGGAGCTGAAGAAACAGTATCTAATATGTAAAAATGTGAATTCAAACATTGCTGGCATATGAGAAATATGAGTGTGTTTCGCTCCAAAAAGAAAAGAAATATGTGTGCTTCGCTAAAAAGAAAAAGGAGAGATATGAGTGTGACAGGTAAACTTTACTTAGTAGCATGAAATAAACAAATTGTTGTAGTTCATGTTGCTTGTCGTAGTAGGGCACTAAAGGGTGTCCTGCCTCCGCCCCCTAGGGTCGTCGGCCATACTCAGGAGGTTCTAGGGAAAACCATGTGTGTATGGACTAGGTCTATGTGTTGTATTCGTGAAAATATACCTAAATACCTCTCTTTCTCAATGTAAAGCAAGGGCAATGTCCCTTCTTGCCCCCTATATATATGGCCCTATAGGCTTGTAAGGAGGGGGGACTCCTCATTCACACACGAGCAATACACCTATTCATCCTGTGGTCTTTGGCTCCTCTCCCTTCGATCCACTCCCAAGACAAAAGGGTACTCTGTACCCACTGTCTAGTCTTTTTGTTACGACATTGCTCATGTATAGATAAAAAGGGGTTCATAAAACATTCATGACAGGGAAAAATAACTGATGTAATCCAGACTAGGGTTTGGAAACCTGGTGTTAGAACAATAATTTTAGGTTGCTTTTTGCTTGCACCAGTCTCATATGTGCCAAAGCACTACTGAAAGAAGCTTGGGCCAGCAACACAACGAAGAACTGGCCAGATATTTTTCTGTTTTGCTTTGTTTCTGGCAAAACACAATCGGACTTGATAACATTTTTACTTTTTAATCCTTTTCCCCACTTTCTACAAGATTGTAAATTGGCATGCTTATGTGCCATAAGGCCCATAAGTGTTAGTCTTCTTTTGTAGGGGTATGTAACAATTTTTCCCTAATATGAACTGGTGAGAATCTGCATAAATCATCCATAAAATCACCTCAAAGAAAGGCTCTTGATTCTAGCAAGTATAGCGGTTAATAGCTCCGGCTCGGATGACCAGTTACCTCAAGCCCTTATCTTCATCATCTAAGATAATGAGTTTAAGATGAGTAGATACCTTCTGTTGCATGTGAACACCAAAGTCACTGAGTATCACATTTCCTGATGCATCGGTTGCATTTGATTTGTGCAGTAAATCCTGCAAAAGCAAATCCAAGAATCACATCTTTAAACTTTCATCCATTTAATTGCAAGTTCCCGGAGTCTTTGGAGCAGAAAACTAGGCAAAACCCTAAAGCCATCATGCACCGCATCTTACCTGTCCTGCGCCTTCAGCAGCACAAACCACACAAAATCCCTTGGTTTTCAGTAAATGCTCAAGGTGTCGCAAGACACCATGTTCTCCGTCAAGTGTAAAAGAGACCTTCATTTAGAAAGTAAGCTTCTGTCAGTAGATGTGAAGCAAAGACAAATCTGAAGCTCCCTCAGAATAGTGTTTACACACCTCGGGTATTAGGCAGACATCAATCTGTCCACTAGAAAGAGAAGCGTGCATGGCTATGAACCCACTGCTTCTTCCCATTAATTTGACCAACCCAATTCCATGATATGCACTACGTGCCTGAAAACAAAAGAAAGGATTCAACTAAACCAAGAGTAAACCATATGTAAAATTCAACTTCACTTGAACTTTCCATGTTGAAATGCACTAACAAGTGAGCAATGCCAGCCTACCTCTATATAGGCAGAATTGATAGCACGTTGAGCTTCTTCTACAGCTGTATCAAAACCAAATGTCTTATCCATCCAAAGTATATCATTATCGATAGTCTTTGGAACTGCTACAACTGAAACTTTCAGTTTTCTCTTACGACACTGCAAACCAGAAAAATACATTATGAACATATACTATATATGCATGAACGATGACATTCCATGAAACGCTCAATATGTGTTTTGAGTGTTGAAGATTTACTGGACCACAAATATTTAAAATACCCTTCCTAGCCAAGGTAATGCTGTTATGGAGCAAGACGGGATGCACTGTAGCTGGTTAGGTGGGTTATTTAAAGATTCCTTATCTATCAAGTTATTATTAGGGATATTATCTTATCTATTAGGAAGGCTATTCTTAATAGTTGAAAAGATTAGATTGGATTAATAGGTTTTCTTATAGATTATTTTTTATTTATTCATTGCTTGATTGATAATAGATACATGTTATCCCTTTTATGGGACAACCCGACTTGATACCTAAGAAATAATCTGTAAAGAAACCTATCAATCCAATCTAATCTTTCCAACTATTAAAAATAACATTCATAATAGATAAGATTATATCCCTAATAATAACTTGATGGATAAGGAATCCTAAAATAACCTACCAAACTAGCTATTCTTTATCTTAGGAAATCCATCAGCCACGTATGGAAAATAATAGTGATATAGTACCATGTGTCTGCTACAGTGCATCCCATCCTGCTCCATAACAAATGCACACAACGGAAGATGTTCCCATGTCTTTATTTTGTCGATACCTGTGCTTTAGCTCCAAATAGGGGGGGTTTATAATCCCAGGTATACCCTATCCAGGTGTATCATTAGGTTGTATATGAATCTGAATACTAGGTTATACTCTCTGTGGAATTTAACCAAATGCAATCATCCAAAGAGGCCCTAAAATGTCCTAAAAGTACATGACCAACATAAATAACAAATGAAGAAATGAAATACAATATAGACGTATCAACCTCCTCATGGATAGCATTAGCTCCTGCATGGCTACCATTTCCACCAATTACAAAGAGCATATCAATTCGTCTGGCCTACAAACATAAGACGATCATGTAAAACAATAACAAAGCAACAATACAAAACATTAAAGTCTTCCAATTCAGATTGCTTACCTGTATACTATCAACAATCTCACTAGTTTTAGCTCCTCCACGAGAGACACCTAGGAAGCTTCCACCAGAAAGATTTATGTTTTCCACCACATCACGTGAAAGCTGAAGGTTGTCATCAAAATGTAATTCCACCACAGCATTAACTCCCTTTTAGCACCAGGGAGGATATTGAAAAGCATACTTACTGGCATTTCTTTTAAGCCTTTCTCAAAAAATCCACGATAACCAAACGGAATTCCGACAATATTCTTAACCCCATAGATCTCCAGGGTAAATACTATCTGGAAATATAAGTACACTCAGTCATGGAACAGGTGAAGTGCTGGCCAGAATGATGCTGGCTCTATCTTCTCAATAAGACACAACTTTAATTTAAAGTAAAAGCATATAATGAAGTCCATTTGCAAGATTATATCTTGGATATGTCAATTGAGATCTTCAATGCAGGGCAATTGGGGTTCAGGATAAGGAAACATCATAAAGTTTAGCTTCGAAGTTACATTCTTGAAAGTTAGCTGTCCACCAATCAAAGAACATCCACAAGATCAATACATAAGCACTAACACATTAAATAAATTATAGTATCCCCCCTGTAATGGATTAAATGGTTATAGCATAACCTACACAAATGTAAATGCACCATACATGCGTGGAGAGTTTAGAGAAATGCAACACAGTGATAATGTGGAAGGCACAAAATCACTTGAACAATGTTTAAAGAACAATACCTGTCTAATGACATCGTTTAAACCAGGGCAGAGCCCTCCACAGGTAACAATGGCAGCTTTTACTTCCTCTGGTTCATAGTATATATCCTTACGAGGCCCTGCACGATGGATCCTAAAGAAAGCAATTATCACTGCCTCACCCATTTTCCATTCTAAAAGGATAAACTACGAGAATACAAAGATTATCAATTGTTCTTTTATTGGTCATATTCAACATATGATAAAGGTGAAAACTGACATAAGCTAACGGTTTTACAGAGAGCATCTTATGAAAAAACAACTTTCATCATCAAAAAAGGCAAATTTACTAGTGTGCTACATCGGGTCATACCAATGCTCCACCCAGCTACAATCAGGATCGATGCACTCAGCTCCAGCAGAAATAGGAGAGGCATAATTTATCACCTAAAGAAACATACCATGTTAAGTGCAAAATACACCCAGTAAGAAATAATAAAGGTTATTTCCTTGAAGATTCACAGTTTTACCGAAGCATCTACTCATATCATCTGTATAATTTGGTGCTATATAAAGTAATGTTCCGCAATGCGGTACAGAAATTCAAAGGAAACAAATAGTCCGCTACAAAGTCGGTGCATCCAACCTTACAATAATAAAGTACCACTACCTGCCCACTAAATAGTCAATTCTCTACTAATAATCTTGAATAACGTCTTGAGACTAGCCTTTTTCTATGAATTCATTAACAAATACTGAACAAATTATTACTTCACATCATATGTGCTCGATATTGACCTTCAGAAGTGCTCGATCATCCTTATTTACATAGCCATTCCACATATCAGTTGATGGACCGTCGCCGTCGCCCAAGGGAGTTCTGTCAGAGTAACAGATGTTATTTTTTGAAATAAGGGAGACAGCTACAGTTTTATCTGTTTAGACTTTAGAATAAGAACCAGTTAACAAAGATACAGTGAACATGAAGGAACCTGTTTTTCTTCAGAGAAAATGTAGTTAGCCTTGGCTTCAAATCATATATATCCGTAATATGTGGCAAACTAAAACGCCTATCCCAGTCCTCCTGATACTTTTGCTTCCAAGAAGGATTGCTAAAATCTAAGTCTAACTTCCCAGAAACAGAAACAGCTCTGACACGCAGCACCCCAGGCCTTTTTCTGCTCTTTCTTTCATTCATGTGAGTGAAACCATATTGACACTGGTCCCTGGTTGAATGCAGAAACTGTTGCTGTGGAGTAGAAGAACTCGTGCTTGCTTTAAAAGCAATGGCCATCCCAGATAAGGACATACAAAAATTATAGTGGACCCTCTAATCTGCAGTAGAAATTAAAGTAAGTTGAATAATTCATCCCTATTGAAGCAAAGGATCCGAAGAACTTTAAGAGAGGCAAAAACAATTTGAAGAATCAGCTAAAATAGAAATCAAGAGCATACTATAGAAAAATAATCACCGTGCTTGATCACTAGCCCAGGCCCAGTATAACAAAAGTGCTAATATCATGAGATATGCTGACTGGTCAAGACTAGAGAGACACAGTGAATACACAGTGCACAACCAATCACTAGCCCAGCTGTTACCACTTACAGCAGAAACTCAACAATTTCACCGCTGCTGCAGGGCATAGAAGGCAGGACCAAACACATCTATGTGACTTCCTTAATACAAATGGCCAATATACTGCTAGTCCCTATACTTTGAAGCGCCTCTATACTTAGAGATCAATTGCCACTGATATCTGACTATCTTAACACCAGCAACGGGATCCAGCTTCAATTCCAGCTAGGTGCAAACCGGCTAGCCAACCAGCTCACAGAGGCTGCGCAAGCCAAATCTAGGCGACACGGCGAAATTGCATCCGAGCACGCATGATCAGCTACCGCAGCAGCACAACACAGCACAAAAACCACATCTGACACTGACAGCATGGAGGTAAGCTCTCTCCAAATGGCATTTATCCTCCCACCTATACCTATCCACGCCAAACCACGGGTACCAACAAACAAAAATCCCAAATTCCAACCAACACCGCGCATCTCTACCCTGATCAACCGACGCAACAACTCATAGACACTAAAAAAACTACGTTGCTACTCATCAGAACGCAGTATGACGAGCCACCGAACTCGGAAATCAAAGCCTCCTAGTGCTCATTCCCCACCTATTCATCCTAAACTAGCAGAAGAGATACCAAAAAAAACACCAATAGAATCGGATACATCAGGTCAAGGGGGCAAACCAAAACCGCTCTCCAATCGCCGATCAAACCACCAGACGCAGGGACTCCCTAACCGACGCCGGGGGAGCAGCATTGCACCTAACCTAACCTTCCGAGTGTCTGCGGCACGCACCGGCTGGAGGACACAGCGCGGCCTCGATCGACGGCGAGGCGGATCCCCCCGCGACGCGAGCGGGAACGGAGGGAGATCCGGTGGGCGTGCAGGGTACGGGTCGGAGATGGAGACGGGAACCTCACCTATGGCTTGGCCTGAGATCGCGGCGTGCTCTGTTCTGCTCCGGGCTTGGAGTTGGAGCCTCTTCGCTTCGTCCACGGCTGGACCTGGCCTTCGGGCGCGGCGGAGAAACAGAAGAGGCGGAGGAGGAGGCGCGTGCTCCAGGAGACGCGGAGCCGCGGAGGTGGCCTCGGTGGGCGAGGTGTATAGACCGAAACGAGGGTCGCCGGGTTGGTGTGTCGGGGCCTCGGGGCAGTGCACGGACGGGTCCACGAGATCGTCAGCGGCAGAGAAAGGGGACTTTTTTTCTCGCTACATCAGCCGCTCGATCGACCCCAAAAAGGATAATTCATTAGTCTGTTTCTTCACTTTTTTTTTTTCTCTTTCTGTATTATTTTAATTATTTCTGTTTGTTTTCTCGTTACACGGCACACGATTTTTTTTTTTACCTTCTCCAACCGGCCTCGCCCCATCTCTTCCCCTTCCTCCACCACTACCATGACTTACGAGTCCCTTCGCGCCCACTTGCTTCCTCCACTATCACGAGTCCCCTCGCCCCACTTGCTCTCCCTCCTCTCCTCTCCTTCCGCCGCAGCCTCCTCCTCCTGCTCTCCCTCCTCTCCTTCTCCTTTCGCGACGAGCGAAGGCTTCATGGCGGCCGGATTTAGATCTGGCTAGATCCGGCAACTCCCTCGCTCGTGGCAGCTCATGTTCGTTCTCGACGGGGGCGGCTTGGTCCGCGGCGGCCCCACATGACGATGGCTCCGGCGGCATGGGCGCACGCCCGCACAGACGCCGCCTCCCGGGTCGGTGTACCACAGCCACCTCCTCTCCTTCTTTTGTCGTGCTCCTCCATGTTGCCGGCTTCGGCTTGCTTTCCCTGCCATTCTCCTCCGCCACGCCAAGCCCGCCGTCGCCATACTCCTCCCCATCTTGAGCTGGTGCGGCTCTCCACGGGGATGTCCCCCTGCGACATTCTTGAGCAGGCCATCGCGGAGGATTTCAACCGGCCGACACACAACTTTGTTCAATTTTCGTTTCTTTTTTCTCCAAATTTTTCCTTCTCTGGATTTGTTCTTGTGACGCCCCAAGTGTTGTTGTGTTCTGTGGTGTTGATTCAAGTACATCTGATGTAGATTCAAGTAGTGTTTGAATGGTGAATTAGAAGAACAGAGGGAGTGAGAGATGTTTTTGTTAGACTTTTTTTTGTGTGTGTTTGGTGAATCAGAAGAACAAAGAGAGAGTGAGAGATGGCCGGGGGCTCCAGCGGTGCGTTCTTGGCGGCTTTGCTTTGTTGCAGGATGTGCTGCTTCAGTGACTAGATCAGGGGATCAAGCAAGCCATTTCTTGTTGCTGCTTCGTGCTAAATCAAGATGATCTTCACTGTTTTTTTCGCTGAGTAAAATGCACGAGGATCATTCAGTGCAGGCGGAAACGGAAACGGAACGTGTTGCGACCGAGGGGCAAGAGTGACATTTTGTTTGCGTGTAACGGGAAAACAGCTGGAAATGATTGAGAACGGGGTGTTTAATGAACCCAACAACTAAGAAAGGGGTAAAATACCAATTGCAACGGAAGGAGTGTAAATTCTGAAAACAGGTGAGGGTAAATAATGAATTCCCCTGAAAAAATGGACCGTTGGACCAGAGAGCCTGAGCAGCGTGTGGGCCTTTGGGCTCCTGGGGAGTACGCTCGGTGCAGAGCAACGACTCGCCCTCGCCCATCCAATGGGATCGTTCAAACTGAAGCCCAGTAAGCTGACTAGCAGAGTAAGCCCAATCTGGGTGCAGATAAAACTCCACTGTAACAATCTCTCACGATGCATAAATCTAGGTAGATAATTTCGTCCTCGATCTCCAAACTCAGCTTCTTCTTCTTCTTCAATCACTGCACCATTCTCTTGCCTTTCAGCGATAGAATTTACGACCCACTTGGCAACCATTTTTCCGATCTACTTCGTCCAACGAAGCCTGTAACTCTGCCGTGGTCTTCTTAACAAGGAAGCCTAAACACTTAACAGAAAGAACACTAGTCGTCTGCTTGATTCACAAAAAAAAAGTCGTTTGCTGAGGTCAGGTCACCGCAGTTCACGCAGACTTCAGACACGGCGTGTTCTATACTCCCGGCCACTGTTACTGTCTTACTGAACTCTCCATCTCGCTCTCGATGCGTACTTTTCTGGCTGGGTGATCGAGTAGTAACTAGTGACTACAAGCTATGGCCGCTGTAGTCCGGACGCTTACTCGCAGAGCTTCTCTATCCACACGAAAAAACTGAAAAACTCAAAACCATCGGTGTGCTCGAACGCACACCAAGAACGCCTCCTACCGCGACAGCAAAATTTCGCAGAGACTCGTATCCCACCTGCGCACGCACGGCACAGCAAGACGTGGATTTCACCTCAGGGCAGCTCAGTTCAGACTTTTGGGGAGCCTCACCGCGACAGGTCGTGATGGTAATTTCACTGAAGTAACAAAACGATGGATCGAGAAGACCGGAAGATATTTGCATAATGGAACGACCATGCGTTCATGACCGTGCAAAGCATTGGCTGGTTTGGCCTCCGGTTCGCCGTAGGTTTCTTCTTCTTCTTGAAGTTTCTTGTTTGCTTTTGATTAATTATAGATAACTTGGTGGGGGTAGATGAGCTCGCTCTTTCTGCATCAGACGACGTCTCCACGACGAACTTCGCGCGTACTATTAGTGTACGGCTTTACAAATAGTAGTGGCGTGCTCTGAATCTGAACTTCTGAATCTCTTTTCTGGTAATATTGTGCCATGCTTGGTCGCTTGATCGGTTTCATGTGCCAATGTCCCAGATCACACGCAAACACGACTGAACGATTCCGACAGGAGTAGCTTTCACCGGCAGAATGCAGCACGCGGTCTAGTGGACGATTAACTAGCCACGAAAGGGATTTCCATTGTCTTTTCAATAATTCAACCGAGAATAGGGAACTTGTCATCATTTCCATGGAATTCTAGTTGTTTCAAGCCTGCTGTCTTAAGAGGTGCTGTACACATCTAACTAGCTCTCATTTGGTTTGTCAGTTGTCACACAGGTTTTGGAAGACTAATCCTGAATCAACAGTATAGGGCTGCTGTTTCAGTGTGAATTATCATTCTCCCCCCTCTTCAACATTTCATCAAGGTAGGTTCATTCAGATCAGTCTCCCACTTTACGACAAACGAAAATTTTATCCTCAAAAAGTTAAATAAAAAAAATGGTTGCTTTAAGACGAACGAAAAAGAGAAAACGATTCTCATGCTGATGGAAAAGGGGGATATCCTGAGATATCTTCAACTGACAAAG
Organism: Ampelocalamus luodianensis; assembly: GCA_036346255.1. Taxonomy (NCBI): domain Eukaryota; kingdom Viridiplantae; phylum Streptophyta; class Magnoliopsida; order Poales; family Poaceae; genus Ampelocalamus; species Ampelocalamus luodianensis. The sequence goes on from CM070633.1 coordinate 44,845,556, forward strand.
AAAACGCAGCACTCACTCATGAGTACTAGTACTGGTTCGCAGTACTCCAAACCAAAGACTCCAACCAATGGCGTGGCTAATCGCCCCCCGGGATTGCATGATTTGCATGTGCACTACCCGAAAAAACTCATCTTAGTCAAATGCTTAACAGCCGTGTGGTAGCTGCTTTCGGTGAGAGGAAGTAGTATATTTTTGCCGAAAAGAGAAATGCGTCTGTACAGTTGTGACCTACCACCGTTCCATTTTTACGGCATTTCTTGTGAGAGTTGTACATGCTAAGTTGCTAACCAATGTGGGAGAGCTGTACATGCTTACTGCTGTAAGCAATGGCAGATGTATACGACGGACAAATGATCCGAAAAAACCAAACTAGTCGCTGATAAGAAACTAGTTGCGCTCCACCAATTTGCATGCACATACATACATGGATTCAACCTGGATAAACTAGTGATCCGAAACAGTGGCGAATATAGGATTTTGTCTAAGGGTATGCCAACCAAAAAATTTTATATACAATTCGGTAAATTCATTTTAGTAAATCGGTAATAATTGTAAAATTGACAACATGATTCGGTATATATGCACTGAATAACACAATAAGGACTTAAATTCATGGATTAAGTTCAAACCATCCGCTAAGTATACTATAAATAATTCAAAAGCCACACCGATAATTGAAATAAGGCATAAAAGAGAACCGAAGACTTACAATGCTATTTTTGTGATAACCCCAACCTAAGACCAATATACTGGACCAAAGGCATAAGTAACAACACAATCGAACTCGCTAAACTCCCAAACGTTTCCAATCTTCAAATTTCTAGCGATCGATTTGGTGTTCACTGCGGACAGTCAACTTCTAAAATACATAACTTTCTGCTCAAGAGTCCAAATAAGGTGTTCTAATACTTTCTGGAAAGATAATTAAATTTCGCAGCTAAACTTAGTTGGTGAGTCTTTCTGATTCGGCCAACTACTACCCCTACCAAGCTATTTAATCTGAACATCTAAATCTCGTCGGGTCTCTGGACAGTAACACTAAAACTATCATAACTCTCAGAATAATTATCCAAATTTTGCGTTCTTTAACTTTCTGGAAAGCTGAGACAATAATCTACAATTAACTAGTAGATGACATTCACAAAATTCGCCATCTAGGTACCCGAATAAATCGTACAACAGAATAGCAGACTAGTCCGATCTACTATTCGATATCTCCCTGACTAGAAATATGCTAATAAAACAAGCAGTATTAACTAGCTAATGACTCATCTTTACTATTTAAACATGCATACATTATACAATGCTACGGCAAAACTAGCTAACTTCTTATTAGCATTATTTAATTAATCTCTCTCCACTACTAATCCCATTAAAATTCACATGCTGCAAACCAGCCGATGCATACATTTTTTTTCTAGTCGTTACACTAGCAGCATATGGCATGCATTTCACTAATCACATAGCATAGCTAGCAATTAAATAATCAAAGAAGTACACCATTAATTAAACATAGCAGTGCCTTTTATCTAATTAAGTAGTACACCACTACAACACTACTTAGTCAACTACCAACACGACGCCAACAACCACCTCCCGCTATCTATCGCAGCAGAGCAAAGAAAACAAGAAGACAAACCGACGGCAGCATCAAAACAAATGACCGAGGCTTCCACGCGGCAGGACTGAATCAGATGGAATCCACACGGCTGGCGGGCACAAGCAGGCAGCGGGCAGCACGCTAGCGGCGTGCACAGCCACGGCGTCCACGCGGCGGCGAATTGCGGTATGCCGGTGCATACCCGGCATACCCTGTAGCTCCGCCCCTGATCCGAAACGTGGCATGCCGGCCCCAAAACTGAACAATTGCCAAGCCGATCGGCATGGCTCCATGAGCTATACATAGAGTTGCAAATCAAGCAATCAATTGATTCTAAACTCAACATTCAGCTTAGAACAGATCTGATGAGATCGAAGTCACTCCAAGCAGACTCCAACCGGTTAGTGACCGGCACATTGCCAGGCAAACCAGATCTCTAGCTTGAAATTCTAATTAAAATCATAGACTAACCCGTATCTATTTTGCTGAAAGAAAATCAGCTGATTAATGCATAATGGACAATCCCAAATAAACACACTATACACGATTGAGATGTATCTATCTGTAGATCGAGTTGCGGTTTGCAGACCATTTTAAATCAATGCTTGATATAACAGGCACGGGTAAGCTGTGCATAGCTACAGTTGCCGATGAGGAAATTAGGAATGGCTTAACTAGAACACAAGCGTACACACGACCATGTGCATTCACGCCGTTCTACTCTCTTGTTGCCTTGCTATGCACAACTAGTGTATAGCCGGCCGCCGTTTCGACCAGGATTTCTTTACTGATAGTCTGATACTGGTGGCAGTGGTAGTAGCGTAGATACTACTAGAAAAGCAAGAAACGCCGCCACTAAGGAAGTGTGGAAGTAAAAGATGGAGAGCGAGATATGCCTAGCAGCCGGGGATCTGCACAGGAGACGATGTGGATACATATGTTTAGCACTCTTCAGTTAAGTCAAAAAAATTATATGGTAAACATCCAGTACATGTCATCGTTATAGTTGACCGACCAAAAACGACTGAAAAGTCGCCAGTAATAAAGCGAAAACAACACGCCATTAATTTCCACTACTTATTTATTGTACACAGCTGTGTATATCTCCACATCGCCTGCCAGGTTGCGAGATATACAGGGAGAGAGTGCCGCAGAAGAAGGGTCAACGGTCTAGGGGCTTATGTCTGTTTAATGCATGACATAGTTGCTGTAGAATAAGTGGTTTTAGCAAATATTTATAATTAATTCTAGCATAAATTATGATAATTAAAGCATATTTTCAGCAACATTTAAATGACAGAAATATCATATAAGCATGAAATATCTTCATGTCATATAAACAGGATAACATGCTCAATAGATGAAACAAGAAAACATACAAAATCAGCATCTTACTCAGATTTAGAATGTTTATTTATTGCTCTCAGATGTCGAGTTGCACAAGATGCAATCTTGGGCCTCACAACACTTGTGTCAAAATTTTAATCACAAATTGAATATGACAATCAATAGAGGTAAATTAGGCCTTGAGCTAAAATTGAAACATGCTTGTCTAATCATTCAATTCATGCAAATCATCAATTCAAAGTCTACTGATAACAAGCAATTATAACAATTGACAAGAGGACGTTACAGTGACCAAATATCAATACAGTGAATTGAAGATAGTAGCTAAATAAATCACAGTGAGCCAAATGAAGCAACTGAATGAAACACAATCAATCACAGAGGACAGCTACTAAAGACCGAATGAATCACATCTACAGAACAAGCATGAATTGCATGACTCAATAATAAAAAACAAGTAAACTTTTAGCTCAAGACCAGATTATACTCAATTGTCGTATCCAACCTCAATTTGACATCAATACATCATCGAGCATTAATCCGAGCCCACAATAGTACTAAACCAAGTCTCCCAGTACTAGTTAGAATTATATAATCAACTAGCACAACACACTTTGGTAAAGTAATGCGCAAAATGGAAATCAACGATACTCACAAAGTGGATGGCACTCAAAGCCACCGAGTAGTAAACCGGGCAAGGCACACAAATGCGCTGACTCAGAAAACCAATCGCCCCACTGTGCCGCGAATACCAAATGAGGTTTACGGAGATACAATGTCAATCTTCACAATTCAGACACACCGAAAGATGAAGCTGAGGTATAGAGAATGTCGCACAAGATCCAAACGAAGATGCACCAGCCGAATGCATCCGTAGAGCAAGAGACCACCACTCAAACGATGTATTCACACCCAAATCAACCAAGCCAGAGTTGGCCAGAACCCACCCCCAATCAGCGCAAGACCACAGCCTCGCCACAACCTCAACAGAGAAGAGGGAGCAAGAGAGGAATCGAAGTGTGAAAGGAGGAAGAGGAACTAACCCTGACTACCGACGGCGTTGTGACCAACACAGCGGCGCAACAGCTCCCATTGCCCAAATCAAAGCCAAATTGGAAGAGAGGAAGAAACCAAAAGGGTAAATTGCTCACTGTGTTCCGAGGATGAGAAAGAAGAAGAAAGGAGCCGGTTTTTGAAGAGGAGGAGGGCATGCGCTGCCGCCACCAACGGCCGGCGCGCATCTCGCTTGAGCCGCCTACCTAAGCGCTCGCGCCGCCACCAGACCGAAGGCCAAGCACCCGAATGCCTCCCTACCTTTGGTTGGAGACAAGGTCTCTTGACCTTATCCCTCCCCTCATCTCAATGACAAGTGGGCCCCTCTATTTTCCCTTTCTTTTCTATTTCTTCTTTTCTCAAAATGAGAAATTACCAGATAGCCCTAAAAAATTACAACAGTCCTCACAAATTTATCAATTTGATAAAAGATGCTCAAAGCCTTGTTTAATATACAGTTGTTCGACGATGGGTATCTTGCGAGTTTGAACCCAAAGTCTAGCAACAAGGACTACGACTCTGCACAGATAAAGGAGAACTTTGCCTTGATCCAATGCCTTAGTGTAAGAGTTTTCACCCAAGTTACAATCTGTACTGGGTGGCTTGCCCTTTTCCCTCTCGGGTTGGGACGTTACGGTCATGTCCCCGTATCTAGCTCATGAGTATTTAAGAAAGTATACATTTATCTTTCTTTGATCGTGACCTCACAATCATACTCAAGTAGGTGAATTTTTTAGGGAATCATGTAGGACGATTCCTAATGCCGTATAGGTATCAAATTCATTAAGAAATATTGCCCAACCTCTCATACAGAAAGAGCACTGCTGCTAATGGGACCCTTAGATGTGCTCTCTAATCCCACACAGTTTGTTGTCCTAGGGTCTAGTTCACGGGATCTTCGATCTACTAGGATAGGTTACCACTAATGTGGGCCTTTACAAGGGTATGAGCCACATTCCCTTTGACACTGCAAAGATAGCCTTCCGCGCCAATCCTTTGGTGAAAGGATCTACCAAGTTTCTTTCAAACTGGATGTATTTCACAGAAATAACACCCATCTCTCTAGCATGATTTATCAACTTAAGTCGTCTCTTTATATGTTTTGAGGACTTCATATTGTCCTTCCTACTCTTCGCCTTAACCAAAATGGTTTTGTTATCACGGTAGGTTAATATAGCAGAAATTGGCTTTTCCAACACAGGTAGGTCAGAATATGCCTCTATAGTCTCTGAGTCAAGAGCTACCAACTCAGCCTCCATGGTGGACCATGTAAGGATAGTCTGTTTAGAAGACTTCCATGAACAACCCCACCTTCTAGAGTGAAAACATAGCCACTCAGTCTTCATGTCATCCGAGTCACTGATTCAGTTAGAATCACTGAATCCTTCCAAGACTGCCAGATGGCTAGAATAATGTATTCCCAAGTTTGTGGTCCCCTTTAGGTACCTAAGTACCCTCTGTATTGCTATCCAATAATCATCTCCTGGATTGGACGTATAACGACTCAATCTGCTTACAACATATGAGATGTTAGGTCTCGTTGTACTAGTTAGATACATTAAGGATCCAATTATTTAAGAATATTTAAGTTGGTCTTTTCCATATCCAGTGTTTTTATATAGCTTAATATTTGGATAATAGGGTGTGGCTACTGACTTACAGTTCATGAATTCAAATCTGATTAGAACCTTGTCTACATAATGGGATTGTAAAAGAATAATCCCATTCTCATCCCTTATCAGCTTGATGTTTAAGATAACATCAGCTTCACCCAGGTCTTTCATATCAAAATTCTAGAAGAGGAAAGACTTTGTTTTATTGATTGCATCCATGTTGGTCCCAAAAAGCAATATGTCATCCACGTAAAGATATAGAATGACACATCCGCCCCCACTAAACCGATAGTAGACACATTTATCGACTTCGTTTACACAAAAGCCGAATGATGTTATAGTACTATCAAATCTCTCGAATCATTGCTTGGGAGCTTGCTTTAGACTATACAAGGATTTAATCAATCGATATAATTTCTTCTCTTGTCCTTCAACCACAAAACCATCGGGTTGCTGCATATAAATCTCCTCATCCAACTCTCTATTTAGGAAAGCAGTCTTTACATTCATTTGATGTGCTTGGAGTTTGTATGCGATAGCTAGTGCTAAAAGCACCCGAATTGTGGGTAAACGAGACACATGAGAGTATGTGTCAAAGTAATCTTCACATTCTTTTTGTGTGAAACCCTTAGCCACTAAACGGGTCTTGTATTTTTCTATAGTACCATTAGGTGTATGCTTTCTTTTAAAGATCTATTTGCAGTCCACTGGCTTGTATCTAGATAGGAGGTTCGTAACCTCCCACGTTCCATTAGCTATGATGGAATCCATCTCACTACAGGCAACCTCCTTCTAGTAATTCACATCCGGGGATGCGGATGCCTCTGAAAGGGTTCGTGGTTCATCATCTACAACATAGGTGACATAGCCATCACCAAGAGACTTTTCAGTCTTCTGCCTCTTACTCCTCCTCAACACCAATTCTGGAGCGGTGTTATCTACACTAGGAAGAATAGAGTGTTCATCTGAACCATTAAGGTCAATGACTTCATTTGGTCTTATAGGAAACACATGTTCAAAGAACGTCACATCACGAGATTTCATCATTACATTTGTAGCGATGTCACTCACCACGGATTTGACCACTAGAAATCTATAAGTTATGCTATTTTTAGCATATCCTAGAAAGACACAATCAATAGTCTTAGAACCAAGTTTTCTTTTCTTCGGTAATGGCACATGCACTTTTGCAAGGCATCCCCAAGTTCAAATAAATGATAAGTTATGTTTCCTCCCCTTCCATCCTTCATAATGTGTTTCTTCTTGATTATGAGGCGGAACCATATTGAGGATATAATTAACTGTGAGAACTGTTTCACCCCACCAATAGTCCGACATACCAGAACTCTGTAGCATGGCATTAACCAAGTCACGAAGGGTTTGGTTCTTCCTTTCGGTTATTCCATTCTATTGGGGTGAGTATGGTTGAGTAATTTCATGAATTATTTTACTTTCTTCATAGAATTGAGATAATTCATTTGAGACGTATTCACTGCCTCAGTCTGACCTTCACCATTTGATTTTCTTTTCTAGTTGTTTTTCACTTCGGTTTGAAAGATTTTAAAATGTTCTAGTGCTTCATCTTTCGACTTAAAGCAAGTGAATGTAGCAATACTTAGTCGCATCATCTATAAGGGTTAGAAAATAACGTTTGACACCTTTAGTTAATATTCCATTCATCTCACAAAGATCAGAATAAATTAGCTCAAGTGGAGAAGTGCTTTGCCCTTCAACACTATGAAAATGTTTTCAGGGTTGCTTAGCTTGCACACATACTTCACACTTAGAACCCTTCTCATAATTATAGCTTAGAATTAAACTCATTTTTCTTAACCGCACAATGGTTTCAAAGTTAACATGACATAAATGAGAATGCCAAATATCATGAATTTTATTGCAATAGGAAACATTAAAATATTTACATTATTGAAATCAAGAATGGATAAGCGGAATATGCCTCCGCTATCATAGCCTTTACCCACAAAATTACCAAAATTGGTCAACACAACTTTATTGGATTCAAACACAAGCTTTATTCCCTACCTACATAGCATAGACCCACTCAACAAATTGTGAGTCATTGTAGGTACGTACAACATGTCTTTCAGGATGAATGTTTTGTTTGAAGTGAGCTTCAAGTAAACCTATCCAATCCCATGTATTGTGGGCAGCAACCCCGTTCCCCATTGGGATGGATCCACCACCTTCACCCTGAAATAAAGGGAAATAAGCTTGATTAGCACATATATGTCTAGTAGCACCTGTATCAATCCACCAATCAATAGATGGACTTACCATAAAAGCCTAAGGTACATACCCTTCTGAACTGGAACTACCTAGCGTGATATTCACTTTAGCCTTATGGTCTTTGTGCTGACCAGGAGAAAGACCCTTGCCTTTATGATTGCCATAATGGTTGGCTTTATGACCAACCACTCCACAAATAAAGCAGATAATTTCCTCATTCTTCATTTTCTTTCCTTTGAGCTTGTTTTGAGGCTGATTCTTGAACTTCTGTTTCCCAAAGCCTCTAGCATTCTTGAACTCCACCTGATGAGCCTGAACTTAAGCCTTTCCTGTATCGTCATTAGCTCTTGCACGCTTTTCAACATTAATAGCAGATGATAGCTTATTGAGAGTCAAGTGCTCTTTATATGTCTATGAGCGGTCACAAAGTCACACCACGAGGGTGAAACTTAGCCAAGATGATGTTCACTTGAAACTTCTCTGGTAGGACGCAGTCATACTGACTTAAGTCACGTATATGGAGTTGTAACTCATGGAGCTGCTCCATCATCGACCACCCCTCAACCATCTTAAAGTTCAAGTAGATAGCAGTTATGAATGACTCATTCCCATTACCCCCTTTGAAATATTTCTCATCAAGTTCATCCTAGAGTTGCTTAGCATCTTTGAAGTTAACGTACACGTCGAACAACCGGCTGGATAGGATGGCTAATAAACGAGCTAAGACTGAATTATTCGCATCCCCCACCACGTCATATCAATGGTTTCCAATGCGAACATTGAAGGATTTGAAATGACCCACAAAAGTTTGAGGCCAGTCAACTATAGTTTTGTTTTAGCCTGCCAACATTTAAAGTTGGCACCGCCAAATATTTCCGACTTAACGACATTAGACGAAAAATCCATTTCTTCAATTATTGGTTTTTGAATTGTTGTAGAATCAACTATTTTAGAAAATATTCTTTGAATTATTCCAGCATAACTTACGATAATTAAAGCATATTTCTAGCAACATTTAAATGACATAAATATCATATAAGCATGCAATATCTTCATGTCATATAAATAGGATAACATGCATAATAGATGGAACAAGAAAACATACAAAATCAGCATATTGCTCATATTTATAATGTTTATTTATTGCTATCATATGCCGGGTTATGCAATCTTGGCCCTCACGACACTTGTGTCAAAATTTTAATCATAAATTGAATATGACAATCAATAGAGGTAAATTAGGCCTTGAGATAAAATTGAAACCTACTTGTCTAATCATTCAATTCATGCAAATCATCAATTCAAAGTCTACTAATAACAGGCAATTATAACAATTGACAAGAGGACGTTACAGTGACCAAATATCAATACAAGGAACTGAAGATAGTAGCTAAATGAATCATAGTGAATCACAGTGAGCCAAATGAAGCAACCAAATGAAACACAGTCAATCACAGAGGACAGCTACTAAAGACCGAATGAATCACATGTACAGAACAAGCATGAATGGCATGACTCAATAATAATAAAAAACAACAAGTAAACTTTTAGCTTAAGACTAGATTATACTCAATTGTGGTATTCAACCTCAATTTGACATCAATACATCATTGAGCATTAATTCGAGCCCACAATAGTACTAAACCAAGTCTCCCAATACTAGTCAGAATTACAGAATCAACTAGCACATCACACTTTGGTAAAAGTAATGCGCAAAATGGAAATCAACGATACTCACGAAGCGGATGACACTTAGAGCCACCGAGTAGTAAACCGGACAAGGCATGCAAATGCGTTGACTCAGAAAGCCAATCGCCCATTGTGCCGCGAATACCAGACGAGGCTGGCGGAGATACAATGCCAATCTTCACAATTCAGGACACACCGAAAGATGAAGCTGAGGTACGGAGAATATCGCACAAGATCCAAACGAAGATGCACTGGCCGAATGCACCCATAGAGCAAGAGACCACCACTCAAACGAGGTATTCACACCCAAATCAACCAAGCCAGAGCCGCCTGGAACCCACCTCCAATAAGCGTAAGACCACAGCCTCGCCACAACCTCAACAGAGAAGAGGGAGCAAGGGAGGAATCGGGGTGTGCAAGGAGGAAGAGGAGCCGACCCTGACTGCCGATGGCGTCGTGACCAACACGGCGGCGCAGCAGCTCCCACTGCCCAAATGCCTCCCTGCTTTCAGTTGGAGACAAGGGCCCCCTCCCCTCATCTCAATCACAAGGGGCCCTCTATTTTCTTTTTCTTTTCTATTTCTTCTTTTCTCAAAATAAGAAATTACTAAATAGCCCTTAAAAAATTACAACAATAGCCGCCATCTTTGCTTCTGTGTGCAATTGTGAATTTTTAAAAATAATATTATTTTAAAAGATAATTACAAAAATAAATAGTCGTTCCAAAAAATTACAAAAATATGCAACCTATCGCTAGTTGAACTGGCGATGCACCTGCTCACTCATCACGGTCCACTACCTATCGCCGATTGAATTAGCGACAAGAAGTTGAATAGGTCCTGCCGCCGATTGAATCGACGACGATTAGCCGCTATAAAACGCCGAAAAATCAGTCCTTAATTCATTTTAATTCCAGAAAAGAGAGAGAGAGAGAAGGAAAGGGAGAGAAGAAAGGTAGCAAAGCTCTGTCAGTTTGTCGTAGAGGAGAGAGATTGTCGTCAGAGCACTGAGTCCGATCGGTCATCTCGCAGGTACATTTTTTTTGAAACTTTGTACATTATATAAAAACCTTGTTGGTTAGCAAACAAAAATAGCGACATAGGATTGAGTAGGTTATATAAAAGTAGTCAAATTGTGTAGCATATATTTTAAGTTGTGTAGCCGGTAGTGATAGCACAATGGCAAAATCAGAATAATTCCAGTTTTATTAAGCTCCTTGTTTGTGCGCGGTAATTATATTATTAATGCAGGAATTATCTTTTAAACTAGAAAAATTGCATGACACATTTGAAGATTATAAAGAAAATTCGGAGTACCTGAGTAGGGTCGGAATTATGTAGCACTGGAACGATTTAGGATCAATCTCTAGAAATAGAAAGACGCCTATTGTAAATCTGTTAAAAATGTATTGAGTAGCTAAGCAGAATAATTATTTTGTTAATGCCAGAAATACCACTTAATCTTGGAGAATAGCTTGACACATGAAAATCATAAAGAAAATCTGTAATCGCTACATATCCTACGTAAAGATGCATGAAAAATTATGAACTTTGTTTATTGATGCATTTTTAGGTATGGCGGACGCAGGCCAATACAAGTTGCTTGACCCGGTGGTTGACGCGGGCTGAAACTGACCTATTACCCTGAGTCAACGTCAACAGAGACTGCTCCATCTTCTCAACGAAGGAATCCGGATAGTACTTGGCTCTAAATTGCCCCACAAAACTTCCCATGTAATCGTCCTCGAACTGGGTCCTAGCGCATGAACCCCTTCCCACCAGATATCGCTTGGCCTTCCGGTTGAAAGGCCACAAACGAACCCTTTGCATCTGCGTTCATCTCCAATGCATCAAATCGCCGCTCCATGTACCGAGCCAATCTGCCGCTCGAATCGGGTACCGCTCCATCAAAAGTGTCAAGTCGAGCGACATCCACTCGCGAGACTTATCCTAGTCTCGGTGGAACCGCTGCACGACCGACTCGCAACTGAGACAAGAAGAAGCAGGAATGCAGCGGCGCAGGCAAGAAGCGGCGGAGCAAGGCAGCAGAGCAACCGTCAGATTCGCTGACGGCGGCGTTGCTCGTTCTCCCTCTGAAGATTCTGAATAATAATAGCCGACGCCGCCTGGGCATCCACGGCCGGCGTAGCTTGAGCTTGCAGAGTGCTTTGGGCACGCAACTCCGTCTTAGTACTGCATTCCACCCTCAGACAGATGGTCAGTCTGAGCGTACAATCCAAACCTTAGAAGATATGCTCAGGTGTTGTGTTTTATCCTGGAAGAGGGGTTGGGAAGATCACCTGGCTTTGGCAGAGTTCGCCTATAACAATAGCTATCACGCCAGTATTCGAGCTGCACCATTTGAGGTTCTCTATGGCGAGATGCGATCTCCATTGTGTTGGGATGCGATTGGAGAGCGGTGTTTTGGGTCCCGACCAGGTTCAAAAAGCGTGGTTAGAGTAGCAGAGATCAGGAAGAATCTGCTCGCTGCTCAAAGCCGACAGAAGAGTTATGCAGATGTGAGAAGGCGAGAGTTGGAATTCGAAGTGGGAAACGAGGTTCTTCTGAGGGTATCGCCTACCAAAGGCGTAGTACGTTTCGGTACTAAAGGGAAGCTTAGCCCAAGGTACATCGGACCGTTTCCGCCATGCAAGAATTGGGAAATTAGCTTACCGCTTGGATCTTCCGAATCCATGCAAGGAGTTCATAATGTGTTCCACGTATCAATGTTGAGGAAGTTCTTGAGAGACCGGAGCATGCTATTCATTTGGAGCCCTTGATCATTGAGCGACCTTACGTTTGAGTCCCGACCGGTGAAAATTTTGGAAGAGTCGAGCGGGTTCGAGGAACAAGACATTGAAGTATGTCAAGGTTCTTTGGTCTCATCGGTCAGAGGAAGCCACTTGGGAGTTAGAGTCTCGCATGCGCGGCAGATCTGACCTATTCATTTCCGGTATGTGCTAAACCTTTGCTTCCAACTTGTTAGTATTCCATTCCCGTGTTCATCTCGTTGGTTAGAATTCGAGGTCGAATTGCAGTGATGGTAGACTGTAATACTCAAGTTTAGCTCTGAGGAGTTGAATCGGGAAAAATTGCGAGTTCTTTTTCCGGCTTTTGGAGCGCTTTTGGGTTTGGGCCTCCGGCCAGCCTTCCTTGCCTAGTGGCCGGCCAAAGACCTCCTCTTGGGCTTGGCCCATGCGCCCCTCCTCCAAACCCTAACCAGCCCCTTTTCCTCCCCTTTTATTCTCCCCTTGGCCGAACCCCCCCTCTTTTCCCCTTTGGCCGCCTCCCTCTCCTCCTCTCTTCCCCTCACGCCCTGCCCCGAGGAGTTGCCCCCAATCTCCATTGGTGCTGGCCCCTGCTGGTTTGCCTCCCAACCTACCTTCGGACCTTCTCCACGCGCCGGTTGCGCAAGGAGTTGAGGAGGACAGCAGCTCGCTTGGGGCAAAAGAGGTGAAAAGGAGGGAGATCGTCTTCTCCGTGGTTCTTCTACCTACTTCCTGGTTGCAGCAAGGGTAACGATGCCGGGTATCATTGTTTGTTTGTTGGTAGAAGCGATTTGGATTCATAATTGTTTAGGCAGACTCGCTGCGATTAAAAATCTGTTTCTGTCCAGTATGTTTCGGGCCCTGTTTCATGTTCTTAGGGGCAGAATTTGGGATTCTGGTCTCCTAGAGTTAGTTAGAGGATGCTCTTAGCTTTCGGTGGCCGCCGAGATCACCTCATTCCGACTTTCGAGTCAAAAGTTATGATAGTTTTATTATCTGCTGTCCAGAATCCTGACGGGGAGTAGCAGTCTCTGTTTAGATTGATTTTTGGCCTAGTTAGAGGGTGATTCAAGGGTCTCGCCCATAACAAATTTTGAAGGTGATATCACTAGCTTTCAGGATTGATAAAGAACACCTCATTTGGATTTATAGATCAAAAGTTATGCACTTTTCATTGTGACTGTCCAGTTTGAAGGTCTGTCTGTCCAGAGTTGTATGTCAGTTTATATCTTTAATTTTGACCCGTGTGCCACTTTTTGTTAAAGGAAAAATTTGAATGTCGTGCCAACTAGGTTATTGTAGGTAGTTCCATAACCTTTTCAGATTGTTAAAGAACACTCAATTTGGAGTTGTAGTTTAAAAGTTATGGATGTTTTAGTACTACTGTTTATTATGTTCGGACAGTTTCTGTACTGCTATTTCAAACAACTGTTAGCCTTTTAAATTGGCCAAATTGGTTTACCACGTCAACTAGAGTATTGTAGTTTAGTCAGTTAAGAAGCTACAGAAATTGATTCACCTCGTTTCGACTTCCAGATCTTAAGTTATGCCAATTACTGTGCCGCTGTCCAGAATTAAGTTATGACAGAATTGTTGATTTCAGGTTAAGTTTTGTATTAACGACTAGAGTCTTCGTGAAGCGGTGTATAGCGTTGATTAGTAGAAATGGTTATTTTTCTGGTGTTCTTATTGAATGTATTTCATTGGTTAGGCGGCGAGCTTCAATTTAGGAACGCCATCGCCATACTAACGCGTCTCAACGCGGAAGGCAAGTACTTTGTTAATCGAACGGTTGTGCATTGTGGTTATTGATATGATCGTCTTGTGATAACTTTTGTGTAGTATGAAGTGAGATATTCATGTTTCGTATCTTGTGTTGAATTATGTTGATTTAATCTACATATGAACCTTCTTTAATGTTTCTCGGTATTAAATAACTTAGAAGGTGAAGGAAGGATACCTTCACCATATCTTGATTATGTTAATCTTTGTCGGTTGGTTGATATAATTATTTCATATTCTTCCGAATCCATCTTGGAGTAGTCGCTGTGCTCTCCCGGAGGGCGCCGATTGAGCTTGGCGCGTTGCGGCTGCGCACGCCCATCAGAGCATGGAGGCTGCACCAGACTGGGTTCTGAGGTTCGTAGATTTCTAACCTAATACACTCCACCACGGTTTGTTTACTTCACGTGCAGTCACATTTTTTCTTAATCGTTTTGACGACAGGTTGCGAGCGGCAGGCCTCCTTCCACTCGCGAGGATGGTGGAGGCGACGTGGGAGGACGACCAGGACCGCGGTCCTGGTCGTACATCTAGGCGTTTTCCATACGACCGGGCTCTACTGACGGCGCTGGTTGACCGTTGGAGGCCAGAGACGCACACGTTCCACCTTCCATGTGGGGAGATGGCGCCGACGCTGCAGGACGTGAGCTTACTAACCGGGTTGCCGTGCACAGGCTCCCCCTAGCGGCGTACGACATCCCGGTCACGTGGTGCACCGACCTCCTAGCGAGGTTCCATGATGTGCTCCCAACGGGCAGCGGGTACACCGAGTTCAGCAGCCCGCACGGGCCGATGTTGAGGTGGATCTGCCAGATCTACGTAAGTCTTCGTAACTATTGTCCTCTCGTATAAATTTGTATGTGAACCTTAGTGACGTGTACATGTCTTCTTGCAGCCCGAGCATATGGCGCAGAACGCCAGCGACGTCGTTGTTAGGAGGCACTTCGAGGCCTACCCGCTGTGGCTTTTTGGGTGGGTCTTGTTTCTGGGGTCCCACGGCGACAGCGTCGACAAACACTACGTCCGGTACGCGCGTGAGGTGGCGGACTTACCGGTCGACGAGATCCCGGAGTACGCTTGGGGTCCGATCATGTTGTGCGCGACGTACCGCACACTATGCGACATGTGCCACCGTGCCCAGGACATGTCCATCCTCTCCAGATGCCCGCTACTTCTGCAGCTGTGGTCCTTGGAGCACTTCCAGATCGGATGACCACAGCTGGACTTGAGAGCGTACGCGGTCAGCTTGTACGTCCAGGACGATGATGTGGACGGGCTGACCATGGGCACATTGTGGTGCCGCCGATGGGTTAGTTTCATAACCATTTGTTATTTTTGTATTACAATCACTATTTCCTCTGCTAACTTTACGGTGTTCTATTACACAGGTCACCTATACGCCGATCACTTCGCAGGGTCCTACCCAGAATACGTTGCGATGTTCGATCAGCTGATAGATGATCGCGTCATCTGGACATCGTACACTCCAGAGAGGGTGCATGCGCGCGTGCCCTAGGGACTGTCGAGCCTGTGCACGCGAGACTACGTGTACTGGTACAAGCGAAGGGCATTGATGCATGATGTCTTCGTAGAGGAGTACCAGGTGCAGCGGGTCATGCGCCAGCTCGGTCTGCGACAGGAGATCCCAGCCCCTTGGAGGGGACGCAAGTGTCGGCGCACGTTCATGCACAAGTTCACATTTTTACTACTTTCGTACAATGTGCTTTACATGCTGACTAAATAATTGTCTTGCCGTACATAGGTACACTAGGAAGGGAGTACGGGGCACGATGTCCTGGGTGGACAGGATGGCCCCTTGGGTTGAGGCTTGGAGTGACGTGCATAACGATCGCACCCAGTGCGGCAATGATCCCTACGACCCGGAGACATACGGGGAGTACATGGAGTGGTACGCTAGTCGGACGAGGCTTCGCTGCATCCGTGTCGTGGTCGACCCACCACGACATGAGGCTGCAACATCCAACACGTACCCCACCCAGCCGGACTTCACTTTCCACCGCTCTGTACGTATTGAATTGTCCTTAATTCATATGTAATTTGCCAGATTTATATTTCTAACTTGTTCATTTGTGCAGACGGATCTACACTAGGAGATTATCGACTTGGCGGACTCCGCGCAACACATGACACTGGAGACCACGAGAGGGGTCCTGCAGCGGATTAGGGAGGCCGCGAGACGATAGGTCCAGATCGTGACTTGTCGCATGCCGAGGGACCCGGTGGATCGACCAGTGCGAGGACGAGGGGTCAGCCGAGGTCCTGCTGCGCAACATGGGGGGAGCACCGCAGGACATTTTGGAGGTGAGTAGGACACGCTCATATCACTTCTTTATTTCGAACCTCACAAGTTAGTAACGACGATCTTCTATTGCAGGTCCTCACCTCCACACGTACGCGGGGCAGGAGTATGCCGAGTCGTCGGAGCACATCTTCGGGCCAGCAGGTAAGATCATCTTGCTTGCTTGCGTAACGTCCTTTTCGCCATGATTACGTTTGTAACGTAATGCTTCGCAGGAACGGCTTGGGAGGACGATGCATTGTCGCAAGACGATGCAGACCTATCGGCACCCCTCGAGGACTTCTTCAGGACCCGCGTGACACCCAGTTCTCCTTGGAGGCTTTCGAGCTGTACGGTGCGCCGGGATCGACTCAGTCGACACAAGAGCAGCCTCGCGGCACCACCATAGGCTACTCGCTTGGGTCGGGTAGTTAGGCAGCCTGACCCTCTGACGTACTCGGACCATCGACGAACGAGGCCCGGGGCGACATGCAGGGTGCGCCCCAAGAGGGGACGCCAGTAGATATTTATTTATCTAAATATCAGTAATGGTAGCCATGTAAATATTAATTTGTGTGCAACTATTATTATGGTAGTCTCGTGTTTCGATATCTCTTTTTTTTTCTTGAGCCAGCTTTTAGGACGACGTGACCAGACGAGCTAGCTTTTCAGGACGTTGTGACCCGATGAGTCAGCTTTTTAGGACAACGTGACCAGACGAGCTAACTTTTCAGGATGATGTGATCCGACGAGCCAGCTTTTTAGGACGACGTGGCCCATGGATGCGAAATGCATCCGCACAACATCGCAATGGAGCCCCTCCTACGACTACGTCCGCTCTAGCTATAAATACAGCGCTACTCAGTCAGCAACTCCACACCAACACCACTAACTAGAAAACATGGACAAGGAGAATGAATGGGAGAAAATTCACAAGCTTTTGAAGGACTGGGTGTCTCTCCATGAGACCGCCGCTCGCCATCATACCGCTAGTCAGCAGCCTTTCACACACCAAATTTTTCCAGAGCTGGTGGATCTAAGGAAGCTGCCTCGTAGTACGCCCAACGATTCTGGGTCGAGCCACGGCCCCCCACCTATGCCCGTTGAACACCCTCCAGAAGGGCCCCCGATAGGGGTGGCGCCACCCTTATGCTGGTGTCGGGACGCCTGCAAGTGCGTCAAATCAACCGACGAGTGGACCATTGGTCAGCGCTATTGGTGCTGCCCAAACTACGCCGTGGACTACCCGACCACAGGTTGGACACGCAGAACCACATGCAACCGTAATGAAATCGTATTTTGGTGTACAATACTGTTTTTCTTCCCGTAACGGCGTAACCAACTCTCTCTACCCACCGCAGTCTCCGTCGCGCCTATGCGACTTCAGCCAGTGGATCGACGATAAGATTCACCCCTATGACATGTGGTGGTTGTTGACACAGAAGAGCTGGGTCAGGGAGGACATCGAGACCTGTGAAAAGCGCCTCAAAGAGTTGCAAGCTGAGGAGGCCGAGCAGGGCAGGCGGGACAGGCTGCGCGAGGAGCAGGAGCGCGAGCATGCCAGGCGACGGGAGACCGAGAGGGAGCAGAAGAGGGCCATCGCGGCGAGAGCTAAGGCACAAGGAGAGGAGTACAACACCGAGTTGGGCCGCAAGGGCAAATGGCCACGTTTCCACGCAGTAGTTCTACCCTCTTCGTCCACATATCCCATATGTTTCTATTTTTCTAAAGACATGCATATACCGTCCTCGGTTCGTTAGCCTGCATGCCATGTAACCCCTTTGTCCAATCAAATATCGTGTTGTTATCGTTGCGTCATTTCTCCAAAGTTCTCCTATGTATTTCTATTTCCCTAAAGGCATGCGTGTACCGTCCTCGGTTCGTTAGCCTGCGTGCCATGTAACCCTCTTGTCCGATCAAATGTCGTGTTGTTATCGTTGCGTCATTTCCCCAAAGTTCTCCAAGAGAGTTGTGTTACCGCTATTTCTTCTAGCTCATTCGTACATTATAGTCCTACACGCCATGAAAATCACTATTGGCCATCTCATCAGCCAAACATCATGTATGAATTCCCGACGCATTGTAATATCACTTGGCTTCGTACTTACGAATCATTGATACCTCAATCGTCCTCAAAAAATCTTTAAAAAATCACCATACTAGAACAATACACGACGATCACAAAATTCTATTGTCAGTTTAACACATTTCGTACTGTTGAAATTCTACGAAAATCACGAACAAAGCAAGTTGTTTAGGTTTTCAGCTTCCTGTCGCCAGTTCAAACGGCGACAGGAACCTATCACCAATTCAACCGGCGACAGAGAGCTCGACCGGCGACAGGGCTGAACAGGGTTCTGTCGCCAGTTCAACTGGCGATAGGTTCATATCGCCGTTTGAACCGGCGATAGGGACATATTTTTATAATTTTTTGAAACAACTATTTATTTCTGTAATTATCTTTTAAAATAATATTATTTTAAAAATCGTGCAATTGCCAACCCATTCCCCTGAGTATTTGTCTGTCTGTAGCCTTCGCTTGCTTGGTCGTATCTGAGACAGAGAGGGAAGCTATAAGTCAAGGGAGACGCCAATGCCAAGGGAAGGGGATAGAGATATATAGTTGCAGATTTGCGGTTGGTTAGAGCATTGCTCCGGTGTGGTGCATGTACTAGCCAGCCATTCCTCTAATTCTCAATTCTTTCTTGAATTAATTCTCAATTCTTGGAGGCTAGAGAGAGAGTTTTAGGAGATGGCCGGCGGCGGTGTGGCGGCGCTGGGCGTGAAGAAGGAGAGGGCGGCGCAGTACAAGGGGCGCATGACGTGCGCCGTCGCCATGGCCTGCCTCGTCGCCGCCGTCGGGGGATCCATCTTCGGCTACGACATCGGCATCTCCGGTACGCACAAGCCGCTCTACAATTAATTGGTTAATCAACCATTCTGTTCTTTGCCGGCTGGCTTGCTTTGCTTGCCTTCGATTGTGTCAGTTCGTGTGCGTGTGGCTGCTTCAATCTCAGCCATGGACCATTCGAGATAGATAGCTAGATGACACTTTTGCCCGGTTTGCTTGATTGCGCCATGAACATGTGGGTTCTAGCTTACTCGTGTTACGCCACTGTGGCTATGGCCCCGTCGGATTTTGGAGGTACTGGTACTAGTGCTGGTCCCTTGCCTAAGCTCTGCTCCATCGATCGCGAGGTGTCTCGCTCACACAGCGGTTTGGCTGGCTTCGGCACGCACACACGGACACACACCACATGGAAGCGAACTTTTCGAAAGTAGGATTCAACGTGTGGACGGGTCAGGATTTTGGGCTTTCCGAGCAAGCTCTCATGGATGCAGTAGGTACGTGAACAGTGTCGACACGTGAACACCACCTTGCATTGTAGAAGTGCAAACAGTGCCTGTTAGTATTGTAGCGCCGTTATTTTCTATACATGCTGATTGGTTTTTTTTAGGATATATAATAGTTGGTTAGATAGATTATTTTAAGTTCTTTATCTACCAAGTTATTGTTAAGGATATGATTTTATCTATTAGAACTATTATTTTTAATAGTTGAGAAGATTAGATTATATTGATAGGTTTCTCTATAAATTATTTCTTAAGCGTCAAGTCGAGTTGTCCCTATAGAATAAACAAAGTTCTTAGTTTCACTTTTTCTCTCTCAACTAAGCCCCAAAGCCTTGACGGTGGCATGATCAATTATTCAAGGGCGAGTGTCTTACCCTCAATACTCAGACTCATACCCAACTACCCAACCAACCCGTACCACAACATAGAGGAGAACAGTAACATAGTTTTACATGGAACTTCCATGGCGCCACATGCAAACTGCACACACACATACAAACTTTTGTAGGGGCCTCAGTAGTCAGTCCTCACATCATCACATGGTGTCTTGGAGGTTGATTTTTGGATCAGGGTGATTGCATCATCAAACGATTAGATGATTACTTCCTCGTGTGAGGACAAATTCCTATAAAAAAATATTTGATTCAATACTTCAATACACCACCCACACAAGATCATTTTGATTTCAACAAACTTTATAGTTTTGCATCTTTTTAATACTTAGTTTTGCATTTATAGTATCCCCAACTTGGCAACATGGCTTTGTCTGTTCAAATAAAAGAACTAAAAAGACATTATCAATGGTAATTATTTACTCCAAATAGCAGAGGTGAACTCTCGGTTAGTCCAGCTAGTTTCTAGAAAACCCAACCTTTTCAAACTGAAGAACAACAGCCAATCCAATACCAGGCGCCTGTTCAACTAATAGCTGAGCATATACATCTCTAAGCACGGAAGGGAATTTCCTGGGGAGGGCCTCACGTGAGGCCCCTCCACGGGCCGTTGGAGGCGGGGGCGAAATGGAGGGAGATTACATTTATTAGTTTTTCAAGCTTACGTGTAGAACAGTGTGATACTAATTCGTTGAAATACTTCATTTGCTGAAACGGGTCAATTTAGAGATTTCGTCAACCATGCTTAACAATGTTCTTCAAAACGCTTTGCATTTCCATTGACGATTTGACGTAATAAAATCATCTTGAGCTTATGGAGAAGTTACCGTTTGCACCGTTATGTCAGTGCTAGAACATCAGATTCAATCATGGTTAGCTCCAAATTTACTGTGTGTTTGAAGACGAACCCGGGATTTTTTTACTGGCAATTTTTTTTTTAACGGGGGCAGCGGTAAGGCCGGTTTGGCTGAAAATCGGATTTCGGCCGAAATTTTCAAAAAAATTGATTTTTTTGGTTTTTTTTTTAAAAACCAAATTCGGACCAAATTCAAGTAAATTCGATTTTTTTGATAAAATTCAGCCAAACCGATTTTTTTGGAATCGGTTTGTATTCCTACCGGCCCCACCGGTAAATCTGGTTTGCTGGATTTTCGGCCAGTAAAAAAATCCTTGAGACGAACTAGCTGTTTTTACCATGGATTATCACCTGGAAAACACAACTGAGCTCTGGCAATCTGACTGGCTGGCTGGGCCGAATGTAATGCTGCAGGGGGAGTGACCTCCATGGATCCGTTCCTCGAGAAGTTCTTCCCGCAGGTATTCCAGAAGAAGAACTCCGGCGGCCAGAACAACTATTGCAAGTACGACAACCAGGGCCTCGCGGCCTTCACCTCCTCCCTCTACCTCGCCGGCCTCGTCTCCTCCCTCGCCGCCTCGCCGGTGACGAGGAACTACGGCCGCCGCGCCAGCATTGTCTGCGGCGGCATCAGCTTCCTCATCGGCGCGACCCTCAACGTCGCGGCCGTGAACCTGGCGATGCTGATCCTCGGACGCATCATGCTCGGCGTCGGCATTGGCTTCGGCAATCAGGTGTGATTTTGACAGGTTCTCACTTGGTGAGAGAACAATGCAGAGTTCCAGTTGCATTTGGGGTTGGCTCACATGATGTTCTTGGTGGTGGCGTAGGCTGTACCGCTGTACCTGTCGGAGATGGCGCCGGCGCACCTCCGCGGCGGGCTGAACATGATGTTCCAGCTCGCGACGACGCTTGGCATCTTCACAGCGAACATGGTCAACTACGGCACGCAGAACATCAAGCCGTGGGGGTGGCGGCTCTCGCTAGGCCTCGCGGCGGCGCCGGCTCTGCTGATGACCGTGGGCGGGCTTCTCCTCCCGGAGACGCCCAACAGCCTCATCGAGCGCGGGCTCGCCGAGGAGGGGCGGCGCGTGCTGGAGCGCATCCGCGGCACCGCGGACGTCGACGCCGAGTTCACGGACATGGTGGAGGCCAGCGAGCTGGCCAACTCCATCGAGCACCCGTTCCGGAACATCCTAGAGCGGCGCAACCGGCCGCAGCTGGTGATGGCCGTCTGCATGCCGGCGTTCCAGATCCTGACGGGCATCAACTCCATCCTGTTCTACGCGCCCGTGCTGTTCCAGAGCATGGGCTTCGGCGGCAACGCGTCCCTCTACTCCTCCGTGCTCACCGGCGCCGTGCTCTTCTCCTCCACGCTCATCTCCATCGCCACCGTCGACCGCCTCGGCCGCAGGAAGCTCCTCATCAGCGGCGGCATCCAGATGGTCGTTTGCCAGGTCAAGACGACACCATCACATCACAGATACACAACGCACACACCATGGCAATTTGCAACAACAGAATCTTAATTTGAGTTCTTGGAACGCGCGACGCGCGTGCGTGCAGGTGATCGTGGCAGTGATACTGGGCGTGAAGTTCGGGACGGACAAGCAGCTGACGCGGAGCTACTCGATCACGGTGGTGGTGGTGATCTGCCTCTTCGTGATGGCGTTCGGGTGGTCGTGGGGCCCCCTGGGGTGGACGGTGCCGAGCGAGATCTTCCCGCTGGAGACGCGGTCGGCGGGGCAGAGCATCACGGTAGCCGTGAACCTCTTCTTCACCTTCGCGATTGCGCAGGCGTTCCTGTCGATGCTCTGCGCGTTCAAGTTCGGCATCTTCCTCTTCTTCGCCGGCTGGATTACCGTCATGACTGTCTTCGTCCACGTCTTCCTGCCGGAGACCAAGGGAGTGCCCATCGAGGAGATGGTGCTGCTCTGGAGGAAGCATTGGTTCTGGAAGAAGGTCATGCCCAACGTGCCGCTCGAGGACGGGTGGGGAGGCGGCGGTGATGCTCCCGCCGAAAACAACAAGTAATCACAAGCGAAGAAGTGACAGTGTGAGGTCATTAGAAAGAAGATAAGCATGGGACATTAGATCATGAGACATAACATGCAGGAGGAATTAAGGATGCTTATTATATGTAGGTTGTGTTTATGTGATGTGTAGCTTGTGATTAATATGCATTTTGTGACTGAAGTAGATAGCAAAGCAGCATTCTCAGGTAGTCAGGTATCCTCTTTTTCCCACTTAGTATGGTAGTTGCTAAGACATATTTACATCATGCAATTTGGAAGCAAGTAAATGTTGTTCAGGACCTATAGTATTTTTTTTCTCATTTCTCAAAAGAAAATGTGTGTTTTCCACCCAAAGATGTGTATTCCCAACCCCTCATTTCAGGATTTGTTTTTGTTGAATTCCATGAACCAACCAGTTCACCTAAAAGCTAAATTGTTGATGAAAGTTAGAAAATCTACTCATGTTTCAACAGTTTTGTTAAGAGATAATTAATTATTTGCCACTGTCTAAAGGTGAATTTTAGGATTTGCCACTGCATGTGAGTATGACATGTGGGTCCTGGGACCATATGCCATACTCACATCAGTAGCAAATCCTAAATTACACATGTTTAAGCAGTGACAAATGATTGAACCTCCCTTTAGTTAAATGTGATCAATGGACGACGACGAATAACGAAGGCGGTGGCTGAGGTAAGTGAAGTTAGAACGGAGATAGCTCTGATACCATATACATGGCTCCTTATTAGATCATAATACTAACTCACCAACATCCTCCTGGTGACTGCAACAATGCACATTTGCTCTGGATTTACTTCTCGGTCGTCTCGCCCCTTCCTTAACTTATTTCGGCGCCAGCGCCAGCGCGCCGCACGGTCATCACGCGCATGCGGCCGTACGGCCCCTGCGGCTGCGAGGCTTCAACAAGAAACAGGGATAGGCAGCTTGGATGGCGCCAGCAAGACCACGAATGACGGTCCCGAGTATACGACCAGCGCGACCTCGGCCTTCTTCGTGGGTGTGCCGAGCTGGTCCGCGGCCGCCACAACCTTGGCCTTCCTCTCTGATGCACCGGACCGGTTTTCAGTCGCCGTAGCCTCCGCCTTCTCCGCCTGTGCACCGCACTGGTACGCAGCCGCCACAACATCCGCCTCCTCCACCGGCACACCGCACTGATCCACGACTGCCACAGGCTCGTCCTTCGCCTGTGCACCGCATTGCTCTGTAGCCGCCCTAGTCTCAGCCTTCTCCGCCGGTGAGCCACGCTAATCCGAAGCCAGCATAGGTTCGGCCTTCTCCTCGGGGGCCACCGTCATGTAACATACCAAATTTTATGAAACTAGCTCAAATATTGGAATTTGGTGATTTTTTTTAATTATGCATTTTGATTTCCTTAGATTTTAATTGAATGCTTGTCGAGTTTTGAATCCCAAAGAAGCAAAGTAACAAAAGAAAAATTAAATTCAAATTGATCAATTAACAAAATACAAACCTAATTGAAATCAATGAAACTTGAAAATAAAATAAAATGAAATCTGAATTTGAAAAGAAAAAGGAAAAGGAAAGAAAAGAAAAGAAAAACCAAAAATTGGTTTGGGCAAAAACCTAACCCAGCCCACCTCTCCTCCCTTCCCACCAGCCAAACTCCCTCCTTCCCTCTCCTCCTAGCCTACCCGCTCGTCCCCTGCCACCCGCCAACTGCATGAGCACCGTTGCCCTGCTCCCACGCTGCCAGCGCTGTCACCCACGTCGTCGCAGTCCTTGCCTCGATAGCGTGCACACCCAACCCGATGTCCTTCGCATCGCATCACCATTCTGTCACCCACACCTCACACTGCAGCCCCGTCGCCCCGCACAACAACTATTCGTCCATCTCGCCGCCAAGCTCCCTCGAGAAACCACGCCGCACTCCTCTCATGTAAGCCCCAGGTGAAGTGCACAGCAGGTTCCCCTTGTAGCCTCATTCATTCTCCCCATCTCCTCCATCCCTCTTGCACACCAAAGAGGAAGCACCGAGCTGAGGAGCTTGAGCCCCTCTGTTCAGGTCACCGTGCTCCACCATGCTCGTGCCACCGCTCCGGTGAGCCCCGTCCGGCACCATCATGCCCTTCGGCATCGCCTCGGCGTCCTCTTCCTTTTGGTCACCTCTGTTTCCCCCCTTGGCAGCCGCAACACTGGGAATGTTGTGTCTTTCCCCCTCTCTGGTGGCGCACCTCTCGACATTACCGCCGCCTCAACCTCATCGTTCCCGTTGACCCAATGAACTCCTCCACTTTTGGTCTGTGTCAAAATGCGTTCCAGACCCTCCTCCATCTTTTCCCTCAATCCACTTCATGATTCCTCCATAGGAGCTCGTGTTGTCGTCTTTTTCTCCAAATTTGGCCAAACCGACCGCAACCACCGCCATTTTTCACTCGGTGCATCCCGACTCGATTCCTATCACTTAGAGTATCCCCACACCCTCCTCCATCACTCCCCATCATTCACTTGAGTTGTTCTTCTCCCGAAGCAATTGGCGCGTGGACCTCCTTGCGCCGGCAATCCGGCATGGCCAGCCCGCTTCAGATCTTCCCCGCCTCCACAATCTGCACCGGTAAGCTCCTCCCTGGTGCTCATGCACACCTCCTTTCTCCCCTCTCGCCCTCGAGCACCGCCGCTGTCTTAGGCCGGATTGCTGTAGCAATCGTGTGTAGCCACGCTGCTAGTATAGACCACCACGTGTCGCACTGCCACCGCAAGAGGCTCGCGGGTACCACGAGAACCCATTATGGGGATCCCGGTTCATTCCTGAGGTCCCGTTCGCCGGCGTGAAGCTCGGCCGAGCACGCCTATGGCACCTCCCTTGTTCTAGTAGGAATTGGGGGGGGGAGAAGGCATTATAATATCGTCATTAAGGATTAATAATGTAATTAGTAAAAAGTTAATTACTAGGCTAATGTTAGTATGACATGTGGACCTAAGGTGATTAGAAAATCTAATTAGAGCCTAATTTAAGTTCTAAGCCTATGACATACGGGACCCACCCTTTAGAATACACTGCTAAGACTCGGTCAGTAGACCTGTGCCTCTGACATGTGGGCCCACAGCCCAGGTACTGTTGTCGTGGACCGTGGCCCCACCTGTTAGTGACTCACAAATTTTCCAATAGGGAAATAATTAAAATAAAAATAAAAACCCTAGTGGCCCTACCTGTTAGTGATTGTGGCTATTTTCAATTAAAAATAAATCATAAAAGAAATTAAAATACCCTGGGCCCACTTGTCAGTCACATTAAGAATTCCTAGTTGAAAAATAAATCAAAAATAAAATAAAAATGGTGGGCCCCAGCCATCAGTGAGAGATACCCTCTCTCCTCTGTTTATTTTTGGGATTTTGTCTCCTGAATTTAACTTTGGAGAGCCTGTTCTGTCTCATTTTAACTCCAAATTCGATGATTTTTATTTCTAAATTCAAACCCTACCTAACAATACCAAAAACCTGAATTTGGGAGTTTATTTAAATTATTTGAATGTAATTGTCCCAATGACAATTGAGCCCACTAATAACTAAAGGTAGTCGAATGATTAATTGTTAGAATGAAATCGAGGCCCAAAGTATATCATTGTCAATTTGGGCCCTTGAGTAGATTTTAGGTTTATTTTGCCAATTGGGTCAACTAGTGTATAATTACCCACAGTAAGCATAATAATAATAATAATAATAATAATAATAATAATAATAATAATAATAATAATAACAACAACAACAACAGTAACAATAATAAATAGGACGAGCCTACAGTTACAAGTATACCTGTTCGAACGCCAGGCCGGGCCGGGCTTGAAAAGCCCAGTCTCGAACGAGCAGGCCTGAGTCCAGCCTACCCAGCCTAAAAATGTATTTCCCATTAAAAAAAAATTATTTTGATTCTTTTTCAGAATAAAAATTAATATTTAGTTCATTTTGAGAATAAAAAATAGTTTTTTATTATTTTAAATGCATTTCATCGGGCTTTCAGGCCGGAATTTGAGTCCCGAGCCTAGCCCAGACATCGGGCTCGGGCCGGGCCGGGCCGGGTTGCACTAGTTATTGATTAGATAAAACAATTAATTTGGTTAGTGCCCCATTCAACAGTCGACCCTAGGTCATTATCGATTATTTTAAAATATCAATCAAATATAATATATGACAACAGGATCTCAAACAGTTAATCGTCAAAATAAAACAAGTTAAAATATCTTAAGTTTGTCACCGGGCTCCACATTAATCAGTAAATAGTTACTTTGCAATGCTAGTAATATTTAATTAACTAGTGGACCCATACCAGTTATAGATTAGCTAAGGTAATTGATTTAGGTAATAATTAAATTGTGTTTGAATATGTTGGACCCGGGAGTAATACCTCCAAATCCTCTGTGTATTCTACACTAGTCTCTAGAATAGTAGCTAGTGTACACAGTATACAAACATGGTAACATCCATAATTCGCACAACTGTATAAATAAATATCAGAGTTTATTAGAAGAAAGGCTTACAAGCCAACAATAAAGTACACAGCGGGAGACGAAGAAGAAGTAGTAGAGCCCAGCTAATCTGCCATAGACAATCGATTGGGGGTAGCGGCCTAGTTGTTTATGATATGCTCTAGAGGCAATCATAGAGATGATTGTATCACGTCTATATTTATGAGTTATTGAATAAATATTGTTCTGTTTCTTGAATGAATCATTGGTTATAAAGATTAACAAGTATGTGACTTGTCGGTAAAGCTCTTTAACTTATATAATGTCATTCTAAATTGTATCCCTGGTCGGATGTCACTGGTCGGAACACCAGTGACCCTACGACCAGCACATGTATTGATTGATGACCATGTTTCACTGGTCATAGATATAGAGATATCAAATCAATAATATGAACACATGTTAAAGAACATGGGGTTGGATAGACCCACCTTGAGATACTATTGAGATTGTTATGATTATATGTGTCATTAGTTAGTCTCAAACAATGATGATGTATAATCCTTAGACCTGAGATCAGCATGGTTCCCTACATGTGGAATAGCACTCTTAGGGGTTGCCAAACGCTACTCGTAACTGGGTAGTTATAAAGGTACCTTTCGGGTATTCTATGAAACATGCGGAGGGATGTGGCTAGTCGGATATGAGATTGGCCCCTCCTAACATAACAGGAGAGATATCTCTGGGCCCCTCGAAGTGGTCGGATAAAGAAAGTGCATGGTCATACCACTAGTGGTTGAAGAGTTTGACCACATGAGGTTATCCGACACTCGATCGAGAAAGTATTGAACAGTCTATGTGTCACGATCGAGTCGCCAATCTTATGAAATAAAAGGAGAAATAGCATGGGACTTCTTGGGAAAGAACAGAACTGCTCTTTATTGGTACGAACTGGTTGTTACAGGGGGTGCCTGTGATTAGGTGGTGGACTATATCTAATTACACTGAGAATAACGATTGCTAGTTTACTGTATCAGGCTTGAAACATGAATCCAATGCTAATGCCTATGCTTCAGTATGATCCTCCCTTTGACTTCGATTGCTCTGTCTTTAAATAACTTCTGAAGAGGTGGTAGTTACTCTTGGAGAGACGCCTGTTGTGAAGTGATGCGACTGGTCGGAGCGAGGTGACGGTTAATGAAGCATCAACCATTCTATGGTTGAGTGTCTGTGAGATACTCAACCGTATGGTAGTTGTTGTCAGTGTCCGTGGTTATATAACGTCGTGTGGGATGGAATATATGAGATGTGTTCCATTCATCACATGATAATGAATATTCCTGTAGTTTGATCCAGATACCAGTTCATAACTTTTACGAGCAGTTACCTGGTCGGAGGCTAGGACCTCTCCCGACCAGGGTACCCATTCAAGTAACCTCTGAAATTCTTATGACCAGTGAGGTCGTTAGCCTTAAGGGTTACGACCATGAAGATGTACGGCCTTTTATCATGTATTAAAGAAGTACATGGTGATTTTAATCCTCATCAGCTAGCCCCCGAACTTTAAGTGAATAGGTCGTGTGAACACTTTATCCTGATGAAGTCGTACCGGGCAGACCCTCATTTAATGCCGTGACATTCGAAGCGGTCTATATTCATTTTAAAGTTGAGAACCTGCCTTGGGAACCAAAGAGTTTTTTGTCCGTTGGACTTTTGGCAACTCCTGGTCGTGGTTAAAGATCTGAAGCTATAAAATCCCATTACGTTGGAGC
Source organism: Ampelocalamus luodianensis (assembly GCA_036346255.1). Lineage (NCBI taxonomy): Eukaryota > Viridiplantae > Streptophyta > Magnoliopsida > Poales > Poaceae > Ampelocalamus > Ampelocalamus luodianensis. Next base: position 44,874,784 of record CM070633.1, read on the forward strand.
ATTAGGTCCTTACACTTTCAGATCTTTCACCTCCAATATTCTTGCTAGAAATCCTCACCGACCTCCCCTTCTTTTGTCTTTGAGACCTTTCCCCGTCCTCCGTTCATCTTCTCAAAAGATTGCATCATGTCTGATTCAATCACCAAATGGGTGGCCTCAGATTTGAGCGAGAAGAAGCTTAAGGCATTGGAGAAGATTGGAATGCTCCCGGATAAGAGTTTGATCAAGTGGAGGACGGCATTCGGAGAACATTTTCCAAGCCGCAAGGAAGGGGAAATCCCCATCTTCCTTGCTTATGTGGAATGTGGACTGAGGCTGCCGGCACACAAGTTTCTTTCCTGAATTCTGGAGCGTTATGGGGTTGAATTGGTGAACTTAGCCCCAAACTCCATCGCCAATATTAGTATATTCGCATATCTGTGCGAGGCGTACCTGGGAATACAACCAAATTTGAAGCTCTTCAAGTACTTCAACCAGATGGCGATGTCGGGAAGATCCACAGCGGGTCCCGGAGAATGTACGTTGCGCCTTCACGACGGGAAGGCCGACTAGTACATCCCGATGTTCTCGAAATCTTCGTAGTCGTCATGGAAAAAAAGCTAGTTCTATATGACGATCATAAAGGACGATGGCCTTTATTTTGATGGCAAGAGGGCAAGTGAAAACCCAAAGTGGAGGGAAACCGTGGAGAAAACAGGGATGGTTGGAAGATGGTCGGAAGCCATCCAAGACTTGAGGAGGAACGGTTTGACTTCTTGGCATGTGGTGAGGGATTTCACCATGCTCCGAATTAGCCTCTGAAGATCTGAGACCATTCCCTGTTATGGTACATTGATCATGACGAAGAAATCAAGGACTCTAAGGATGGTAAGTCTTGACAAAGTTATGACAAATATATGGTCTTGCTTGATTGATTATCTTACAACCTTAATATCTCTTTTTCTCTTTGTTTGAAGTTCTTTCCTCTGACGAAGTCAGAGATCGAGTGAAGATGATTTGGGTCGGGGAACCTAATGAGAAGGCTTCATTCCCTGGTATTTTGGCAATTGTCTCTAAAGAAGAGAGACTGAGGAGACTTAAGGTAGATAATCACTTTTTCTCTATCTTTTAGATATATTCCGACCAGTTTTTATTCACTCTGACTTACAGGCAGTCGGGCTGAAGATTATCGAATCCATTGAGGGTTCCGATCCTACCATAGCTCTGACCGAGTCCTGCCCAGAAGCCATGGAAGAAGATGGCCCTCTAGAGGTAAAAGTGCGTTTGTAGGAAGAAATATATATTTTAGATGGAAAATTTTCATCACCTAATCAAGTTTGATTTTACTTAGGTGGGAAAGATGAAAGACTCGCAGAGCAAAGCTGTGGAAGTCGTAAGCCCCGGAGTGTTCCGGTCGTTTCTGACAAGAACATACCTCAAGAAGAGGTTCCTGGGGATGAAGTGGTCGTGGATGTTCCCAACCAGAACGCTCCGCAAACAAAGGTTGTTGAGGACGAAGTGATTAAGGAAGCCCCCGAGCAGGCATCAGTGCCAACATCTGCTCAGGATCCACTAGTAATTTTAACTCCGTCTGTGGAGATAGACATCCCCAAAGATCCTCAACAGGTTCCACCCCCTGTTGGTAATTCTTCTCAATCTAACAAGTTCTCTTTTCACCCTCGATTTATCGAGGATAAGGAGCTTGATGAGGCCTGGGGAAAGATATCGGACCATCAAGCCAAGATAGGCTCCGATTTGATTTTTGCTGAATATAATGACGTGGCAATTCGGGTGAGTATTTACGACCACTTTCATAGCTCTTCCTCTGAAATTTATTGAAAACTTATGAAGAAGGGTGCTATTTTTTGTAGCATATGGTCGAAAATTACACTGTGATTGGAGGTCTAACCCAGCGAATAAGGCTTCTGGAGCAAAAACATTCCGAATTGAAGAGTAAGAACTTTTCTCCCTAACTTGTCTTCTTACTTTCTACCATCTTGTCCCTCTTTTGCAAATTAATTTCTCCCTTATCACTTGTGATGGATTTGGAGAAAATTAAAGACGGGGTCATGGCTAAAGAAGCTATGATAGTAAAGCTTAAAGAAGAATGCCAAGCCAAGGATCAGTCAATCACATATGTGATGACCAGGCACAAAGATGTTTTTGACTCTTGTGAGAAAGAAATAAAAGGTAACTGGTCGTAGACTTGACTAGTATACCATGTCTTCAATTCATGTGTATGTTAACTTTTATCTACTCGTGCAGAGAAAACTCAAGCACTCAAAAGAGCAGAAAAAGCTCTTGAGTTCGAGCGTGGCCAAAGGGCTGAACTTGAGCGGAGTCTTGAAGACAAAATCAAGTCTCTGAACAAGATGCTCTTCGACCTGGGGTCGGGAATGCAATTGCCCATTTTGAGAGACCCTGTAGAGAAGATCAATTTTCTCAGCCATCAACTCGAGGACCTCAAGAATGTGATAACAACTTTTCGAGAGAACCATGTCAGGACAATGAAGGAAGCTATTGCAAATGGAGTTAGTGTTGTCTTGGCGAAACTGAAGGCTTCCGACCCCTCTATTCATCTTGGAGCTGTTGAAGAAGACTTCGACTACTCGGATGATGAAGCGACCAAGTTGCTCGAATAAGTAAAGCCTCTCAGAACCAAGGTTATGGAGAAAATGGAAGTCGGATCTCCATCACACAGTGAACAATCTGGCGGTTCTAACAAGAAGATGGAAGTTCTTATTTTATCTTCTTAATTTGTTAAATACTCGTATATTCCTTAGCCCCCGACTGCTTACATTAGTAGATGAACGTTACTAAAGAAGCAGTAGACGAAGAAATGAGTAATAACTATGAACATGGTATAAAGCATGTGCTGATTATGTTATAAAAATGATCTAGTTAACACTAGAAAATCAAATTGGTTGGAACCAGTGTATGATTTCAACCAGATGAGATCTTTTTCATAATTGAAATACTGTGAAATACCATACATAGTCAGAAGATATCACAAGACTTGCTCTGATGATAAGAAAGCATGCAAGAACGTATGCAAAAAAGAATACTATAAGCGTCCTTGTTTATATGTATCATTCAAGACTGGTCGTATGGGTTGCTAAGAACTGAAGATATGTGAAAAATATTTCGTGAGACGTGCTCATGCTCAAGTCTGACTGGCAGCGAGGATCGTAAGAGAAGGACCGTTGCTAGGAAGCTCCATCTAGTGGGCAGAACCACATGCAAAGAGGAGAGACTTCGACTAGGTGGCACTCGGTGTCCCGACCAATAGCCAAACAAGAGTAGAACATAATATTGAAATGAAGAAAATAAACTTCAAACTCTTAAGCATGTAGGTAATCATATGAAGTTGTTTGTGTAATGCTCATTTTACTCATATGTTTCTTTAAGAAAAGAATGTGGTCGCGTGTGAAAATCATTAAAGTAATGATCACGACTAGGACCTTTTTGGCATTGGACGATCAAGTCGAAACCAATGAGTAATAGAGATCCTTGAAAAGGATATAAGAGAGAATGAGTGTCTTCTCCGACCAGTCAAACAACAATGATACTTGACCAAATAAAGTACAACATATAAATAATGACATTTATGGAAAATAAAATACTCATCTTTATTGAAAAAATGAGAAATGTACATAAAAGAAATAATTAAACAAAGAACTTATGCAATCGATCAATGTCCCAATAATTTGATAAAATTTGCCCGTCTAACATTGCTAATCGTACCGAACCTGGTCAGGTGACTTCGACCGCAGTATATGGACCTTCCCACTTTGGAGAAAGTTTGTTGTGATTTGCCTGGCTCTGAATTTTTTTGAGAACCAGATCACCTGCAGCTAGGCTGCGAGGTTGCACCTTACGACTGTGGTACCTTCGTAGGGCTTGTTGGTAGATTGTTGATTGTATTAAGGCTTGATTTCATCGTTCTTCAACGAAATTGACGTCATCAAGTCGTCGTTCATTCTGATCGTTTTTGTTAAAACAATCAGTTCGAGCAGAACCAATTTTTAGTTCTGGAGGAAGCATGGCTTTAGCCCCCATAAACCAAAAAGAATGGTATTTCACCGATCGCACGACTGGTCGTGGTACGAACGGCCCATAACACAGAAGGGAGTTCTTGAACCCAAGCTCTTGATCGTGTGATTAACCGGTCGAACACTCGTCGTTTGATTCCCTACATTATGATACCATTGGCTCACTCAACTGCTCCATTGCTCTGTGGATGAGCGACAGAAGCAAAGTGTATCTTGATACCTAAGTCATCACAGAATTCCTGGAAATTACCGCTTGAGAACTAGGTACCATTATATGTGATTATACGACTGGGTACACCAAATCGTGTGATCATATTTTTTGTGAGAAACCTCTTAGCGGCTTCAGTTGCTGTTTTAACAACTGGCTCGGCTTTGATCCATTTTGTAAATGTGTCAATCATGACGAAAATGAATTCGAAGCCCCCGGGTGCTCTTGGGAATGGTCCCAGAATGTTTAGTCCCTAGGTTGCAAAAGGCCAAGAAAGATGAATGGTTTGCAAAGCTTGTGCCGGCTGATGTACTTGTCGGCTATGAAACTTACATTGTACGCACTTCGTCACGAGCTCTTTTGCATCATGAAGGGAAGTTGGCCAGTAGTATCCTTACCTGAAGGCTTTACCAACCAGTGTTCTTTAGGAATGATGTGCTCCACAGACTTCTTCATGAATTTCGGTTAGCAACTGAATGCCGTCCGGTTGAGATATGCATCTCATCAACACCCCGTGAGATCCTCGTTTATATAAGGTACGTTCAATAAGAGTGTATGATTTGGCTTTTCATGCTATACGATCAACCTCTACATCATCTTCTGGAATTAAGTCATGCTAAAGATAATTGTAGATCGACGTCATCCAGTCTCTACCTTGATCATGATGGCGCCAACCATCAATGACCTGCGGAGCATCCTTGTTCATAGAACCGAGGTGTATGACCTCCTTGTGAACATTGATGTCCTCAGAAGGCTCAACCACCGAGGGTAAATCGAGTTGCTCGAGAAAAACTCCGGGCGAGACGGTTGACCTGTTGGAGGCTATCCACGCCAACTGGTTTGCCAGAAAGTTTTCCTTTCTAGGAATATGTTGGATCTGGTAACCGAAGAAGTGCTTTTTGAGTTTTCGTACTTCCGCTAGATAAGATGACATCTTGGTACTAGAGCATTGATACTCTTTCCCTACTTGATTCGCTATTAGTTGAGAATCACCTTTCACTAATAATCTGCGAATCCCGAGCGAACGAGCTACTCGGAGTCATGCCAGCAAACCTTCATATTCTGCCACATTATTTGTAGCAGGAAAGTTTAACTGAATGACATATTTTAAATGTTTGCCGTTAGGGGAATCTAGACGACTCCAGCCCCCGAGCCTGTGAGCATCAAGGAACTGTCGAAGTACATTGTCCACTCGTCGTGGCGTTCATACTCGGGCCCTTGGGTGGGTTCAGGGTTCGTCCATTCGACAATGAATTCTGCTATTGCCTGGGCCTTTATTGCTGTTCGTGAGGTGAAATGGAGGTCGAACGCCCCAAGCTCAACCGCCTATTTTGCTATTCGTCCTAATGACTCCCTGTTTCCAAGGACTTGACCAAGGGGATATCCGGTTGGTACGACCACTTTGTGGGCCTAAAAGTAATGCCTTAGTTTCCTTAAAGCCATAAGCAGACCATAGAGCAATTTTTGTACCTGTGGATACCATTCCTTTGATCCATGTAAGACTTTGCTTACGTAATATACCAGTCTTTGGATGTTATCGCGTTCTACGACCAGTACACCACTCACTGTTTGTGGTGTTGCCGCTATGTAAATCAGAAATATCTCCCCCGATCTCGGAGAAACTAAGATCGGAGTACTCGTAAGGTACTTTTTAAGTTCTTCAAATGCATCGTTTGCCTCTTTAGTCCACTCAAAATTTCCATGTTTCTAGAGAAGTTTGAAGAAAGGTAATCCTTTTTCTCCTAATCTTTCTATGAAACGACTTAGCGCTGCCATACAGCTGGTTAGTTTTTGAACTTCTTTCTTCGTGGTCGGAGGGCGCATCTAGTCGATGGCCGAGATCTTCGCTGGGTTGGCTTCGATGCCTCTAGCCGAAACTAAGAATCCAAGAAGATTACCAGAAGAAACTCTGAACACACACTTTTCTGGATTTAACTTAAGGTTATGGAGTCTCAAGTTATTGAAAGTTTCATGTAGGTCTGGAACATGATCACCAGCGTTGATGCTTTTTACGACCAAATCATCAACGTAGGCTTCTAGATTCCGACCTATCTGTGAATTAAAGGTTTTTTTGCATCAACCTTTGGAAAGTTGCACCAGCATTTTTGAGACCAAATGTCATCTTTACATAACAGTAAGTGTCGTATGGAGTGATGAAGGAAGTTTTCTCTTCATTGTTACTACTCATACTAATCTGGTGGTACCCTGAGTACGCATCTAAAAAACTTAACAACTCACAACCGGAAGTAGAGTCCACAAGTTGATCAATGTGAGGAAGGGGAAAGTCATCCTTCGAACAAGCTTTATTTAGATCTGTAAAGTCAATACATATTCACCATTTTTCATTTGCTTTTCTAACCATTACAGGATTGGTGAGCCACTCTGGGTGGTCGACTTCACGAATAAACCCAGCCTTGAGGAGCTTGTCGATCTTCGACTGGATTGCGTCCTTTCGATTAGGTGCAAAACGCCTCAGCTTTTGCTTGTCCGGTTTGTTATCAGGCTGAAGAGCTAGCTTGTGCTCGATCACCTCCCTGGGGACTCTGGGTATGACGGACGCCTACCAGGCGAACACGTCCTGGTTTGCTCGGAGGAAGGAGATGAGGGACTCTTCCTATTTGAGGTTGAGCCCTACTCCGACCAGTATTTTGGCGCCTTCTGGAGAAGCGCTCTTGTCAAGTAGTACCTCCTTTGTCTGGTCGGAGGGTTTTGGTACCATCTTTAGTCTTGAGTGCTTGACCTGCATGGTTGGCGGATTAGTTTCTCTGGTCAGAAGTTCGTCAACCAGCTCTAAGCATTTTCGATCACATGCGTAAGCAATTTTTCGATCGCCTCGAACCGTGATGACACCCTTCAGTCCTGGCATTTTCAAACTCTGATAACCGTAGTACGTGGCTATCAGGAATTTTGCTAAAGTTGGATGACCAAGGATTGCATTGTAGGCAGTTTCGAAATCCACCATGTCAAATGAAATCCTTTCTGTTCGAAAGTTGTCGGGCCTTCCGAATGTAACAGGTAGGGACAGGTGTCCTATTGGCTTAGCGGTAGAACCAGAGACTATGCCATGGAAGGCATATTCCATAGGTTTTACCTTGAATTTGGAAATTTGCATATCTTCGAATACACCCATAAATAAAATATATAAAGAACTACCCCCATCTATTAAAACCCGGTTAACCTTACAGTTATTAATAGTAGGCTCTACGACAATAGGAAACCTACCTGGTCGAGTCGAAGGGATGGGGCAGTCTTCTTTGCTGAAGGAGATTATTGTCTCCGACTACTTGGACGGCTTGATATTGATTGGAGATTCGGTAAGGTTGACCTCCCGCTCCATGGCTTTCAGATGACGTCTTGACTCGTATGAAGAGGATCCACCAAAGATTACATCGACTGTGTGTTGTGGCTCTTGGTATTTCATTTCTTCATCTCCGTCTTTATCCTTTTTGGAACTTGTCTCTCCGAGTTCTTGTATTGAGGAGAGTGGACCCTTACCGGCATAATAATCTTATAGTTTCTCTTGCCAGGCGCGGCAAGTACGCAAGTCAAGTCCTGCTTGCTGGTGAAGTGGACACCACTTCTTATTTTTCTTGTAACCATTGGTCGAAGCCTTTTCTTTGCCTCGACTGGTGTAATCTTTCTTACCTTTGGTAAACTTTCCAGGAAACGCAAGGATCTCCTTATCGTCGGGTTTACGATTTCTCTTTTTCTTGAGAGCCTTCCTTTGCTTCTTTTCCGTTTTATCCAAGCCAGGTTGAGGGATTTTTTCCTTTCGATCAATGGCCTCGTTCCATTCGACCACCTCGCTAGCAGTTGCGTACTTGTCGGCTATTTCAAAAAGCTCGACGGTCGTTCACGGAGGATGTATTGCTATATCCTCCGTAAACCGTGATTCCTTAGCTCTACTTTGAAAGCTTGGATGATAGAAGATTCTACAGCATTTGGTATTGAATTACGAACCTGGCTAAACCTTGTGATATACTGTCGGAGAGTTTCATTAGATTTTTGTCGGATTCGGTGAAGATCATCTTCCTTCCTAGGGCGATCGTACGTTCCCGAAAAATTCGCAATCAAGAGATCACAGAGTTGCTACCAAGTATAGATAGATTCGACTGGCAGGTTGAGTAACCATGACCGAGCAGATCCTTCTAGTACCGTGGGTAGATAATTAGCCATCACATTTTCATCACCACTGACAGCTCTGATGGTGGTGGTATAAATTTGGAGAAATTCTAACAGATTTTGAGTTCCATTGAACTTATCCAAGTTGGCAAGTCGGAATCTATTTAGCCAACGCATAGCTTGGAGCCCTACGGAGAAAGCTCGATAACCTGTAATTGATTCATGGCGCCTCCTTTGGAAAGGTGTCGGATTGTAATCGGTTGGAGACCGATTCCTCAAATTTGAGTGCCGGTGCTCAGGTGTCCCGATTCGGTTGTGGACGTTGGCAGGACGCCTCCGACTGCCTGCTTGATTTAGATGATGTCGAAGATCATCAGGTCCAAGCGATTGTTGTTCTCGATGAAGAGAAGGAGAGGCTTCTTGGAATAACCTTCTCCCCTCGTGACTCCGTGGTCAGAATCATCAAGGTGGTCTTGGTATCGACTGGCTTCCAACACGACCATGATGCCCTCTGCTGAGGGAGGAACATTGGGATGAAGTCATGGTTTGACTTTACGAATACCTTCGTTCCCGGTATGCTTCCATACACTGCATAGTCTGCTGGAGGATTTCTAATACCTGACCTATAAGTTGGATAAAACCCAGAGTCTCGGCTAAAACAGGGTCAGAGGTATTTAAAATATTCTGAACTCGCTGCAGGTTTTGTACCGTTACCGAAGGTCTTGGAATGTTCCTGTTAGGTGTTCGATGACCTGAACTTTCCCCCGACCTTCAGGTTAATCCTGCCTGGTCCCTTACTCGGGCTAGAGCAGAATCAGGTGAATCAACTGATAGACGTCCAACAGCTCTGTTATCTCAAGCATTTGTTTCTTGATCGCTCGTACTATCTCCATCATTATGTGGTGACGAAGCAACGTACGGAGGACCGCATATGGCATTTTGATCCGTACCTCCAATCGCATTGACCTCGTGCCTCCAGCAGTGATATTCCGATAAGCTTCCATCGTAATTGATGGAGAGCCTTCCAGCGCTTCTGCAAGAAGTTTCCATGATGGAGAGTGGCCGGTGATTAGCACCTCTTGAGATTTTTGTGGTGGTCTCAGCCCGATCCGGCGGATTGTCGATCGTATATTGAGCCTTACAATTCCCACTTGGTTTATGACCAGTTGGGTCTTCATCGACACCGTTACCAGATATCGGTTGGCTCCTGGAATTGCCAAAAGCCATCAGTGAGTACCTGTCAGTCATGATCGTATCGAGAGTACATTGATCCTCGAATTGTGACGCTGAGGCTTCATCACCTATTTTGCCGGTTGGAAGGACCGGGCTTGTAGAGGCCGTTGGGTGCTCCGGGTCGACCAAAAGCACTTCCTCCGAGACCACCACCGGTCGTAGCGGTGTATCGTCATCCATCTGATCGATTTCGCTGATGTTTGCGATCGACGAACCAGTGGAGGAGGAAGATGATGACATTCTATTTTCTTGCATGGCGCGAATGCATGCGTCCATGTTGAGATCGGAATAGTCCGCTAGGTCGAACCAGTTCTCCTCATCCTAACTCCCTGCCATAGCCGCATGAGCGATTACAAAAGAGAAGTGGGCGAGGATCTGAGCGAACAATCTCTTCAAGAAATCTGTGTCTTCTTCCCCACGGACGGCGCCAGCTATCGACGACCGAGTCGCCGATCTTACGAAATAAAAGGAGAAATAGCACGTGACTTCTTGGGAAAGAACGGAACTGCTCTTTATTGGTACGAAGTGGTTGTTACAGGGGGTGCCTATGATTAGACGGTGGACTATATCTAATTACACTGAGAATAATGATTGCTAGTTTCCTGTATCAGGCTTGAAACATGAATCCAATGCTAATCCCTATGCTTCAGTCTGATCCTCCCTCTGACTACGATTACTCCATCTTTAAATAACTTCTAAAGAGGTGGCAGTTACTCCTGGAGAGATGCCTGTTGTGAAATGATGCGACTGGTCGGAGCGAGATGACGGTTAATGAAGCATCAACCGTTCTATGGTTGAGTGTCTGTGAGACACTCAACCGTATGGTAGTTGTTGTCAGTGTTCGTGGTTATATAACGTTGTGTGGTATGGAATATATGACATGTGTTCCATTCATCACATGATAATGAATTTTCCTGGAGTTTGATCCAGATACCAGTTCATAACTTTTACGAGCAGTTACCTGGTCGGAGGCTCTCCCGACCAGGGTTCCCATTCAAGTAACCTCTGAAATCCTTATGACCAGTGAGGTCGTTAGCCTTAGGGGTTACGACCATGAAGACGTACGACCTTTTATCATGTATTAAAGAAGTACATGGTGATATTAATCCTCGTCACTATAGATGACAAATATCTCACCTAGAGTTCAAACCAGATATAGTGAGGCAAAGGGAGAATACACGAGGAGGTTCTAGACTAGTTGAACATAGTCACAGACTGGTCGTATGAAGATACGAGGAGGTCCTAGACTGGTCGAACATAGTCATGGACTGGCCGTATGAAGATACGAGGAGGTCCTAGACTGGTCGAACATAGTCATGAACTGATCATATGAAGATACGAGGAGGTCCTAGACTGGTCGAACATGGTCACAGACTGGTCGTATGAAGATACGAGGAGGTCCTAGACTGGTCGAACATAGTCATGGACTGGTCGTATGGAAATATGAGGTGGTCCTAAACGGGTTGAACGTAATCACAGAGTGGTAGAAACCTGGTCGTAAAGAGTTATGAACTGGTCGTGACCAAATACGAACTGGTAGTATAGGGATAGGACCTGGTCGTAAGTGTTGAGGACTTAGTCGTAGATCATATTGCATTAAGGTTCGTCCAATGTAATTTGTGTATATTCGGGAATCGTTATGTCCTGCTAGGGACCGCTACGACTCATGGTCGGAAAGGTGTTTCCGAGTTACAACTGAATGTGGATAAAGCTAATGGGTCACACACTTAACGGGTTGGAACAAAACGTGTTCGGAGAGGACCCGTCATGGGCACTATATAAGGAGATGCTTGAGGCTATTGGGAGGGACGGACGATACGTGTGACATACGAGTTGACGTGAGTTGCTCCACCGAAACCCTAGCCGCCATCTTCTCGAGAAAGCCTTCCCGTGCGACTTGGTGCTAGCACACCGGCATACGGTGTTCCTTCCCTGGATGTGTGGATACGGTAGAGGCGCTACTGCGGTTGCTTTTGCACTTGAGGACGATCCACAACCTTGGCGAGGACAAGATTGGTTGCTGGAGGAGATGTTCGACTACGGTGGACGATCAATTACGACCACTACACCAACGCGCTCTACGTTGGATCGGGCTGCTCCAACACTTCTTCCACTGCACTGCGCGTCTAGTGGTAATGATCTGTGATCATCTTCTTACTTGGCTTCCTGGTTTACGTTGTAGAAATTTTGAATTGTTGCTGTCGTAGCCTACCCGTATCCCTTCACTAGTAGTCGAGATCCACACTAGTAGTGAAGTCATTCTCCTCTAAATAATATTTTATTACGCAAGGGTGAGTACAAAAATGTACTCCGCAAGTTACACCCACAACAGAGTGAATGCATGCATGGACATTATTAAATGCGGGTTTATAGGGTTATTTGTGCAAAAGTAATATTTGATATTTTAAATACATTTACTAAGTTTCAAAGCAGTTTAAATTATATCTAAAATTGAATTTAATTTTAAATATCAAGTTAGTGCAAGATGCACTTCTCGTGATGGACTAACCCAATTACACCAAGGCTTTCTACCCAATTCCTAATTGGATAAACAATCCAAAATTATTTGATAAAATCTTTTGAAATCAAAACCAAAGTCTAACTTTGAGTGGCTTTGCTCAGCATGTCCATGACCATGGACACGGTTATTCGAATCGTTTTACACTCTGCAGATGTTGTACAATGTTACGCACAAGAGATAATCAACTTTTAATATCCGTTTAACACACTTTCGTAGGTATACGACTACATAATTATCACAAAGTCTTTACAATGTTATATCTCAAAGTAGTTATGCCTGCTAAAGTTTCACTTCCTTTGGATTGAACTATCCACCGGAAGCCCCTCTTGCGCCATGTGGGAATAAATAAAAATAGGTCCTTCGAACACCCACACGGCTAGATGGCACAACCTCGGTGGAATGTTACAAATTATTTAGCCTAGTTTGTCCCATTCCAGACTTGTGGTAGTACAGTGGAGCTTTGCAAGATGCGGCTCAAAGACCGGTCCTTAACTAACTTGGACAACTTACAATAAAACCCTGGTCTCGATCATAGAAATGAATCAATCCCGTGTATCAACTTGCACCATCCAAACATCCATTTCGCCCAAGTCTAAACCAATTTTTATTTTGCTTTTCAAATTATTTGTAAATTTCTATGGCATAATAATGACATAGACTCATTTTAAATCCATAATTGAATCTTTGGCTAAAATTCCCCAAATTGAATTTTTTTTTTATCTAAGCATGACTAGGCATATATTTTTCCAAAGTATTCTAGTTCATACTATTGCATAAAATAGATTTGCATATAAGGTTTCATGGTATGTTTAATTCAATATCAAAGTTGGCTATACAATGGGAATGGGAATAACTATAAGTTTAAAACAGGAATTTAAATTAAATTGAATACAAATAAGCATGCATTAATAATTTAAAATAAAATTTAAATAATTTGAAATAATGGGATAAAATATGATCAAAGGATGTAACTTGTCTTGCTCAAATAATTGTTGTTTTGAACCGATGTCGAAATCTGGCTCTCTGAAGTCGTCAAATTCTATACGCGAAAATAAGTCAAATTCAAAAAAAATCCAAATAAACTCCAAATTAAATAAATTATGTTCTGGGAGATAGATATTGAATTTATTTGAATTTAGAAATTTGAATCACTTGAATCGAAGCTCGAACGAAGGAGAATGGACTCTTGGAAGATTGAATTTCACATGAAATGATAGAATTGGATTTTTAGAATTTATGGAATTACTTTTCTGAAGGAAAATCCCATTGCAGTGAAGGAAAATCCCATTACAATGTCAGCATGATGTCAGCAACTGATAATTGAATTTTGGGTGAATTTATTTTTCAAAGGAAAATAGGTTTGGGCCGCAAACATGTGGGCCTGGTCTATGGACTGGGTCCACGAATTTGCACCTTGGTCCATGGTGGACCGATGCATGGAATAGTGTCGTGTGCCACGTAACATGACACATGGACGGTCATGTGGGATTTCGGCACTGAGCTGGCGCACGGGTGGTGGGTGATGTGGCGGCCAAGTGGCGGTGGCGCATGGGAGCCAAGGCTTCGACGAACGGCGGCAACCGCCGAGGTGCGTACCAGAGAGAGGAGGAGGCGAGGAGTGTTATGCGCATGGTTTGGTCACTTGGGGATGTGGTGGATGCCAGCGGTAGGGATGGAGGTGGTGGCACGCTTGGGATCGCGGCGACGACGACACTCCGGTGGTGCTCCGGTGAATGCAAGGCGCGCATCGGGTAGAACATGACGCGACAAAGCTCCTAGTGTACAAAAGGTCGTCGGAGATCGACGGACGGCGGCGCAATCGGTGGCGGAGTGGCTTACGGCTGGCGGCGAGGAAGCTCGGATTCCAGCGAGGATAAAGAGAGGGTGGAACGGAGCTCGAGGGGGAAAGGATGAGCATGATGAGGGGCACCTGGTGCTCCCTTTTATAAGGGTGAAGGAGGCCGAAGGAGGGAGGTTATGGGTGTGGCCGTTACACACCAGCGCGACGGCGAGTAAATACGGTGTAAAGGCGAGTAAAAGAAGGGGTGATGGCTGGAATGAAGGCGACAAGGGAGTGGTGCTTCATTTTGCTTGAATGCGCGAGAAAAATGGGAGTAACGGGCGGTAATCAAGAACTTGGGTGTGCAACAATGGCAGCGGTGCGGGAGGACGAAGAAAGAGAAAGGAAGAAGAAGGAGGGGGTGGCTGACGGCTGGGCCAAGGATGGCATAGAGAGAGGGGAGGAAAGAGAAGGAGGCGGGGGTGGGCTGGACCGGGAGGCACGGGCTGGGCGTGGGAAAAAGGGAAATGGGTCACGAAGGATAGGTTTCAGCCCAAAAGCGAAAAAGGGATTTTAAATGATTTCCAATTTTTAGAAATAGCAATAAATTAATTAGGCTTTAGAAAAATAGCAAATAGAGTTAAAACAAATTCTAGAAAAATTCATAGAAATTCCCTGAATTATTTTGAACTTAATAAAATTATTTCTAATTTAAATTTGGCTTTTATTTTTGCACCTAAATTATTTTTATTTTCTAGAAAATAGGAAAAACCTTTTTAAAATGCAAAAAATTCAAGAAATTAGTTAAGTTTTCTTTTAAATTTAAAAACTAGGAAATTAAATAATTAACATTTTATTTTTTTTAAATAAAGAAAACTCTTTTAAATTTCAGAAAATAAAAAAAAATAACTTTATTAATTTTATTTTTTGGTAGCAGAATTTTGGGATATTAGAGAATAGTGCTACGTATAAATTAATCATAGGTCGAATATTAGCATGGCATATAGTCCCGACCATAGACCGATAGTCACTTACATATAGGCCCTCACTCCAGTAGCTTGCTATTTAAAAGCAATTATTGAGCTAATATGCCTTGCCTAAATGCTCAAGAATATTAATGGTCAATTACGGTTAATGAGTAAATAGTAGTCTAGCTAAAACTACCTATTAATTACCATAATCATAGTATGACCTGTCAGCCCCTTAGGTACATATCTAGTATAGGAATAATTCGAGTTTAGTTAAATAGCTGGCCCCACCTTTTAGTTGGATATTAAATTAATCATTCTATTAACTGTTAATTAAACCTCAAATGTTATTAATGATATAGGGATCTTAGCGACATAAAACCTAGAGTTAATCCGGTTAGTTAAAATTATATCTATCGCATGTGTACCTTCCTAATTGTCCGTAGGTCTTGCCTAACCCTCATGGAACCTCCTTGATAAATAGAAATTAATAAAGAAAATCATTAAATGAACTAGACCTGATGTATAAGTTGTAATGAGATGCTCTCAATAAAACAATGAGTAAATTTCACTTTTGACCATGTAATCTTACCATAGTTTCACTTTGCACCACCCTTAGCAAATCTTTTCACCTTGCATCATGTCTTCCTACTTTTTGTTTCACTTTGCACCAAGGGAACGTCCTGCCATCGAAAGGGAAACATGGGAGGTGTGTAGAGAACTTGCCAGCAGCGAGGCACGTCTGGCGAGCTAGCGACAACCCTAAAAATAGAGAGAGAGAGAGAGAAGTTTTGTTGTTGCCGCTGTTGCTATGGCTGCCGTTGGTGATTCTCCGGCTATTCTTCTCCACTTTGGATCCATTTCCTAGCTACATCTACCTCCCCTCTCTTCATACCATGCCTCGCCGCCGCCTCCCGCATCACTATTCACCGTCGGTGAGCAACAAAGAAGACCACCAAATCCTTACCTTAGTGCAAAGTGCAACAAATGGTAAGAAGAGGTGGTGCAAAGTGAAAATATTTGCTAAGAGTGGTGTAAAGTGAAACCATGGTAAGATTATATGGTCCAAAGTGAAATTCACTCTAAAACAATAGTAATTCAAAAACAATTCAATGTCAAGTTGATCCCATCTATCACCCCCCGGTTTATCCACTTTCGATAGAAGATCAACTCGTAAAATAAATAAAGATCGGTAGATCCTACCTGATAAGAGGAGTATTCCCAAGATTACTCTCTCTTTCTAAGTGCTTCAAACTTCCGTTGCTGGTTCTGGTTGCACAGCCACTTGAACAGGTTCATCAAGTCTTTGTTGCAGAACTGCTTGTAGAAGTTTGCACCCAAGTGCCTCATGCACCACCTGCTCTGCAGATCAAGCCATGCAAGTGGATCATTTTGTCCTTGCTATAGCTTAGTTATTGCCCTCAGTAAGCCTGCATGCCGATCATGTATGACGCATACGTTTGGACAGCCATGTACAACAGAAACCCTCACATTCCTCAGGAACTACAACGAGCTATCCGTGTTCTTGCTCTCAACGAAAGCGAATGCCACAGGAAAAACTTGATTGTTCCCATCCGTCGCTATTGCAGTCAGTATCTGGCCCTTATACTTTCTAGTCAAAAATATGCCATCCACGCCCAAGATTGGATGACAGTGCCAGAATGCATGATGCATGGACCCAAGGCGAAGAATGCTTATCATAGTACCCTCTTATTGGCCCACTTCAGATGCGTGGAATCTTGAATATCGACATGAGTGCCGGGATTCCTGTCTTGTATGACTCGGAGTACCTCGGGAAGGTTGTGGTAGGAGTCCTCGAAAGTACCGAACCTTGACTCCAATGTCTTCTGTTTTGCCCTCCACGCCTTGGCATAGTTGGCTGTGTACTGGAACCTTGCCTCAATCGCCCGAATGATGGATCATGGCTCAAAATCTATATTATTCATGATCTCACCGTACATGAGGTTGGCATGAAGCCTGACGACAGGTTCTAGTGGGACAGCACCAACTCAGCGACGACACATGTGTGAGGGACCACTATAGAGCACTTCTAGTAGTTGTTTCACTTAGGCTGAAATGCGTGCACTCGCCAATGTCATCCCTCTATGCCGCACTTCATGTCGTAGAATCTTGGGTTAGACTTGACGACTCTGAATGCGCACCGCATCAACAAGGCCCAGAATTTGACCGCCTCTTGCATGGTCTCCTTGCATTTGTACATAGCTCCTTGCCTGACCTCGCTCTAGTCATACTCCCACAGCACACGGGAGTCTTTATTGATGACGAGGTTGTCGAACTGGTATGTGTTCCACTCAGATGGAACCGCCTACTGGTCCACATCATCCTTGTCGTCGGATCCTTCATCTTTTGACAATGCCATGTAGTCCCGGTCTTCGAGATCCATCCTTTGCACTACGGCTTCCACCTCCTCACCCTCGTCAGCAAGCCCACTAGCTTGTCTGATTGAAGGAGCTACTTCCGCATGGTCTTCATCGACAGCATCAACAACTCTGGGTGCTTCGGCCATTGTGTGTGCCGCGCTGTGGCTGGAGTCCCCAACTTCTTCTTCGACGTCAGTACCCCCTTCTTATTCAGCCGCACATGCAGGAGTGGGTTTGGCAAAAGCCTGGGCTAGAAGGACCAAATCCCACCCTCCCTTCCTCGCCATGTGTACATATGACTTCCATGACATTGTTCCCTTGAGCTGAACTAACTCCCAATATGTGAGTTGTACTGCTCGGGGGGCAAGACAACTCAATCTCAGATCATATATGGCATGGTCCACATGGAATGTGTGGAACAACTATTGCATCACAGTGCCCCATGTACACCCCTCTGCTCTTGGCAGGCACACGGTCGCCGACTAGAAATAACGTAAATCAATTCCTCTGACCCTCCAGAATAGTCCCTAGACCGCAGTAAATTTTAAAATTGGTGATGCCCGACATATCCAACGCATTGCACCATAAAAAACATTTCCACGATTAACCACATATCTAAAACTAGATTACTCATCGAAAAATATTATGTACAACATACTGTACTACGTAACCGTACATCTAAAACTATGTAATCCATTCGGTTAAAAAAAATAACATCTAAAACTATGTAATCCATTCAATTAAAAAAAATTACCTGACAGGTGGGCAACCGAACGGGCAATGCTTTGCTAGCTTCTCTCCTCCCATCTACTCCTCTCCCTTTCCTCCTTCTCTTTTCCTAAATAAAAGTGAGTCCTATGCCGAATTTTAGGGTTTCAAGGGTCTTTTATAGGGTTTCAAGGCTCCTGTTGTCAGTTGAACTGGCGACAGAGATACTATTCACTTTCTGTCGTCACTTGAACTGGTGATAGGAAGCTGGCTTGGCGATAGGGAGTCAATAGGGTCCCTGTCGATAGGGACCTGTCACTAGTTCAAACAGCGACAGGTACCTATTTTGTAATTTTTTGGGGCGACTATTTATTTTTGTAATTATCTTTTAAAATAATATTATTTAAAAAAAACAGCAAGATGGATGGCAGTTCTCATCAGAATAACATTGGGTCCCGTATTTTATCCAAGACAGATGTGGATTATGCCACTCTTCCAAATGAAAGAAGAGAGCGGCATGTTGGAATAGTAAAGGAACAGGCTATGGTAAAAGGAAACAAGCATAGTGCATTACTTCATTCTCATGCATAAAGAACTTCTCTCCTCCTGATGATTTACATTTTGTCTTTGTTGGTCAACGTCCACAAGAACTTCTCTCATTCTTTTGATGATTTGCTGCAACTCTGTTTATATAGGCATGACCAACCGCAAAAGCTCCATACATTCAAATGCTTCATCACCTCCTATTGCTTGGGTTGGTCAACATCCACAGAAGATGTCACGGACAAGAACCTGTAGCCCACAAATTTGCACTCCACAAATTCATCAATACATGACTGTTCATCCCCTTCCAATTTGTCAGCATCCTCACAAGCTTCCTGAGCAGTGAGCACCATATGCACCTGCACATCAGAACCTGTAGCCAACTCTGAAACTCTAGTGCCTGACAAAAGCTCAAGAATTTATCAAGATCATGCAGCCACTTCAGTGTTTTTTGACATCACATTTCAATGTTTGTCTTGATCACACACTTGAAGCCAAATTGGGATGCTGGTGTGCGCTTGATGGATGCTTGCTGATGGTTCAGAAGAGATGGAAGTGATGGAGTATTGGATTTAATCTTGTTTTAGTACTTTGTAGTTTCCGTTTCATAGAAAGGTGTTTGTTTCTATTTTCTTTGTGCAGTCTGAGTCCAAGTATTAGAAATCAAGTCTGTCTCTGTTTCTACGTGCGTGAGTATATAAAGGGTCCTGCACTTTATGTAAACGGTGAGAAGTTGAGCAAGAAATGTAAGTTGATTGAAGAAATAAAAAGTCAAAAAGACGAGCAGTGCTCCTGACAAAATAATCGAGTTCTGTTACCACTGGTGTTTCGCGTTGTCCCGGTGACCTTTCTTTCTAGCAGGTTCATGTGAAGACCAGGAGCTTTGTTAGCATCACGTGCATCAGGGAACAGGACCATTGGGTCACGTCAAAGTGACAAGGTGGTCCAAGCGGGACCCATGGCCAAAGTGAGATGCATATCTGGTCTAGACTGAAGAGCCAAGTGGAGTTTTCTGGAGCTGTTCCAACAGTTGGTATCGGAGCTTGTTGATCTTGGTGCTATCTGAAGATCATAGGTGACAAGACGAAGATCCGGGATGGACCGTTCTCCCTCCTATAACCCTATCCTAATGATCGACAATTACTCGGTGTGGGCTATGAAGATGAAGGCGAATATGCACACCCAGGGAGTTTGGGGTGCAGTCGATCCGAAGGCGAAGGACAAGGAGGTGGACGACAAGGTGGACCAAACGGCTTTGGCCATCATCTACCAAGCAGTGCCAGACTCGATGATGTGGTAGCTTATCGATAAGGAGACGGTGCGTGAGGCATGGGTGATGCTTCAGAAGATGCACGAGGGAATTGATCGCGTAAAGAAGGTGCAACTCCAGAATTTGCACACCGAGTTCGAGAATCTCCAGATGGGAGAAACCCAGTCGGTAGAAGAGTTCGTTGGCAAGCTAACTTCACTGTACAATTAGATTGTCTCTCTCGATGATAAGATGGAGGAATCTGTAGCAGTAAAGAAATACCTACGCGTGCTACCAGAAAAGTTTGTACCTATCGTCACCGTGCTCATGTACTCCTCGGATCTAGAGACAAAGAAGATCGAGGAGATCACCGATTCCCTCAAGGCGCATGAGGAGCTACTGAAGGGGTATCAGTCCCATAACGAGTAGAGGTATCAGTCCTGTAACAAGCAGGTGTTGCTGTTAAAGGGAGATATAAGAAGCGAGCGTGGACACGCACGTGGGTAAGGTGGCAGATGAGGACGTGGAGACAGGGCTAGGCAAGACGGTGGTGACAGATCCCGTGACAAGTCACATATCAAGTGTTTTGAATGTGACAAATACGGTCACTACTACGCGTTGGAGTGCTGCAGCCATATAAAGTGCTTCAACTACAATGAGTATGGGCACTATGCTTCGGATTATCGAAACAAGAAGAAGAACAAGTAGGTAAACCTCATTCGAGCCAGTGAAGATGACGATCCTGCCCTACTTCTCTCCTTACGTGTCAATGAGGCGCCGGTCATGGTGATGTTGAATGAGGAGAACATAGTTCCTAAACTACGCACAGAGCTCGTCTAGATTTAAAGTTTGTTTCACTTTTAGGTTTTAACTTTTTAGTGTGATATCTCATTGTGTTCTTTATAATTGGTTTAGTTATTGTTAAGATGTCTGTCATTCATTTAATTTGCTTAATCATTCTAAAGACTTGTTTAGATATTGCTATATGGTATATGACTTTATATGATCCAGATAGCTCTACTCAAAGATGGCTTGGTTACTTTATTAAATCAATGCGAAGTGACTTGGATAATCTACAAAATTTCTTGATTTTTACTATCCTTGCTCCTTTTTTCTTATAATTATTCTTTCTCTAAAGTTTTTGATGATTACATTGCCAAAGCGGGAGAAAAATGGGAGAAATTAAAAAAAATGGAGGAATTTTGCTTCCCTTGTGTTGAGGGGGAGTTTTTCTGCTGCGGTTTGTCAAAATTCTTTGCTTTGCAGTTTTAAAACTTGCTTTTCACAAATTTCTTTTTTCTTTCAAAATTCAACTCACACGATTTTGAAGTATTATCAATGTATTCATCAAGGGGGAGATTGTTACACCATGTGACCAGGTCTAGTATATTTTAGTTGATGAATAATTGATAATGTTGGGTACTGATATTATTTGAGGCGTTTGGTGTGTGTGGACTTATGCCGATCAAGTTGGGAAGAACTTGTGCTAGGAAAAAAAATGGTATTTTGGTCTTTGCATGTGCAGGTAACTCGGAGGCGATCGTGGTCTACGACGGTGACCGGGAGATAACTTACTGCGAAGTCATGGTCCAAAGGATCGAGGATGCGACACGTGACAATTTTGGAGTCTCCAAAATTAGATTTGTAATTTGGTGTAAAAGCCCATGTATTGGGCCGTGGGACTTTAGTGGGCCATACGCTGGAAGGCATTAGGGTTGTTGGCTATAGACGTGTATAAGCAGTGCTCACGGCGGCTGCATGTCAAGGGCTGTTAGGGTTATTATCTAGAAGAAACATGGTTTTTGGTTTCGGGTTGCGGCCGGCGCTTTTGCTAGGACGTATGCTTGTGCTGTTGAGTCATGCAGATGACTTTTTGCATTGGGTGAATCCAAGAATCGCTGCTGCTGGTTGGTTGATTTTATGTCGAGCCATACATCCATCCACGGCAGTGTTCTGCATCTATGCCGCCGCATCTAATGCAAGTAGCGAGTAGCGACGACAATGCTACATGCTAGCGGTGATAGCTCCATGTGCTGAGGGCAACAAGTGTGATTGGGCAGGTGTTCGGTGCTTTGCTACGTTGATTCAATCCAAGACCAAGTTAGCATTTATTGTTGTTGTTCTTCTCGTTAATTGCTGTTGTCAGGAAAGCAAGTTGTGAGATCCTTGGTATCGTTGCTTCTGTTGGTAATCAAGAGATAAGGTTTGAGGATTACTATATACGCACATATACATCCTTGTTTGATTGCAGCGTCAACTACTGAAAGCATCATCTTCGATTTCTAATCTGCTATAGTAACTCGTGCTGTAGGAACAGTGTATCACACTGTTTGCTACATTACATGAGTAGTGCTACAGTACCAGAACTATTTGCTACAGTACATGCACAGTGTTCCAGTATCGCAAACTGTTTGCTGCCTTTTTGTTTTTGCGTTATCGTTGTGTTGGCAGGTTGCACAATCAGGCAACAGTAAATTTGAGGAAAAATCTTTCGTTGTGGATTACAATCATTCACCCCCCTCTGATTGTCATCGACTGTGAGGACCCGGAATATTTAACTAGTAACACTTAACCTCCGATTGGTTCTAGCATTACTAATTAAACATTCTAAGCCTCGATGGACATATGTTTCCCAGAATTGCAACATATGCACATCATCACAAAATTACACATCATTTCCATACAACAAGCAGCACTAAGCTCAACAACAACAAACATAAAGTAAAGTTATTACAAAAGAGAGCCGACCGGCCAAATAGAACAATATACAAGAATGACAGCGGAAGCAAAAGTGCCATAAGATGGCTAGAACAAAAGTCGACCGGTTAGCCACACCCACAAGGCAACCGACCGGGCCGCCAAGCTAGTCGCCCCGCAAGCTACCACAACACAGCTCACAAAAGTGAGGCCCCACGGGCTCACCTTCTTCCTCTGCAACAAAACAATTAAGCATAGCAACTGAGTACAAAGATTGTCTTTGTACCCGCAAGACTGACGTGTGGGATAGCAGACCTATTCATAAACTACATGCAAGCTTATTTAGGTGGAGGTTGTATGTCTCATTTTGCACAAAGCCAACTTTATTTGCAATAATGTAATACATTTAAAAGCAAGTTTGCAAATCTGTTTTAAATGTTGAAATAACAGTAATAAAGATACATACAAGTAACCACTTGGAAGTGACTATCCCAATAGTCACCACAACATAGCACGAATCACGATTCGTACCACCCATCAAGTTTTAATTTAAAAGGTTGTAGTCTAACTCTTGAAAGACCTTGCCAAGCGCGTCCATAACCTAGGGCGAGGCTATTCGAATAGTTTTAACCTGCGGGGTGTACCAATGTACCCACACTTCAAACCGCTTTAAGCCACAAAGCACACTTAGAAGGTATCTTGTACGGCTAAGTCCTACGAGACTTTTTCCAATGTTGTGTATTAACCACAAGCCGCTCGTATGGGTAGAAACACCATACGCTTACATTGCAAGCCGAAGACAACAAATCCCATCACGGTGAAGTCTTTCGGACACTACAATCTCCCAACACCATCCCTCCTGCGACCTCCTGCGACCGAGGGCAATACACGCCAAAGTACTAAGTCAAGAGAGGTCCCATACCCTCTAATGTGGTTAGCACGCTAAAATGCTTGGTTTAGTGTAACAAGATGTTCGGTCCTTGTTGACTCGTGCACCATTCCAGTCACACCCGAAAATCACACCAACATACC
Source organism: Ampelocalamus luodianensis (assembly GCA_036346255.1). Taxonomy (NCBI): domain Eukaryota; kingdom Viridiplantae; phylum Streptophyta; class Magnoliopsida; order Poales; family Poaceae; genus Ampelocalamus; species Ampelocalamus luodianensis. The sequence goes on from CM070633.1 coordinate 44,898,257, forward strand.
TTTGTGCCCAAGTCTAAATCATTTTGTTTTCAGTTTTAGTTTTCATAAGTAGACATGGCACAAGGTGGAAATCATAAATCATAATAAGTTTTGTGTGATCAAGGTTATCGACAAGTCGATAACCGCCCATTTCTACCGGCTAAGCATGGCTAAGCAATTAATTCGCAACTACTAAGTGATAAGAGCCCATCCACGAACTCTAAATCACAGCAAGTAACCTAGGCTCATGGTAGTAGAGGATAATCATTTGCTAAGGAAATGCATCTACTAGGCCAACTATTAAAACAAAGTAGCAATGCATACATAGAATTTGTAATCAACATAAATACTTAAAATACTGGGATTAACATGATCAAACTGCTTGCCTTCTTGCTGTTGCTCAATTTGTTGCGGAGGATCGTTCTCGGGGTTACCGCAAATGTCGAACCCTAAGCGAAAGGCAAAAAGAACCAAGAACAACCAATAAGACTAGCAACACTTAACAAAAGAGCAAACAAAAATTATCCAAATGCGACGAAACTTATACACAAGGTGAAATACGAATATGCCAAGACATAGAAACTGGAAAAACCTAATTTGGATTTGTGGTGCAAAAGAAATTACCTAAAAACACATTTTAAATATAATTAGCACTGTAGCAAAAACATTTTCTAGAAAGATTTTGAAGCTGAAATTTTTATGGTAGCTACTTATTGGTATAGAGGTAACCCATATAAAATTTCAGGTCATTTGGAGTTAAAATGATTTAGTTATGATTTTTCTAAGATGCAAAATTAGCATAATGCACTTTCCCGGAGCATAAATATGTTCAAAACTAATTTTACAAATGAAGTATACCAACAGAGGGTTCTCTAGAATTCATCATATATATTTTGCATTTAATGAGAATTACTTGTGCATTTTATAAGTCTTCCGAATTTTCTAAATCTTTGAAAATATGTACTAAATCATTAATCAAGGTTTCGCTATAATCTTGGACCTACCATCATTTTTATATTAACATTGGGTTAATAACAAATTTATCAAAGTTGGAATCATTCATTTTGGACATACACAGAGAAAGATATGTATTTTCTAAAGTTTTATACATTTTCTGGAATATTCAAAATGACAGAAACCAAGTTATTCCTAGTTATACAATTTTCTGTTACTGGAACGTGCTTAAATCCATTTTTATAATAAGCTAAAGTGATAACATGATTTATTACAGTTGGAATTAACCAAAAAGCAGTTAAAATGAATTAGTTGTGAGTTTCTAAAGTTTTTATATCATTTTCAGTTGATAAACAAATGCTTACCGAAATACAGAACAACCCAATAAAAAGAAAATGACGTGGACAACCCCCAACCCTTGATCTAACATCCTACGGCTCACGCGCGCCGAAAACAGCGCAGCGCCGCCAAAGCCACTAGAAACCCACCGTTGGATCAAGATCCAACGGCTCACACGGCGTATGCAGCCGGACGGTGCGGTTGTTTGGGCCAATCCCACCGCAGTCGGCGGATGGACGGTCGAGAGCGCACCAACAACCGGATTGTCCGACAGCACTCACGATCTCGACCATTGATCGCAAGATCGGCGGCCAAGAATGATCAAGGCATCCGGAGGGTCCGAATGCCCTCACGATCTAGGCCGTTGATCAAGGGATCGACGGTGGCTAAAGATCGAAGTTCAAAAGATGGATGACACGTGGGGACCATCGCCGGCGACCTTGAGCACACATGCGTGGTTTAACCCACGCACACGGTGCTGGCCCACGTGGCGGCGATCGAGAGGGACGGCTAAGGCGAATTAATGCCACTAATGATGATCATTAACTAGACACTAAAGACTACGGAATTTGATTTTAATCCCTCGGGCCACCCATCGACCCGAGAGGTTAATTCGACGGCGATTAAATGCCGACTCATTTAATTAAGCAATGATTAGACATTAATGATGTCGGAACAGTGCGGAGTGAACCAGAGATTGATTTAAGGATATTGGGCCCACTGGTCAGTGGCTCAATAATAATGATTAAGACACAATTAATAACTAATGATTGGTAATTAATGTGTCCTAATGAGTGACAAACAGAGCTCGTGTAAAGCAAAGTCCCGATCGTCTTTGACGGCTAATCGCCGGCGACAATGGCCGCGGCGGCGGTGAACAAGACCCAAAATGGATTCGCAATAGCAGCACGAACCTAATGGTAGCATTCTCGCCGGCGGCGAGGATCGAACGCCGGCTGGCGGAAAGCGAAACGGAACCCTACGGCTAAACACGAAAATAGCGAAAGCTCACCGCGGACCTAGGATGCGGTGCCAAAGCTTCTAAGGACTAATCGAAGCTACCTTAGCGAGAAGAGGCTTCACGGGCGGCCGAGAAGCTGGACCACGGTGGAAGCTCACGGACTTGGAGAAGAAAACCGAAAATGACACCTGAGAGCCACATGAGTGATACCAAGCATGAACATAGCTTCATTATGATCCACGAAGCTATAAGAGCAAGAGATGAGGAAGCGGTGCACTCACGGAGTGAGGAAGACGATACTCACTTTTCGGCCGAATTTGAACAAACCCCAAATTGGACAATTCACGAGAATCAAATCCAAAATTAAGTGAGGGGAAATGTCCAAGATAATAAAGGGATAAGGTTAGGGCGAAGAAACATGAAGGAGGACCACTGGAACACCAAGAACACTGATGGAGCTCCACGGGTCAACAATGGCGATTTGCCATTTTTGAGGTATTAAGCTCCAATACTGTGAGTGAGGCTTGGTGGTGATCTAAAGAGATACTAGGAAGCAATGAGGGTGCTTATAAAGCCTTGAGGACATTAGGGTTTGCACCACAAGCTTTCGGGCGGCAAAACACAAAGCACAATGAGCGGCCGACAAGGGAAAAAGGTTGGGGATGGTGCATTAGGGTATGGCCTGGCTCAGAGGGTCTCCCATGCCCCTAAATGTCCGCTAGAGTGACAGTAGGAGGCATGAAATGACACTGCCATGCCCTCCACTATTCATGCACGGCTAGAGGTTGAAGAAGACTAGGAAAAACACTCGGGCGATTCTCATCGCGATTCAAAGCGAACGCGGAGATTACGCCACGCCTCCGAGGGTTAAAACACACGGGGAGATTACGAGCCCTACGATCAGAAATGAACGGCTCAGATAGCTCCACGTTGCAAACTCAAATTACAACGAAGGGGTACGCGAGCGTTGGATCTTAATCCAACGGCTCTGATTCAAAAATGCAACCGGAGGGTCCGAAAGTTTCGGCGCATCTTGACGGTTGGATGGAGATCTAACGGTTGACAATCAATCTTGCAACCGGAAGGTCCGAAGTCTTACACGCGCGCGGGCCGCGCGATTTCGATCCAACGGTCGAGATCGATTGCGCGTTTTAAAGAGTGGCTCGGTGCGTTTAGTTGACTGGACCGAATCAAATGGCTCGAGCCCGAGTCTGACTCGAACCAAGCAACAAGAAAACCACGTTTGACTTTAAAATTAGCACAGAGACCTTGAAGGATTTATTTGAGGTAGCAAATTAACTTCAAAAATTATGAAATTTTACAGGAGCTTGCTAACTCAAATATTTACCTCGAGTAAAATTTTCAGAGGTTTTATACTGTGAATAAATCTCCAAAAATTCTGTAAGGCTCTGTTTTAATGTTTGACTAAGAGTCAAACAGTTTGATCGCTCTAAAAATATTCAAACAATTTCTAAAAATTGTGAAATTTTTCAGAGGGTCACATACCATCACGAGACTTAGGAAAAATATTTCAGAGGATGATCATAAGATTTGACAAGATTATTTTTGGAATAGCAAGATTTGGATCAACAAGACTTGTGACAATGTAATTCCATAATTCCTTGAACAAGAATTGATTGGCACGACAGGAAATACATGATGTAAGAAAAAGTTTTAATTTCTGCTCATTTTCTTACATTTGAAACACAAGCCCAAAATTTGGGATGTTACATCGACGATCCTATAAGTGGTATCAGAACAGGTTGCTATAGCGTCAGAGAGGTATGTGAATCGTCCCCTCATGCTAGATGGTACTGATTTTGCTTTTTGGAAGTGTCGTATGCAAGCTTATATTGAGGCTCAAGGTAGTGATGTTTGGAATAAAGTTTCTATACCTTATAAGGTTCCTGTTACTATTACTAATCTAAATAAAACTGATGTTGATTTAAATACTCAAGGTCGTAACTTGCTGTTTCGAGGGATTTCTCGCAAAGAATTTGATCGTGTAGCTCATATTAATTCCGTCCACTTAATATGGAAAACTTTTTGCGATTATCATGAAGGAACTACTAAAATCAAGAAAGTGCATAAAAATCTTTATCAAAAAGAATATTCTGATTTTGCTATGAAGTCTGGTGAATCTATTGATGATCTTTTTGCTCGTTTTGAGAAAATATTGAGTAATTTGTGCGGTGTTAATGTTATTCCTTCTAATGAAGATAATGCAACTAAAATTTTGAGATCTTTAGGTTCTGAGTGGTTGATGGTTGTCACAACTATCGATCAAACTATCGATCTAGATATTTTAACTATGGATGATCTTTTCTCTAGATTGAAAACCTATGAGATCGAAGTTTTGCCATCTAAGATTGATAAATCTTCATCTTTAGCACTTGTGACTAACCCCGTATAGGCTGCTTCGTCGAGTTCTTTTCTTGTGTCTGCTTTGTCTTCTTTTTTAGAGGAATAGTTCGAACAGCTCTCTGAAGAGGATTTGGTGTTGATCTCCTCACGGGCATACAAGGCACTCAACAATATGAGGATGAGGAAGCAAGGTGGCATGTTAAATTCGATCAAGTATTATGAGTGTGGCAAACTGGGTCACATTATGGTTGACTGTCCTAAGCTTAAGGGGAAGATGATTAAGAAAGACAAGAATTACCGTCGTCGGCCATCCAAGAGCAACAACACCAAGGGTGGCAATTTTCGTCGCAAGTTTGCTAAAAAGATCATATCAGCTATCGAGCATATTGATTTGAGTGATATAGAATATGAGAGTTGTGATGACATCGATGATGATGATGATTCTAAAGGAAAAAAGAAGAACGACGACTTCACGGGCATGTGCTTCATGGCAAGAAATGACAACGACGACGACGACAGTGATCCCGATGAGGTAAGACCATCATATGATGAGCTTGAAGATGGTTTGATTAAACTTGATATTGAATTGAAAAGGACAAAAAAGAACCTGAAAGAAAATAATTTTGTTGTTGAAAACTTAAATTCTGAAATTGATAGACTTAGAGCTTCTATTCTTGATGATGAATCATCTGAGTCTTGTCAAGTTTTACATTCTGAGTTGGAGACTGCTAGGTCAATAAATGCTCAATTTGACGATTTAAGGTTAGCACATGACTCTTGTTATGAAAAGTTAAAACGTGCAAATGATGAAATTAAAAAGCTTAACTTTAGTGCTTCTACCTGTTTAGAGTCAAGAATTTCAAATGCTCAAACTAAAACTTGCTCGAATTATGGATTGCTAGATGCTAGACTTAATTCATCTCAGGAAACAATTCAACAGATACTTTATCATAAGTTAGCTTCTTGCTCTAGCTATCCTAAACTTACAATAGAAATCGAAGCTTTTATCAGACAACTTACTGATTTTGCTGAAAAAGAAAGGTTGACTCAGTCTAGTGCTCCTAAGAAAATTGTGAATGAATATGTCAAATGCACAATTTGTCCCACTCTAGCTAAAGAAAATGAGTATCTTAAGGACACTTTAGAGAGAGTTTCTTTTGGAAAGAAAATCTGAATATGATCCTAGACAAGTCAAAAGTGAGTGTTAAACATCATGGTCTAGCATTTAATTTTGTTGGATTATTAAGCTTCTTGAACCAGGAAAAAAATGAAGTAAATTCTGAACCAAAACAAACTGTGTTTAAATATGTTGGTTTTGTGCAAAGTTCGGTTGCTAATGCTGTAGGTGCTAACTCATCATCTCAAAAGAATCATCATTATGTTAAATTTCATTGCACCTATTGTGGTAGAGATGGACATTTGCATGAATTTTGCTTTAGACGTGTTAAGAAAGAAAAAGAAAAGATTGAATGCTTTAAGACAAAAACGTGCAACCTCTTTTGTTGTCCCTAGAACTTATGCGAAAACTAGGCTTTTAGAGGACTTTCATGATGATTTTAAAAATTTTCCACGTGCTGGTATGGGTTATATTTCAAATAATTCTCGTTCAGCATTGCCTGCATTTCAAGGGGTAATTAGACATGCTTCTTTTTGGCGTTCTGATGTTCATCGTGTATCTCAATACTAGATTTTTAAATCTTATTTCACTAACCCCATTTCTGTGAGATCGATGTTTCCTATGATGTAAGAACAGCCGACGAGGTTGGAGAACATGAGCTCGATTTGGTTCCAGTCTTTTACGTCATTGCTTGATTGGAACACTTGATGGTTTTTCACTTTTTTTTATATCTTCAAAGAGATTTCACTTTCTGAGACACCATGTGGAAAGGGTGATGTTTCTCTACACCTTGTTGAGTTTGAATTATAGATTGCTCATATTTTTATAAAACCATTTGATTCTGCACGGTGTGCTCTTTTGCGAAGTGAGTTGGGTGTGTTATTCAATGGGTTTATTCTAAGAGGGAGCTTGTTGTTTTAAATTTCAGAAACTTTATTTATTATACTTGTCAAACAATTCATCAAGTCCAAGCCATTAAATCAAATGAGTTGTAGAGTTCTCTTTATCATATTTACTCATATGTTGTGTAGCTTTGATCATAATTGGTTGTAATTAACTTGCTATACTTGAATTAAAATATGATATGGCGGAATACTTTGACTAGATTGATTATAGTTATTACTTTGCAATGTTCATCGAAAAGGATTAGTTTGATTGTGAGTCTTATTTTAAATCTTGGCTGAGACTCGTTTGTTTCTTATTGCAATCCTTTTATGCTCACTCAATTTGGCATATTATAAACAATAAGAAAAAGAGAATTGAAAAGATGTATGCTTCAAGCATGCCATACATGTATATGTATATTCAAAAGAAAAAAAAACGCACACAAAAGTGCTCAAATGAAAAGAAGTATGCTTCAAGTATGCCACCATTGAAAAGAAGTATACTACAAGCATGCCACATGTTTAAGAATTGAGTGTGGAGCAATAGGTTGTTATATGAGGCTGCTAGCTCGTCTAGATTTAAAGTTTGCTTCACATTTAGGCTTTAACTTTTCAGTGTGATATCTCATTGTGTTCTTTATAATCGGTTTAATCATTGTTGAGATGCTTGTCATTCATTTAATTTGCTTAATCATTCTAAAGACTTGTTTTGATATTGCTATATGGTATATGACTTTATATGATCCAGATAGCTCTACTCAAAAAGATAGCTTGGTTACTTTATTAAATCAATGCGAAGTGACTTGGATAATCTATAAAGCTTCTTGATTTTTACTCTCCTTGCTCCTTTTTTTTCTTAGAATTATTCTTTCTCTGAAGTTCTTGATGATTACATTGCCAAAGGGGGAGAAAAGGGAGAAATTTTTTTAAAAAAAATAGAGAAATTTTGCTTCCCTTGTGTTGAGGGGGAGTTTTTCTGCTGTGGTTTGTCAAAATTCTTTGCTTTGCAGTTTTGAAACTTGCTTTTCGCAAAAAAAAATTATTTCAAAATTCAACTCACACGATTTCGAAATATTGTCAATGTATTCATGAATGGGGAGATTGTGAGACCATGTGACTAGGTCTAGTATATTTTATTTGATGAATAATTGACAATGTTGGGTACTGATGTTATTTGAGGTGTGTGGCGTGTGTGGACTTATGTCAATCAAGTTGGAAAGAACTTGTGCAAAAAAAAAATGGTATTTTGGTCTTTGCATGTGCAGGTAACTCGAATGCGATCGTGGTCTACGGCGGTGACCGGGAGATGACTTGGTGTGAAGTCATGGTCCAGAGGGTCTAGAATGCTGGAGGAGACGGTCGGGCTCGAGTTGGGACGCATGGAGATCAAAGATGGATGATGCGTGTTGGAGCTACAGAGGTGCAGTCCGGAGGCTACGACACGTGACAATTTTGGAGTCTCCAAAATTGGATTTGTAATCTGGTGTAAAATCCCACGTATTGGGCCCTAGGACATTAGTGGGCCGTACGCTGGAAGGCATTAGGGTTGTTGGCTACAGACATGTATAAGTAGTGCTCACAGCGGCCGCATGTCGGGGCTGTTAGGGTTATTATCTAGAAGAAATGCGGTTTTTGGTTTCAGGTGGCGGTTGGCGCTTTTGCTAGGACGTGTGCTTGTGCTGTTGAGTCATGCAAATGACTTTTTGCATTGGGTGAATCCAAGAATCGCTGTTGTTGGTTGGTTGATTTTACGTCGAGCCATACATCCATCCATGGCAGTGTAATGCATTTGCGTCGCCGCATCTAATGCGAGTAGCGAGTAGCGAGTAGCGATGACAACGCTACGTGCGAGCGGTGACAGCTCCATGTGCTGAGGGCGACGAGTGCGGCTGGGCAGGTGTTCGGTGCTTTGTTGCGTTGATTCAATCCAAGACCAAGTTGGCATTTATTGCTGCTATTCTTCTCGTTAATTGCTGTTGTCAGGAAGCAAGTTGTGAGATCCTTGGTATCGTTGCTTCTGTTGGTAGTCAGGAGATAAGGTTTGAGGATTACTATATACGCACATATACATCCTTGTTTGACTGCAGCGTCAACTACTGAAAGCATCATCTTCGATTTCTAATTTGCTTCCGTAACTCGTGTTGTAGGAACAGTGTATCATACTGTTTGCTACAGTATATGCACGGTGCTGTAATACCAGAACTGTTTTCTACAGTACATATACAGTGCTATGGATTACCATCGTTCACCATTCTCTGATTGTCATCAATGATCCTACATAACTACCTATCATTTTGCATGCCCTTAGTGTTCCTTGAACACGTGCTATTCTACCATCTAGGTACAACATGTAAAGATGAGAATCCAATTGCAATTCTGATACGTGTTGCAGTAATATTTGAAAAATTGGATAATGATGTTGTATACAAGATTTTTTTAATGGTACAGTCTAATGTTGATAAATATTGTAATGGCAATAAAGGATTGTGATTATTGGTAATGCTATTGAAAAGCAACCCAGTTGCATCGAATGCGCATACTCAAAAGTACACCAGAAGTCCAAATTCTGTAGGAAGTTTTCTGTAGTTACAGGCTAGCAATAAGCATGTGTGTTGTGATCACAAGAAATATAAAGTGGCATGTCAATACTAATAAAGCTCTACCCAATCTGGCTGGTTGAACCTTTTCCTTTTAATTGATTACGCAAAAAAATAGGGAAAGGGAAAAACATCATTGCTTCAGAATAGGATTTTTTTATTTAATCCTTTTTTTAGTATTATTTTAAAGTTAATCCCTCGCGCACTTTATTTCCAAATCTTACCCCTTTGGTCACGCCACACACCGTGACGTGGGCAAAGCGTACTGTCACGCCACCATGCGCGGCGTGACCAAACATGCCACGCAAGCCCTCGGCCGCGCGCCGTGCCAGCGTTGAGGGCTTGCGTGGCAGACGTCACGCCAGGAGGTATGGCGTGACAAGGGCGACTAGTCACGCCCGTATATGTGGCGTGACAGTGGCAGCACAAAAGTAAATACCTATATGAACCGATAATTTTTTTTGTGGAAGTATGGACATATGGTAGACAGTACCGCTGAGGAAACATACGTAGAAATATTAAGATTGTTTCGTGTCACTTATAAGATTGATTTGGACAAAAAATCAAAATCAAAATCCTTCACATGTGATAGGACTACATCATAATCGATTTGTGTTTTCAGGTGGGCTGATGCTTATGATCTGCTGGAAGAAATGAAAACAAATCGTGCTAGTAGTACACATCAAGTGATTGCTTACATGATTAAAGGGGAGTACGATGATAGCTCCAACTGGCAAATGGTTGAATATGTCCTGACAATGATAACTTGGAAGGTCGTGACTATAGTTTACGATTCTCTAATGTTCTCCTTGATGTGCTTTGGTGGTTCAAACGTAAGGCTCGAGCTGCAAGGATTCTGGATCATGAAGTAAAATATGGTCTCTTCCCTGAAATATTTCGTGACACCAAGCTGGTCTGGTATGTGGATGTACATAGGTAATGTTATTGATCATTTGCACAACTAATCCAATTCTCTATTTGTGAGGCTGTGCTTAACTTGTTTGCATTTCGGGATGTCAGTAGGTGGAGCACTGGTGGCTGTGTCAGTATGGCTCCATAAACTTTATGACAGACTAAAAGTAATATCAGCCCACCTGAAACACTTGTTGTTCAAACTATTGGAGTCTCTACTCGATAAAGTCGTGTGAATGTATATACACAGGCAGTCGATGAAGTACTTTATGAAGCTTATAGAGAATATATATGAAGGGGTTGAGAATGCTCGTTGTGATTATGAAGATGCCCTAAAACATGGAGGATTCGATGTCGGTGCGAATGGTTTTTTCTGGGATTCCACTAGAATAGGCATACTTGCAATATTACACGCAACGAATGCTTTGATGGCTTAGCGGAGATACGGAACCAGAACTACATTAGAGTCTGCGGACAGAAGCATGTTACACGTGGTGACATGGCATGATGGTTCGGCTAATTGCTTTAGTCATCCTCGCTACTACTACGGTACATTGTGACACAAGCATCCGAACCATATAACTATACATGCCTTTAGGGGATAGTGAAAACATGCGGGGTAGGACGGGGGACTATTACGTAATGACCTGACCTACTGCGTGGACCGGGGCCATTTTCCCTTCCTTGCTAGCACGTCGTTGAACTCCTGGCCGGCGTTCCCCTTCCTCTTGTTGCGGGACTGTCCACGTCGGGCTGGTATGTCGAAGTCGTCCATGTCCTGTGATTCCATGATGTAAGTGCACCGTATAGTGAAAATCGTAAGAAGGATGTTAATTCTTCATAACTCACGTCGTCGTTACGGATTAGGCCCGGGCGACCGGATACGCTGTGGCGGCCGGGCTCAACCGCATGAGCCTTTCCCTTGCCCTTGTGGCGGGACTGTCCACGTTGGGCTGGTATGTCGAAGTCGTCCATGTCCTGTGATTCTATGATGTAAGTGCACCGTATAGTGAAAATCGTAAGAAGGATGTTAATTCTTCATAACTCACGTCGTCGATACAGATTAGGCCCGGGCGACCGGATACGCTGTGGCGGCCGGGCTCAGCCGCATGAGCCTTTCCCTTGCCCTTGTCGCGGGACTGTCCACGTCGGGCCGGTATGTCGAAGTCGTCCATGTCTTGCAATTCTATGATGTAAGTACCCTGTACAGTGAAAAACGTAATAAGGATGTAAATTCTTCATAACTCACGTCGTCGATATGGATTACGCCGGCGACTCATCGTGTTCTTCGGTGCCTCTGAGCGGTCCGTGCGTAAGGTTTCCACCGCGACGGGTTTCTCGGCCGGCACCGAGTAGTTCAAAGATGTACCTGCCGGATGAATGCCCGTCAGACATCTCGGGCCATCGATCCACTGGAAGAAGTGGCAGCGCATCTCGGGCTGCCATCACGTGGGGATGAAGTTAAAAATTGAAGTAATTCGTTGACGAAAAAATCGATGCGCGCGAAAGAAACGCTTACGAGGTGGTGCCCGCACGTGTAGTATGCCCGGGCGGCAGTGGCTGGGTGTGTGGATTGAATGATTTCTGCTAGTTCGCCGCACACACACTGCGGGATCGGAGAACGTGGTGGTACTGGAGCATCTTTCATTGAAAAATCTGGGTATTGTAGCTGTTTGCTCTTCTGCTTAAGCCACTTTTGCTTCTGCAACATCCTCGCATAGAAGTTTGCCGAAGAGTCCATAGCTGGGTATCTATTGTGTAGTGTTGGGTTTGGTTCAACCCCCTTTTATAAGCTCAATGGTTGGCATGGTGTCATGTCCATCTGAAAAGCTGGTGAGACAGTCAGGGTTGTCAAGTCGATCTGAAAAGCAGCCCCGTGTGGTCTTGTCACTGCGTAAAACTGTCTCGTTTGGTCTTATCACTGTGCAAAGCTGCCCCGTGTGGTCTTGTCACTACGCAAAACTGTCTCCTTTGGTCTTGTCACTGGGCAAAGCTGCCCCGTTTGATCTTGTCACTGCGCTAAGCTGTCCCGTGTGGTCATGTCACTGCGCAAAGCTGTCTCCTTCGGTCTTATCACTGCGGAAAGTTGCCCCCTTTGGTCTTATCAGCATGCGTAGCTGCTAGCTAACACATTACCCGCTTCATAAGCCTCCCCCCGCGGCTATAAAATGCATACCCCACGCTCCGAAAGTAGGACCACGAGATACCATGGTAGACGAAGTAATGAGACCATTCCAACCGGGGTCGCCGAAACAAGACCTTCCCCTCCAAAGGAGGGAGGACTTCGGACCTAACTACCGGCTAATGCCGAACAAGCGTGCTGAACCGGTATGGCCGAAATGCGGACGACGTTTCTTCCGATGCCCACACTCTGGGGTAAAATTAGTAAGTTGTTTGCTTTATGTTACTGCTAATATAGCCTTCATGTTAACCCTCCCTTCTTTCCAGCAGATGGTAAAATGTGACTTTATCCGCTGGATCGATCCTCCCCATGAACGACATGTTGCGGTGTACGTCGATACATTGTGGAACAGAATCTTTGAGTTGGAGGCGCGGATTGACGATCTCAACGAGCAAAATGAAGACCTACGCCAACAGATGCAGCGCGAGAGGGGCAACGAGGAGGTCGTGAACATAGGAAGTTCCTATGACCCCACATGCTGCTGCGCAAACCCTAGCTGCATATGTGCGTGCCACTACAACGACGGCCAACCACGTCCGAGGCGCCCCCTATACAACACTCTATGTGGGTAGCGCGGGGCACCTTCCACCATTAGGCACGACGGGAGAAACCTATATCTCGGTAATTTCCCGTTATGTACGCAATTATTTTCAATCTCCTAAAGCATGTAACTGAATGGTGGACGCGTCATTGCGGTTGCCTTCTATCTACTGGACTGTTTCATCGGTGTGTCGTGTGCATTAAGCTGTAGGCGTTCATATGCATTGATGAAACATACATTGTACGAACGAGTCAGGGTTGTCAAGTCGATCTGAGAAGCCTAAACCCACCCTAAAGCTAAACCCTGAGACGTGAAACTTAAAAACCTAAACCCTGAGACCTGAAACCTAAAAACCTAACATAAACCCTCAGACCTGCAACATGAAAACCCTCAAGGCAAACACCTGAAATCAAAAAACCTAAACCCTAATCCCAATTCCCCTAATTCCCCTACAAACCCAAACCCAAGTATTGTCACGCCAGTACTACCGGCGTGACAGTAGTGCTGCCACACCATGACTCCTGGCGTGGCACTATTGTTGTCACGCCAACCTTCTGAACAATCCAGAGGCGATGCGGGGAGAAGCGCCTCGTTCTGGGGCTAAGTTCGGTCACGCCATTACTACCGGCGTGACAGGACCGTTCTGCCACGCCATGCCTCCTGACGTGGCACTATTGTTGTCACGCCAACGTTCTGAACAATCCAAAGGCGATGCGGGGACAAGCGCCTCGTTCTGGGGCTAAGTCCGGTCACGCCATGACTACCGGCGTGACTGGGCCGTGCTGCCACGCCATGCCTCCTGGTGTGGCACTATTGTTGTCACGCTAACCTTCTGAACAATCCAGAGGCGATGCGGGGAGAAGCGCTTCGTTATGGGGCTAAGTCCTGTCACGCCATTAATCCCGGCGTGACAATACCAACTGATGGTAAAAATAGACTGTTCAAACTGCATTCAAACATTCAAACATTCGAACAACCATGGCATATTTTTTTCTTAACAGCTGTAAATCATGAACCATCAGCTTTTACTATATAATAGATAGATTCATTCGAACAAATTCATCAATTTACCATTTCTTCCTGAAAATAGCTACTTGTCGTAGCGTCACTTGAACACTAGCTAGCCAACTACTTTTTGTGCAATTTACCGAACGCTCTGGAAATAGCTACTTGTACTTTTGGTGCCTGTAAGTACACTTTTGAAACATGATCTGGAAAGACTACTAGACTACTAGACGACCGGAGACTGCATTTTACCGAACGCTCAACTGTAATCCTAGGGAGGCTTATGCTTAATCAGGTTGACAGATTGGTGTGGTAGTATTAGTAAATCGATACACTCCTCGAAAAAATAAAAGGGGTAAACCCATACTCTGACGGATGAACTGAACATTTGGTCCACGGATGACGTTTTCAATTTAGTTCTCAACCAATGACTTTAGATACGAAACATTAGATACGAAACAAGGGTACAGCCCAACCCAAAAACGCATCAAACTGTATTGGAACCACATCCAGAACATGTTGTTAAAAACTTGAAATATTAAACCATTACATCACTTGCGCTTTCGGCGCGCATCCGACCCCGGTGTGAACCTCGATGGTGGGTGTTGGCCTCGCGTGCCCTCGACAACGTTTGCGGAACTAATGTCCGCGCGGTCACGCCGTTTACGGCGTCGTGGCGTGGCCTGAGTCGGCTGCGTAGGGGACGGTGCACCATCTAGATCTGCGAGGTCCATCTCGTCGTGCAACGTAGCATCGACGTCTTCCTCGTCGGCACCACCCTCCTCGTCCGCTCCGGCCTCGGTTGCACCACCCTCCACCTCGTCGTCGTCGTCGGCCTCGTCTGCACCACCCTCCTCGTCCTCGCCGGCCTCATCGTCGTCCTCCGGGTCGGCCGAAGCAGATGCGATCGCTCCCGATGTTGTAGCACGCGAGGAGCCACTCCGAGCCGGGGCAGGCTGCACGACTTCTCCCACCGCCGCCGGGCAATTCATTTTTGCGGCCAATCACCGGCATCGACGGCGAACCATCTACAAGGTTTACCGACAAAATAATATCGTTAGCAAAGTACAAAACACAGCAAGCCGAGCTACAAAAAACTGTTCTTATCTTCAGTACATGAACACATAGATGTTACCTCCGCAAAGTCCCTCAAGCGCTGGAAGCTCCCCTCTGAACCCTCGGGTAGCTTGAGGGCCTCGCCAGCCTCGTTGCATATGCGTGTGAGCTGCGTTCCCTACGAAATGGCCATACAAAGTAAATTACTCGTAATGTTGCTAAACTCTATAATAAATGCGGATTGTGTAGCATGCACATGGAAATTATCATATATGAAAAATGCCATCTTAGTTCACGAGGCACTCACGTAATAGGCGTTGATGGGGGCCCTCTCTGGCTGCGTGCCCGTCCGTGTGAACTCGTCATAGTCGTCAACGAGGCACTCCTCGGAAGAGTCCCCCTCCGCTATGTCCACATTAGTCATGGCCGGTCGCAGCCGGAGGCGCGCGACGCCATGGAGCCACCGGAGGTATCTAACAAACTGAGCTTTCTGATGGATCGGCGGCGTGTCCTGGCTCCGATTCTCCCGGTCGTCCCACTGCGACAAGTAGGCTTGGTGATAGGCGGCCCAGTCGGTGTGGCGATACCTCCGCCTTCGGTTCATCCTGCCACATCCACAATGTAATAGTTAGCATTTAAAACATTACGCAAGCGACAAAGGAATGATGGTAGGTACCCTTACCCGTGAAGATTCAAATTGGTCGAGAACACCATTGGCGGGGCGGCCTGCAGCTTCCCAAACTGCCTCATCACCCGATGGGGCAAGTGGTACTCCACCGCATGGAAGAAGACAAGCGTTCATAATCCCACGGTGCCTGTCCGAGACGATGCAAACAACCCGTCCAGGCCCAACGAGGCGTAGACGAACTAAATCCATAAACCATTCCCAGCTCTTATTGTTCTCACCCTCTGTTAGTGCGAATGCTAATGGAATCAGCTGGTCTTCCGCATCAATACCAACGGCAAGCATCAACGCACCATGGTACTTCCCGGTAAGAAACGTGGCGTCAACTGATATCACAGGCCTGCAATGCTTGAAAGCCTCTATGCATTGCCCAAAGGACCAGTACACCCTCACAAGGACATGTTTCATAACAGCTCCATCGCGATCCATTCGGTTGTCGTGCCAAGGATAAAACTCCATGCCCGGATTCTTGGCCTGCATAGCCGTTAGGATTCGAGGAAGGAACCCGTAAGCCTCCTTCCAATCACCCCACAGTAACTGCATCGCTCTCTGCTTGGCCCTCCATGCTTTCCCATACTTCACGCGGTACTTAATGAACCCGAATATAACCTCAATGAGGGTGGTGATGGTCACATCGGGATCGACACCCACAACCCCGATAATGCGCCTTGCAATGAAATTAGCGGTCGCCTGAAGGTGCTCCCCCGACACTCGAGCAGTCCCACAGGAGTGAGGCTGCTTCACGTTCGCAATTTTCCATTGATTGTCCTTAGTTTTGCGGCCCCATACCTTCCATCCACACCCCCTTTCGCACCTCACGGTGTACCTCTTGTTCACATCAGAGTGTGTCACTACGAACGGACGATGGTGACGCACTGAGTATTCTTGCAGCCAAATCTTCATGTCCTCCAAGGTTGGAAACAACATGTTCTTCCGTATTATGTCAGTCTACGGGTCCGCAATGCCATTCCTGCTCTTCAACCCATTAGCACAAACCGCCTTATTAGCCATACTGACATCATCGAATGCATGCACCAACGGAACCTCACCCATAACACTGTGAAGAACCCGCCCTTCCTCAGAGGAGAAAAGCGGCGGCGACCTCATTTTCGGTCGAGCTCCATCCTTCGTCGGAATCCACTTCACGGGTTGTTCCCTCGCGAAACAATTCCTCCTCAAGCTCATTGTTCATTACAGCGCCATTAAAATCATCACCGGTCAAGAACATGTTGCGGGAAGAAACCGCACATGCACCGATAATGTGTGGGCAAGGTTGGTAGGACCGACGCTAACGAATTCAAACAAGGTTGCTCCTCCATTGGGGCCTCTGAATTATGGAGATCAAGGTCTACTTCCTCCGTGTTGCCATTCACCACATCCAAATTGTCCGCAAATCCTCAACAACGTTGATTGTTCTCTCCACCGCCACTTCCAACGAATGACTCGAGAGGCGAGCACAAGATCCTTGTATGTGTCCCAATCATCGCCGACAAGATTGGCACCAAACAGCGTGCACTTTACAACCCACACCAGCATCATATCGCCCCTGTAGTCCGACAACGACCCCAGGCTCGTCCCATCGAAATGTCGACTTTATCCTACTCAGCAGAGTTGGAAAGTCCGGTGATTCGCGAAACAAGAGAACGGTAACTTCCATACCACTGAAGTCGACATCACTACCCGTTTGACTAATCGGTCCACCGGTGAATACATGTACAACTTTATCCATCTACATCCAACAAAATATTGCAAAGTCATAACCGCATTCCATATGTATGAAATATCGCAATCAACATTGCATAAAACAAAAGTTGCGCAGTTCGAAGGTACGAACTAATGGTTCATAACAGCTTTATTGTAGTTTTGTGATCTATAACTCTCATATTTCTCTAGAAGAGACTAACGCTGTATTGAGATGTGTTAGGCCATACACAGTGGACGAATAACACCAAGAAACAATGAGATGCAAAAAGATCAAAATCCTACACTATCCGAGTCTCTCGTGCTCAGTCACGCTCGAGATCCCGTTCTCGAGACCGCCCAAACCACGTGTTTGGGACCACTCAGAGCTTGCCTCCGAGTGCGACCTACACTACCCTGGATCCACGTGCCCAGGTACGCTCGAGATCCCGTTCTCGAGACCGCCCAAACCACGTGTTTGGGACCGCTTAGGGCTCATTCCTGAGTACGCCCAAGACTTCGCTCCTGGGTACGCCAGAGCTACACGCTCGGAGTGCCACGAACCACTCGTTCGGGAAATCTGATATGCAGAAAGGAGATAAGTCATATTTTTTTCGCCTTCAGCCTATATTTTTGTGCTCTAGAGGAACACATGACTCATAACATGATAAACCTAGTAGGTGGTCATGACACCTATGTTTTATGTTTTACATCGATTTTCTTATTCAACTTCAAGAGAGATATACCAGTTTAGAGTAACACATAGGCTTAATTTAGTTTGGATGTACGCCCATTGTCTTACACTTTGAGAAAAAAAATATTTCTCATTTCATGGGTGTTACTGTTCTAGGAAGTAAAGAAAGAAGATGGGGATGAAGCGATTGATTTAAATGGGCCATCACATGAAAATCAAGGTATGACTGCATTGTTACAATGGAATAGCCACATCCTTTTTGTACATCAGGCTCCCCTGAAAAAATTAAGAGGAAAATGCACCACGTCCACCCGTACTGTCCAAAATTTACATATTGCAAAATCCCACCTGTACATTTAATTTTGATATCTACCACATATACTCCTAGTGTTAAGTCCATATTAATAGTTGTAGTTTTGTACTTTTAATTGCTTACCGATGGATGATAGGCTTAGCACACATTAACGCATCCAAGTGCTCACATTAACATCCAAGTGTTAAGTCCAAGTGCTCACATTAACACACGCTAAGCAGCTCACATTAACACATGCTAAGCAGCTCACATTAACACATACTAAGCGCCAAAATTCTCATTTCTAATTTGCAATTTTCTGAAGGAAGCAGTAAATAGCAAGCAAAAGAAAATAAGAAAAAAAGAAAAGGTACCAGGTGTTAATTTGTACTCATTCAAATGTATAACGGATAATGTTTACATCTGAAGTACAATTGTTAGGTTCTCAAAATTGAAAGAGTGAGAATCTGCAAATCTCTAGAAGTACAGGTTGCTATAGTTTTCAAATTCGGTATCAGTTAAATAATGTCAACATACGTATCCGGTTTTTTCTTAAGTTGAACTTAACACTTATCTCCTATTATGAATGACGATTACTTCTATTAGCTTGCTCTTCTACTATGTTGTACGTGGTAGCATATGCCGTACCAAAGTTTATGATCCTCCAATACATACAAGGGGCGGTTGATCTTAATTTTTCCGACCGGTCATCCTAGTGAGTACTTCATATACTAGCTTGGACCAAAACTATTGGTGAATAAAGACCCATTTGATTGTCATGTGAGTACTTCATATACTTAGTTTCATGTATGAAAACGTGCTTTTCGAAAGCAGAAATTCATGTATATACATTGACAATCAAATGCATTATACCTTAGTTGTAGGGGACAATCAAATGCATTATATACTTGTTGTAGGGGAGAAGAGAGCTTATACCTCAGTGCAAACGACGGGGAGGAGGATCGGCGCGGAGGGAGCCGTCCGGCGCGGAGAGCCGCGGGACGCGGGGAGAGCCGGCGAGGATGGAGGCAGCCAGCGGACGACGCGGCGTGGGGAGAGGCCGGCGCGGATGGAGGCCGCGCGACGACGCCGGCGCTGGGAGAGCCAGCCACGAGCCGATGCCGCCGCGAGGAGGACGACCGGACGGAGGACGACCGGCACGGGAGGACGACCGCGCGGGAGGGGACCACCGCTGGACGGTGTCGGCGCTGGGAGAGGCCGGCGCAGGGAGAGCCGCCGCGGGAGAGCCGGCGCGGAGGGGACGGCGCGCGAGGCGCGCGCGCGCGAGAGGGGGCGCGGGGCGGCGGCGCGGCAAGGGAGGCGGCGCGGGATGGAAACCCTAGGGTTTGGGCTGTGAGTGAGAGAGAAGATAAAACGCAGAATGGGAGTATAAGTCTCCTCTGTCACGCCAAACCCACTGGCGTGATAGTCCCACCTTGTCACGCTATGTACTATGGCGTGACGAATGCCACGCAAGCCCTCTACGCTGGCACGGCGCGCGACCGAGGGCTTGCGTGCCATGTTTGGTCACGCCGAGCATGGTGGTGTGACAGTACGCTTTGGTCACGCCACGGGTAGTGGCGTGATCAAAGGGGTCAGATTTGGAAATAAAGTGCGCGAGGGATTAACTTTAAAATATTAATAAAAAAAGGATTAAATAATAAAAAAATTCTTCAGAATACGATCAACTATAGTATATTTAGTATGGTATAATTGAGAAATGGGAACCAAATTGCTTTCACAAATCAGTTGGCAGCCATTTAGCAATTAAAAATGTTGAAGTTGCTAGTCCCGAAGTAAAATGATTTTTTTTTTTTGCTTCAAGAAGTTATGGCGGGGTATGTGAGTATGTGTCTCAGCATTGCCACACAGGCTACGATTTAAATCGCAAAAATAGCTAATTAGCTTGCTATTGCCCCTACCTGCAAGGCTGCAACCCTTGTGTTTGTATGATTTTCATAATTTATCTTGCTATGCCTATCTGTAACTTCTTGAGTAGCACCCCTGACGTAACTCAATGTGGTTAGCGGACATCATCTGTCGTTTAGTAAATGCCTAACATGCAAGTTAGCACTTTCACAAATCGTCATGCTTGGATGTTCTTGCATTCGCCGTCTTAATACCTTTAAGCCGGCCCCAGCAGTCAGTGCTTCTGTCAGTTTTCCCTTTTGGCGATGGGTACTGTTGTTAGTTGCTTACTTGCTTAAGACGATAAACTATACTCTTACAGCTAGAAATGGGCATATCTGATGTTGTGAAAACTGAACTCTGCAGGTTCACATGCAAGGTGACTGTCCATGTGGACACAATCACAAGAACTGGTGTGGAGAGCCTCGGTGAACCCAAACGTCAGAAGAAAGCTGCCATGGAACATGCTGCTCAAGGGGCATTGTGGTCCTTAAGCGCTTTGGACATGCGAACTAATCTTAGACATATGCTCCAAGTCACGCGGCGCCAGCCCTTTTGCTGGTTTAGCTCAACCCCAGCGTCCCCCCTTCGCCATTTGTATATATACTAGAAAGAAGCCCGCACCAATGGCGCGGAGGAAACCGGAGACCATACTGTTGAGTTTCGAAAAGAGATGATTAAATAAATGAGAACAATCAGATAAAGAACTGTGAGGTCCTGGAGGAGGTTCTAGAGGGAGGTCCTAGAGGGAGGTCCTTGGAGGTCCTGGAGGGAGGTCCTAGAGAGGTCCTCGAGGAGGTCTTTGGAGGGAGATCCTGGAGGGAGGTCATGGTGGGAGGTCCTTGGAGGTCCTGGAGAGGTCCGGGGGAGATCCTTGGAGGGAGGTCCTCGAGGAGGTCCTTAGAGGGAGGTTCTGGAGGAGGTCAGAGGGAGGTCCTGGGGAAGCTCTTTGGAGGGAGGTCTTGTGGAGGTCCTGGAGGAAGTCCGAGGGAGGTCCTAGGGAGGTCCTGGAGGGGGGGTCCGAGGGAGGTCCTGATGGGAGATCCTCGGAGGTCCTGGAGGGAGGTCCTGGGGGAGGTCCTTGGAGGGAGGTCCTCAAGGAGGTCCTTAGAGGGAGGTCCGCGGGAGGTCCTTGGAGGGAGGTCCTGGAGGAGGTCTTTGGAGGGAGGTCCTGGAGGTCCGAGGAGGTCCTTGGAAGGAGGTCCTAGAGGGAGGTCCAGGGGAGGTCCTGGTGGGAGGTCCTAGAGGAGGTCCTGGAGGGGGGTCCGAGGGAGGTCCAGGGGAGGTTCGAGGGAGGTCCGGGGGAGGTCCTGAAGGAGGTCCTTAGAGGGAGGTCCTGGGGAGGGAGGTCCTGGAGGAGGTCTTTGGAGGGAGGTCCTGGGGAGGTCCGAGGGAGGTTCGGGGGAGGTCCTTGGAGGAGGTCCTTGGAGGGAGGTTCTGGGGAGGTCCTGGGGAGATCCTTGGATAGAGGTCCTGGAGGAGGTCCGAGAGAGGCCCTTGCAGGGAGGTCCGAGAGGAGGTCCGAGGGAGGTCCTGGGAGGTCCAAGAGAGGCCCTTGCAGGGAGGTCCTAGGGAGGTCCTGGAGGAAGTTCTTGGAGGTAGGTTCTAGACGAACCTATTTTTTTATAGAATATCAGGATTTGAACTTCTATACTGTATAAGGAAAATCTATAACTAATTGGAAGCACAAAGCCAAGATAGAAATTATGATGAACGTGGTTGGGTCAAAGCATAAAATACATGAAAAATTTGACCAAGGGTCTATTTGGACCATAGGATTTTTGCATGGATTAAACAAGAATTAGTTCATTTTTTCCAAGGATCTGGAAACCTTCACCAGTTCAAAACAGGACATAAATATGTGGTATCTTACAAAGATACTTGGATTTTAGATTGCAACATCCATCTAAATGTAACTGAATGAGCTAAAACAAAAGCTTTCATAGCCAGTGACATACAAATTGCATCCATCTAAATATTATCTTTGTTAATGGCAAGAAGAAACATACTTAATTTCTCCTAATGAGGTTGTCAAGTCAATGGGCTGTCTTTTTACATTAGCTAAATTTGGTAAGATCTTCTTAGCTAAGTTTGCACAATCAGCATATAATGAGGTTGTCAAGTCAACGGGCTATCTTTTTACATTAGCTAAATTTGGTAAGATCTTCTCAGCTAAGTCTGCACAATCAGCATATGTTGTTCTTCCTGCTGTAGACTGTTTTGATAAAGTCTCCTGTGACTTTGGTTGAAGGATAGCAAGATCTGGGAGAACGTCTGTCTGAAACCCGGTAGGCTGTATTTTTTTATATTCTTTATCTGCATAAAGAACTTCGCAAAATAAAATTGCAGTTGCTGAAGTTACTTAAATAAGGTGTTAAACTTGGGAAGGAACCAAGTCTTTTTTTAAAAGACAAATAGTACGTAACAGTGTATTATGGAATATAAATCACCAGCAGGTCATTTTTAAATCAAAGGCTGGGACGATTTCATTAGTTTCAGAAATCGTTGTATCTGTGAAGCATTATGCTTGTAAGAATGCATACAGTTTCGTCTTTGGCTATTTGTTTGGCAAGGAGGTTGTACATAACAGAGTGGCATATCCTTGCACCTCTGTAGTGTAGTTTGGTTGGCTATCCAAATGGGGGAAACAAATTAATGTAGGAACTCTATTAATATATCTTACAATCGTAACTATAACAGAAAGAAACAAACAAAGCAAGCACTATGGACTTACAGGATCCACTTTTTCCATGTCGTCAATAAGAGATGATTTGCTGTTGTATCGAACCTTGACGTTGTTCTAACTGTAAAAGTCTTTTTTTTTATGGTCGTACAGACCATAATAATCTCAATTCATATAGATCCTAGGCAGTTTGAAACCTATATTGCTAGAGAACTAAGGAGATATAGTACAAAATCATTTTCTTCCTCAAGTAAATTGTTGAAATAGTTAAACTAAGTACCTAGGTTGTATTCTGGGATGTTGCTCAGGTTTTCAGAGTAAGTAATCTGCTTTGACATCTCACCGGTGCTGGAGAAGAGCTTGTACACCTGGTCCTCCATGGTATGCGCTCTATGTATATCGTTGCCGACGCTTGCAGAGCCATCTTGTACGCTCGCATAGACATTGCCCAAAGAAAGACCTCAAACTGCATAAAATTGTAGAGTACATTAGATATCTTTTAAGGGATAAAGAACTGCCTGGCTAAACAAATCATAGCTCATTTCGCTAAGTAAATGGGGGAAAACTGTGTGCCAGGCTAACCATAGTTCTTGTATAAAATCTGCAATATTGGGTTCTAATTTGGTGCCTCAAATGACAGAAAAATAAACGTATCTTTAAATTACACCCTAAAAACTGCAAAGAATGGACAAAATAAAAAAGAACTTACTGGCAACAATTTTACACAAAGTTACACTGAACTTTATTAATGACTAAATGCGTACATCTTTCACTCTAGAAAACCTTTTTTTCTCAAGAAAACATGTATATAGGATAAATTCAAGACAGAATAGTTAACATTACCTGAGATGAAATGCAGAAATCTAGAGGCAAACATGGTGATTTGCACTTTCCAGCACGACAAATCATATTTCACAAATTAATTATAACTCTAATCAGCAATCAACGCATCAACAAAGATGGATCGACGAGCAAGATAGGTGCATATCACTCTTGGTAACCACCGTATAAGCAAACAATTAGCGCTCAAGAAGCAGCAGCTGAGCCAAATGCAGGGAATCAAGTAGAATATTAATGTGCTAGTAGATGAATGCCATGCACATTAATGTCTTCGAACTCAAGTATTCAAGCAAAACTTCACTCATTCCTCAAGCGTATTACATCGAGCTGGAATTTCTTATTGTAAAAACATCTCAGAGCTGGAAGCACACACTCTTAATTATATCGCCCACAATTCATGATGAAAATTTCCCACCTATACTATAATCAAGCTATGAGAGTATCAAGGTGCCACAATTGCAGAATTTTACATCAATCCTTGGAAGTTAGAACCGCACCAAAAGAACCATTAGAGCACGTACCTTTACACCATATAGAATCTACTCAGGAACAAAGTCGCCTATTATAACATTTAGAAGGACAAAATTACCATAAGTTTTTCAGCGTGCACGTGGAATCCACGTTGCAAAAAAAATGCACAATAATATGAGCCTTTTATCTACGAACACAACAAAAGAAAAAATTCCAGGTAAATCTGGTGGCACATGTAAGATAGCTCTGCATTTTTCTGTTTATGACCTGGAACATAAGTCGAAGCTCAAGATGATACATGCATTTAGATGCAAAAACTCCATAAGACATGGTGGATTGTACTTACCCATGTTGAAACCATGACCTAGTAGCACAAAGGATCACTTGTTTCCCACAGGCCTAGCGCCAGTAGAAAAGCCCGTGATTCTACACTGAAGTCGGACGGATACTGGCAAAAAAAGATTGAAGTTACATAATGTAACATCCCAAAGTGTTGTTATCAAAATAAAATAAAATAAAATAAAGTTATTGTTTTATTGGTTTTTTCTGAAATTTGATAGAGTTTCATTGGTTTATTTGAATTTTTTTTCAAAATTTTAAAAGTCAAAAGTGAATTCATTTGAAGTTCTTGAAGTTTTATTTGATTTAAATTGAAAAATAAAAATTTACTTAATTTATAGAATTTTCTGGAATTTTAAAGCTTTTCTAAAGTAAATTAAAAGCCAAAATAATTTATTTGCAAAATCTTTAGCCAATTATAAGTTGGAATTATTTTATTTAAATCCAAAATACCTCAGGGAATTTCTGTGAATTTTCTCAAGATTTTTGGATTTTATTTACTATTTTCTAAAGCTATTTTGAATTATCTGAATTAAATCAATTAGAAATCAATAAAAAAATTCGCCAAATAGTGTTTGGGCCGAATTTCTTTTGGCCCAGTCCAACTTCCACGCGCGCGTCCGCTTCTCCCGCACGTTCTCCCTCTCTCTCTCCCACCGTCCGATTTACATCGGACGGCCACCAAAAACCCACGCGCCTCCCTCTCTCTTCTTCTCACTCGCGCCGTCGGATCAACATCCAACTGCCTCCGCCCTTTCTTCCCCGCACCCCTTCTTCTCCACTCAGCCGCGCCCGAGTTCCGCCATTACCGCGCGCAAGGAACTCGTCAACACCGCTTTTTCCTCCCCCTCTCTCCTCATGGTCGTGCGCAACTGCTCCCGCACCTCACGCCGCCCCCACTCCCCCTTTTTCCCCCTCTTCTCGCGCACGATCCCGCCGGAACGCCCGCTTGCCGCAACCGCCGCCCCCACACACGATCTGCCTCCTCCGTGCCCCTCTTCCCCTATAAAAGCACGCCTCGGGTGCGCCTCCCTCTCCTCGTCCCGACCCCGTCACTCACCCCTCCCCTCTCGCTCTCACCTCGCCGGAATCGCCGATTCTTCGTCGTCGGCCGCCGCCTCTATCGCCTCCACCGTCGACGAAATCGCCCTGCCGCCGCCACCATCGGCATCTCCGTCCACAGGGCTACCCCCGTGCGCACCTTATCTTGCCCGGGAGCCTCCGGAACACCACCACCGTCGCTAGCCAAACCCCGCCGCCGCCAAAGATCTCGCCGCCGGCAACTCCGTCGCCACCAACCATCGCAAGGTAGCGCATAACACTCCTTATCACCCCATCTACATTTTGTGCGCACTCGCCGCCGACGAGCCGTCGCCGGTTGCCGTTGTCGGGCCGTCCCGAAAACTCACCGTCGGTCAGGTGACGTGGCTCGGCCACCTCGGTGCCACCCGGCGCCATGTCGCCATTCTTGCCCATGTGGCGCCCGCGTGTCACGCCGAGTCAGCGTCCGCCCTCGGTTCGGTGGGACCAGTCCACCGTGAGCCGTGTCAATGACGCATGGGGCCCACTGTCAAAAATTCAATTTGATTCTTAAATTCCAAAAATCAGTCACTGACGTCAGTATTGCGCAATAAAAGACTTTTTCTTTAGAAAAATAATTCAAGAAATTCTGTTAAAATCAGATTTAGGGTTTTTAATAAGATTTAAACTTAGAAAATTCATATCTTTTGAATCCCAGCTCCAAAGTGGGTGTTTCAAATTGCAAAATTTGTATAAAATTATTATCTAGCTAACTAAACCAAAATTATTTAATTTTGAGTTCATTTGACCACTAATTCCTTTAAACCCTAAATCTAGCATTTTATGTAATTTCAAACTTCGAAAGCTCATATCCTTTGCATCCGAACTCCGATTGAGCTCATTCAAATTTCTAAATTTATCTAAATTCAAGATCTAACCAACTAAACCAAAATTATTCAATTTGGAGTTAATTTGAATCTTATTTGAATTTAGTTTGAATTTGGCTTATTTTCAGCGATAGATTTGACGACTTGAGAGTCGATTTGACTCGTTTGAGAGCAACTATTTGAGCAAGGCAAGTTACATTCTTGATCATATTTGCACCCATTATTTAAAATTATTTAAATTCTGTTTCAAATTATTATTGCATGCTTGTTTATATTCAGTAATTTAAATTCCTGTTTTAAATTTATAGTTATACCAAAAATCCTTTGTATGGCCGATTTTGATAATTGAATCAAACATGTTGTCACCCTAGTCAAAACCTGGTTGATACGATATTATGAACTGGGATCATTTTGAAAAATATTGTGCTTAGCCATGCTTATAGACCAAATATGTTTCATTTGGGGAATTTCAGCCAGAAATCAACTATTGTTTAAATGGTACCTTGGTATTGGTGTGTCATGGGAGTTTTATAAATGACTTTAGAAAATAAAATAAAATGATGGTTTGGACTTGGGCGAATTGGTTGTCTGGTGGGTGCAGGTTTATGCACGGGCTCAACTGGGTAAGTTGAGGCCCAGGGTTCTGTTGGTTGTCGCCCAGGTCAGTTAAGGACCGGTCTTCGAGCCGCATCTTGCTAAGCCACATCGTACTACCACATGTCTTGTATGGGCAGGACCTGGTTGAATAATTTACAAAGTTCCATCATGGTCTTTCCTGTGATGCGGTGGGTAGTCTTTCATGATTTTTGTTAGTCCCACCTGGCACAAGAGGGGGCCTGAACTCTGCGGACGGGTAGTCCAAAGGGGGCGAAACCTTAGCGAGGGAGGACTATGGTGGAATGATGCGTTGTAAAGGCCTCGTGATGATCACTTAGTCGCACACCTTCGGAAGTGTGTCAGACGGACATTAAAAGTTGATTATCTCTTGTGGGTAAAGTTGTATAACCTCTGCAGATTGTAAAACTATTCGAATAGCCGTGTCCACGGTCATGGACATGCTGGCAAAGCCACTCAAAGTTAGACTTCGATTTCAAAATATTTTTGTAAAACAGTTTTGACATGGATGGGTGTCCATGAGAAAAGTTGGGTTGGTGCCCGTGTTTATGTTGATGTTAGGTTGGTGCCTACACTATCTTTTTCAATACAAAATCAATTTTAGATTTTATAAAACTTGAGCTTTTGAACTTAGTATGGTATTTAATGTCAAATGCAGTTTCGCACAAATAACCCTATACGCCTTCCTTTGTTACATCCATGTATGCATGTTATTCAGTTATTTGACGGGTATAACTTACGAGCACGGAAGTTGTGCTCATACTTGCTTTATGCAAACAAATTTCAGAGTAGAAGAACTTCGCTTCAGGTTTGGATCATGACGACTAGGCCGCTACCTCAGTCGATTGCTTGTGGCAGATCAGCTGGACTCCACTACTTCTTCATCGTCTTCCGCTGTGTTTATTTAATGTTGCCCTGTAAGGCTATCTTGTAATCAACTCTGTTGTTATTTAATAAATTTTAGCGTTTATGGTTGTGTTATCACATTTGTTTACTGTGTGAGCTAGCCACTGATCATGGGACTAGTTCAGTTATGCACAGAAGATCTGGGACGTTAATTTCGGGTCTTACACATAAGAAAGTTTGCACTGGTTGATTAAGCGGGATACAGGCAAAAAAAGACTCAAGATAGCACAAGCGTTGTTATTCTAGTATTGAAAATATAACAAATGTTCAGTAGACTTAAAACCTACAGTCACATTACAATCATATGATACTAGGTGACACACCTTTAAATGATTTGGGATAGATGATCTACATAAGGAATAGCATGATTAGGAACTGCAGCACAGAAAATAAAAGCTGGAGGTATTGTAAATTTGTAACCTACGGCATTAAACCTTAATTCTTCTTTTTTTGGTGTGTGGGACATAAACAAATTAAATTATAAGACTACATCAGTGACACTACATGGTATAATAAGTAATAATTTAAACCTCCAAAATTTCTCCTCCTGGTAATGTTGATTCAATCTAACTGCAGAAGAGGGTAGCAACAATCTAACATACAAATGGTGTTAGAAAAAAAATGATAGTTAACTTCATAAACTATTTATGGACTATAGTCTCAACAAACTCTCAAGACAAAAGAAGCTAGCAATGCAGTTTTGGTGTCTAGGGGAACCGGCGTCCCCATTAGCCATTTTAGCATGATGCAATGATTCAAAAGTTCAACAAAAAAAAATGAACGAAGTTCATATAG
Organism: Ampelocalamus luodianensis; assembly: GCA_036346255.1. NCBI lineage: Eukaryota > Viridiplantae > Streptophyta > Magnoliopsida > Poales > Poaceae > Ampelocalamus > Ampelocalamus luodianensis. Next base: position 44,926,963 of record CM070633.1, read on the forward strand.
TTTATTTTAGCAAGGTGTCCTAGACTGAAAGGATACTTTGGACATGTCCAAGCATTCCATTGTCTGTCTACCTCAAAGATCCAATGAATATATCTACATGGATAGACTGATCATCAAGCATTGTTATAATATATCTAGCTGCACCTCCATCATATCTAGAGAGATTGAGTTATATACGACTGAATTAGCAAGTAATGGAACACTACAATTGAACTGGAAAGTATGGGCGTCAATAATACATTGCCCAAACAAACATGTTCCACGAAAGGATTTGACGAACCTGATCAACGAATGGACGGATTGGCCGAAGCCAGATTCGGGCCACAACCCCTAATCCAATGGTCCAGTAGCCGGCGGCGTGAGCATAAGGGAAGGCGGTAGGTGGCCGGAGGCTAAGGCGGCCGTGCCGAGCTACGTCCAGGCCAAGTCGAGTTGGCAGGAGGCGCACGCGTGACGCAAGGGAGCCGAATCCCGGGGCCGGGCACAGCCAAGCACAGGGGGGCGAGCGGAGCAGGGGAGGAGCCAGGAGCCGCGCGCACAGGCCGAGACCAATACGGGTGCAGCCGGAGGCGGCCACGCGCGGGCGTAGCTGACGGCGGTGGCGGCGGCGACGCAGGGAGAGCCGGTGCCGGCGGCAGCACCAGAGGGAGGCGGCGCCATGGGGAAGTACGGCCGGAGCAAGATTCAGGAGGGCTAAAGATGGAGGAAAGAGAAATGGGGAGAGAAGAAATGAAGTGAGTAAGAAGCAAGAAAGAATGAGAGGCGGGGATGAGAGAGGAGGGAGGGCACTGGAGGAGGGGAAGAGGCGAGCGGCAGGAGGCGGAGGGGAACGACGCGCGGGGAAGGAGACCGAAGGGGCGGGGGACTGGAAGGAGGGAGCAGTGGCGGTGGGGGAGCGAGGTTGAGGGACGGGGACAGCGCCGATGCGATGGCCGTGCAGGGAGACCGAAGGAGCGGGAGGGAGAAAGAGGCAGCGAGCGACAGCGGCGGGGGAGGGAGACCAAGCGGGCAGTAGGGGAGGAAGAGCGAGCGGCTGGTGGCGGTGGCGTAGAAGGGCGGCACCGGCAGAGAAGCGCGACGGAGGAGGGAGAGGGAGGGGGTAGGATGCGGAGGGGAAGGCGAGGGGAGAAGCGTTGGCGCAGAGACGTGAGAAGAAAGGGGAACGGGGCGAAGCTTCATGACACAGCTCTACGTGTAGAGGGGAAGAAGGCTCGCGACGTAGGCGATGTGGCTGCGCGGGCGACTCCCGCTCCCACCGAGCGCGTCGGGCGGATAGGGCGGGCGAGGAGCTCGCGGGGGCGATTGGACAGATGTCGTTTTCCTACCGACGTAGCGCGCCCGGGAGAGCTCCAAAGCCATGGGCCTTTAAGGTTAGTAATATCTTATCCATCATAAGAGCAGTGTTCTCTCGTTCTTGAATCTAGGATCGGATCAGTTTACTCCTTCTGTCTGTTGGAATTGAAGAACTAATTCTATTCCAATGGGCCAAAGACCAATAGCATGCACAAGGTAGGCCATATGCAAAGAACATCCTAAGCTACGTACATATGTAACACCCTTCTCAAACTTACGATGGATCAACAACACTGAGTTTGGAGAGGTAGAAACTATGTTGACCTCTAGTCTATGCCTTGGTGAAGAAATTTGTTGTTCTGAAGGCACATACTAAAAAACAATAACTTGGTCTTGCACCTGGGATCTCATGTACGAAGTATCTACTCCAGTGTGCTTGGTGAGCACATGCTTTACTAGATCTCGAGCAATGCTAATCGCACCAGAACTGTCTAATAAGAGATGAGTCGGTGTAGAAAATAGAATACTGAAATCCTCAACTAGCCACCGAAGCCAGGTGATCTCAGCTTTCAACAACGCAATGGTTCTCTACTCAGCCTTACCATTCGAACGGGAAATGACAGTCTGATTCTTGGTCTTCCAAGCTATAAGAGAGGAACCAAGAAAAACACAATAGGTAGGAAGAAATCGGCGATCAAAATAATCGCTAGCTCAGGTCGCATGAGAGTACGCTTGAAGCTGAAGAGAACTGGAGTGAGGAAGGAAAAATACGACTAGTGATGGTCCTACGAAGATATCGCAAAACACGAAGAATATGACTGTAGTAGAGCTGAGTGGGAGCAGAGATGAACTGACTCAGGATGTGAACTAGGTGAGAAATGTCAGGTCAGGTGATCCCAAGGTAGACGAGGCTCCTAATAAGATAGCAGTAGCGAGTGGCCGTCTTCAAGAGGCTCACCATCAGTAGGCCAAAGGTGAACACCAAGCTTCATAGGAGTGCTGATCAGTAAGATAAGCGCGAGCAAAGATATCCTGGATATACTTCTCTTAGGAGAGGTAGTAGCCCTCAGGCGTAGAAGTGATCTCAATCCCAAGGAAGCAATGAAGAGGGCATAAATCAGACATCAACAACTGCTCACTAAGACGCTCCTTCACAAAGGCAATGTACTGAGAGTCATTTCCAGTATTGATCATATCATCCGTATATAGAAGGAGGAGCGCTCGACCCTAAGGAGAGGGGTGTACAAAGAGAGCAGCATCGTGATCACTGGCGGAGAAACCGTCAACAATGGCAACAGAGGAGAAGCGGTTAAACCAAGGACAAGAAGTTTGTTTGAGCTCATAGAGAGAGCGATGAAGGCAACAAACCATACTATCAGGGACAAAATACCCAAGGGCGGCTACATGTAGACCTCCTCACGCAGCTCGCCATTGAGAAAGGCATTCTTGACATCCAATTGAGACATGGGACAGTGTCGAACAGAGACCACAACAAGGAGAGTGCGAACAGCGGTCATGTGAGCGACAAGAGTGAAAGTCTCATCGTAATCACAACGACTATGCTCCTGCTGAAAACCACGTGCCACAAGACACGCCTTATAGCGCTCAAGGGAACCATCCGAACGGGTCTTAATTTTATACACCCACTTACACGTGATAGGAGTAACACACGTGGTTAAGGGCACAAGATCCTAAGTGCTAATACGCTCGAAAGCAGCAATATCCTTAGACATTGCGAGCTGCCACTTAGAGTGAGCAGCAGCCTCACGGTAGGTCGTAGGCTCAGAAAGAGCAGTGGCTGCCAAGCCGTAGCGCTTAGGAGGCCTAATAGTGCGACGATAACGAAAATCGTATCTGGGAAGAGAAGGTGGAGCAGGATACAACAAGGACAGAAAAGAAGAACTAGGAATAGGGCCCAACAAAGATGGAGGCTCAACTGGAGAAGAAGTAGGCCGAGGACGACGAGAGTAGTGCAAGGAAAGGGTGGAACCTCAACAAAAGAGTTGGAAGGAAAATCCAAAGGCGAAAGAAGCAAAGAAGGTGGAGGTGGAAGTGGAAGTGAAACATGAGTGAAAAACTGAGTGTTAGAAAAAATCAGAAAGGAGATCGACTCAACGGGAAAATTTGAGCTGGCAGTAGAGGGACGAGGGTAATAAGGTCGGGACTCATCAAAGGTAACATCCCAAGAGATCCTCATCTAGCGAGAAACAGGGTCGTAGCAGTGATAACCCTTATGCTTAAGACTATAGCTAAGAAAAACACACTCAACTGGCTGAGCAATCAGCTTAGTGCGCTCAGAGGTGGAAGAAGGACGAAGGAGACACAACCTAAACATTGAAGATGATTGTACTTGGGAGACTGACCGTATAGACACTCAATAGGAATAGAATCCTGAAGAGCAGCGGAAGGCTACATGTTGATGAGGAAAGCAACATTGGAGACAGCCTTAGCCCAGAAGTGAGGTGGAACAGAAGAGGCAAGCATAAGAGCGCGAGCTGTCTCAAGCAAGTGACGATGCTTACGCTCAGAGACACTGTTCTGAGCGTGAGCACCAAGACAAGAGTACTGGGGAAGAGTACCCTGCTCAATGAGAAAATGATGCAAAGCAGCAGATAGGTACTTGCTAGCAGAATCAGTACGAATAGCACAAATGGACGAATCAAACTTAGTGTGAACCATGGTGGTAAACCTCAAGTAAATAGAGAGAACCTGACTACAAGAGGACATGAAGTAAATCCAAGTATGATGAGAATAATCCTCAATAAACATCACATAGTATCGATAACCCCTTTTTTTGAAACAAAGGGAGCTGAACCCCAAACGTCGAAGTGAACAAGATCAAAAGGACGAGCCGAGTCAAAATCACTAGAGGGATAGGGGAGTTGCAGCTACTTGCCAAGTTTGCAACCATACAAGGTAAAGATGTATCAATAGAGAGAGATCCGAGAAGACCACGACCTACTAGAGACGACAATCGCGATCCACATAGATGACCCAAACATTGGTGCCACTGAGCAAAGGAAGCAGTAGATGACGTAGCAAAAACAGAGGCATGTGTAGTGACTGACTAGCAGGTGGAGACAATAGAAGGAAGGTGTGACAAATCGAGCTCCCAAAGACACTGCGAATCATGACACCAAGGGCCAACACTAAGCAGAGTTCTTGTGCGACGGTCCTGGACACAACAAGAGTCAAACTCATGAATAACACGACAGTCGTGATCAGTGATCTGACCGACCGACATAAGCTGCATAGTAAGCTATGGAACATGAGAGACAACAGGAACATAAAAGGAACAAATGGAAAGGATGCATCGGTCTGCAACAGGAAGAGAGGTATCATATGCAGTCTAAATAGTAAAAGAAAAATCTATGGGACTCACAGAACTATGGCGAGTAGAATTTGGTGTTATGTGAAAAGAAGCACCAAAGTCCAAGATCCACAGAGACAAGATATCAGACGAGGGAGGTGGCAGAGGTGAGGACTACTGAGAAGCAAGAGCCAAACGAGCAGAGCCTGAGGTAGGGGCGGCGGTGGCGGTCCGAGACTGGGATGGCCTGACACAGGGGCAGCTCGAGGCAGGGGCAGAGACGGTTGCTTAGGGCAGCGGCAATTCGAGGCAGGGGCAGCGACGGCAGCATCCCGAGACCAGGGCGGCGGCGACGACCCGAGGCAGGAGCGACGGTGCTAGCTGGGAAAAGGGGCGTCGGTTGCACGACCTGCTGGTATGCTACCGGTGGCGCCGAAAGGTGCCATCGGCAGAGGCCATCGGGCGATGCGATCGGTGGAAAGGCAAGCTCGGGCAGCGAGCTCAGTGGACAGAGGCGAGCTCCGACGGCAGCAGCACTGCTGGAGTAGCACTGGAGTAGAGGAGCGAAGTTCCGGCGGTGTAGGGAGGCTCGAGCGGCGGCAGGGGGGCTCGGGCGGCACCGAGGAAGAGGCAAGAGCTAGCGGGCAGCGCAGGCAGAGCACAGGTAGCGCGAGTGAAGAATCTAGACCCGCCATTATGAATTAATGAAGTATTTTGGTTATTAATGACAAATCTATTTGTGAGACTAACATTTCTATTGTTATACATATTGTTTAGTCTTAGTTGGATATAAAGGTGAAAATCAAAGAGGTATACATTCGACATCATATTCTTATATCTTGTTGCATTCCTCGGATCCAAAATATAGGTTGAACTCCACCAAAAGGTTATCTTGGATATATACATATGTTTTTATTACATTCGTGTATGCACACATTTAGGGAGAGTTCACTCTATATTTTGTGGTTTCATTTGTATTGATCAATATTCTTTTTTCCACATATATTAAGGATATTTACTTTGAAACATATCTTTTGAGTATATACAACTTGTGTAGTTCATATATACCCATTCTTTACATTCAATTATTTGCTATTATGATGGTTGTCATCAATTACCAAAAAGAGAAAGATTGAAGTATCTTGTCCCACCATTATGAGTTAATGGTATGTTGTAGTAATTAATGACAATCATATTATGGAACTAACATTTTTCATGAGTTGGACTTGGATGAATATGTTATGTTCTATGAGATTGGAGACTTTGGATGATATCATGAGTTGATCATCATCAAGTCAAGAGCTTGGAATAAGGGATGCATCATATGTTGATGCATATCAAGATCTTGAAGGAAAGAAAATCATCATGTGTTGATGATGTTCACGAAAAGGAGATGATCATGAATTGATTATCAAGTCAAGAGAAGACCCATCATGTGTTGATGGAGATCAAGTAAAGAATGCATCATGGGTTGATGCATATCATGACTCGGGATGAAAGATGGCATCATATCAAGATCCCAAAGCAAAGGAAATCATCATGTGTTGATGATTATCAAGTCAATGACCCGGTCTTGAAGTGAAGATGTACGTCATCAAGCTTCAAGAGATGTGCAAGGCAAAAGTATGACTAGCTAGGGCTAAAGATGTGTTCTTAGTCTTTTACAGGTCTTGGTGTTTGGTTGGAGACCAGATTGCTAGTATAGGTTGTCATACTATTAAGAGCGGTCATGTCTAGTAGCTTGAGTCTCATCATGTGTTGATAGATCAATCTCGTTTGCTCTAGCTCATCTAGGCATGATGCTATTATTTGCGAATGTGTTTTATAAATAGTTGAAGCTCATGCATAATCTTTATAGCATGAGACTATAATTTGCAAATATGTTTTGCAAATGGTTGAAGTCCATGCACCTTCTCCTTGTGGCATGATGCTATTGTTTGCAAATGTGTTTTGTAAATAGTTGAGGCTCATGCATGTTCCTTATAGCATGTGACTATAGTTCGCAAATGTGTTTTGCAAATGGTCTCAGTTCATGTACCCTATTCCTTGTGGTGTGATTCTAAGAGTTGGCAGATGTGTTTTGCAACTTGTTGAGAGTCTCACTTTTAACTGTTGTTTGCATCGCGCATCAAATTGGCAAATGTGTTTTGAAATTTGAGTTGAAGCGGAATGCAATTTCTGTGTTTCCAGTCTCTGGCGATCTGACCGCATTTGATGAGCGGTATTACCGTAACTGGTTGTAGACCTGGTTGAAGACCTTGTCGCGAACAGTGTTCGAAGACCTTGTCGTAGACACTGGTCGAAGACACTGGTCATGGACCTGGTCGTGGTCGTGGACCTGATCGTGGTCGTAGACCTGTGTTGTCGTAGACCTGGTCGTGATCTGGTCGTAGACCTGGAGCTGTGGACCATGTTTGTTCAACGGTATTACCGCATGGTGGTAGTACCGATCTATCCGGCGGTTTGTTTTTTCAGAGAATATGTTTTTCTAGATTGGCTTGCTCCTTTGTCAGCGGTAGTACCGATCTATCTGGCGGTTTGTTTTTCCAGAGAATATGTTTTTCTAGATTGACTTGCTCCTTTGTGAAGCGGTATGACCGCACTTGTTTTGCGATATTATCGCGTGGCGGTAGTACCGATTCTATTGAGCGGTATGTTTTTTCCAGAGAAGTTGTTTTCTGGTTTGGCTTGCTCCTGTGTGTCCAACGGCTAGTTTTATAGCCGTTGGAGCAGATCGGTAATATCGGCCTTGATTGGCGGTACTGCTGCACTTGCTGATTCTTTTCAGACTTTGGTTCCAACGGCTAGTTTTTGTGTGTGGGCTATAAATACCCACCTTGGCCGGTTAGAGCAGAGTTGCTGATACCCCCATTCTATTATCTTGAGCTAGGGCAAGCCTTCTCCTCTCAATTGTGCATGTGTTGCACCTTGTGAGTAAAGGGAGAAGCTCTAGTTGCATGTGTTGCAACTAGAATTGGATTGAGCATTCAACTGTGCATGTGTTGCACTAGATGAGAGTCAAGCGAGAGGCTTCGACTTGTTTCTCTTGGTGTTTGCCGACACCTAGACGGCGTGGAGGCGTCGTGCGATGGTGATCTTCTCAAAGAAGGTTGTGAGAAGACCCGGGCGGTTTGTGAGTAGTTTGATGCTCGCCATTTCCGGAGTGGAGGAAGAGCAACCCAAGTGGATCGAGGTGTTGGTTCGTTTTGGAACCGGTCCAAGTGGTTGAACTTACCTCAGAGGTGTTGGCTTAATTTGTGGAGCTGGTCCAATTGGTTTGGGCTTACCTCAACGTGGATTAGGGGATATCGGTAAGTCTCCGAACACCACGATAAAACATCATCATGTCATTATGCTTTGATCTTTTATGCTTTACTTTATTGCAATTTACATTCGTAGAATTAAATTGCTTATTCATCTTTGTACGATTTCTATCATTCAATAGTCTTATATTATTGGTGCACTTAGTAAAGACTAGTTGATTTAGGCTTTAATTGTGCAAAACCGAATTGATTTACGCTTCCGCATTAAAACTCGATTTTAGCTAAAAAAAAGTTTTAAAAAACTGCCTATTCACTCCCCTCTAGTCGGCCTCCTCGATCTTATAGCGAGCAGAGCACGGACCATGCAAGGGCGACGGCGGGAACCGGCGGCGAGAAGGCTCCGGGGGAGATGTGGCGGAGCGAGATCCGGTGCCTCGAGCTTAGGCGTGGCGGTGTCGGGGAGGTCGCGGAGGGTCGGCTGTGCGGATCTAGAGGTGGGGCGGCAGAATCCGATGGCGAAGTTGAGCTCGGGCACACGGGAGCATAGGCGAAGCAAAGTAGATGGTGTTCGCTCGAGCGCGGGGCGGCCGGCAGCGGCAGCGGTCACGTGGGAGGATGGTGGGCTAGGGTTAGGATTCCCATGGCTCTGATACCATGTTGGAATTGAAGCATTATCTATTTCAATGGGTCAAATGCCAATATAACATGTAAATGGTAGGCCATATGCAAATAACACCCTAAATTATATACATATATAACACTGTCACGATGTATGCATGTCTTAAGTCTGAACTTGTTGCACTGTGGTGGCATCCTTATTGCTTTAGCTCTCTAGTCTAGTGTTTCATGTTACATACAGGAGCAACCTTTGTGTCTGTAATCTACGTGTCGTCAGGGCAGAAAGCTATTCTTTTATACAAGGTTCAAGTTCAACATCAGTTTACTCTTTTTACTCAGTGATGCTTATTATCTTATCTGCTGTGATTTACATGCTCCCTGAAATATAAAATGCGTCGCCCGGCGCATCTATAGTCATCAGGGGCGGATCCAAGTGGGGTGCCGGGTATGCACCGGCACCCCCAAAATTTTGAAAACGCATAAGAGTTCAAATCATATTAAGCCCAGCTCAATTGCTAAATCACTAGCCCAGCCAGTCCAAGTTCTCTCCTGATCTCCCCATTCCTCATTCCCCAATCGGCCAATCCTCAACCCTAATCTCTCCACCCCACTAGCACTCCCCACTCTCCTGACCCTGATTTGGGAACTGAATTACCAGAAGGGAAGCAGGCAAGCAGCGCACCGAAGCAGGCGAGGCCGCGCGGGAGCAGGCGCCAGGACGTCGCCGGTCGACCGTCGGCGGCACGCGGCGCGGGAGGACGGTGCGCGGCACGGGAGGAGCCGAGGAGGCTGCCGCCTACGGCCTGCCGGCTGGACGCCTGGAGGCGGGAGGCTGGGTCGCCGGGACCCCCAGACCCGGGAACAAACCTGGAGGCGGGAGGGCAGCGCGGCAGCGCGCGGCACGGGAGGAGGCTGGGGCCGCTGGGCGCTGGAGCCTGATCCGCCTCCCAGCCTCGGGCCTCCGCCTCACCGCCTGGCGCCTGACGCCCGACCCCTGGTTGCCTACCGCCTGGAGCCGAGCGTTTGCAGTTGGCCTTGGCCGAATGAGACAATGAGTAAATGATTGAGAGTTGGAGTGTTGAACTGTTGAGCCTCTTTTGATATTTTCTTGGTATGTTTGTCTTATTGTCTAGTTGTTTTGATAGTTTATAGTTGATAGAATGAATGAATGATAGACCATTAGACCATTGATCATATGGTATGCCATGTTTGTCTAGTTGTCTTGATAGTTCATAGACCATCAGAATTCAGACCATAGGCTGCATAGCTATTTAGCTAATGTAGTAAACTAGTAATGCACTAATTTGAAAATCTTGTTACAGATTTGATAAGGAGAAAATACTTAACCTTAGTGACCTTTCTATTAAGCTTGTTGAAACAAAAAAGCATAAAGTTTACAAGTTGATACACTTGCTTCTCAAATTGGTATTGCTCTTACCGGTAGCGACGGCAAGCGGTGAAAGAGTATTTTCCGCTATAACTCTTGTGAAGAACAAGTTGAGAAATAGGATGGACGATCAAATTTTGAATGATTGTTTAGTCAGATTTATTGAGAGGGAAATTTTTTTAAAGGTTAATGAAGATGATGTAATGAAACGTTTTCAAGGCATGAAAACGTGTAAAATAGTATTATAATTTTTTTGCATAGTTGCATATTTTGTAATTTTCTATTCATGTAAGACCTTATTTGAACTATTTGCATTGTGCTTTTGACAAATTTGGAACCTATGTGGTGGATTTATGATGTTATAAGATCATTGTATAAACTATAGAATTGTGAGTGAAGTGTGCACCCCTATCGTCTAATTTCTAGATCCGTCACTGATAGTCATTCTGCCTTGTTGGATATGGTAACAGAAATTTCCAGGTTAGCTTGTCTGAAATTCCATTTGCAATTCTAGGTACCTGACACTAGCTTGTTTTTGAATCATGACTCATTAGATAAAAAGTTGGAATAGTTCTTTGTACAAACCCAAAATGTCACCATTGAGTCCTCACACAGTTTTGTTTTGAACAAAGGACTAGTAAATCACATGATGCCAATCCTTTTCGACTTCGTCAGGAGTAGACTGCGAAATTCCATGTCGCATGCACGAGAGACTACAAAAGGCCGCAGGCCAGAAGATTATGGCCACCCAAATGTGTGATCTGCTCCGAGCAAGGATAATAGGAGAAGTTAACATCACATGTACCCACGTAGCTAGGTCGATCCGGTCAAAAACAAAGTACAGTTGTTCGATCGTGATTGCAGTAGGATCATCGTATGGATCAATCAACTGTTCGGTAGTTTGAATTCCGCTAATTGAAAATTAGGTGTGTTTATTTGGAATTTGATGGGATACGGTCTCGCGTCCTTTCAGCTCGAGTACCATTTTAGCCATCCAATGACTTACGATGTGCAAGTCTTGCGCAAATACAGTAGCAGGTGAACTGCTCTGGCTTGTCTGTCAATGCTGCACCAACCGCCAGAAAAATATGGAAAAGTGAAATGAAAAACGCTCTTGTCCGTTGCGGCGGCCGGCCGGTGGGTGCAACAAACGAGTTCCTGTTCCTTTACGAATCGAACGTCTGCGTGGCTCCCCGCAGACACCGTCTTCTTCTAGCATGCTGAAACTCTGCACCCGTCTCATCCAAGAATTTTTTTACCGGGGCGTCCTTGGAAACTATCGTCATGCATGCCCCTCGCCGTGCGCGACATGCTCGTCGTCAGGTCCCCGTCGGTGTCTCGATTCTCTTCATTTCTGCCATTTTTTTTTCTGTAGGACAAAATTGTACGTGTTGTTAGGACTTGGGAGTGATTACTATCTGAACAATGAGAAGAAGAGACGTCAGTGCATTGCAATTGAATGTAGCTGCCCGTGCAGAATTGGAGAAAGAGGGGTACGACAGTTCTGTCAGAGCATTTTCTTGACTCATTACCCCAATATTTTCATTTTTAAAAAAGAATCACAAAATCTTTAAATCTGTTAATAGATTTGCCATACATTACTCTACTAAACCTTTTGTTTAAGTAAATAGTCGAATTTCTCACCTTCGGATCTGCTACGAGATTCGTGCACCAGCGATGTTTTTTTCCGGCTATGGCATCCCTCTCTCTATAGATAAAGATTTATGAGTTGCGTTTGCTGTCGGCATGCACTAGATACATTGGCCCTCTTTATTTAGGCTTAGACTTTTTGGCTTACAGCTTAAAACCAGCTTTTTGGCTTAATCAGCTTATAAGCCTCTAAGCTTTTAAGCCAAACTTTGTTGTTTGGTAGTCAGACTTTTTGTAGAATGTTGGCTTATTGAGTTGTGTGTGAAGGATGAAAGGTCTTAAATACCCTTAATGGTTTAAAGGACCTTGTTAAGCATGTATTTAAACTGATTTTTTTCATGGGATCTGAAAATATGACGATACATGCATTTGTACATATGAAACAAAATAGATATCGCTCATAGTGCATGCGTGTATTTATTTTGGACATTGCGCAATGGAAAAAATTATTATAGAAAGGCCAATATCAGTCAACCAAACAAAATAACACAGTAATAAAATAATATTTAATCATATATGATGCAATTATCTTGTCATTGCAACATGTATATATCATATGAATGTAATATATTTACCCTCTTACGGCCATTAAAGAAGTAGCAATACTATCACGAAAGACACACATATCTCCATCATCGATTGCTGATCCATTGACATTGTGCCCTCCAAATGATATAGTTTGTGTACCCTTTGGATCATAATTTTCGTCAAGATCACATCTCTCAAAAAGTTCATCACGTAAAACACTATCTCTGATGAAGTTGTGTAGCGCCATACATGCAATTATAATTTTCGTTTGAATCTTCATTTTATAACTTGGTAACGCCAACAAGATTCTCCATTTCATCTTCAACACACCAAACGAACGCTCAATCACATTACGAAAGGACGAGTGAGCATGATTGAACACCTCGTATTTCCCACTCGGTTGTCGACCATGGCGAAATTCTGGTAGATGGTACTTTTAGCCTTTGTAAGGAGCTAGATAGCCCTTTCGATTGGGATAACCCGCATCAACAAGATAATATCTCCCTGCATACATGAAACTTATAAATGTTGACAGTACAAATTTTGAATGTTAGCATAACAATTATTTATATGATTAAAGAACTAATTACCTTCAGGAGGATGTGGAAACCGGTTCGAATACTTGTCCAAAGTGTTATTGAAAATCCTTGTGTCGTGCGCTGAACCCGGCCAACCGGCGACAACAAAGGTAAACCTCGTGTCAAAGTCACACACTGCCATCACGTTTTGAGACGTATATCCATGACGACCAGTGTGGGCAACCTGCTCATCCGCTGGAACAACAACAGGTACATGTGTGCCATCAATTGCACCTATGCAATTGTTAAAATGCGGCGTGAAGCGGTTATCTAGAAGTCTTGGATGCACTGTTATGAACTCCAAATCCGTTGGTCTAATATTATCTCCAGATAAAAGATAGACACATTGCAAGACTTCACCAAACTTTCTATTGATTGTTTCTGTTGACCTTTTGAAGCGGTTTTGAACTTGAGTAACTGACTAAGGGCCACCAACTGTCCACAAGAACATAGCCAAAGATTCTACGGAAGTCATAGTCCTAGTTGATTTCAAGTCATAATTTGCAACCAAAGTTTCATGCAAACTATCAAAAACAGGCCTACTCATTCGGAACATCGAGTAACAATCCCTCTCATCAGCCAGTTGCTCAACAACCCATTCATAACCAGTTAGGAGTGGTTGTCTCCTCTCCTTTTTGTTTAGATAAGTGTCGTAGTAGTGCATACCTACATAACCTGCTGCTGCAACAAAATCCTGAAATGGTAACTTCCTCTTTTTTGTTTTTTCGATATCATCTTTGCTTAAATCGCTCTCGGTGGTTGAACCATCAATGTCACTTGATGAACTCATCTACAAATAACAATAATAATTAGTAACATAGAACATGACATCAAGACATCATTTAATTGAGAAGACATAACTGAATAGTTTCAACCCCATTATGGTTTAATTGAGAATACATTAAAAGGTAACAATAATACGAATACGACATAACTGAATAGTTTCAACCCTTTACATGATTATCACTGAATAGTTTTCAAATTAAAAAAATAACAAAAAAATCTAATATTTCTTCATTTTGAGATCAAACATCCTCTTGAGCTAATTCATATTTACTTTATCGGTCTTCATGGTAACAAACACTTCCCGATTTTCTAGTTTAGTAAAGAGCTTTGTCGCAATGAATTGTTCATCATTTCCTGGTACTACCCCAGCCTGAATAGCTACGTCCATAGCATCCGCTATGGATGGACCACTCTGAACAGGGCCTTTTGCCATAATGTCCACCATGCGCTTGAAATCCCTAGCGATGGGATTTTTCTTGTTCTTCTTTTGGCTAGGATTAATATTATTTGCCTTACACTTCGCAATGACCTTCGATTGCGTGCAGACAACCTCATTGTTCTCCCCATCAGCGACGACGTCTTCCTCGCCGTCCTTCGCACAATCAATGTCCACAACGGTATGGTCTTCTTGTGTAGGCTCACCCGGGATGACTGAAGTGTTACCCGTAACATGAGCCTTGTCAAACATACAGTCCATCTCATCTAAGTTCTCAGGTGGTCCATCACGAAAATGTTTAGGATATTGCTGAAAATAATTAAAAAAAAATTGTAGTTAGCAAAAATTAAAATATGATATCAAACACATTAATAAATAGACGTTTATACAATAACTACCTTGTGCTCCTTCCACCAAGCATCGGATGCAGATATAGTCCCTTTTTGATGATCCCAACCAAGCCCAGTTTCTTTCTGTTTCAAATCGTTCCGCAAGTTGTATTCTTTCTTCAATGTTTCCCATTTATTTTTTTAGTTGTTTTTTGTCGTGCTTTTTCCCTGTCCTTTCAAAAAACTTCAATTGGAGGTTCTTGTAACCCATGGTATTCAAACATCCCAACGGCCTATTCCCAGCACCAACTTCCTCAGCACATATCTGACAAAATACCCTGCTGCTAAATGCATCCCAATTTGCATTGCTGATAGCAACTAGCTCCATCTATACAATTTACAACTAATAACAAAGTATCAAAACACAGAACATATGTTCTATTTGAATTTTTCAAACAACAAAAATAATCACCAAATAGATACATGTGGAGTACTAAGCTACTGCTAAAAAATGTTATCCAAGTTATTAATATTTTTGTTCCTCTATAATATTTAGCCCTTATTACAGATGAATAATGCTTAAGCCACCTCATTCCATGCTAAAAAAACTTAGTAAAATTTATTTACTCATCTAATCACGTCATTACATGAGCCTATCTCATATAGGATAAAGCAAGTCAATTGCTCCTGGATAATAATAACTGAACTATCCTTGCTCCTTACTCTACAACCCAAAAATTAGAAGCAAGACTTAGCATAAGCAGATGTCTTTCATGCATTAACCTATAAAGCAAGTTATTGTTGTATATACAGTAGTATCTAGAACAACTTTTGACCACCAATGTTCACTGTTAACATAACACCAATTCAGCAATTCAAATAGCCAATAACCTTAGCGCAACATACCACCAGCAATCTCTGTTAACATAACAGCAATTCAGTAATTCAATTCAGCAATTCAAACAGATTTTAACAAAACTATTACAGCTCAAGCCTAAGCTGGATTGCAATGACAATTTCAGTATATGACTGACTCACATCACAGAGCATTCAGAGCATTCACAGAGAATTCTCCTTGAGAATTCTGATCATACAATATAGAAACAATATGCAAATGGCTAATATCCCTATATGATTTGAGGTCTGTGATCCCTATATGATTGTGCTGATCACAGGTCAATTTGTGCAAGTCTTGATCAACTAGAGTTCAACAAGTCTTGATCACAGATCAGCAAGTCTTGATATGCATTCAATTCACAGATCAGCAAGTCTTGATCACAGATCAAAAAAATCTTGATATGCATTCAGTTCACAGATCAGCAAGTCTTGATATGCATTCAGTTCACAAATCAGCAAGTCTTGATCTCAGGATCTGATGCTGATCATAGGTCAAGTTCTTCACAGCTCACACAATTCAGATGAACTTATCATAACCAAAACAACTACAGTTCTTCATGCCGACACTACCAAAAACAATCAAATTCCTCTTTGTGATACAACAATATACCTGTGAGAGGAGGCAGAGCAGGGGAGGCGGCGACGGCGTCAACAGGCGGAGTCGGTCCAGGGGGAGGCGATGGCGTCGGGAGGCGGAGGCGGAGTCGGTTCCAGAGGAGAGGCGGCGTCGGGAGGTGGAGTCAGGGCAGGGGAGGCGGCGATGGCGTCGGGAGGCGGAGTCGGATGCAGCGGAGGCGACGGTGTCGGGAGGCTAAGTTGGGGCAGGGGAGGCGGCGCCGTTGGGAGGGGAGTTGGGAGGCGGCAGCGATGAGGATGGGAGATGGGAGGCGGCGCCGTCGGGAGGGGAGATGGGAGGCGGCGGCGATGGGGATGGGAGATAGGAGGCGGCGGCGTTCAGGGGGTCAGGGGGGCGGAGATGGGAGGCGGCGGCGGTCGGGAGGGGTGATGGGAATCGGCGGTGGGGATGGGGATGTGGAACGGGAGCGGGAGTCGTCGGGAGGGGAGATGGGAGCAGCGGCGATTGGGAGGAGAACGGGAGGGGGAGACGTCGGGTTGTGGGAGGCGTTGGGAGGGGAGAAGGGTTGGAAACATCCAAAAAACGAAACGGTTTGCTTATATATATCAAGGGTATTCTGAGGGTAATTTTAACGAAGTTCGATGGCAAAGAGATATTCTATTCCGCAAAAACCAAAAAAAGCACCTCCCCCATTGCTTATGGCTTTTAGGTTTAAATTGGCTTAAGCTTTTAATAAGCCAGACAAAAAAAGTCACCTCTTTGTTTAAGCTTAGACTTTTTTGCTTTTAAGCCAAACAAAAAGCCTAAACAAAGAGGGTCATTGAGGTGCCGGAGGCAATGGCTTGGACTTAGGCGGGCGTAGCGTCGAGCCAAAGTCGGTGTAGTAGCAGCAATTAGCAAAGGCCATGATCCATGAGCAGGAGGGGATGCAAGGGTGGTTGTGGTAGGGAGACAATGAGTCGAAGGGGTGGTGTGGAGGCTACGAGCTAGAGGAAGCGCGCGCGAGAACTTGCGTCGGCGTCTATGCAGTGGTTGAGCCTTGAGGGGAGGGGAGGTTTAATGGGAGAGGGAGATCCGTTGCATCTAAAATCAGCAGTTCAAAATCCGATTTTTTTTTTCCTCATACGCTAATCGACTGAACATTTTGGCATATGCCATTACAAAAGTTGCGAGCCGTTGTTTGTAACAATACCATATAGACACTTGTTTCTACATATACTAATACAGCTAGCAGGAGAACAAACACTTGCATTATGGGGCATTTTCGACCATCCCGCGCGCGGTTGTTTAGCACGTCGAGAAGACACCCGTGCCATGCGAGCCGGTCAAATAAGCCAGTTAATGAAACTATCCCTCGCAGCTGTTTCCTGTCATAATTCGAAGCTAGCTTTTTCTTTTGAAAAATCGGCAGGAGCTCTGCCTATCAATATAAGAAGGAAAGAGAGTTTAAAGTACAAAAGCCACTCTGACCATCCTAAAGAGGAGAGTGAAACAAATAAGAGTTTGAGCAGGGGGGCAGATCCACACAGGAAGGGCTAGCTTGGGGGGAGCGTACTAGGCATTACAGATTGTGCAAGGCTTTTTTGCGTCGCTCAATGTTTTCTCTCACTTTCTTGACCACCTCTTGCATCGTACTGTGTTGATTTTGGAAGGTCCTGTTTGTAAAACAGGAAACAAATAGGTAGGATAAGCCGTTGTCGAATGGTACTGTAGCATATCCGGCACCCGTGATCACAGCGATAGGCTGTTGCCTGAATTGTAGTGATTCTGTTTTATAGTTGTAAATCCTACCATGCATACTCAATGTTGTATAAAATGAGAAGAAACCCTATGAGATTCATACGGCAAATTACATCTTGTAACTTGGTATCAGAGCCTAATTCAAAGAGGCCACCATGTCTTCTCTTGCAGGTCTCAACTCCGGCACTACCGACACCCTAATCTCATCACCAAGCAATAGTGTGTTGATTCTGGCTTTTGGTCATCTCATCAGCATCAAGTTGACCCGTGAAAACTTTCTTCTCTGGAAAGCACAGGTCGAACCCTTCCTATGTGGTCAAAATCTTTATGGCTATGTAGATGGGAGCACTGCCGCGCCGACCATGATGCTGACAGAAGGAACCAGCGTCGCCTTGCATCAAGTACCCAATCCAGCCTACCTTCATTGGTTTCGGCAGGATAAGACTGTATTGAGTGCCTTCTATCGTCAATGATGGAGGATATCCTCGATCAAGTCGCTCGCCTCACCACCTCCGCTGAAGTATGGGGGGCATTGGGCGCTATGTTCTCATCACAAAACAGAGCTAGGGTGATGCAAGTTTGATTTCAACTATCGAACATGAAGAAGAAGGACATGCCGGCATCCAAATACTTCCACAAGATGAAGGACCATGCTGATGTTTTGGCATCGATTGGTAAGCCCCTTCCTGATGAAGAAGTAATTGGCTACATCCTGGCAGGGCTAGCATCAGACTATGATCCTCTGGTCACTTCGATCACAACTCGTAATGATCCGGTGAGCCTCAATGATCTCTACGCATACCTTTTGAGCTATGAGCTTCAGCACGAACGGAACAATTCTCAACAGGAGATCCATTCATCTGCCAACAACGTGATGCGCCACCACGACAACAACAACAACAACAATCAAGGTGGCAATCACAGCGGACAAGGACGTGGCCACGGTTGCAACCAACCACAGGGTCGAGGCCAGGGCGGCGGAAGAGGCAAGTCCACATGCCAGATATGTAAAAAATATGGCCATGATGCGCTGCGATGTCATCAGCGATTCAATCATGTGTATCAACCAGAGGATCATCATACTAGAAATGCAGCCACCTTCGGGTCGTACAACGTCGACACCAACTGGTATGCGGATACCGGCACCACAGATCATCTCACGAGTGATCTAGATAGGTTCACGGTGCATGGGCGCTATGCCGGTAAGGATCAAGTTCAGGTCGCCAACGGTGCAGGTCTGAAAATTTCGCATATTGGTCATTCTATTTTACCTGGCTCAAATAAATCCCTTTCTCTCAATAATGTTCTTCACATCCCACACATTAGCAAACATTTACTCTCTATTCACAGATTAGTCTCAAATAATAATGTCTTTGTTGAATTCCATTTTGACTCTTTCTTTGTAAAGGACAAAGCCACGAGGAAGGTGCTTCTTCACGGTAAAAGTAAAGGAGGTCTCTATCCAGTGCCCGTTAGTCATTTGTCGTTATCATCTTTGATTTCTAGTTGGCAAGGGTACTCCGGTGTCAAGCTATCTCTGGAGCAATGGCACAGGAGGCTCGATCATCCTTGACATTTTGTAGTCGAGTCCATTCTTAGATCAAATAAATTGGCTTGTTCTCTTTCTAAAGAGTTGTCAGTATGTGATGCTTGTCAGCAAGCAAAGATTCACAAACTACCATATAATAAATATGTTCGTGTGACTACTTCCCCTCTCGAGCTAGTCTATTATGATCTTTGGGGGCTAGCCCGTACCTCGGTGGGAGGTTTTAAATATTATGTGAGTTTTCTTGATGATTTCAGTCAGTTCAGTTGGATTTACTTACTCAAACATAAGTTTGAGGTTGAACCTGCTTTCTATAACTTTCAAAACCATGTGGAGCGCTTGTTGAAAGCGAAGATCTGAACTGTGCAGTCGGATTGGGGTGGGGAGTATCATAAACTCCACAATTTTCTTATAAAACTTAGCATCTCTCATCAAGTGTCTTGTCCACAAACGTCTCAATAGAATGGAGTGGCAGAACGGAAGCGTTGGCATATTGTTAAAACTGGACTTGCCCTTCTTGCTCAGGCCTCCCTTCCTATTGGTTTTTGGGACGAGGCATTCCTTACTGCCTATTTTATCATTAATAGAATGCCTAGCCAAGTCATCAACAACTCCAGTCCTCTTGCTCGCCTCCTCAAGCAATCCCCTTATTATTCTTTTCTCTGCACATTTGGTTGTGCATGTTGACCCAACTTGCGCCCTTATAACAATCATAAACTTGATTTTCGTTCTAAATAGTGTTTGTTCTTGGGATATAGTAACATGCATAAGGGATACAAATGCCTTGATCGCTCCACTGGTCACATCTATATTTCGCGTGATGTCGTTTTTGATGAATCTATGTTTCCATTTGTTGTTCACACGGAAATTCCAAGTACTGCCTTTCCCATTGATTAACTTCCTTGTTGTTTCCTTTATCTGAGCTGGTAGTCCAAGATGATCGAATGCATAATTATAACCTAAATTTGTTGGGGACTAATGTTGGTATTGCATGCTATTCGTCTATAGGTGATGCATCTACAAGCTTACTTGATGAGCAACCTGCAGCTGATGAGCTCAACGCGCACACCGAGTCCGGAGTGACAACAACAGCTGATGCACCTGACGCGTTGCCTGACATGATGTCTGTTTAGGCTCCCATGCCTGCCATGTCTACTGGTCATCATCCGATGCAAACTTGGTGGAAAAACAATATAGTCCAGCCCAAGGAACTCACTGATAGGACTGTGCGATATTCTTCACACCACTGTGTGTTTCTTGCAAACTAGTCTCACATAGGATGGCATTATCTAATCCTCAATGGTGTAGAGCCATGGAAGCTGAGTTCGCTGCTCTTCAGCAGAACATGACCTGGTGTCTTGTTCCTCGGCCACCGGACAAAAACATCATTGGGTGCAAATGGGTTTTCAAGTTGAAAAAGCGTCAGGATGATTCAATTGATAAGTATTGACGAGGATCTAATAATCCTCATTTTATTTTTCCATAATCATGTAATATGACGTCACATGGCATACGCCCTAATATTAGAAGGGGAGAGAAAGTCAGGTAGTCGTAAGATCTCCTACGACTACCCCCTAGTCGTAAGCATCTCTACGACTATGGTGTAATCATAAGTCCTGCTACGATTACGTCCGGTCGTAAGTCTTCCTGCGACCAGTACCCAGTTGTAAGCTTTTCTACGACTACCCCCCTGGTCGTAAGTCCTTTTATGACCAGCTCTGCCACGACTTTCTCACGATTAACTGGGTCCACTCGTCAGAAGGCTCATTTAATAGTAGGAATCTAAGCAGTCAAAATATGTAGTTATGCCTGATATAACTACAGATAATTCTCCACTATCTCTTACTGATAACTGTTTGACAGTATGGGGAGGTTACTACTCCGGTAATTACTCTCATTATTACGTAATAATGGTGAGCGACTAATTAGCCTGGAACGACAACGGCCACCACTGCGTAGTATAAATAAGTGTCTTTTAGAGATAGAAAGAGAGAGACTTTTCTGGACAATGAGTAAGATCCTTGATGGACTGTAATCCAGATACCCAATATAAGAAACACAGGAGTAGGGTTGTTATTCTCACCTGAGAAGGCCCGAACCTGTATAAAAATCTCCGTGTCTCTCTCGTCTACGTGATCAATTGTGGAGACCCTCCGAATCAAACAATCTTTACGTAAGATCGGTTCTAAAACACCGACAGTTGGCGCCGACCGTGGGGATCTTTTGGTAATTCCTTGTCAACAGTTCTTTCTTTTCTCTTTGATGCTACCATGGCAGGAGAATGGAACGAGAAGAATTGGTTCGACTTGGCCGACACGCAGACGCCGACATGGATGCCGTTTCGACTACGAACCAAGTATCGAATCTTCGACGGTGTTGCCGCCTCGAGATCTTTTATCGATCTCGGAGATCGCCTCACATCGGAGAACATGGGGATCCTTATCCTCACAACAAGACGCCACCGAGAGAACCCGCTTCTCGGGGCAAGGGTCACGACCAACAGCAGGAATGCATTGGGGCAAACTCGCAATGCGACGAGAGTTTTTCCTCCAAGCGTTCGAGTTCCCCCGAGGCAGTACGACTTGGCAAGGCAGGTTCTGGAAGCCATCATTCCGGAGCTCCATCGACATCTGATGGTCCTCTATCTCCGAGTATTTCCGCAGGAAAGAGGATCGAGCATGTTGTTTCTCCAAGTCCAACCGTCCCGACGCAGGGTCCACCTGCAGACGGAGACGGTTATAACCCGGAGTTACCCTACCTGGAGGGGTTTACTCCAAGTCGCCAGATGGTGTCGCTCGACTACTCCTCAACCGAGGAGGCCTCGAGCGCAAGTGGAGGTCATCCACGTGAGGTCTTCATCCTTCCCTCTGATAAGAATCGTTCTCCTAGGGGAAGGATTGACGATGCTCCCCGACGAGCATACTCTACACCCCCTCGTGGCAA
Source organism: Ampelocalamus luodianensis (assembly GCA_036346255.1). NCBI lineage: Eukaryota > Viridiplantae > Streptophyta > Magnoliopsida > Poales > Poaceae > Ampelocalamus > Ampelocalamus luodianensis. Next base: position 44,948,844 of record CM070633.1, read on the forward strand.
TGGCAGGGGCGCCACCGCTGACGAACGAAACAAACACTTTAATGAACGTGCGGGACATCCTCAACATTCTCGCACTCCATTAAAGCCAACTCAGGGGTCCGAAATAGGCCATTCTGAGACAACCCGACGGAGGAAAATAGCAACTCAGAAAAACCTTCCTAAGCGTGCTTATTTCCAGTCGGAGGAAGCTCAAGAACTCCAGCACATCAACGACTTGCTGGAAAACCCGACTCAAGAGCTCGCTCGAGCACCAGGGTATGATCTCTTTGCAGAAGAGATCACAAAAAGGCTTCGAGTGGACGGAAGAGGTTAACTTAGCTTTCGAGGAAGTCAAGAGGTATCTTACGAGTGCTCCTGTCCTGGCTTCACCGAAACCGGGAGAGACGCTCTTAATTTACCTAGCTGCCACGCCATAGGCAGTGAGCACAGTGCTGGTCGTAGAGCGTGAGAACGTTCAACGACCAGTCTACTACGTTAGTGAGGTTTTACACAGACCTAAGGAGCGTTACCCTCAGGTTCAAAAACATCTATATGCCCTCCTCATGTCTTCGAGGAAACTGCGGCATTATTTTTAGGCGCACAAACTAGATGTGTCGTCTGAGTTTCCCTTGGGAGCGATCCTCCAGAATAGGGAAATAGCGGGACGCATGAAAAAATGGTCAGTCGAACTTGGAGCGTTCGACATCCATTTCGTGTCCCGAACGGCCATTAAATCCCAGATCTTGGCAGACTTTGTCGCCGAATGGACAAATCTGAACTGCTCAGATCCCCATCTGATTCCCGATCGCGGGGCGATGTACTTTGACGGGTCGCTTACGATAAGTGGCTCGAGGACTGGGGTGGTCCTGGAATCTCCTACCGGAGAAACCTTAGAGTATGCCATACAATTAAACTTTCAGGCCACTAACAACGTGGCAGAGTACGAAGGTTTGCTAGCTGGTATACGAGCCGCGAAAGCGCTCTCGATTCGACGACTACTCGTAAGAGGAGACTCTCAGCTAGTCGTGAATCAAGTCGGAAAAGAGTACCAGTGCTCCAATTCGACCATGTCCCGGTACTTATCGGAAGTTAGAAAGTTAGAAAAGTATTTTTTTTGGGTTTTGAGGCACAATTTATCCCTCGAAAGGATTATTTCCTCGCAGACCAACTGGCTCGTCTAGCTTCTTCTCGATCCTTGGTACCGAAAGGGGTGTTTCTGGAACAGCTTCAAAAGCCGTCTATAGTCGAAGAACTAGAGACGCCTCCTATAGAAACAACCTCTCTGGAGTACGAAGATACATGGATGACACCCATCTACATGTACCTTCAGACGGGTTCCGTACCCGATGACGATCTAGAAGCAGATCGACTATCCCGAAAGGCCAAAATGTATACTTTGGTCGAAGGTGTCCTTTATAAAAGAGGAACACAAGGGATGCTCATGCGATGTATTCCGCAGAGCGAAGGATTAAAACTCCTTCACAACATACACGGAGGGATCTGTGGAACTCATGCTTCCTACAGAACGCTGATCGGTAAAGCCTTTCGACAAGGTTTTTATTGGCCAATAGCCCTCTACGATGCCAAAGAGCTGGTTAAAAAGTGTGTACAGTGCTAGTTTCATAATCGCCAAATACACCAGCCGGCTCAGGCGTTGCAAACAATTCCTCTGTCTTGGCCTTTTGCAACCTAGGGTCTTGATATCCTACGACCGTTACCCAGAGCTCCAAGAGGTTTCGAGTTCCTTTTTGTGGCCATCGATACGTTCACAAAATGGATAGAAGCCGAGCTCGTGGATCGATAACAACGGAAGCAAAGAAACGGTTCATGATGAGATACGTGATCACTCGATTTGGAGTACCAAGTCGAATTATCACAGACAATGGCAAACAGTTTAGAAGCGCAAAATTTCAGGAATTTTGCGACGAGTTGGGAACTCGTTTGTGTTACGCTTCTGTCGCCCACCCCCAAAGCAACGGGGTGGTCGAAAGAGCGAATGGCCAGATAATGAAGGGAATTAAAACCCGAGTCTTCGATCAGCTAGTCAAGCGCTCGGGGGCTTGGGTACAAGAATTACCTTTAGTATTATGGGCAATTCGCACGACACCTAGCCGAGCTACAGGAGAAACGTCTTTCTTTCTAGTTTTCGGTGCCGAAGCCATGCTTCCGCCAGAACTAAAGATCAGGTCAGCACGGGTCGACAAGTTTAACGACTCCACTCAAGAACAACTCCGAGCGGACGACATTAACTCGCCGAGGAAAAGAGAAACTGTGCTTTAATCCGCTCGCAGTCTACCAACAAGCCTCGCGCAGATACTACGATCGTAAGGTCTAACCTCGCAGCCTCGCTGTAGGTGACTTGGTACTGAGGCTTATCCAACCCCAGTCTAATCGGAACAAACTTTCCCCCAAATGAGAAGGTCCTTACACTGTGGTCGAAGTAACGCGTCCAGGATCAGTAAGACTTGCAATGGAAGACGACCGTGTTCTCTCAAATTCTTGGAACATTAACCAGTTACGCAAGTTCTATGTGTAACAAGCATCTACGACAATAAAGTATCAGGTTCTCCCTACCTTTTTTGTCTCTTTTTTGGATTTCGCTTTTATTTTCGACTATTTTCATATGCTCATTCCTTTTGTACACTGGTCGGAAAAATGACAACATATCTAGTCGAAGTCTCTCCTCTCTGCATGTGGTCCTGCCCGCTGGAAGGAGATTCCTAATGTCGCCTTGTTCTTTACTATATCAACCAGTACAAAGGTTATCGGGCTGAGAAACATGGTCGAAAGTTGTTGAGCAAATTCATGTCATCTTAGCTTATTTTGAAAAAATATTCTAAGAAGAGTGCACCTTTTGAGATGCGTTCGACTACTTTTCAATTATCTTGATTGGTTTTTACTGGCCGGAGGAAGAAACACACCTAGTCGAAGCTTCTCCTTTCTACACGTGGTCCTGCCCACTAGACGGAACTTCCTAGCGTCGTTCTGTTTCCTACTTTTGCTGCCAGGATAACTCCGTCAGGAAAAATGAAAACAGTCGAACGAATCCTTAAGGTCCTCTAGATGTTTGTTTTACTCAAGTTGTCGTTATTGATTTGATTAATATGGTCAGAGATGGTAACATCACCTAGTCGAAGACTTTTTTCTCTGCACGTGGTCTTGCCCACTAGAGGGAACTTCCTAGCGTCGATCTGTTTCTAGTCTCTCGACTAGTGTCGACGATCAAGTCGCCGATCTTACAATAAATGGAAAAAAGAGAGAATGATGTGGGAAATCTTGGGATTGCAATGGGACTGCTCTTTATTAGTATGAACTGAGATTTTACAAGGGTGTATCCCAGTAATGACTGATCGCTTAGAGTACAAGACAATGCTTCTTTCTTTCTATCTTCCGATCATCTTCTCCCCTTGATCCGCCTGAGTTCCATCTTTAAATAGCCCTCAAGAGGTGGCGCATTCCGAGAAGGCTCGATGCGGCGCTGCGTCTGCCTGAGTCAAGTGATGGTTGATACAGATCAACTGTTTGGCGGTTATATGTTTATTAAACATATAACCGCACGGAGGTTATTTATCGTGTGTCTTGGATAAGATACGCCGATGGAATATGCACGTGTTCCATTCATCATACGGTAGAGAATATACTTGGAATCGCCTACCTTCTACGAGCGCTTCTCCGGCCTGAGGCTTAGCTTGGGCCTTCGTCCGACCAGTACCCATTATGTAACCTCTCGAATTCTACGACCGGGAGGTCATGCACTCAAAGGTTACGACCATGAAGACGTATGGTCTTTTATATATTAAAGATAATATATAGAGGTTTTAATCCTCGCCACCAGCCCCAACTTTAAATGAATAGGTCGTGAACACCTTTCTTCCGATGAAATCAGATCGATGACGCTTATTAAATACAAATGTATTTGAAGCGTTTGTATTCACTTTAAAGTTGAGAACTTTTCCTTGGGATTTGAAGAGTTTCGTGTCCGTTGGACTTTTTGGGTAACTCCTTATTACGGTTTAGGATTTGCTTATAAAACCCCTTTGTAAACCTAGGTTTTTTCACTTCCTCCTTTCTTTCTCATCTTCCGAGTAAAACTACCTCCGACCTCCTTTGCTTTTCTCACCCAAAAAGAACCTAACCATGTCGGACCAAATCACCAACTTGCTCGCTTCGACCTAAGTGAGAAAAAGTTGAGAATCTGAGAAGATCGGATGCTCCCCAACAAGGATGTGATTTCTTGAGATCTCGCGTTGGGGAACATTCCCTGAGCAAGGAAGATGGAGAAATTCTCTTTTCTCGCATATATCGAATGCGGATTTCGCTACCAACTCACTCCTTCCTTCCTCAAGTTTTGGAGTATTATGGAGTTGAATTGGTGAATCTGCCCCAATGCCATAGCCAATCTCGATATTTTCATCTATCTCTCGAAGCGCACTTAGGATTCCAGAGATCTGGATTTATTCAGTACTACTACAGATGACAAAGTCCGAAAGGCGATTGGGACGCTCGAGAGTGCACCTTGCGCCTCCATGATGGAAAAGTCGACGAGTACATTTTTATGTACTCAAAATCTTCGTGGTCGCCGTGGAAGAAGAGCTGGTTCTATATGAAGATCACGAAGAAAGACAGTTTTATTATTCGTAAGAAGGCGGTCGAGAATCCGAGATGGCGCCTCTATGGAGAAAGAGGGAAACGAGGAAAATGGGTGAAGCAATCAAGCTTTAGCGCCAAAGGTCTAACATCTTGGCATGTGGTGAAAGATTTTTCCACGCCACGGTTAGCCCCTTGAAGGACCTAGCACATAAGATGCTCGTACATTGGTCGTGATGATACGACCAGAGACTCTAAAGATGGTAAGCCATTTTAATGATTCCACCAGTTTATATATTTCATTGATTATTTCTTAACTCTTTCATTTTACCTTTACACTCTATCTTCGATGAGATTAGAAGCCGGATCAAGATGATTCACACGAGAGCTCCGCGATAAGGCTAGTTTTCTCGGATCTTAGCGGTGTTTCACAAGAAAGGATTGAAAGACTTAAGGTAAAAATATCAATCATTGCCTTATTGACGTATATATTATTTTTGATCGGTATACCATAAATCCTCTTTGATGTGTAGTCGGTTGGGTTGAGAGTCAACAAGGTCACCGAAAGATGTGACCCAATTGATGATCCGATCTCCTTCGACCACACAGATGTAAGCCCTCCGCAGGTAGGTAACCAAACACAAAAATATTTTGATAAATTATGTTTATCGCCTAACTATCTTTGATGATGAATTTAGGCGGTCGTCGCACCTTCCAAAGAAGGTCATCGAGAATCCTCCGCTGCCTCACCGAGGCCATCGTTGTGGAGGTAGATCGAATCTACATCTATCGACCGCGATCGTGACCTCGACCAAATGGTCGCGATATCGCCTCGATTTCCGATCGGTAGATGTGCAAGATCTAGTCAACCCTACCGGCTTAGAACCGGTGAGATCGATTGACAGAAGAGGAAGGCTAGCGCAACGAACTTTAGTTCGATGCGCTATAAGGGTAAATTCAAAAACAACAAGGTATATATATAAAATGAAGAGGTCGATTTATACATACCTTGGATCTTCCTTACCTTCTCTCTCTCTTGTTTTAGATCTTCGGTGTTCCTGGCCGTGTCCGATCAGAGCACCCTCGGAAAAAGTTCCCGAGGTAGAGGTGGTCGTGGAGGCTCTCGACCGATACTCCTAAAGCAAAACTACCGAGGATGAAGTAGAAAGAAGCCCCGAAAGCAGTTTCAAAGATCTCGCTCAGATCCTCTAGTAATCCTTACTCCTTCTCCTGAGGTAGTCATCCCCAGAGACCCTCAACAGTTCCACCTCCTCCAGAAATACTTCTCAAAGTTAACAAATTCCCTTTTTCTCCCGATTTATCGAGGATAAGGAACTTGATGAGGCTCGGGAAAGATATCTGACCATCAAGCCAAGATTGGTCCAGATACCATCTTTTCCGAATATAATGATATAGCAATTCGGGTAAGTGTTCTACGACTATCTCATAATTCTTTCTTTGCGCGCTTTGAAAACTTGCTAAAGAAAGGAATTTTGTTTTTGTAGCATTTGGTCGAAAACTATGTCGTGATCGGAGGACCCACTCAAATAATAAGAACTTTGGAGCAAAACACTCCGATCCGAGAAGTAAGTACATTTCTCTTTTGATCTCCTAAGGTTTATTATCTTGATTCTCCTTATAGGTTATCCTTCTCTTTCTATCATATTTGATAGATTTAGAGAAAATTAAAGAAGAGATCAAGGCCAAGGAAGCCATAATAATAAAGCTGAGGGAAGAAAATCGAGTAAAGACCGGTCGATCGAGCATGCGATGACCAGCAAAAAGAGGTTTTCACTCTTGTGAGAAGAAAATCAAAGGTAATCGGTCGAGACCTAACCAGTATTCCATAACTCCAATTATAAAGAGTACATTAATTTTGTTTATCTACTCGTGCAGAAAAAACTGTAACACTTGAACGAGCGGAGAAGACCCTCGATTTTGAGCGTGGCCAAAAGGAAGCCCTTGTATTTGGCCTTGATGAGAAGATTACGGCCCTTAACAAAATGATCTTTGATATGGGATCAGGATCAAGCTTGCCTTCTTTAGGAGATCCAACGGAAAAGATGATCTACTTTGGTCAACTTCTGAAAGATCTGAAAGGCCTGCTCAAAATTATGAAGGAAAACCATACCCAGACAATGCGGGAAGCTATTGTAACTGGAGTTAGTGTTGCTTTAGCAAAACTAAAGGCTTCCACCCTCTGTTAGTCTTAAAGTCGTGGAAGAGGACTTTGACTGCTCTGAAAGTGAAGCAACAAAACTTCTCGAGGAAGTAAAACATCTCGGAGAGAAAGTTGCAGGGGAAATGGAAGTCGGATCTCCATCTCATAGCGACCAGTCTGGAGGTCCTAATATGTAAACAGATGTAACTTTAGACTATGTAAAATGAAAACTTACCTTTTATCAAAGAAGATCCTGCTTTGTCTTATTAATGTTGTTAAATACTCATATATCTCCTAGCCCCCGACTGCTTATGTTAGTAGATAAACGTTACTAAAAGAAAGCAGTAGACCAGGTAATTGAGTAATAACGATGACCATGGTAAGAGTGCTGATAATGTGTATGACAATGATCTAGGAAATACTAGGAAATCATGTGGTCGGAACCAACTGACGACTTCTGCTAGTCTAGATTTTGCCCATTATCGAAGTACTATGGAATACCACTTGTAGTCAGAAGACATAACAAAGACTAGATCTTGCTTATAAGAAGATATGCATTAAGAATGTATGCAAGAAATGAAATGAAGAGATAAGTATCGTTGTTTAGGAAATATTCGGATCTGTTCGTATCGAATCTTAAGAACTTAAGATTTGTAAAATATTTCGCGAAACGTGCTCTTTCTCAAACCGATCGCGCGAGGATCGAGGAAAAGGACCGCCACTAGGAAGCTCCTTCCAGCAAGGTGACCACGTGCAGAGAGGAGAGATTTCACCAGAGGCTTTCGTGTCCCGACCAAGAGCCAAACTTGATTAGAACAGAATGTTGAGATAAAATAACAATCTTCAATTTTAAGAAACGAAAGCCAAGTAAATCGTCTGAGTTGGTACTCCTTATACTCGTATGACTCTTTAAGAAAAGAATGTCCGGTCGTGAATGTGTATCATTGAAGCAATGATCACGGCTAAAACCAATGTGATTGGTGACATTTAAGTCAACAACCATGAGTAGTGGAGATCCCAAAGAAGGAATATCGGAGAGAATGAGAGTCTTCTCCACCAACCAAGAACGGAATGGCATACGACACTGATGCAACAAATAATAAGTATAAACAACCATACTTATCATTTTTAAGGAAAAGCATCTTTATTGAAGAAAAAATGAATAAAAATGAAATACATGAAATTAAACATAGAACTTACGCAATTGATCAATATTCCAAGAATTAGATAAAACCTGCCCATCTGACATAGCTAACCGTACGATCCTGGTCGGGTTACTTCGACCACAGTGTATGGACCTTCCCATTTAGGTGAAAGTTTATTGCGATTTGCTTGGTTCTGGATTTTTCTGAGAACCAGATCACCTACAGCTAGATGCGAGGTTGTACCTTACGACTGTGATACCGACGCATGACTTGTTGGTAGATTGTTGATCGATCAAGGCTTGATTTCGTCTTTCTTCAAGGAAATTGATGTCGCTGTCGTTGCTCGATCGATCACTTCGTAAAAGTAATCAGTTCGAGCAGAACCAATTTTTAGTTCTGGAGGAAGCATAGCCTCAACCCCGTAAACTAAAAAGAATGGTGTTTCCCCGGTCGCAAGACTAGTTGTGGTGCGTAATGACCCATAATACGAGGGAAGTTCTCAACCCAAGCTCCTAACCGCTGAAGTAATCGGTCGAACACTCGCCGCTTGATCCCTTGCATTATGATACCATTGGCTCGCTTCAATCGCTCCATTGCTCGTGGATGAGCAATGCGAAATGTATCTTGACACCTAGTTCTTCGCGAATTCAAAAATTGCCGCTTGAGAATTGGGCACCGTTATCGCGATTATACGATCGGGTACACCAAACCGTAATCACGCTTTTGTTAGGAACCTCTTGGCGGCTTCAGTTGTAGTTTTTACAACCGCCGGCCGATCCACTTAGTGAACGTGTCAATCATGATGAACAGAACTCAAAGCCCCGGTGCCTTTGGGAAAGGTCCTGAATGTCCAAATCCCAGTGTGCAAAAGGCCAAGAAAGAGGAATTGTTTGCAAAGCTTGAGACGATCGATGTACTTGTCGCTATGAAACCGACATTGTACGCACTTCGCCATGAGCTCTTTTGCATCATGAAGGCGGTTGGCAAGAGTATCCTTGCCTAAAGGCTTTACCGACCAGCCGCTCAGAGGAATGGTGAGCTCCACGCACTCCTTCATGAATTTCTGTTAGCAATTTAATGCCATCCGATTGAGATATGCATCTCATCAACACTCCGTGAGATCCTCGCTATATAAGGTACGCTCAATGAGAGTGTATGATTTGGCTTTTCGTGCAATACGATCAGCCTCTACATCATCTTCTGGAATTATGTCATGCTGAAGATAATTGTAGATCGATATCATCCAATCTCTACCGTGATCGTGATGGCGCCAACCATCATCGACTTGTGGAGCATCCATGCTTGCAGAATCAAGGTGTGCAACCTCCTTGCTAACATCTATGTCCTCGGAAGGCTCGACTACCGAGGGTGAATCGAGTTTCTCGAGAAAAACTCCGGTGGGACGGATGTCCGTGTGGAAGCCATCCGCCAACTGGTCCGCCGAAAGTTTTCCTTTCTAGGAATGTGTTGGATCCAAAACCAAGAAATGCTTTTCAAGTTTCCGCATTCGCCAGATATGATGACATCTTGGTACTAGAGCATTGATACTTTTTCCTACTTGATTCGCTACTAGTTGAGAATCACCTTTCACTAGCAATCGCGAATCCCGAGCGAACGAGTCGCTCAAGTCCCGCCAAAGAAACCTTCGATTCTCGCATTATTTGTAGCAGAAAGTTTAACCGAATGGCGATGGTTGTTCGCCAAGAGGGGAAATCAAAACGACCCCACTTCGAGCCTTGAAGCATCAAGGAACCATCAAAGTACATTGTCCATCGGTCGTGAAACTCGTGACTCGGTTTCTTGGGAGGGTTCGTGGTTTGTCCATTCGCAATGAATTCGCTATTGCCCGAGACTTAATCGCTGTTCTAGGACAAAATGGAGGTCAAACGCCCCAAGCTCAACCACCCATTTCGCTATTCGCCCCGATGACTCCTCGTTACCTAGACTTGACCAAGCGGATATCCGGTGAGGTACGACCACTTTATGGGCCCAAAATAATGTCTAAGTTTAATTGAAGTCATAAGGAGACCATAGAGCAATTTCTGTATCTGTGGATATCGTTCTTTTGGTCCATGCAAGACTTCGCTTACGTAATATATTGGTCGTTGGATACGATCACGTTCTACGACAGCCCTAACTTAGGGTTTGTATTTCAAATGTAAAATTTTGAGGAGAAATAAAAACTTTTGTTGTCTCTTCAAATCATTTGGAAGTTTTCCAAATTTTCCCTAGCAATTTCCAATTTTCTAGAAATTAATTCTTGTGATTGGAAATTGTTGTCATCAAATTATTAGCTTTCAAACTTGTGATCATCCTCTAAAATTATTTTTCCTATCATCTTGATCATCCTATCTACCTCCCTGAATTATCTCTCAATTTTTAGATTTTATTTGCTATTTCAAATGGCCAAGTCAACCTAGTTTAAAATCTGGTCAAACTTCTGTTCAGCAGCTTGTGAATTTTATTGGGATAAATCTAGTGCATGAAAACTCCTGGAAAAATTTCACAAGGTTGTTCTATGTTCCAGTAAGTTCCCATAAAAATTTCAGAATTTTTGGAGCTCGGGAACTACATCTAAAAATTCCCCAAACCTTCTCTGTCTTTTAAATCAAAATCTGAAACATCGCTTGTCGGCTCGAACCCAAGCCCGACTCAAACCAAAGCCTCACCACTTGGCTCGGTCGCACCGCCTAGCTGCACAAATACATGAGCCCGATGGTCGCGACCATCCGATGAAGATCGAACGGTCCTCATTGCTTGCCTCGCCGACCGTCCGAATGCATACACCAATCTCACCGCCCATTTCGTGATCCAACGGCCGGTGCGACATCGACGAGTCAAACCACCGGTTCGCACCGCCGTCCGTCGCCGACAGTGGACCCTACCGCCGATCCGCCTCGCCTTCTCCGCACCTCACCGATCCTGTGGCGCGCTTGCATGCTCGCCACGCACTCGCCGCCGCCACCTTTTTGTCCTCGTGTCACCCGAGAAGCATCGCGGGTCTCATCTACCCACCGAGCCCATCCACTATCCTTCGCGCCCATTCTCGTGCCTTCTCCGCCCAAATTTTCTTCTCGGTCGGAGAAGATCTCGAGCGTAGCGCCGCCGCTTCGAGCCGCCTTGAGCCGAGACCGCACCGTCGTGTTCCTCTTGCCTCGCCGCCTCCATTTGGCCCATTCCGGTCCTTGGCGCCCATGGATCACCGTGGGCGGATCGCTGCCTCGCCTCCGGCGATCTCGGTCCCGTGAGCTCGCTTGCGATCCGGTGAGTTTCTAGCTCCGCCACCTAGTCCCTTAGGATCGCATTGATGCAATCGAGTCTAACGGTGTCTTCATTTTCATCTTTGGTGCATCGCTTGCGGCGTCCACCAATTTTTCTCCAAGCTCGGTTTCGCGCCGTGGAAATTCCGGCCACCTCGGGCCTTCTTCGCTGGCGTTATCGTGTGCTTCTTGCTCCCGGTGTTGAGGCGGCTTAAGCACACCTTTCGAGTCTTCTAGAAGTCCGTGACGCCTTCTCCGCGTGGCCGTGCTTTCTCTCGCCTCCGGCCGTCGTGAGCTCAACTCCGGTGACCATCGGACCAGCGCCGCCACCTCCGGGTTCGCGAAGTCTCGTGAACCCGAAGGTACCACTCTCTCGCCGAAACCCACCGTTAGCTAGATCACTGCGCGCCGCACCGCTGCCCAAAGGCGCGCCGGTGAGCCGCCGTGGAGTTAGTTTAGCGTTAATCTTGTTTAGTTTGAGTCTCGACTTGTGGGCCCTATTGGCTAAACCCGCTTAGAAAACCTTTAATCCAGCCCGTTATTTGTTCTCCGAGTCGCCATGTGGGTCCATGCCGCGCTTAGGTTGTGTAGCTCGTTATGCGTTTTCTCTGTTGGGAAGCGATTTCTGTGAGAATATGTTAGGTTGGCACTTTGGTAAGCCAAGACGATATTAGAATACGCCACGCCACCTTCGCGCAACTGCTCGTCAAGACTTTTATTGGGCCCGCCGCATGTGGGGGCTAGCCGGTCAGGTGCGAAATGGAATTAGTGCATTATAGATTTCGTAATGATTTAGTATTTCGGTTTATGTTTCGTTGAGTCATAATTCAATTAAACTTGTAAAATGCATAACTAATTCAATCTTTATCCAAATTGCATGAAACCAAGGTTGTTAATTTTTATTTCAAATGTATTATTTACTAAAATTAGTTTCATCCATGTCTCTGCAAAGAAAATCTGTTAATTAATAAAATGATATCTTATGTATCTTCTAAATTAGAAAATGTATATCTCTTTCAATATTTGTCCAAATCCAGTGAAACCAATTTTGTAATTTGTCATTTTTAATGTACTAATTATTAGGATAGGTTTTATACCCTGTTTCTGTTCATGAAAATTTGTTAAGTAATTAACTAGTGTGTTGATGTATTTTTAGCTTAGAAAATTCATGGAAAATTCTTAATAACTCAAAATGAATTGTTCTCTGTTTCTAAAATTTTGTTATATCATGCTTAGGTTGCTGTGTAAGTTTTGGTATGTTTTGTTATTGTTGTGTGTTTGAGTTTGGTCGGTGTTATTCGCTCTATTCTTTGCTTTGTTCAATCGTTAGGATTCGATATTTGCGGCAACCCCGAGAACGACCCTCCGCAACAAATTGAGCAACAAAGAACAAGCAAGCGCTTGATCATGTTTATCCCAAATTTTAAAGTCTAATATTTTGTTTCAATGTATGTATGCATTGCTTAATTTGTGTTAAATTGATTAGTTAAATCCGTAGTGCATATCCTCGTAGACAAAATATTGATCTCTACTACCGAGCCTAGGTTATTTGTCGTGATTAGAGGTCGCTGGATGATCTCTTGTCACTTAGTAGATCCGAGTCAAATTGCTTAGACATGCTTAGTATCGGAGAAATGGGCGGTTATCGACTTAGTTGGTAACCTTGATCACACAAAATTTTCTATAACTTTATATTTCAGCGCTTCGCTATGTTTAATCGCAAAACTAAAAATGAAAACAAAAATGATTTAGACGCGCACAATGGTAAGATTGGTGTGATCTATTGGGTGATCGAAAGGTGCCCGGTCAATTAAGGACCGAACATCTTGTGAGTTTCATTATCCAGCATTTCAAGCGTGCTAACCACACTAGAGGGTATGGGACCTCTCTTGACCTAGTACTTTGGCGTGTATTGGCTCCGGTCGCAGGAGGTCGCAGGAGGGATGGAGGTGGGAGCATGGTAGTTGTCCAAAAGCTTTATCCCGAGTGGGTAGTTGTCTTTTCGGCTTACCATGTAAGCGTATGGATTTCTATCCATACGAGCTGCTCGTAGTTAATACACAATATTGGAAAAAGTCTCGAGGACTTAGTCAGTGCTTAGATACCTTCTAAGTGTGCTTTAGCTTAAAGGCGATCCAAGTGTGGGTACAGTGGTACACCCCTGCAGGGTTAAAAACTATTCGAATAGCCTCGTCCTAGGTGATGGACACGCTTGGGTAAGCTTATCGAGAGTTAGACTACAACATTTAAATTAAAACTTGATGGGTGGTACGAATGCGGGATTCGTGTTATTGTTGTGGTGACTATTGGGATAGTCACTTCTAGGTTGTTTACCTTTATTCTTTAATTATTATTTATCTCATCGTTATTTCAACATTAAAAACGAATTGCAAACTTGCCTTCAAACTGTATCATATTATTGTAAATGAAAAATTGGCTTTATGCAAATGAAACATATGGCTTCACCAATTAAGCCTGCATGTAGCATATGAACAGGTCCGCTAGTTCACACGCCGCCTTTGCGGTACAAAGACAATCTTTGTACTCAAGTGCTTTGCTTAATGTTTTTGTTGCGAGAGGAAGAAGGTGAGCCCAAGGGCCTCACTTCGTGAGTCAGGTTGCCGCTTTCGTGGACGGCTAGACTTGGCGGTCCGTCCGATGCCTTGTGGGTTGGAGGCACGCGATTGGCTTTGTTTATAGCCATCTTATGGCACTTTTGCTTCACTGTCGTTCTTGTTTATTTGTGTATCTTGGCCCGCGGCCTTTGTCCGTAATAACTCTACTATTTGTTTATCTTCCGCTTGGTAGTGTGGTGTTTGGACTCTATGTTTGGAATGGAGTTGACGTCTAATTTTGTAACGAGGTGTGTATATCGCTTCGAAGTATACATATTCGAGGATCAGTTTATTTGATTTGTGATGCTAGGACCAGGTGGTTGGTTAAGCATTACAAGCCAAATAAATTGGGGTCCTCACATCATCCTCCTTTCCAGGGCGATCGTATGTACCCTGAAAGTTTGCAATCAGAAGATCGCAAAGCTGCTCCCAAGTATACACAGATCCGATAGGTAAATTTAGCAACCATGATCGGGCTGATCCATCTAGTACCGTGGGAAGATCATTAGCCATTACATTTTCGTCGCCGCCAGCAGCTCTGATGGCGGTGGTATAAATCTGAAGAAATTCTAATGGATTTTGGGTCCCATTGAATTTATCCAGGTTGGCAGGTCGGAACCTATTTGGCCAACGCACGCCTTGGAGCCCTGCAGAAAGCTCGACAACTCGTGATCGCCTCACGGCGCCTTCTTTGAAAAGGTGCCGGATTATAATCGGTCGGGACCGATTCTCGACCGATCGCTGATTTTCGGTATCCCGACCGTGCCGTACGCTTCGAGAACGCCTTTGACCGCTTGCTCGGTTAAGATGATACCAAGATCATCGTCCAAGCGCTTGCTCTTGTTGGCGAGGTGAAGATTCTGAAACAATCTTCTTCCTCATGACCTGCCGGTCGGAAGCGCCGAAGTGGTCCTTGTGTTAGTTGACCCTCAACACGACCACGCTTCGCTTCGCCTCGTGGAAGAATGCCGAGATGAAGTCATGGTCCGACTCGTGGTTGCCTTCGCTTTCGATATGCTTCCGCGCGCCGCATGGTCTGCTGGATAATCTCCGATACTTGACCTACAAGTCGTGCAAAACTCGGAGTTTCGCCAAACAGGTCGAAGTATTTAACATATTTCTAACTCGCCGCAGTTCGTATTGTTACCGGTCTTACAGGTTTCTACCGTAAAGAGGTGTTTGATAGCTCGAATTCTCTGTTCTCCCGATCGGTCTTGCTCGATCTCTGCATTGGCTAGGGCAGATCAGCGACTTAACCGATGGACGCCCACCGCTTCGTGACCTCGCATTTGGTGCCTGACCGCTCGTATCATCTCCATCATTATGTGGTGGCGAGACAATGTGTGGAGGACCGTACACGGTATCTTGATTTGAATCTCCGATCGCATTGACCTCGTGTTTCCAACAGTTATCCTCTGATGAGCTTCCATCGTAATCAATGGAGAGCCTTTCAGAGTTTTTACCAAGAGTTTCCACGATGGAGAATAATCGGTGATCAGTACCTCCTGAGGTCCTTGTAATGGTCTCACCGATGCGCGAATCGCCGATCGATATCGAGCCTTATTATCCCCATCTGGTTTATCACCAGCGGGGGTTTCATCGACACTGTCACCAAGTGTCGGTTGGCTCCTGGAATTGTTAAAAGCCGTCGGTGAGTATCTATCAACCATGATCGCATCAAAAGTATATTGGACTTCGAGTTGATGAGTTGGGTTTTCTTCACCTTTCTTGCCGGCCGCGAGTCCGGCTTCTTTGAACCGGTCGGGAGCGTCTCCTCTGAAACACCACCGATCGCAGGTGTATCCTCATCCATCCGGCCGATTTCGCTTGTTTCGCAACAAAGCGACCGATGGAAGAGGAGGATGATGAAGAGGCTCCATTTTCCTCCATGGCGCGCATGCATGCGCCCATGTCAAGGTTGGCGAGTCCGCGGTCGAACCAATTCTCTTCGTCCCAACTTCCCGACATAACCGCATGAGTGATTACGAGTGGGAAATGGACAAAGAATCGGTGAGCAACACCAGTCTTCCAAGATTCCATGCCGCGTTCCCCACGGACGGCGCCAGCTGTCGACGATCAAGTCGCCGATCTTACAATAAATGGAAAAAAGAGAGAATGACGTGGGAAATCTTGGGATTGCAATGGGACTGCTCTTTATTAGTATGAACTGAGATTTTACAAGGGGTGTATCCTGACAGAATGACGGACTGCTTTCTAGAGTACAAGACAATGCTTCTTTCTTTCTATCTTCTGATCATCTTCTCCCCCCTTGATCCGCCCAGGTTCCATCTTTAAATAGCCCTCGAAGAGGTGGCAGTTACTTCCGGAGAAGGCGCCTGATGCGAAGCGTTGCGTCTGGTCGGAGTCAAGTGATGGTTGATACAGAATCAACCGTTTGGCGGTTATATGTTTATGAAACATATAACCGCACGGAGGTTATTTACTGGTGTGTCTTGGATAAGATACGTCGTATGGAATATGCACGTGTTCCATTCATCATACGGTAGAGAATATACCTTGGAATCGCCTTACCTTCTACGAGCGCTTCTCACGGTCTGAGGCTTAGCTTGGGCCTTCGTCCGACCAGGGTACCCATTATGTAACCTCTGGAATCTCTACGACCAGTGAGGTCATGCACCTCAAAGGTTACGACCATGAAGACGTATGGTCTTTTATATATTAAAGATAATATATAGAGGTTTTAATCCTCGTCAACTAGTGCAAGATAATCGATACTCGAAAACTATAAGTCGAACAAACATCTCTGTTTTCAGGAACCCTTTCTTTACTACTTTCTTGGTTTATTCCTAATAAACTAAGTAAGTAGTCGGGGACTAAGATAAAGTTATAAACATGACTTCATTTCTTAGTCTTAGTTTTTCCGAGTTATCATCTTACGAGTTACTAACTACTCTACGAGATGTTCACAGGGAAAAGGAAGGAGAAAGGAGGAATCGTTCATATCTGGTTTGATTATTTCTTCCTCTTTCATTATCTTACGAGTTACTAACTACTCTATGAGATGATTTGCAGGAAAAAGAAAGGATCATATATTTATGTATCACCACCAAAAAGACTTGTCTCTACAAAAATGTGTTACAAGACTACTCTAATCAAGGAGATTCTATCTGCATCTCCTCTGCGATCTTCTCGCCAACCGACTGCATCTCTTCGATTAGCTTCTCTGCTTCAGATTCGGTGCAGTCGAAGTCGGCTTCAACAGAATGAGGATTAAGGTTAGGATCACAGGCCTTGAGTTTTGCTAAAACAAAGCTCACAGCCCCTTTAACCGCTTCCCTTATCGAATCATTCTGGTTGGTCTTCAGAGTAGACACCAACTCTTGTAGAGTACCGACTTGTTCCCCAATGGCACTCGTATAAGCAGACATCGTGTCGTCGCGAGGAGCAACCCTCCTGGCACGAAGTCCATCGAGTACATTGTTCAGAAGTAAGATATTATCTTGAAGATTAATCTTCATTGATTTCATCTCCTCCTGGGAATGAGTCGAAGCCTCATGGAGTTGTTTTATTTCAATCAATCGATCTGAAAAGAGTAAGGATTGATTAAATGAAACGATTCTATGAGAAGATAAAACAAACCGATAACAGATAAAAGTTCCACTTACCAGCTAATTGAGAACCCAAGTTCTCAATTTCCTGATCTTTCTCCTTTGCGATACGGGAGATTTCACGGACAACTGAGGACTTCTCCCTGACCTCGATCTGGAGAGCCCCCACCTCGGCCTGAAAGGCCTTATTCTCGGCTTCTTTTTCTACAAAGGAATGAGAGTTTTTTTAAAAAAAGAGGGGGGACAAAGACCAAGATCAGAAGCAGTCGTAATTACACGTACTGTTTATTTTTTCCTGCAACCTCCGAGTTGCAGAGTTGGCCTCCTGAAGCTTCTTAAGGAGGTCGGCGGCTTTATCCCTTAGCTTTTTCGACTCAGCTTTTTCAAAGTCGAGTGAATCAGCCAAGGTCTTTTCGTCGCTCTTAAACTTGAAAAGGTAAAGGGAAGATATGAACACACTTAAACAAGTGGTCGTAAGTGTTTCTACGACCGATGAGTGGTCGTAAGCTATTCTACGACTACCCCCTAGTCGTAAGTTTTTCTACGACTAGTACCAAGTCGTAAGTTTTTCTACGACAACCTTCTACGAGTACTGAACAAGTAATCAGAACGATTACGAGAGTCGGTTACTCACCACCTCTCTGCTTGCTCGCAGAGTACTGCTTTCTCTTGTCGAAGTTTGACAAGTTGCCGATGGTATTCACAAATCGTAGCGATTTACTCCACGACTCTCTACAAGAGAGAAAAACGATAAGAGAAAGAAGTAAAAAACCATAAGTGAGTATCGATGAATACTTACGTTCATATTTGACCAAGCAAACATGGATATTATTCGTGATGGATCCTTCAGCCCATCCATCTCCTCGACTCGTTTCCACCAGACCCCCTCAAGTCGTTCGTTGTCGAAAACATCCCCACAATTGGGAATGCTGTTGGGGTGTGGAACTCGGTCGCGAGATCGGTGAGGCGTAAGATCCTACGATAGAGTCAGGGTCAAAGAAATCAGAGCAAAAGTTGAAGTACTCTTCTTCCTCTGACTCGGTGACGGGAACACCACCTGGAGGGCCGGAAGGAACGTCCTCGACAACCTCCTTACCGGCACGGCGGTCAGCACTCTCGCTGCCACCGACCTCCGGTATGTCCCTCGAGGCCTCTGTCGCCTCCTCTCTAGTCTCTATGACAGCCTCGGTTGTCGTAGTGACTTCGGCATCCTCAGCGGTCGTAGCAACCCCAGCAGCCGCAGCTTCTTCGTCGTAGGAATAGTAGCCGGATCTTCGGCTACTACCGCAGTCACACTCTCGCCAGCTGAAGGAGTGACAGCGGGCTCCTCCACCAGAGCATCCCTGGGGGCTGAAGACGTCGGGCTAAAATCACAATACGCAGAAGTAAGTCAACTCGTAAAAGACAAACAGTAAGTGCAGTTATTACACTTATATTTTTTACATACCTCTGTGCGCTGGACCTAACTCGAAACTTGGGAGCAACCTTCCCGACGGAAGATTTCTTCGATTTTTTCTCAACCATTGCTGGTCGAGAAGCACTCGGGACAACAGGAGTCGCCTCCTCTCGACTTTCCGGGTGGTCGAGATCAGTCTCGACCACCCTAAGAGCGCTACTCCACTCGGCCTCAGATCCCACCGGAGCAGCGGTTTCCTTCACAAAAGACATGAAGTTTTTCCAGTTCTCCTTTTCTAGCTGTCTTATGAAGCCACGAGAAGCTGAAACTGTGAATGACTTGTCGTCGTAATACAAGGGTACCTTAACCTTGGGGACCTTGCGCTTAAGGGCAAAGGCCTCTGCTTCTGCTTTCTTCTTCGCCGCAGCCATGTCCGTGGTAAATTTAGCGAAAGGGGCAGGAGGAGCCGAACTTGAACCAATCTTATCGCCGACTTTTATCAGTCGACGCTTCTTGGATGGAGGGGACTTCGCTGACTCCGCCAGCGCAGTCGCCCCGATAACCACCAAATCGACTTCCTCGTCGTCTTGGCGGTTCTCTATGCCAACTTTCTGTTGAAAAAGAAAGAAAGTGGTCGTAAGATCTTCTACGATCACTATCTTGTCGTTAGTACGACCAGCTCAAAAGTCGTAAGCATTTCTACGACATTATCTAGTCGTAAGTTCTCTTACTATTACATTCGGTCGTAAGTTTTTCTACGATCAGTATATAGTCGTAAGCTTTTTCTACGACAAACCCGTTAGTCGTATATCGTTTTACGACAGCAAAACGCCTAAGGATAAAATCATTTGATTACCTTTAGGCGCTCTTCTTTCTCCTCTGTGGTCAAAACCGCAAGGATTTGAGGAGCCATAATGTTGGTCGGATGCTTCTCGCAGATGAGCCTGACACGCGCGTCAACCTCCGCCTGTGGAAGATCTGTACACTTAAACAGTACGATTAGAAGACTAAATCAGGATTAACCAAAGACAAAACCAAAAGAGTAAGTTTTTTCTACTCACCGTCTTTATAATCCCTGGTTGGGTCGTCCTTTCCCGAGTACCTCCACATGGGAGGAACTCGTGCCTTCAAGGGGCTAATTCGACGCGTGATGAAGTCCTTCACCACGTGCCAGTCGGTGAGCCCCTCCGACTTCAAGTCTTTGATAGCTTGAATATAGGGGCTATCCGGTCGAGGTTACTGGGAGTCGAGTCCCCGGAAGGAGACCGCTCGCGCCTTCCGCGAATGAGAGGCTATCTTCCTTGTAACCTCCCAGTAAAACCACTTCTTTTTCCACCCCGGCCATGATGACCGGGTAAACATCTGAATGTACTCCTTCGACTTACCGTCGTGGAGCTTCAGACCACAGCTACCGGCAATCCCGGCTTGACGAGCCATTCCGTAGTAATACTAGAAAAGCTCGAGATCCACCGGGATCCCCAGGTAGGCCTCACACAAGTACACGAACACGCTCAGCATTGTGATGGAATTAGGACCGAGATTCACTAATTCCACCTTGAAGTGCTCGAGCGAGTGTGAGGAAGGTGTGTGGGCAACGGAGGCCGCACTTACAATGCGCTCGAAATCGAATTTGGCCTTCCTCTCCAGACGGCCAATGTTGCTCATTCGCTGTAATCCACTTCACGAGAAGTCCCTCGGGGATCTTCTCGGCGGCGACCAGAGCAGTTATCTTGGCATCATCCATCTCCGACTCAGCCCACTCAGAGACAATCTTAGCCATTTTCTCTCAAGGGCGGGAAGAATTGGATTTGGGAAAACTCCAAGCAAGTGCACAGAATCACCGCGCGAAGAGACGAAAGCAACAAACTGTTGGGTGAAAAAGTAAGAACCCTAAGTTTTACCTCCGCGGTCCGTTTTATAACCACACGCTTGGAACGAAACGCCGTGGGATCCCAACAGTCTCCACTGCTTCGGAAATTGCTCCGACGGACATGCTTTTTACCTGCCCGTTCGAAAGTCCCAAGACACTTTTCACACCTCAAGCGAAATTACCATCTTGACCCCCAGGTCAAATGCAAAGCCGATCGGAAAAGTTTTGCTTCCGATCATAAGGCCACGATCGCTCCAAAGTCGTAAGAAATTCTACGACTACCTTGCAATCGTAATATTCTTAACAAGTTACCTCGATCAAGCATATTTCTAGTCGAGAGAAACGTTTGTTGAAGAGTTTTTCCTTCAACGTTCTTCCTACGACCTACTAATGATCGAAAGATCATCTACAACCCTTCGGTCAAGTACGCCATTTTCACTTGAAGCTGGGGGGCTAGATGACGAGGATCTAATAATCCTCATTTTATTTTTCCATAATCATGTAATATGACATCACATGGCATACCCCCTAATATTAGAAGGGGAGAGCAAGTCAGGTAGTCGTAAGATCTCCTACGACTACCCCCCTAGTCGTAAGCATCTCTACGACTATGGTGTAATCATAAGTCCTGCTACGATTACGTCCGGTCGTAAGTCCTTTTATGACCAGCTCTACCACGACTTCCTCACGATTAGCTAGGTCCACTCGTCAGAAGGCCCATTTAATAGTGGGAATCTAAGCAGTCAAAATACGTAGTTATGCCTGATATAACTACAGATAATTCTCCACTATCTCTGACTGATAACTGTTTGACAGCATGGGGAGGTTACTATTCCAGTAATTACTCTCATTATTACGTAATAATGGTGAGCGACTAATTAGCCTGGAACGACAACGACAACCACTGCGTAGTATAAATAAGTGTCTTTTAGAGATAGAAAGAGAGAGGCTTTTCAAGACAGTGAGTAAGATCCTTGACGGACTGTAATCCAGATACCCAATATAAGAAACACAGGAGTAGGGTTATTATTCTCACCTGAGAAGACCCGAACCTGTATAAAAATCCCCGTGTCTCTCTCGTCTGCGTGATCAATTGTGGAGACCCCCCGAATCAAACAATCTTTACGTAAGATCGGTTCTAAAACACCAACAAGTATAAAGCCCAGCTTGTGGAGTGAGATTTCACTCGGCGCTATGGAATTGACTATCTTGATATTTTTAGTCCGGTTGTCAAACCGGCTACAGTTCGCTTGGTGCTCTCTGTGGTTATCTCAAAGGGTTGGAATTTGTATCAAATTGATGTCAATAATGCCTTTTTGCACGGCGTTCTCAGTGAGGATGTTTATATGCATCAGCCGCCGGGATTTGAAGACTGTCATCACCCTTCGTATGTCTGCAAGCTTCAAAAATCATTGTATGGCTTGAAGCAGCCGCCTCGAGCATGGTATTCACACCTCAGTGACAAGCTCCAACAACTCGGTTTTTTTACCTTCCAAAGCAAATACTTCCTTGTTTATTTTCTGTTATGGAGGCATCATCATTTATATACTGGTATATGTTGACGATATTGTTATTGCCAGCTCCTGTTCCAAGGCCACTGAACAACTACTTCATCGACTTGCTGCTGATTTTCCTATAAAAGACCTTGGGCAATTGAGTTACTTCTTTGGCATAGAAGTTGTTGTGCATTCAGGTGGGGAATGAACTTGACACGGAAGAAGTATGCTCTGGACCTTCTTCACCGTGCACATATGGAGAATTGCAAAGCTGCTTCTACTCCAATGTCTGTACAAGATAAACTGTCAAGTGAGTTTCGGTGTCAGCTTAGTGAGGATGATGCTTTCAAATATCGCAGTGTAGTGGGCGGCTTGCAGTATCTCACCTTAACAAGGTCGGATATCTCTTTTGCTATAAACAAGGTCTGCCAATATATGTCGAAACCAACTGATGTGCACTGGGAGGTAGTTAAGATAATTCTCTAGTATGTCAAAGGAACGGTCTCCACTGGATTGAGCATACGACGTTCGCAGTCCACACTTCTCAGTGTGTTTACTGACGTCGATTGGACAGGATGTACCGATGATCGCCACTCAACCAGAGGATTTGCAGTGTTCTTTTGCGCAAATATGATTTCGTGGAGTGCTCGAAAGCAACCTACTATTTCTTGCTCAAGCACCGAGGCTGAATACAAAGCTTTAGCAAACGGGGCTGCAGAAGTGGCCTGGGTACAATCTCTGCTCGAGGAATTGAACATACCACAGCCAAGAGCACCAATATTATGGTGTGATAACGTCGGCGCAACTTACTTGACAGTCAATCCTGTGTTTCATGCTAGAATGAAACACATAGAAGTGGACTTTCATTTCGTCAGAGAGAAAGTGGCGGAGCACTGGAAGTGCGTTTTGTTTCCTCAGCTGATCAAGTGGTAGATGCTTTCACAAAACCAGTGACCAAACAGATGTTGGATTGATTGCGGTACAATCTCAACCTCAGCTCCGCCAGATGAGATTGAGGGGGAATGTAAAACAGGAAACAAATCGGTAGGATAAGCCATTGTCGAATGGTGTTGTAGCATATCCGGAACCCGTGATCACAACGATAGGTTGTTGCCTGAATTGTAGCGATTGTGTTTTACAGTTGTAAATCCTACCATGTATACTAAATGTTGTATAAAATGAGAAGAAGCCCTATGAGATTCATACGGCAAATTACATCTTTTAACTATGTTATTGCGTAACTTCTGGATGTTCCACATGACGTAAATAGCTACACCATTGAAGTCTCTGCTCTGCTCTTTTGGTGATGGCAAGCTTGCTTTCTGCCACCAATCAAGGATGGTGTCAAATTCTAGCGGCTTCACCTGCTGGATAATAATATTGCAGTTCATCAAGGCGATGGTCCTGGACCAGACCTCGTTGGTGAAGGGGCAATGGAGGCAGAGGTATAGTTCGGTTTCTTGGTGGGCGTTGCGGAGTGAACATGTCTGCTGATAAGGCCATCCTCGTAAAGCTAGGTTATCTGCCGTTAGAATTTTGTTTTGCACTAAAGTGTTAGGAATATGCACACTTTTGTGATTATTATAATTTCTAAAACAATAATTAAATCAACAGCGGCATATATACTAGACATATTTGGAACTATAAATAGTAATATGATCATCAACTCAAATATATCTATCTCATATATATGCACTAACAATGCAGACTAGAACAAGAATGCTACTAACAGAAGTATGCATCAATATCATCACATAACAAATATCTAGGAAACAAGGATTAGCCATATCAAATGATATCACCGCGACTTACAGAGAATCGCTCCGACGAATGTCACGGTAGAGTCTAATCTGAAGAAGATGACGCGCAGAGGATGATGGAGAAGGAGGAAGTTGTGAGTAGTCGTGTGAACGCTTCCCAAAAATCTGATTCGCCCCAACCCATGTAGGATTGTGAGGGACACTGGCTTCGGAGACACTGTTCTCCCCCACGTCAATGCACGCCGAAGAAGGGATGGAGAAGCCCAACACAGAGGAACCGAGCAACAGTACAAAACTGAGTCTGTCTATTCTGAGAGCCTCTCTCTGTTCTGTCAAAATCTGAAATCTGGGAGGAGAGGTCTCCTTTATATAAAGCCAGATTCAGCAGAAGAAATTGCCGCTAGTATGTTATTGGAAACTGCCGTCATAACTAAAAATACACTGCCATAAAAGCTAATTGAAACAGTGTATTCAGTTTTTAGTTTTGATGCATGGTTTTGAGGTGCAAAAAGAAGCTGCAGCTCCACAACCAACCAGACACGAAATCGTCAGACCATTCACGCGCGCAGGCGTGCGATGGCGTGGCGAGCGAGCGAGCGCACGCGTGTGTTCTTCTTTTGCTTGTTTCAACTAGGTAAGACCAATACCACCTTATATATTGGTCTCTTCCTACTTAGATTAGCAATATGATACTAAACTTCTTCTTCCACTATGCATAAGTAGGTCTATAGGATTTTTCTTAAGATTTAATTGGAATATTGAATAGACCAAGCCCAAAACTCCAACATAAAGTCCAGCCAAAGAACTTGCACTTGTTCTGTGTCCTGGCTCTCCAGATGAGGCTTGGATTTGTAGCGCTCGTAGCATCCCCGGAATTGAGCGAGATATGCCGATTTGGCGGAGTAGGCACCATCTGTGGTCCAGCGCCAAGTAATGGTGTCCTGAACGTCTGGCTGAAGGTGGATCCCTTGTAGCCGGATCCAGAGGGAAACAAATTCCTCGAGGTAGGTAAAATTAGAGATCTTTCCTCTGACAACACGAATCCAATTCCTGTTTTGCAGTTCCTTGCAGACCGTCCTATTTTTTTCTCCGAGTTATGTTGCCGCTAGGTTACTTCAACCGAAGCATGCATTCGGCGAGATGCAAGTTTACACTAAGCATGGACACGGATGTCCTAATCGCTTGATGCACCTTGGACAAGCTGTCGTCCAGGCCGGCGGTGCAATGCATGCACCTGGACGATGAAATCGCAATGCACTGAATCAAATGCACGTCACTTGTGCAGGACTAGTACTTTTGGCGGAGTCGTATTGGCATATTGTCCTTGGCCATTACCGCATCACGCCAAGTCAGATCCGACCCAATGATCGATCACTGCCTACGATTGAACTAGGATAACAATGCTGTACGCGCGTTCCAACGGATTCAGACGGATTCGCGGATCGATTGATCGAAAAAGTTTGCCATCTTCAGCCTCGGTCCGAGTTTATCTGCCTGGTGCTGCCGGCAGGGCCACGCGAAGAACTATTTCCCACATGCCGTGTCTCGTGCATGCTCTCTCTCGATCGAGCGGCGCATGCATGCGTCACTGCTTCTTTCGAGAACGGTGCATGTTGCGTTACTATTTAGATGATGATGAAATGGATAACGAACGCTCCAATCCAATTGCCGTCCATCCTTATCTCTTGATGAATTGCGTATGCAGTAGAGCAAAAAGGAACAGGGCTTGGGTCGGCTGGGGCACCTTGACCCCCCTGACACCTGAGGCCTGTGGGGCTATACATACTGTTACGAATTCCTTGTTATACGCGACGGCGGAGGAACGACGAAGTAAACAAGATCAATCGCAGAGAGACACGAGATTTAACGTGGAAAACCCTCTCAATGCGAGAGGGAAAAAACCACGGGCGCCAGCCAGCAACAATCTTCACTATATCGGGGTGAGGTTACAACGCTGGGGATTTACAACTCTAATTTCGATATCCCAAACAATGCTTACGGAAATATATATATCGGAAACCCTAATTCGACTAGGATCCATACGTGGGGCTTCGCTTCCCGCACTTCCCAGCGCCCCGGGTGCACGGGCCTTGCACAATAGGCCGCTTCAGGACTTCGCTCCGCTCTGGCCCTAAGCCTCCGGCGATGGGCCTCCGCTACGCTCCGTCCAGAAGCTGGCCTAGTTGATGAATATAATTTGGATCACAAATCAACATTCCTGTGACCCAATTTCATCAATTTCCTTGCATTTTCCAGGGGTGGATGGCATAGATGCTGCAAGGAAGGACATGAATAGGAAGGCTAGCTAATTTCCTCGAATAATTTTTAATTTTTGGCCCGGGCCCGCCCTGATCCTGACATGCATATAGGCATATGAAAGCTGCTTCGCCACCACCGTCAGCCATGCCAGGAACCGCTGAGCGGCCAGCTCCGGCGTTTTAATCCCGTGCCGGCCGCCCACCGGCAGCCAAGGGGGCCATCGATCACGCCCCTGCCACTTGATCTCGGCGGTCTGCTCGGTTGCTGTCAGCGATTATGGGGATTGTTCGACGGTGGCATGGCAGCGTGCGATTCTTGTCGCCCCAAAGCGCGCGCGCGCGTTCGATGCGTGGATCAGTCGCAGAATGGCTGGCACGCTGTACTCTCTTACTTTATGTCTTTGTTGGATGAGTGCCTGACTGCCTGTACATGGTGTATAACACGAGGAGATCTTCTTTGTTGTTTTGCGGTTCTGTTTGTATATTAGCTAGGTAGGTGGTGCATGGTGAAAAAGGATGTTTTTCTCTTTTTCCAAATGAGGGTATTTTTCTTCTTACGAGAGTTGGGACCTGGTACTCAAGTTCCCAGCACCAAGAACAAATCTTGGTGTCAGGTAGATCTCGGGTTTTGCCTATAACATTGCAGGATGAATTGGGCTTGTGTCAGCATCGAGTTGACCCAATTGATTAGAGACCAAAAACCCAAAGCTGGCTCAATCCTAAATTCAACTATACGACCAAGTCCCCGCAATAGCTTTTCCTCTACTAGCTAGGTCAGTTTCACGTGGGCAGTTTTACACAAAATAGTACGTGGCACGCTGCTGTCTCCTTGATTCTTCTAAAGAAAAACACTTCTCATCTTATAATTTAGCAGGAAGCAAACAAACTAAAAGGTACGGCTGACTTCTAGTTTCGGAGTGTCGACAGGAGCGAAGGAAACTTAGATGGTCGATCGGTCCAAGTCATCGCTGACAATCCAGTCCAGCGGAAGTACTCGTGAAACACATGCTATCGCCACCAATCAATCACAAAACGGCTGCATTGAACCACAGGACAGGATAGGAGCGCTCTTACGACATGTACAATAGGGTGACATCAGTCGTTTATAATACTTGTCACGTAAAATTTTTTGTGATATGGATGAGAGAGAAGGAGTAGAGAGGTAGAAGCCGTCTAGCATGCAACAGACGGTCTATAAGGTCCTTATAGACATCACTTTTGTTGTTGTATCTATGCGTATGTAACTCACATGTTTTGTAACCTCATTTTGTGGGGGACATTTATAGACAACTCATTGTATGAGTTGTGTTTAATTTTATCTACAGATAACATAAAAGGTATTACAGACAACTACTATTTATACCACTTTATATACCCTTAATTAACGGAGAACCCAAAGACAACAACATGCGACGAAGACACCCACCGGTAAATACCAACAACATCCGCTGCCGGTAAATACCAACAACATCCGCTGCTCCCCCCTCGATCGTCCTCGTCCTCGTCCTTGCCCAACCAGCCGCTCGATCGATCGATTATCTCTCCACGCGCGCACGGTACAGCCGGCAAACGAATGGTAGAACGTGCGCACGCATTGACGCACTTGTTGGTTGGTTCGCGCGCGCCTCTCCATCCAGGCTCGCGAAAACGCACCACGAAAACCAACCAAAACACGAGGTCGGCACGGGGTTTGGACTTTAGACGCCACCGCGCGCGCGTCGGTTCGGCTCCGGCGGACGCGCGGTTTTGACATGGGCGATCGATCGCCGAGCCGGACGGCCGGCCGGGAGGAGATGATCATGACCAGGCGTATATACGGACGTATGGTATCATCGTCTGTTCGTCTCAAAGTAAGCGTCGTGTCAACCGAACGACCTAATATGTCCTTCAAAGTTCCTAAAAAAGGTTACGGTTGCAGTTGCAGTTGCAGTTGCAGTTGCACGCACCAAATTTGACTGCTTGTCTCTGTTTTTCTTTTCCATTTCTCGCCCTTTCTTCACTGTTCCGGTCTTACCTGCACGGTCCGACGATTTGATCCGGCCCACGGCTACGAGGAAGAATCAACGCCAAATTAATATGGCATTAAGCTCACCTGCTCTGCTGCTTGGCGGCGCTAAATCTAGTATGCTACTCGTTCTCTGCACCTGCACCTCTCCGTTATTACTTGTTCCCGTGTGTTGTTTCGTCCGGCCAGTTTGGTCGGGTACGTCTCGGTCGACATCTAATCTAATTTTGCTAGTATCACTAACACGATTGAATCTCTGCACCATTTTGCATGATTAGGTCTTGGAAGCATGATTAAGCCTCGTAAGCGAAAAAAGTGAGGCGTGGTCTCTCAAAGGCTGTGTCATGGAATCCAGAGTGATTGTGTAAGAAGGATAGTAGGCATGTCTGGAGTTACTATTAATATTTGTGAGTTAAAAGCTGGGAACACGACTCTTGAGATCACATAAGAAGAGAAATGATTTTTTTTGGACAAGTTCAGACCTTCGGAATAACAACCATACTTTGTATTCTTGTATTGAATGAGGTTGCAAAGCACAACAAGCCACCGAAACTAAGATTAAGAATCAATGACTTATATTTGTGTGTTTGTCTCTGTTGGACTCTCCTCTCTGTCTGCCAACACCGCCTCTTATAAAGCGTTTGAAAATGTGGCAGTTGTTGTGTTGTCAAAAGATGCATTGACGATTCCTTGAAAACATACGTTGATGACGGTTATTGTCAATGAGACATCCTCCTTGCACGTTCGTCCAGCGGTTATTACCAAAGACGAAGAGAGGTGCAGGGGCGGTCCTGGCATGGTTCATGGGTGTTTGGTCGAACACCTATTTTTTCTGATGAAATATCTTGTATTTAATTGATATATTATGTATATATATTGATAATTAGACTGGATACTTCACACATTTATACCCACAATAGATTTTTATCCCACTCCCATATCTCCTTCCCAATTCGTCTCAAATAGTTTGGCTCAGCTCGCTAACCGTATAGCTTTCAGCCCATTCGAAGACACCCTCTCCCTCAAACTAAGCCCTAACCTTTCTTTACCTCTCTCTCTCTCTCTCTCTCTCTCTCTCTCTCTCTCGATAGTTAGGCAGCACTATTGTACGAGGCAACCAGGTGTCGAGCGAGGCGATTTGGTGCAAGCAAAGGCAAGAGCGGCTCCTAGGCTTTGGCCGAACCTTGGCGGCGGCGTGTGAAGAGCAGGAGCGTGTTGTCTAGGAGGTAGGAGCAATATAGCAAGCGCCAAGAATGTGGATGACGAGTGAGACATAGCTGGACCTCATGGGAGCCGTGGCTTGGGAGGGAATGCGAATCAACAGCCCAGGTTGCCTACATATGTCGATAGCAGCACATCCATTCCTCAATTTCCCAGTCTAAATCCTAAACCAGAATCAACTTTTTTCTTAATTATTTTTAAACTCTAAATTCTTTGAGGTATTATCTCTAATATGAAAATTTTGTACTTCAATTTTTTGCTATTGTGTACCTTTGTTTTTTCATTAAATATTATTTTATTAACTCTGAACACCTATCCGAGAAATCTTGGATCTGCCACTGGAGAGGTGCGTGAAGTTATGTGAGAGATATATACGTGCACGTGTTGTATTAACTACTACGTATAGTCGAGCGTAATGCACAAAGTCTCTAGCCAATAACGTCCACATGTTTGTGAGACTTATCGACTATAGGGTGGCTGTGATTTGACCTGGTCGTAACAGACCTTTTGACCATATGATGGTCTTAATCTAAACTAGTCGTAATATTCCCTGGTCGTTGCAGGTATCACCAACCAGGGGCATATTCGAGGGCTATTTAGAATATTATTATCCATAATGAATATTACAGATAAATAGCTTCATTAATTGAGGATTACTACCAAGGCAGTTTGGATGATTTTTTCTCTCCCCAAGAATACAGTTTGGATGAGTTGAAATGGGCAGGATTATAGTTCAATCTATATAAAAGAGAACAAAGATTCAAGTAGAATGAGACAGAATCCTACCATCGCCAGCCCATCCAACGAATCAAATCTAAGACCTTGTTTAGAACGAATAAATTTCATAGGAAACCGTCCAATTTTGACCCAAGTGCCTTAAAGAAAACCTAAACCTTACTGGTTCGTTGTAGTTGGGTGTTTCACTAAGGTACAACAAATATCCGCCCCATAGAAGACTACTATTAAACAAAGACAAAACAAACTCTGGTTAGCGATGGTATATACAAGCGACAATGTGTATTTGAAGTTTTCGATTCCGTTATAGGCTATCCCGGATTATATTGTAACACACATACCACCCGACTTAACCCAAGTGAATACTTGACCTTTGTGAAGCAATCCAAATAAACAACAATACCGGTGCCATCTGTGGTTGACAAACGCGTCCCCTCACATCTCCTCTATTTAATTAGACGGATCCAACACGAACTGACGAGGCCCGACGCGATCCGCTCGTTGAACAATGCGTTTGACATCATGCACGACAGCAATATGAACACAAATTTATTGGTGTCAAGAATTCAAGATAAACGAAACAATCTTAAACGAGCTCAAAATCCACGAGGAGAGGACGAACAATCCCCAGCCTCCGGTCCAAGCCGCAGTGCCAGACTGCCAGTAGTTGTAGGCTTGTACCATACTCGCACCCCACCCAACCCGGGTCCAACGTGTCCCGGCACCGCCCCGCCCGAGTCCCGGCACCGCCCGGTGACCCCCACCGCGACAGAGTTATATTTACCTCCAGCCGCGCGGCCGGTCCAACCCCAGTCTCCCTCCCCTCTGCGCGAAGGCGATCCGCAGCGGAAAAAAAACCCCACAAAAGCTACGTTTTTAGCCCAAAACCTGTGTCAGCCGAGGCACCGCGCCGCAGCCGCGCCGCGCCGCGATGCCAGACGCGATACCGGCCTGCTTCCGCGCCCCCGCGCCGGGCGCGGGCGCGGGCGTGGGGCCCAGCCTTGCCACGTCGGTCTACGAGACGCGCCTCGGCCTGGCCGCGCTGTCCTGGTCGCGCGCCGCGCTCGGGCTCAGCCTCCGCACCGTGCTCCGCGTCGCGGCGGCGCCCGCGTCCGCGTCCTCGGCCTCCGACTACGGGTGCTACGACGACGGCCCGGAGTGCGAGGAGGAGGAGGCGACCGTCGCGGTGCGCGTCCGGCCGTGGCTGTTCTGGAGGCGGCGCGGGTCGAAGCGGTTCCACGTGCGCGACCGGCGGGTCGACCTGGCGTGGGACCTCACGCGCGCGCGGTTCCCCTGCTCCGGCTCGCCGGAGCCTTCGTCCGGGTACTTCGTCGCCGTCGTGGTCGACGGCGAGATGGCGGTCGTGGCCGGGGACATGGCGGAGGAGGCGTACAGGAAGACGAGGGCCCAGCGGCCGGCGGGCCCCGGCCCCGTCCTCATCTCCCGGCGCGAGCACGTGTCCATGCGCGACGGTGGCCACGGCCGCGGACACAAGACCTGCGTCACCGTCCGCGGCAAGGAGCGGGAGATCTCGGTGGATCTCGTGTCGCGCGGGCACGGCAAGGGTAGGGAAAAGGACAAGGAGAGGGACAAGGCCGAGGTCGGTATGTCCGTCTCCGTCGACGGCGAGCGCGTGCTCCACGTCCGCCGCCTGCGTTGGAAGTTCCGCGGCAGCGAGAAGGTCGACCTCGGCGGCGGCGACCGCGTCCAGGTCTCCTGGGACCTCCACAACTGGCTCTTCCCCACGCGCGACCAGCCCCCTGCCGACGCCACCGCCTCGCTCGCCGCGGCGCCCCCGCCCGCGCACGCCGTGTTCGTATTCCGCTTCGAGTTCGGCGGCGGCGAAGAAGAGCTCGATTCGGCTGAGGCCAAGGACAAGGAGCTGCTCGATAAGGCCGAGAGAGACGGCGGCGTCTGGGCAGGCTATCTTGGGAGGTGGGGAGAGGGGACTGGAGCGAGAGCAGCAGCAATGGGGAGAACCGGAGGAAGAGGGGGCAGGCACGCAGGCTGGCGAAGGCGGGCTCCTCGTCGTCGGCGTCGGTGGCGTCGTCCTCCGCGTCGTGGGCGAGCGGCTCGACGGTCATGGACTGGGCCAGCCCCGAGGAGGCCGAGCTGCAGCGCGGCGATGGCTTCTCGCTTCTTGTGTACGCCTGGAAGAGCTAGTGATCGGCTAATGGCAGCCTTGGTGGCGGCGGAGGTGGCTGGCCGGCATTGTTTCCTTTGATGGTTGTCTTGATTCATTGGGATTTTTCTCTTCGGATTGTTGTAAGTTGCAATTGTTCTCCGAGCAATGTTCTTGTGCAGTTTTGAGTGCTCAACTGACCAAACCAAATTGTTCATTACATCGATAGCTAAAGAAATGAACAGCTAGAGGAATCATATTATGACCCATGGCCCATCAAATTGCTAAATTCTTCTAATCATTTGTTTGGTTGGCTGATTAGCTATCACATTGTGGACGTTGAAACTAATCTTAGTTTAGAGTAAAGCGATTAGACTAAATGGTTACATAACTAGATCTCTTCACTTAGAATAATTTGCTGCTATGCTTTGGGTTTCCTTGTCTCCTGGGCCGCTTGCTGAAAAGAGAGGATTTGATCGGCTATTATCGGCAACAGCAAATTTAATCCTCAATCATGGGGTGATAGATGACAAGAGCCGGGTTGTTTAGATTGCGACATCCACATGCTGGTGCTTCGCTGGGATTGCTATTGTTAGTTGTTCCCTTGCTAATTGGTTCGAGCTGGTGGCTAAGGCTTGCTTAAACAATGACAATGCTGTGGGGCTTGCCCTGACTGCTGCAGCAAAACAATGTGCTATCTATGCAATTCTTGGTATGCTGTCATGGAGCATTAACAAGGGCATGATGTATTTTCAAATGCACACACACTCATAGTGGAGGTTAGGGTTATTGTCAATTAAATTGAGTGGTTTGCATTGGTGGCCCTACTTCTTTTGCAAAAATCTCGCCCAATTCCATGCTTTCAATTGTGTGTCGCAGGCCCCAGGTCTTAAGAATGAGTTCATGTCCACCATTTTCTAGTTAAAGAGCTTATTGGAAGGGCTCTGGAGAGAATTTAATGAAATATTGCTATGCCATATGAAGAGAGATATTGATGTATGAAGATATAGATGGCCTCACTCTCAATGGTTTGTAAGAAAAATGGAGAAGCTTCCCCTCTCATGACTCATCTGACTTCGACTATAAATAGCTCAGATTCAGACTTAATTTCTTAGTACAAAACTTGCTTTCAAGGATTAGTCAAAGAGTGACCACTAGTGCACAATAACCTTGCAACCATGAACCGGTGCAAATTACTCTATTCAGATCAGCTCTCTTTGACTGGAACCGGCGTGAATGTGATCTGTTCTGCGATTTCCACATTAGTGCATCATGTGGTGATCTAGTACGCGTTTTTATGGCAATTTCCGGTGACACCTCAGGGGATCTTGTCCTGAAAGATTAGCCCGCAATAGTTGACCCGGATCAGACGCTATATTCTTGGTTGCTGGAGCTAACTCAGAATAATCTTAGGTATTACTACCGGGAGGTATCATGGTTACTTGAGCAGCTACACCAAATTCGGCCCCGTTTCCCTTTTACACCAAGCAAGTGCATGCGGTTCCGGCTGAACGCATGCTTATGTTAGAAGTGTCCATCCGATTTTGTAGTAGCTGAAGGAAGCAACTGGGCGAGGATCTGCTGCATGCGTTACTGCAATCGCAGCAGGTTGTAAGGTCACATGATCAACGGACAACAGCGCTCTCTCTCTCTCTCTCTCTGAAACGAACCAAACATGATCAACAGATGTCACCAATGTTGCGGTAAAGAACTTGACAAAATTGGTCAGTATTGAACATTGGTTATTTGGTTTGCCATCCAACGACGTAGAACAGAGCATCTAATCCCTGGGAGTAGAGGAATGCACTGAATTGGTGTATCATGATGTGGGGTGCTATTGCAAGTACTTGTAGTTTGGTCATGCACATGCTGACACTTTTCCGGGAGATACCTGATGATGATATCGGCATTGAACCCCGGTACAAAACGCTGCGCTCGTGAGGTCGTGACGCTCGGGGCGACAGAAATCGGCGTCCGGCCGGGAGGCCGCAGGCAGGCAGCCGTCGGCCCGGCCACTTTTGCTGTGGGCGCTCGTTCGAATCCGTGTGCGGCGCCCGGTGCCGCACGCACGTCCGTCCATCAGGCACAGCGCGCGGCAGGCGCATGTGGATGGGGGGCCCCGTGCGGTGCCGGCTGTCGTTCCGTCCCGTCGCTTGGCTCCCCTTTGGCCTCTTGCGAGAGCCCTTAGTACTAGCTATCTCATCAATCATCGTCCTCTGCGAAATTTCGGCAGGTTTCGATAGCCTTGGAACTTTTTCTTCGTGCTTTCACGTGTTTTTGTTAGCTCTCCTAGTACTGGATGGTAACGGCAGTCTGCATTTTGCTAGCTCTGAAGGTTTCTACTTTCTTGTGTAAGTGTGTAACCCGAGCCTGCAAGGCTGCAAGTACCAAACAGTCTCTGCATTTTGTCGATTGGATTATGGCTATCCGTTGCACAAGATTGACCCCATCCCTGGACGAAGGCAAAGAGGCCAATGGTGGCAGTGGCACAAAGGAACCTGTTCCCGGTTAACTTAGGAACACGCCATGCTAGGACTAGCAGAGCTGGAAACTACGACTAGCAACCTGGCAGGTCACAAGAACGGTTCAGGTCGTCCATCCATCTTTAAAACCCAGATCTGGACGACACGGGGATAGTTAGATAGCAATGCCAATAATTCTTCGTTGTAGAAGTCACACGTATTTATGTACAAGTACATGTAGGATAGTCCAGTGGATATTTTGTAGTTGCACAGCTGGAGAGTGGAGGTACACAGTGGCTGAATCACGATTGGAACGTAATTAACATTGAATCAATATCGTACAAACACCAATCATGATTATCTGTACTGGTAGTGTGATCCAAACTTACAACACTGTAATGCCTTGCCCTGACAGCCCTACTTTGACAACCAGTAGATGAAAATAAGAAAGGCGCAGACAGACGCGACAAGCGAAAGAATGATGGTGTCCATCGATTTCTTTCTTCTGATCGACGTGAGGATGTGATTGATCTGTTAGAGTTAGTGAAAACTGGTGAGGTGTACATTATAAGAGGACATGGAATGAGTAGCTCGGTCATAGCATACACGATACATACCGAAGGAAGCCGGCTGCTAACATTGCTTATCTTTGTTGTGATGCCACCAAATGTTGATCGTTGAGACATGAGAGCGCCTAGTGTTGCTTGAGCTTGTGATATCACATTATCCATCTAATATCATTTCAATGTATTATTCAGGCATAGAATTTACATTTCACAATATCATCATTCTGTAGTTGTAAAAGTGAAAGCATTCGGAAAAAGCAATTTAATTCCACATTTTGCTATATAACAAGTGATTTGTTAGCTACACTCTGATATCATGATTATACTATTATTTGGCATTATTATTAGGATAACACATGTTCTCCCCCAGCCATGCTTTGAGAGTATTGTCTCCAGAATATCAGTATATAATTTGCATGTGGGGCCACCAACCAGTATGCGCACTCTTGGTTTTTAGGGTATACCGTATACCAGCCATTTAATTTTATACTATAGAAGAATTTTCTCAAAGTAATTCTCTGGTTTACAATTTGAGGAAATTAGATGTAGTGCTAAGCTATACTAGCTATGTTGGCTGTGGAATCAGAAGTGTCTATTAGTTAACAAAAAAATATTTGCTACTCAGCAGCCCCTTCGGTCTTCAATTTTTCTCAGCAGGGAAACCCCCATAGCAATGCACCATGGGTTCCATACACTTGATAGACAACAAGCAGCAAATATACTAACTGCAAGCTGTCAGTTAAGTATGTTGAATCCAATCCATGGTTTTCCTTTCAAGCTGAAGGGGCTGTACAAATCCTACCCACAACAAATTCTTCAACTGCGCTTCATTACATAGTACTTGTCTCACGATAGTATAGGGCCTATAGGCCTCAGTGGGAGTAGCCCGGCATATTTAGGGCAATGTTGGGTATATTTAATATCACCCATCTGTAGCCTCAATGGACAAAGCAGGCGTGTTTTGACTTCGTGTTTCTACTTTCGAAGCTAGATTGTTTGCTTGAATGTGCAACTTTCAATGTGACCATTAGTGCCATGGTACTATGGTGTTTGATTCTCAAGTTCTCGTTATAAGAATTGCCTTTTCCAGTGCTGGCAATGATAGTTGTGACTTGTGAATGCCAGCCACCATGTTGAAAAAGGTGATTTGAGAACAAGTTAAGCATTGATGTGGGTCTGCTTTGAACAAGAATAGACTTCTTGTGCTACAGGCATGGTCAGAATATCCTACTCAAAAGGCTAGTCCGTCCTATGCTTACTGGTCAAGGGAATACCCCTTAATTTCTCATGTCCAGACCTGAGCAAACGGTGACCTAGAAACTTGCATTTAAGGAGGTTAGCAGCTTTTAAGCCCCATGGAACAGCACCTATTTGCAAGCCATGGTCCAATGCTTGAATCAGATGATCACCTCATGCCAACAGCCTGTGATCTTACTAAAAGCTACACCTATGAACTATCTTATCCTCTTCTAGACCTTTCAACATAAGCATGCCAACAATGCCATTTTCGATATTTCATTCAACTTATTTCACATTTTGTTAGAAACTAGGCCAAAACTCCTAGGTAACGCACTAATGCCCCTCTAATTTTCCTATCAACAATGACCACCAAAAAACCCATTACAAGGAACTTTGAATCCTTGAAGTTTTCCATATTTTTTTCATCGAAGTATGGTTTTCAAAGAAAGTTGGATTTCCAAACTAGTAATTTCACAAGCATGTAGGTTGAAATTCAAGTAATTTTGCTCAAGTGAAAGGTGGACGCTGCGAAAATGCAATTGCTGTTATTTGAATACACCATAGTCAAACCAAAAGTAAGCATTCCTTGTGGAACTAATATATGGATCTTTGTGGAATTCCACAGAACTACATGGAATCCAAAAACATATTCATAACAAACAAGTTCACTCAAAATGTGCAGCATATGTCATATGTGTACAAAAAAGGGGGACATCAACATGGTTCTCTGATTTTTATGTAGCAGATACTTTTGTGTGTAAGTTAATAAAATATATGTTAACAAATACAACAGGCCGCGATCATTGTTACAGAAATTTAATTTCCTTTCTTTGACCTTATCAAATTAAATTATCTCCTAATAAGAAGGGTGAGACTACATCGATTTCAAATGCTTGATAATTTATGGTGATAACACAAATGCAACTCCAACCTATTCAGTTAAGCTGCTCTCTTAGATTACTTTGTATCTGCCTTATATTTTGTTATCTAAAAAGAACAAGAAAAAATATAATGCAAAAATCAATAAAAGCAATTCAAGGATTCCCAAATAACAGGACAGTCCTACCTGTCCAGAACTCCTACTAATTGCAGCTTGTTCTCTAAGAAGAGCTTGATCAGCTGAGTCTCCAGCCTCTTCAACATCAAACTTTGCTCTGTCAAAGTCTCTCAAGTCAATGAGGGAAGCATGTTGTTGCTTCACTCTGAGGCTCGATCGAAGCCGATAGAATTCCTGCATTTGATAAGGCAATTTTTGGAATTATGAGAAAATTCTATCTATTTTATGTGGTGTTCAAAGACTATTGCTCCACAATATGCGGAAATTAACAGTTAAACTAACTACAGTTACAAAGAATGCAATCAACTAGTGTAAGAGGCGATTGGAACCTGAGTAAGGTCTTGCAAAATCTCCATATGACGAGTCAATGTATGGGAAAGAACCTCAGAGCCTCCTGACAATACCCAAGTTTGCATTTGAGAATTTACTTGCTGAAGTTGCTTTAATGATCTTTCTATATCGGACTCGATATCGTTCTCTGAACCATCTGATTTCATAGAAACCAATTTACGGTATGCAATCATTTGGTCATCTAATTGAGCTTCCAACCTCCTTGCCTAAAAGGGGAAATTGTATACCACTTAAAACAAGGAAAAAAATATACACAAGTACTAGGACAGTACAGCAAAACATAAAATAATAAATTTCACAAATGCAGCAATAGTACGCAGTTGCGACTTCGATATAAAACGTAACTTGGCATCACTTTCTCTTGGCCTATAAAAGGATGGCTTCGGCCATATACTCAATATCATACAATCTGAACACCAAAATCATAATTATCCTTAACACCGGTGAACAGGAAGGAGGGCTCTGGTAAACAAGCTGAATCTATGGAAAATTTGGTAGTCTAAGCCCAGACGAATACAAGGTTCAGCACAGAGATAATAAAGAACATAAAAGTGAAAACAATAAGCAACATAAACGGGCCACAACAGGTAAATTCACCCCTAATTCTCCACATTCGCATTTCCAGGAAAGATACTAAAAAAAAATACACCATTACATCACGAAGATCATCCAATCAGTGCAACAACAGTCTGCAAAGGGACCGTTTGGTAGGATCATAAATCTAGTCAATACGGCATTGGATCAGTGCTACATTGCTCCAAGTTCACCGCTTTAATAGAAAGAAATGGCGCATGGAGGTGCAAACGAATACCTGGACCGCAGTTTTTAGAACATAACCAGTACGAAACTAATTTCAAAAAAAATATATATCACGCTCTTCGCTCGCGAACTAACAGGCTACGGATTCGACGAACAACGACAGACAATTGCTCTAATTTACAGGAGCCGCCTCTCATCAATTCAGCGCGTAGGGGGGCAAGGATCGTCGGTGCGAGTATCGCCGCCCACACCCATCGTGTCCAGCAGGCGGCGGGCCAGAGCCAGATCTCGGGGAAACAGATACCGGCAAGAGGTTACGACGGCCTTACGGGGGAAGAGAGAGAGCGCGCGCGGGGTTCGGCGCTCACCTGCTTGCGAAGGGCGTCCCAGGACGACGCCTCCATGGCTCCCGCCTCGTCGCCGGCGCCGTCCTAGCCGTCGGCGGGAGGGAGATCTCAGCGGGGGCGTCTGGATCTCGCGCGCGCGCGGCGAGCGAATCGGTTGGAGGGAGGAGAGCAGGGGAAGGGGGTGGGGTGGGCTGGTTGGCATCAGGTCAGGTAGCCAAGCCACCGTGGTGGTCAACCAGTCGGGTGCAGCCGGGCCGGGCTCGGTGCAGACCGAGAAAGCGACGGGAGGAAGGTGCACGATTTGTCCACCAAACCACTACACGTCACATTAACAATTTAACGTACTCTACTTTATAAACTCAGAAATGGTGATTCTTGGTCTCAAAACTCGAATGCGACATAATTACTTCGATTTGTCCACCAACCACTGCACGTCACATTAACCATTTAACATACTTCACTTTATAAACTCAGATTTACAGTTGTTTAGACATACTACAAGGTGTCGAGTAAAGTAAAGATTGTTGATGAGGTAGACGCAGCTGCAGTACAACCCCGATGGTACGGTATGGTACGTAGCTGGAACTACGATCCTAAGGTAGCCCGTCAGCCTTTATATCGTTTAATTGCTTCTGAGGATTTACCGATAGGCTTTAGGGAATCTGTTGCTTTCCAAAATTACATTAGAACTGCGCATAATCATAGATTTTCTTCTGTTTCTAAACAGACAATAACTAGGGATCTAGTAAAATACTACAATGAACGCTGTAATAAAATAAAGGAACTATTTAGTACGTACATATTTTCGGTGACCCTGACCTCGGATATATGGAGTGGTCAGGCTAGAGAGGATTATCTTAGTGTATTTGTCCATTATGTTAATGACAACTGAGCAATGAAGAAAAGTATTATAGGTTTGAAATTAATTGATATAGCACATTATAAGATCAAGGATAACCGACTAGAGGGGGGTGAATAGGAGGTTTCTAAATTTAATCGACCAAATTAAACTTAGAGCTAAATAATTCTAGCAAATACTTCGTAACACAATATAATGAAAGGACTATCAAGCAACTTTCTACGATGAGGAGTTAATGTCAATACTGGATATAATTCTAGCTAAGCAATTTAACACAAGATAAATGCTTGAATTATAAGTGCGGAATAAGTAATGACAAGAAATAACCACAAGTGAGACAATGAGGGTTTTTCCCGTGGTGTCGAAGACTTGCCGGTCTTCACTAGTCCACGTTGAGGGAGCTTGAACAAATCAAGCCGGCTCCACCAATTAAGCCTTTCCTCGATCACTATTGGTTGTTCTTCCTCCGCTTCGGAGATGGTGAACACCGAATCACTCACAATCTTGGCACCGGACCTCTTCACAATATTCTTGAAGAGATCACTGTGCACTCTCCGCCAAGCCGTCTAGGAGTTCGGCAAAACTCAAAGAGTAACAAATCAATGACCTTCGCTTGACGACACTCAAGTGCAAGAGGATCAACTAGAATGATGAATGCACTTGAAATGGGCTCAACAACCTCTCAAAGGGTGCACAAGTGTATTTGAGGAGTTGAATGAATGCTCAAGGCTCTAGGGATGTTAAATATGGTCTAGCACAAGCCCTTGAGCAGTTGGGGGGGTATTTATACCACCCATCAACAAAAACGACCGTTGGAGAGACATACCCAGAAAAACAGCGAAATACGGTATGACCGCCATCTAAAGTGCAGTACGACCGCACCCAAGACTTAGCACTGTAACGGTTAGAACAGTGGCATTAAATGACTCTGACATAGCCGTTGAACAACCCTTGCGGTATGACCGCCAACCAACATGCGGTACGACCGTAACACCCGGTTATACCGCACGTAGGAGCGGTACGACCGATCGAAGGGTTTCCAGAAACGACAAGATGATATGCTCTCTGTAAAAATCGCACCGCCATATAAAAATCGGTACAACCGCAGATCGGTACGACCGTTTCTCAATTGCGGTACGATCGATTATCTCGGAGAGGTCTGAGTCAAAAATGCATCGGTTCTGGTATTTCTCAACCGCCAACTACAAAACGGAATGACCGCAATGCGGTAGTACCGCTCAAAGAGCCGGTCGTACCGCATTAGCGCTCGGTTGGCTGAGGA
This sequence comes from Ampelocalamus luodianensis, assembly GCA_036346255.1. NCBI lineage: Eukaryota > Viridiplantae > Streptophyta > Magnoliopsida > Poales > Poaceae > Ampelocalamus > Ampelocalamus luodianensis. The sequence continues at coordinate 44,989,945 of CM070633.1, forward strand.
GTTCAAAAACCGGTAGTACCGCCAAGTAAAATGTGGTCATACCGCACCAAGCGGTACAACCGCTAGGAGGCCGTCGGTTCAACCGATTTTTGACACCCACACTGAAACCTTTTGAGAATAGAAATTCAAATGCATGCATGATCCTAATTGATCCATATTGCACAAGACCATATTATCAAGCTACTCTTCACGATCCTTCTTAATAGTACGGCGTTTATCCTAAAATCCGGTCTTCCAAACATTTCTCCTAAGACCGGTAAAATAGAAAAGGATCCTAGTCTACTTATACCTATTTTTAGCCAAGTATATCTTCATTGAACCATTTATCGTGCATCTTTGCGTCATCAATAACCACCAATGGATCTTCACCTTGTAGATACTCAATAAACATGTTAATCCAACATTCACATGTAGTCATTAATTATCAAAACAATTTTAGGGGTCTAGATGCTTTCACACATACAGGTGAGAATATTGCGGACTGTATTATCAAAGTCGTAGAAGACTTTGGTCTTACAGACAAAATGTTTTTAATTACTTTAGACAATACCGCTTCGAACTCTAAGGCTATGGATATTCTTACTCCAGTGTTGAGTACATACGCCGATTCCTTCTTACTACATCAACGATGCGCTTGTTATATTATTAATCTTATAGTCAAATGTGGTTTAAAGATGTTGAGTCCGTATATTAAAGCTTTTCGTGATGTGATTTCTTTCTTGAATAATTCTAATGTAAGAATAGCACAATATAAGAACTTCTGTAGGGCAATGGGTGTACGTCCAAGAAAGTTCGACTTAGACATGCTAGTAAGATGGAACTTTACTTACCTGATGCTTAAGAGTTTTTTTTTTACCATACAGAGCATTTTTCTGTTTTTATTCAAATGCACTATCAAAACACTGACAGTAGTATACTATTGACTGAGCAATATTGGTTCATTGCTGAGAAGATACTGTCGTTTTTAGAAATTTTTTATTAGGTCATTGTTGCTTTGTTCGCTATGTACTATCCAACACCTCCTATCATTGTTCATAGTATTTTACAGATTGCTACTCAATTGAAAATGTATGAAAATGACTTAGTTTTATGCGATATTATTGTTCCCATGAAATCTAAATATCTTAAATATTGGAGAAAAATCCCTTACCTATATGCATTTGTATTCTTTTAGATCCTAGAGCTAAAATTGATGTATTTGGTAGTGTACTTGATCTTCTTAGTGATGCTACAAGACTAGACTATACTAACTATTTGTAGAAGTTCGTTCTCGGTTATACGATGTTTACCAAAAATATGAAAATAAGTTCTGAAAAATCCGCTCAAACGACCTCCAGTAGCCCCACCTCAAGTAGCAACACAAATATGTGGAGCAAGATCTTCGGTGGCTTTTCCTCCAAGTCCAGGTCTTCTTCTACACCGCCGCCTGCTTAGCCAAGACCCACAAGGAGTAAGGAACTATCTACCTATCTGGACAGTGATACAATGGATTTCAACTCAGAAAGCTTCGAAATTTTGCAATGGTGGCAAACCCATAAGTTAACATATCTCGTGCTATCCATACTTCCACGTGATGTGTTAATTATTTCTGTCTCAACGGTTTCTTCCGAGTCTGCTTTCAGTCTTTCTAGAAAAATATTGGAGGAGAGAAGAACAAGTTTCACAAGTGAGATGGTGAAGATACTTCTAACTGTGAAGGACTGGGAACAAGTTGATTCACGAACACAATAATCTGTGGAAAATCCAGAGTTGTCGGAGGTATTCGAAAATTTGTACTTAGACAATGACATGTAGAACAAGAATGTATGTAGAGCTATAGGCTGTACTCTTTTTTTCTTTGCCAAGAGTTTCTTATTTTGAGTCTTTACTTAGTGAAAGTTTTAATGAGGCAGTTAGTTGAATATTAATAAAGCTCTTTATTATATTTTCAATATGATTATCTTATTTTTTTTAATTTCCATATCTATTTCTGAATTCTACTCATTTTTCTTTTTTTCCGGACCTAACGAGCTAAATGGGCCAACCTTAGCCTAGTAGGCCAAACGGGCTCGTACCGACCTGACACAGCACGAACTGCCAACCAGTGGCGGAGCTAGGAATTTAGCAATGGTGGTGCACACTTCAAGGATGAAAAAAAAATCTTGTACAATACATAAGTAATTTCACAAGTTCAACACAATTACACAAAAGAGTTCGAAATTAGTTAATAGTGCAATACAAATAGTTCAAATGAAATCTTACATAAATAAAAGAGTCCTAAATAGCTAATGAAAATCACAATACCACACGATGTGATCTCATTCCTTGGAAACACTTGATTATATCATCATTACTAACCTTCGAGAAGATATCTCGCTCTATAAAGGTGACTAAACAATCATTCAATATTTGATCGCTACTGTTTTTCAACTTGTTCTTCACAAGATTCATCATCGAAAATACTTTTTCAACGCTCGTCGTTGTCACCGGTAGGAGCAATACCAATTTGAGAAGTATACACACCAACTTATAAATGTCATACTTCCTTGTTTCAACAAGTTTAGTAGAAATCTCACCGAGATTTTTTAGCCCCTTAAATCTATCATCGCTTCGCATATCATCAATGAAGTTATCACGCTAGAAAGAAAGTCTCATTAAATCCGTGCTTGAAAAATCATTGAGATAAAAGTTGGCAAGACTAAGCACTTTGTTCCTATCATAAGAACCAAATGAATTCATAGGATTTAAAACAGACATACAAATAAGCAACTCCATATTAACCTTGTCAAACTAATTGTCAAGCTCTTGGAGAACATTATCAATGATACCAAGATACACGTCCCTTCTAAAATGATCATCATTTGTTTGTTTTGGGTAAAAACATAATGATCTTCCATAAGGCACATATCTACCGTCCGGTTTAGGAACTTTGATGCCATATTTAGTGCAAAATGATGTTCCCTTTTCTTGAAGGAATTCTTCCCACCCATCATACCTCATTCGTTGCATTCTATCCTTAGCCAAATTAACAAGTGTCATAACATTAATAATATCTTGGTCTCTCTTTTGCAAAGACTGAGACAACTCATATGTGTATCCAAGTATGACAAGCATCAAGTGTACATTGAAAACAAAGTCAAATGACTCAAAGGCTCCCACCACAGAATGTATTTTTGGCTAATCATTCTTCTGTTAGAGGTCTTTTCCAAGTTGTATGAGTACTTTGCGGATTATTGAATACATACCAATAATGTGCAAATAGTTCTATAAAAAGAACCCCAACGAGTGTCACCAGGCCTAGCTAACCCTATCTCTTGATTTAATCAATGTCCACTTTCTATCTCACCCAATTCTAGTGTTTCCAAAACTTCTTGAGCTCTAATATCTCGAAGCAAGGAACTAATCGTAGTATGATATCTGGGTAAAAAAAATTGCATTATTTTTTTGGGGTGCTTCTGCACCAGGGGCACCCCCTGACACCGCCACTGCGTAATTTAGTTATTTATATTAAATCTTTCATACAACGTTCTTGTTAGTAGTAATTGTTAGCCTTAGTCGTAATCTCAACTGTTCCCTGAGATCGATAACCCTGGATATTCAAGTGAAAAACTACAACCGATCTGTGAGCTTTCGGTTATCATTGTACGCGCATAGATCGCGTCAACACTTATACCAAAATAAAGGAACTAAGGATGAAACCATGAACTAAAGATGATCGTTGTAACATCCCAATCTTGGGCTTGTGTTTCAAATGTAAGAAAATCAGTAGAAATTAAAACTTTTTCTTACATCATGTATCTCCTGTTGTGCCAAACAATTCTTGTACAAGGGATTATGGAAATACATTGTCACAAGTCTAGTTGATCCAAATCTTGATATTCCAAAAACAATCTTGTCAAAGTTTATGATCATCCTCTGGAAATATTTTTCCTAAGTCTCTGTGATGGTATGTGACCCCTCTGAAAAATTTCACAATTTTTAGAAATTGTTTGAATATTTTTAGAGGCAGTCAAACCTGTTTGACTCTCAGTCAAACATTAAAACAGAGCCTTGCAGAATTTTTGGAGATTTATTCGCAGCATAAAAACCTCTGAAAATTTTACTCCAGGTTAATATCTGAGTTAGCAAGCTCCTGTAAAAATTTCATAATTTTTTGAGTTATTTTGCTACCTCAAATAAATCTTTCAAAGTCTCTGTTCTTATTTCAAAGTCAAACTTGGTTTTACTGTTACTCGGGTTCGAGTCAGACTCGGGCTCGAGCCAATTGTTTCGGTCCAGTCAACTAACTGCACCGAGCCACTCTTTAAAACGCGCCTTGGATCTCAACCGTTGGATCTAAATCGCACGGCCCGCGCGCGTGTAAGACTTCGGACCTTCCGGTTGCAAGTTTGATTGTCGACCGTTAGATCTCCATCCAACCATCGAGATGCGCCGAAACCTTCGGACCCTCCGGTTGCATTCTTGAATCAGAGCCGTTGGATTAAGATCCAACGCCCGCGTGTCCCTTCGTTGTAAACCGCGTTTGCAACGTGGGGCTATCTGAGCCGTTCGTTTCTAATCGTAAGGCTCGCAATCTCCCCGTTGCGTTTTGAACCTGGGAGGCGTGGCGCTTTCGTAGCCGTCCGATTTAGATCGTAGGGCTCAAAATCGCCCGAGCACCTTTCCCTGGTCTTCTTCAACCTTGAGCCGTGCGAGCACAGTAGGGGTTATGGCAGTGTCATCTCATGCTTCCTACGGCCGCCCTAGTCAACAGTGAGGGTCGTGGGAGACACTTTCGGCCATGCCATGCCCTAGTGCACCAGCTTTTCTCTTTTCCTTGTCGGCCGCGCATTGTGTTCTGTGTTTTGCCGCCCGAAAGATGTGTGGTGCAAACCCTAATGCTTTCATGGCTTTATAAGCACTCTCAATGCCTCCTGGTATTTCTTTAGACCACCATCAAGCTTCATTCCCAATATTGGAGCTTAACACCTCAAAAATGGCAGATCGCCATTGTTGACCCGTGGAGCTCCATTGGTGTTCTTGGTGTTCCAGTGGTCCTCCTTCATGTTCCTTTGCCCTAACCTTATCTATTTACTTCCTTGAACATTTCCCCTCACTTAATTTTGGATTTGATTCTCAGGAATTGTCCAATTTGGGGTTTGTTCGAATTCGGCCGAATTTGGTCATCTTCTTCCTCAGCTCAGGTGAGTGCTCCATTTCCTAATTACTTGCTCATGTAGCTTCTGTGAATCTTTATGAAGCTATTTTGATGCTTTGGAATCACTCATTTGGCTCAGGGTATCTATCTCGGGTTTTCTTCTCCAAGTCCGGCGAGCTTTCACCGTGATCAAGCAACTCCGGCCATCTTTGAAGCTTCTTGTCACTAAGGTAGCTTCTTATTAGTCCTTAGAAGCTTTGGCACCCGCATCCTAGGCTTGCAGCGGAGCTTTTCGCTATTTTCATGTTTTGCAGTAAGCTCCTGTTTTCATTTTCCGGCTAGCCGACGTTCTAGTCCTTCGCCGCCGGCGAGAAGGCCACCTTTAGGTTCGTAGTGCTATTGCGAATCCATTTTGGTTCTTGGTGGGCGCCGCCGCGGCCAGTGTCGCCGGCGATTCGCCGTTGAAACCGCTCGGGTTTTGCCGGCACAGAGCTCCCGTTTTCGTCAATTGATTAGGACACATTAATTGCTAATCATTAGTTATTAATTATGTCTTAATCATTGTCGTTGAGCCACTGACCAGTGGGCCCAATATCCTTAAATCACTCTCTGGTTCAATCCCGCACTGTTCCGACATCATTAATGTTAATCATTGGTTAATAAATGTGTCGGCATGTTAATCGCTGTCGGAATCTCCTCTGGGTCGCTGACTTGTGGGCCCGAGGGATTAAAATCAAATTCCAGTAGCCATTAGTGTCTCTCTTAGATCTAATTAATGGTAATCATTAGAAGCATTAATCCTGTCCTAACCGCCACTCTCAGTCGCTGACAAGTGGGCCCAGTGCACTGTGCACGTGGGTTAAACCAGCGCGTGGGTGACTCGAGTCACTGACATGCGGTCCCACATGTCAGCACCTCTCTTTGAACTTCGATCTTTAGCCACCGTTCGTTTCTAGATCTGCGGCCCAGATCTCTGTGTGCATTCGGACCCTCCGGATGCCTTGATCATTCTCGACCGTCGATCTTGAGATCAACGGCTGAGATCGTGTGTGCAATCGGACCTTCCGACCGTTGGTGCGCTCTGGACCGTCCATCTGCAGATCTGCGGCTGGGATTGGCCCAAGCAACCGCACCGTCCGGATGCATACACTCGTGTGAGCCGTTGGATCGTGATCCAACGGTGGGCTCCGATTAGGTTTCACGCGCGTGCGCTGTTTTCGGCGCGCGTGAGCCGTAGGATTTTAGATCAAGGGTTGGGAGTTGTCCACGTCGTTTTCTTTCTGTGGGTTGTTCTGTATTTCGGTAAGTATTTGTTTAACAACTGAAAATGATGTAAGAACTTTAGAAACTCATAACTAAATCATTTTAACTGCTTTTTAGATATTTCCAACTGTAATAAATTGTGTTATCACTTTAGTTTATTATAAAAATGGATTTTAGCATGTTGCAAGATGTAAAAATTGTGTAAGTAGGAATAACTTGATTTGTCATTTTGAATATTCGAAATAGTTTTAACCTTGAAAATGCATATCTTTTCTCGTATAAATCCAATTTGTGCAAAATCAATTTTGTTAAATCCATCTGTTAGTATACTTTCATATAAAATAGGTTTTGAGCATGTTCATAGTTCTGTAAAATGGCTTGCATTAGATTTACAACTTAGAAAAATCATAAGTAATTATGTATAACCCCAAAATTAGTAAATCCAACTTTTCTGTTATTAGGATGTCCTAATCTACCTACTATAAAAATTTCAGACCTTGGATCATTCTGGAAAATTTCGTCATGAACAGTACTAATTATTAATTGGGTTGTTTAAGGCTGAGATAGAGAATTTTGTTCATATCTTTTGCATGCTTAGTTCTAATTGCATAATTCTGGTTCCTATCATTGTCTTAGATCATTCCCTAGCTGTAGTATAAATTTTATTAGATTTGGATGTGTTTTGCTGTTGGAGTTTATTTGGTGTTCTTCGTTCTTATTTGCTTATCGCCTTTTCGCGTTAGGTTCCGAAGACAATATTATTAATCTTGATATTGAGCCATAGCAGCCATCAGACTCTGCACTTCAGCCAGGCAAGCAGATGTAGCATTCATTTGATCATATTGTTCCTACTATTTTCAAATTCTAATAAATTGTTTGCAAATTCTATGTATGCATTGCTATGTTGTTTTAAACTATTGTCGATAGTTGGCCTACTAGATGCATTATCAGTAGGAAATGTTTATTCCTCTACTACCGAAGCCTAGGTTACTTGCTGTGATTTTGGGTTCGCTGGATGGACCCTTGTCACTTAGTAGTTTACGTGTCATTATGCTTAGCCATGCTTAGTTATCGGTAGAAATGGGCAGTTATCGACTCGTCGATAACTTTGATCACACAAACTATTACTATGGGTATATTTCAGCCTTGTGCTTTGTCTAAATTGCAAAACTAAAACTGAAAATGAAAACAATTTAGACTTGGGCACAATGGTAAGATGATGTGATCTTTTGGGTGTGATTGGAATGGTGCCCGGGTCAATTAAGGACCGAACTACTTGTGAGTATCATTATCCGAGCATTACAAAGTGCGTGCTAACCACACTAGAGGGATATGGGACCTCTCTTAGTGAGTACTTTGGTGTGTTAATTAATGAGTCGCGTGGTGGGTTGCATATTTGATTATATGCAACATGGACACGTTGTAGGAGGAGAACACCGCGAGGCGGTGTATCTTGCTCCACGTATGGGTCCTTGTGATCCATATTTCGTCGGCAGATCACTAAGGATTAACCCCATACGTGCGTCTCTTGATTAGCATATTCCATTGGAAAGGGTTCGAGGACTTAGCCGTGCTTGCATACCAAAGGAAGTGTGCTTAATAGCTTGGCAAAAGGCGATGCAAGTGTGGGTACATTGGTACACCCTGAGGATTAAAACTATTCGAATAGCCTCGTCCTAGGTTATGGACACGCTTGGATAAGCTTTTCAAGAGTTAGACTACAACATTTTTAAAATTAAAACTTGTTGGGTGGTATGAATCAGGGATTCATGCTATGTTGTGGTGGCTTTTGGGAAAGCCACTTCTAGGTGGATACTTGTTACTTATGTTTACTCGCTGTTATTTAAATGCTTAAAAACAGATTTTATAATCATTGCTCAATCTATTACAATATTGCAAATGAAACTTGCTTTATGCGTCCAAAGAACCATATAACCACATTCCTTTGAATACAGACTTTCATGTAGCTATGTATAGGCTTGCTACTCGTAAGTCTTGCGAGTATATTTTGTACTCACCGCATTGCTTGTGTTGTGCAGAGGATGATAGTGAGTCCGATGGACCTCACTTTTGTGAGTTGTCTTTGTGGCGCCACTGGCGATTAGCTTGGCGGCTTGGTCGTTGTTGCCCTGTGGTGTTATGTGGCTAACCGGTCGTCTTTTGGTTTGAGCCATCTTATGGCAACTTTTGCTTCATTATTACTTATTTGCTACTTATGTCATTTGGCCGGTTTACTGTGTTGTAATAACTTATAATATGTATGTCTTTTGGTAGACTTGTTATATTCTGTTGTATGGAAATGATGCATGCCTGGAATTGATGTATGTGTGCTGCTTGTTCTGGGAGGCACATGTTCATCGAGACGCGGATTATTCTATTTGTGATACTAGAACCAGTTGAAGGTTAAGTATTACAAGTTTAATAAACCGGGGTCTCACAATCGTATTGGCAAAATACATTATCCAACCTCAATAACCTAAAAAAAAGAAGAGAATAAAATATCTTAAAATTCTCAAGTAAAAAATAGTAAAATTTTGTTGTTAGCGATCATGGACCCGTAAATAACCATGCCAAAAACCTGTGCACAAATGTGGCTTGAAATGAATGCATGTGTCTTGAGGCTTGAAAGATTCTGAAAGATGATATTTACTGTGAGGAGACTGGCGAAAATGGAAGAAAACATCAACCAAATGGATGATGACTAAAACTCCACCGTGACAAGGCATGCGGCTAGGCAAGCCGAGAGCGAGCAATGGGCGGACAGCCAAACAGGGGCACTAGAGACGAGCGGACGGAAGCATTGGAGGGACACACGCGCAATACAGAAGCTCATCGAGCCATCGAGGCATCGAGCGAAATCACGATTCACGAAGGCCTCTGAGCCGCCTAGGCAGCGCACCGCGCGCGTGCTGCATGCCGCGTGGGAGCTAGCCGCCTGGGTCACACGCCTCGTGGGTCGAGATCCGCGTCGCTGGGCCACGTGGGAGTTGGCCGCCTCACTTTGCCTGGGCTGCGCGCCGCGTCGCTAGGCTGCGTGGGAGCACACCGCCTCACCTCGCCTGGGTCGCTTGGGAGCTGACCGCCTCACCTGGGCCGCTAGGGGGGTGCACGTGTGGTTGGCTTCTAGGTGCACCTACGGTATCTAGAGACGAATTTTCACTAAATAATTGTTTTGAACCCGATGTCCTATAACACTAGATGAACTTCTTAAACTCTACTCCAGCTGTCGATGAACCGTGTTTAAACCGCTTCCCCGACACAGCTCTACCACCGACTATCACTTCCCCGAAGAAGCAAAACCAAACTGCTCCTCCCTCCCCTAACGTGCCGCCACCCACACCTCCAGTCCGCACAAAAAAATGGGCCGACGAGCCCATGGCCCACCGGCCAGCCACCCAGGGTGACCCAACACCCCTCCCCCACGTCGGCACGCCCGGCCAGCAATCATCCCGCGGGCCCCGCCAGCCGGGCCTCGCCACGTGGCACCAATCCTGCCCAGGCGGCGCACGGCACCCACTTTCCCCATTCCTCTCCTCTCCTCTCTTCTTCCCCCGAATCCCCAATCCCACGCCCTCCTCCTCCCCTGGATCTCCTCCTCCTCCCACCCCCACGGCCCCACCCATGGGAGCTCCCGCCACTCGCCGCTGACCCGTGGGCCCCACCCTCGCCGCCGCGTCCCGCTTGCCCCCACGATCTCGCGAACCCTAGCTCTAGCTCGGAGGATTCCAGCAAGGAGGAGGAGGAGGGGAAAGCTCGAATCTTGGATGCACGGTAGCGGATGATGACGCCGGACGCAGAGAAGCCCGACGGGGTGGAGATCCGCGAGGTATGGGCGGACAACCTCGAGGCGGAGTTCGCCGTGATCCGCGACATCGTCGACGACTACCCGTACGTCGCCATGGACACGGAGTTCCCCGGCGTCGTCTGCCGCCCGCTCGGGACCTTCAAGTCCGCCGCCGACTTCAACTACGCCACGCTCAAGGCCAACGTTGACATGCTCAAGCTCATCCAGCTCGGCCTCACCTTCTCCGACGAGCGCGGCGGTCTCCCGGTCCTCGGCCCGGGGGGGCGCACCTGCGTCTGGCAGTTCAACTTCCGGGGGTTCGACCCCCGGACCGACGTCGCCGCCGCGGACTCCATCGACCTGCTCCGACGCAGCGGGATCGACTTCGCGCGCCACGCCGCCGACGGCGCCGACGCGCGGCGCTTCGCCGAGCTTCTCATGTCCTCCGGCGTCGTCATGAACGCCGAGGTTCGCTGGGTTACCTTCCACAGCGGCTACGACTTCGGCTACTTGCTCGAGCTGCTCACCGGCACAAACCTGCCGGACACGATGTCCGGATTCTTTGACCTCATCAAGATATACTTCCCCGTCGTGTACGACATCAAGCACTTGATGAGGTTCTGCAATAGCCTCCACGGCGGGCTGAACAAACTCGCCGAGCTGCTCGACGTCGAGCGGGTCGGAATCTGCCATCAGGCCGGGTCCGACTCGCTGCTGACCGCGCTCTCCTTCAAGAAGCTCAAGGAGGCATACTTCAATGGGTTAACTGAGAAATATGCCGGTGTGTTGTATGGTCTCGGCACAGAGGGTGGGGAGACCACCTCTGTTGCTCACTGAGTAATGGATAGTTAAATAAAAGATGAACTATTTATGAAAAAAAGAGAGAAGTTTGTCTGGTGAATGTGTGATGCCTGATCTGATTGTTTCCTTTTGCTTGACACGGAAAAGGTACCACTTTTCCCCTCAATTGTGGTTTCCTCAATGAGTTCGTTTAGATTAGGTGACAGTTTGTGTTGTCTGGTTTTGCTTGGTGAGGCTGATGGAACCATGAAATGTATTGTGGCTACTGGTTGAAGTATACAACGGTATGCTAATCCATTACACCATCTTGTCAAACACTGAATAGCCAAAAGAACACTTTTTTTTGGTCATTTGATATAAGAAACTTATCAAATATAGTGTTACATAGTTCAGAGAGCAACCCCTATAGATAGTTATGGGTATATAAAGGTAATATTGTCACTTATACCCTTTCTTGAAAGCAAGGACACTTAGGTACATTCAACATTGTGTTAGCTATTCCTTTTTGAAATGATGTATATTTTTTGGTCTGTTTGGTCACAAAATTTAAATATTTTTTATATAAAACTTATATGTAATATGTAATTTTGTAGTTCCCACATTAGTTATGACAATACACCACTTTGCACACATTGTTCTGCGTTATTTTAGGAGTTCTGCTGGTCAAGAAACTACAGATCAGACAATATTGAATTGAACTAAACGGTGGCAGAACAGAAGTAGATTTACCTATTGTTTGTATACATTACATATGGAGGATGTTGAGTGCACATCAACTGGCCAAATGAGATGGGAACTATATGGCCTTTTGCCTTGTTGCATAACCTCTGAAATAGGTTAAAAAAGTTCCTTTTGTAGTAGTTTCTGTGTGAATTGTATTTGCATTTATGTTTTGCAATTCGGATGATTATTAGTTTATCATGTCCCCTTTGCTTCTCTTGAACTGTTATTGCAGTGTCTTTGCCTACTGTAGATTGTGTACCTGAATAGTGCCTCACTTTGAATCTTATCATGGGGCTTCTTTCTACTATATCTTGTCGTTCACTGCCATCATTTTTTCTTTTTCTTTTTAAAATATGGTTGAGTGCATCCTATAGGCCTTGCTAGATCATAGAGAGTTCATGCTTCATCAAAGATGCGCCAGTATATAGCTCTATGTAATTTTGTAGGTATTGCCATTTCTTGTAGGTGCTCTCCATTGTTTACTTACGGCAACCTTCTGCTTTTGTCTGTCAGCAGTTACCACCTGGGATACCCTGATACTCCACTAAACTGCCGTTCCCATACATGATATGGCGATACAGCGGGATACAACGCAATACGGTATCGCGGAGTATCGGTGGAATTTAGCTTCGAAAAAAAAACTCCCGATACGTTTCCGATACGCGAAGCTCAACACCATTCATTTGAGAGCCCAAGAAAAGCCCAACCCAACCCAACCCAACATCACAACTCATCTCATCTAACCCTAGCCCCTCCTGGCCTCCTTCTCCCGTTGCGCTGTGCCCCTCCTCCTCCAAGCTCTGCCGCCGCCGCTCCTCCTCCCCCGGGCCTCCTTCTCTAGTTGCCACCACCGCTCCTCCTCCATCTTTGCTCTTGGCCTCCAGCCGCCGTTGCCGCTCCTCCCTCTCTGCCACCGCCGCTCCTCTTCTCTTTGGCCTCAGCCACTACTGCCCCTCCTCCAAACCAGCCCGCCGCCGCCGCTACTCTCTCTCTGTCGCCGCCGCCCCTCCCCCTCCAAGCCATCTAGCCTGCTGCCCCTCCTCTCTCTCTCTGCCGCCGCCGCCGCACCTCCTCCCTCTCTGCCGCTGCCGCCCCTCCTCCCTCTCCGGCGCTGCTGCCCCTCCTCCTCCAAGCCATCTAGCCCGCCGCCCCTCCTCCTCTCTCTGCCGTTGCTGCCTCTCCTCCTCCCTCTCTACCACTGCCACCGCACATCCTCCCTCACTGCTGCTGCCACCCCTCCTCCAAGAGACCAAGACATCTCGCCTGACCGACACCAGGTCTCTGGTTGTTGTATACTTGCATTTTCTGCTGTTGGTTCTTTAGCAATAGTCACTAGTCAGTACTCCGTAGATGCCTAGATGAGAGTGTGATTAAATGATTTGTGAGATGATTGGGTTATCATTTTGCTTTAGGATGGCAAGTGGAAGCTTTCAAATTCCTGATGTGCAAGGAACTGGTTATTGTGTAGTGATCAAGGATTCATTCAAGGATCTAAGGTCAAGTCAGTGAAGTCACATTTTGACATTTTGTTGGGTAAGTCATCCTTTCATTATTCATAATTTCTCATATAGCCTGCAACTGCAAATCTGCAATTTAATGATTAGTAACAATATTATCTACATTATTTATTTGCATGGACTGAGGAGGAATTGAGGAGCTCGACCGGCCCGAAAAATGGCTATTGGCAAGGAATATTGTTTTCATCAAGGTAATCTTATTGTCTCAATCTCCCGTAGCATCTATACATTTTTCTAATTTTTAAATACATATATACTCGCCGTATCCTTGTTTTTAGGAAAATGCGTATCACCGTATCCGTATCGCTGTACCGGTATCGCGTATCGGTGCAACATAGGTTACCACTGCTTTACTGTGCATCATTTATGAGAAAAATCAGTCAATTTTGCTTCCTGAAAGTGAATCTTCTCTTCATGTGTCTCTTATTTTGTAATATGGTGGTTATCCTGATGTCGTTAGCTTTACTGTGCCAAGCATCTCAATTCTCATGATGATCCATGCTGTGGAGTGTGCATCTTAGCATTTCCTCTATTTAAATTTTACAATGCAGAAATCTGTGTTTTCTATTGAATGATGATACTGTTTCCCCTAAAAAATGGTTGTGGGCTTCCTGCATAAGGTTTTCAGACATGTTCTTTGTGCAGAGCTACCGGTACTGGCTCCTGGCCTTGCAGTCATTTTCAGCGAAAACAGTCTTGAGCTATGGAATTTTTAGTGTATCTTTTGTCTCTTTTCTTCTCTTGAAGAGACAGCTACAAAATCAACCAGAATTGAATTGGGATCAGCAATATTGCTTTACAACTCTGGTGTGACTCAGCAGAACGGATATTGATGCTAGTCAGCCAAATCCCAACTCTCCACTAGGATATCCAGGAGTTCCCTGTGGTTTTCTATTCAGTGATCCTGCAATCTTTGCTAGATTTTTTTTTGCTTGATTTTGCATGTTGTAAAGAGTTACAGCTCCATCTGCAGTATCAGTATATAGCTTCTGTATAACACTGTTGGTTTCAGTATTTCTCTTAGTAGTTGTCGCCTTCTGCTTGTGTATATAAGCTAAAAGAGCTTTGCTTCGATGTCTATTGTTCATGTGGAAATCTGTCTGATACTCTGATCTCTTGTTCCATAGGAATTTGTCTGTACATCTTATATGTGAAATTTAGTTTATCTCTGTGTTGTCTGTAACTGTGAAATGCCACGTTGATGTCATTTCACCAGCATGGTTTACTTCCAGTTTTCATGTCACTTTGATCTGAGAAGTTTTGCTGTCCTTCTTCAGTCATAACTGTTTCACATAGTGCAGCATTCTGTGCTGGGATCAACCCAACTGTTCCCGCTTCTACGCATGCCCGGCATCATCATGAGCTGCAGTAGGCTTGACCTGATCCGATTTACCGTCACTTCACAGTGGTGTTTTTTAGCCACTCAAATTCTGAATTCTGGCTGTAGCTTGTCGGTGCGTTCAGATACAGGAAGGTTTACATGATCTGACTTAGTACCACCATCACTGCAGCTGTTCAGCATGGTGCTTTCAAGCCACCCGTCTGAAGTCTGAACCTGGTTTGTCGGTTCATTTCAGAGTCTGATATATAACTACATGACTGTTTAATTAATGGAGCAGCGTTTGCTTAACTTGGCCATAAGCATGCTTAAGTACATCTGCAATGTGCATTGCACTTTTGTCTTTCTGTGTTCGTCTCACTGCCTGCTGATTGCTGAAAGCGCTTCATGATGGAGAGTTGGAGACTAGACAAAGCGCATTTGCAAAGCGCATTTGTGTAACGGTGGCAGCCAACGAAGCGCAGAGGGTCATCTCAGCCGTCTGATTCGAAGCAGGTGATCAGATCGACAAAGTCATGGTCAAATATTGTCTGGTAAGCAGGTTTGACTATTGCAGGCGGTCGACTACCAACCCTTGTAGTACCTTTTCTTTGTCTGGGGTACTTAGATCCGAGAGGGAAGGGTAGAGAGGGAGAGAGAGCACTGACCATCGGAGGTAGAGGAGGAGCTAGCCATTGCGGCGGCGGTCGGTGAAGGTGAAGAGGAAGACGGTGACGGCGATGGACTTCCCGTCGCTCACTGCGCCCCCGGAGATCGGTCTAGGGTTTGTGTCGGTGGAGTTGTGCGGCTCAGGGCAACCTCGTACCTCGAGCCGCTGGCTTTCCACCCTTTATATATGGCGCAGCGCGACGGGGGCCCACCAGCCTGAAGATGGGCCGGGCCCCGATCGTATGCGGATCAAGGCCCCGATTAGCCGTTGGGCTAATTGGGGGGAAAAGAGATCAATCCAACATTCTCCCCCTTGATCTTCTCTATACTTTAACTTTAATTACTTTTGACTTTACTCATTCCATCACAGATTAGTGCATAGAGCATGTCTCATCGACACGGTCAATCGCCGATAGATTCAATGACTACAATACACCTCTCTGCTCAAATAGTTACTTTAATCTTTTGGGCCATATTTTAGTCCAGAATCATAGGCTTTCCTTAAACCCATGCCGGCTACATGTTCTCTCGAACACGTTGGGTGGTAAGCCTTTAGTAAGCGGATCCGCTAACATCTTTGCGGTACTTATATGCTCAAGACTTATAATTTGATCCCGAACTTTATCTTTCACAACATAATACTTTATGTCAATGTGTTTGGCAACACCACTTGACTTATTGTTGTGGTCATACGTTCTGCGGGTTCATTATCGCAGATACAACTTAAGTGGTCTATTGATGTCGTCAACCACTTTTAAACCGGTATGAACTTCTTTAGCCGCTTCACCGCCCGTAGCCTCATAACATGCTACAAACTCGGCATACATTGTGGGCGATGTAGTGACGGTTTGCTTTGAGCTTTTCCATGATATAGCTCCTCCAAATGAGTGAACACATATCCGGATGTAGACTTTCTATCATCTCCGCAAAATCGAAATCAGATACCCCACTATATGGAGTGAATCGATCTTCAGTATGTCATCATGAGGCCTTTTGTTCCTTGCAAATAACGCAAGACTTTCTTTATCAATTTCAATGTTCTATTCGAGATTGCTCGAATCGCCAAGTAACCGGTAACAAACGCTAAGTCGTATGCGTACACACTTGAGCATACCGCAAGCTTCCGACACCAAGCATATGGAACCGATTTCATTTGATCGAGCTCAGATTGGTTCCCGGGCATTGAAAATCCCCATATCTGTCGCCCTTGACTATAGGTGCAGTGAAGGACTACATTTATGCATACAAAATTTCTTTAAGACTTTCTCTATGTATGCCTTTTGTGACATCCCAATATCCCATTGTTTCTATCCCGGTGAATCTCGATCCCTAGAACGAACGAAGCTTCACCAAGATCTTTCATATCAAAGTTTGAGGACAAAAACTTCTTAGTCTCGATGAGTGATGATATCACTACTAGCCAGAGGATATCATCCACATACAGAGATTAGGAAGATAAACTTTCCATCTTTAAACTTTGCATAAACACGCTTGTCCTCTACATTCTCTTTAAACCCAAATTTTCTTATTGTACTGTCAAACTTCAAGTACCACTGTCTTGAAGCTTGCTTTAACCCATAAATCGATTTCTTTAGGCGGCATCCCATTCTTTCATTTCCTTCCACGACAAAACCTTTCGGTTGTGCCATGTAAACATTTTCCTCCAAATCCCCATTAAGAAATGCCGTCTTTACATCCATCGATGTAACTCTAAATCATAATGTGCTACTAATGCCATTATGATTACGAAGAATCTTTACATGAGACCGAGAAAAGTCTCATTGTAATCAATCCCTTCTCTTTGCGTAAAGCCTTTTGCCACAAGTCGCGCTTTGTATCTTTCTATATTCCCTTGGGAGTCAAGCTTTGTCTTGTAGACCCATTTACAGCCTACTGTTTTGGCTCCTTTAGGAATAATTTCCAAGTCCCAAACTTTATTAGTCTTCATGGACCTCATCTCCTCTTCCATGGCCTCAAGCCATTTTGAGGAATTTTCGCTTCTAATGGCTTCTTCAAATGAGATGGGATCATCCTCCATTTGAAATTCCTCTCAGATGATAAATCGATAATCATCGAAATAGCCGATCTTCTTACTCTTTGAGACCTCCTGGGGCCTCCTCATCCGTACATCTTCTGCTTGAGGTCGTTTGTTGCTCCCCTCATCTGTGGCAATGGGTTCTATAGAATCTGAAGAACAGTTCCTCATTCTCATTCATTGTTGCCACGGGAGGAACAATAACAGTCTTGGCACCACGTTGTCTTGCACCGTCGGTGCAATGACAGAGAGGTAGTGTGAAGAATGGCTCTTGAATCATCGGAGTGGGTGCATACACCGCTTCTCTTCAAGGTCAATCTCACGAGCTACCATACTTCCTCTCATCATTTCATCCTCTAAGAAGACAGCGTGTCTCGTTTCTACAAACTTTGTATATCATGCGGGCAAGAGAAACGAAAACCTTTTGACTTTTCAGGGTAGCCAATGAAATGGCAACTTCGCTTTGGGATCAAGCTTCCCAAGGTTTGGGTTAAATACTTTAGCCTCAGCAGACTCCCAAACACGTAAGTGGTTTAGTGAGGAACTCTTCCGTCCACAACTCGCATTTTGTTTTGGGCACCGACTTACTAGGCACTCTGTTGAGAATATGAATGGCGGTTTTCAACGCCTCCATCCATAGACTCAATGGCGGTGTGTGATAGCTCATCATGCTTCGCACCATATCCATCGTGAATGCGGTTGCGTCTTTCACTACTCCATTTTGCTGAGGTTCGCCGGTGTAGAATATTTGGGCTACTATACCATTTTCTGTAAAACCTTGCAAAGGTCCAGAACTTGTCCATATGGGGTATGTCGACCGTAGTACTCCCCACGATCGATCGGACTATCTTAATCTTTAAATCGTGTTGGTTTTCAACTTCACCTTAAATATCTTGAATTTATCCAAGGCTTCATTTCTTTCTTTGATTGGATAAATATATCCATAACGGAGTAATCATCCGTGAATGTTATGAACGAGTCATATCCATCCACACTTTTCACGGAAAAGGACCACAAATGTCTGTGTGAATAATTTGTAGAATTCTGTGCTTCTTTTGGCGTCTTTCTTAATTTTCTTTACATATTTTCCTTTAATGCGCTCTGCATTGTTCTAAGTCCGAGAACTCTAATGGAGGAAGAATATCATTCTTAACTAGTCTTTCTATTCTCCCCTCAAATATGGCCTAAACGACGATGCCATAATTTCGACGACGCATCTAGAGTTCTCTTTCGTTTCTGCTTACATTCGTGACGAGATTCATTCACTTTCTCGCACGCGACGCTCCCATTATCGCATACGACATTCACATCATCACATAATGATAACAAATAAAGCTCATTTTGTAAGATGGCAAGACCAACACATTCTTTATTAAACATTATTTCACACTTGCCATTTCCAAAATGACAATCATAACCATCATTGTCCAAACATGAAACACTAATCAAATTCCTCTGTAAAGAGGAACATAAAGAACATCTCTAAGTAAAAGAGTGAAGCCATCACTAGCTTTAATGAAAGATCGCCAATGACTTCAACTTCACTTGGACTCCATTTGCGACTTTAATGCATCTTTCTTTTCTTTGCGTATTCCTCGTCGAACGGAATCCCTGCATATTATTGGCAACATGAACAGTTGCACCTGAATCAATCCACCAAGTAGATTTTGAATATTGTACATACAGGGACTCATTTATGAAGGTAATAATGCCCTCACCTTTCTTTGACATAATCATTTTCAAGAAATCGGGACAATCTTTCTTGTAATGTCCCTTTTTCTTGCAATGAAGGCACTGATCCTTTTCTACTGCAAACTTATTCTGTTGAGGCTGATGGACAGAGGCTTTTCCCTTGTTCTTTGAGGAGAAGTTACTGTTGAAGTTCCTTTTCTTGTTGTCCTTCACATAGTTGATAGAACCACCATGTGAGGATTTAAATCTTTCCTCCTCTTGCACACACATAGCTATGCATTTTTCTAAGTCCCATTTCTCGGGCTGCATATTGTAGTTGACAACAAATGTGTCAAACTTTTCCGGCAAGGAAGCAAAAATCAAGTGAATAAGGAACTCATCCTTGAGAGCCAAATCCATTGGTTTAAGCTTGGATGCCAAGTTGCTCATCCTTAGTATGTGCTCTCTTATGCCACCGCCAGAGTACCTTTTCTCACACAAGTCGCTTAATCACTGTGTAGCATATGTCTTTGAAGAGCCATGAACCGACTCTTTATTTTCTCAAGATACTCTGTGATGATGTCACACTCTGCGATTGAGCCCACAATTGCGAGCTCAATCGTGTTCTTTATCACGACCAAACATTTCTTGTTGGCTGTGGTCCATTTCTTATGCTCAAGGTCATAAGACATCTGTAAGGGAGCATGGTCCCTCTGTCTTTTCTGCCAAGCAGTATCATCCTCATTTTGATCCCTCACTGGTGCCATAGGCTCAGTGGGACGTGCTGTAGTGAGGACCCAGTCCACCTCAGCCAAGATAAATGCTAAGTCTATCTTTTTCTTCCACTCTCCATAATTATCTCCTTTGAGAGTGGGGATCTCTCTGATACAACTCATCAAGTTGTATCCGCCTGAAAAATAGTTCAAGTAAAGTGAGAACATAACATTAAAATTATATGCCTTATTTCCAACGTTGGTCAAAATTACGACACACAATTTAAAACAATTTTATCTATGCATTAAATCTACATCACCGTTGGGCAGAAATAGAAATAACGCATAAAAACATCAATTAAAATTATAATACTGTAATTATCAACGTTGGTCAGAAAATAACAGTATCATAATTATCTGAAAATTATCTCTATTTTTCCAAAAATTAAATTCTCCCGTTGGTTCGAATTTAATAATGAAAATTAATCAACATTAACTTTTGCAGCGGAAACTGTAATTATTCTAAAATAATTCACTATACGTAGCATTATATCAGACACTTTTAATCTCTGGAAAAATTAACACGTTGGTGCAAAAATTTCCAGAAATTTGGATCAATTTTCAATCAAAATCACTTATAAAAGCTTCTGAAAACATTAAATCCAAAAATCGGATTTTACTGTTCAAAATGGCCATTTGGCCCATTCACACGCCCACGGCCCACGCCGCCACCACCACCGCGCGCATGGCCTCTTTCTTCCCTTTTGGGCCGAAACGTCCGAGGACCGTCGGTAAATCCGATCGCATCCGATCTGATCGGACGGCTGACCACGGGCGCGGCTGGAATAAAACCCTAACCCTAAGGCTCATCCGGCTCCTCTCATCCGAGAAAACCGGATCTGGAGCTCCTCTCATCGGCGGGAGCACCAGCCTGGCGGTGGCGGCTTCGTGGCGGGCGAACGCAGCTGCCGCGCGACGGCCGAGGTGGCGGAGCGCGGTCTTGGCCCGGCGGCGCCGACTCTCGGCACCCAGCAGGGGGGCGGCACCGGCGTTCCATCGACGATCGCGCCGCGCAGGCGGCGGCCCGGCGACACGCTGCAGCGGCGGCGGCGCTCCGGTCGCATAAGCGCGCGCGGGCTCCGCGCGCTTCGGCGCACGGCGACGGCAGCAGCAGCGTCGGCGGGCTCCATGCGAGCGTGGTTCCCGCAGCGAAAAGCGCGCCAAGGAGACGGCAGCGGCGCCCGCAAGGAGCAAGGCGGCGCCATCGAGACGGCATCGGCGGGACCCGTCGCGGAGCAGCGGCGGCGCGGCAACCCGGAAGCGCAACTGGTAAGTGGCTCTGATACCATTGTAGTACCTTTTCTTTGTCTGGGGTACTTAGATCCGAGAGGGAAGGGTAGAGAGGGAGAGAGAGCACTGACCATCGGAGGTAGAGGAGGAGCTGGCCATTGCGGCGGCGGTCGGTGAAGGTGAAGAGGAGGACGGTGACGGCGATGGACTTCCCGTCGCTCACTGCGCCCCCGGAGATCGGTCTAGGGTTTGTGTCGGTGGAGTTGTGCGGCTCAGGGCAACCTCGTACCTCGAGCCGCCGGCTTTCCACCCTTTATATATGGCGCAGCGCGACGGGGCCCACCACCAAGATGGTGGGCGCCCCGATCAGGGCGCGGATCAAGGCCCCGATTAGCCGTTGGGCTAATTGGGGGGGAAAAGAGATCAATCCAACAACCCTCACCCATTCCGTACGAAGCTTCCTATTCTCAAATTTTATCCGGTTTCGTTAGATCTGACGGCTGAGCGCCGCCACCGTTCGCCCGGGCGGGGTGGTCTCGCCGCTTGGACGATCGGAGCGAGCGAGTTGTGCCGCCTCACCCGCCAATTTAAAGTCGTCGATACACCGTCCTGGCCGAAGAATAAAGGCCTTCAGCTCGGCGACCGACGTCGCTTTTACTCCCGCCCCTTGCCGGTCAGGTCGCTCCCCGCAACGACGTGTGGCCTCGACGACAGCGTCCCCTGACCGGCCACTCGGCGTTGCTCCCCGCGGCCGGAGCATCGGCCTGACACGGAAAAACGTCGTAGGATGGGCCAAGTCCCCGGTCACATGACACACGGTAACATTGGTGGGGTTGTTGGCTCGGCTCGATTGGCCGCTGGATCACCGCATCACCGCATCACCAATGATTAATTCGGACTCAAAATCTCAACAACTCAGCGAGACAAACACTACATTACTCTACTCACTAGGCAACGGAGTACCTAGCTTTGTTGAGGGGATTAATGTGCATGTCGTGTCACTGTACTTGCCGTTTAATTCGGCACATGAGGAGCAGTAACTCCTGCTTAATTCGCTGGGCTTGCCAGTGTCGGTGCTCCGTGGTGCGGCCTTACGGTTTCCCTCGGTGAGCTAGTTTTTTTTTTCGAATCACCCGGTACAACACATAGACGCTCACACACACGCACATCACCACACGCACGTGGGCTGGAGGTACAACCACCTCCACTAACCACCCAAGCAAGGCTTGGTTCTCCCCTCGGTGAGCTAGTTGTTACCTTGTACCCGTAGTGCTACACTGAGGGGACGTAAAATGGTATAGATAATTGTTTTTTATAGTATCCTTTTATGTCAGTACTAAAGACAATTTCTATAAAGATTATCTTTTTACATATCTTATTCTTTTTACATATCTCTGCAGACAGCTCTTCTATGTATAATGTGTTTTGTTTCTCGTGTTACAATCGACTACTGTATAAGAGATAACCTAATTCTCTATGCCCCCCCTTTTCTTCCACATCATCTCGTGTTCTACATGTCACAACTTACAGACAGCTGACATCACACCATTGTACATACTCTTACACGACAGAGCAGCAAGTGTGACCCCCAAGTCAATATGCTTGAGCTACTACCGTACGGTGGTGCTAAATGAGATGGTAGGACTGACTACTGAGGCCACGGGAATTTAGGAGTAGCCGAGTAGGAGTCAAGGATCAGAATACCGCTACCGGGTAAAATCATGCCGAGCGGCCGCTAACGGTTACTAGCTGGTAACCGGAAATCCCGGGAAAAACTCAGTTGAAATTCGTCCAAACAAATTTGAATTTAGGATATAACCACCAAAATCTTGAATTTAAATTTGAAGTTTTTCGGCCGATATTTGGAATCCCGGTTCCCACAGGGGTTTTTTCCCTGTAGGAGTGCTTGCTTGCTTCTGGACAATCAGAGCTCAAAGTTTGGCGCAGCAGGACTGGCCATTCCTGGATTGCCAGAAGCCATTTTTTTTTTTATGTTTGTGCATATATTGACTCATGACTTGTGGTGGTACGTCTTTCCGAAGGGAATCTTCGTTGACCTCGTTACAAGTGTGTTGGATGAGGGAGCGAGAATGCAAGATACTACTCCCTCCCTATGGCTATATTTGTCCATTGCCTGATATGCGTATGGACCAAGGATGCACTAAGTCTAAAAAATAATTGTTAAGAAATGACTATATTCATATTAAATAACATACACAACCACTTAACTTCTTCTAAACCATTTAACTAGGGGCAAAGAGAGAAAAAATTACAATAACTTCCGCTGCCATGGACATATATAGCGAAACGAATGGAGTACTACTGGTTGAATACGAAGTGGTGTGTATTTATGAACCATGATAAACCATGGCCGCCGTGTTTCGTTGGCACAAGCTTTTGAACTCTCCATTAATGGAGCGGATAGTTCCCAACCGTCTGTTTGTCCGAATGAATTCGGATCGTATTCGGAGTGTGAAACCGGATATTCGGTATTTTTCTTGAATTTTGGAGCCAGATAGTTTGTCTCGGATATGGGATTTGATTCAGAAGAGAGGTATCCATTGGATTTGAAGCTATCTTTAAATTTTATTGGATAGTATCCGATAAATTCTATTCTGGATATCAAGTAAACTCTAGATCCATAGGCCATGCCTCAGCCGGTCAGCCCAATTGGCAAACCCATGAGGCCATAGGCTCATGAGTACATGACTAGCCTCTCACTTGCCTAGAGTGGGTCGGTGAGAGAAATCTGCCCACAAGGCTTTTCCAGTATTTAAATTAGTTTTTATTTTTAGAAAATATGGAAAAACCAAATAAGCCAAGAAAAATAACAAATCAACTTGAAAAAATTCTAGAAAATTTAGAAAAAAAAACATTGGAGCATAAGGAACTTAAATAAAATACTTTTGAATTTAATGGATGTTTTATTTATTCATATTAAATCATTTCCATCTCTGAAAATTCTATTTAAGCTTTGTTAAATTCTAGAAAATCATCAAAAATTTATAAGACCTTATTTTAAATAAAAGATTTTGAAAAACTCAAAAATTGAGATGCTACAGACTTGCTACTAGTCAACATTCTGTGTATCCTTAATTGGTTATTGCTACTGGTGTGTAGGCTTTGTATATATTGTATTTGTCATGTTGTATAGTTGGCTAGTTACATTTTGAACATCTTTTGTACTGCTCACTATGACTTGTTACTTGCTAGTTATTACTTCTTTAACTAGTTGCTGTGATAGTGTGATGTAGTCAAATATGCTTGTTGAATTGCTAATGTAGTTGCATTTTAGACATGTAGTACAGTTGATTGATCTTTATATGTGCGACATATATGGTTTATGTTTTTGCACAATATCTAACTAAATATTTGTGACCGAGACAATCCACATTCAGTTTGACATGTATTTGCTCCGTATTCGTGACTGAAACTATTCGCATTCATATTTGTATCCGGCATTGTCAGTATCTGACTCTGATTATGAGAAAAAACATGAAATATGATATGGAATGAGCAATATCCGTTCATATCAGCTCCGATTGCATCCCTACCAATAGGCAATGACGTATGCATGCCTCGTGATATCTTTTCTTGATTAGTTGAGCACATGCCGAAGAGCTTTCGGCTAAAATGGCACCATTGTCATGCGCAATAGCAAAACTAGCCCGTCGGCGCATCAAAGGCAAAAATGGCACCTTGTCCGTGCCGCAGAGGATCGGATTTTTTTGAGGACACGACACATGGCGAATCCGGCCCCAAGGGTGCCGAAATACCTCCTTTAGAAAAGGCTGAGAGTTGTAGGAATTTCTAACTATAGCAAATGAGCTCCAAAAATTATAATTTTTTTTTATGAAGACTCCAAACAGAGCGGACTTACTTGTGTAATGTTTCTAGAATTTTACCTGTTCTACATTTTCTCAAAAATTCCTTTATGGCTATTGTTTGTATCTAAATAAAATAATCGATTTGGGGAAAGTTTCAAAAACATGCGCAAAATACTTTTCATATTTATTCTTATTATAATTATCCCAAGTTTAGAATTTTTGGATGTTATAAATAGAGTGATCAGATAAGACAAAATCAAAAATCATAGATAGTAAAAGTAGTAGTACGATTAGTACTACTCAGAGCACGAAAGAAAAATAGTATTGGTACCCGAAGTCGACCGGGACGTCTAGGAAATTGTACTCTGACTCCACGACAATATTTTAATATGGTTTTTATCTTCTTTACGGAGGTAAAAAAAGAAGAAGTAATTAATTACTCACAGCTTAATCATATTTAAGTTTTAATCATAATTAATTAGGCTTCATTAAATAGTATTAAATAATTAGTCGACTTAATTAGAAAGTTGTTGTTAGTTAGTATTAACTAAAATAGTCATATTTAATTAAATACGACTATTTTAGTTAATCCTAACTATGTAGTGGTAGTTAACTGGTCGTAATAAATTAGTTGTAATTTATTTGTCCTAAATTTTTAACCATAACTAATTAGGCTACATTAGGCACTATTAATTATTTAGTCATAATTAACTAGGCTTAATTAAGAAGTCGTAGTTAGTTGTCTTAATTAAAATAGTTATAATTAATAAATCATAACTAATAAGTTGTAATTAATTACTAACTAACCTTATTTGTTCCGAACTGACCCACCCTTGTTCTATGAGCTACAACAAACATTCAATCTTCGAGTTCGTCTCGCAAAAAAAGGGCTCTATGGTGCCATTTTTGCATTTTAGCCAAAAACTCTCTTTGTGCCCCCATGACCCAGCCTTCCCCTCTTCTTTGTTGTTACCTCACAATTGGATGTGGGTAGTAAAATTCCACAAATCGAGTGATTAGATCAGACAAAAAAAATCATAGATAGTAAAAGTAGTAGTACGACTACTACTACTACTCATAGTACAAAGGAAATTAGTATTGGTACCCGAAGTCGACCAGGACGTAGAGGAAATCGTACTCCGACTTCACGGCAACATTTCGATACAGTTTTTATCTTCTTTGCGGAGGTAAAAAAAAGAAGGATTGAATATTATCACATGTACCGAAAATTTTATTCCATAATTTTTTTTGACGTGGTTGGCCGCTTGGCCCACCTCTATATCAGATCAAACTTTCGTAGTAGGGGAGGGGGTATTATCATATCTCATGAAATTATATCAAACAATATTTTTTAATTTTTTGCGCGAATCCAGGGACGCCGAAAGCAAGATTTTAGTTTTTTTTTATAAAAAAACAAAGGGTAGGGTAGGCCCCAGGGGTTAGAACGAGGCAAATCTGCCCCCCATGGTTTGGAAAATTTCAAAAGAAATGTAAACTTGGGATAATTATACTGAAAATAAATGTGAAAAGTACTTTGAACATGTTTTTGAAATTTTCCTCAAATCGATTATTTCATTTGCATACAGACAATAGCTTTAAAGGAATTTTATAGAAAAATACAGAATAGATAAAATTTTGAAAAAAATTACACAAATAGTTACATTGTGTTAGGAGCCTTCAAAAAATTCATAAGTTTTGGAGCTTATTTTCTATATTTAGAAATTCCTGCAACTCTCGGCTTTTTTTGGAGGAGGTATTTCTGCGCCCCTAGGGGCTGAATTCACCATGTGTCGTATGCTCGAAAAATACGGTCCTCTAGGACACGGACAAGGTGCAATTTTTGCCTTAGATGTCCTGAGGGGGCTAGTTTTGCTGTTGCGCACTCCAGCAGTGCCAGTTTAGCCAAAAATTTGGCATTGCCTGCGCCCGGTGCCGATGTCGAGTTCAGGCCACCTGATCGGGGTGTTTTGTAGGTGTATAGGTTATGGCAATCATATAACGTGTCACAAGATCAAATATAGGAAAATGCAAAATAAACCAATCTAATATGTATTTAGTGGGCATCCATGTCTTGTACCTATTCAGTATGTTGTTCTTCGCTATTGCACCAAGTTGGTACGAGGAAGCACATTGTATGTACATTCCCACGATAGATGCATTTCGTAGGTTTAAAATTGCAATATGTCAACCCCCATTAGCAAATATCGTTATATCAAGTGGATCGATATACAAGTATACAACTAGTGGCGGACCCAAGATTTCCAGGATAGTTATTCGGGGGTAATAAAATATTGTTCAATGGATTAGCTGCTTTCGATAGATATCAGTTTTGGTGTTGAGATGAAAGTTATCTCTATGCGTTTACAGCTCTATCCCACAAATATTTCAAATCTACAGACTCTCATTTTTAGAGCTCTACGATCTACATTTCACAAAAGGCGCGATTCATTCATCAATAACAACTCAAAAACTAAATAATTTGCTGAATTAGAAATTTAGGATTTGAGACTTGGGAATTGGGGATGCACATATGTTGTGTCGTGGTGATAGTAGATAGTTTAGCTAGGTCGTGGTGGGACAACGGTCGACAGTAGCAGCGACCGTGGCCACGTCCGTGTTTTATGTCTACCGGACCCGCTTCGTGTCGTCCCGTTGCATCTCACTGCAACATCGACATATAGTCCGCCCTCTACTAGCTCCCCTTCCTTGTGCAACCATGACTTTCTGCCCACGCCGCTGCCTCCTCGCCAAGTGCATCCAGTCATCAGGAATAGCTAGACCCGATAGCACCGTGCACAGAGACGGGTGGGTTTGGCGCCACCTTGGTTAGAGATGGCGAGATTTGGACATGTCGCTCGTCTCCAACCCACATGGACAACCACATTCATCCATCTTGAACCCTAGCCATGACTGGTCTCCATAGCCTCCGCTAGACACGTCGCAACGGCATGCGAAGGACGAGGGCGGTGCGGTAGTGGCGCTAGTGAGGTGGGGAGGCAGACTGCGCCAATGCCATGGAAGGGAGGGGAGGCGACGACGATGCAACAATGTATGAAGAGGAGGCATAGGCGAAGACGAAGGCGAAAGGAGGGGAGCTCATAGGGAGGAGGCATTGCAGGGTGGGGTGGGGAGGCAGACTGCACCAGTGGTCAGATTGTAAAAAAAAATGGACAGGAGGCGAGTTGAAGAATTTGGACGTTTCTCGAAGGACCTGTTTGCTATTTTGTCTCAGTGGAGAACAAATGGATCCAACGACTATTATACATTAAGAGCAAGATCAGACAACCAAAAATAAGAGGATGATGTGGCCCGACATTTTTGCTGGAAATCCCCTAGCTATAATATATAGAATGTGTAATATACCTGCTATATACTGGGTATTTCATAAAAAAAAATTGGGTGTTTGAGTGGTCGTTTGTCCTCCTCTCCCCCACCCACCCCATCTGTACAAGTGGGCCTGGCCCTTTGCGTGATTACTCTCAACAACGGTGTCGCCTAATCCCGATTTTTTCTCTTCCTCCCCTGATTCTCCATAGGGAATCGATACTGATCGTGCTTCCGATCTCACCAACCCCATCGGACGCTCCACTCCCACAGCTACCCCTAGCTGACCCTTATCTATCCACATCACCACAAGTTCAAACACCAACCTCCCATTATGATGCTTTCTAACTCCATGCTCCCCCAACTCCAAATCGCTTGATCGATTACCCAGCGCATGGTGACCTGATTAGGAACCGAAAGTCCAAGAAAACCAGCATTTGAGAGCTAGCTAGCCACCATGGTCGCCGCCCTAGAGTCTCTCCTTGACTTGACCGCGCTCTCACTCTCCCTCTCCCTCCCCACACCGACGCTGAGGAAGGAGGACTACCTCACCATCTTCCTCGTTGTGCTCACTGACACTAGCAAGGACGGATAGGGGGAGGAGTGCGCCATCAGCAAGTGGTGTCTGTGCCGGTGCAGGACCTTCGCTTTCGGTGATCGATCTGTGGGGAGGCTTTTGCCTCGTACCAGGTGCTCGATGGGCACAAGTCCAGCCACCACAAGGCGTTTTGGAGAGGTTTCGTTGGGTTCTCAAGGCTCGCGTTGGTATTTGTTGTAGCTATAAGGTTTCTTTGTTGCAATAGGTGATTTTAAATGTTGCAACAATTTCTTGAAATCAATTTTTTCCTCAAGAATTTCTCGATGTTGTAACTATTGTCGTCGATTGTTGCACACATGAAATCAAAATATTTCATAAGTTAGTTCTAAATGTTGCAAATTTTTTTTGATGTTGTAACAATTATTTTTGGATGTTGCCACTATTATTTTCGAATGTTGCAATGTTGTAACATTGAAATTTTTTTGTTTGAGATATTTGAATTAGTTTTTAGAGCGTAGCTAGGTTCTATATTGATGGTTCCATGCAACTTCGATGAGAATATACCGCTTGATGAGTGAGATCGGGCGGAGGAGGAGTTTTTTTGTTGCGTCGGGGGTGCGCGATGTTGCATAGGGTTACTTCCGCTTGTGTTCGGGTGGAAGGAAAAACATGTTGAGATCGAACGGCTGAATCCCATGCCGCGAGGTCGAACAGCAGGGCGCGGCGTATGGCACTAGCATTCGGATTTTACGTCTGTGCGCTTGTCGCATCCCTCTCCATAACTGATCGCTTATTCCTCTTATTTTTTTCACACGCTTCGTCCCTTCTCCGATTGCTCTCCTCCCAATCTAATTTCTTGAGCGGCGACACAAAGGAGAGCATGTGCACAAGGTGGCATAGGTAATATGCCTGCAGCAGGCACGCATGGGTCACCATCATGTTGGCAGAGGGTTCTTGGATGGCTCTCGACCAGTGTGCACTAAGGATGGGCCGACGATCGCCACGCGCGCGGCATGCTCGATGGAATGCACCAGTGAGGTTGGGAGGTCGGATCTTGACAGGTCGAGTGCCACAAGAGGAACATTCATATCATGGATTGCATGACTGTGAGTTGCTTTGTGGCGTTGCTTGATCACAGATCGATTGGAGATGGAGGAGGCATATGGTACCGTTGTGGATTCTTATGTGCTCACCATCGTGCTTCGGCTGTAGGTGCACCTTTTCGGCTTGTGCGATGGATGAGGTGGCTCAGGGGTTATGATTGTGGTTCTTTATTTTTTGTTTTGGAAACCTATGTTTTGTTATTCTTGGTTCCAATGGAGGTATTAACGTTTAGACTGTCTCTGACTCATGCTTCGTGTTGTTTGAATAGGTGGTGAACAACAACCAAGACAGGATCCACATTGTGTGAAGAGAGGTGCTCGACTAGAATGGTTATCAATCGTCTCTGGTATACTTGCTATTGGTATGTCTGCTGCCTTTCCATGCTCGAGCTTGCAGGATCGAGTATATTGATGATTTGATGATGCCAAGTTGTATACCAAAGCTTTGAGTGAGTGTAATATCCTACTTAACTAAATAAGTAATCAACAAATTAGAGGTAGTAATCAAGAGCTAATCCATAAATTTAGAGAATTTGGTGGGAGAAGTGGGCTTTCGGCCCAAGGCCCAAAAAGGCGAATTCAGCCACTTAAAGGGGTAGCAAACCCTAGGCTCCTGGCACTGTAGAACCACCCAAGGTACTGTAGCATCACCTAGTACTGTAGCGTGTCCCCCATATACCCCTGCAACTCCTTCCTTGCTGCTGCCAATGGCCAAAAGGAAGAGGGAGAAAGGGATTTCGGCAAGGGAAAAAGAAGGAGAAGAGGAGAGGTTGTCCTCGCGGGGTTTTGATCAGCGTATCACGCATCTCCAAGGGTATAAATTCGTTTCCCTGCTGTTTTGATGATGTTTAGATGTGAAATTGGATTAGTTTGATTGGATCAAGTTCTGTCTGCTGTAGATTCAACTCTGTCCAGATTATTGCGTGGTAAGTTTTGGGTTCTTAGAGGCTGAATTAGAAGTTTTGATCTCCTAGAGATATTTAGATAATGTTCTTAGCTTTCGGTATCTACCAAGAACACCTGATTCTGATGTACGGATCAAAAGTTATGATCATTTTCGTCTCTGTTGTTCAGAATCCTGACGAGAACGAACTGTCAATTTGTCTTTTAAAATATGATTAAGTTAATGGCAAATTTAGGGTTTTCACCCAACTAGGTTATTGTAGGACTTGGTCTTAGCTTTCGTTATTGATAACGAACGCTAAGTTTGGTTTAGCCAATTAGAAGTTATGTCATTAATCGTGCTGCTGTCCAGAAAGTTATTGGTAGTTCTGACAGTAAGTGTTCGTCGGTTCTTTGGGGTTAGATACGTACAGAATTCGGGTTTTCCACCAACTAAGTTGTTGTAGATAAATTCGTTACCTTTCAAACAAGCCTGAGTTAACCTCTTTATGAGTTTCAGCGCAAAAGTTATGTTACTTTTACTGCTGCTGTCCGATAAGGTTTCCTGCTAGAATGTAGTTGAATATGAGCAACATGTACAATTAATTATTGGGGTATGAGTTAAGAGCGATGCGAGTAGTGCCATGATGTCTTGGTTCTTATTGAGTAACTTATTGGTGTAGGGGGTGAGGCGCTGAGGTTAGCGGCATCATCGTTGCTTCCCAACGCATCGCAACGCTAAAGGCAAGTACATCGACAAGTATATATTTTGTGAATACTGGATGCATGTTGTTCATGTTGTATTTTCATTTGATGTGTGACAAGCTTCAATGATATGTTATTTTCATACGTGTGGATATGATGTTGGTCATAGTACATGAGTTTATTCATGCATCATGTTCATGTTCCGTCCACGGGAGTAGAGTCTAAAGTCCTATCAATTCCAGTATGGGCATGTGAAGTCCTACCATTTCATTGTGGGCAGTTTTGGACACCCGTATGAAACGTTCTTCATACGGTATTTTAGATCCCCGTAGTTCGATAAATACGGGTTTAAGTGAACACCGACGGGTGTGTCACTTGCTATACCGGTATAAGTAGGAGTGCAGTCCATTCAATTCAGAAGATCTTTCATTCCATTCATTCACTATGCATCCAGTGTTATGTTCATGTCCTTTAACGTTGAGGTCTTGTTCATCTTTGTTGTATGTTCATTTATCCGTGGTACTTGCTGAGTCTCGGACTCACTCTTGCTTTGTTTGGTTATTTTAGGTGATCATTGAGGATGACTCTAATGGGAGGGAGTAGACTAACACCATCTACTCATTCACCATATTCCAGTTTCCAATAATAAGATTTGATTCTACCTTTCTTTTGTTTAACGAAGAATTGTAATAAATGAAGTTAAATGTGATTGATGACTTCCTCTAGGTTACAGATGGTTATTTCCACCTGTGAGATTTGGTCATTTCTTTTGATATACTTATATGGTTCGGACATTGTCATCATTTTCTCATATTGTGGTTGTATGTTAGATTCTTTAGATAATATTTTGGCTTCCGCTTAGCCAGGGTGTTACAGTGAGATGGGCCTGACCACTAATGGTCTAGTTTTGTACCAGTTAAGTAATACAATAAATCTTACATATTCTATCTTTGAGTTAGAAAGTGCAGCGCTAAGGCAAAACAAAATCTGCACAAGATAAAAAGAATGATCTCACTAAAATGTTTTATTGTAGTAGATTGCAACAAGATGTGCATCATGAATTTTTTCCATAGAAGATCATGAATTTTGTGGAATCGGGATATGTAGATATATTAATATGTTTGACGATTTTGGTTACATTTTTTCTTCTTGTAAAATTATGAAATTTTGGATTTGGCATCTCAAAAGATTTCCTTTTTTGTCGATGTTGAGTAAGAGTGTCTCTCTCAATCCCGACTAGCCAGATTTGAACATAGGCGGCCACGCGACGTGATGATGGTAGCGGTGGAGCCGAGGGGCGTGGCATAGGCTGGGTGTCGCGACAGAGCCATGGATTCGATGCAAGCCGAGCACAGTAGCGATGACACAATGTAGGATAAGGTGGAGCTTAATCGAGCGCAAAGCTAGAGTTGTGGGTAGGGCGGAGCTGGCCATAGGCCAAGCCTTGGGCCGGTCTAGCTACTTTTGGCCCAAAGTCATATTTTGCTGATTTTTAATGATTTTTATATGGGCTTTTGATCCTGGGCCTCAAGCCATTGCCCCAGAGGCTTAAGGCCCAGCTCCTCCCCTAGTTGTGGGTGCAACATAGGCCAAGCACGAAGACGGTGACACGACATGGACCAAGCATTGTGGTGGTTGCTATATATGGCTCCATAATATGAACTAACATGGTGTCCCGTGTATTTGGGTGGCTAGATTTGTTTTGTAGTTTGTATAAATACTTGAGAATATATTAATGTATCTTTTAGGCTATTTAGATTTTTAATATATTCTAAATATTGGAAATGACTATAGAAGCTTGAAGAAAAATACAACCCGAGAAACATAATTGAAGTATAGGCTTCGATGAAAGAAAATCATTGAGCATAAGTAAATTGTTAGGTTCTTAGAAATGTAACCACTCTCGATCATGCAGAGATCATGTAGCTGCATGCCCTTATTCTTACTCTATTAATTACTTTTTTCGAAAATATATATATATATATATATATACATGTACCTCTATCTAATCTCAAGCAATATATTGATTATGTACGCAACAAATTATCTTATTAGTTTACATGGTATTATAGTACATTGCTCACGCATACACCGATGCACCATGGACGACTTACCTTGAATCTTCACTCACACACCGGCTATCCTGAATGAACCGTGTGTCTTCTATTTCTTCTTGCCGTCATAACTTTTTTGCTTCAGCCTCCAACAGCAAGCCTAAATCTTGATCGATCCCTCTCAGTTGGTACCCCTTCTAATGCAATACTTTACCATATAGTTATCTTCTATTTCTCTTCAATTATTTCTTAATGTTAACCATTGCGACATTAGTACACATACATATGGAACCGTCACTGATTCCTATCGGGAACATTTGTCACGCTCTCTTCGGTGGCTCCGAGCCTATTCCCTATGGCCGCGCCATCTCTACTCCAAGCTTTTTGCTCCCCTGCCTCTGTACGCTCATGCTTCTATTCATACAGATGCATGCATGTACAAACGTATGCATGATGTTATATATGCTCGATGTTCTCTTCTCTCGTGTTGGTCGCTCTTTTTCTTCGACGTTGGCCAACTCAACGCTGTGACTTCTTTACTAACCGCGGTGACCTTCCATCTTCACTGATGTCAACATGTCTACTTTAGTCATTGTTTAATGATATGGAGAATCTTCTTGCCACCGCCAGTGATGGCACACTCCTAGCTACCTAATGACTCTATATCATCCACATCTTGTCTTCAATGCAAAACTTCATCTCCTCTCTACCAGAGCTTCCCCATCATCGAGCTTCTTTGGATACTAACTTCTTCAACGACGCCGACGCTCACCACTTGTCATCACAACCCTTGGCTCCTTCAACTCTAGACTTTCTCTTCAATGGCTCCAACGAGCAGCACAACATTGATCTTGTTGAACGACTAAGGTGAGCAGCACGACATTGTTCTTATCTCCATCAGCGCCGCCTCAGCTCTTTACTTCCCTGTGGGTCAATGTCTTTTTGCTGAATAGATCAATGTCATTGCACTCTTTCGTGGTCTCCTCCAACACTATTCGTGCTATCCTCATTATAAATCTTATTTTTAATCAAAATTTTAGTTATTTTATATTGGAGTTCGTATACAAATCAAATTACTAATTTTATTTAATTTCTTACTTTGGAATTCGTATAGAATCAGATTGTTAAATTTGTTTTATTTTTTATTCCAAATTTTAGTTATTTTTTCTTGGAATTCGTTTACAAATCCTATTGTAATTTTTTATTTGAAATTATAGTTATTTAAGGATTTTACCTTGGAATTTGTATCAACATAAAATTTATAATTTTATGTTATTATTTATTTTAAAATTTAGTTATTTTGTTATATTTTGTATACAAATCTAATTGCATTTTTTAAAATTTTATTCTGATCTATATATTTTTTAGCTATTTTACTTGGGAATTCGTATGAAAATAAAATTGCTATTCTTCTGAATATCAATTTTATTGTACTTAACACATACTCGTTCTTTTAACCTAGACCGTTATAATCTCGGTCCACCACAATCAATGTTATATATCTTTCTCTTTTTCCTCCTATAAACGTGGGAATTTCCAACCCTTAGGAGCGGACGTGGTGGCTTCTTTTGTATCTCCTCCAACACCATTCATGCTATCCACACCATAATTTTTATTTTTATTCAATATTTTAGTTATTTTTATAGGAGTTTGTATACAAATCAAATTGGTAAATTTATTTAATTTATTACGAATTTTATTATTTAGGGATTTTACTTTGAATTTCATATGGAAATCAAATTGCAAATTTCTTTCCTTATATTATTCTGAATTTTAGTTATTTTTCTTGGAGTTCATATACAAATCGAATTGATAATTTTTCTTTCATTTTATTCCAAATTACAGGTATTGATGGATTTTACTTTGGAATTCTCATTGAAATCAAATTGTTGATTTCATTTTATTTTTATTCTGAATTTTAGTTTTTTTTGTTATACAAATGTAATTGGCAATTACTGTTTAATTATTATCCAAATTATTTGTTGTATTTCTTATACAAATCTAAATGCTAATTATTGTTTAACTTTAATTCAAATTATAATTATTGGTATGCATATTAGAGTCAAATTGCTAATTTAATTTTTTATTCCGAATCTAATTATAAATTATTGTTTAAGTTTTATTCCAATTTTTTTTGTTGGGTTTCATATACAAATCTAATTGCTGATTGTTGTTTAATTTTTATTCTAAAATGTAATTATTGCGATTCGATCTAAATCAAATTGCTAATGTTATTCTAGTTTTATTCCAAATTTATTTTTGTTGGATTTCGTGTACAAATCTAATTTTCAATTTTTATTTATTTTTTTATTCTAAATTATAATTATTTACAGATTTTACTTAAGAATTCATATGTAAATCAAATTTTTAATTTTATTTTATTTTTATTCCAAAATTTAGTTTTATTGTAGTTGATATGGACTCTTTGTTTTTAATCTAGATTGTTATAATCTGAACCCACCACGATCGATGGTGTAGATCTTTCTCTTTTTCCCCTGATTAACACCAAAAATTGTGTCCCTTGAGAGCGAATGTGGTGGCTTCTTTTGATTCTGCTTTAATAAGATAACTAGAAGGGCGGTTCGCGTATTTGAGTGGCTAGATTTGTTTTGAAGTTTGTATAAATGCTTGAGAATATATTTACGTATCTCATAGGATATTTAGACTCCTAAACATTGGAAATAACAATAAAAGCTTGAAGGAAATTACAACATTAGGAATATAATCGAAGTATGTGCTTTGATGGAATAAAATCTTTGAGCATAATAAGTTGTTGGGGTTCTTATCAACTAACCACTCTCCATCATGCATAGATCATACAGCTACATGCACATATTCTTACTGTATTAGTTATTTTTTCCCAAATTGTATGCATGCACATGTACCTCTATTTAATCTCAAGCAATACGTTGATTATGTGTGTGAAAAATTATCTTATTAGTTTACAAGGTATAATGTATTAGAATACTTTTCTCACGCATACACCGATGGATAATGGGTAACCTACCTTGAATTTATCTTTCCTCACACACTGGCTGCCCCACCAAACCGTATGGCTACTTTCTCTTCTCGCCATCATAGTTTTTTGCTTCAACCTCCAATAGTAAGCCCAAATCTTGGTCGATCCCTCAGCTGCTACCCCTTCTAATGCAATACTTTACCACATAATTATTTTCTACTTCTCTCCAATTATTGTTTATCGCTAACCATTACGACATCAACATGCATACACATGCACATGTGTCATGCCCTCTCTGGTGACCCCGAGGAAATTCCCTACGGTTGCACCATTTCTACTCCAAGATTTTTGCTTCTCTGCCTTTGTACGCCCGCACTTCTATTTGTACGGATGCATGCATGTACATACACATGCATGATGTTATACATGCTTGACGCCATTTTCTCTCGTGTCGATTACTCCTCTTCTTCAACGTTGGCCAACTCAATGATGTGACTTCCTCACTAACCGTGGTGACCTCCCATCTTCACTAGTCGGCATGCCTGATTTAGTTGTTCTCTAATGATACAGAGAATCTTTTCACCATCGCCGGCGACGACGTGCTCCTCACTAGTGATGGCATACTCCTAGCTACCCAATGGCCCCATATCGTTTATAGCTCATCTTCAATGCAAAACTTCATGTCCTCTCAGTTAGGACTTCTCATCATCGAGCTTCTTTGGCCATTAACTTCTTCAACAACGTCGATGCTCACCACTTGTCATCGCTGCCATTTGCTCCTTCAACCGTTGACTTTTCTCTTCATTGGCTCCGACGAGCAGCACAATATTGTCCTCATTTCCGTCGTCGTCGCCTCGACTTTTCACTTCCCCGTGGGTCAATATCTTCTTGTTGATCTCCTCCAACATCATTCGTGTTATCCTTGTTATAACATGTATTTTTTAATCAAACTTTCAGTTATTTTTTATCTTTATTTCATAGGAAGCAACGATAGAAACACGTGACGTTGAGAGCGAACGTAATAGCTTCTTTTGTGTCTCCTCCGATACCATTCATACCATCCTTGTTGTAACTTTTATGTTTATTCAATATTTTAGTTATTTTTTTTTGGAGTTCGTATACAAATCAAATTGCTAAATTTCTTTAGTTCATTCCAAATTTTATTTATTTAGGGATTTTACTTTGGAATTCGTATGGAAATCAAATTACAAATTTTCTTTTATTTTGTATTCACAATTTTAGTTCTATTTTCTTAGAATTTGAATCCGAATCCAATTGCTATTTTTTAAAATTTTTATTCCAAATTACAGTTATTTAGGGATTTTACTTTGGAAGTCGTATTGTAATCAAATTGCTAATTTTATTTCATTTTTATTCTGGATTTCAGTTATTTTTTGTTGTATTTCATATACAAATCTAACTGCAATTATTGTTTGATTTTTATTTTGAATTATAATTGTTCAAATTCGTATCGAAACCAAATTGCTAATTTTATTTTATTTTTATTCAAAGTTTCATTTTTTGTTGGATTTCGTTTACAAATCTAATTTCCAATTTTATTTATTTTTTTATTCTGAATTATAATTATTTGAGAATTTTACTTATAAATTCGTATTTAATGCAAAACCTTCATCTCCTCTTTGCGAGGGCTTCCCCATCTTTGAGCTTATTTGGTCACTAACCTCTTCAATAACACTGCTAACTTTGGTAATGAATCAAACAATAGGTTGGCCTGTATTAATCGCTATTAGATCGTGCACATGGCCGTTTCGGGTCATTGGATATAAATCCAATCAGATAGGAGGGGCTAGGTTTTGTGAGTGCGAAAATGACATGATAGTAGTAGTAGTAGTAGTAGTAGTAGTAGTAGTAGTAGTAGTAGTAGTAGTAGTAGTAGTAGTAGTAGTAGTAGTAATAATAATAATAATAATAATAATAATAATAATTCGGTGATTTGTTCAGGATATTTCCTCGTTCAATAAAATTAGTTAAAGGTATAATATGGACCCACCATAATATTTGATTGAAAATTTTATTTTTATTTCGGTTTTCAATTTGGACCTTTTCTTTTAATCTAGACCGTTATAACATTATAATCTAGACCCAACACAATCGACAGTGTAGATCTTTCTCATTTTCGAACGATTAACGTGAGATTTTTTACCCCTTTAGAGCGAATGTGATGATTTCTTTTGACTCTGCTTTAATAAGATAATAGAAGATCTATCGAGCATTAAATTAGTTACACATAATATGTGAGAGTAAGAGCTGAGGCCCGCCTCACAATTATAGCGATGAACCAAACAATGGCCCAGAAATTTCCAAATCGCGCAAATAACTTTTATATAACCCAAATTCCAAATTGCAAATTTGAGCATTAAATTAGTTGAATTTTACTTTGGAATTTGTATGGAAATCAAATTACAAATTTTCTTTTATTTTTATTCGGAATTTTTGTTCTGTTTTTTTGGAATTTGAATCTTAATCCAATTGCTATTTTTCTTTAATTTTTATTCCAAATTACAGTTATTTATGGATTTTACTTTGGAAGTCGTATTGTAATCAAATTGCTAATTTTATTTTATTCTTTTTTATTCTGGATTTTGGTCATTTTTTTGTTGTATTTCGTATACAAATCTAACTGGCAATTATTGTTTGGTTTTTATTCTGAACTATAATTATTCGAATTCGTGTCGAAACGAAATTACTAATTATTTTATTTCTATTCCAAGTTTCA
This sequence comes from Ampelocalamus luodianensis, assembly GCA_036346255.1. Taxonomy (NCBI): domain Eukaryota; kingdom Viridiplantae; phylum Streptophyta; class Magnoliopsida; order Poales; family Poaceae; genus Ampelocalamus; species Ampelocalamus luodianensis. The sequence continues at coordinate 45,028,974 of CM070633.1, forward strand.
TTTTTTGTTGGATTTTGTATACAAATATAGTTTCTAATTTTGTTTATTTGTTATTCTGAATTATAGTTATGTAGGAATTTTACTTAGAAATTCGTCTTCAATGCAAAGCCTTCATCTCCTCTCTGCCAGGGCTTCCCCACTATTGAGCTTATTTGGTCACTAACTTCTTCAACAATGCTGATGCTTACCACTTATCATTGTTACGTTTGGCTCGTTCAACACTCGACTTTTTCTTCAATGGTTCCGGCGAGCAGTACAATATTGTCTTGATCTCCATTGTCGTTGCCTCGACTCTTCGCTTTGCCGTGAGTCAATGTCTTCTTGCAGGACAGATCGATGCCATTGTACGCTTCGTGGTCTCCCTCAACACCATTTATGTCATCCACGTTATAACTTGTTTTTTGATCAAAATTTCAGTTATTTTTTTTATTCCATAGGAAGCAGCAATAGAAACACGTGACCTTGAGAGCGAACATGGTGGCTTCTTTTGTGTGTCATCCAACACCATTCGTGCCATTCTCGTTTTAACTTTTATTTTTATCCAACATTTCAGTTATTTTATTGGAGTTCGTATACAAATCAAATTGCTAAATTTATTTAATGTATTCCAGATTTTAGTTATTTGGGGATTTTACTTTGCAATTCATATAGAAATCAAATTGCAATTTTTCTTTTATTTTTATTTAGAATTTCATTTCTTTTTTCTTGGATTTGAATCCAAATCCAATTGCTATTTTTTAATTTTTATTCTGAATTACAATTAGTTATGGATTTTACTTTGGAATTCGTATTGTAATCAAATTGTTAATTTTATTTTAGATTTCATTTATTTTCTGGTTGTATTTCGCATACAAATCTAACTACCAATTATTGTTTAATTTTTATTCTGAATTGTAATTATTCGAATTCATATCGAAATCAAACTGCTAATCTTATTTCATTTTTATTCTGAATTTTAGTTTTTTTGTTGCATTTCGCATACAGATCTAATTTCCAAATTTTTTTTATGGATTTTACTTAGATATTCGTGTAGAAATCAAATTGTTTATTTTATTTTATTTTTATTCTAGATTTCAATTTGATTTTTTTTCTTTTAATCTAGACCGTTATAACGTTATAATATGGACCCACCACAATCGACTGTGTAGTTTTTTTTTTCCAGCGGTTAACGTGAGAATTTGTAGCCTTTTAAAGCGAACGTGGTGACTTTTTTTTTACTCTGCTTTAATAAAATAACAGAAGATTTATCGAGCATTTGTAACGGCTGAGCCCGCCCCACAATTATAGCAATGAACCAAATAGTGGTCCCGCAATTTCCAAATTGCGTAGCTAACTTTTATATAACTCAACTTTCCAAAAGTTAAATTTACCTAAGTCGAGCGTGGCAAAGTGCAACGAACCAAACAGCTCCATCATCCATCAAGTTGCACACCAAGTCTTAGCGAAAACAAGACTACACACAAAACGTCATTTGCTGACCTCGTGCAGCTAAGTAGATAGCATTGGTCACATTTTTATTCACCTTTCCAATGGTCCACCGCTGCAAAATCCAACTGTAATAAATCTGTGTCTGTGCGACCATAAGTAACCAACGAGCCAATCCGGTGAAGCACCCATGAGGATCATCAGATGTCCCCAGCTCAAATCTAGCATTAAATAATAAATAGCCTTTGATTTCCTTTTCTTCAACAAGTTTATCCCACTGGCCACATGGCCCCACCCTCTCAGTAGTCTTCACACGTATAAACCCCTCCTCTCACTGTACCGCGCCACGGCTTCCTCTCTACGCCATTAACAAGCGCCTCTCCTCGCCAAGTGTCCCTCCCCCTCCGGCCAATGTGACTTGCGGCCGAAGAAGCAGGGGGGTAATGGTGGCGAGTTACGCGCAAGCCAACGCCGGCGGCTTCCGGGTCTGGCCGATCTTCTCGGCCGCCGCGCTGCGGAGGAAGCTTCTTGAGGTCCTGACGTGCGGCGGCGGAGGCGGCGGCGGCGGTTCTTGCCGCAGCCAGACCGCTTTCCGGTCGCCGCAGCCGAGGCCGAGGCCGCGGTCCGACCGGCTTGCTGAGCTTCTCAGGGCGGAGCCGTCGGAGTGCGGTGACGAGGAGGCCGAGGCTGACGGGGCCGTCTGGAAGGTAGAGGCGCTCGAGGAGCTAAAGGTTGTCGTCGGAGCCCTTCAGGCCGGCGACGGTGACAATGCTCGTGGTGTCAAGTGCCGAATCGAGGCGGCCACGGTGGTGCGGAGGAAGGCGAAGGACGACGCCGACGCGAGGGAGATGCTCGCGATGCTTGGTGCCATCCCGCCGCTCGTCGCGATGCTCGACGAGAGCGACGAGGGAGAGGAGCTCCTGGCCTCCGCTCTGTACGCGCTGCTCAACTTGGGGATCGGCAATGACACGTGAGCTGCTTCTGCCGCGTTCCCTGTCATCCTCTGTTTCTTGATCAGATCTGGGTGTTTGGTTTCTGATTCGTGGGAGCTGCTTTGATTTGTAGGAACAAGGCGGCGATCGTGCAGGCCGGCGGCGTGCACAAGATGCTCCGCATTGCAGCGGGCGCGTCCGGCGCATTGACGGAGGCGCTCGTCGCCAACTTCCTCTGCCTCAGCGCGCTCGACGCGAACAAGCCCATCATCGGCGCGTCCGGCGCCGTCCCCTTCCTCGTGCGCGCGTTCGAGGCCGCGGCCACCGAGCAGGCACGACATGACGCGCTGCGCGCGCTCCTGAACCTTTCCATCGCAGCGGCCAACGCGCCGCACCTGCTGACCGCGGGGCTCGCGCCGTCACTCGTCGCCGCGGTGGGGGACATGCCCGTGACGGACCGCGCCCTTGCGGCGCTCTGCAACCTCGTGGCCGCCTGCCCCGAGGGCCGCCGCGCGGTGAGCCGCGCCCCCGACGCAGTCCCGGTCCTCGTCGACGTGCTCAATTGGTCGGACGAGCCGGGTTGCCAGGAGAAGTCCGCGTACGTGCTGATGGTCCTAGCGCACCGGAGCTACGGAGACCGCGCGGCCATGGCCGAGGCCGGCGCCACGTCCGCGCTCCTGGAGCTCACGCTCGTGGGCACGGCGCTCGCGCAGAAGCGCGCGTCCAGGATCCTGGAGATCTTCCGGGCCGACAAGGGCAAGCAGGTCGCCGACTCCTCTGGCATCGTGGCCACGGTATCCGCGCCGCAGGAGCGCGGCACCCTCCGGTGCCAGGAAGATACCGAGGGGGAGCCCGACGCCGGCATGAGCGACGAGAAGCGCGCGGTGCAGCAGCTCGTGCAGCAGAGCCTGCAGAGCAACATGCAGCGCATCGTGCGCCGCGCGCGGCTCCCGCAGGACCTCGCGCCGGCGTCGTCGGAGAATGTCAAGGCGTTCACCGCCTCCTCCACCTCCAAGAGCCTGCCGTTCTAAGGCAGGCAAGCCACCCACAGAAACAGAGGTAAAAACAAAAGCCCATATTCCCATTTGCCCTTCAGTTCTATACGATGCCAGTAACTTGAGCAACACTATCATTGCATAAGTTATTAGTCGATCATTACTACCGGAGGTGGCCAAATGCGCAGCTCAATACGGATCCGTTTAAACACAGCCTAACTAGCTAAACGGGTCGTGCTGTGTCAGTCCGTGGGTTCAACCGCTGACCCACACATGACACATCGAGCTCACATGGCATGTCGTGCCGGCCTGGTCACGATTAGCCTGACAAGCTAAGGTTGGCTATGTAGCCCATCTAGAAAAGATCTCCGTCACCGTCACATGCCGCCGTCGCCTCTGTACTAGTCGGGCTGTGTTATATCTTAACCAGGCCAACAGTACCGTGCTTAAGATGAGCCCGAGAGGCAAGGCCCATTTGTCCACCTTCAATTGCAACTCGACTATCATATCAATGTTCTAGCATTTTGTCTCACAAGTGTCTCTCAGTGTGTCACAAGTAACAAAGGCTACTAAACAAAGAAGTCTAACCATGGAGATTTCCATTCTTACCTACCAAACCCAAAATTTGTTTCTTTAATCACTGACAATGGTCGTACTCTCACAATGGCTACTAACACTCCACACAGCAGCAGCAACAAGTAGTCTAGTTTTGGACACTTCCTAAACCGTAGCGTTAGCTATTTTCCACCTTGGAAACCGGGCTCCAAGAAGGTCAAGAAGCCTATTCTTCTTCTTCTCCTCTGCTTCGGTTGTCGTCGAGCTCGCTTTACCTCGAGGGAGGCCATGGCCACCATTAACCAACCTCACCTTTGTTGCTTTGTGGCAAAGTAAACGCAAGCGCAAGCGCCCCAACAGTTCGGGCCAAGCAAGCCACTGTCCCTGCTCCAAAAGTCCGAGGTCATCGTAACGCTCACTTTTGTACTACTACTACAACCACAACTAGTCCAATACTAGTACTACTCCTGTATACGAACACTCGAATCTATGGAATAGATTATACCAGCTACTATTCTATCTCTACTGCGCGCCGTACTGTACTGCTGTTTTTGATGATGGAGCGTGATTATATAAAAAAAAGGATCGCTGAATCTGTTCTCGCAGCAGTGAAGAAGAGAGGAGACTTGGTTGCATCCATTGCATGTGTTGGAGACCGGGAATCTTTTGCTGCCTGTGATGTGAGACTGTGGAGTGATGAGAAGATGGGCTGGTTAATTTGTTTATGATCTGCTCCTCTCCCTTTTCTCGTGGCTGCAGATGGAGCCCACGTGCTTGGATGCAGTCGACAGAAGCTGAGATGTTCTTTCTCCTAATCGCTTTCGTTTTGTTTAATTGCTTGGTTTGTTCTTCCTTCCTTTTTGTATACGGGATAGTTCTAGTTTAGTCAATACTGCACCTAGTGGTCAGTGTCAGTCATGGTTGCTCTTTAGGTGTGCACATGATCTTTCCTTGGAGAGTGTAATAGTGTAGAGATAGAGAGAGAGACTAGAAAGAGGATGTAGTAGGAGTTCATATCTTAATGTTGGTTCATTCATCATTTCGTCTTTGCCGACCTGAAATGGTCCATATGCTTCAGCTTTGTTGCATGTTCTGAATAAGTCCCGCTTTTAGCTTCGAGATTGAAACTGAACTAACAACTAGCTGATTGATCGTTGTTGTGTCGCTGAGATCGTCGCAATTACTATCACATGGGGTAAACTACCATTGGTAGATTAACTTGGAGAGTGCTGTACATACAATTAATCTCGGAACAAGCGTCGCATTTCAGGTATAGTGCATTAGTACGACATATGTTTCTGGTGAGAGACACTGGGGCGCATACAAACATTGTCAACACGCTATTTGCAGACAGTTTGCTTGATGGGCTTCATTATACCGGCCGAATTAAGACGGTCCATCCATGATATACACACACACACACACTCCACATTTCAGCGGCTTAATGATCATCATGTGGGCGCGGTTTTGGATAATTGAAGGGGTAGGTGTCCGGATTACGTCAAGCTTGATGAGAGTGAGCTAGACTAATGTGCTAGCTGATAAAGAAGATGCTGCCGCAACTGAACAAATAATATTCTGCCCAGCTGTGCTCGGAAGGGCAATATTTCCTATTCCAAACTGCTCTTACATGGTACGTTCCAAGCAGATCAACACTCTTAATTTTCTCTTTCTAAACATATACACAACCATGTAAAACCATAACTTAAACAAGGTACTACTAGTGCTGCATAATAACTACATTTGATCAAATCCTTCTTAAAGAAATTAAAACCACACCCCATTAAAGTACTCTAGTACCCTTAAGCCTTAACACGCCAATAATTGTGCTTAACTAGCACTGTGGCACCGCCATTATTCTCAGCTTTGCAAAGTTTTTTTTACCCGGCAGATCATCGTGGAGGTAAGTAAAGATCCATGTGTCTCCTTGGACCGATGGGACATTCCGGCTGTACGTTGCATGGTACTCCTCCTGAGGCCGAGCCGAGCGCAATCATGGACTGCGGCACGTAGGCTTTTCCATCGTCCGGCCGCGCGCGCGGTTGGTGGGGTGGAGCCATCGAACGCGCGAGAATCTTTGGCGCCGAGAGGAAGCGGCTCGGCGGTAGGGGACACCATCGGCATGTGTGATCCATTGGGTTTTTAGCCGCGCATGCAGTGTGCGGGCGAGTGTTCGTCGACCACGCACGCGCGCGAGAGATCGATCGTATATTCGCGTCCCTACGTCTACAGGGCTCAGCATTCAGCGCCTATACTACGTCGCCTTGCTCGGTTGATGCATGGTGGATGGTAGTAGAAGTGTAGTACTATACTACTAATAGGCTGCGTGCACAAACCACAATTCCAACAAAGTACATGCAACAAAATAATGCTTCAAGTATTGGCCATGATGCCAACCTGTTAAGTATCTGCCAAAGTGTGTGGCAGGAACAACGGGGCTGTGTGCATGCCATGCAGAAAGATGTACTGAGACTCTGGCTGGGGTGGATGCGTCTTGACTCTTGAGAATGTTCTTGGCATGTATCCGGAAAGGCTAGCTGGGGCCCGGATGTCGTAGAGAGAGGCTGTGGTAGTGTTCTGCAGCTTTAAAATGTTGGGACTACGGATGTAGGAACTGCATGCCGTATTGCCATTGATTTGGGAATGGATTAATTTGTTGGCATGCAGAAAGTAACCAAAACTCCAAAAGCTTGCCACTTTGTCTACTAGCTAAATTATGGTTGGAAAGAACGAGGTGTGACAAAATTAGGTTGGTGGCGTCAAATCCTTTCGGCTGTGTAAATTATGGCAGCGAACTAGCTAGCTAGATAGCCATCGATTTTTTTATGTGAACTGAGTATCCCAATTTGTCTGTCTCATTCTCAAAAAGTCGGAAGGATTTTTACTACACAACACTGGTTGATCCACAAAGGCACAGAACGTTTAAACTTCGCAATGCAGTGGCAAAATGTAAGTGACGAAAATTGTCTGGTAACCGAGTTAGTTACTGATCCCATGCATGTGGACGGTAAACCAAGCATCGTCGGCTTGACTCGGCAGTAACTCAGCCTGCAACCGGTTGTTTCTCGGTCCGGCCGGCCGTACCTCCGCACAACCTGAAATATTCAGACTTTTCTTCTTTTTTTTCTTCCTTTTGAAACAAGGGACATATTCAGATTTTTCTTGTTCTAACTAGCTAAATCTGCAGTTGACTCAAATCTGATCAAATTTACTCGAACCACTCTTTTGTCTTGTGCCTGACGTCCGGAAAACTAGCTACACATGAGCATGATTGCACTTGGGCAGCTACCTCTTCACTGCTTGGATCGAGGCAGAGAAAAGGGCCTTTCTGCCTGCCCATACTGACTGCGGGAGGGATGGTCGGGCGTGCGCATCAGACACTGACTGACCCATGTATACTCGCGCCCTTTCCATCTTGACCCTCTCGCATAGATATCGCGCGTCAGCTTTCTTCTTCCTTCGACACACCAACCGTGACCATATGTTAACTCTATAGAGCTGGCCAGATGGGCCCGGTCCGGCCGGGCGGCCCACGGCATGGTAGTATAGGCCTGACTCAGGCAAGACACGGTCCACACTATTTATGGGCTTGACATGACGGTCTGTACCATGCTTGGACCACTACCTTAGCACGGTAGCCCAGCCTGGCCTGACATGACACGAACAGTGTTGGGTTGTGCCAAGCACATCACGACCCATCTGGCTCGTGTACTGGGAGGGAGGGACTAAGGGAGAGCCGGGAGGATCGGGCGGGGCGACGCTAGCGCAGATTGAAGGTGCCGACGCGGAGGGATAAGGAGGAGGAGAGCCAGAGAGGAGAGGAGGCGAGGCGGTGCGGCGCGAGCCGGCGTTGAGGAAGGAGAGGAAGAGGGGAGGCAGCGCGGAGGGAGGTGGGCGAAGGGGAGCTGGGAGGAGAGGAGGCGAGGTGGTGCGGCGCTAGTGCTGAGGGAGGAGAGAAAGAGGAGAGGTGGCGCGGAGGGAGGCGGGCGAAGGGGAGCCGGACCAGGCAATGGCGTAGTGCCATTGCGGGCTTGCGGCACTACGGCAGGCGCAGTGGCAGTGCTGCGGCACACGCGGCGTGGGCAGGGCAGGGGGAGACGGTGAGGAAGAAGGGCAGGGCAGCGCGGGCAGGCAGCCGGGTAGGCGCTGGGCAGGCCACAATGGTCTCATGGGTTGTGCCCAGCACGACACGGCCTGAGTAAATCCGGCCGTTGGGTGTTTTGCCTGTTTTCTACCGTTTGGTTCTTTAAAAAATAGGAAAAATTCAAAAAATCATGATTTTCCCCTATAAATAGCCATCATACCCTCTTCGTTCATCACCCCTCCATTCCTCAATCTCTCTTTGAAATTGTATTGTGCAAATTCAAATTCGTTGTGAGATAATTTAGCAAAATTCAAAAAAAAAAACTTTACAAAATTTTAGAAAATTCAATTTTCGATAGCAAGTCAGCAAAATAGGTACAATTCTATTTTTTGCATACTTTTATTGTTAGTACTTATTATGCTTAGATGAAAGTAATAATAGTGTTAGTTTCGATTTTGCAGTTTTCATTATAGACAGTTACGATAGCTTTGCTCTTGGTGATTATGGACATTCACCAGAGGAAGTTGCATCCATGGAGGCGGCTGCGGCTGCCTCAAGCCAACCGGAAGGGCAAGGCGAAGTTCCGTCATCAGGCTCCATGCCAAAGGCACACGCAACTGTAGTACAACCCCAATGGTACGGTATGTAACTGGGACTACGATCCTGAGGTAGTCCATCAATCTCTCTATCATTTAATTGCTTCTTAGGATTTACCGTTAGGTTTTAGGGAGTCTACTGCTTTCCAAAATTACATTAGGACTGTGCATAATCCTATATTTTCTTTCGTTTCTAGACAGACAATAACTAGGGATCTAGTAAAAATATTACAATGAACGCCATAATAAAATAAAGAAACTATTTAGTACGTGCACATTTTCGGTGGCCCTGACCTCAGACATATGGAGTGGTCGGGCTAGGGAGAATTATCTTAGTGTAGTTGCTTATTATGTTATCGACGACTGGGTAATAGAGAAAGTAATTATAGGTTTAAAATTAATTGATGTATCACACACAGGTGAGAATATTGCAGATTGTATTATCAAAGTCGTGGAAGACTTTGGTCTTACAGACAAAATATTCTCAATTACTTTAGACAACACCGCTTCGAACTCTAGGGCCACGGATATTCTTACTCCAGTGTTGAGTACATTCGCCGATTCCTTCTTGCTACATCAACGATACGCTTGTCATATTATTAACCTTATAGCTAGTCAAATATAGTTTGAAGAGGGTGAGTCCGTATATTAAAAAATTTCGCGATGCGATTTTTTTCTCGAATAATTCTAACGTAAGAATAGCACAATATAAGAACTTCTGCAGGGCGATGGTGTACGTCCAGGAAAGTTTGGTTTGGACATACTGGTAAGATAGAACTCTACTTACCTGATGCTTAAGAGTCTTTTACTATATAAGAGCACTTTTTCTGTTTTTATTCAAACACACTATCAATATACTATTGACTGAGTAATATTGGCTCGTTGCTGAGAAGATACTACAGTTTTTAGAATTTTTTTTTATGAGGCTACTCCTGCTTTGTCCAATGTCTACTATCCAGTATCTCCAATCATTGTGCATAATATTTTACAGATTACTACTCAATTAAAAATGTATAAAAATGATTTAGTTTTACGCGATGCTATTGTTGTTATGAAAACTAAATACCTTAAAATTGGAGAGAAATCCCTTATCTATATGCATTTGCATTTGTTTTAGATCTTAGAGCTAAAATTGATACATTTGGTAGTATACTTGATCTTCTTAGTGGTGTTACAGGGCTGGACTATACTAACTATTTTGCAGAAGTTCGTTCTCGATTACACGAGGTTTACCAAAGATATAAAAATAAGTTCCAAGGAGTCCTCTCGTAACGACCCCCCGTAGCCTCCCCCCTTAAGTAGCAAGACAACATATGTGGGGCAAGATCTTCGATGACTCTTCCTCTAGGTCTAAGTCATCTTCTTCTACAGTGCCGCCTGTTCAGCCAAGAACCCTAAGGAGTGGGGAACTATCCACTTATCTGGACAGTGATACGGTGGATTTTAACTCAGAAGGCTTTGAAATTTTGCAATGGTGGCAAGCCCATAAGTTAATATATCCCATGCTATCCATACTTGCACGTGATGTGTTAATTGTTCCTGTCTCGACAGTTTCCTCCGAGTCTACTTTCAGTCTTTCTGGAAGAATATTGGAGGAAAGAAGAACAAGTCTCACAAGTAAGATTGTGGAGATACTTCTAACTGTGAAGGAATATGAACAAGCTGATTCACGAACACAACACTCTGTGGAAAAGATATTTAAAAATTTGTACTTAGACAATGACACGTAGAATAAGGGTGTATGTAGAGCTATAGGCTGTACTCTTTTTTCCTTTGCCAATGTTTTCTCATATTGAGTTTTTACTTTGGCAAATGTTTTAACGAGACAGTCATTTGAACATTATTAAAGCTCTTTATTACATTTTTAATATGCTTGTCTTTTTTTATATAATTTTCATATCTATTTTTGAATTCTACGTATTTTTCTGATTTTTTTAGATTTTTTCTAATTTTATTTTATTTTTTTGAACCTAACAGACTAAGTGGGCCAAAAAGGCATGTCAGGCTAAACAGACTCATACCAGCCCGGCATAGCATGAATGTCCGATAGGCCATGCCTGAACCGCCTCCCTAAGCACGTGGACCGGCTCGACATAGCCCATCTATTAGCCGGACCACGATGGACTAGACCCCATCGTGTCCGAGACAGACCTGGCCGAGCCGCTCATTTGACCAGCACTATAACTCAGTTTGCTCGTGAAAAGAGGCAACGATATATATACACACACGCTCGTTGCTTCCGTTAAATGGGACCAATGTATCTTCTGCCAAACCGGCACGCGGTGCTTCATGGTTCCATATATCCAACCATGCTCCTGTCAAACACATCATTTGCCGCACGCGATCAAGAGGTTCAGATAAACTCCACCCTATCTTTGAGTACGCAACTGATCCGGAGTCAGTTGAGTACGCAACTGATCCGGAGTCAGGATGCTGAACGCCTGAAACCTCACCACTTGTTGTCCCCGACCAAGCCTGTTCTTTTCTACTTCCTCTTTGTGACACTGCAGATTAGCGGATGGCCTCCAGTATCGCTTGAGCAGGAAGCAGGCTTACTTACTTTTTTTTCTGACATTATTTTCCATGTATTTCCACTTCCTAGCCTTTCAATCCTGCTAAGAAAACAGAAAGTTGCCCCAACAGAACTGAACAAAAGAAATAAGCAGCAGCTTGGAACTGCACTATAACTAGTATCCATGCCTCCAGCAGTCTGCATTGTTAGAATTTGAAAGGCTCTCCCCAGAAAAATGAAACTGACTGATAATAAGGCGACAAATGTTAACTAGCACATAAACTACATTGCAACAAGTCAACAGGACCTGGTCTTTGCTTGGTGCGTACGTAGTAGTTCGAATGTCTAAGGCGCTTGGACAACTAGTAACAATCTGATCCTGATTTTTTTCCTTTAAAAAAAAATCTGAACCTGGTTTCTCCTTTTAAAAAAATCCGAACCTGGTTTCTGCATAGTGATGTGACTTTTTTTTGAAGTGGGAGGTATAGTTGCTGCCTTCATTTCATAACGGAGAATAGACGTCTTTGTTATCCACGGATCATATTTTAAGACAAATGACATTCGTTTACTCTCGTCAACTGTCAAGGCCAATTTAGCAGTGTTGTGGATTCCTTTACGGGCAAGAAGTACAGCAGACGCAAGAAGAATCAAGACGTCGCACGCCCGGACGTGAGTAGCACGGGATAATAGATGATGTTTCGGTTTAGGCTATTAAGATTAGGAAAGGTCTATTAGATAAGGAAGTTCATGAAGAGTCCATTACGGGCTGGGTACTCTGGCGCTAATATAAAGCGACCAATCGTTGTAATTGGGAGGCAAGCAATAAAGCAGTCTTTATCTTGAAAGTCTGAAGCATCAGAGCCTCCGATCACGGCTGGGGAAGAACCCAGCCGCGACCAGGAGGGCGATACTTTGTCTGTTCCTTGTCGCTACTCGCTACCCTCTTCGCTCACGCCCTGGTACATATCAACTTGTAAAGTCTCTTGAGAATATGGCGCTCCAGAGCCGGCGCCATATCAAGCAGGGACTAATGAATAATGATTGCCTAAACAAGATGCTCCCTTAATACAGCTGAGTACATGCAAATCCTTTCATGTTTCAAGATCACAAATATCATGGGCGGGGGCAGGGGTAGTGCCCTTCTGCCGTGTATAAGTTAGTTCATAACCTCTAGAGCCGCCAGCTAATGGGCTGGGCAACAAAATCTGCATGAGTGTATATATATATATATATATATATACTCATAGAACTCACTTTGGGGTATCTTATAATCATTATTGGGGTATGCTCAAATTGATAAAGATGTATTATCATAAAATTTAAGTGGTATATGAGAAGTGGGAGTACCATACCATTTTCCTATATATATAGGATTAATATCTTCTACTCCCGGGTGTAGTTACTCCCACCTTTGATATACCACCTAAAAGAACTTGACATACTCCTTTATTACTTTGGGTATACTCATATACTAATTATAAGATACTCCAATGTGAACCACACAAAAATTTACAAGAGAGTCTATAGTTTTTAGCATATTTTGTAAATACTTTCATATTCACACATAAAAAAGAGTATATCTAAAAAATTATACATACTACCCCTGAAAATATGTAAATACCACTCAGGTGGTCTTATATACTCGTATACTACACATACATACTCTTGGTTGCGCAAGATAATCTCTACGTTATGAGATACAGAATAGGGAGTAACTACTGCTGGGAATAGAAAAAAGGTTTCCTATATAGGGTGTGTGTGTGTGTGTGTGTGTGTGTGTGTGTGTGTGTGTAGCCCGCGCAACAGTATAGCAGTTTCTTGCAGTTTCGTGAAATTTCTGTTGCTTAAAAGTTCCAGATTTTGAGTTTGAAGTGTCGACTAGGTTTCAACGCATTTCAAATTTCTAGAAGTTTTCAGAAGATTCCAAGAAAGTTTCAAGCCCAAGTTTTAGACAAAAGAGTTTCGAGAAGTTTCAACAAGTTTCATGAAGTTTCTAGAAGTCTCATGAAAACATTTTAAAAGTTTCAAGTTTCAGTGGGTTTCACATATTTCTAGAAGTTTTCGAAAGATTCTGAGAGAGTTTCAAGCCCAAGTTTCAGATTTTGGAACTCAAGTTTCAGACAAAAGAGTTTAAAGAAGTTTCAGTAAGTTTCAACATGTTTCAAGAAATTTCAACAAGATTTAGACAAAAAGTTCCAAAAAGTTCTTGTATGTTTCAAGAAGTTTCACATTTTGGAACTCAATTTTCAATAAGTTTCAGACAAAAAAGTTTTAAGTTTCAACATGTTTAGATTAGTTTCAACAAGTTTCATAAAAAATCAAACAAGAGCAAAAAAATCCTGACACAGTTGTCATAAACATTGGTTTGCAAGATGGAATGGAACAGGCGAAGCAGGTGAGAGAAGTCAAAGTCAGAGCTGGTCTGGTGGTCTAGTCGCAGACGGTGTGGAGGAGGTGGAGTTGGGCGTCGTGGAGGAGAGCCCGGGCCTGCTCGTTGGCGGCATTGTGGGCACACAGTGATGCGGATCAACCTCTTGGCGAGATTAAATCCTTGGGTTGCCCGGTCTTTCACGGTGGAAAATTCCGAATAAATATGTGGAGCACGAATTACAAGATGGAATTCGCATTAGGATAGATAAATCTTACACCCGCGCACACCACAGTACACAAACGAGAAATAGAGATCAAAGATCCAGCAAGTAACTCCTAGTACCACAGCTAGAAACCACACGCCAAGATGAAATCTAAAATTGGAATTTACAAGAACACTCATAAAACAGGAATGAACCCTAACGGCCGAAGGCCAACACTCACACGTGTTTTTAATTCATAACTCAACTTTTCACCCCTTACAACGGGCTATGCCTTGGCCTTATATTGGCACCTAAGGGTGTGCACGGTTCCACAACCGAACCAAAAACAAACTCACGCACCGAACCAAGAGATATACTCGGATTCAAAATCCTAATGCAAAACTAAAACCGATGGTTTCCTTTTACATCTCAAAAACCAACTGGATTGATTTTGTTAGCTGTCATAGCTGCAGGTGGACCCCACCCTATAGCTCGTAGAGAAAGGAAACTACGCAGGCAAAGAAAAATACGTACAAACCAAAATACAACATGACCTCCTACAACTCTATCTCCAAACATATCCGAACAGATATTCCTTCCTTCTTGGGCTGATTTTGTCACATGCAATCCAAGCCAACCAAAGTCTGGTTCCCTTGCTCGCTTCTTGGTACGACCACTTGGTCGTGGTTGTAGACTGTCCCCACCGAGTACTGTTCTCACAAAGTACTGTTCTCGTCGAGTACACCTCCCGCTGAGTACTGTTCCCGTCGAGTACTGTTCCCAACGAGTACTACTCAAGTCGAGTACTGTTCCCAACGAGTGCTCCTTTCACTGAGTAGTGGACGTAGAACTTGTGGAAGTGGTCGTAGCCCCTTTGGAACTGGTCGTAGACCCTCTGTAACTGGTCGTAGACCTTTTGAAACTGGTCGTGGACCCTCCTGAGCTGGTCGTAGACCTTCCTGAGCTGGTTGTATACCTTATAAATCTAATCGTGGACCCTCAAGAAATGGTCGTAAACCATTAGGAACTGGTCGTGGACATTGCTCTCTTCTAGCTCTACTTGCACCTGGCTCATTCTTGGCCAAATCAGTAACAATGCTACTTGGTGCCGCATCATCCCCTCCCCCTTCAAGCGAAACTATCCTCGATTTCGAGTTGATCTTGTTACCATCTTCTGCAGCTTGCACGGATGTCGAAAAAATTTCAGCAGGCTTAGCCTCCTTCTTCCTGTGCCCTCCTTTCTAGCAATTTCTTATTCGAGTCACCTTGAACCAATTGGACATCCATGGGAAGCAAACGGATCATTGTGCCCTTCCATGTAAAGGTACAACCCTGGGTTCTCCAATTCTATGTAATTGCACCTTGTTGCTCGCACCACAATCCTCCCAACAATAGATGACACGAAACCATAGCGACTGGTATAACATCACACAAAACCTCGCAAGAGAATTTGCCCAATGAAAACAATACCTTGACTTGGTTCGTGATCTTGAGCACACTAGAATACCAATTCAGAACATAGGGTTGTGGATGCTGCATCATTGGTAACTCCAACTTCTGAACGAGTTCTGTACTTGCAGCATTAATCAAACTCTCGCGGTCGATTGATATGGCACAAATTTTCTCCCTCACTTTGCAGCGAGAGTGAAAAGTCCAATCCACGCTTGTCGATGATCGAGTCGCCGATCTTACGAAATAAATAGAGGAAAATAGTACGGGATTTCTAGGGAGAGAATAGGACTGCTCTTTGATTAATATGAAGTGACTATTACAGAGGATACCTATGACCAGGCGGTGGACTAATCCTGTTTACACTGAGAGTAATGTTTGTTATGCTACAGTATCGGGCTTGAAACATGAATCTGATGCTAATGTCTATGCTTCAATCCGATGCCCCTTGATCCCTAGCTCCGTCCATGCCTCATCTTTAAATAACCCTTGAAGAGGTGGCAGTTACTTCTGGAGAAGGCGTCTGTTGTGAAGCGTCGTGACTGGTCGGAGCGAGATGGCAGTTGATGATGTAGCAACTGCCATGCGGTTGAGTGTCTGTGAGATACTCAACCGTACGGTGGTTGTCTGTTAGTGTCTTAGGATAAAGAAACGTCGCGTGGTATGGAATACACGCATGTGTTCCATTCATCACACGGTAAGGAATATACCTGGAATCATTTCATCCCCTTTTACGAGCAGTTACCTGGTCGGAGGCTAGGTACAGGACTTTGTCCGATTAGGTACCTATTTGAGTAACCTCTAGAATCTTTATGACTAGGGAGGTCGTGAGCCTTAGAGGTTACGACTATGAAAATGTATGGTCTTTTATTATGTATTAAAGATAATACATAGAGATTTTAATCCTCGTCAGCTAGCCCCCGAACTTTAAATGAATAGGTCGTGTGAACACCTTTCTTTCAACGAAGTCGTATCGGGCAGACACTCATTTAATGCCGTGACATTCGAAGCGGTCTATATTCACTTTTAAGTTGAGAACCTGCCTTGGGAACTAAAAAGTTTTTTTGTCCGTTGGACTTCCACCCTTATCTTCTTCTTTAATTCTATCACAATCTGAAGGCTATAAATAACCCTCAGAAGGTAGATCTTTGAAGAGAAAATCCAATAAAAAAATCCCCAGCTTGCTTAGTTTCGCTCCTTGTTAGAAGGTTTCCTCCTCAGACCTTTTCAAGGATGGGATTCATATTGCCAGAGCCCATAATACCTTGGTATCTTTTAGTAAGACAAAAATCATAGGACAAATTGACTTTTAGACCACCATTGCAAGACCTCTAAAAGTCAATTTGGTCTATGGGTTTTGTTTTCAAGGTGAATATGGCCTTCAAAGGTCAAGTGAGTACTTCAATGTCTATGATGATCAAAATCGAAGTTTATATCAAAAGGAAGGTGCGAAACTAGCGCTTACTAGGTTACATACCTCCAGTCTCCTTCTGCTAGAAATCAACTTCGATCATTCTGAAGATATTCTTCGAAGAATCAGTTGAGGAACCTTTGTTTAGTTAGAAGAAGATTGTAGAAGAAATGTAACCAGGTTTTTTTTTGTAATATTCGGATTTTCACGAAATAAAGCTTCATTCTGTTCATATCTTTTAAGTTCCTATCTTGGTAACAAAGAATAAGGTTAAGTCGAATCTAGGATATTCTTTCTAGTGGGTATGCATCCACATACAGAAAGAAAAGAATCCAAATAAACAACATTCCCATTATCCGACCTGAATAAGGGGCTTAAAGACATGAAAAGAATGGTAAAAGAGGGAAAACAGTCTCTTAACTGTAGAAAGTAAATCTTGAACAGATCTTCTGGTGTTCTGGTCGTTTTCGACCAGAACTCTCCTCAGAAAAAGGTTCCTGGGGACGAAGTGGTCGTGGCGGTTCCTGACCAGAACACTCCTCAGGCTAATGTTGCTGAGGATGAAGTGGTTAAGAAAGCCCCCGAGTAGGCATCGGTGCCATCATCTGCTCAGAATCTACTAGTAATCCTCACTCCGTCTGCGGAGGTAGACATCCGCGGAGATTCTTTTACTGAGGCAAAATGCAAAACTCAATAAATTCTCAGGCAAAACGCAAAACTCGAAACACTTTTATTAAATCAATATCACGCAAATGATCAAATTCTTTTACTTTCAACGAAATAATACTCTCTTAGCAAGAATCATCATAACCTCTTATCACTTCATAAATTTTTCAAAAGAGACACAATAAATTACTTCATCATGTCTCTATTATCTAAATAAGATTGCATCTACTTGATCTAGGGAAAGCCTAGTGCACAAGCCTCGAAATTGAACAAAACTCTTCCAACAAGATGATACTAGAGCATGACAATCTCACAAAAGTACACCAATAAAAATCTCTTAATAGATTTCATCCATTTAACTCTTACGGACACTCAATGCCAAAATAACACATACTAAATGCTTTTTAGCCACACATGGGCACAATCATGGTCCTACCTCTGTTTGTCAACTCAACAATAGTTTTAAGGATAGATTCAACATTATACCTTATGTTCAGAAATTAGAATGAAAGGTCTTTAACTTCAATAATAAAAGATACAAAAGATAAGGTTTCACAAAGCAATACATCAACATTCATCTAGTCATTTAAACATGTTTCAATAGTTTTTAGCATGGCAAGAATTAGGTAAAGCTGTCATTTGAATAAGTTCATCAAGTATCTAAATAGAAAATAGATTCAAGATTAATATTTATCAAGGCAACATTCGAGCGCATCCTTAACTTAACCATCACTAGTGGTTAGAATAACCGAAAGAGGACATGAACTCCTCAAACTTAATGATCAAACCGTGCATTAACATTCCATACTTCTTAAGATCCATAGGTTCTGAACAGATATGGTCACTCTTATTTAACATACAACATGTATCAAATACAAGGACATTTCAAATTAATCAATTTCACTTTCATAGATATTAATTAAGAATAATCTGTTTGCACAATGCTACTATCCCAACCTGGTAACTCATACCATAACAATTAATTCATTTAATTAAAACCTCTTAGTAAGGTATGACAAGACATCACTAAAGGATTTTTACACCTACTTTCAGAAAAAGAGGCACTAAACTTCAACACTCGAAATAATCCAAAAGAAATATGCAAGGTCAAAGCACCCACTTAATAAAGAACTTACAAAAGAAATCTTCTACTGCCCGAAATTCCAAGCGAACAGATGAGTGCAATTTCCAACAGAGGATAAAACAGAATTTCCGTGAAAGATCAATCTTGCAAGTTAACTACATTCACAAGTAGCAGAAATAACACACTAGTCGGTGGAACAATATTTATTTCAAAAAACAAATAGAGACCAAATGAAGCTGATCCACTTCAATATAACCACCAAACAAAAGAAGTTCATCAACTGCAAGGAACTACAACCAGGTGACCAAACACATGCTCAAGGAAGACAACAACTTCACCAAAGATCTCAAGCTCAACACATAACTATAGAACGTGGGTAAGTACTTCTCTAATCCTCTATCACGAACGGTGGTGTAGCCTGGCGAAACCCAGGACGACAACCATGACTTCAACTTCTCAACGTCCGTTACCAACACGCATGACCGTTATAATCAATTACGAATATATAAGATCATCTCATGACAATCATAGAATAAATTTCTAAATATAAGATATCACATCATATCATAGATTAACAACAAGAAAGATAGTACAGAAGCAATTTAACAATTGCTCAACAAGTGAAATATAACAATAGAAATGCGAAAACAATGAATTTTCTAACCCCACCTACTGTGCACAGTGTGTCATTTTAATAACTTAATTACCACGGACCTTAAGCCCGCTCTGATACCAACTGTAACACCCTGGCTATTCGGAAGCTAAGATGTTACCTAAATATTCTAACATACAACCATAATGAAGAAAAATTTGAACATTATCTCATCTAATGACATAAAGAGATCAAAATTTAATAGAACAATGACAGGAATATAGTATGAATCCAAATAAGTATATCAAAGGGGTGATCAATGATCACAAGCTGTACTTAATCAACCATAACATAGAGATAGATATCAAGCACATCTAACTTTAATTATTACAGTTCATCTCTTAACGAATGAAAGCCATTACCAAATTCTATTATTGAAACTGAAATATGGTGAAGTGAATGATTAGTGCATGTCTACTCCCTCTCAATAGAGCCATCATCAACGTTCACCTAAAATAAACAAACAAAGCAAGAATGAGTCCGAGACTCAGCAAGTACATTGAATAATTGGACATACAACAATTATGAACAAGACAACATCTTTAAAGAATACGAACGTAACACCAAATGAATATCTGAATGAATGGATTGAATGAAATGAATGGACTGCGCTCCTGCTTATACCGGTATAGCTAGTGACACATCCGTCGGTGTTCACTTAAGCCCGTATTTAACGAAATACGGGGATCTAAATCCCGTATGAAGAACGTTTCATACAGGTGTCCAAAACTACCCACATTGGAATGGTGGGTCTCACATACCCATACTGGAATTGATAGGACTTTAAACGCCACTCCCGTGGAAACTCCACTCCCATAGACGGAACATGAAAATGGATGCATGAATGAACTTATGAATAATGACTAACTTCATCTCCAAACACGTGAATTTCACATATGAAAGGAACATAAATATTGAAACTTCTCACGTATCAAATAAAAACATAATACTACCATCAAGCATCCAGTATTCACAAATCATACGAAAGTCAATGTACTTGTCTTTCACGTTACGATGCGTTAGGAGGCAAAGACGATGCCGCTGACCTCGGAGCCTCACCTCCTACACCATTAACTTTCTCAATAAGAACCACGAAATCAAGACACTACTCGCAACGCTCCTAGCTCATGCCCCAAAACCCCAACGTTTAATTATATACTTTACTCAAATTTTACTACATTCTAGCAGGAAGCTGAAACGGGCAGCAGTATTAAAAGAGACAACTTTTGCTCTAAAATTCGTAAAAATGTAAACTCAAGCTTGTTTGAAAGGAAAGGAAATTATCTACAACAATCTAGTTGGTGAAAATCCCGAATTCTGTATGTATCTAACTCCAAAAGATTGATGAACACACTTCTGTTAGAACTACCCGACAAAACTGGGCAGCAGCACGATAATAGCCATAACTTTTAATTGGCTGAACCAAACTTAGCGTTCTTTATCAATATCGAAAGCTAAGACCAAGTCCTACAATAACCTAGTTGGATGAAAACCCCGAATCCGCCATTAATTTAATCATAATTTAAAAGACAACTTGACAGATCAACCTCGTCAGAATTCTAGACAGCAGGAATGAAACTATCACAACTTTTGATCCGTACATCGGAATTAGGTGTTCTTGGTGGCCACTGAAAGCTAAGAACATTATCGAAATATCTCTAGGAGATCCCAAGTCCTAATTCGGCTTTGAACTGTGCGAAAACTGGCGCACAAAAAAGAATAGAAATCTGCTCCTAATCGCAGCACTAACGACGAATCAATAAATGATTTTTATCAAGAACGAATGGAACCAAATAGCGGGGAAACAAGGTTTATACCCTAGATGACGCGTGAGATGCTGAAACTTGTGCGAATCTTCAATGGACGACGGCAACCCGGATCTTCCTCCTGGTTTTGGCTTGCGGCACCAAAGGAGAAGGGGGAAGGGGCTGCCAAGGAGAACAATGGAGAGGGATGGCACTGTCGCAATGCGGCACTGTAGCGGCGGCGCTACTGTAGCTACAGTGCTAGGCTAGGGTTTTCCCCCTTCTTTTATAGGTGGCCGGCCTCTCATGGGCCTCCTGGGCCAAGGCCCGAGGCCCAGGTTGCCGAAGAACTGTAGAAATCCCCTTTTTCTTATATCGAATTTCTCTTTTGAACGCTGCCTTTCTTAGAATAAATCGGAGTATTACAGTTTTTGACTCTTACGAGAAGAAAATCAAAGGTAACTAGCCGTAGACTTGACTAGTATACCATGTCTCCAATTTATGTGTATGTTAACTTCTTTATCTACTCGTGTAGAGAAAACTCAAGCACTTGAAAGAGCAGAAAAAGCTCTTGAGTTTGAGCGTGGACAAGGGGTTGAACTTGATCGGAGTCTTGAAGATAAAATCAAGGCTCTAAACAAGATACTTTTCGACTTAGGGTCGGAAACGCAATTGCCCATTTTGAGAGACCCTGTAGAGATGATCAATTTTCTTGACCATCAACTCGAGGACCTCAAGAATGTGATAACAATTTTTGAAGAGAACCATGCCAGGACAATGAAGGAAGCTATTGCAAATGGAGTAAGCATTGCCTTGGCGAAACTAAAGGCTTCCGACCCTTCAACCCATTTGGAGCTATTGAAGAGTACTTTGACTGCTCTGAAGAGGAAGCGACCAAATTGCTCGAGAAAGTAAAGCCCCTCGAAACCAAGGTTGTGGAGGAAATGGAAGTCGGATCTCCATCACACAACGACCAATATGGTGGTTCTAACAAGTAGATGGATGTAATATTTAGATTTTGTAAACAAAAACTTTCTTTTTAACATCAATGAAGTTCTTGTTTTGTCCTATTAATGTCATTAAATACTCATATATTCCCTAGCCCCCGACTGCTTATATTAGTAGATGAACGTTACTAAAAAAGCAGTAGACCAAGAAAATGAGTAATACTACGGCCATGGTATACGTGCTAATAATGTCTGTAAAAAATGATCTAGTGAACACTAGGAAATCAATTGGTCGGAACCAGTGTATGATTTCGACTAGTTTAGATCTTTTCCATAATCAAATCACTGTGAAATACCATATATAGTCGAAAGATATAACAAGACTCGCTTTAATGATACGAAAGTATGCAAAAATGTATGCAAAAAAGAAAACGATAAGTATCCTTGTTTAGATGAATTATCCAAAACTGGTCGTAATGAGCCCTAAGAACTGAAGATATGTAAAATATTTCGCGAAACGTGCTCATGCTTAGGTCCGACTGGCAGCGAGGATCGTAAGAAAAGGACCGTCGCTAGGAAGCTCCTTCCAATGGGCAGAACCACGTGCAGAGAGGAGAGACTTCGACTTGGAGGCTTTCCGTGTCCCGACTAATAACTAAACAAGAGTAGAACAGAATGTTGAAATAAAGAAAGTTAATCTTCAAACTCTTAAGGAAAAATAAAACCATATAAATTGTCTTGTTTTGCTCCTATTACTCGTATGTTTCTTTGAGAAAAGAGTATGTGGTCGCGCGTAGGAATCATTGAAGCAATGATCACGACTAGGACCGGTTTGGCATTTGACAATTAAGTCACAACCAATGAGTAATGGAGACCCTTCTATTTTTTTTAAAGGGTATCGGAGAGAATGAGTGTCTTCTCCAACCAATGTAAACAATAATGATAAGTGACCAAAGGTAATGGATAATAATTATAAACAATTACACTTATCTTGAAAAGGAAATACATCTTTATTGAAAAATGAATATAAGAAATTATACAAAGAACTTACGCAATTAATCAATGTTTCACGAATTAGACAAAATTTGCCCGTCGAACATAGCTAATCGTATCGAACCCGGTCGGGTGACTTCGACCACAGTGTATGGACCTTCCCACTTGGGTGAAAGTTTGTTGCAATTTGCTTGGCTCTGAATTTTTCTGAGAATCAGATCACCTACAGCAAGGCTGCGAGGTTGCACCTTACGACTGTGGTACCTACGCATGGCTTGTTGGTAGATTGTTGATCGTATTAAGGCTTGATTTCATCGCTCTTCAAGAAAATTGTTGTCATCAAGTAGTCGTTCATGCTGATCGTTTTCATTAAAACAATCAGTCCGAGCAGAACCAATTTTTAGTTCTGGAGAAAGCATGGCTTTAGCCCCATAAACCAAAAAGAATGGTGTTTCACCGGTCGCACGACTAGTCGTGGTACGAACGATCCATAACACAGAAAGAAGTTCTTGAACCCAAGTTCCTGACCGTTGGATTAACTGGTTGAAGACTCGTCGCTTGATTCCTTGTATTATGATACCATTGGCGCGCTCAACTACTTCGTTGCTCTGCGGATGAGCGACAGAAGCGTAATGTATCTTGATATCTAGGTCGTCGCAGAATTCCTGAAAATTACTGCTTGAGAACTGGGTATCGTTATCCGTGATTATACGACTGGGCACACCAAATCGTGTGATCACATTTTTTTTTATGAGAAACCTCTTGGCAGCCTCAGTTGTCGTTTTAACAACTCGCTTCCTTTTACATCTCGAAAACCAACCAGATTGATTTTGTTAGCTGTCACAGCTGCAGGTGGACTCCACCCCATAGCTCGTAGAGAAAGAAAACTACACAGGCAGAGGAAAATACGTACAAACCAAAATACAACATGACCTCCTACAACTCTATCTCCAAACATACCCAAATAGATATTCCTGCCTTCTTGGGCTGATTTTGTTGCATGCAATCCAAACCAACCAAAGTCTTATTCCCTTGCTCGCTTCTTGGTACGACCACCTAGTCGTGGTTGTAGACTGTCCCCATTGAGTACTTTTCTCACTGAGTACACCTCTCGCTAAGTACTATTCCTATCGAGTATTGTTTCCAATAAGTACTACTCCAGCCGAGTACTGTTCCCATCGAGTACTATTCCCGACGAGTGCTCCTTTCGCCGAGTACTGGATGTAGAACTTGTGGAAGTGGTCGTAGCCCCTCTGGAAGTGGTCGTAGCCCCTCTGGAACTGGTCGTAGACCCTCCTGAGCTGGTCGTAGACCTTCCTGAGCTGGTCGTATACCTTGTGGATCTGGTGTGGACCCTTAGGAACTAGTCGTGGATCTTGCTCTCTTCTGGCTTTGCTTGCACCTAGCCCACTCTTGGCCAAATCAGTAACAATGCTACTTGGTGCCGCATCACGCAGCTCCCGGATCTCCTCCCACCTCTCCACCCTCTCCTTGTGGATCCCTCACATACACATACACATACAGTAGTGCGTAATAAACTACTGTTATCCACCACAAGGACATGGGCAATGGAATGTTGTGTGAGTCTTCTTACGAGCACAGGCAGTCCTCGAAGTTGGCGGCGAGGTCCTTGAACAGCACGCACCCGGCCTCCATCATCTCTAACACCTTCACACATGCATTATCACCATCAGTACATGTCACTTCACTTCGTTTGCTCACCATCACAGTCACAGGTTAACCAAGACTGGGAAAGGAGAGGAGAAGGTGAGGAGGTGGACCTGGCGAGTGAAGTTCTCGATGGCCAGGAGGATGCGTTCGACGTGCTCCTCTGTCTCCGCCGACCCCACTGGCTCCGCCTCCCCCGCTGCCACAATGGCCATCTCTTCCCTTTTCGTCTCCATCGCGCCACGATCACGGCGATTCCGGACGAAGACGCCACTCCCCCTCCCATGCTCCCCTGGCTCGCAGTGTCCTCCTCATTGCTCTGAAGGGATAAGGTGGAGGGATCTGGATTGAGACGAGTCGAATGAGAGGAAGGGAAAATGAATGGATAAGGTGGAGGTAGTAGATCAGGTGTGTTGGGTTGCTCGGATCGGACGAACAAGAGCTGTACTGTTGGTTGCCTAGAAAACATTATAGCGCTTCATATATATATATATATATATATATATATATATATATATATATATATAGGAAAAATACTTTCTACTCCCGGGAGTAGTTACTCCCACCTTTGATATACCACCTAAAATAACTTGACATACTCCATTATCACTTTGGGTATACTCATATACTAATTATAAGATACTCCAATGTGAACCACACGAAAAATTTGCAAGAGAGTCCATAGTTTTTAGCATATTTTGTAAATACCTTCATATTCACAATTAAAAAGGAGTATGTCTAAAAATTGTACATACCACCTCTGAAAATGTGTAAATACCACCTATATGATTTTATATACTCGTATACTACACACACATACTCTCGGTTGCGCAAGATACTCCCTACGTTGTGAGATATTTGAGATACGGAATAAGCAGTAACTACTCCCGGGAGTAGGAAAAAGGCTTCATATATATATATATATATATATATATATATATATATATATATATATATATATATCAAATATCTCACAACGTAGGGAGTATCTTGCGCAACCGAGAGTATGGTACTCCTGGGAGTACGTACTCCCACCTCTCATATACCACTTAAATCGTATGATGATACCTCTTTATCAATTTAAGCATACTCCAATAATGATTATAAGATACTACAAAGTGAGTTCCAAGAAAAATTCCATTAAAGTTCACTTTTATAGCAAAATTTGTGTATACTTCTTTTTATATATGAAAAAAGGTATATAGAAAAAAATAAAGGACTCCAATGAATTTTTTTCAATCAAGTCGCATTGGAGTATCTTATAATTGGTATTTAAGTATACTGAAAGTGATAAAGAAGTATAATATATTCGTTTAAGTGGTATATTAGAAGTGGGAGTACATACCCCCAACAGTACGAAATAGGTGTATGTATGTATGTATGTATGTATGTATGTATGTATGTATAGAAAAAAATACAATCTACTACTGGGTGTAACTGCTCCCTCTCGATCCACCATTTCTACTCGAGGAGATCCGTGCCTTTCCGAGCCCAACAGAGCTGAAAATCACGGATGGGAGAGAGACCCGATCCAATACCTTGTATTTGGCATTTAATCATGGTTAATAAATTCCTGAATTATCAGATCGGCGTGTTTATCCAGAGGTAGCCATCGAGATTTTTCTGGGAGTTTGGATTTTTTTCTGTTGCATTCAACCGACCAAGAAGCCAAACGGGCACCTCCCAATTGCATTCCTTCGTCAATTTCCAAGACGCTGCCCCCTGCTTGTGATCTCACGGCCGATCGCCACATTTGCAGGCTCTGATGAATCAACTTGACAACAACACAACATAACTCGCCATCGCTGCCAAACCAGGATGAGTCGAAAGCATCCCAACATGCATGGATGGAGAACGTCGCGGTATGAGTAATCAGGATGTACCTTCCCATCTTCCCAACCAATGCGCGGAAATCTCACTACAATTTTGTTGTATTGCAGTTTTGTGACAAGTCGGCAGAGCACATCTCTTGCATGAATGGGCCCGTCCATATGGATGCCAACAAATTGCTCGGCTGGCTGTGGTTGGCGCTGTCCACCTAGCCCGCCCACGCTCGAGCCCATGGCTCGGCAGTGGGTGTCTCACGGGGGGGGTATTTTTTGAGAACTAGGTAGGGGTTCAGGTGGTAGAGGGGAGCTATAGGCTCCTAACTCGTCACGGTTCGAGCGCTGGTTCCTGTGGCATCTTGTGAGATAGGATGTTCTTCTTCTTTAATGTGGATTGGATGGAGAAAACCTAGGCATAAAAAAAAAACAATTACTAACTTACGGCTCCTATTCGACCCGTATGTTCAATTTACCCACGATTGGAAATTGATGGGTACGGTTCCAATTCCATGTAGCTGTAGGATACTCTGCATAGTATTACATCGATGGTGATTTTGCCAATTTATTGGTCTGCTGTGGCCAAATGCAATCCCTGTAACTTTTGTTCCCGTCTAGTGTTGTATGCATATTTTTATTTTTCATGTAGATATACTACTTTTTTTATCTGCTTCATACTACTTTTTCATATACATACTTCATTCTGTGATACGCCGTTGATGTCTATTGAAAATTAACGAGTTTCCTTGGATTTATGGTCTCTATTTGATCGTTCTTTTTTATTCAGTCACAATGCATTGGCGTAACAATGTACGTTTCCAAAAGTTGTAGATGCACAAGGGCTCATTACTTGTGGTTGCGGATTGGGTTATTGGAGGTGAACGCATCAATGAGCCAACTCAGTCTATTTTATGCCTTTATGCACGGACGGCTCTCCTCGATGACAGGTCGATAGGAGCATACGTGCTCAGCTTCGGCCACAGATGACTCCTGCATATAAAAGTGATTAGTACACTCACATGTTTATAAACAAGTAGTCAAGTATACAGTTCAATCCCATTTCTAGAATTTGAGATGCCTTTGCCATGACAGAACTCGCCATGTTGTCCATCAAATCTTTAGGTACCTGATAAAAGAACAAGAGAAGAGTCAACAGTGGAAGTCATGTTGTGTACATACCTATCATTTGAGGAGTATGTAGAATGGGAAGTTTTAGTTGTTGGCCGTATAAAAGGCAGTATGTAAAAGGATTATATCATTTAAAATACCACCAAAATCTTATCACGGTTAGCAACTTATTCTACTAGCTATTAACTTCTTGTACGTTAATATACTCTGTCATATACTCCCATTTCAAATAATAAATATACTTCTTCGCAAGTGCTATATACTCCCTTTTAAAGCAACATACTCCCTTTTAAAGCAACATACTCCCATTTCAAGTGATAGAAACATACCCCCATTTGTAATTTTCTAAAGATAACAGAGCTATACATATACACTCTAATTTACTATCTCTCCATAAGCCATAGAGTATACGTTAGTTGAATGCACCGTCTCCTTTAACCTAGGATGAAATTGTCCCACTACTACAAAAATTCAAAATTATACATAAATACTACATACTCTCTCCTCCCATGAACACATCAGACGCACGTGGCCGAGAATTCAGCGCGTAGTTCCATTAATATCTCGTGTTTTCTGATTACTTTAATTAAAGCACACAATTAGTGGATCACTATTGGAGGGACCTCGCACCCGAAAACCCGTTCAGGACAGGAGTATCTCAAAGAGGATGAACGATAGATACTGTGAGAGTGACTACACCGAAAGTAGCAAATAGGCTTCCTACATAGAAAAAAGTGGCTACGCAGACAAAAGAAAAAAAGAAAAGAAAACTTTGCCTGGGCCACAAAAATCTGCAACGGTAGTTCGTATGCACAGGAGACTGAACTGGATGCACGCCATCGAATTGGGCCTGGGCTTTGCAGACCATCGAGAATGTTTGCGAATCCAGCGGCCGGCGCATCCATTTGCGTGCTGGACAGCAAGGCGAATAGGCGATTCAATTTCAGCGGCGCCGAGCCGCTGACTTGTGAAATGCAGACGTATTGTACCACTGTTGTCTTCATTCGGAGGGTCAGATGAGATCGACCGCGCGCGCGCGCGCCGAAGGGCGAAGGCCGAGTTGGTGCGGTTTGCGGTTTGCGACGACGCGGACGTCGATCTCGCCGAGGAGGCCGCCGTGAGTTGGGAAGTCAACCGGTGAACGTTGGGTGGGGTGTTGGCCGCGCGTGGCAGTGGGGTTGGACGGTGGGGGCCGGCCGGGGCACAGGGGCACCGCGTCGTGTGCGTGGGCGGGCGGGGACGGTGCATGGTGTGGTGAGATGGGGGTTAATTTTCTCACGGTTTCGCCGGCCGGTGGTTACTTCCTCGGTTGGAATCGGGCGGCGCACGCAAGTCAAGTCAGGCGGGAATCGCGACACGCAGGTACGTACGTGTCTTGCGGCACGTCGCCGCCTGCTTTTGTAACGGAGATCGACACCGCACGTCGGTAGGCACGGCACGGCACGGACGCTTGTGTTAAAATATCTAGCCGCCGCCGCATATAGAAGCATTTTGGGCCTGTTTTGGTAACGTTAATAAATATTGGTTATTATTTGGTTTGCTAATAATATTTAGTAATACCAATAAAAAATTGGCAACGTTAACGAAATTCAATGTCATACGTTGGCAATTCGAGGATGAGAAAATCGCTTATCAAAATTTTGGTAACATTAAAATTTGGCTTAGCCGTAATCCAAACAACGCTCATTTTGCAAAAGAGACTGTCTATTTATAAGTTATCTGAATTTTTTTTAAGTTTAAATCACTTGTTGTGACCATTGGATAAATATCCAATCATATGACATTCATTGAATCAATATCCAATCATATGACAATTATATGACCCACCAATCTCTACACAAATCTAATGATCACAACAAGTGACTTAAACTTAAGAAAATTTCAGACAACTTAAAACTAGCAAAACCGTTTGCAAAAAATTAAATTTACCTAAGTTTTGGTTGTGCCAAATTTTGGCTTGGTTTAGAGGATCCGCTCGTGCTATTGAGGGGAAAAAACCATTGTTGTAGACTTGTAGTTTTATATAGCACGCAATGGCTACAAATCTACAGTGCATCCATTCAGCCTGCCAAAAGAAATCACCTAGTACAGTACTGTACACCCTGAGTATTGCACAATGCACAGGCTAAAAATCTACAGTGATGCAGTATTGCGGCCTGACTGGACTCACTTTGGTAAGGAGCCAAACCGACCAGCCGAACCCTAGCTAGCCATCAGCAGCTTGCTTAATTAACTCGTTTTAGCTAGCTAGGCTAGGCCGACTTTAATAATATCCTTTAATTAATCAACTCGTATTAGTTAATCAAGCCAGCTAGCTAGCTGCCCAAAGTTGGACAGGACAAGACAAGTCAAAATTGACTTTGGTTATAATATCATAGAGACGATGATGATCTTAGGATGATCTCATCTCTCACAACCGAGAGATATTGAGAGAAGAAGAGACACCGAGTGTGAAACCTGCCCTGCTGCCACTCGTGGTCCAAGTGTTGGCATGCGGATGGTGCTGCAGATCTGGCAGGAAGAAAGCAAGATTGACAAGAGAGACAAGAAAAAAAAACTAATCAAAGAGGGAGAAGAAACGCCTAAAGAGAGAGAAATTAATGGCAGTACTGCGAGAGTGAAAGCAGCCTCACGCATGGTCGCCGTCGTCATTTCCCCCAAAAGCTCACAGGGCGGCCTGCAGCTGCGAGCGACGTCGTCCAAAGCTGTCTACACGGCCTCCATTATTAGTCTATCACGAGTCCCCTCCTCCTCGCCAGAAGTAAAACTTTTACTTTGCTAATTAATCAGTTAAACAAATGCGCATTACCGGCAATTGGTTGACTTGGGCAGCTCCCCGTGCAGGAGCTTCCAACCATTTACACACAAAATCTCCGAATCGCTCCAAAGAAAGGAATGTGATTGTGATTAATAAGTTAATCCCCGGCACTAATCAATCATTAGTGGCGTTGTCGCGATTAAGCTGTAATATCGATCGAGAGGGCACAGAGCGGAGTACTGGTTACTCAACCCCCACTAGCTCACTTTCTCCGCACTCCGTAGTGTAATAATTAGGGTTTTTGACATGGCAGCATAATTTGGGCGGTGATCTTCTGTGGCCACGCTGACACGGTGCTGTGGTCAACGTACCCCGAGCATGCGGCTTAATCCCCACTTGGAACTTTGGTAGATAACCGCTTCTCAACAATCCCTGGTGTGTAACTATATCAAGGCCAGGGTTCCTTGGGAGTTTCAGCTGCCATGGTTGCAACCAGTACTACCATGTGTGTGTTAAGAAGATGGGCAATGTGTACGTAAAAGTCATAAAACATAATCACATTGTGTACAAGTCCCTCCAACAAGGGTAAAAGAGTTAGGTTTTGTTTAGAACACAGGAATTTCGTTTAAAGCAGTTCAACTATTATAGGTATCGGCAAAATTTCTGTACTCCAAATAAAGCCTTATTGTACAAGACATTATATCTTGGATATTACAAGCATGGTGTATCTTAGATATTACAAGTATTGAGTGTGTCAAAGCAAGATCGAAGTGGACGTGCAGACGTATCCTGCATGCAATTGACTCAGCTGCCGATCGACCACACACACGACTAGGTCGGTAGCTTTAGCTGCATGCCTGGTTTTGTTAGTGCTTCGTTCTGCAAAATTCAACGCGGAAAGCCGGAACACGTGAAGCATCTGTGGCGCAAACGTTGGCTAGCTCCATAGTCAACATGCATGCAAGATATTTGTCAGAAAACGTCAACGGGGTAAGTGTCCAATTTCGTGGTATAAACAATCATCCAACAATCAATGGAAGTCGCATCTGGTTTGAATTTGATTGGAAAGGAACATGGTGATGAACATTTGGATCCCACTTTCGCATGCATGTCTATCCGACCGATCGATGATTTTTATTAACATCTGCCCCACATGCAAGGTTTCAGTCCCCCTTTGTGTGACTCTTACGTACGTGTAGTAATCTGATGCTATAGTTAATAGAACGCCTAGCGCTCGGACGTACGTTCTGAATGCTAACATCGTACATAGTGTCTTGCCGTCCGATCTAGCGCTATGATGCCTAGCCGTCCGATCTTGATGTGTTTTTTCCTTTCTTCCAAAATAAGAGAAAGTACCATACAACATCACGCACACCCGACACAACAAAAACTCCTCCTCCGCCCGATCTCTGAAGAAAAAACATTGGAAAAAATAGCATGTTCTCACCAAAATTGTATGAAAACCATCAGTATAGAACCTAACTGCACTTAACAACTAATTCAAATATACCATTCAAACAAATTTTAATATTATAACATTACAACATTTTAAAATAATAGTTGCCACATCCGAAAATAATTGTTGCAACATTAAGAAATTTGCAACATTTAAAACTAACTTATGAAATATTTTGATTTCATGTGTGCAACAATCAGCGATAATGGTTACAACAAAAATCCTTTTCCTACAAAAATTTAAGAATATGTATTGCAACAAAACAAATCACCTTCTGTAACAATGGAGAAAAGTTGCTGGAACAATCCGAGAGAATGCATGCAACATTTAAATAATTAAAGAGGCTACAACAAATCAAAACACCATTGCAACAAAAAATACCTCTTGCCACAACATTTGTCCAACGACAATGCGGCCAAAGTCCAACGACACCCTCGTCAGGCCCGTCGGGCCCATAGCAGTGGCTCGCTTTGAGCATGCTGCAGTGGTAGCGAGAGCGCAACTCACTGGCTGGTAGTCGAGCAAGCGCCCGTAGGTAGAAGGTGTGGATGGTGTCAAGCAACACTCGCTTCAGGGACTGGGAGTGTCGATACGGCACCTTAGTGGGATGGAATCGAGAAGCAAACGTGATGCCATGGCATCTGCAGGTAAGGATAGATAGGTGACGGCGAGGAGGTTGGCGCCGGCAAGGATCAGTTAGCGCATAGCCTCCCAGTCGGAGAGGTAGGGGAAGAGGCAGGTGAGCAAGGTGACGATGCCGTTGAGGGAGCGCTGCTCCATGTCCTTGAGTGCTCTTCACTGGAGGGAGGTCGTGCACTCAAGAGGTTTGGCTTTAGGTGAGTAGAGAGAGAGAAATTGATGCCGAGGCAAAAGCCGGATAAAGAGGAGGCAGGCATGGGAAGTCATGGAATAATAAGCGGATGAGGATAAAGTAGATAAAACGTATGTTTTTTTCCAGGTGTCGGTGGACGCGGAGCGTACGAACGGATCGAGCGCTCAAATCGTACGTCCTCGCCATATCATTGCCCATAGTTCATAGGACAATATGAGCAGGAATTTACATTTGTGAGACGTGTAGCAGCTTCTATAATAGCCGCGAATGAAAGAAAACGATATACATTGCGTAACAAAAAAATATACAGAAATGCAGTACTAATTGACCACGTCATTATGGATCCTATTGCAAAAAGATAATAGTCGTCGTTGTACGTAGCAGCTACACATATATTGCATATATAGCGCGCCATGAATGAGACCTGCATCTTCTGTGCTGCTACAATACAGCGCATTCTCGCTCACTGCCAGAAATGAGGAACACACCGGGCTGACTTATGTCTAACAAAAAGAATTACTAGATTGCAATAGGATTAAATCATGAAAAGTACATAACAATCGATACCATACTTGAGCCCTATGCGAACGATATAGCAAAATGGACCAACAAAAAAAATCAATGCCATGTATGATAGCTAGAGAAATAAATTAAACACCCAACGAAGAAAGATTTGCTTCATCAGGCCATCAGTTTAGACTTCTGAACATTCTTAACTCCTCGAACATGGTCATTAAAATTCATCATATCTCATCCTTGAGTGGCAAATCCTCCCATCCCCTTTCACCTCTCCCTGTTTCTTTTAGCTTGTCCCTCCAAGTGGAATACACCGCAGCCCACGCCCTACTGGCTTTTCACGAGATGCGAAATGATGCATCTCCAACGCTGACCGGTCACGTTTTGAGTCCTCATTTAGTCAGCCAACTTTCATCCTAAATTTCGTCTTTTTCTAAGAGGAAACTCTCGTCCTAATTTAACAAAAGAAAAGCCAATTCGGTTCCCTTTCGAGTTGTCTAGCTAATTGCGTTTCTTTTACTCTACCAAGCTAGAAGTAACAGACGAAGAATCGACATGTTAATCCATGGCCACCACGAAGATAACAATCAGCGACCTAAGGTTCCAAACCTCATACCCGTAATGTATAGGAAAGAAAAATATAACAAAAATTTGAAAGACTAGGTTAGTAACTAAAGCAGGGAGACCAAATTCCCCATCCAACCGCAAAGGACAAACGTGTGCGTAAACTAAACGGAAAGTTGGGCCAAGCAAAGGCAGGAAAAAAGGAGGAAAAAGTTGATGCAGATGGAGAGAAAAGAAAGGCTAAAGCTGGTACAAAGCCAGAAGAACCAGGCCTGGATTACTATATACTTAAATTAAACAACAAACTTAAAGTAAATATAGAACAGAAACTAATGACGACATTAGAAAAAAAAGGTATCCCGTGGGCCGCAGCAGTGAGGCACGGGTCCGTGGGGCCGCAGCGGAGTGCATGGGCCCACGTGGGGAGCCCACGATTCCATGTAACGAACGAGCGAGCGAGACCACCCGCTTGCAGCCGTGGACTGTGACGCCGTCGAGGGTTTCGCCGTTAGTGGAGACGGCGGCCATCGCGATGGGCTCACGGCTTGGACACGGAGGCGGCATCCTTGGGCTGCAGCCCGTCGCCGTCGGCGGCGCCGCCGTTGGCCATGGCCGACTGCGCCGTGAGCACCGACATGCTCGGCGAGGCCGGCACGGTGCCGTCGGCGGCGTTCATGCCGCCGGGCAGCTGGCGCATGACGGTGTTCAGGTGGTGCGTGGCGGCGCCGAGCACGGCCGGCATGGGGCCGGCGGCTGCGGCGACCGGTGGCCGGATGTGGCACGTGGCGGAGGAGATGGCGGAGGCGAGGGAGATGGGCATGAGGCAGAGGCCCTTCCCCTGCAGGTACTGCATGGCGGAGCCCATGTCCTCCTCCATCAGCTTGGCCACCTGCTGCTCCGTCACCGTCAGGCTGTCGCTCCCCGCCGCTGCCGCGGGACCGCCGCCGCCTCGCCCCTGCACGCACAAACACACACGGTCCACAGCTCGGTCAGAGACAGGCACGCTGGCACCAGCAGCACGAGTACTATCGCTAGTACTACTACGGGGGTAGTCCCGTCATTTCGCGCGGCGGCACGCGAGCCACTGTGGCATGGCAGTAGCCATCAGCCGCGGCACTGAAAAGTTTGTTTACATCCTGGTGATTCTTTCGAGTGCGGGGAAAAGCTAGAGAGAGAAAGCGAGGAGGAAGAAGAAGAGAGAGGTGCAAGTGGCGAGAGAGAGAGAGAGAGTTACCTCCGAGGACATGTCGGCCACGAGCGGCGCGACGGCAGCGGCGCCACCTAACCGGCTCATGCTCAGCACCTGGGTGGGTTGGTAAACACC
Organism: Ampelocalamus luodianensis; assembly: GCA_036346255.1. NCBI lineage: Eukaryota > Viridiplantae > Streptophyta > Magnoliopsida > Poales > Poaceae > Ampelocalamus > Ampelocalamus luodianensis. The sequence continues at coordinate 45,063,662 of CM070633.1, forward strand.
AAGACATAGTACACGTCAGTAACTTACCACAACAGCATTGCATCACTCGTTACTGTCATACATTCTCAGACTCAACATTTCATGATGCACTAACAAGAGTACTACCGAGCAGATGGATGAGTTATTTGAGTAACATGCTTACCTTGACTTGGAGCTGCAGGAACTTGACGTAGTCGATGATCTCGTCCAGCATCGACGCCTTGTCCGTCTGCGCGCATGCAACCGCCCCAAAATCACACAGGGAAACGAGCAAGAATCGAACAGCAAAAAGGAAATGGGCAACTGGAAAGAAAACGTTTGCTCTCTCGGAAGAGGTGCCGCGCGGCCCGCGACAAGGGCAGGAATTCTAGGAGCTGGGGGTAAGAAAGCCATGGCCGAGCGAAGCATGGAGCAAGCGAAAGCACGCGCGGTTGCCGAGACGGTGGAGGTCAAGTAGGCCAACGTGCGGGTAAATGTGCCGCGCACGCCCACCACTGGCCACCGCGCCTCGTCACATCAGCTCAATCCCTCTCAATCTGATCGATGACTCCCACATTTTTGTTTCGCCACTGTTCATGCCTCCTATCCCTTATCGAGCCCCGGCATTGAACTCCCCCATTTCTTCGCCACTAGCCGCGGCCGCGACTTCCCAACCAAAACCCTAGACGTTTTGATCTTCCCTTCCCAAAGCTAGCTTCTCTACAATCTTTACTACTCTCTGCAGTTCTTAATTACTCACCTTGTTGGCGTTGGGCGCCAGTTCTTGCAGGGCCTTCATCCTCTCGGCAATCCTCTCCCTACGAAGCTGCCAAACATCGATGATTTTAAAACATTTAGGGATCAAGAAGAACAGCTAAAATTGCATAGGAACAGAGAGAATAATAGTAGGAACAAAGAAACGGACAAAGGAATAATGATAGTTGGGGAGCCGGAACGATCCAAACCGAGGAAACAACAACAAACACGGGCGCTGATTAGTGGTAACTGCCCCCGTGGATTTATTCTCCCGACTAATTTGCCGAACAAAATGGCTAGTGGTACTACTTGTCGTGACGTCGCTTGACTTACCCGCTCCGCGATGCTGTGAGGGTCGGTGGCTTGGCCTCGCCGCGCCCGCACACGCTGCCTTGGAGGTGCCGGCGCGCCCCCGCCACCGGCCGCCCTGGCCTGCGGTTGCACCGCGCTGCCGGAGGCACCTCCTCCTCCGAACGTCTGGCTCGGCATCGGCGCCGTTTGCTGCTGCGAGAAGCACGGCGTTTAGGGACGGAGAGAGAGCGAGGCGGCCATATTTTTTAAGCAAGCCATGCGTGCTGCAAACCTGTGGATGCGGCTGGAAATGTTGCTGTTGCTGGAGCGATCCGGCGAAGCCGCCGTAGACGCCGGCTTCTCCTCCCTGAAGGAACCAACAGCGAATAAAAACACGAACTTTTTGCAAAAAAGAAGAAGAAGAAAGATTCTTGATTCTTGAAGGGGAGGGGGGAAAGGCAGCAAGTGGATTAATTCGAGCAAAGGAGATGGATCAGTACGGCGGAATTGGCGGCGGCTTTCAGGAGGGCCTGGACGTCGCCGCCCGATCCGCCGTTGCCGAGGGTGAGCGGGAGGAGCTGGCCGTCCCCGCCGCCGCCGCCAATAGCCGGCGAGCGGCCCATGCCCTGGAGCATCATGTGGTGGCCCTGCCTCAGATCGGCGAGCTGCTGCAGCACCATGTGCTTCGCCGAGGCCGCGCCGCCGCCCGGGCCACCGCCGCTGATCTGGTGCTGCCGGAGCCGCGACGCCAGCAGCGCCGACTCGTCGTACGGCCCCCCAAACTGCTGATGCTGCTGCAACCCCGCCTGCGCGCCGTCCTCGGTGGCCTTCGCGGCTGCGGCGGCGAGGTCGGGCCACGCCGAGGGCGGCAGGCTGCTGAGCATCTGGTCGAGGAAGTCGTCGTGCACGCCGGCGGCGGCATTGGCGGCCCCCGCCTGGCCGTTGCGGAGGTCGTCGAGGGAGATCTGGGCGGCGCCGGCGGCCATGGCTTGCATTTCCCGCGTCGTGGGCTGCATCCCGCGAGCGCGCGCTAGGGTTTACGAGACGAGGCGGGGCTACCGGGCTAGGGCTAGGAGAAACCGAAGAGAAGGATGGATACCTGCAGGGAGGATGTGTGAGCTGGGAGAGCTACACGGAGTTGGTGTCGTCGGCTATTTATAGCGGGGGCGGCTTGTATTGTTTTGCTACTCCGCTAATAGGATGGAATGGACTGGATCAGCTGTGGAGCCAGATGGTTATCACTAATTAGTCAAGCGTTTGCTTGATTCTGTGTGTGAGAGACTCGTAATACTAATACTAGTATTATGTGGCTGACATGCAATGACAGCTCTTGCCTCTTGGTAGTCTGTGCTATGTAGTTTCTCTGAGTAAAAGTAGATAGGCAGATGGGTCGGATCTTCTGTGAAAAGTAAGTTTCCAGCCGCCGTTGTTAAACAAAACGGACTAGCTGCATCTGAGCCGACTAGGATTGGAATAGGATATGGCCTATTTGGTTTGTGACTCTAGTTGTTCTCATTAAAATTTTTGTAATAGTAAAATTAGAGTAGTGTCAAAATTAGGGTAAAAAAATAGTGTTCGGATCGTAGCTATATTAATTCACAGGAAATACAAAAATTGATGTGTTTGGATTTTAGTCATACCAAAATTTGTCTAAATTATGAGTATAACACATAGATCCCGCATTATATATATATATTTGCCTCCAAAATATGTCAACATGGGTCTTGTTTTGTTGATAAAATAACAAAGAATACAATAGTTCAAACGGATCACAAATCGGATACTCAGTTTAAGAAATATGATAATTTGAAAGTGATTAATCTAGATCCGTCATTATGAGTTAATGGAGTATTTTGGTAATTAATGATAATCGTCATATGGAACTAATATTTTCCGTGAGTTGGATGATTAGGCTATGTTCCTATTGGAATTAATACAGGCTGAGCCTATTTTTAATTCTAATTAATTCCTGAAAAATCTCAAAGGCCCATGTGCACGTGCTAAAACTGTTTAGTTCCATATGGAGAGTTGAATGGGAGTTACACCACTTTAAAAGGTGGAACGTGGTAGCCCCCTTATGGAATTGGAGAGAGCCAATACACGCGCGCGCTCGCTCGCTCGCTCCCCTCTCCTCGCCGAGCCGAGCTCGCAAAGTTGATAGCTAATTAAGATAACTAGTTTTTGAGTTTGGTGACTTATCGGAACCATCGGGACAAGTTTGATGATCCACGGTGCAATTTACTCCCTTTGTTTTAAAGACCTGGGTCATTGACCTTGGAGTCAGGGCAGCTAGCTAGGCGGGCCGTCGGTAGCAACAGGGTTGCAGGATAGCACTACCATCGATGGGATCGGTGGTGGAGGACCTATGACCAAAATTTAGGGGTGTTGATAGAACTTACTCATTTGCCGAATGTTGAGTAGTCGGCCAGCGATAGTACGTCTGTCTGAGCACGACTAGACTAAGAGTGCTAGGGGTACACTATAAGATAACCGATGGTAGGTGCACCACCCATCATTGATGAATTTTTAAAAATAATATAATTTTAAAAGATATTTATAAAAATAAATAGCACTACTACAGAAAAAGCCATCACAGACGGTTCGGAACCGTCATCACGAGCATTTTGAACCGCTCGGAAAAATAGGTCTCGATAACGGTGGTTATCACAGAGCGGTTGTAAACCGTCAGGATATGACTATCACGGCGGTTTTATAAACAACCGTCGTGAAGACAGAGTATCACGACGGTTATGGTCACAAAACGTCGTGAAGTCGAATATCGCGACGGTTCTATGTAAAACCGCTCGTGATACTCTTTCTTCACGACGGTTATTTACACGTAAACGCTCGTGAAGTCGATTATCACGAGCGGTTCGTTGTTAAAACCGCTCGTGATACTCGAGTTCGCGACGCTTTTACTTAAAACCGCTCAGATATTACTTTTCACAAACTGTTTTTATAAAAATCGCTCGTGATAGTTCATTAAACTAACTACATTTTTTCGATTTTTGGCTAGCCTCGTGAATTGCTAGCCATGCCCTCTCAAAATAAGCATACAAAAAAAGATACATCACGTATAATCAATTGTCGACAAACCGAATCGATCATTACTCAAAATAAATTACAAAAGATCACATTTGTTCAAGTATTGTTACAAAATAAATTGGATTACAATTGAGTCAATTGTTTGCGGTGGTTGAGAAGTGCCTGGCGGTGATGCGCTCGGTCGGCAAATGGAGTGAAATTCTCCTGTCCTTAATTATCTCTTATATGATAAAGCCGCAGAGCTTCCTCGAATGTCCTTGATCTCATTATCAAGGAGTCCATCTAATTCTATATTCAAGCCCTGTCGCTAGCAAGAGTAAAATGTTATGCATATATATTTAATTTTATAATTAGAAAATAATTATTTGGAGATTCACAAACCTCGGATCCTTCTTCCTAGCTCTAATGATTTGGTCCATATGATGGCAAACGAGATTGCACATAACTCATCATTTTTTGTGGCGCACTTGCAAAAATAGAATTACATATATCGATTCGAGATGCGTTATTATGAAGTATGATATAGGATTATCGTATACAACAGCGCATCGGAAATTTTGTCCGTGTGTTAGTTGGGCGCTCTTTCCATCGTATATTCCTTTGTTGGCAACATAGTCAATGAACGACCTACATGATTCCAAAAATTTATCCTCGACCATTTCAAACTAATGAAGACTAAAATAGAGTTATGTATGAAGGAAATGAGCATACACGCGAGTATTCCTCCTAGAATGTCAAGTCGTGGTTGTTGCGGATTAGGAATCAACGATATCACATGGTTCCTCTTTGGTATGATGACTAAAAGGATCCAGTGGTACCTACTCATGTATGTCACTATAGTCATTAAACCCGAGTTCGTGCTGCGTATAAAGTAGAGCAAGTAGTGACACTTACCCACGGTTGTAGGGCACCACGATGTACTTCGTGTTCTGTTGTGAAAGCAATGCACGTGTTATGTATTTCTCGACGAAGGGCGGTCTGCTTTGGATGGTTTGCAATGATACCACATGTGGGTCGAGAAACCCACCGGTTCTTTCCACCGGACATTTTTCATCATGTATCCGTACATAAGAAATGAGTTGTGATATTTATCGGTATTACGTGAATGTAGAACTTGATTGTATGCACTTACGATGTCCAACATCGTAGAAGCGAGGCGTCAAGGCCAACGAGGTTGAATAGGTCATATAGGTCGTTGAAGCCCATGACGAAGTGGTTCGCCCGCTGAAGAAATGCTTATCCTCGATCGACGGTGATTCCATGTCGCACCCTCCTTTTGGGTCCTATCCAAGTACCGTGCATGCAAAGCGACAAGCATATCCAGCACGCCCTAATACTGCGTGGGAGCACAACGGTTTTCCGAGGATGTACTTCCCGGATATTACCGACTTGTCGGACTTGAGGGGCGCCTTCGTCGATTTTGATTTGGTCTTAAGCATTGTCAGCGTCTTCTTGCGAGATGACTCGGGACCCGATACGGTGACACGCTTTTCTTGTTCCTTCGATGTCTTCTCCAAGGGAACCGAAAAGGTGGCCTTCTGAGGCGAACTATGAGGTGGAGTCATAGAGGGTCCCGTTGGAGAGGAATCGTCGTGTTGAGATCGCGGCATCTTTGGGTCCGGGCGATGTCCTTCTTGGGCCACCGGATAAAATCGTACACGGCATCCCTAGTGTTGTGATCTCTTCATTCGCAAATCTCCAATGGACGGCCATGAAATGTTCATGTACCATGTCCACCTCCACCTCGCGTAACCTGCGCCACCGGACACCGTCTTTGCATCGCCCTTCCCGGTATGGATGCACCATCCCCGCGGCCTCAATAGAAATGGACCCAACTAACCTCACTACGAGCTTGCAGCCGCCGGCTCCTACAAAACGATACGCAATTAGCTAAAGTGTCCTATAGGTCTATCTTTGCTTGCATTCCATAGATGTACATTACCTTGATCTCGTCTATCGGTAATTGGACATCGTCATGTCCGAATTATGCGTGGACGCGACGCTACTCCGATGTCGAGCAGGACTAGCTCCCAAATTAACAGGGGCGGCTTGCGACTGCTGCTGGCTGAGGAGTTGATTCAATTGATCCTGCAATGCTGCCAGCTTTCCTTCAAAATGTTCAGTCATATGTACGAACCGGTCCTCACACTCGGCCTTAGATCTCTTCCTACTCCTGTACGTGCAGTAGTCGTCTGCGAATCCATGACTCCATGGTACGGTAACCCCAAGACCTCGCGTGCGACCCAGGTGTTCCTTGTTTCCCAGGGCCGTAGAGAGTATATTCTTCTCCCTGTCTACATGGAAGGAGCCTTGGGAAGTTTGGGCAGACAATTCACGCTGCAAGAAGTCATCATGTTAGTATAGACACGATGAAGTTATATATGGAGTTATTAACTAGGTAGTTCGACATACTTACCAAACGTTGAGACACTTCCTCGTCTGCCGGGTTTGTGAAAGAGATGCTTCCGAAGACGAGACTTTTGCCTCGCTTAACCGTGCTAGGGAACGCGGTCTCGTGACATCAGAAACGCGTTGTCCTCCGCCGCCCATTCATCATATTTTCCTGCGTATCCAGCGGTGCCGAGTCTGTGCGGATGAGTGTTTCGTGTCTGGAGAGCTTTGTGTGCTGCACTTTGCTCGTTAAATTCGGGCGTCGTCTTCATAGCAACAAAGGCGTCTCATGTTTCTGCATCAAGAGTCCGTGATTTCTTGCGAAGGCGTCGACCCGTGTTCACGCATGCCGTGACAAGAATGCTCTTGAACGACCTCCACGATTTATCGATCGTGAGCATCGCCGTCCGTTCCACGCGTGCCATGTCTGCTTCTGGGATAGTGAACTTTTGTAATAGTTCTGTCCACAGCGCGCCTCTCGCTTCTTTCGTCAGATCCTTCCACCTTGGTGTGGTGATGGGGACCCGTTTCCTTGCAAGTATCCCGCACATGGTCCGGAATCTCGCCGCTGAGCTCTTGGGACGCAGAGGGACCCCAAACTCACTAACCTCCGTGATGACCAGTCGGCCCACATGCATCTTCGATTCTCCTCGCCATCTCGCTTCGTGTCATTGTCGTCATGCGCGCGCGACGGCGGGGAAGATGGTGCCTCTGCAATGCGGCGTCGACGACGGCGGGAAGATGGTGCCTCGCCATCTCGCTTACTTGCTATCTATATAATTAGTTTGAGATATATTACTACCGTGCCAGGCCGAGGTTAAGCACACCGAAGAAAACAAACCGTGTATGTGAAAAATCTATTTTGGATGTGGAGATCAGCTATAGCTCAAAGTATGTGAAAACACGACAAATATATATGGTGCCATCAATATCTATATATTGCAAGTCCTTATAGTACTCAATATAGCTTAAGAGTGAGCTTGGATGTTTACATATACAAAGGAGGCAAAAAAAAGTTACATAAACTAATTAGTAGTGCACAGAGGTACATATTACATGCAACACTAAAACACCATCAAACATGGTACATATTACATCAAGGGCAGCCAGTGAAATGCAAAAGGAGGCTACAAATGTTTAATTATGTGTTCTAGCATCCGAATATATACCAAATTAATTCCAGCAATAATTAATGACATCCCAGCATAATTCAACCAGAGTTTAAATGACCAAAATAACATGAAATCATGAAATTCTACCATGTCATCTAAACACAGCAATAGGCTTATCATAAATATCAAGAAACACCATAAATCAACATAAAGCTCAAATTCTTGATGTTAAAAGGTGCTCTCGAAGGCTAGATGCAAAGTTCAAAACCTTGCCATGACACCCTTAAGCCTAATATACTTCACAAACCGAATCAATTAACTAAAATTCAGACTATGAGCTCTTATTATAGCTAACTAACTGTGCGGGTTTGAGACCTCTGCCGAACAGAAGCAAGGGAGAAGTACGGGTACGAGTGGTGATTGGGGAGGACATATGATTGATAGAAGGGAGAAGTATGCGTATGAATGGTGATTGGCTAGGACATAAATATTTAGCTTTCGATCCACCCTGGAGTGTATCCAAATTTGGAATGTACAACAAATTGCTCATAAGAGGAATTGTTTCCTAGCTCAGGTGAGAGGCCTGAATTGTGCTCACAGGTGCCATTTCTATTGAAATGCCTTAAAATTTGTTTTATTTTGACGAACAAGAAACGAGATACCTGATATTTATTTGATACTTTTTTAAGTACACCAGTGGACACACAGACCCCAATAAACACACATAGACAGCAGGTAGCTACCTCAATTATAGAGCTCAAAAGACTGAATTAATTATTGAAACAATTATCGAATATGGCTATGAACATCACAGAGCAAAACCCGATCACTCATTTCTTTGCAATATCTTCCACAGCTAGTCTCAAATATCAATCTCAATCACGGATCAAAACAACTAGCACAAAGTGTATATATATGCAAAGAGACAGAGCACGTTAAGTCGCAATACTCACAACGACGCGGTCGGGAGCGTGGCGCTGGTCGGGCGCGCCGAGGTCGGGCGACGATGTCGAGTCGAAGTGCCGAGGTCGGAGAAGCGGCGCGGTCGGGAGCGCGCCGAGGTCGAGCGCGATGTCGACGTCGGGGTGCCGAGGTCGGAGCGCCGAGGTCGGGAGCAGCGGCGCGGTCGGGCGCGCGCCGAGGTCGGGCGGCGATGTCGAGGTCGGGGCGCCGAGGTCGGGCGCGCGGCGAGGTCGGGCGGCGTGTCGAGGTCGGGCGGCGGTGAATGGGAGCCCTAGAGGAGGCAAAGGAGCGCGATAAACTTCGATGGTGCGGGAGAGGAAGGGACAAGTGAGGAAAACCTAGCGGTTCCCACCTTATAAGAGGCTATCACGAGCGGTTCTTTACTAAAACCGTCTTTGATAAGTAATCATAAACGGCTCTATCTAATAACCGCTGCGTGATACGTTCCATATCACGACGGTGGTATTTAAACCGCTGCGTGATAAACTCATATCACGAGCGGTTTGTGTATTAAACCGTCGTGATTAGCTTTTATCACGATTACCTATTGGTTTTGTCGGGATATCACGAGCGGTTATCAAATAGAACCGCTCGAGATAATCTCATATCACGACGGTTCTATTATAGAACCGTCGGATTCATTATCACTGCACGGTTATATTATAGAACCGTCGTGATAGATCCGAATAATTATCAAATACAATGAACTCGTGACAACTATATATGAATTACAATGAACATCCACATTCACATCAATATCAAAATATATGAGAGATGACAAAACCTGGTGACAAGTATATATGAAGACAAGCTCATAACACATTTTACTTCAAAAACCAATTGTCGATTACGATGAACGTCCGCATTGACATCAATATCAAAATATATGAGAGATTACAAGTCCACAACACATGATGTTATAGAATAAATTAATTACAATGGATTAAATTCTTAATTAAAATATAGCCCTTCATGATGATCGGCGCGCATGGTGAAACTCTTATCGGACCAACCATTGCTTGCTTTTAATTTAAGCAGTTCAATCACGGTTGACAACCTTGTATATTCCGGCTTGCAGCCAGGGAACAAAGGTCTCACCGAGTCCTCCATTAAGCGCTCGAATTTACAAAACTCTCTCTCACTGTAGTTCTCTTCTGCATCGCGTAGCATCTGATCCAGATTGTCATCGTGTGACCTATCCTCATCAAAAGCACAGTCTACATCCGGTATATCGTTGACATCCGGCATATCGTTGACTTCCTCGGCAATGTCGTTATTACTAACTTCCTGTCGCTCTTCACCGTGACTGGTCCAACATGTATACCATTTTTTGAAACCCATTCGAATCAAGTGTGCTTCTATCTGCGCTGGGTTGGTAAACATCTTCATATTATCGCAATCAATGCATGGACAGTACATATATTTTATCCCCTTTTTCAACATATCACGCTTTCGCGGCTCTTCTAAAAGCAACCATGCCATTAATGTACTCTTGACTCACACGGTTCACACCATACATCCAGTTTCGGTCCATCTACGCTACACATGTAACAAAATATATAGTGTCAAATTAGATTAATAAAATCTCTCTCTCCATTTCCTTCCCCCTCACAGAACTTTAATATTATTCCAACTACCAAATGAAAAATATTATTCTATTCCCTTACATCGGATATAAAAGTTTACTCCCACTTCGACTCTTATACACGCTATGCTTAGCATATTCTACCATATCTCAATTGGGTTATAAAGAATGTTACCCTCGGAGCTCACGACGAAAATACCAAATCGATCTATTCCGATTGCTGTCTCCCTCCCTTTCTCCTCTCCTTCTCCCTCCCTTTCTCCTCTCTTTCTCTTCTCCTTCCCTTTCTCCTCTCCTTCTCCCTCCCTTTCTCCTCTCCTTCTCCTCCCCTCTCTCTCTGTCGGCGGTGCAGTGGGTTTTTATCTGGGTGGCGGCTCAAATGGGAATGGGCAGGGGGTACTCAAGGTATTTATAGCGCGAGGATATCACAGACGGTTCAAAATATGAACTGTCTGTGATAGGCATATATCACAGACGGTTTATAAATAAAACCGTCTGTGATATTTCACGACGTGCTCTTTATCAACCGTCATGATATGCAGGATTATCACGAGCGGTTTATGTACGTAATCGTTCGCTGACATATCGCTGCATTTACTCTATTAATAAACCGCTCGTGATATGGGGATTATCACGAGCGGTTTATGTACGTAATCGTCGTGACATATCCTGACGGCTCTATTTATAAACCGTCTGTGATATGGGGGATTATCACAGACGGTTCATAAATAGAATCGTCGTGATATTTCACGACGGTTACGTATATAAACCGCTCGTGATAATCATATATCACGATTTGGGTTACTAGTAAGAACTGCTCGTGATAGGCCGGCAAAGCAAATGCCGCGCCCAACAGACCCAACACAGACGGATTCAAATTAACCCGTCTGTGATGGGGTGTCTTCTATAGCCTGTTTTGTAGTAGTGTAGCCACCCCCCCAAAATTACAAAAATATGTCCCTATCGCCAGTGCAACTGGCGACACGAACCTAGGGACCGTGTTGACCCCTGTCGCCGGTCCAACTAGCTGTCGCCAGTTGGAATAGCGGCAGGAAGATGAACAGGATCCTGTTGCCAGTTGAACTGGCGACATAAATCCAGCTACAAATCCCCCCAAAAATCAGTCCATAATTTATTTTAATTCCAGAAGAAAACAAGAGAGAGTAGGAGAGGGAGAGAAGAAAAGTAGCGAAGCTCTGCCAGTTCATCGCGGAGGAGAGAGATTGACAGAGCCTCAGATCCGATCGATCATCTTGCAGGTATATTTTTCTGAAACTTTGTACGTTATGTCAAAACCTTGTCGGTTAGCAAACAAAAATAGCGACATAGAATTAAGTAGGTTAGATAAATGTAGTTAAATTGTGTAGTACATATTTTGAGTTATATAGCCGGTAGTTATATTGTTCGTGCAGGAATTCTCTTGTAAACTAGAAGAATTGCATGACACATTTTAAAATTGTAAAGAAAATCCGGAGTAGCTGAGTAGGTCGAAAGAGCAATGAGAATATTTGCAAAAATAATGAAATTATGTAGTTCGTCGTGCACATGTTAGGAATGTTGCAACACTCAAACGATTTATGATATTTCTGCAGAAATAGGAAGACGCCAGTTATGAATCTGTAAAAAAATATATATAGAGTAGCTAAGTGGAGTAATTATTTACCTTTCCATTTGTGCGCGTTTATTATTTTGTTAGTGCGCGGTTATTATTTTGTTAGTGCGTGGTAAATATCTTGTTAGTGCCGAAAATACCATTTAAACTAGAAAAATAGCATCACATCTATTAAAATTGTAAAGAAAAATCCGTAGTTGCTACATATGCTATATAAAGATGCATGAAAAAAAAATGAACTTTGTGTATTGCTGCATTTTCAGGTATGGCAGACGCGAGCCACTACGAGTTGCTTGACCCGATGATTGACGCGCGTCACCGTAGCCGCCTTAGTACCGTGGTCCCCCCGGAGGGCGAGGCACCGATAGAGCTTGGCGCGTTGCGGCTACGCACGCCCATCAGGGCATGGAGGCTGCACCGAGACTGGCTTCCGAGGTACGTGTAGTTCTGACCTTCATGCACTCAATCGTGGTCTGACTACTTTGCGTGGACTCACGTTTGTTCTTAATCGTTTCGACGCAGGTTGAGAGCGGCAAGCCTCCTTCCACTAGCGAGGATGGTAGAGGCGACGTGGGAGGACGACCAGGACCATGGTCCTGGTCGTACGTCTAGGTGTTTTCCATATGACCGGGCCCTATTGACGGCGCTGGTTGACCGCTGGAGGCCAGAGACCCACACGTTCCACCTCCCGTGCGGGGAGATGGCGCCGACGCTGCAGGACGTGAGCTACCTGACTGGGTTTCCCTGCACAAGCGCTCTGATGGCGGTGCACAATATCCCGACCACGTGGCGCACGGACCTCCTAGCCATGTTCCACGATGTGCTACCGCCGGGCAGCGGGTACGCGGAGTTCAGCAGCCCGCACGGACCGATGTTGAGGTGGATCTGCCAGTTCTACGTAAGTCTTTGTAACTATTGTCCTCTCACATCAATTCGTACGTGAACCTTGCTAACGTGTACGTGTCTTCTTGCAGCCCGAGCGTATGGCGCAGAACGCATGCGACGTCATTGTTAGGAGGCACTTCGAGGCCTACCTGCTATGGTTGTTCGGGTGGGTCATGTTCCTAGGGTTCCATGGCGACAGCGTTGACAAGCACTACATTATCGCCGGTAGACGAGATCCCCTCCAACGCTTGGGGTCCGACCGTGCTGTGCGCGACGTATCGCGCACTGTGCAACGCGTGCCACCGTGCGCAGGACAGCTCTATCCTCTCGGGATGCCCACTACTACTGCAGTTGTGGTTCTTGGAGCGTTTCCAGATCGGACGACCACAGCTGGACTTGCGAGCGTACGAGGAGATCTTGTACGTCCCACACGACGACCTGGATCGGCCGACCATGGGCACGGTGTGGTGCCGCCGACGGGTTAGTTTCATATTTTTTTTTTTCGTATTGTAATCACTATTTCGTGTGCTTAGTTTGCGGTGTTCTATTGCACAGGTTACCTTCACGCCGATCACCTCGCAGGGGTCCTACCCAGAGTATGTTGCGATGTTCGATCAGCTGACCGATGACCGCATCATCTGGAGACCGTACAGTGATAAGAGGGTGATCGAGCGCGCCCCCGGAGGACTGTCGATCCTGTGCACGCGTGACTACGTGTACTGGTACACGCGGAGGTGGCTTGGTGCATGACGTCTTCGTGGAGGAGTACCAGGTGCAGCGGGTCATGCGCTAGTTCGGTCTGCGACAGGAGGTGCCAGCCCCTTGGGGGGGAGGTGGGTGCCGGCGCACGTACACGCGTAAGTTCATTCTTTACTTCTTTTGTACAATGTGTGTTACATCCCGACCAAATAATTGTCTTGCCGTCCACAGGTACACTAGGAAGGGAGTTCGTGGCACGATGTCCTGGTTGGACAGGATGTCCCCTTGGGTTGAGGGTTGGTGTGGCGCGCACGACGACCTCATCCAGTGTGGGGACGATCCCTACGACCCCGAGACGTACGATGAGTACATGGAGTGGTACGCTAGTAGGACGAGGCTTTAGTGCATCCGGGTCGTGGTCGACCCACCTCAACATGAGGCCGTGACGTCCGACACGTATCCCACCCAGCCAGACTCCGCTTTCCACCGCTGCGTATGTATTCAATAGTCCTTATTTCATATTTAATTTGACAAACTTAGGTTTACAACTTGTTGATTACTTGTGCAGGCGGATCTACACCGGGAGATTATCGAGTTGGTAGACTCCGCGCAGCACATGACGCTGGGGGACACCAGAGGGATCCTACAGCGGATCAGGGAGGAAGGAGTACGCGGAGTACAGATCGCGACTGGTCGCACGCCGACGGACCCGGTGGACCGACCAGTGCGAGGACGAGGGGTCAGCCGAGGTGGTAGGACACAGCCTCCTGCCGCAGACGTGGTGGGCTCGTCGTCGTGGCAGCGTGGGGGGAGCACCACAGGACATGTCGGAGGTGAGCATGACACACTCATATCGCTTATTTATTTCCAACCTCACAAGTTAGTAACGGCGATATTCTGTTACAGGTCCTCTGCTCCACCCGTACGCGGGGGCAGGAGTATGCCGCGTCGTCCGAGCACATCTTTGGGCCAGCAGGTAAGTTCAGCTTGCTTGCTTGCATAACGTCCTTTTCGCCGTGATTACGTTTGTAACGTAATGCTTCGCAGGAACGGCTTGGGAGGACGATGCATTGTCGCCGGACGATGCAGTCCTATCGGCACCCATTGAGGACTTCTTCAGGGACCCGCGTGACATCCAGTTCTCTTTGGAGGATTCTCAGCTGTATGGTGCGCCGAGATCATCCCAGTCAACGCAGGAGCAGCCCCTGGCGACACCACCGCATGCTACTCGCTTGGGTCGGGTAGTTAGGCAACCTGACCCTCTGACGTACTCGCACCAGCGACGGGCGAGGCCCGGGGTGACACGCGGGGTGCGCCCTAAGAGGGGATGCCAGTAGATATTGATTTCTGTAAATATCAGTAATGGTAGCTATGTAAATATTATTCTGTGTGCAACTATTATTATGGTAGTCTTGTGTTTCGATATCACATGTTTTCTTGAGCCAGCTATTTAGGACAGCGTGACCAGACGAGCTAGTTTTTCAGGACCATGTGACCCGACAATCCAGCTTTTTACGACGACATGAGCAAACGATCTAGCTTTTTAGGATGATGTGACCCGACAAGCCAGGTTTTTACGACGACGTGAGCAGACGAGCTAGCTTTTCAGGACGATGTGACCCGATGAGCTAGCTTTTTCTGAGGACGTGACCAGACAAGCTAGCTTTTAAGGACCATGTGACCCGATGATCCAGCTTTTTACGATGACATGAGCAGACGAGCTAACTTTTTAGGACGATGTGACCCGACGAGCCAGGTTTTTACGACGCCGTGAGCAGACGAGCTAGCTTTTTGGGACGATGTGACCCGACGAGTCAGGTTTTTACGACAACGTGAGCAGACGAGCTAGCTTTTTAAGACGATGTGACCCGACGAGTCAGCTTTTACCAAGACCCTAAAACCCTAGTGGGCCGAATCTCCCGGCCCATCTCTCTCTCTCTCTTCCGTTCGGCCCAGTCGCTCCACCCTCTCCCTCTCTCCATCCACCCCCAGCACTGGATCGGCATCCAACGGTTAACACGCTCCACACAGTTGGATCACGAACAAACGGTCAGCCGCGCCCGCCCCTTTTCTTTTTTTTTTCCTTTTTTTCAGCCACCACTGCCATGTGGGCCCGCCATCCACCGCCCTTCTTCTTTCTTTCCTTCTTCTCCAACGCGCCCGAGCAGCTGCCGCCATTAGCGCACGGCCAAGCTCCACATCCGCAGCCTTCCTCTCCCCTTTTCTTCGCGCAATCCCGAGCATTGAAACCCCCTTATTTCGCCGCGCCTTCGCCGGCCATTTGCCCCCTCGTACGCGTGTGAAATTGCCAGAACCGCGCCGTCACCGCCGCGACATCCGCGCGCCCGACCTCTTCGCCCCGGCCCCCTCCGTCCCTATATATAGGAGCACGGTGAGCCCCTCATCTCACCGACTCTATCCCCACCATTCACCCCTCCTCTCTTCTCCTCCCCTCGCTAGATTCCAAGTTTTTCCACCGCCGGGCACCGAGGGCTTCCGCCGCCCCTAGCACCGCCACCATCGCCGTCGCATCCCCGCTGACGCCACCACCGGCTTCGCCGCAACTTCGCCGACCTGGTGTTCGCACCACCTTCGCCGGAGCACCGCCCGATTCGTCGCACCACCGCGAGCCCGACTCCGCCGCCGCTAAAAACTTCGCCACCGACCAACCAACCTCGCCGTTGGGTATCTAAGGTGAGCATCAAGTTTAGTGGAGTCCCCTCATCATTTTTGGGTCCTCGCCGGCCGTCGCCGTGGCGCCCAGCGCCGGCGACCCTAGGGCCGAGAGCTCGTCGGCCTTGTGCCATCGTGGCAGTGCCACCTCGACGCCACATAAGAGCCACGTCGCCACTGTTTGCCCATGTAGCGTCCACGTGTGCCACATCACCGCACCCCCTCCCTCACGTGCACTATTTCGGTAGACCAAGTCCACCGTGGACTTTGATCACCCATGGACCCAGTCCATTGACTTGGGGGCCCACCTGTCAGTGAAATAAATTATTTTTCTTTAGGAAAATAATTCGGTCGAAAATCCATTTTCCACTCGCTGACGTCAGCCTTGCGCAATAAATGGATTTTCTTTTAGAAAAATAATTCCAATAATTCAGAAAAACCATAATTCTATCATTTTATGTAATCTCAATCTTCTGAGGCTCATATCTTTTGCATCCGAACTCCGATTGAATCCATTCAAATTTCTAAATTTGTCTAAATTCAAGATCTAGCTAACCAAACCAAAATTATTTAATTTGGAGTTCATTTGAATTGTTATTTGAATTTAGTTTGAATTTGGCTTATTTTCACGTTAGTTTTCGACGACTTCGGAGAGTCAGATTTCGACACCGTTGGAAGAGCAACCTAAGAGGATTGATTTTGACTGTATGATCATCGTGATTGTACAATTGGACTACTGGAAGATAGTACTTGTGAGTACTAGGTGACCTGTTAAGGAAAACAACATCACCTCAGTACTAGGTGACCTAGATCAGCTCATCAAGCAAGGCAAGTTATACCATTGATCATATCGATCCCATTATTTTAAATTTATTTAATTCTGATTTTAAATTACTATTGCATGCATAATTTTTTTATCCAGTTATTTTAATCCACTGTTTAAATACTTAGTTATTCCAATTCCTTGTGTATAGCCAAATTGAATATTGATTATCATTTCCTTGTCACCATTAGATAAAATAATATTGGAAATAATTAAATGCTTAGCCAATGCCTAGATCAAATCTTGTATTTGGGAAGTTTTTAGCCAAATATTTTAAATTTGAATTAAATTGGGTCTATGGTATTGTTTTACCATAAAAGGTTTATAAAATGCCTTTACCTAGAAAATAAAATGAAAATGGGTTTGGACTTGGGCATAATGGATGTTTGGTGGGTGCATGTTCTTGCACGGGCTCAATCGGGTATGGTTGAGGCCCATGGGTTTTGTTGGAAAGTTGCCCAAGTCAATTAAGTACCGGTCTTCGAGCCGCATCTTGCTATGCCACCACCGTACCACCACATGTCCTCAGTGTGGGAGTAGGACTTGGCTAATTAATCTACAATGTTCCACCGTGGTCGTTCTCTACATATGCAATGGGTAGTCATGTTACGACTTATGTTAGTCCCACCTAGCGTAAGAGGGGGCCCGAACCCGGAGGTCTTTATTCCAAAGGGGGTCGCGAAACCTTAGCGAGGGGTAACTGCGGGGGAATAGCGCTTTGTAAAAGCCTTGTCACGTGCTCTAGACTGCTTACCTAAGGTAGTGAGCGGTGGTATCGACGGATGCCGAATAAACTAGAGAAGTCGTGTCTTGTGGGTAAAGCTGTACAACCTCTGCAGAGTGTAAAACTATTCGAATAGCCGTGTCCATGGTCATGGACATGCTATCAAAGCCACTCAAAGTTAGACTTTGATTTTGTTTGAAAAAGACTTTTTCAAACTGGTTTATCCAAATGGGATTTGGGCAGGAAGCCAAGTGATATGAGGGTATCCTTCACCATTCATGTGTGAATGTTATTTGACTATAAAACTGAGAATTTATAAAACGATTTGTAGTTATAAAACATCTGCTTTTGAACTTAGTACAAGTATTTAAAGAAAATGCTGCTTTATGCTAATCAACCCATAAGCCATCATTGTTACATCCATATATGCATGTCATTCTGTTACTTGACGGGTGTAACTTGCGAGCACGGAAGTTGTGCTAATACTTGCTTTATGCAAACAAAATCTCAGAGGAGAAGGACTTCGCTACCAGTGTGGATCTCGACGACTAGGCCGCTACCCCAGTTGATTGCCTGTGGCAGATTGCTGGACTCTACTATTTCTTCGTCTTCCACTGTGTTCTTTATTGTTGGCTTGTAAGTCTCTTTTGTAATAAACTCTGTTGATTATTAATAAAGTTGTGATATGAATTTGTTACCACATTTGTTTACTGTGTGAACTAGCTACTGATTATGGGACTAGTTTAGAAATGCACAGGGGATCTGGGATGTTAATCCCGAGTTCTGACAGGGTGTCTCCCCATGAGACCGCCGCTCGCCATCATGCCGCTAGTCAGCAGCTTTTCACACACCAAACATTTTCAGAACTGGTGGATCTGAGAAAGCTGCCTCGCAGTACGCCCAATGATTTTGGGTCGAGCCGCGGCCCCCCACCTATGCCGCGGAACTCCCTCTAGAAGGGCCCCCGATAGGGGTGGCGCCACCCCTATGCTGGTGTCGGGACGCCTGCAAGTGCGTCAAATCAACCGATGAGTGGACCATTGGGTAGCGCTATTGGTGCTGCCCAAACTACACCGCGGACTACATCGACAGGCAACCGGTAATGAAATCGTATTTCGGTGTACAATGCTATTTTTCTTCCCGTAACGGCATAACCAACTCTCTTTACCGACCGCAGTCTCCGCCACCCCTATGCGACTTCAGCTAGTGGATCGACGACAAGATCCACCCCTACGACATGTGGTGGTTGCTGACACGGAAAAGCTGGGCCAGGGAGGACATCGAGACCCATGAAAGGCGCCTCAAAGAGTTGAAAGCTGAGGAGGCCGAGCAGGGTAGGCGGGACAGGTAGCGCGAGGAGCAGGAGCGTAAGCATGTCAGGCGACGGGAGGCCGAGAGGGAGCGGAAGAGGGCCATCGCGGCGAGAGCTAAGGCACAAGGCGAGGAGTATAACGCCGAGCTGGGCCGCAAGGGCAAATGGCCATGTTCCACGCAGTAATTCTACTCTATTCGTCCACATATGCCATGTATTTCTATTTCCCTAAAGGCATGCGTGTACCGTCCTCGGTTCGTTATCCTACGTGCCATGTAACCCCCTTGTCTGATGAAATATCGTGTTGTTATCGTTGCGTCATTTCCCGAAGGTTCTCCAAGGGAGTTGTGCATGAATTCCCGGACGCATTGTAATATCACTTGGCTTCGTACTTACAAATTATTGATACCTCAATCGTCCTCAAAAAAATCTTAGAAAATTCACCTTAGTAGAACAATACACGACGATCACAAAATCCTATTGTCAGTTTAACCCATTTCGTACCGTTGTAATTCTGCAAAAATCACAAACAAAGCAAGTTGTTTAGGGTTTCAGCTTCCTGTCGCCAGTTGAACTGGTTGTAATTTTTTCCAAAATTAATATATTTTGAAAAGATATTTACAAAAATAAATAACCACCGCAAAAGTTACAAAAATGAATCCCTGTCGCCAGTTGAACCCCTTGTCGCCGGTTGAGCTATCTATCGCTAGTTCAAGTGGTGACAGGAAGTTATCCCCGTTTAAACTGGTGACAGGAAGTTATCCCCGTTTAAACTGGCGACAAACCCCTGACCCCTATAAAACCCTCTTGGAACCCTCAAAATTTCACACAGGACTCAGTTTTATTCAGGAAAAAGAGAAGGTGAGAAGAGAGAGGAGGAGAAAAGCTAGCGAAGCGCTGTTCGTCCAGTTGCCCACCTCTCGGGTAATTTTTTTAACAGAATGGATTACATAGTTTTTGATGTATGGTTATGTAGTGAAGTCCGTTTTACATAAATTTTTTTGTGGGCTATTTAGTTTTAGATATGTAATTCATCATGTAAATATTCTTTACACTGCAGTGCGTCAAATATGTCTGACGTCGCTAATTTCAAAATTTACTATGGCCGAGGGACTATTATGGAGGGTCTCGAGGGAATTGATTTGAGTTATTTCCAGTCTGCAGACGTGCCCCTACCAAGACCTGAGCAGCGTACATTCGGTGCTATGATGCGGTGGTTGTTCCACACGTTCCAAGTGGACCGTGATGTGTACGATCTGCCATTGAGTTGCCTTGCCCCCCGGGCAGGACAACCCACGTATTGGGAGTTAGTGCAACTAAAGGGAACAAATTCATGGCGGTCGTATGTACGCTTGGCGAGGGAGAGGGGATGGAAATTGGTCCTTCTGGTCCAGGCTTATGCCAAACCCACTCCAGCATCCGCGTCTGAACAAGTAGGGGTTGCTGACACCGAGGAAGAAATCGGAGATTCCAGCACGGCGCACACAATGGTTGAAAGACAAGGGGTTGCTGATGCCGTCGATGAAGACTATGCCGAAGTAGCTCCTTCAGTGAGACAAGCTAGTGGGTTTCTTGTGAGGTGAGGAGCCGAAGACCTAGTGCAAAGGATGGATCTCGAAGACCAGGACTACATGGCATTGTCCGAAGATGAAGGTTCCGATGACGAGGATGACGCAGACCAGCAGGCGGTTCCATCCGAATGAAACACATACCAGTTCGAGAACCTCGTCGTCAACGAAGGCTCCCGTGTACCGTGGGAGTACGACCAGAGCGAGGTTAGACTAGGAGCTATGTACAAATGCAAGGAGGCCGTGCAGGATGCGGTCAAATTCTGGGCATTATCGGTGCGGCGCACATTCATCATCGTCAAGTCTACCCCAAGATGCTACGACGTGAAGTGCGGCATAGAGGGATGCCCTTGGCGCGTGCATGCATTTCAGCCCAAGTGGGACACCTACTGGAAGTGCTCTATAGTGGTCTCTCACACATGCGTCATCGCTGAGTCAGTGTAGTCCCACCGGAACCTGTCATCAGGCTTCATCGCCAATCTCATGTACAGTGAGATCGTGGATAATCTAGATTTTGAGCCATGATCCATCATTCGGGCCATTGAGGTATGGTTTTAGTACACTATCAGCTATGCCAAGGCTTGGAGGGCAAAACAGAAGGCATTGGAATCAAGATTCGGCACGTTCGAGGATTCCTACTACAACCTCCCTGGGCAACTCCGAGTCATACAAGAAAGGAATCCCAGCACTCATGTCGACATTCAAGACGCCACGCATCCGAAGTGGCCTAATAATAGGGTACTACAGCGAGCATTCTTCTCCTTTGGTCTATGCATCAATGCATTTCGGCACTGTCATCTAATCTTGTGCATCGATGGCACATTCCTGACTGGGAGGTATAAGGGCCAAATACTGACTGCAATAGCGACAGACGAAAACAATCAAGTTCTTCCCGTGGCATTCGCTTTCGTTGAAAGCGAGAACACAGATAACTGGCTATGGTTCTTGAAGAATATGAGGATTTCTGTTGTGCAAGACCGTCCCAACGTATGCCCCATACATGATCGGCACGTAGGCATGCTGCTTGCAATAACTCAGCTACAACGAGGAGAGAATGTACCACTTCCATGGCCGAATCTACAGAGCAGGTGGTGCATGAGGCACTTGGGTGCAAACTTCTATAAGCAGTTCCGCAACAAGAACTTAATGAACCTATTCAAGCAGCTGTGCAACCAGAACCAGCAGCGGAAGTTCGAAACACTCTGGAAGATTCTAGATGACCGGACCCAAACCCACAGAAGGGAGGCAGCGAGAAGGGCCACCCCAGCGGACAGGCCCCGGCATTGCCACGGCTACCCACGGATGGTCCTAGTGTCACGAGGAAAGCGAGGGCACAGTGAAATGCTTCTCGATGGATTGAGCACGAGCCTAAGGAGAAGTGGTGTTGCTACATGACAGGTGGTGCTCGATATGGTATCATGACAACCAGCCTAGCTGAGGTCTACAACTGGGTCATGCGCGGCGCCAGGTGCCTCCCTTTGGTTGGTATTGTGGAGGCAATTCTCCGCGGTACCGCAAACTAGTTTGTTAACAGATGCAGCAATGCGTTGCTCGCCATGGCAAATAACAGAGTACTCTACTCCGCCATGATCACCACATACATGGAGGAGAAGAGCAAGAAGGGTGAGATACACCGGGCATTCAAGATGGGCATGAGGGAGCTTCGCTTCGAGATAATATGCAGGGATAAAGGACGTCGCGGGACAAACCGCGAGAGGATCACCCATGAGTGCACGCTACGCCGTGATAGTTGCATATGCACTTGTAACAAGCCCCTTCTTCTACATAGGCCCTGCTCCCATGTCATGGCTGCTTGTTCGACGGTGGCGCAGCATCCCGGCCAGTACCTCTCTCACTATTTCACCAAAGAGGCGGTGATGCAAATATGGAGTGAAGAGATGTATGGTTACGCCGTTGTTAGCCATTTCACTGGCCATCCCACCTGGGAGAAACTAATTTGGGCCGGGGACATTGGTAGGCTTAAGGAGAAGGTTGGCCGGCGACAGGTACGATGCATCAGGAACGATATGGATGAGGCAGAAGCCGGACGTCGTACGAAGAAGTGCTCCATTTGCAGGGAGTCTGGGAACACCTTCAAGACATGCCCCACGCGAAATACTCAGGACCAATGAGACATCGGCATTCCGGACGTCGCCGCGGGGACCTCATCCGGTGCCCCGACTAGAGGCAGTCCACATGGGAGACGTTGAGGTCGCGACCATGAGAAAAAAACGTACAATAGTAATATATTATTACGAATGTTCTGAATTATCATTTCAATTAAATGTTATGACGCTCTGCTGCAAGTTCTGTAATATCAGTGTGTATGAATTCCCGGGCGAATTGTAATATCACTTACCTTCCCCTTTACGAATCGTTGATATCTCAATCGTCCTCGCAAAATTCTTCAAAAATTAACCGTAGTAGAACAACATACGACGATGACAAAATGTTATTGTGAGTCTAACAGATTTGGTACCGTTTAAAATTTAGGAAATTCAAAAACTGGCTAAGTGAAATAGGGCTGAGGTATCTATCGTGAGTTAAACTGGTGATAGGACCTTGTCGCCAGTTGAACTGACGATAGATTCTTGTTGCTAGTTGACGCCGGAGTCCGTGGGGAAGGCGGCCGCGAGTTAGATGTACCCTTCTCTAAATTTGTTTATTTCCAAGAAAGAAAAATAATCTTTCTAAATTCAAGACTACACTACCAACGTCTTTACTTTGTCAGCCTCCACTGGACAGCACGACGTCTAAAACTGGAAGAAATGACAGCATGCACGCGTGTCCGATCCAGAACTGAAGACGTAGGGCTTCTCGAGAGTAGTAATTTTGCTCATAATACTTCATTTTTAGCGCTTTTATTAGCTGCACGCACATGCGTCCGATCCTTCGAGTGTAGTACTCCCTCCCTTCACGAGATTTTGGCTGAATTAGCATATTTTTATTTATAATAATAAAAGTAGCTCTAGCTCACACGATTGTAAAAAAATGATACCGTGATTGATTAGAAATATCATGTACCGTACTTCCAATCCGTGGAACCAGGTAATGTGCTCCTATTCCACGGAACCCACGTACCATGCACCAGAACCGCAGAAGGAATGTATTGCGGATTGGAACCACAGAAGGAACGACTACATGCATGCTTAATCACTTAATCACTAAAGGATAGACAATTTAATCACTAAAGGGCAAAAACAATCCATGCTTCCGTGGTTCTAATCAGCGGTATGTGGGTTCCGTGGACTGGGAGTGCGATGCCTGGCTTCCGCGGACTGAGAGCACAGTACCTGGCCTTCCTAACCTGCCGCGGTGCCATGTTTATAATTTTGTACGAGCAGAGACTACTTTTGCTTTACAAATAAAAAACATGCCAATTCAGTCATCAAAAACCCCATTCAAATGTAGTACTCCCTCCGTCCAAATTTAGTGGGCTTATTTTTTTTTTCTTCCAATATAGACCAAAGAGATATCGAGAATGACTAGATTACCCTAATTATTATATGTAAGTACTATATTCAATGCATGTATATAGAGAATATAAAATAAAGCTAAACATTTATTAGGGGTATAAAGCAAACTTATCAATAACATTTTGGTACCGACCGATATGTACCATTCCGCCATCTAAAACGGTAAAAAATAGCTCTATGTTCTGTACCAGCCTCGATACCGGTCAATACCGGCCATATCGGTCATACTGGTTTCGATATTGGACAATGCTGGCCATACCTGTGAAACCGAAAATACCATCTATTGAACTCATTGAAGTATATGTTATATTCGATCCTATCACTATGTATTTGGAGTAATATTACAAGTCAAATTTAGTGTGTGTACAATTAAATATATATATATATATATATATATACTTATAAATATATATTATTATACTAAACTCTGGAACGATACACAGGTATAGACTAGTACTAGAATGTACCATTCCAAGAGCTAAACCGGTATGACCTCCGGAATGGTATTGCCAAGTATGTTACAGAGAGAACATTACCGGCAAAGAATTCACTAATTACACCACTAATCAGCATGTATTATGTGTATACAGGCCACTCATGAAATTGCTAGGCCAAAATATGGAGTCTAGCTGAAGAAGGCGAAGCACTGAAGCCCAACTACCAGCCCAACCAAATTTAGGGCATGTTTGGGTCAAGTAGCCATACCAAACTTTTGGCAATGCCAAAAACTAGGCAATAAAATGGTGTTTGGATTGTAGCCATAACAATTCACGAGCAATGCCGAAATTAATGTGTTTGGATTGCAATTATGCCAAAATTTGCCAAAAATATGAGTATAGCACGTGGGTCTCACATGACATCTATTTTTTTGCACAAAAATATGCCAACATGGGTCTTATTTGTTGATTAAATGATAAGAAACACAACAGTTGAAATGGATCACAAATCAGATACTCGGTTTAGGAGATATGATCATTTTAAGGCCTTGAATCAAACTGAACTTGCAATTAATGCCACTAATGAAACCCAACCAGCTTCTACCACGTGTGTGTGACTCACTGCTTGTTGCTACTTCCTGCCACGCCAAAATTTGGCGGTCGAATTTGCAGCCCGCGCCGAGCCAGGGAATTGGCTCGGAAAAGCTGGGCGTTACCAAAATTTTGAGGGCAACGCCAAATATTGGTATCGAACCAAACACTAGCCAAATTTTCAATGCAATACCAAAATTTTGGTTTGGCTCGTTTTGGTTCTAAACCAAACAGGCCCATAGCCTTTTCTTTTCCCATGATCGAACCACCCAGACCAAGAGTCAAGATGACCAACTAGCATAGTCGCACACATGGCAACTCCTCGTATCGTATGCTCGACTACTCGTCCCGTCGTCCATCTGGCGTCTACTCGAGAGACGCCGTGAGCCCACACCGTCACCCTTGGGGCTTGGGCTAATTGTGATCACAACGACCAGAATGGCAGAACCTGCCATCGTTCCACGCCGCCGGCCGACGTGGTTGCTACTCTATTAGGCTCTAGCCCTAGCATAGCAAGGCTACAATTCTACAAAGGACAAAGAACTAATTAAAGTTACAAAGAAGGTATGTTTCTCATGTTTCTAAATTGGATGCGACTAGCGCTCGGATGTACAATCCGAGCGCTAGCACCGTATGCTACGCCTTGTTGTTCGATCTAGCGTCATGATGTGCATCCGTCCGATCTCACATGTTTTTTCTTTCATCCCTGAAACAAGCAAAATGACTTCTATGCAATATCACACACCCCCCATAGCAAACAAAACCGCCCAGAACACCTTCTCCTCGACCCAATCTCGCTCATCGGGCGAGTTCTTCGAACTCGAACAACTAACACAAAAGTTTGAAATAAAATGAACATGCGATGTTATAACTATTGCAACAATCTGGAAATGCATATGCAACAATATGAGGAAACACTAGCAATAAAATAATCCAGAGAAGACATGTTTCCAACAAACTAAAATGCAATATGCAACATCTGTGGACAATATGCGCAACAATTAAATTCATGTGTGCAACGTTTGAAAATAACAATGTAAACATCCAAAAAATAATTATTGCAAAATATCCAAAAACAAACAAATTTCGATGTTACAAGATTGCAACATTTGAAAATAACAGTAGAAACATCCAAAAATAATTGTTGTAATATTTTTGGACACTGATGCAACAAATCAAATAGTGAAGAGGCTGCAACAAAAAGTTTACTCTTGTGCAATAAATCAAAAACACCATTGCAACAAAAAAAATCTCTTGCCGCAACATTTGATGCAAATAATAATAATAATCACAATTTGTTTGTTTTGGAGGTCGTCGTCGTTCTCTCCTCCTCCTCTACCTCCACCCGCCACCACCGACTACCGATCTCGTGCTCTACTAGATCTCGAGAGAGGTAGGGAGGAGAGAGGAGCATGGAGGGTCACGCGAGCTCCAGCTAACCATGGGCATATGCGAGAGAGAGAGAGAGAGAGAGAGAGAGAGAGAGAGAGAGAGAGAGAGAGAGAGTAGAAAGGAGGAGTAGGAGGAGAAAGAGATAGAGCGCTATCTGGGTTTGAGGGTGAAGAAGATAGTAGAAGCATGAGATGTGAGAAAGCAAAAAGCAAATTTGACCAACAAAGGCAGCAAGTAGGTGGAAGAGCATCTGATGCTTTTGAGGGTGGACAGTGTGGCGCCCCATGTCATTACCCTGGATGGTTATCACACTTAGGCATACATATTACTATTTGTATACCTGGTAGGACACCGCTCCGACGAATAGTAAGCCTTACCAAAGTCAACGTAGCAGAACATTAAGATAGAAATTGTACTCTTTATTACAGTGGTTAGCCACGCAAGGCTATGGTCTTTATTACAAGTAGTAATTTATAATAGCTAAATGGGACTAAGTCCCCTCGCTTGCCTGCCATGCTCCACTAGTCGCCTACTCGTCCCACGCGTTGAATATGGTGTCCACCTTGCCTTGCTCCTCGTGGTAAGCGCCTTCGTCTCCTGCGGTCTCATCGGCACCTACGTGTCCTTCGTCCCATTCGAGATAGTTTCCGGCCGGACTAGGATCTAACAAAGGAGAATAATAGCAAGGTTGAGTACTAGTGTACTCAGCAAGCATTAATATCAAAAGATGCACTGTATGACTCTTCTCTATTCGTTATCATATTTTCTAGTTCATCTCTTTTTCTGAAAATAAATACTTCACCAAATTTTAGGTGGCAGATTGTAATACTCAAAAGACTACTTGTCACTCGGAGAGAAGATAGACCCCTAGTGGTTCCCGTAGACTCCAATCCAGGAGACAGGCATGAATTCATGATTTTATGTAGCACTGCTCAAGCTTGTACCACTTTGCCTATAGCTACTCTAAGCTCTCTTTGAACTAGATCCCCTGTATTTCCTTTGATGCGGCTGGGTTCGAGATCAGAATACAGAACATTTTCCAAGTTACATGATTAAGTCTCCACCTATTACTTTCCGTCGGTGCTAATCCCATCATCTACTGAATTTCTGTAATGTTGGTTGAGTCGGACTCCCCGCCACCCAACACTCCACCGTGCGCTACTATAACGCCTTGGATCCCCCACTTCTGGACTTTTCCTACCGGTCTTGGGTTCCTCCCTTTTCATATACTCACACTATAATATTTACCCGATGTGGAGAGTATAGTCACGTAACAAGGTAATATTTTTTGCCCATCGAAACAGAAAAATGGTTAGCACTTAAATACGATCCCTTATCCAGGTAAGAGTTTTGTTAGTCCTTATATTTTAATCATATATAAAGGGTCCTGCCTCTTCCCTCTTCTCTTTTCCTGCCAAGGGCCCCCTTTACCCTCCTAATAATTATCTTTTCTCATCTCTTTTCTCAGTTCTCATCTCTTTTCTCTTTATCTCTTTTGTCTGATTTGATTTTGGGACATAGTTTTGATGCATATATATATATATATATATATATATATGATACAACAATATACAATTTACATTTAATATAACTATAATGAAGATATGGTGTGATGGACGCAACAGGTTTTTCAATAAAGGTGTTGGGCGCCTTGTAAAGCCAAAGTTTGGCGAAGACACCCATGTCAGAAAGGAATATCAACAAATAATAGATTGGTATGCAATAACCCAACCAAATGAAGATGATGCTACAACCTCTGCACCATTAATATCAGATAATGACAGTGATGGTAACAGCGAATGAAGAAATCAAGACTATCGTAGAGAGAATAATCAAAAGTATTCTCCCCAGCAGAATATACCAGAAGTATATTTCCAGCTCATATAAGCACCAAAAGAATATTCATCATGACATATATGAAAGAAGAAGCTACGATATAGGCATTCAAAGCTTATTGAACAAGACAAGAAAGCCAGGCATCGTGGTATTACTTTCTACTGGCACCACCGAAAGTTGTGTGTCGTGGCATAACTTTTCAAAAGGAATATGCAGGAATCACTGAAAGTTGTGTGTCATGACGCAACTTTCTCTCACGACCTAAATATTTCTTTCTTGAAGCTACTAAAGGCTACTCCTCTAGCTTGATTAAGAAAAAGAAAGAAGGCTCGCGAAAAGCTCATCCAAAAGCTTCTCCCGCAGCTATAAAAGGAGACGCCAGCCATCTTCAGAGGGCACCGAAGCATTGAAGCATCAAAACATTAGAGCATTCAGAGAAAGAGCAACACAATCACCAATCACCATACCTACCACTATAATTAGCTTAATGCATAATGCATTAGCTATCATCTACTAGCTTTAGCCTTCCAGTACTAGCTAAAGTCTTCCTTTGAGAAGAACACCACTGTAAAATATTCATCCAATAAGAAGGTTTGTAATATCAGTGTAAGGTACCCCCTATCTTGTGTTAATCGTCGGGTTTCCCGAAAGGGAAAACCATATGTAAGTTTTTTTGTGGAAATGAAGTGGTTTTGAACTTCCTTTAGTATTTTAAATCTGATCATATGAGGCAAGGTTTTATGCTAAGAACTCTATAGGAGAAACCTCTGCAGCATCTGTAAATTCCCCCGTTTTAGGCATGTGGACGTTATAGGGTGGTGTGTATGCTGAGAGAAGTGTTCCCTTCGGGTGGAACTGCCTGGAGTGACGATAAAATTTTTCCTCATATGACTATGATTAAGAACACATAGGGAAAAGCTTAGCCACTTCTGAAGCAAATTAGCGATAAATATGGTGAGTACCGAGTAGGACTCTACAACTTTGCTGCACAAACCGGCCATCATATTGGTTTCGCCAACCTGCAAGATCCTGAAACAAGTTACAAAAATTTTAGAGAATACTATTTGAAAATACTATTCACCAAATACTATTCACTATACTATTCACTATTCGCAACATACTATTTATTGAATAGTAACCAAAATATTATTGAACGAAAGTGCATCCACCTTTGCACCCACTTAGTCAATATAATATTTGTGAGGTACGACCAAGCACTATCTCTTTAATTTTCTTTAATATCTAATTAGAATCACCATTAATCTCTATCATTATCTTATAATAATATTGTTTTCATCACTTCAAATATCTTATAATATTGGTTTCAGAGCAATAATTTTGCTATCATATAATATTGGTATCAGAGCAATAATTTTGCTATCTTATAATATTGCGAATATCTTAAAATACTGTCATTATCTTATAATATTGGTATATATATATATATATATATATATATATGATACAACAATATACAATTTACATTTAATATAACTATGTTGATATTCAAGAGATAAGCTTGCCTTCATAGTCGTAGAAAAGATCGGTGTCAATGGATAACTGATCAAATACTCCTGCCTGCATCGGTTCGTTTTCTGCAATTTATACGACAGATGTGAATAATACGTAAATAAATACTTAGTTGCCCTTGGGTGATATTATGCGTACATAAATTATTGGGTTTTCTTTTGTTAGTAGATTTTAATTTAACAATATTTTTCGGATCCCCCGTTAGGTTAGCGCTCCCCAACTGCGGTCGTTCTACGGTCTACTGGTTTTATGATTACTAGTTGCCTATCTTCGGGTTTTATCGCACGACAAATAAAATTACTACCCGTGTACTCGCATGCAACTAGGTTTATTTTTTTATGCATACAAATTGCTTAATCGATTTTATGCTGGTGTTGCTTAATTTAATTAGTTTATCTTGCTTAAATTATTTTCTAACGCATCAGATAATTAGTCTAATTTAATGAGTTCCATCGGCGATTAATTTCTCTCAATAGTCTCGGATTAATTTTACATATTTTTTCGCTTTTATTTTCTATCAGTCTGGTTTACGGCTATTTATTCGTACATGACTTATTTAAATGCGCTTGGTCCGAAAATTACACGGTGCCGATATTTATTAATACTGGTGTTCATCTAAATCTATTACTATTAATATTCACTAGAAATTACCTATTTACCCTTCGCTTAAATCCTAATTTTCTACCTTTTTCTTAATTTCTATTTCTCTTTCTCTGTTTATTTTTCTTTTCTTTTCTCTTTTTCCTCTCTCCACCTTATCTCTTCTTTCTCTCTCCTCTCATTTCCACTCACGGCCGACATTTGCCCTGCCTCTCTTCTTTCCTTCTGGGCTTTCTTCTTCCTATTCCCCATTGTTTTCTTCCCTGGTTGGCTTCGGCTGAAATGCTCTCCATGGAGATCTCCTGGTGCCGACTCTGCCGTTCCCGGTTGGACTCCCGCGCCCTGCCGCTGGTGCCGCCGCCCGCGCCCCAGCACCTCCCGGATCGCCCACTCCCGCGCGTCTGCGCCCCCCTGCTCGGCTCGGTCCACTAGTGCGCCCGCGCCCGTGCGCCGGCCTGCCCGCGTCTCTGGCGGCTCGGCCTGCATCACGCGCCTCCTGCTCCCCTTCTCGCGTGCCTCCGGCTGCTCGCCCCCACTCGGCCAGGCCCGTGCCGTGCCCCTGCCCCCCTCGGCCCCACGCCTCTCCCTGTGGCTCTCCCGCGCGCGTGCCCCTCGGCCGCCGGCGCCCGGCTCCAGCTCGCCCGGCCGTTCGCCTCCCTGCACCTCCGGCTGGCTTGCTTTGGCCTGCTCTGTGGTTCCCTTTCTCCCTTTTATTACTTTATTTTACGGTTTATCCTTATATGCCGATTGTAGGGTAAATGGTGATATTGTGGTTGAATGCTGGGGGTTTTGAGTGATTGCATGATGTGGGAAATGGCTCGGTCTTGGGCTTGGTGCTGCTGATGAGTTTGGTTCCTGAGCATTGAAGGTGCTTCGATTCCTTGCCATGGTGGCTTCAACATGGGGATGGCTTTGATGGTTGTCGACATGGTGAGAGCTTAGCTCTCTAGTTGTGGGGATGGCCCGGTTGTGCGTGCTCTCTGTGCGTGCTCTCTGTGCATTTTGTTGTGCGTGCTCTCTGTGCATTTTGTAGGTTTCGGATTGGGCAAAAATAATAATGGGGGGCAAAAGGTGGGTTCGGTTTATGGAATGCAGTGATGGGTTGGTGATGCCGGCCGTGTGATGGTCATCGCTTTTCGTTGTCCCTAGTGGTCGTCGCTGGTTGTAGGTGAAGCTCACTATTACATCTTATCATATGCGGTTGATCAAAACCGTCTGTATTAAACACAATCACAGACGATTTTGATTTAGCGATCGTCTGTATTACTGGCTGCGCTAAAAACCATCTGTGAAGAAGTAATATCATATACGGTTTGTGTTGAAGACGGTCTGTTATATTTCACAGACGGTTTTCAACACAAACCGTCTATAACTTTCCGTCCTCATCACAAATGATTTGTATTAAAAACCGTCTGATTTTACCATGGTTTGAAATAAGAGAATCTGTGATAAGTATCTCTCGATTTACCATAGATTGAAATACCTAACTCTATGATTTTACTATGGTTTGAAATTACTAACACTCTGATTTCACTAACACTCACACAAGAAATAAGAGAAACCTAACACACAAACTACCGCCTAAAGGGCGACACTCTTAATCTTATATTGACGCGGCTCAACACACTGAGTCTCAACTGACCAACCCTAAACCTGAGCGAACTTAGTCACTAAGGTAGCCTCCACCCACACAGCAGTGCTCCCACCTGCTGTAGACCTGGAAGTGCGCTGGCATCTTTGCGAACTGGTCCTGATGCTTCGGAACTGGTGCAACAAGAGCACCTGGCTCCCCCGGCCTGCTGGCTCTTCTGGAACCTCCTTCTCTTCGGGGTCTTCCTCGTGCTCATGCTGGCCATACAGTGCTACTTCCAGCACTGCGATCCTCTCTTCTGCCCTCTGCAAAGCCTCATAGACGCATTCCAGCTCTGTGGCAGTCACCTCCAGTGACTCCTTCTGAGCAGCGGCGAAGTGGGCAAGATGCACCACTGTAGCGTTGTCTTCCCTATCTGTAGACGGGTAACGAGCTGGTAGATCCACGACTACAACTCGGGGGTGGAAACGAAGATTGTATCTCGTAGCTCACGAGGCTTGCTTTGATGTCCATCATGGCATAGATAGTCAAACGACAGATCACGCCACGGTTGCGGTCGTTCTCCATCCAGTTGCTGCCACGATACATCGGTCGGTCGAAGTCTCCAAGCACTTGTAAAAGCTTCCATAACTCGGAAGCAAGTCCTCCCTGACGCTCACCGTAGTTCTGAAGACGAGGCATCTGTCGAGACAGACCAGAGGGTAAGAACCAATTTAAAATAGTGGGGAGTGAAAAAATTTCAGCAATAGTTGAGTTGAGAGAGATATGAAAGGAGTTAAGCAATTCATTAATCTTGCAAGTTAATTTTACTTTAGAAAATAGTTTGGACACTCTAAAAATAGTCGATCTAATTAAGGTCAAGACCTACAGTCAGTATGACTTTGATACTACTTTTGCCGGGACCCAAAAATGCAATTATGGACCCTCTGTGTATTCTGCACTAGTCTAGGATCACGCTAGTGCACACAATATCAATATAGATGAATATCGATCCACAAAAATTGAATAATAATATAAATGATTAATTTGAATAGCAAATAATGGTTTTGATCTTATGGTCGAGTTTACAGGATTGTGGACTGTATTGGCCCTATAGCGCACCGTAATTCCTAAATTAGCCTCCTTAGCATCAAAATTCCATTTTTGGCCCCCTTGTAACACATCTTTGCCGTCCGACTATGACAACTCACCTAATCTTTGTCGCCGTTGGCGAAGAGTTCTTGTCGCTGCGGTTGGCGGCGACCAAGGTGCCTTAGTCCCACACAATGACACCTCCTCCACCCTAGCGCACGCAAAACTAAGAGGAGAGAGAAAATATATTTAAAAATATTTTTGGATGAATTTTTAAATATAGAAAATGAGCTCCAAAAATTATGAATTTTTTTTGTGGAGACTCCCAGCATAGTGTAATTGTTTGTGTAAATTTTTCAGAATTTTATGAGTTACGATGTTTTCTGTAAAATTCATTTACGTATACTATTTGTAGGAATTTTCTAATATAGAAAATGAGGTCAAAAAATTATAAATGTTTTTTTCTAGGCTCCTTATACAATGTACTTGATTGCGTAATTTTTTTTCATAATTTTATATGCTCCGAAATTGTCTCGACAAATGAAGGGTTTAGGTCTCGAAAATTAGGATGAAAGGTTTCAGAAATTATGGTTTCATGATTTCATGTGACTTGGAATGTGAGAAATTTAGTACCACATGACTACTCTAGGTAAGAGACACTCCCTCCTCTGCACATCTGTTGCCCCGTCGCAGTTATCCCCCCTTGCCCGCAGTGCTCGCTTTTATGACAATTGTTTGATTGAGTAATGAGGTTGATGGTACGAGTAGGTGGTATGGGTGATTTCGTCGGTGTTTCCAATTCCACCATAGAAATAGGTTTTTGCAGCATACTTGGTAATTCCCGAGCGGCTACAGCGAAGGGTGTAGAGTGAGCAAGTGCCAAGTGACCATAAGGTACAATATTATCGTCAACAATATCAAACACCATTCATCATCTTCAGGTTGATCAGGATTGACTGTTCCATTTTCATTGTTCTCTCCCATGTTAACCAAATTGTGCTCATTAGCTTCCTTCTTAAATGGATTGTACTGCAAATGATCATTCTCCCTTGGATTGTTGTTTCCAGTTTGTAGTGGTTCTTCAGCAGCAGCGTTGACTAGCATACGGTATGGGCATGCACCTTGTCCCTACAGAATGAACAAATACAGAGTTCTAGGGAGGTCTAGGGAGGTCCAAGTCACCATATTTGTTCATTACTGATAAATTACTGATAACTTTAGAAAATCATAACTAAATCATAAAAACTCCAAATGAGGTAAACTCAACTCTTATGTTCTTATAAAATTATTCTCTAATTAACTATTTAATACTTTTTCCCACTACTGCTAATTCATGAATTTCGTAGTATTTTAAAAATAAAGTAAATTAGTTCGTAAAATTATGAAATTTCAAGTGCATGCTCGTAACACGGTGTACTTTCTTGTGTAATTTTTCCATAATTTTTGTCGTTCTGATTTTACCTTGCAGTTTTATTTAAGTGTAATCATATTATCCCGCCACGTGTTACCCTTTCCCCTTTCCACACGCATGGCCCCCCCGCCAGCCTTGCTCTCCCCTCTCCCACATGCCCCCCTCCTGTGGCCATTTTTTGAACCGTCCATACTCCCTCCTCCGCACATCTGTCGAAACCTCGCGAGTGTCCCCCCTTGCCCACAGTACTGCCTGTAGACAACGCATCCAAAATTCCCGATGCCAACGCAGTTGCTCCTCCTTCGCTTGGCTACAAATACCGAAATCTCGCAGTTGTTCTTCGCTCATCTCAATTGTATTTCGCTTCTCGTTCCGGTGCTCGTCGCTGAGAACACCAATCAACTTATTTGAGGATGAATGTGCTTTCTGTCATTCATTTAGAACCAGTCAGGTAATACAATCGAATCATTTGCATCTATCAAGTCAGAGGTGATCTGTTGAGGTCTTCTTAGTTCTTACTGTTATGAACTTAGAGTTAGAAATCAATCGTGCTTCAAAATTCCCTATTTCTCATCACTACTGTAATGTTCTAATATGTCTATTTTTTATGCTATAGGATAATAGTCATGTGTTATGCCCTGAACATGCATCGAAGGTGCTACTATGTGATGAGGTGAGCTCAGCAAGAAAAGAGATTGCCGCGAAGACTAGTTGCACACACCTATTTTTTTATGCTATAGGACGCTCTTTGTTAATTTATCAGTTTTCTGTGGATGATATTCTTTAATATTGTATTGTACGACACGCTAGATAAGCTTATGCATGAACCAACCGAGTGAAATGCGTGGCGTGTAGATCATATAACGATGTACCGTAGTCTTTGAAACACAAACGAGTCGGAGGTTACGGTATATCGTTATATGATCCGCATTTCCCTCGGTTGGTTCATGCACAAGTTTATCTAGCATATCGTACAATACAATATTAAAGAACACGATCCACATTAAATCGATAAATAAACAAAGATTATCCAATTTGATCGGGTTACATGTGATAATACCCCTCCTCCTACATCCCGATTGTAATAAACCCGCGCGTGTTTAATGTAATGCTTCTAACTTTATGTATGAAAATTTTTAAATTGGTTCATGTAATGTGAACTCAGGCTTCTAACTTAATGTATGAAAACGTCTTCGAATTTTCAGAACGACAAGAAAACACACGCCTATAGCTTAATGCACACGACACATCGATGCAATAGTCCACTCGATAAAAGGCAACCGCAATGACGCGTCCACGATTCAGTTACACGCTTCCACCACAATTGTACCCCAGAGTGTGGGCATCGAAGAAACGTCGTCCGCCATTGAAAGGGTCGTCCAAGACATGCACGACAGTGTCCTCCCTGTGTTTGCATTTCGACCATACCGGTTGAGCACGCTTGTTCGGCATCAACGGTAGTTAGGGCCGAAGTCCTCCCTCCTTTCGAGGGGAAGGTCTTGCTTCGGCGACCCCAGTTGGACTGGCCCCTCAGCGTCTGCCATGGTATGTTACTGTACGATGGAGAAGGTTTTTCTACCTACGGTTTGGAGGGTCGAGTAGTCCTACTTTTGGAGCGTGGGGCATACATTTTATAGCCCGCGGGGGGAGGCTCATAAAGCGGGTAATGCTCCCTATGTCAGCTTTGCACAGCGACGTGACCTGACGAGTCAGCTTTGCGCAGCAGCGACGTGACTCTACCTCATCAGCAACTTTTCAGAAAGACAAGGCAACACTCTGTCTCACAGGCTACTCATATGAATTTAACCACACCATGTAACATTGCCGAACGATTCCTCCTCGGGACCGCTACCTCACAGACGCGAATTTCCTTCAACCCTATTACAATTCAGCCGCAGGATATATATGGATACTTTGGCTGCCATTCACCTCAATCTTAACTTCCTCTTCTCCTTTCTTCCAGTCTTAAACGGGATGTATTCGGCCTCATCTAACTTTCATGTGAGCAGACAATTAGAATCGCTACGACATCACCTGGTTTTCCCTCGTTGCAGGGATCCGGCGAATGTGTTCACCTCGCATACGCCAAGGAATCCATCCCGAATGTTCATGAAGTGTTCAAATCTTACGGTAACTAGTGCCTAGTCACCCCGAATGATTTCCATTCGAAATAGCATGTTGTTTTTTTCACTTGAAGCTGCAATTCTTTTTCAGAACACAACATGCCAGTTTTGGCAGTGGGCTGATGAAGTTGTCCGAGTGGTTCGAGATATTGCAATGCAAATTGCTGCCTTGCAAGAAGACACCCGTGGTGTTTGCTGCATTTCGTCCAGTGGTCGACCCTCAGATCAACCAATGCAAAATGAAGATAATAGACTTCAAAGACTGGATGAAAGGATGGAAAGGGTTGAGAAAATGCTTCAGAAATTACTTCAGATAGTTAGTTTTACGGTCTTTCTTCTATTATTTCTTGTTCTTGTCAAGTAGAAGTTCAGTTATAATAATATTGTAATGTTCACTCTTTATCTATGTATCGCAACCCTTCATGAATGGATTAACTGACGTGTATCCCTGCATTACATCACGTATGCCTTTGCGATAGTTTTCCAGAAGTAGGAAAATATATAGCATATTTGGAATATCCCACAACCTCCTCTAGACCGCAAATATACCTTGCTATCAAGACATGTATATCACGAAAATGTAACTCAGCAAATATCAGATACATTCCAAGTCACATTGAATCATGAAACCCTAATTTCGTAACTTAAAATCCGTACAAACATAACACGTTTATGAAATCGGGGGAGAGAGCACGTGGCGGTTCAGGATGAATAAAGTTATGGAAAATTTACACAAGCAAGTGCATTGTGTCGGAGTGCTTCATAGTAAAATTTCATAATTTTTTGAAGTCGTCTGCTATATTTTAAAATTGAAACAAAAATCACCGCTTAAACCCTAACCCTAATTTCTAACCGCGTCTTAAACCCTAACCCTAACACAAACCCTAACACTAACACACTAACACAATTTGGTTAACATGGGAGAGAACAATGAAAATAGAACAGTCAATCCTGATCAACCTGAAGATGACGAATGGCCGTTTGACTTTGCTGACGATAATATTGTACCCAACGGTCACTTGGCACTTGCTCACTACCCTTTGCTGTAGCTGCTCGGGAATTACCAAGTATGCTGCAAAAACCTATTTCTATGGTGGAATTGGAAACACCGACGAAATCACTCATACCACCTACTGGTACCATCAGCCTCATTACTCAATCAAACAATTGCCATAAAAGCGAGCAGTGCGGGCAAGGGGGGATAACTGCGATAGGGCGACAGATGTACGGAGGAGGGAGTGTCTCTTACCTAGAGTAGTCATGTGGTACTAAACTTCTCACATTCCAAGTCACATGAAATCATGAAACCCTAATTTGTGAAACCTTTCATCCTAATTTTCGAGACCTAAACCCTTCATTTGTCGAGACAATTTCGGAACATATAAAATTATGGAAAAATTATACAATCAAGTACATTGTATAAGGAGCCTAGAATTTTTTTTATATAATTTTTGGACCTCAGTTTCTATATTAGAAAATTCCTACAAATAGTATATTAAATTAATTTTACAGAAAACATCGTAACTCATAAAATTCTGACAATTGTACACAAGCAATTCCATTGTGCTGGGAGGCTCCACAAAAAATGTCATAATTGTTGGAGCTCATTTTATATATTTAAAAATTCCTCTAAAAATATTCTTAAATATATTTTCTATCTCCTCTTGGATTTGTGTGCGCTAGGGTGGAGGGGAGGTGCTGCTTTGTGTGGGACGGCAGCACCTTGGCTGCTGCCAATCCGCACGACAGCAACTTGGTGCTGCCAACGACGACGACATTAGGTGAGTTGCTGTCGTCCCGAACGGCAGCAGGTGTTATAAGGGGGTCAAAAATGGAATTTTGATGCTAAGGGGATAATTTAGGAATTACGGTGCGCTACAGGGCCAATACAGTCCACAATTCGAATTTACATTTATTAAGGCTCGTAGGGCTGGCAATAATTAAATAGTAGCAGCGGAATAGATAAACTCCAGCGAAAATCCATCGATTCGCCAAAAGCAACCGACTGGGATCAAGACCCTAACGATCAGCACCATCGTAGAACTCTTCCTCGAAAGCAGGTGATGACTCCTCCACTTTTGTTGAATGATTTTTGCAAGTATGAGTACACAATCGTACTCTCAAGTCATACCACAGAATGCAATGTATAGATGCATGCTTATTCGAAAGAAGTGGCTTCTGTGGTTCTTTTGCAGAAATACAACATTTTCAATTGAATATGAATAATAGATTGAAACACAATTTAAAACAAATAAACATATTAATTTTTAATAGTTATTTTCACAAAGAACACAAAGCCTAAATAAATTATTTACACAGCCATATGATTTAGATCACATAGCTCCCTTACCAAAAGTTTTTATGAAAATCTAACCCTCGTGTGAAATCCCTGAGTATGTCTGTGACCGTGGACGCGGCTATTCGAATAGATTGTTTAACACTCTACCGGGCTTGTACACTTTACCCACACGATATAACCAGTGTTGCAAGCACTAATTATAACAAAACCTTTCAAAACGTCATCTCAAATATTGACACTCCCGATGTGTTTTGTCCACTGAGAAAATTAGTCCGATGCACATCGTTGGACAGGGAAGCGGCGAACTATCCCGCGATGTGAGTCGCCACGAAAACAAAAACACACCTCCACCCATCACTGAGCTCCTAACCTACAACCTGAGTAGTTAATGTCGAGATTCCGTAACTTACTAAGTTAGGTCCGTCCCATCAGGCATGTGGTTGTACAAAAGGCATAGTTCAATGGCGCAGAAAGTTAAGTTCTTAATTGACTAAGGCGAGACTTCTAATTTTTAACTATGTCACAAAGATTATCATCCCTATTCACAAAGTTCCACCATATCACAAAGTATCCACCACTTGCTTCAGTCTAAATCTTTTTCCACCCTGTTGGTTAAGTGCAACACATGCTATCACAAAGTAACAACACATAGTACACAGTTTTACACAAAGTTCTATAGTCACTTAGTCAAATTTTATAATTGCAACTCAAATGATATGTGTGACTCATAGCATGGCTAAGCAATACTATTCGTCTAACCAACCCACGTTGGTGCTACGATAATACCAACTAATAATTAACCAAACTAGGGTGACAAAATATCATGATGATACAATAGGCAAGGTGGATATAAACAAATAGAATTAATAACTAAACCAAAAGGCATTTAAAATAAATACCTAAGTAGAATGTAGTACTTTGAATCAAAATAATTTTGAAAATTAGGTTCAATATGATCAAAGATACGACTTGCCTTGGAATAGATCATGGTACTGATCTTGTTCTTAGTGCACTCCTTCAAAGTTCTCCGAAGAATCAATGTCTACTTGCAAATGAAGAAAATAAACAAAATAAATAAATAACAAAGAGAAAACCAACTCCAAAAATTAAATAAAAATCTTAGTAAGATAGAGCTCGAATTTAG
Source organism: Ampelocalamus luodianensis (assembly GCA_036346255.1). Lineage (NCBI taxonomy): Eukaryota > Viridiplantae > Streptophyta > Magnoliopsida > Poales > Poaceae > Ampelocalamus > Ampelocalamus luodianensis. Next base: position 45,103,560 of record CM070633.1, read on the forward strand.
ATGAATTTGGAAATTTGAATGGGCTCAATCGAAGTTCGGATGCAGAAGATATGGCATTTGGAAGATCTAATATAAAGAAAACATAAATTGGAATTCCTTCAACTAGGTGCAGTCGAAACTCCTACGACCAGGGCAGTTGGAATTGGCTACGACCAGTGCAGTCAGAATCGGCTACAACCAGTGCAGTCGAAAACATCTACGACCAAGGTAGTCGAAAGATCTACGACCATGACGAGTCGGAAGCTATACGACCAGGTAGTCAAAACTTGTTCGACCATGACCAGTCGAAAGCTCTACGACCAGGTAGTCAACTTCTTCGACCACGACCAGTCAGAAGCGATGAATAGTACTCGATAGACGATCGACGGCAACGACTTGGGTTCCAATGGTCTACGGCAAACGGCGACGATTCACCAGTGGCGGATGCACGCACCGGGTAGAACATGTTATTGCGCACATACTCGTACTGGAATTGGCACAGGAGGTCATCGGAGTTGATCGAAATTGGCGACGAAGCGGCAGAGCAGGTGTGGCTGTTGTCGGCGACGAACACGAGTGACGTCTCATGGTCGTGAAGGGGTGCTGGAGGTAGCTCTGGTGATGGCGAAGACGACGGCGTGGTCAACGACGACGAGGCGATAAGGACGACGACGCAATTCAAAGAAAATGAGCTTCAGTTGAAAACCCTAATTCTCTGATTACGGTGGCGCTAGGGTTCTATAGGTGCAACGGCTTGGGGTTTCAAGATGCGGGCGCAGATGCGATCGCAGAGGTCCTATTTATAGGCCTCGGGCGAGTCCAGGGTGGCGTATCGACGGTAGAGTCCAAATCGGATCTGAGACGAGATAAGGAAATTCAAATGAAATTGGAAGGAGATAAGGAGTAGAATCAGTCGCGGGGATTACAACGGATTTGAAAATCGTATCACTAAAGGATTCTTCGGTTGGATCAACCGTTTTCGATGGAACTCAAACACGGCAGCCAAGGTGGTCGAAGGCGACTCGGATGTGGTAAAGACGAAGGTGAGGAGGGCGATGACGGGTGGGGACCACCTGGCAGAGGAACAAGGGAGCGGGCTGGCACAGTTGTGCGGAAGTAAGGACGAAATGAATAGGAATGGGTCAGGTCAAGGAAGATTCGGCCCATGAGCTTTTCTGAGATTTAATAGTTTTTCTTTTTGAGAAAATACTAGAAAATGCAAATGGTAATTATAAAATAGCAAATGAACTCGAAAAAGTTCTAAAAAAATCTAGAAAATATATCCAAGCACAAAGAACTCAAATAAAATAGTTTTGACAATTGTTGATGTTGACATTAATCAAATTAAATTGTTTTGATACTGAAAGTACATGTTAAGCTTTTGAATTAAAATTCAAATAAACTTCAAAGGTGAATTTTCCAACTACTAACTACTCAAAAGATTTTTAAAGCTCAGAAAATTGGGATGTTACAAACCTCCCCCGTTAAAAGAATCTCGACCCCGAGATTCAGGCTAGCTAGGGAAAAGGCTAGGAAACTCGACTTTTAGCTCTTCTTCACGCTCGCACGTTGCCTCTCCTTCTGAGTGGTTGCCCACTGAACTTTGCAAAAACGAATGATCTTGCTTCTAGTTCGACGCTCTGTGACATCCAAAATCTTGACTAGCTGCTCCTTGTAGGTAAGATCTTTTAATTCAATTGAATCCAAAGAGATTTGCTTTGACGGCACACGAAGACACTTTTTCAGTTGCGAGACATGAAAGACATCATGCACTCCTGCTAACGACTGCTGTAGTTCAAGCTGGTAAGCAACTTCTCCACGACGACTCACAATCCTGAACGGACCAACATATCTTGGGGCAAGCTTCCCTTTGGCATGAAACCTTTTAACACCTCTGAGCGAGGTAACTCGAAGATAAACAAAATCCTCTGGCTTAAATATGAGATCACGATGACGATTATCAGCATAGCTCTTCTGCCTAGATTGAGCTATCTTTAATGTTTCCTTGATCATAGCCATTTTCTCTTCTGCTTCTTGAATAATATCTGGTCCGAATACTAAATGTTTGGTTGTTTCTGACCAATTCAAAGGGGTTCTGCATGCACGACCATAGAAAGCTTCAAATGGTGACATCTGTATACTGGCTTGGTAACTATTGTTGTACGAGAATTTTGCATACGACAAACTCTTATCCCAGCTGGTAGCATTAGCTAGAGCACAAGCTCTCAACATATCCTCCAATATTTACTTAACTCTTTCAGTCTGTCCATCTGTCTGAGGGTGATAAGAAGTACTGAAATTCAGGTGAGTTCCCAATGCTTCATGCAGACTTTGCCAAAAACGAGATGTGAACTGAGATCCTTGGTCTGACACTATCTTCTTAGGCACACCATGCAAACTGATAATTTTTTACATATATAACTCTGCAAGGCGATCTCCTGAGTAGGTGATTTTGACTGGTAAGAAATGGGCAACTTTAGTCAAACGATCAATTATTACCCAAATCGAATCGTAACCTCATTGGGTCTTGGGTAAACCAGTAATAAAATTCATTCCGATTTCTTCACATTTCTATTCTGGGATCTTCATGGGTTGCAACAGACCTGCTGGCCTTTGATGTTCTGCTTTTACTTTCTGACATACGTCACACAAAGCAACGAACTCTGCGACTTCTCACTTTAGATTTGGTCACTAAAATTTATTTTTAACATCTTGGTACATCTTAGTGCTTCCATGATGAATAGAATATTTCAAGTCATGGGCTTCATTTAGGATTAGCTGTCTTAATCCATCAACATCTGGCACGCAAATACGACCATTGATCCAAAGTATACCTAGGTCAAACTAGTATTTTGGACGAGTTTCAATATCGAACAACCTTTGATGAGTTGGTATTTTGGAAAACATTTGAATACCAAAAGGGTTTAGAATAGACAACTCTAGGATTTTCCTTTTAGGACAAATGCCAAAATCCTTTTAGAATAGATTTTACACAAGAATCTAGTTTTGGTCAAAAACAAGATTCTATGATCCAGAATTTTGGATAGAAACTCATTTTTATTTAAAATAGGTTTTTCTTTAACCAAGACCATTTGTAAACATTTGAAATGCATTCGTATACATTTTGCAACTAGTTTTTCAAAAGATATACTAATAATTTCAAATTTTTGACTTTTGGCAAAATGGCTCAATTTGAAAAACATTACTAGCACTTAATTAATTTGGGCATACTTAGAGATGTGGTATACATGATTATGATTTAGCACTCCCCCTTAATGTGCCACAACCATCTTGCTCAAGATTTCAATAATCAAGATTAAGCACAAGAGCAAGAACACCTTTTTTATAAGATTTTCTTGGAATGCAACCTACACAAGGTAAAGGGTCTAGATACTTCAATGTAAGTACTTGTTACCGAAATGACATTGGCTTATGATATGACTTGATCATCCTTAAGCTTGGCTCCAATCTTGCATATGGTGAATTCCACCTCTTCATGTGTGAGCCAAACCTCCAATGAATCTCCAAATACCTATTAAGCATTTAAGCGCATTTGGTACCCAAAACTTGGTTAGGTCCATGAATGTTAGTCACAATACTTTTGGGCACCCAAATGACCCTTCTAATGATAGTCTTAGGTGAACTAACAATTTTAGCAAACACATTGCCATTCTTATCCTTCCTAAGCACATAATGATCATTATAAATAATTGGCTTAGGAGAGATACCTTTGGGACATTCCTTACTAAAATGTCCTTTTTCCCATCAATTGTAGCAAGTGAGGCTTTTGCTTCCCTTTGATGTATTCTTATCTTGCTCATTGCCGGCTTGCCTCTTCTTTAATGACAATTGCTTGTCATTTAGCTTGTTTGGACACACCGAGGCAATGTGACCATTCTTGTTGCATCCAAAGCACTTGATTTCCTTGAATTGTTTTACATTTTGCTTTGGATGGTTCTTCACCTTCTTCTTGGCGGTGAGACCAAGTCCTCCTTTATCATTCATCTTGTTTGGGCACATGGAGGCGATGTGACCCTTCTCATAACATCCAAAGCATTTGATATTAGTGTATTTCTTTCATTTTTGCTTTGGGATGCTCTTCACCATTTTCTTGGCAATGAACCCAAGTCCTCTCTTGTAATTTTCCTTGTTAGGGCATATGGAGGAGAGGTGACCCTTTTGATGACAATCAAAGCACTTGACATTCTTCGTGTGTCTTGCATTGTGCCTTGTCTTGCTATTTTCCTTTTTCTTCATGGGAGTAAAGCCAATTCCACTCTTGTCATTTGATCTTTGTTGCTTGCTCAAGATATCATCTAGAACGGCTTTTCCCTTGTAGTTTCTATCCAAGTCATTTTTCAAATTTGAGACTTAGGCCTTGAGCCTTTTGTTTTCCTCTACAAAATTAGTTTCAACAAGTATGGAGGAAATAGATGCATTTTCACTAGAGCTACAAAGCATATCAATTAAATCATCACAAGATGTGGATATGCTAACCTTAGATGCAATGCAAGGGTTAGCAACTACACATGACATATCATTTAATAAATCACATGTTATGCCTATATCCATCTTAGACTTAGTGAGCTCATTTAGGAGGAGAATTTCATGTTCCTAATTTTTGGAATTGGATTAAAATCCAACGGTCGAATTTCACAAAGCATTCTGTAAGGTCCGAATGTTCTATGCAATCGGGTCCGTTAGATCTAAATCCAACGGTCCACGCATCGGCCACTTAATGATTCACCGCAACCCCGTGATCTATTTCAACCGTTAGATCGAGATCAAACGGCTACGCCGATTACAACTTACCGCTTCACAATCTTTTGTCCACCGCTTGATCAAAATCGACGTGCCTCGGCTTGTCGCCTTCCTCGCCGCCTTCTCCGCGACCTCACGCCGCCCATTAAAACCGACGCACGAACTCCGTAACGGCGCCTTCAATCGTCAGCATCCTCGCACAACGGCGCACGACTCACCGCCTCCCGCCGCCCACCTCCGGCCGCTTCTCTCCGCATCGGTTTAATCCACGATCACCGTAAAGCCGCCGCGCATGAAATTCGTGATCGCCATCGCTTTTCCCGGCCTTCCCGCCCTATAAATAGGAGCCATGGGTAGCCCTTCCTCCTCCACCTTTTTCCCCACGCATTACTCTCGCACGCCTAGCTTCGCTGTAACCGCCGTGGAAGCTCTTCACCGCGACGCTTTCTTCCTCGATTCCGCGCTCGACGACGCCCGCCCGCCGCCACTCAACGGCCGCGCACATCATCGCCGACCGGTGCTCACCTCCGCCGCCAGACGCCGCTGAATCGCGTTGTCGCCAACACCCAACCTCTCGCCGCTTCAACCTCGCCGCCACCACCACCGCCCACCTCACCACCCGAGCTAGTCCAACAGTTCACAATAGTCATAGCTACACATTGGTACCACCCATCACCGCGAACTCGCCGCGTTCTGCTGCCGTTGGTTCCCGTGGCGCCACCGCCGCCGTCCGACGTGTCACGCCGCGTGGCGATGCCACCTGCGCCACCTCAACCCCGCTATGCGTGGTGTACGCGTGGCGCCCGCTCATCGCCACGTGAGCACCCGTCGTCGCTTCACTGCAGCCATCATCACCTCTCGGCCGGTGGAATCACCACCGTGAGCCGAGTCTATGACATGGGACCCGCTGTCGTAAAAATCATTATAATTCTTTTAATTTCCGAAATTCTTCACAAGGCCAAGATTGCGCAATAAATAGAATTTCCTTTAGAAAATAATTCATTCAATTAAATTCATTTTGGTATTAAACTTAAAATTCATATCTTTGCATTTGAACTCCAAATTGAGTGGTTCAAGTTGTAAATTTGTCTAAATTCATAATCTAGCTAACTAAAGCAAAATATTTTAATTTGGAGTTAGTTTGATCTGAGTTTTTGAATTTATTTGAATTTGAGTTGAATTTGTCGATTTTCAATAGACTTTGACTTTAGAGTTAGATCCTTCCGACGATTTAGAGTTCCAAGACTTCAACGAAGGCAAGTTACACTATTGATCATATTGTTCCTATTGTTTTAAAGTAATTATTTACTATTTACAATTTACTATTGCATGCATATGTTTATAAAGATATCCGAATAACCTCGATATGTATATAGTTGTTCCAAACTCCTTGGTATGGCCAATTTGATTATCAAACCTGAATACCTTGACACCTTAGATAAAATTTGTCAAATGCTTAGCCTTGCTTAGATAATATTTACAAATTTGGGAGAATTTAGTCAAATCTTTACAATGTAATTTAAATGTGTTCCTGTGGTATTGTTTTATCACGAAAGGATTTTACTCTAAATAAAATAAAATGGGTTTGGACTTGGGCGAGATGGATGGATGGTGGGTGCAGAGTCATGCACGGTCTAATCTGTTAGGATTACGACCCGTGGTTTTAAATTGGAAGTCGCCCAGCCGCTTAAGGACCGGTCTTTGAGCGTATTTTGCTACGCCTACCGCATCACCACATGTCCCGTATGGGCGGTGATTTGGCTAAATAATCAGTAGTGTCTTAGTGTTATTTGTGCTATGTTGTATGTGTGGCGTTGGTTAGACATTAGTCCCACTCGCGCAAGAGGGGCTTCCGAGGATGGATAATCCAAAGGTAGCGAAACCTTAGCGGGCATGAATACAGAGGACACCGCTTGTAACGACCTCATGATAATTTCTTAGTCACACGCCTTCGAAGCGTGCTTTGGCCGACATTAAAAGCATTTTATCTCGTGTGGGTAAAGCTGCATAACCTCTGCAGAGTGTAAAACTATTCGAATAGCCGCGCCCATGGTCATGGACATGCTAGCAAAGCCACTCTAAGTTAGAATTGTTTTGGTTTATAAAATGTGTGCAATGATGTTTTAGGATGGATAGTCCTATGGTAAAAATTGGGTGGTTAGCCAAGTGTTAGGAGGATATCCTTCAATAATCAACTAGTGGAGGTCATCCAATATTCGTTGTCGGGCTTTGTCACTATCTTTATTCGAATTATTAAAATTGGTCTTACAAAAGTATTAGCACTATAATCAAAAGGTCATTTATGCAAAACAACCCCGCCATTACCTTTGTTTACCTTATGCATGCATTAAACTTTCTATATTGGGTGTGACTTGCAGCACGTAGTAGTGCTCACTCTTGCTGAATAAATCTTATTCAGAGAAGACGCTTTCCCGACGGTGAGGATCTTGACGAATAGGTCATGGCCCAGCACGATTGCTCGTGGCAAGTCGTGTGCCTACTACTTCTACTACTCTTCCATTGTGCTATTTCTTTTCTTTTGGCCGCAGCCCTTTTGTAATAAACTTTGAATTATTATCAATAAACTCGTGGTATGATTGTGCTATCACTTTTGTTTAATCTGTACACTAGAAATCCTCGACTAGTGTATGAACACAGAGAATTTGGGATCCTTCGCTCCTGTTCGACAAAAGTGGTATCGAGCCATATCGATCAGTAGGTCGGGCCCCACAAATGTCCTAAGGACTCATTTACAAAAAAAAATTTAAAAACTATTTTGAGTCTATCCGAGTCATCTCTCAACCCTTCTCTTTAAAAACAAGCATCGACTTGTCTATTCCTCAAAATTTTAGATGGTCGAAGTAGATGGGGCGCTGATCTCACTCAATCATTGTTTGACACCGAGGTTGAACTTCTCTCCGATGCATCTTGGACTACAAGAAGAGGCCAACGCTTGTGGCTACGGTACAAGTTGGGAAGTGACGTTTCGGAGAGTGGATGTACTAATCTACTCCGACTGCCGCCAAACACCGCCTTCCATACCTTCCACGCCCGATCCGACGCGACACCTTCGCCGATGGCATTCAGATGCAGCAGAGAAGCGCTTCGTCGACTCACCATACTTACGATCGCCACCTCAACGGCACCGGTTTCACTATTTCCGATGCATCTTCCAACCGCATTTGATGGTGTCTTCCGCACCATCGAGGAGGAAGATTCCCGAGTTGACGCACTGTGGACTCGACAAAGGCAATCGACTACGCTTATGGAAACGCCTTGGACGACTTACGTACCACTCAGATAGTCTAGAGTATACCGAGGCGAAATCGGCAACAAGAGGAGCGGCTATTTACAAATCAAAGCAAGGCAAGACCAAAGAATTCCCTAATACACCCCATCCACCCCATAGATGTTTATTTTTTCCCATCCGTATTTTAGTCACAGACATGAGCTATCAATTACTCATGTGATAGCCATAATATATTAATAAAATAAATGAATAAAGAAACCATTTTGAAAAGTTGATTCTTTGTTTGTGTGCTTTTTCGTTCTTGGGCTATTTTAGATTTATCCCCATAGAATTCCTTGCTATCTCTTCTAAATCATTGAGGATTCCGCATGGTGACCACCGCAGAAATGGTAATGCCGCCAGCGAAGCCAACTGACAAGGAAACGATCAGCGGATCACCAGATAACCACGCCGCACCGCCACCACCGCCGCAGAAGACCGATCGGGCGCCAGATGATGGCGAATCGACCCATCCGATTGACCTTCTTGCCCGACCACCGCAGAATGTTCGAACACTCGTGCCGCTCTCAGAAGCTCGGCTCCACCTCCGCATAACCAAAGGCCGACTATGTCCGAGTTTATGAGGATGCGCCCGCCGACATTCTCAAATAGTATCGAACCAATGGACGCCGACGATCAAGCTTCGCTATTGGAAAGAAATCGACATTAGTCGTTGTTCGACCGTGAGAGGTCCTGCTTTGCCTCTCACCAACCGAATGGCCCCGCATCGTAATGGTGGGACAACTCATCGCGATCGCACACAATGATGCTCACCCATCACATGGGTCGACTTCGTGCGAGCTTTTCGTCATGCACATATCCCGGCAGGGATGATGACGCTCAAGAAGAAGGAGTTCCACGCGCTCCGACAAGGCAACCGTACGGTGAATGAGTACCTTCACCTAGGTGCATTTCTCTTCCTCAATTGTTGGATCAAGACTATCCAATGGAGGAGAAAAGCCAACATCTACAATCCTCCATATATTTAGGCCCATGGCCTTAAAATAGCATGACATGCGGATTTTCCAATGATCATAATTTGTGACATCAAATTGAGGTGCTTCACCTAGGTGCATAAAATCACTAGTCGCCATCCTTTACTCTCTAGACGGTTAAGTCTAATAAATGAGAGACCAAGCTCTGATACCACTTGTAAGATCGAGTAGGCCGACTAGAGGGGGTGAATAGGTGTTTTAAAACTTTTATGCGCTAAAACCGATTTCTAATGCGGAAGCTAATACAAATATGGTTTTGCACAATTAAAGGCCTAAATCCACTAGGCTCAATTAAGTGCACCAACAATACAAGTCTATTGATAATAATCAATCAAGCATGGACTTGTAAGCAATGTAAATAGCACATAGCAAGGCAAGGATTCATACACAATGAATGAGCAACTTAATTATAAGAATGTAAATTGCAATATGGTAGAGCTCAAGAATCCAAACCACAAGATGACACGGTGATGTTTTACCGTGGTGTTCGAGACTTGCCGGTCTCCCCTAATCCATGTTGAGGGAAACCCAAACCAATTGGGCCAGCTCCACGAATTGAGCCTTCCTCCGAGGTATCAAACACCTCGCTCCACTAGGGTTGCTCTTACTCCATAAAAATTTTGGTACTACCGCACTCTGGTAGTACCGTTTCTAACGCCAAGATTACCAGAGGTCGGTCGAATCAAACAACCCATGGCGGTCGATCGCTACCACCTGGCCGATCACGACAGAGGCGCGACCGCCAATAGTCACCAAGAGTTAGATCAGACTTTGCACATTTGCTTCGACTCAATTTGCAAAATATATTTGCAAAATGATGCAACATGTACACAAAAAAAGAAGGCTAGATTCTCAACAAGTCGCAAAAACACATTTTGCCGACTTTTTGAATCATGACACAAGGAATAAGGTACATGGACTTAAACCGTTTCCAAAACACATTCGCAAACTAAAGTCACATGCTACAAGGAATAACCATGAGCCTCAACTATTTGCAAAAATGCATTCGCAAATATAGGCAACATGTTAAGTTGAGCTAGAGCAAACACAACGAGCTATCAACACATGATTTACTCAAGGTACTAGTCAAAGACCCCTCTTAATAGTACGACAACCTATTCTAGCAATCCGGTCTCCCAACCAAACACCGAGACCGGTAAAAGACTAGGAACAAATCCATAGCCCTAGCTTGTCATACCTTTGCCTTGCGCAACCACTTGAAGCTTGATGACGCACATCCTTGCTTCAAGTCCGGGTTAGTTGACTTAATGCCCACCAACATATGATGACATCTTTCATTCCAAGTCTTGACATGCATCAACTCATGATGCACTCTTCACTTGACCTCCATCAACACATGATTGATTCTTCTTGACTCGATGATCAACTCATGATTATTTCCACTTCTTGAACTTGATATGCATCAATGCGTGCTACATCCTTTCCTCCAAGCTGTTTACTTCAATATCATCAATCCATGATGATATTCTTCTTGACTCGATGATCAACTCATGATGTCATCCGAAGTCTTCAATCACCTAGAACATAACCTATTCATCCAACTTATGAAAAAAAGTTAGTTCTACAAAGTGATTGTCATTAATTACCACAACATACCATTAACTCATAATGGTGAGACAAGATACCACAATCTTTCCCTCTTTGGTAATTGATGACAACCAACACAATTTCAGATAATTGAATGTAATTGGTATGAGTATATATAAACTACAAAAGTTATGTATACTCAAAAGATATATGAGCATATATGAACTACGCAAGCCTCATATGCCCATATGAATATATACGAACTACACAAGTTGTATATATTGAAGAATGTGAGTATATATAAACTACACAAGTTACATATACTCTCTTATACTCATATGAATATATTAACTACACAAGTTAAATATATTCGAGAATATATTTCAAAGTAAGGATCCCAAATATATGTGGAAAGGAAATATGGATCAATACTAATGAAACCACAAAACATAGAGTGGACTCCGAAGAAGAGGTGGCAGTTACTTCTGAAGAAGACGTCTGATGTGAAGCGTTGCATCTGGTCGGAGTCAAGTGATGGTTGATAAAGAATCAACCGTTCGGCGGTTATATGTCTATGAGACATATAACCGCATGGAGGTTATTCGTCAGTGCATCTGGATAAGAAACATCGTATGGTATGGAATATACACGTGCTCCATTCGTCATACGGTAAATAATATACTTGGAATCAGTTCCAAGTATCAGTTCATACCTTTTACGAGCAGTTCTCCTGGTCGGGAGCTTGGCTTAGGCCTTCGTCCGACCAGGGTACCCATTATGTAACCTCTGAAATCTCTACGACTAGTGAGGTCGTGCACCTCAGGAGTTACGACCACGAAGACGTATGGTCTTTTATATATTAAAAATAATATATAGAGGTTTTAATCCTCGTCAGCTAGCCCCCGAACTTTAAATGAATAGGTCATGTGAACACTTTTCTTCCGATGATGTCGTATCGGGCTGACGCTTTATTAAATGCAAGGGCATTTGAAGCGGTTTGTATTCACTTTAAAGTTGAGAACTTCGCCTTGGGAATCGAAGAGTTTTTGTGTCCGTTGGACTAAAAAGATTCCTGTCCGTTGGACTTTTTTTGGGTAACCCTTTATTGCAGTTAGAAATTCTGAAGCTTATAAAAAACCCTTTGTAGACTTAGGGTTTTTTCATTTCCTACTTTCCTTCTTCATCTCCCAAGTAAAAACTGCTTCCGACCTCCTTTTCTTTCCCCACACGAAAAAAATCTGACCATGTCGGACCAAATCACCAACTGGTCGGTTTTTGAGTTGAGTGAGAAGAAGCTAGAGAGCTTGGAGAAGATCGGGATGCTTCCCAACAAGAATATGATTTCTTGGAGATCCGCGGTTGGAGAACATTCCCCAAGTAGTGAAGATGGAGAAATCCCTGTTTTTCTTGCATATGTTGAATGTGGATTTAGGCTACCGATTCACTCCTTCCTTCCCAAAGTTTTGGAGTATTATGGAGTTGAATTGGTGAATCTTGCTCCTAATGCTATCGCCAATCTCAGCATCTTTATTTACCTCTGCGAAGCGTACTTGGGGATTCCAGCAGATCTGGATCTATTCAGGTACTACTACAGGATGACAAAGTCTGGGAAGACGATTGGGACGCCTAGAGAGTGCACCTTGCGCCTCCATGACGGAAAAGCCGATGAATACATATTTATGTACTCGAAATCTTCGTGGTCGTCGTGGAAGAAGTGTTGGTTCTATATGAAGATCACAAAGAAAGATAACCTTTATTATTCTGGTAAGAAGGCGGTCGAAAATCCGAGATGACGCTCCTCTATAGAAAAAGAGGGAAAAATAAAAAGATGGGCTGAAGCAATCAAGCTTCTTAGTGCCAAGGGTCTAACATCTTGGCACATAGTGAAGGATTTTTCCACGCGCCGAGATAGTCCTTTGAAGGCCCGAGCACACCGGATGCTCTGGTATATTGGTCGTGACGATACGACCAAAGATTCCAAAGAGGATAAGCCATGAATGATTCCGACCAGTTTACCTATCTTAGTTGATTATTTTCATACCCTTAAATCTTGTATTTTACCTTTACAGCTCTATCTTCTGATGAGATTAGAAGCCGGATCAAGATGATCTGTGCCGGAGAACCTGGCGACAAGGCTAGTTTTCCCCGGATCTTAGCGGCTGTTTCCGCTGAAGAGAGAATTGAAAGACTTAAGGTAAGAATATCAACCGCTGTTTGTTGTTGTACATATTATTTCTGATCGGTACACCATAAATCCTTTTTGATATGTAGTCGGTTGGGTTGAGGATCAATAAGGTCACTGAAAGATGTGAGCCAATTGATTATCCGACCACCCCTTTGACTATACAGGATGTCAACCTTCCAGAGGTAGGAGACCGAACATAAATAATATTTTGGACAAGTGATGTTCATCGCCTAACTATCCTTGATGATGTATTTAGGCGGTTGTCATACCTTCCAGTAAGGTAGCTGTGAACCCATCAATGTCTACTGAGGCTACTGTTTTGGAGGTCGACGAATCTACACCCACTGATCCTGCGATCAGGAATCCTATCCTTGACCAAATGGTTGTGGATATTGCTTCTGATTTCCGATCAGTGGATGTGCAGGATCTAGCCAACCCTACCGGTTTAGAACCGGTGAGATCGGTTGAGAAGAAGAGGAAGGCCAGCGCAACGGACTTTGCTTCGATGCGTTACAAGGTTAAACTCAGAAAATCGACCAGGTATATATTAAATGAAGAGGTCGTATATATACTTACCTTGGATCTTCCTTACCTTTTTTTTTGTAGATCCTCTGGTGTTCTAGTCGTGTTCGACCAGAGCACCCCTCAGGAAAAAGTTCATGGGGAAGAGGTGGTCGTGGAGGTTCCTGATCAGGATACTCCTAAAGCTAAGACTGCCGAGGATGAAGTGGTAAAAGCAGCCCCCGAGCAGGTTTCAACATCTGCTCAGGATCCTCTAGTAATCCTTACTCATTCTCCGGAGGTAGTCATCTCCAAAGATCCTCAACATGTTCCACCTCTGTAACATCCTAATTTTCTGAGCTTAAAAATCTTTTAATAGTTATTAGGGAGAAAATTCACCATTTGGATTTATTTGAATTTAAATTTTAAAAGCTTAATATTGGACTTTACAAACAAAAACCTTTAATGTGAATAATCCCAACATGAACAATAGTCAAAACTATTTTATTTGGGTTCTATGTGCTCAGATATATTTTCTAGATTTTTCTAGAATTTTTCTGAGTTCATTTGCTATTTTCTATTGCTTATTTGAATTTCTGGTATTTTCTAAATTAGAAAAGCTATTAAAAATCTTAGTTAAATAATCGGGCCGAATTCCTTTGACCCGGCCCATTTCCCTCCGCCACCGGCCCATTCTCCCTCTGCTCCAGCCCAATTCCCGCCAGCCCGCTCGCCCGCGCGCGCGCCTCACCTCCGTCCGCTGACGCGTGGGCCTGCGTCTCAGTGTCGCTGCCAGGTGGGCCCGCGTTGAGTCATCGTCTCCGCGCCGATTTCTTCCTCGCGTCCGAGTCGGTGCCGCTCGCCATTGCCGTCTTCTAGAAGCTCAATCCGACAACGGACTTTCCTAACTAAAAACATCTGGATTTCTTTGCCAAACTCTATCTCTAATCTTCCCGCGCCCGTATCTACCCTCAATCGGGATCAAAACCAACTCTATCTCCGTTTCGCTTGAAACCGAAATCCCCAAATTAGGATTCTTTATCCCGCACCCCACCCTATAAATAGCACCCGAAGCCGCACGGTCCTCCGCAAGCCGAGCTGCCACCTCATCTCCTTCCGAGCCTTAGCGCCGCCACAATTGGAGTTCTAGGGTTTTCGCCGCCGTTCTGTTCTTCGTCGTTTGCGCCGCCGCCAGTGTCGCCGCGTCATCATCAAGTGCACGGTCAGGTTCAGCGTCACCAGGGCTACCTCCAGGAGCCTTCGCCGTCGCCGGAACGTCATCGGAGCTCCCGTCCGATAATACCGAAGACCCTCCGCCGCTCTGAGCTCGCCGCCGGTCGCCACCGTCCCTTCCGATCACCCGGAGTTGCATCAGTAGGTTCGCAATAGCGCCCTCTATACGCTGGTACCACTCACCGCCGGCGAAGCCCCGCCGTTCGCCGTTGCCATCGGTCCCCGAGCTGCCGCCGCCGTCGGGTCCGACGTGGGCGCCACCTCACCTGCCACCTCAACATTCGTGCCGACGTGTCGCTTGCGTGGCGCCGTGTCAGCAGGCACGTGTACGCCCGCGTGGCACGCGATCTAGCGTGGACTTGGTCCACGGTGCACCATCTCACTAACATGTGGGTCCCACATGTCAGAATTATTTTCTGATTTATTTTAATTCCGAAATTCCTTTGATGACGTCAGCATTGCGCAATAATCCGATTTTTCTTTAGAGAAATAATTCGGAAATTCCAGAAAATCCAAATTAGGGTTTCTTTTTAGATTCAATCTTCCAGAGCTCATAACTTTTGCATCCTAACTCCGATTGAGCCCATTCAAATTTCTAAATTTATCTAAATACAAGCCCTATTTATCTGAGATTTTTATTTAGAACATGAAAGTCTTGCCTTGGTCAATTAAGGACTTAACTTTGTGCGCCATTGAACTGAGCCTTACTGTACGACCACATGCCTGGTATGGGACGGTCCTAACTTAGTAAGTTGTGGATTCTCGGCATTGATGTTCAGGTGGATAGGTTAGGCTGTGTGACAGGGTGGAGGTGTGACTACTTAGTGGTTGCATCGCGGGACGGTTCGCCGCTTCCACCAAATGTGTGTGTTATGCCAAAGCGCTGTTTGGGTTGGCATAGCGGTTTGTAAGCACATCGGGAGTGTCAATGTTGAGATGAAGTTTACGAACCGTTTTGTTATGATTAGTGCTTGCTACACTAGTTGTATCTTGTGGGTAAAGTGTACAACCTCTGCAGAGTGTTAAATCAATCTATTCAAATAGCGCGTCATGGTCATGGACATGCTCGGGATTTCACACGAGGGTAGATTTTCATAAAATGTTGGGATGGGAGTGTGTGACTCAATCATATGTCTATGTGAAATAATTTGTTTAGGCTATGTGTCTTTGTGAAAACAACTGCTAAAGTCTATTTGTTTTGAATTATGCTTTCAATCTATTATTCGTATTCAATTGCAAATGTTGCTTTTATACAAAAGAACCACAGAAGCCTTTTCTTTGGAATAAGCTCGCATCTATACATTGCATTCTGTGGTATGATTTGCGAGTGCGGTTGTGTACTCACGCTTGTTGTAAAACTTGCGCCCAAACCTACGAAGAGGAGGAGTCTCGCCGCTTTGAGGAGGAGTTCGCGAAGGTTGTTGATCGTTAAGTCCGGATCCCATCGGTTGCTGTGGTGAATTGGTGGGATCTACGCTGGAGTTATTTCCGTTCCACTGCTGCTTTATTCATTGTTAGCCCTGCGTGGCTTAATAAGTGTAAACTCGACTATAAGGTCAAAACTCTTATTTGTTATTCAAACTAATCGTTTACTTTATTTATCGCTTGTGTGGATCGGTATTTACCTATGTTAACCCCTGTGTGCACTAGCGTGATCCTCGACTAGTGCATAATACATAGAGGGTTCCGAATCGTACTCGGGTCCCGGCAGAGGTGGTATCGAGCCATACTGACTGTAGGTCTTGACCTTAGTTAGATTGGCCGTCTTTAGAGTGTCCAAACTATTTTCTAAAAAAATTAACTTGCAAGGTTAATTAATTGCTTAACTCTCCTCATATCTCTCTCGCCTCAACTTTTGCTATGATCTTTTCTCTCCCCGCTGTTTTAAAGTTGCTCTTACCCTGTTCGTCTGTCTTGACAGATGCCTCGTCTTCAGAGCTATGGTGAGCGCACTGGAGGGTATGATGCCGAGCTTTGGAAGTTGCTCCAGGTTCTTGGAGGTTTTGATCGTCCACTGTACGTCGGCAACAACTGGATAGTGAATGGACAAAACCGTGGAGTGATTTGTCGCCTGACGATCTACGCCAGGAGGAACGACAAGGCGAGCAAGTCTCTGTGAGGAAGATCACTTGGCTGGAAGAAATCCAGGAGTCGTCGCTCTTGGCCATGCTACGTATCTGCAACATCTACGCGCGGGAGCTTCAAGACACCGTCTTCCGCTACCACCCCAGAGCTGCAGCCGTGGACTTGCCAGCACGCTACCCGTCCACAGAAGGAGAGAGCAACGCTACCGTCGTGCACCTCGCCCAGTTCGTGGCCGCCCAGGAGGAAGCTTTGGAGAGGACTATCACGGAGTTGGATCATGTCTATGAAGCCTTGCAGAGAGCTGAAGAGAAGGTCGCCACTCTGCAAGAGATCCTCTACGACCAAGTTCCCGAAGAAGAGGAAGACCCCGAGGAGGATCCCGAAGAAGATCCGGAGGAAGGCCCAGTGGAGCTAGAGGAAGATGTAGAGCCAGAGGAGCCAGCCGAGCCAGTTGCACCAGGAACGCCTATTCCTGCTGCACCAGTTCCAGGGCATCAGGATTAGTTTGCCAAGATGCCGGCTCACTTCCAAGTCTACAGCCGTCAGGAGTGCCGTCGCGGTTGTGGAGGCTTCCTTGAGTAGTTGTCTTAGTTTCGGTCTTTCAGACTTAGCCAGTTTCAGTTTAGTAAGTCGCCCTTTAGGCGGTAGTTTTGTGTGCTTGGGTCGTTGTTTCTTTTTGTGTGCGAGTATGAGCTGCAAAGGCCCTTAGGCATTTGTTGCAGCCATGCTAAGACCCTATTTAATAAAGGGTTTTTGCTGGAGTTTCTTGAGCTGTGTTTTGTTGGATTTAACCTACCCCCTGCTTAGTCCTTAACTCATCTTGTGCTTGCTACCTTATCTAACCCGTGGAGCTTCACCAGATGGTTCAGACTCGCCAGACTATTGCAAGTGGTTCCGGTGCCCCAGCACCAGGAGGCAATGAGCAACCAGCCGCAGGAGCAGTTCCGCCACAAGCACCCCCGATTGACTTGCAAAACTTTGGAGCTTTCATGGCGCGAGACTCACTCATGAATACCATGATGAATCGATGCAAGCTATGAACAATCGAACAACAACAACAATCATCGCATGGAGTCCCACCGCTCATGGTCACCATGGACCGTCTAAACTTGCGGAATTTATGAGGACCCGCCCACCAACATTCTCTGGACATGTCTCCCGATGGAAGCGGATGATTGGCTTCGGTCGTTGAAAGGAAGTCGCTAATCACCCAAAGGCACACCGAGAAGGTTCTGTATGTCACTCACCAGATGGAAGGCATAGCTGCTGAATGGTGGGAGAACTTTTGTGCCGCTCATGAGGCGCCACAGGATATCACCTGGGAAGAATTTTCTGCAGCATTTCGCCAGTATCATATACCAGAAGGCATTATTGATCTGAAAAAGGATGAGTTTCGCGCTCTCAAGCAAGGAGCTATGTCGGTATGACAGCGACCATGGTAGAAGTGTTGATAATGTTTATGACTGCGATCCAGTGAATACTAGGAAATCAAGTGGTCGAACCGGCTGATGATTTCGACTAGTTTAGATCATGCCCATTATCGAAATACTGTGAAAAACCACATGTAGTCGGAAGACATAACAAAACTGGTGTTGATGATAAGAAAATATGCAAAAAATGTATGCAAAAAGGAAAAGATAAGTACCTTTGTTTATAAATTATCCGAATCTGGTCGTAACGAATCCCAAGAATTGAAGATTTGTAAAATATCTCGCGAAACGTGCTCATGCTCAAATCCGAATGGCAGCGAGGATCGTTGGAAAAGGACCATCACTAGGAAGCTCCTTCCAGTGGGCAGGACCACGTGCAGAGAGGAGAGACTTCTACCAGGAGGATTTCCGTGTCCCGACCAGTAGCCAAACTTGAGTAGAACAGAATATTAAAATAAAATAACAGTCTTCAAATTTGAGAAATAACGAAAGCCATATAAATTGTCTGAGTTGGTACTCCTTATACTCGAATGTGTCTTTAAGAAAAGAGTATTTGGTTGTGCGTGTGTATCATTGAAGCAATGATCACGACTAAAACCGGTGTGGTGTGTGACATTTAAGTCAGCACCCATGAGTATTTGAGATCCATTCGAAAGGAATATCGGAGAGAATGAGTGTCTTCTCCGACCAACCAGCAACAATAAAGGCATATGACCAGATGCAACGAATAAGTATAAACAACCATACTTATTGTTTAAAAGAAAAGGAAATGCATCTTTATTGAAATATGAAATAAAATAAATAAAGGAAATTAAACAAAGAACTTACGCAATTGATCAATATTCCAAGAATTAGACAAAATTTGCCCATTCGACATAGCTAATCGTGCACTGATCCTGCGTGGGTGACTTCACCACAATGTATGGACCTTCCCATTTAGGTGAAAGTTTGTCGCGACCCGCTTGGTTCTCGATTTTCTAAGAACCAAATCACCTACGACTAGGTCGCGAGGTTGTACCTTACGATCGTGGTACCGACGCATGGCTTGGCCGGTAGATAGTGATCGTAGCAATGCTTGATTTCGCTGCTCTTCAAGGAAATTGATGTCGCTGTCGCTCTCACACCGATCACTCTCGGAAAAGCAATCGCCGAGCAGAACCAATTTTGAGTTCGGAGGAAGCATAGCTTCACCCCATAAACCATAAAGAATGGTGTTTCACCGCCGCACGACTAGTTGTGGTACGAACGACCCATAATACGTATGGAAGTTCTTGAACCCAAGCCCCGACCGCTGAAGTAATCGGTTGAAAACTCGCCGCTTGATTCCTTGCATTATGGTACCATTGGCTCGCTCAATCGCTCCATTGCTCTACGGATGAGCAATGTGGCGAAATGTATCTTGATACCTAGGTCTTCGCTGCAATTCACGAAATTGCCGCCGAGAACTGGGTACCGTTATCGGTGATTATACGACTGGGTACACCAAATCGTGTAATCACGCTTTTTGTGAGAAACCTCTTGGCGGCTTTAGTTGTAATTTTTACAACCGGCTCGGCTTCGATCCATTTAGTGAACGTGTCAATCATGACGAAAAGGAACTTAAATCCCCCGGGTGCTCTTGGAAAAGGTTCCAGAATGTCTAGTCCCCAGGTTGCAAAAGGCCAAGAAAGAGGAATTGTTTGCAAAGCTTGAGACGGCTGATGTACTTGTCGGCTATGAAACTGACATTGTACGCACTTCATCACGAGCTCTTTTGCATCATGAAGGGCAGTTGGCCAATAGTATCCTTGCCTAAAGGCTTTACCAACCAAAGTTCTGTAGGAATGATGAGCTCCACAAACTCCTCCATGAATTTCGGTTAGCAATTTAATGCCATCCGAGTGAGATATGCATCTCATCAACACTCCGTAAGATCATCGTTTGTAAAAAGTACGTTCAATTAGAGTGTATGATTTGGCTTTTCGTGCTATACGATCGGCCTCTACATCATCTTCTGGAATTAGGTCATGCTGAAGATAATTGTAGATCGATGTCATCCAATCTCTACCGTGATCGTGATGGCGCCAACCATCATCGACATGTGGAGAATCCTTGTTTGCAGAATCAAAGTGTGCAACCTCCTTGCGAACATCTATGTCCTCGGAAGGCTCGACTACCGAGGGTGAATAGAGTTTCTCGAGAAAAACTCCGGGCGGGACGGATGTCCTTGTGGAAGCCATCCGGGCCAACTGGTTTGCCAGAAAGTTTTCCTTTCTAGGAATGTGTTGGATCTAAAAATCGAAGAAATGCTTTTCGAGTTTCCGTACTTCCGCCAGATATGATGACATCTTGGTACTAGAGCATTGATACTCTTTCCCTACTTGATTCGCTACTAGTTGAGAATCGCCTTTCTTTCACTAGTAATCTGCGAATCCCGAGCGAACGAGCTGCTCGAAGCCTTGCCAGTAAACCTTTGTATTCTGCCACATTGTTAGTAGAAGAAAAGTTTAACTGAATGACGTACTTTATTTGTTCGCCAGTAGAGGAAATCAAGACGACCCCAGCCCCCGAGCCGTGTAACATCAAGGAACCATTGAAGTACATTGTCCACTTATCGTGGTGCTCATACTCGGGCCCTTGGGTGGGTTCAGGGTTTGTCCATTCGGCAATGAACTCTGCTATTGTCTAGGACTTGATTGCTGTTCGTGGGATAAAATGGAGATCGAACGCCCCAAGTCCAACCGCCCATTTTGCTATTCATCCTGATGACTCCCTGTTTCCTAGGACTTGACCAAGAGGATATCCAGTGGGTACGACCACTTTGTGGACCTGAAAATAATGCCTTAGTTTTCTCGAAGCCATAAGGAGACCGTAGAGCAACTTTTGTACCTGTAGATACCTTTCTTTTGGTCCATGCAAGACTTCACTTACGTAATATATCAGTTGTTGAACATGGTCTCGTTCTACGACCAGTACACCACTAACCGTTTGTGGCGTTGCAGCCACGTAAATTAGCAATGTTTCTCCCAATGTTGGAGAGACTAAAATTGGGGAACTCGTAAGGTACCTTTTAGTTCTTCGAAGGCGCTGCTTGCCTCTTTAGTCCATTCGAAACTCCCATGTTTCCGGAGAAGCTTAAAGAAAGGTAGTCCTTTTTCGCCTAACCGCGCTATGAAACGACTTAGTGCTGCCATAAAACCGATTAGTTTCTGAACTTCCTTCTTTATGGTCGGATCGCGCATCTGATCGATGGCGGCGATTTTCGCTGGGTTTGCTTCGATGCCTCTAGCCGAAACTAGGAATCCGAGAAGCTTTCCTGACGAAACTCCGAACACACATTTCTCTGGATTCAACTTAAGGTTATGACATCTTAAGTTATTGAAAGGCTCCTGTAGATCTAGAACATGATCACCAGCGTTGATGCTCTTTACGACCAGATCATCGGCGTAGGCTTCAAGATTCCTACCTATCTGTGGACTAAAGGTCTTTTGCATCAACCTTTGGAATGTTGCACCAGCATTTTTTAGACCAAATGACATCTTTACATAACAGTAAGTACCATATGGAGTGATGAAGGAAGTTTTCTCTTCATCTATTTTACTCATATTAATCTGGTGGTACCCTGAGTAAGCATCTAAAAAACTTAACAACTCACACCCGGAAGTAGAGTCTACAAGTTGATCGATGCGAGGAAGGGGAAAGTCATCCTTCGGATAAACTTTATTAAGATATGTAAAGTCAATACACATTCGTCATTTCCCATTGGCTTTTCTAACCATTACAGGATTGGCGAGCCACTCTGGGTAGTCGACCTCATGAATGAACCCAGCTTTGAGGAGTTTGTCAATCTCTGACTAGATTGCTTCTTTCCGATCAGATGCGAAACGTCGTAGCTTCTGCTTGACCGGTTTTTTGTTAGGCTGTAAAGCTAGCTTATGCTCGATCACCTCCCTAGGGACTCCGGGCATATCGGACGCCTGCCAGGCGAATACGTCCTGGTTAGCTCGGAGGAAGGAGACGAGCGACTCTTCCTATTTAAGGTCGAGTCCTGCTCCGACCAGTATCTTGGCACCCTCTGGAGAAGCACTTCCGTCGAGTTGTACCTCTTTTATCTGGTCGGAAGGTTTCGGTGTCATCTTTGGCCTCGAGTGTTTGACCTGCATGTTAATGGTGTTAGTTCCCCTGGTCGGAAGTTCATCGACCAGTTCTAAGCATTTCCGATCGCATGCGTAGGCTATTTTCTGATCGCCTCGAACCGTGATTACACCCTTTGGTCCCGGCATTTTCAAACTCTGATAACCGTAATGCGTGGCTATCAGGAACTTTGCTAAAGCTGGATGGCCAAGAATTGCATTGTATGTAGTTTCGAAATTTACCACATCAAATGAAATTTTTTTTTGTCCGCAAGTTGTCAGGCTTTCCGAACGTAACCAGTAGGGACAAGTGCCCTATTGGCTTGGCGGTAGACCTGGGAACTATGCCGTGGAAGGCATATTTCACAGGTTTTACCTTATATTTGGGAATCTGCATGTCTTCCAAAGCATTTGCAAATAAAATATTTAGAGAACTACCCCCATCTATCAAGACCCGATTAACCTTGTAGTTATTAATAGTAGGCTCAACGACAATTGGAAACTTACCTGGTTGAGTTGAAGGAATAGGGCAGTCTCCTTTGCTGAAGGAGATTATCGTCTCTGACCACCTTGAAGGTTTAACGGCGATCGAAGATTCGGTAAGGTTGACTTCTCGCTCCATGGATTTCATGTGATGTCTGGACTCGTACGAAGAAGATCCACCGAAGATCACATCGACGGTGTGCTGAGGTTCTTGGTACTCCATTTCTTCATCACCATCTTTGTCCTTCTTGGAGCTTGTTTCCCCGAGCTCTTGTATCGACGGGAGTGGACCTTTACCTACATAATAATCTTCCAGCTTCTTTTGCCAAACGCGACAATTGCGCAGGTCGTGTCCTGCTTGCTGGTGGAGAGGACACCACTTTTTATTTTTCTTGTAATCATTGGTCGGAGCCTTAGCCTTTCCACGACCAGAATAATCCTTTCTTCCTTTGGTGAATTTTTCAGGAACAGCAAGAACCTCCTTGTCGTTGGCTCTGCCATGCTTCTTTTTCCTGAGAGTCTTCTTTTGCTTCTTTTCCATCCTATCTAAGCCAGGTTGGGGAATTTTATCCTTTCGATCAATGGCTTCGTTCCACTCGACCGCTTCAGCGGTCGCTATGCATTTGTCACCATGTCAAAGAGCTCGATGGTTGTTCGTGGGGGATGTATAGCTAAATCCTCCGTAAACCTTCGATTTCTTAATCCCGCTTTGAATGCTTGGATAACGGAAGATTTTGCAACCTCCCGTATTGAGTTACAAACTTGGCTAAATCTTCTGATGTACTGCCGGAGAGTCTCGTTAGATTTTTGTCGTATTGTATGGAGATCGTTTTCTTTTCTGGCGATCGTGCGACGCACTCAAAATTTGCAATTAAAAGGTTGCAAAGTTGCTCCCAAGTATACACGGACCCGACCTAAGGTTAAGCAACCACGATCGGCCGATCCTTCTAATACCATAGGAAGATAGTTTGCCATTACATTTTCATCACCACCAGCGGCTCTAATAGTACTGGTATATATCTGGAGAAATTTCAAAGGATTTTGGGTCCCATTGAATTTATCCATATTGGCCGGTCGGAACCTATTTGGCCAACGCACAGCCTGGAGCCCTGTTGAGAAAGCTCGACAGCCTGTGATAGTTTCGTGGCGCCTTCTTTGAAAAGGTGCCGGATTGTAATCGGTTGGAGATCGATTTCTAGGACCGGATTGTCGGTGCTCCAATGTCCCGATTCGATCGTGGACATTGCTAGAACGCCTCTGACCGCTCACCTGGTTTAGGTGATGTCGAAGATCACCAGGTCCAAGCGATTGCTCCTCTCGACGAAGTGAGGGTGAGGATTCCTGAAATAGTCTCCTCCCCTGATGACTTGTTGGTCGGAATCGTCGAGGTGGTCGTAGTGTCAACTGATCTTCAACACGACCACGCAGGCCCCTGCTTCGAGAAGAGTGCTGGGACGAAGTCATGGTCTGACTTTGCGGGTGCCTTCGTTCCCGATATGCTTTTGTGCGCTACATCGTCCGTTGGATAATCTCTGACACTTGACCTGCGAGTTGGGCAAAACACGAGTCTCGCGAGGCGGTCGTAAATATTTAACATATTTTTTACTCGCTGCATGTTTTGTATTGTTACCGAAGGTCTCGAAAGATTTCTGCCAGAAGAAGGTGTCTGATGTCTTGAATCCTCCGATCTTCTGGTCGATCTTGCCTGGTCCCTTACATTGGTTGGGGAAGGATTAGGCGAATTAACTGATGGATGTCCACCAGTTCCATTACCTCCGACATTTGGTGCTTGACCGCCCGTACCATCTCCATTATTACGTGGTGGCGAGGCAATGTATGGAGGACCGTACATGGCATTTTGATCTGTATCTCCGATCGCATTGACCTCGTGCTTCCAGCAGTGATCCTCCGATGAGCTTCTGTCGTAATCGATTGAGAACCTTTCAGAGCTTCTGCGAGAAGCTTCCACGATGGAGAGCAGTCGGTGATCAGCACTTCCTGAGGTTTTCGGAAGGGCCTCAACCTGATCCGACGAGTTGCCGATCGAATGCTGAGCCTTATCATCCCCACTTGGTTTATGACCAATGGAGGTTTCATTGACAACATTACTAGGTGTCGGTTGGCTCTTGGAATTGCTAGAAGCCGTCGGTGAGTACCTATCAACCATGATCGCATCAAAGGTATATTGAACTTCGAGTTACGGTGTTGAATTTTCGTCACCTTTTTTGCCAGTCGAAAGACCCGGGCTTGCTGAGGCTTTAGGGCGTTCTGAACTAGTCGGAAGCACTTCCTTTGAAACCGCCACTGATCGTAGCGGTGTATCCTCCTCCATCCGATCGACTTCGCCGATTTCTGCGATGGGCGAACCGGCGGACGAGGATGATGAAGAGATTCCGTTTTCCTCCATGGCGCGCATGCATGCGTCCATGTCGAGGTTGGCGTAGTCCGCCAGGTCGAACCAGTTTTCTTCATCCCAACTTCCCGCCATAACCGCATCAGCGATCACAAACGGGGAATGGACAAAGATTTGATGAGCAGAGAAATTCTTCCAAGATTCCACACTGCGATCCCCGCGGACGGCGCCAGCTGTCGACGATCAAGACGTTGATCTTACGAAAAGAAAAGGAGAAAGTGACGTGGGAAATCTAGGGAAATAATGGGACTGCTCTTTTATTAATATGAATTGGGTTTTACAGGGTATGCTCTGAGGACACTGCTTGTTCCTTTACAATGTCAGACCTACAACACGAATCTAAGGCTTGTGCTTTAGTCTGATGGCTCTATCTTATCTCCTTCTCCCCCTGATCCGTCCAGGCTCCATCTTTAAATAGCCCTCGAAGAGGTGGCAGTTACTTCCGGAGAAGACGTCTGATGTGAAGCGTTGCGTCTGGTCGGAGTCAAGTGACGGTTGATAAAGAATCAACCGTTCGGTGGTTATATGTCTATGAGACATATAACCGCATGGAGGTTGTTCGTCAGTGCGTCTAGATAAGAAACGTCGTATGGTATGGAATATACACGTGCTCCATTCGTCATACGGTAAAGAATATACTTGGAATCAGTTTCAAGTATCGCCATACCTTTACTAGCGCTCTCCTAGTCGGAGCTTGGCTTAGGCCTTCGTCCACCGGGGTACCCATTATGTAACCTCCAAATCTCTACGACCGGAGGTCGTGCACCTCAGGGGTTACGACCACGAAGACGTATGGTCTTTTATATATTAAAAATAATATATAGAGGTTTTAATCCTCGGCACTTACCTAGTACGATATCAGGTGCTTCCTGGGCTCCTTCCAAAGTGACATGGTTGACACGGTCTTTGACCACAGACTGCGGTGCTCCTCCGGATTGACCGGCAGCTTGCGGTGCTCCTCGGTTGGTGCTTGGCGCTGGCGTCTTGGCTGGTGTAGCTCCCAAGTTGAAATGGACAGGGGTCACTGCTCCCTTCTACGGACAATTGTTCGCGAAGTGTCCTGGTTGACGCAGGTATAGCAGACTCTAGCTCCATTCTGCTGATTGCTTCCTGAAAGCTCTAAGCAGCTGGACGAGGTGCTGAAGTAGGTGCAGGCATCTTGGATGAACTCTACGGTGGAAAATGAGTGAAGTGCTGAGGGGCGGTTCTCGCTTTCTGCTGAGACTGGTGGCTTCTTTGCTGAGCCATTTTGCGCTTGCGGTGGTCTTCCAACTCCTCGTGATTATCCTCAAGGACTAAACCTTTGTTGACTAGCTCTTGAAAGTCTGGAAAGGTATGGGCAATCAGACTGACTTGCAGTCCAAAGTTCAATCCTTTCAGGAAGTGACTCTAACTAGCCTTATCAATGGTGACATCTTCCACAGCATAGTGGGCGAGTTGAGAGAATTTGTTGAGATAGTCTATTACTGACATGCTTCCCTGCTTATGTGCATGGAATTCATCTTTCTTCAAATCCATTATTCCTTTTGACACATGGTACCGACGAAAAGCTGTGGAAAACTCTTCCCAAGTAATATTCTATGGCGTCTCATGTGCAGCACAGAAGTTTTCCAACCATTCGGTGGCGATACCCTCCATCTGATGTGTGGCGTATAGAACCTTCTCATGATCGCTGCATTGGGTGATCAGCAGTTTCCTTTGAATGACACGAAGCCAATCATCGTCTTCTACTGGTGACACATTCCCAGAAAAAGTTGGGGGACGAGTCCTTATGAACTCAGCTAGCTTGGATGGTCCATGGT
This sequence comes from Ampelocalamus luodianensis, assembly GCA_036346255.1. Classification (NCBI taxonomy): domain Eukaryota; kingdom Viridiplantae; phylum Streptophyta; class Magnoliopsida; order Poales; family Poaceae; genus Ampelocalamus; species Ampelocalamus luodianensis. The sequence continues at coordinate 45,130,376 of CM070633.1, forward strand.
GACCATGAGTAGCTGGTGCAGCATTGTTGTTGTGGTTGTTATTATGATTATTGTTCATATTTTGCATCTGGTTCATCATGGTGTACATCATCTGCGTTTGAGTAGCCATGAAAGCTCAAAAATTCTGTAAGTTGATTGGGGATGCTTGGGGGTGGAACTACTCCTACTGGTGTCTGCTCATTCCCTTCTGAACCATTAGTTCCGGAACCACTGGCAGGAGTGTGACGAGTCTGAACCATCTGTGAAGCTCCATGGGTTAGATAAGGTAGCAAGCATAAGGTGAGTTAAGAACTAATTGAGGGGGTAGATTAAACCCAACAACCACTTGCACAAGAAATTCAACTAAGACACTTACATTAATTGGGGCCTAAGCATGGCTGAAACAAATGCCTAAGCGCCTTTACAGCTCATACTCGCACACAAAAAATAAGAGCAAACCTAACACACAAACTACCACCTAAAGGGTGACACTCCTAATCTTAAACTAACGTGGCTCAACACACTGAGCCTCAACTGACGAAACCTAAACCTGACCGAACTTAGTCACTGAGGTAGCCTCCACAACCACGGTGGTGCTCCCGCTTGCTGTAGACCTGAAAGTGCGCTGGTATCTTTGTAAACTGATCCTGATGCCCCAAAACTGGTGCAACAGGAGCAGACATCCCTGGTGCAGGCACAATCGGCTCTGATGGCTCTGATGGCTCCTCGGCCTCTTCTGGGTCTTCCTCTGAATCTTCTTCTTCTTCAGGGTCTTCTTCGTGCTCATGCTGGTCGTACAGTGCTACTTCCAGCACTGTGATCCTCTCTTCTGCCCTCTACAAAGCCTCATAGATGCACTCTAGCTCTGTGGCAATCGCCTCCAGTGATTCCTCTTGAGCAGCGGTGAACTGGGCAAAGTGCACCACTATAGTGTTGTCTTCCCCATCTATAGACGGGTAACGAGCTGGTAGATCCATAGCTGTAGCTCGGGGTTGGAAATGGAAGACCGTACCTCGTATCTCACGAGCGTAGATGTTGCAAGTCCTCAGGATAGCAAGGCGCAATGACTCATGGACTCCTTCCATGAAGTTGATCCTTCTGACTGAGATGTTCAAGGGTTGGCTTGCTTTGGTGTCCCTCTTGGCATAGATAGTCAAATGGCAGCACGCCATGGTTGTGGCCGTTCTCCATTCAATTGGTACCACGATACATCAGTCGGTCGAACCCTCCAAGCTCTTGTAAAATCTTCCATAACTCAGTAGCAAGTCCTCCCTTACGCTCACCGTAGTTCTGAAGATGACACATTTGTTGAGACAGACCAGAGGGTAAGAACCAATTTAAAATAGTGGGGAGAGAAAAATTTCAGCAATAGTTGAGTTGAGAGAGATATAAGAGGAGTTAAGCAATTCATTAATCTTATAAGTTAATTTTGCTTTAGAAAATAGTTTGGATACTCTAAAATTGACCGATCTAACTAAGGTTAGGACCTACAGTTAGTATTGCTATGATACCACCTCTGTTGGCGATTCACCGGCGGATGCGCGCACTGGGTAGAATAGGTTATTGCGCACATACTGGTACTGGTATTGGCACACGAGATCGTTGGAGTTGGTTGAAATTGGTGACGAAGCGACGGAGTAGGTGCGGCTGTTGTCGGCGTCGAACACTAGTGACTTCTCATGGTCGTGAAGGTGTGCCGGAGGTAGCTCTAGTGACAATGAAGACGACAGCATGGTCGACGACGAGGCGGCAAGGACGACAGCGCAATTTGAAGAAAACAAGCTTCGGTTGAAAACCCTAATTCTCCGATTGCGGTGGCGCTAGGGTTCTATAGGTGCAGTAGCTTGGGGTTTCGAGATGCGGGCGTAGATGCGATCCCAGGGGTCCTATTTATAGTCCTCGAGCGAGTCCAGGGTGGCGTATCGGTGGCGGAGTCCAAATCAGATCCGAGGTGAGATAAGGAAATTCAAATGAAATTGGAAGGAGATAAGAAGTAGAATCAATTACGGGGATTACAACTGATTCAGAAATCGTATCACCAAAGGATTCTTCGGTTGGATCCGCCGTTGTTGGATGGAACTCGGACACGATAGCCAAGGTGGTCGAAGGTGACTCTAATGCGGTGAAGACGAAGGTAAGGAGGACGATGACGGTAGGGCCCACCTGGCAGAGGAACAAGGGAGCGAGCTGGCGCGGCTGAGCGGAAATGGGACGAAAGGAATCGGAATGGGCCAAGTCAAAGAAGATTTGGCCCATGAACTTTTCTAAGATTTAATAGTTTTTGCTTTTTAGAAAATAGTAGAAAATGCAAATGGCAATTATAAAATAGAAAATGAACTCGAAAAAGTTCTAGAAAAATCTAGAAAATATGTCCAAGCACAAAGAACCCAAATAAAATAGTTTTGACAATTGTTGATGTTGTCATTAATCAAATTAAATTATTTTGATACTGAAAGTCCATGTTAAGCTTTTGAATTAAAATTCAAATAAACTTCAAAGGTGAGTTTTTCAACTACTAACTACTCAAAAGTTTTTTAAAGCTCAAAAAATTAGGATGTTACGGTTTCTAGCTAGTTTAACTTTGTAATTTTTTTCCCATTCGGAGGGGATGTTGTGAAACCTTTTGGTTCCCTTTTGCTAGATAGGTCTCTCCTACAATGTGTTTGCAATCAGAATTTTAATTAGATTTTAGTTGTCTTGCTAGAGGTTGTATATGGAAACTACTGTTCATCAATTGATTGGTTTGGCTCAAAATCCAATTTTTTTGCAATAGAAAAAACTATCACAGACGGTTCTGAACAAGAATCATCTGTGATATTCTATTTTCACAGACGGTTCAAAAATCGTCTGTGATAATCTCATATCATTACTGACCTATAAACTCAGATGGCTCATGAAACCATCTGTGACAACGTTTTTGAACTGTCTGTGAAATCCTTTTCTGTAGTAGTGGCTGATGCTGTCCTTGCTCCTTCGGTCTTCCCCTTCTCCTTTGCTCCTCTCCTTTACTCCCCTATCACTTCTTCTATGTGGGCGACTTGTTTTTGGATGGTTGATGATGGTGGGTTGGCTTAGCTTGCTACTCCCTGCTGTGGCTGTTCTTAGTTGGGGATGAAATGGGATGGTGATACTGGTGGGTTGTGGCTTTGTGAGGCTTGGTTGATTTGTGAGGCTTGCTTAGTGGGTTGTGGCTTTGTGAGGCTTGGTTGATTTGTGAGGCTTGCTTAGTGGGTTTGCTCTCCTGGCTATTTTGCTTTCGGTTGTGAGAAGAAATGAGGGGCTTGCTTGAGCTCTTTGCTTTGGCTTGCTCTGTGGGTTTTGCTTGCTGGCTATGACTTTGTGGATGGATGAGTGAAGTTGGCTTTGTGAGGGAGAAGCTTATGGGCGAGGCTTCAGCTGCCTTCTCCCTTGCCCTGTGCATTCCATCTTTGTCCCTTCCTTATCCCTTATGCTCTCACAACTCACTATTTGGCTTTGGTCCATTGGTCCAAAGAGTGTTCTCTGCACTATTCTTTAGCTTTTCTACTGCAGGCGGTAAGTCGATAATACAGAAAGTGGGTATTGGGCGTGAAAAAAGGAATGGGCCATTGGTCCATAAGGCAATGTCGGATTTTTCTATGGTTGAGGTAAGTTGGGAAAAGTGGGTGTCAGATTTCTAAAATTGCTAGGTGATGAAACCCACTGGAGATGAGACGGTGCCGACTAACCTAGATTGGTTTGGGAGCCTCAATGATCTTCCTAAAATCTGACAACAACCCTATTTAATTCTATTTTCTATTTACGGCTTTTGGTTTTGATGCGGTTCTATTGGTTGTTGGCGGTCGGTGGAAATATGTTTAGGGTTCTATTGGTTTTGCTGCGGTTCTATTGGGTCGAGGAAAGTGTCGACGGCTAGCGATACATGGACAAATGAAGGGAGGGCTTTGGCGATATGCATGCAAGCTTTTTATTATTTTCTTTTGTAATTTAACCAAAGTTGTAATTTATACTGTGATATGATGTAATGCATTCTTATAATTAATTTGGAGATTGTATTATTGTTACTTGTACGAATTCTTGTAACTTGTTTGAGAATGTAACAATATTGCATTATTAATTTTAATTTCATATTGTAATTTCTGGAGATGGATTCTTGTATTACTTTCTGAGTTTGCATTAATGTTTTATTTTTGCGTGCAAATGATTCATAATGTAATTTAATTCTGAGTTTGATTTTATTGCTTTACCTGAGATTTTAAAGGATTCTTGTAAAGGACTTTGTGATTAGGTCGATGATTTATTTTTGCGGCAATAATTTATGTTGTAAATTCTGTTGTTGAATTCTGATTGTATTATTTTATATGAAATTGCTCGGCGATGTGTTCAAAATAAATCTGAGCTTCATGTTTTGTTCTTGATTACAAAATTTTAATTTATTGCTAATTACCGATTAGCGTTGTTTAGATTAGTTTGAGTTTTTGGGTTCTCCACAGACAGGTGGACATGGATGCCAGCGTACGAAACGGGACACACTGTATCGGACATCCTCACCATAGCATTACCCTTCTAAATTCTAGTGCTGATTGGCATCGATTTTGTAATTTTCATTGGTAGTAGATTTATGTTTGGTGTATTAATCTCTACTAGAAGCTCACCCGCGCTAGCTGGCGCGGGCGTCTGGAGCGGCATGGCCATCGAGCAAAGCAACCAGCGGGCATCGAGCAGACGCGCGTCCCAGCAGCAGCGAACGAAACACACCAAGCGCACCGGTCCAAATCCGACAGCCTGGAGCCTAGCGGGCCACGATCGAACAGACATTTTTTTTTTGGTGACATGGCTAGCGTGGCTGGGGGCGGTTTCCACCAGGAATTACTCTCTACTAGAAGCTCACCCACGCCAGCTGGTGCGGGTGTCTGGAGCAGCACGGCAATCGAGCGAAGCAGCCAGCGGGCATTGAGCGGACGCGCGTCCCAGCAGGAACGAACGAAACGCACCAAGCGGACCAGCCCAAATCCGACGGCCCGGAGCCGAGCGGGGCGTGATCGGACGGACGTTTTTTTTTTTTTTGGTGACATGGCTAGTGTGGCTGGGGGCGGTTTCCACCGGGAATTAATAGTAGTAATGATCTTCAATTCGTGGTATAGATCTATAGAAGTTATCAATTAGGTACTATTTGCTACGTGCATGGAAATTGTAAGTGACGCTATGAGTATGAGTAAGTGTTACGATCAAATTAATTATATTTTTTCAATTTCATTGTGCTTTAGTTGTTCGGCCAATAGCCAAGAAGAGGAAGAAAACAATTGATTTTTTTTAAAAGAAAGTTGATTCAAGCTCTCAGCCTTGTACAGAATTCTGTTCCAATCGACGTGCAAGCTACTGGACATAATATCGTTAATCCTAATCCAACTGATAGGCGTCTTCAAATTTGGGACCCAGGTAAACGTCTTCAAATTAACAAACATATGTTGTTATACCTAATAATTTGTTATCCATGCTATGTTGCAATATACATGTATTGCCATGATATTTCCTCTGTGATCTGTCTACTTGGCCCCCAAGTCCAAATCCTGGCTCCGCCCGGAACATCACATTAATTTTGCATTAAGTATAAAATATGATTTATATTTGTGGACATGATCATTCCAAGAATATGACATATTTTTGGACCGAGGAGTACTACTGTAGTATGTAGGCATGTTCTTCTTGTCAAGGTTGTTCTGAGAGAAAGTACGAAAGGACAATGACGCGGAAACATTAGAGGTTGATGTGTTCTGACTTCTGGGTGTTTCTGTTTATATGATCTCTTTATGGTCAACTTCGAAGACCCGGTCGACGTCCCTGATATTTGCTATTGTAGGCTGTAGACTGTAGTTTCAGAAAAGTTACCAAGTCTCAGAAGACAAAGTGACATTATAAAATACTTTCTTAAGTATACTTAGGCCTAATGACCCAGCCATGTTGCTGTTTTTCAGCTTTTTTCAGTGAAGGCCTGAAGGGCAGTTTGATTTTTACATCGATTATATGATCGAACAACCAGAAATTGTACATGGAGTTTGCCTACTTCAGCAATTCCTAAAAGATCACCCTACTAGCACCTTACTTAAAGAAGAAGAAAATTCCTTCTTTCTTTCTTTCTTCTGGAAAAGAAATCATCTTTCCACACTGCCGGAATTTCGTAGAATTACTGCAGGAATCATACTGTTTACTGCAAATTTCATGACTTCCCCTAGTCGATAGTACACCCCTGATTTGCATAGATTGACTGAAACTGTTACACTACTAATAGTTAGGCTACTCACTGATTGAGCTTATCCTTGTAGCCTGTAGGCCCGAGCCGTCCAAATGAAGGTATCTTTTCGAAGTCAACATATTTTCATTAAAAAAACGTGGAATAAACATACGGCTGCGAGCTGCGAGGTGATATTATGCCATGCGTCTGCATCTGTCGTACTACATATATATGGATCTGCAGCTGCATCTGCATGGTTCGTTGAAATCCACAGGTCGATGCGTCAGAAGTCAACTGTGTTATTTCACAGGAAAAGAGCTAGGCTGGTCGACAAACATATGAACGCGAGGAAATAAACGATTGATGCAAACTTACAAAGGGCTCGATCCAAACGTGTTCTTTCTTTCTGACTTTCTCCCTCTCTGGCTTGTCGGTACATTCTCATCCAGTACAGGTGAGTTAGTATTAGAGTCAGGGGCGGCGGCAGGGGGGTGCCCGTGGTGCACGGGCACCCCCAAAAAAAATTGCAAATTTTTTTTGATTATTTATATGTATCAATAGTTGACACCAATTTCAGTCTAATCCCCAATTCAGCCCACCAACAACACGCTCCATCTCTAGGTCAGGGCCTCATGGAGTCAGGAGTCCTTGGAGCTTGCTTCTCCTCCTACTGACGCCGCCTGCCTCCCCTCCTTGCTTCTCCTCCTGGATCCTCCTCCCGTCCTCCGCCAGTCCGTCGCCGCCTCCTTGCTTCTCCTCCGTCGCGCCGCGCGCCTCCTCCTCGGATCCTCCTCCGCCCGTGCCGTCGAGGATGCCACCTCCTGCTTCCCCCTTCGCCGCCGCACCGCCTCCTCTGGACCCTCCTCCGTGGCTCCGCCAGTCCACCGCCGAGGATGCCGCCGAGTCAAGAGGCCATTGCTCGGCCTCGGCCGCCTTCGAGCATCGCGAGGCGCCGACGGTTCCCACTAGGCCACCAACACGGCAACACCGTCACCAAGGTAGGCGGCGGCGGTGCCTCCTTACTTCTCTTCTTGACCTCCTCCTCCGCTCGGGACGCGGGACCTCCGCCAATCCGCCGCCGTGGGCGCTCTTCTGGGATCCGGATTGGATATTTGGATTTTGGGAGGCGCGCGAGTGGGCTAGGCGCTAGGCCGCAGAGGAGGAGCGCCGAGCGACACCGGCCAGCGAGACGGCCGTGGCCGAGGCCGAGTGCGGCGCGGTGGCGCGAGAGGACCGAGGAGCCAGCGCCCAAGCTGTTGGTAGGCTCCATTTCGATTACCCCATGGCCCGAAAGGCAAGAGCAAGAGATGAAGAGAATTAGGAAACTAAGAGCAGAACCCTTGTGGCTTTGTTTTATCTTGATACACTAACACTACAGAAAATAGCGATGGATGAAGTAAAGCTTCAGATTGCATTTTATCGAAGTTCGAACAACTTTTGTAGTTTATACATAGCCAATCTAATTATCTAAATGTCATTATGCCATCAATCATGCGATCTTGAATGTCTCCTATCTTGACTTTTGTTCTTGAAAATAGCAAGAGATGATATAATCAAGTGTTTTCAAGGAATGAGATCGCGTCGTATGGTATTGTGATTTCCATTAGCTATTTAGGATTTTTTTTATTCATGTAAGATTTTATTTGAACTATTTGTATTGCACTATTAAATAATTTTGAACTTTTTATGTAATTGTGTTGAACTTGTAAAATTACTTATATGTCGTACAAGATTTTTTTTTAATCCTTGAAGTGTGCACCCCCATCATAAAATTCCTGGCTCCGCCACTGATTAGAGTCTAATAGGGAGTTGTATTAGAGTTAGATCCAATCTTTGGACTATAAATAAAGGCATGGGGTACTGTAGAACAACTGTAGGATCGTTAATGACAATCAGAGGGGGGTGAATGATTGTAATTCACAGTGAAAACTTTTTCCTTAAATCAACTGTCTTCTGTTGTCCAACCTGCCAAAACAGTAATAACACAAAAAGACAATAGACAACTAAATTAAAAAAAGTATTTTTCTGGTACTGTAGCAAGCTTAACGTGCACTGTAGCAACTGCGTATGTTACTGTAGCAAGCTGACAGACCGAAAGATTTTGTCTTCGAAGCTGATGCAACAATCAATGTAGTAAGATTAATAAACTGGTAGTACTACTAGTTACAGGAGAGGCTGAGGTGAAACTTGAAACACATACTGAACTAGTATTAGTTTAATTAGAGTTGGAGTATTTTAATCAAAGTTGAGTACGATCCAAACCTCTTTGTATCCCATAGCACCAACACTAACATGGCCTTGGATTCACGATGAGTACAACACGCACGATAGTCAGAGAGAAAGTGCGGCACCTCGTTTCTTCTAATCGGAGAAATCAACCCGTATGCAAACAGTCACATCGCACAGCATCGAAAAGATCTGTAGCCCTTCACGTCGGCCTAGCGTAGCCGCAAGTCAATAGCGCTCTCCCAGCCGCAAGTTACAGCATCAAACAAACACCATGGCCGCCAAAAGCTCTCATGGCAATTTTTATTGTGAGATCACGCTACAGCCGCCGACAGAAAGCCAACCAAAAGCCTCGGCCGCCGCAGGATGCAAAAAATAAAACCCTAACACCCGTATCCTTTCTCAAGCTGCCTCACGCATTTATATACTAGCCGCAACTAGCACATATACGTACACATCCTCACGTATAGCCTCAATTAGTACATCTTCTATGCAGCCCATTATGCATGTGGCCTAGCCCATCATGCATGCCACTATTAGTACTTAATCTCCCTCATAGCCTCCGGACCGCACCTCCGTAACTCCAACATGTATCATCCATCTTTGATCTTCATGCGCTTCAACTCGAGCCCGACCGTCTCCTCCAGCATCATTGACCCTCTGGACCATGACTTCGCACCAAGCCACCTCCCGATCACCGCCGTAGACCACGATCGCCTCCGAGTTACCCTGCACATGCAAAGACCAAAACACCATCTTTTTCCGGCACAAGTTCATCCCAACTTGACCGACATAAGTCCACACACGCGCCACGCGCCAAATATTATCAGTACCTAATATTGTCAATTATTCATCACTAAAATATTCTAGACCTGGCCACATGGTCTAACAATCTCCCCCTTGATGAATACATTGACAAAATTTCAAGATTGCATAATGAGTAATAGGGAAAAAACGAAGCTTCAAAGCAGATATAAGTGAAGAACTGAAAAAGCCAAAAGCCGTAAAAGCTCCCCTCAACATAAGGAGTGAAAACTCCCCTCAACACAAGGGAAGCGAAGCAAATTTCTCTTATTTTTCTCCCTTTGGCAATGTAATCATCAAGAACTTGAGAGAAAGAATAATTCCAAAAAAGAGCAAGGAGAGTAAGAATCAAGAAGCTTTGTAGATTATCCAAGTCACTTCGCACTGATTTAGTAAATTAACCAAGCTATCTTTTTTTAGTAGAGCTATCTGGATCATATAAAATCATATACCATATAGCAAAGTCAAGACAAGTCTTTTAGAATGATTAAGCAATTTAAATTTATGACAGGCATCTCAACAATGACTAAACAAATTATAAACACCCCAAAGAGATATCATCATGAAAAGTTAAAGCCTAACAGTGAGGCAAACTTTAAATCTAGATGAGCTATCAGTCTTATGTAACAACCTATTGCTCCACTTTCAATTCTTCTTTGCATATGGCAAGCTTGCAGCATACTTCTTTTCAAGGGTGGCATGCTTGTAGCATACTTCTTTTCACTGATGGCATGCTTGAAGCATACTTCTTTTCGTTGGAGCACTGTTGTGTGCATTATTTTCTTCTTTTGAATACATAGACATGTATGGCATGCTTGAAGCATACATCTTTTCAATTTGTTTCTTTCTCAATTTTTTTTATATTATAACATGCCAAATTGAGTGAGCATAATAGGATTGTAATGAGAGACATACTTGCTTTAAATCCAAGATTTAAAATAAGAATCACAAACAAGCTCATCCTTTTCGATGGATATCACAAAGTGATAACAATAATCAATCTAGTCAAAGTTTTCAGCCATGCCATGCTTTAGTTCTAATGTAGCAAATTAATTATAACCAGTCAAGAACACAACTACACAACACATGAATAAATATGATAAAGAAGGCTCTACTACTCATTTGATTTCAATAGCTTGGACTTGAAGAATTGTTTGACAAGTATAATAAACAAAGCTTCTGAATTGTTAAACCACAAGCTCCCCTTCACAATAAGCCCATAGGATGCAACACACCCAACTCACTTCGCAAAAGAGCAAATCAAAATTCAAACTTAACAAGGTGTAGAGCAACATCACCTTTTCCACATGGTCTCTCAGAAACTGAAATCTCTTGGAAGCCATCAAAGAAAGTGAAAAACCATCAGGTATTCCAATCAAGTAATGACGTAAAAGCGGAACCAAATCAAGCTCATGTTCTCCGGCCTCGTCACCGTTCTTTCATCACATCACAGAAACATCGGTTTCACAAGATCAAGGTTAGTGAAATAAGATTTAGGAATCGATCTTGAGATATATGATGAACAGTGCAGCAAAACTAGAACCAGAAATATGTATGCGTGAGCGATCGAATGCCAAAAGAAGCTGTCTAATTGCCCTTGAAATGCGAGCAATCTTTGAATAAACATTATTTGAATTGTAACCCAAACCAAAGACGTGAAACAGTTGAAAATCATCATAAAGTTATCTACAAACCTAGCTTTTGCATTAGCTCTAGGAACAACAAAAGAAGATGCACGTTTTTGTCTTAAAGCATTCAATCTTTCCTTTTTCTCTTTCTTAACACGTCTAAAGCAAAATTCATGCAAGTGTCCATCTCTACCACAATAGGTGCAATAAAATTTAGCATAATCAGAATTCTTTTGAGATGATAAGTTGGCACCAACAACATTACTAGAGGAGCTTTGCACAAAACCAGCAGATTTGAACACAGTTTGTTTTGGTTCAGATTTTACTTCAAATTTTCCAGGTTCAAGAAACTTAGCAACCGTAGGAGGATTATTCTTGGCATGCTCAACAAAATTAAATCCTAGACCATGATTTTTAACACTTACTTTTGACTTGTCTAGAATCATATTCAAATTTTTCTTGCCAAAAGCAAATCTTTCTAAAGTGTCCTTCAGATACTCAATTTCTTTAGCTAGAGTAGGACAATCAGTGCATGTGACAGATTCATTCACAATCTTCTTAGAAGCATTAGACTGAGCCAACTTTTCTTTTTCAGCAAAATCATTAAGTTGTCTAGTCAAAGCTTCTATTTCTACGGTGAGTTTAGGACAGTTAGAGCAAGAAGCTATCTCATGATAGAGCATCTGTTGAATTGTCTCCTGTGATGAATTAAGTCTAGCTTCTAGCAACCCACAATTAGAGCAAGTTTTAATTTGAGCATTCGAAGTACTTGACTCTAAACATGTAAGAGAACTAAACTTGAGTTTTTTAATTTCACTATTTGCAAGTTTTAACTTTTCATCACAAGAATCATGTGTCAATCTTAGTTCATCAAGTTTAGCAGTTACATCCTCAAGTTGAACCAAGGTTGATGCATTAATTGTTCTAGCATCTCCATTTCAGTGTAAAACTTGACAAGACTCACAAGATTCATCATCGAGAATAGAAACTCCAAGTCTATCAATTTGAAGTTAAGCTTTCAACAAGACAATTATTTTCTTTCGGTTTCTTTTTAGTCTTTTTCAATTCAATAGCAAGTTTAATCAAACCATCTTCAAGTTCATCATATGATGGTCTTACCTCATCGAGATCACCATCATCGCCGTCGTTGTTGTCGTTTCTTGCCATGAAGCACATGCCCGTAAAGTCGTTGTTCTTCTTTTCCTTTAGAATCATCGTCGTCGTCGATGTCGCCGCAACTCTCATATTCCACATCACTCAAATCAAGATGCTCAATAGCCGATATGATCTTTTCAACCAAGCTTGCGACGAAATTGCCACCCTTGGTGTTATTGTTCTTGGATGGCGGACGACGGTAATTCTTATCTTCCTTGATCACCTTCCCTAAGCTTAGGACACTTCGACTTAATGTGACTGGCTCGCCACACTCATAGCATGTGATCGAACGAGAGGCGCCACCTCGCTTCTTCATCCTCATGTTGTTGAGTGCCTTGTATGCCCGTGAGGAGATCAATACCAAGTCTTCTTGGAGCTGTTCAACTGCTCATCCAAAAGAAGATAAAGCGGACAAAGGAAAAGAACTCGGCTAAAACAGCTTTGCATGGGGTTAGTTACAAGAGCTAAAGATGAAGATTTATCAATCTTGGATGGCAAAGCTTCCATCTCATAAGTTTTCAATCTAGAAAAGAGATCATCCATGGTTAAAGTATCTAGATCGATAGTTTGATTGATAGTCGTGACAACCATCAACCACTCGAACCTAAAGATCTCAAAATTTTAGTTGCATTATCTTCATCGATGGGAATAACATCAACGCTACGCAAATTACTTAATATCTTTTCAAAGCGAGCAAAAAGATCATCAATAGATTCACCAGGCTTCATAGCAAAATCAGAATATTCTTTTTGATAAAGATTTTTACGCACTTTCTTAATTTTAGTAGTTCCCTCATGATAATCGCAAAGAGTCTTCCATATTAAGTGGGCAGAATTAATATGAGCTACACGATCAAATTCTTTATGAGAAATCCTTGAAATAGCAAGTTCGAGCTTGGGCATTTAAATCAACATCAGTTTTATTTAGATCAGTAACAATAACAGGAACCACATATGGTCTACAAACTTTATTCCAAACATCACTACCTTGAGCCTCAATATAAGCTTGCATACGACACTTCCAAAAAGCAAAATCAGTACCATCTAGCATGGGGGGACGATTCACATACCTCTCTGACGCCATAGCAACCTTGCTCTGATACCACTTGTAGGATCGTTAATGACAATCAGAGGGGGGTGAATGATTGTAATTCACAAAGGAAAACTTTTCCTTAAATCAAGCGTCTTACGTTGTCCAACCCGCCAAAACAGTAATAACACAAAAGACAATAGACAACTAAATAAAAAAGTATTTTTCGATGCATCAGCAAGCTTAACGTGCAATCGTAGCAATGCGTATGTTATTGAAAGTGTCGACGCATCGAAAGATTTTGTCTTGAAGCGATGCAACAATCAATGTAGTAAGATTAATAAATCGTAGTACTACTAGTTACGAGGAGAGGCCGAGGTGAAACTTGAAACACATATCGAACTAGTATTAGTTTAATTAGAGTTGGAGTATTTTAATCAAAGTTGAGTACGATCCAAACCTCTTTGTATCCCATAGCACCAACACTAACATGGCCTTGGATTCACGATGAGTACAACACGCACGATAGTCAGAGAGAAAGTGCGGCACCTCGTTTCTTCTAATCGGAGAAATCAACCCGTATGCAAACAGTCACATCGCACAGCATCGAAAAGATCTGTAGCCCTTCACGTCGGCCTAGCGTAGCCGCAAGTCAATAGCGCTCTCCCAGCCGCAAGTTACAGCATCAAACAAACACCATGGCCGCCAAAAGCTCTCAAGGCAATTTTTATTGTGAGATCACGCTACACCGCCGGCGTAAAGCCAACCAAAAGCCTCGGCCGCAGATGCAAAAATAAAACCCTAACACCCGTATCCTTTCTCAAGCTGCCTCACGATTTATATACTAGCCGCAACTAGCAGTCTAACAACAACACATAATTATTCCTAAAAACTTCTACATAGTATCAGAGCTATCCCCGCCGCCCTCATTCCCATCGATCACCGAACCCTAACCTAACACTCACTTGCCTCAGCCGCTGCTGTCGTTGTTTGTCACCGTTCAACTCCTCTTCACATCGCCGCCGACCAGCGTTGCCGCTCGGGCCACGTAGGTTGCCGCTGCCGAACATGCGGGCCGCCGCAGCTTGATCCGCCTGACGCCGCTCGGGCCGTGCTGCGCGGGCAGCCGCCGCCGCTTAGGTCGCTCGACCGTCTGAAGAGCGAAGAAGGGGAGCGGAAGAGACGGAGTTGTTCAGATCTGGCCGAGTGTTCAAGGTGGAAGAAGAAGGGGAGCGGAGGGATCTGGCCGAGTTGTTCACGATGGGATCTGGCGCAAAGGAAGAAGAAAGGGAATAGAGGGATCTGACCGAGTTGTGTTGACATGGTGGGAGAATAAAAAAGAGAAGGGAAAAAAATCTGTTTGGATTTTTTTTATGTCACGGCTCCGCAAGATTTGGGTAACCATGAAGTCAGTTATCGAGGTTCGGCAGAACGTTGATGTGTAAAGGATTGCCATGATCATGGGAGATACACACGGCATATCTTGCTTGTGATATGTATTGCTCCGGTTGTTTGAGAAGATGACCCCCGAGGAGATTGAGGCTGCGAGGAACGAGGAGGGAGAAGCCACAATGAGGGCGGTAGAAGAGAAGAGGAAGATAGTTGTTGAGACTATTTTTTCGCTAGTTACACAAGGTAACATGAGAAGCATATTATAGGACCTCTTAGCGACGGATATAATAGATCCGAGAGTTGGTGCAGGGTCATCTAAATTAAAGCCAGAGCTGATGCCAAATGATGTAAAGTTAGAAGGGAGTAAGAATTAACTAAGTTGGTCTAGAAAGGCTCAGCTAATCCTGAAGACGAAGGGGATGGAGCACTCCTGCGGGAGACTTGTGTTGAGCCGGCTGACAATGCGAGCATGGATTGGAGGGTGTGGAACACCATCAATTCTGTGGTGGTGGCTTGGTTGCTAATTTCGATGTCTCCATCCATCGATCGGATGGTGGAAATGATGCAGAGTGCACCGACAATGTGGAAGACATTGAGCAACATGTACTCCGGCGCGAAATATGATGATGATGGTGGAGGTTCAGAGCAAGGTGGAGGCCCTGAAATAGGAGAAGATCGTCCAGGAGTATGCTAGTGAACTAAAGCAACTATAGGCAGATTTAGATCACTATGACCCACTGCAGTTAACATGTACTAGTAATATTAAAGCTGGCAGGATGAGGCTGCTGAAGAATCTAGACCCGCCATTATGTGTTAATGGAGTTTTTGTTATTAATGACAAATCTATTTATGAGACTAACACTCTTATTGATATACCTATTGTTTAGTCTCAAATGGATAAAGAAGTGAAAATCAAATGAGGTATGCATTCCAAATGACAAATCTATTTATGAGACTAACACTTCTATTGTCATACAAATTGTTTAGTCTTAGCTTGGAGATAAAAGGAAAAATCCAAATAGGTATGTTCATATTGATAAACCTATTTGTGAGACTAACTCTTCTATAATGCTATATCTCATGTTTAGTTTCAGTTGGATTTAAAGATCAAAGAGATATGCATTCGATATCTTTTTATCATATCTTGTTGCATTCCTCGGATCCAAAATATAGGTTGAACTCCACTAAAAGTTTAACTTGAATATGTGCATATGTTTTTATTACACATTCGTGTATGCACACATTTAGGGAGTTTATTCTATATATTGTGGTTTCATTAGTATTGATTCATATTCTTCTGTCCACATATTTTAAGGATCTTTACTTTGAAACATGTCCTTGAATATATTTAACTTGTGTAGTTAATATATTCATATGAGTATATGTAACTTGTGTAGTTCATATATACTCATATCCTTGAATATATACAACTTGTGTAGTTCGTATATATTCATATGAGCATATGAGACTTGCGTAGTTCATATATGCTCATATATCTTTTGAGTATATATAACTTGTGTGGTTTATATATACTCATACCAATTACATTCAATTATCTATAATTGTGTTGGTTGTCATCAATTACCAAAGAGGGAAAGATTATGGTATCTTGTCCCACCATTATGAGTTAATGGTATGTTGTGGTAATTAATGACAATCACCTTGTAGACCTAACATTTTCCATGAGTTGGATGAATAGGTTATGTTCTAGGTGGTTGGAGACTTTGGATGACATCATGAGTTGATTGTCATCAAGTCAAGATTCTTGAAGAAGAAGAAATCATCATGTGTTGATGATATTGAAGTAAAGAGCTTGGAGTAAAAGATGCACCACGCGTTGATGCATATCAAGTTCAAGAAGAGGAGATGATCATGAGTTGATCATCAAGTTAAGAAAAATCCATCATGTGTTGATGGAGGTCAAGTGAAAAATGCATTATGAGTTAATGCATATCAAGACTGGGATGGAAGATGTCATCATATGTTGATGGGCATTAAGTCAATGACCCGTACTTTAAAGTGAAGATGTGCGTCATCAAACTTCAAGAGATGTGCAAGGCAAAGGTATGACTAGCTAGGGCTAAGGATTTGTTCCTAGTTTTTTACCGGTCTCGGTGTTTGGTTGGGAGACCGGATTGCTAGTATAGGTTGTCGTACTATTAAGAGGGGTCTTGACTAGTAGCTTGAGTTAGTCATGTGTTAATAGCTCATTGTGTTTGCTCTAGCTCACTTTAACATGTTGCCTATATTTGCGAATACGTTTTGCAAATAGTTGAGGCTCATGGTTAATCCTTGTAGCATGTGACTTTAGTTTGCGAATGTGTTTTGCAAACGGTTTAAGTTCATGTACCTTATTCCTTGTGGTGTTGATTCTAAAAGCTGGCAAATGTGTTTTGCAACTTGTTGAGAATCTCGCTTTTATCATTGTTTGCATCACGCGTCAATTTGGCAAATATGTTTTACAAATTGAGTTGAAGCGGAGTGCAATTTGTGGTGTGATTCTAAAAGTTGGCAAATGTGTTTTGCAACTTGTTGAGAATCTTACCTACGTGCCTTATTTGCATTTCATATCTTTTGCAAATGTGTCTTGCAAAGTTGATATTGAAAAAGAAATGCAAAATTCAGTCTTTGAGTTCTGGAGCGGTCTGACCGTAATGCTTTGAGCGGTCTGACCGGACCACGGTCTGACCGGAGTTTTGAGCACGATGCGATCGGACCCGGTCGAGACCGTCGGCTTTTTCGAGCGACTTTTACGGTTTTGGTCGCGTGATCGACCGACATGTTTTGGGCGGTTAGACCGGTAGTGCTCCAACGACTATTTTTTCCGACCGTTGGAGGGGGTGCGGTCTGACCGGCCACATGCCTGCGGTCAGACCGGCCTGTGCTGATTTTTCAGCATATTGCTCCCAACGGCTAGTTTTTTTTATGTGGGCTATAAATACCCACCTTGGCCATGTGAGGGCAGGTTGCTGGTGCCCTATTGAGTTCCTTTGAGCTAAGAGCAAGCCCTCTACTCCCAATTGTGTATGTGTTGCACTTAGTGAGGTTTGAGAGGCAAATCCTATTGCATGTGTTGCATTAGGTAGTAGATTTAGTATCCACGAGAGCTTTGACACTTGATCGGTTCAAGTGAAAGTTGGAGACTTGTTACTCTTGGTGTTTGCCGACACCTAGACGGCGTGGAGGCATCGTGGTCTAGTGATCTTCTCAAGTAAAGCTTGTGAGAAGGCCCGGTGTTTGTGAGTGGCTTGGTGCTCGCCATCTCTGGAGTGGAGTAAGAGCAACTCTAGTGGAGCGAGGTGTTGATACCTCGGAGGAAGGCTTAATTCGTGGAGCCGGCCCAATTGGTTTGGGTTTCCCTCAACATGGATTAGGGGAGACTGGCAAGTCTCCGAACACCACGGTAAAACATCGACGTGTCTTTGTGGTGTGGTCTCTATTGCATTACTATTGTATTTACATTTATTGTGTATGAATGCTTGCTTTACATTGTGCAATTTATATACCTTGTATTAAATTGCTTATTTACAATATATGATTGCAATAGTATCATTTACATTGCTTAAATTGAATTGCTTACAAGTCCATGCTTGATTGATTATTATCAATAGACTTGTTTTGTTAGTGCACTTAGTTGAGCCTAGTTGATTTAGACTTTAATTGTGCAAAACTGTATTGTTATAAGCTTCCGCATTAGAAATCGGTTTTAGCGCATAGAAGTTTTAAAAACGTCTATTCACCCCCCTCTAGTCGGCCTCCTCGATCTTACAGCTACAACGCAGACGAGTTACACACTTTCTGAAGGGACCAAACCCAAAGTTTGAGAGTAGGAGGACTGCCATGTTTCACTTAGCAAACTTGCCAACTATAGAGCTATAGAGGAGACTATTTCGTCTATGGTGCAGGAGGAGATTCGACTACGAGTAATGGGAGACAACAACCCTGTTAAGTCCGCATATGTCATACCCGATAATGGGGAGTGCTACAACTGTGGGGTGAGAGTATATTTGAGTCGTGCTTGTCCTTCTCCACGGTATGGAGGCCAAGGTGGAGGTCGTGGAGACCGAATTGGAGATTATGGAGGTCGAGGAAGGGGCTAAGTTGGCCCTAGGGCTAATATGGCCCTGATAGAGGAGAGCACATCTGTTACTCTGACAGGAGAGCAAGTTATGTAGTGGGAGAAGTGGCAGTAGGGAAAGTCATTGAAGACTCCTCATGATTCCACTGCAACAACTACAATCTCCTTTGGTAACTTTGCCAACTACGCCCACGTATAAGCACTCGCATATTGATTGGATCATAGATTCAAGGGCATCCAAGTATGTCACGGGTTCACTTAGTGCATTTGCATCTTTCAGTTAATATACTCATTTTGAAACTGTCCAAACAGCTGATAGAACCTCTCAACTTATTCAGGGTGTAGGATCTATAGAATGCATCATCTATTACTTTATCTGTTGTTTTGCATGTTATCTCCTTTCGAGTCAACCTTCTTTCAGTTCATTCTATTATTGACCAATTCAAATGCACTGTCACATTTGGTCAGAATTCGTGTTTGTACAAGGAGAAGAGAATTGGGAAGAGGATTAAGACTGGAATATGGCATAATGGGCTGGTACATTGATCAGGTTGATGCGGCATTGGACGTGATTGCAGGAGGAGTTGAGGGAGAAGTTTTGTCACATGATCATCGCTTGGGACATCAGCCATTTGAGAGTTTAAGCCGGTTGTACCCGGATTTGTTCAATAAAGTAGACAAGACCAAACTTGTGTGTGATGCTTATGAATTTGGAAAGCATACACGGTATACATATAATATCATTGGTATTTGGAATCATGAACCTTTTATATCAATATATTATGATGTTTGGGGTCCATGCTTAGTTAGTTCTGTGAGTGGTTTTAAGTGTTTTGTCATATTTATTGATTGCTATACTTATATGACTTAGATTTATATGATGAAGCACAAGAGCGAGGTCCTTCGGTGTTTTTAGGACTTTCATAGGCTAGTTGCTACTCAGTTTGATGCAAAAGTTTCAGATTCTTCGAACAAACAATAAAACTGAGTATGTTAACAACGAGTTTGCAACGTATCTATATGTTAACAATGAGTTTGCAACATATCTGTGAGAGAACGGGATACTTCATCAAACTACTTGTCCAGGAACCCCACCTTAGAAAGAAGTGGCTGAAAGGAAGAATCAACATTTGTTGGAGGTAACACGTTCACTCATGTTTCAGATGAATGTGCCAAAGGGATTGTGGAGCGAGGTAGTGATGGCGGAGTGTATCTCATTAATCGCATGTCGTCTCGAATACTTGGGATGAAATCTCCAGCTGAACTTATTTTGTATCAGCGGGAGTTCAATGTGCATCCCAAGGTGTTTCATTGTGTGCTTTGTACGAGATCATCGACCAGTGGTTGGCAACCCAGTTGAAATAAGGTTGTTCATGAGTATGGAAGTGACATTATGGGAGTTAGAGTTGTACTACACGAGTGGAGGTACTCTTGATTAGTTTTTGGTGGATTTCTCTCCTATCACTGAGGCCTGAGGGTGACAGTTGAGAGGGGAAGAACAAGGAGAGTGATAGTTAATGAAAAGAAGTCAATGTGGGGACAATTCTGTGCTCGAGCCTAACAGAATATGGAGCGATGTGATAGTCCCAAAAGAATTAAAGGTTTATCAGCGAAGGCGCTTTGGGAAATAGGGGGGAAGTAGAGGGACAGGTAGTCACCACCTGAGCCCGTGGAGCTAGCAAAGGCACAATTAGAACAACCACAACCTGAAAAGTCAGCCTTGCTAGTTGATCAAGCCCCAAATCCCATTGGGGTGAGTGGTAATGTTTATGTTCCCTCTAATCACTCCCATCTAGAGTTACCACTTGCACAACGTAGGGAAACTAGAGCTAATACGGAAAGCCTCTAGTTCGGTATGGCTTTGAGCATGACATTGCAAATTTCACCTCATATTCTCATATTTCACCAGCATACAAAGCATTCATTGCATCACTTCAGATAGTGCATGTTCCAAAGGATTGGCGGGTTGTTAAGCAGGATCATAAGTGGAAGGATATTACGAAGGAGGAGCTTAGTTGTAACATACCAATTTTATGAAGTTTCAAAACCCTTTTGAGTAGTTTAGCCCTTTGGAAAGTTCACCCAATTTTATTTGAATTTTAATTAAGCTTAATTTGGACTTTCAAAAGCTAAAACAATTTAATGTGACTAATTTGAACTTCAACTAATTCCAAAACTATTTTATTTGAGTTCTTTGTGCTTGGAAATATTTTCTAGAATTTTTATGAGTTCATTTGCTATTTGGATTTACTGGTATTTCTAAAATACAAAATCTATTTAAAATCTCAGAAAGCCTTTTGGGCTCAAATTCCATTCCTCAACCCAACACTATTCTAAAGCCGGCTCAATTTGCGCCGGCCTCCTTCTTTCTCTCTCCCTGCTCGCCCGCGCGATGAGCTCGCCCGTGCGCATGGCCCCACCTGCCAGCCTCACCTACGTTGTTTGCTACATGAACTTGCCCGAGCCACTAACGCTAACATGTGGGTCCCACAGAAATATTGTTTATCATTCCCGACTTGGACTCTTTTCTCTCTCCTTCATCGTGTCGTCGTCGTTTCTGTTTGGGACTCGCTCCTGAGGCTATTTAAGGCCCCGGGGACCTTCGTTTTTTGCACCCCGAGCCGCACCTCACCTTTTGCCTGAGCCACCATAGATCGAATCG
The DNA here is from genome assembly GCA_036346255.1 of Ampelocalamus luodianensis. Lineage (NCBI taxonomy): Eukaryota > Viridiplantae > Streptophyta > Magnoliopsida > Poales > Poaceae > Ampelocalamus > Ampelocalamus luodianensis. The sequence continues at coordinate 45,151,540 of CM070633.1, forward strand.
CCACCAAGTGTTGTTGCCGTTGTCATCTTCTTCGTCTCCGACCAAACAACTCCGTCCTCATCGTCGCCGTTCTAGTGAGCCCCGTCGTCGTTGATTGTCACTTTCGGGATCGCCTTGATGACCACATCTCATATCTACCCTCGCTTTCACCATAGCACCACCCTAGCTACTTCGCCAACAAGCCCGACCCCTAGCCTCCGCATCTACCTCGTTGCCGTTCATCTCCGTCCACCTTTGGCCGCTGCAGGTACCTCACTGAGCTCAGCATCACCTCAGCTACCCGCCGCAACCTTTTGCTTGCATTGCTGTGGCCCAGATCGCCGACGACCTTGGGTTTCTGAGCCACCACCGCCGTCGATTTGACGTGTCAGCCACATGTCGCCATGTGTTATTCGTGTCAGCGCCACCTCAGTGCTAGTGCTTGCGTGTCAACTCAGTCAGCGCTGAGTCAGCCAATCGTACCCAAACACCAGATCCAATCTCAAGTGAACTTGGTCCACGGTAAATCTAGCCTCTACCATGTGGGTCCCACATATCATTACATTATTTCATAGACCCGTGAACCAGATCCATGAACCCGGTCCATAGACCCTTGGTCCCACATATCAACCTCAGTTTATAATTTTTAGGATTTTCTTTTAATTCGAAAATTGTTGCTGATGTCATGCTGATGCAATAATTTTGAATTTCCTTTGAAAAGATAACTCTGGAAATTAGGAACAGTAAGCCTTTTTCTTTTTCTTAGATTTAAACATTCGAAAAGTCTGTTCTTCCTCATACGAATTCCGATTGAGCCCATTCAAATTTCTAAATTTATCTAAATTCAAGCTCTACCTTCCTGAGAATTTTATTTATTTTTTAGAGTTTTTTATCTCTCTGTTTTATATTTATTTATTTATTTGCTTTCGTTTACGAGTAGACGTTGATACTGCGAGAGCTTTTGAGGAAGGAGTTGATCAAGTTCAAGACCAGTACCAAGACTTATTCCAGGGAAAATGGTACCTTTGACCATGTTAAACACAGTTTTCCAAATTACCTTGATTCAAATTATTGTGTTTTACTTTAAGTATTTATTTAAATACTTTGGGATTAGTTATATACCAAATTGTTTATATCTACTTTGCCTATTGTATAATCATGATTTTTGTCACCCTAGATTGGTTGATTAATAGTTGGTAATATCATAGCACCAACATGGGTTGGTTAGATACGAGTGGTCTGCTTAGCCATGCAACGAGTCATTGATATCACTTGAGTTGCAATTATAAACTTGATTAAGTGATTATGAAACTTGTGTAAAACTGTGTGCAGTATGTTATTACTCATTGATGGTATGTGTTGCACTTAACTAATAGGGTGAGAAAAGATTTAGAATGAGGTGAGTGGATGGTACTGTGTGATATGGTGGCTGTGTGATTGGAAAATATGAATAATGGTAATGTAGTTAGAATTTGACAGTCTCGCCTTGGTCAATTAAGGACTTAACTTTGTGCGCCATTGAACTGAGCCACTACTGTACAACCACATGCCTGATGGGACGGCCCTAACTTAGTTAGTTACGGAATCTCAACATTGATTACTCAAGTAGTAGGTTAGGTGCTCAATGATGGGTGGAGGTATGGACTACTCTGAAAGTCACATCAATAGACGGTTCGCCGCTTCTAGGTCCAACGGTGTGTGTCGTACCAAAGCACTTTGTCAGGGTTGGTACGATGGTAAAACACATCGAGAGGGCCAATTATCGAGATGAAATTTCGGAAAGGTTTTATTGTGATTAACTCTGATCCAGTTGATTGCATCTTATGGGTAAAGTGTACTACCTCTGCAAAGTGTTAATCAATCTATTCGAATAGCCACATCTGCGGTCATAGACATGCTCGGGGATTTCACACAAGGGGTAGATTTTCATAAAAACAATTGGGAAGGGACAACTGTGTGATTTGACTCATATGGATGTGTGAAAGAACTTGATTAGGCTATGTGTCTTTGTGAAAAATAATTGTTAAAATTATTATTATTTTGTTTTGAATTACATTTTCAACCTATTACTTGTATTTAATTGTAAATGTTGTTTTATTGCAAAATAACCATAGAAGCTATTTTCTTTGTAATAAGCCATCATCTATAATTACATTATATGGTACAACTTGTTGAGTACTCGGAGTACTCATTCTTGCTGCAATCATTCAACTGAAGTCCAGGAATCATCGCCTGCTTTCGAGAAGGAGCTTTATGTGGATGATGATCGTTAGGTCTTGATCCTAGTCGATTGTCTGTGGCGAGTCGATGGGTATCCGTTGGAGTTGTTTTCGTCCCGCTACTGTTTCTTTATTTAGTGTCAGCCCTGCATGGCTTAACGATTATAAACTCGACCATAAGGTCAGAACCGTTATTTTTTATTCAAATTAGTCATTTATTCTTATATTCGTCTTATGTGGAATGATATTCATCTATGTTGACACTGTATGCACTAGCTTGATCATGGACTAGTGCATTATGCAAAGAGGGTCAGAATTGCATTTTTGGGTCCCGACATTAGTGCACTTTAGAACAACAAGACATGGGATGTTGTTCAACTTCTAGCGGGAACGAGGGCAATAGGATGCAAATGAGTGTTTATGAGTATGCAAATTCCTGAAGGCAAGATAGAAAGATACAAGGTACGGTTGGTTGCAAAAAATTATAATCAAACATATGAGATAGACTGTGATGAGATCTTTGCACCAGTGGCGAAGATGGTCACGGTAAGAATGTTAATCTCCTGTACAACTAACTTCGAATAACCCCTACATCAGTTGGATGTGAAGAATGTTTTTCTACATGGTGATTTACAGGAGCATGTATACATGGAGATTCCTTCGGGTTTTGGGAACAGGTGGACTGATGGAAAGATGTATAAACTCAAGAAGTTTTTATATGGTCTGAAACAGTCTCCATAGGCGTGGTTTGATAGATTCAAACGTGCAGTCTGTAGTATGAGCTATTCTCAACGCAATGGAGATCATACTATGTTTTATAGGCATAGAGGATCACATATGACTATATTGGCAGTCTATGTTGATAATATTATGATAATTGGAGATGATACCAAAGAAATCAAATCCTTGAAGAAAAGACTAGGAGAGGCATTTTGTAACATCCCAATTTCCAGAGCCTTTTTGAAGTCTTAAAAATAAAAGAAATCATTTGCAATTTATTGGATTAATTTAAAGCTTAATTTGAATTTTAGAAAAATAAAAACATTTTAAATGATTATAACAAACATCAGTTAAATCCAAAATTATTTTATTCGATCTATTCAGGTTCCAAGGATTTTTTGCAATTTTCTTGGATTTTTATTAATTTATTTTATATTTGGATTTTCTTTTAATCTTATTCTTATTCTATTTCCTTTCTTTATTCTTTCTCTCTCTCTCCTACCTATCTTCTTCCCGAAGCCCATCCATGTTATGTGTACTATTCATGTCTAGAACTAGTCATTTGAGTACTATTCACCCAAGTACTGTTGCTTAGTACTATTCATGAGTACTGTTCACTTCGGGTGTGTGGTCGAAAGGCTTCGAAGAGTATGTGGTCGTGGAAAGGCTTCGACTGCTTATGGTCGTAGTTGCTCTTGGTCGTAACTGCTTGTGGTCGTAGCTACTCCTGGTCGTAACTACTCGTGGTTGTAGCGAGAGGAGGATTCAACTACACCTGGTCGTAGGTGGTACGGCCATCACTCCTCTCATTTCTTTACACACGAAGCATCAAAATTGATCCTGTTTGAAGCGAAACGTTCTCACTAACCTCACCCACGTTACCATATCATTAATTGCTGCCTCCTCTACTCCTTGCATTCAATTTTCCATTTCTCTTTTTGCACTGAAATTGTTCAGTTATTCTCCAAACGTTTCATGTCGATTGGAGCACCACCTTCACCCTATAAAAGGAACATCGTGTGTTCCTGGTTTCCATCTTCCATTGTCGGTGTCATCATCAGAGCGCTGCCATCCCTGTGTGCCGCCAACACCCATGCGTCCGAATGCTGTTGTCGCCGCCTCGCTTTGTCTCCGGCTCCGCCATCACCACCATTGGATAGAGGACCTCGCCGGGGTTTCATTTTTGTTGTTCGCCGGCCACCCCGCCGCTTGCTTTGCCGACGCCTTTGCCATGCACTGAACTTTTATGTTCGTCATGAATAGTGTTCCTGAATAGTGTGATTTCTTGTTTTTCATCATTTCGTGCTATATCAAACTTCTAAACACTCGCTCTCTTTCCTACGAACTCCAAATCCATTCATTCTTGTTCCTAAATTCATCTAAATTCTTTATCTACCTTCTGGTATTTATTTTGTAATTTTTGTAATTTATTTGATTTTGGTTATTTATTTGTCTTCCAGGAGCATTCTACCGAAGCATCTACAAATTTCAACGAAGGCAAGTCATAGACCTTTGATTATTTTATACCCATTTTATAAAATTATATTGTTTTGTATCAATATGTATTGCTAAGTTTATAATAAAGGCTTTCGGGAATAGTTAGATACCTACTTGACAGTATGACTCCTTGAATAATTATGAATGACATGTTGACATGTACCCTTGGACATCACAGGCTGGGTTAATTCTAGTTTGACATATTTTATTACCAGCATGGGTATCGTATTATGCTTAGTCATGCTTTAGTTGTACGATGGTTTTCTTCACCATGTTAATCATGAAAATTTGACTTAATGATATATGAAATTGTGGCATGATCACTATTATTAAAATTTGTTGTTCCATGGCAAGGGTTGACATTTGGTCAGGTTTGAACCAAAAATGATTTCATACTCAGGCGATTGATCGTGCGGTAAAGGGGATGATTTGGGATAAGGTTGACTCGCACTAAGGACTTAACTTTGTGCGTCATTGATCTGGGCCATACCGTACATTTACATGTCCAGGATGGGGTGGACCTGACTGAATAATTAGCAATATTTTGATTTAGTTCTGTTTGGGTTAATAGGCGGCACTAGAGGGGGCCTAGAATGGCGAATCCTTAGCGAGTAGAACTGGTTTAAAACAGAGCTTTGTAAAAGACTTGTGATAATCATTTAGTTGCACGCCTTCGGAAGCGTATTATGTTTGATATTATAAGATGATTATCTCTTGTGGGTCAAGCTATACAACCTCTGCAGAGTGTTAAAAACTATTCGAATAGCCATGTCCCCAGTTATGGACAATGCCTAGTGATTTCACACGAGGGTTAGATTTTTCTCAAAAATGTTGGAATGGTGGAACAGTTGGGAAGTAAACAGGGTTGTTCACTAGTTGTTTTAAAGAACTTGTTTACTTATGCATTTAATCTTTTAAATTACACTTTCCAATCTATTTACTGCATTTACTATCAATATTGCTTTCTGCAAAATAGCCATAAAGCTATCCTTGTTCAAGCCTTGTATAAATACTATTTGCATACATTTCCCTATGACTTGCTAGGTACTTTATGTACTCACGGCTATACCCCATTTGTTGATCAGTCATCAAAGAAGAACCATAGAACTCGAGTTCTATGAAGAGGAGTACTTCGAAGACTATGTGAACTAGATCGCGTTCTCCACTCGATTGCTTGTGGGCATATCGGATGGCTACCATAAGAGTTTCTTCCGCTGCAAGTTTATTATTCTGTTATTAAGCTCTGCGTGGCAATAATTGTAAAACCTTGACCATAAGGTTCGTTGTTATTTTGTAATAATATTTGGCTTCTTCTTAACTATTTCGTTGAATAGATATGATTTCATCAATGTTGTCACTGTGTGAACTAGCTACTGATCTTGGGACTAGTTCAAAATACACAGAAGGTCTGGATTTGCAGATTCGGGTCCCGACACATTTGAGGTGAAAGATCTTGGAACTCTTCGATACTTTCTTGGGATTAAGATTGCCCGTTCTTCGAAAGGCATAATTCTATCCCAGAGGAAGTATGTTTTTGATCTACTGACAGAAACATGTATGCTTAGGCATCACCTATTGTTTCACCTATTGATAAGAATCACAAGCTATGTGCTGAGTCAGGAGATCCAGTTGACAATAAAGCTTACCAAAGGCTTGTTGGGAGTCTCATCTATTTGTTCCATACATGACCTGATATTTCATATGCAGTGAGTGTGGTTAGTCGATATATGCATGATCCCATAACATAACACATGGATGCTATCTATCGAATCCTGCGGTATTAGAAGAGTAGCCCTGAGAAAGACATTTGGTTCAAGAAGAATCAACACCTGAATATGGAAGGGTATTGCGATGCTAATTGAGCAAGCAATTGGATGATAGGAGGTCTACGTTTGGATATTGTATCTTTGTAGGAGGTAACCTTATGTCATGAAGAAGCAAAAGCCAGAAGGTTACGCTTGGTCTATTGCAGAGGTAGAGTACAGAGCAATGGTGTTAGGTGTGAGTGAAATGATATGGATGAAGGGTTTATTGTCTAAGCTTCTGGTATGGAGGAATAATCTCTTGGTGTTGCATTGTGATAATAAATATGTAATCAACATTGCTAAGAATCCAGTATTGCATGATTATACCAACCACGTTGAGATTGATATATTCTTCATCAAGGAGAACTTTGATGGCAGGATGCTGAAGTTTGAGTATATCAAGTCTGGTGAACAATTGACTAACTATTTTATTAAAGGGTTGGGTCATAGTGAGGGTGCTGCAATATGTAACAAGATGGACATAATTAATATCTTCAGGCCATCTTGAGGGAGAGTGTTGGTGAGTTAGTATTAGAGTATAATAGAAAATTGTATTAGAGTCGGATATAATCTTTAGACTATAAATATAGGTTGTGAGGGTCCTATAGATCACACACAATTATATATATAAAAAAACTTCTACATCCAAATTAAGCTGGTCGATTCAGTTCCTGGTTAGAGCATCTCAATTTTGTCCGTTACCAAAAACAGTTTCTGACAGAACTCGATTGGGCTATAGATTTTATAGTCTGTGACTGGAGTTGGTGTGTAAACTGTAAAAGAAAGTACGTGTAAACTGCAAAACAAAGTAGAGCAATTTGTTGCATCTTGTGAGCTGTGAGTCATAGAACAGTTGCAGAAACTCAGAAGCAGAGTGTGGGAAAACTGCAGCGAACAGTGGTTTGTTCTTGCAGGATTTCAGAGAGAAATTGCAATGCCTAGAACACCAGAATGCTTGTTCTGTTTCTGCTTTCAGGGCCGGGCAAGCTAGACGGGACAGAAAGTGATTCGTGTTGTCGGAGAGGGTATGTATTGGTTATCCACCCCACTTGACTCGAGTTCATCCATCGATGTGAAACGTGCTTGTATTACTAGTCCTATCAGTCCGAAAGTAGTATTATTTTAGGTCAATTCTAACGCATCTAGATTCTATTCTTTAGGCTTCTGAAACATTGTCCTCCTTACCACGCTTGCCCTGTTAATTTTTACTTATAATTAAGTACAAGTTTCGTCTCTCCACTCTCGCCCTAGTTTAGTTTTCGTCTCTCAATTTTAATACCGGATATAACGACCCTCGAACTGTCAATACCGCGCAAAAGATGTTCCTCCATGCGTTTGAGGGCGGTTTGATCCGACGTGGCATCCACGCTGCCGTTGACTCGATCCTCTCTCTCCCGCCTCACAGAGTGAGATGCACAACTTGCAGAGAAATGGAGAAGGTAGAGGGGGAGGCTCGGGAGCGGCTTGTCGCCGGCGTGGAGGGTTGACGTCGGTGGCCGCACATGGGCAAAATGGAACCGCGAGGGAGGGGCGGTCCAAGGAGTGGTGGCATCGCCGGTTGGGCGGCACCGAGGCGGCTAGGTGGCAGCGTGTGGCGGCCGGCCGTGGGAGGGAAGATGGGGCGGCGGAGCCGGAGTGGGAGAGGAAGGAGGGTAGCGCGCGCCTGAGCACCAGGAGGGCAAGGGGAGACCGCAGGGGTGGCCATTGGCGACGGAGGAGGGCCGAGGGGCCCAGCGGCGAGAGCCGACGACTGCGTGGGCTGCCCGTCGTGGGGGTGGTGCTCGGGTGGGGGAGAGCTCGATTGAGAGGTAGGGGTGGTAGGCTAGGGTTGTGGGGGTGCTCCTAGAGCGAGGGATTGACCGGAGACTTACCGAATGAGGAGTATTGGTCGCGGCGGCGGGTTCGGTCGAAGCAGAGGGAGACAAAGTGAGCACGAGCTCCGGTGAGGGAAATCCCAAATTATTTGAGGGGAACGCTCCGTGACGCGGTCGGTCGCGTTGAGGTTCACCGAAGCGGCAGGGAGATGAGGACGCCATGGTGGCCCGAAGCGGCGCTTGCGCTATTTTCTCCAATGGCTCAAGGAGGCTCGATGATGAAGCAGAGGGGAGAAGAAGAATGGCAGTAGGAGGGCAAGGCCAGCTCGGTGATGGTCTTTATAGGCGGGCGGCGGAGGGAGCGATGGCGGCCGGCATGGGCAGGCGAGGTGACGGCGCGGGCACCTGCGGCGGGAGCGTGACGGCCTGCGCACGGGGAGGTTGCGTCGATGGAGGAGGAGGAGGCGGCGGTGAGGAGGAGCGGAGGCGGTGGAACCCAGGCAGCGCCGGGTTGGAGTGGAGCCAGGAGGAGACGTGCGGGAGGACCGGGCTCAGGGAGCTGCGGGCGAGCTGGGGCTGAGGGTTGCGCGCGGTAGTGGTGGCAGTAGAGGAGGAGGCGGCGCCGAGCCGGAGAAACGCCGGGTCGGCCGGAGGCGGCGGCGCTAGGAGGGAGAAGGCGCCGAGGCGGCGTCGAGCCGGAGAGACGCCGGGTCGGCCGGAGGCGACGACGCTAGGAGGGGGGAAGGCGCCAGGAGGAGGCGGCACCATGGAGGAAGAAGGGTGGGGGGATTGGGGGAAGAATGGACGTGGACGCCCCGGTGGCAATAGAAATTTTTTTTCCATGTGGCACAAAACACTGGTCAAAACCGCTCTCGAACGCACGGAGGGACTTCTTTTGCGCGGTATTGATAGTTCGAGGGTCGTTATATCCGGTATTGAAATTGATAGACGAAAACTAAACTAAAGTAAGAGTTGAGGGACGAAACTTGTACTTAATCATTTTACTTATCCCCTGTTTGGAATATGGAACACGAGAATTTTTCTTAAATTTTACGGCATTTGATCTGTTTTATGCGAAATCCTAGTAAAAGTTCTCCATTCTAAACAGGGAGAGTATTTTTTTAATCATAATTTTCACTTAGTCGAACAGTAGAAAAGAGCCAGTGAGCAATCCTACTCGATCATCAGCAGCCATCTTTTTTTTTTTGTTGAGAAAATCCATCTTAATATCTTGACGTGATTGTTGTAGAAATGGGCCGTTCAGAGGGGTCAAGTAGAAAAGACGATTAGTTCTCTCTGTGTAAAAGAGCTAACAGGCTGGAAGCCCCCAGAATGGGCCGGGCTATATTTGGGCCTAACAGACTAAAGATGAGAATTGAACCCATAACTTCTAAACATACGAAGCTCTTTCTTCTTTTTTTTGAAGGATCTCTTTTGTCTTTTGAAGCGCATAACCCCCAAAAGGAGAAGAGTACTATTTCACTACAACCAAATGGTCTCTCAGCTGAGCAAGGTCCTTTTATTTTGAATTCGTAACGAAACTGTGGACTTCGAAATGTACAACATTATTGTGCTATAGCACAGTTCAGATCCTAAAACAGCATAAAATTTGCAAATTATGCAGTAAAATTTGGGGGAGACTATACGCCCTAATAGCTATACTGGAGCATTGAAGGAAGCTTCTGAAGCATAGTCACAGGGATCGCATGTCGATGCCGTATCCTACATACTGGATTCATTGACTTGAGTACGATTCATAGGACATGACTATGTTCTAAAGTATACAAGGCTCTATAGCTTCTGAAATCTAGTAGTCCGGCAGCTTCTGCAGGATTGCTGTGGCGAGCGCGCCCGTGAACTTGGGGTCGCTGGTGAGCGCACTGGCCATCTGCTCCACCAGCGCCGTCCGGAACTCCGGTGACGAGACGACTCCCCCGTTCTTGGTGAGGTCCAGCGTGATGGTCGGCCCGGAGGAGTTGATGGAGATGGAGCACGGCACCGAGCCGCTCCTCGTCGCCGCGCACCCCGCGGGCAGCTCGCCGGCGCGCGTAGGGTGCGGGTGGTTGTGCTCGCCCTCGTACGTCGCCACCAGCACCGAGCTGTCCTCCGCGCTCCTCTGCACCTGCTCGGCCATGGATCGCACCAAGAAGCGTAAAATTAGCGGCAAATTAGAGGTTTTTGAGCAATAATTGTAACTGTACAAGCACAATGCTCATCGGATTGAGCAGAACTGCACGGTACCTTCTTCTTGACAGGGCAGGAAGGCGCGAAGGCGCACCGGAAGTAGGCTCTGGGGGACGGGTTGTCGCGTGTCACCTTCTGCCCGTACTTCCGCCATTGATACCCATCTTTCACAACCTATATGAATGCCAATTTAATTTGTAATCAATACGATTACTAGAATTCACCATTGTTGTGATCAATGGAGGAGTAATTCTGATTTAGGTTTGATTGGTTTGGACTTACGAGGTTCGTGTCCGATGGGTCGATCCGGGTGCAGATCCTCCTCACCTTGATCCTCCGGCAAGAGCCGTCGCTCGGCAGGCTCTCGACGTGGTCGGCATCGACCGTGCCGCCAGTCTTGTTGCTGTTGGCGTCCCAAGAATTCGACGTCTCCATGCTCTCCCTGCCCCTCTTCTTCCCCGCCAGCGACGTTGGCGACGCGGCCGGTGCGGCGCGCGGCGAAGGCGAGCCCTCGCCCTCGAAGCTCTGCCGCGCAATCTGGCTGCCGTACAGGTAGGCGATCATCTCGGTCAGCCTCCGGTTCTCCTCGCTCACCTGGGTGAACTTGGCCTCCAGGATCTTCGCCTGGAATCATCTCACATCTCCATGATCAGTTCAGCGCCTTCATTTCAGACAAGGCGAAGCAAAAAGTGCAGTGACGAGGAGGGAGTGATCGGTCGGTTACCTCCTCGTTGGCCATGGGATTGGCTGCTCCGCCACTGCCCATGTCCCTCGCCAGAGACGTCTCGCGCGCCGAGTGCAGCCCGACGCTGAGGTCGAGGCAGACCGGCGAGCAGCCGTCGCGCCGCGCCGAGTCCATCGGATCAGATCAGCAGCAACGCACGAGGCACGAGCCTGCAGCCTGCCTGTAGCTCTGCAACTGTTATACCTGGAGAATCAAACCACAAGTACAGGAAACTTGAATGCTTGATACGCCACGGACGTGGTAAATATAGGCGGGATTGGGAGCCGGGAGACAGGTCGTTGGATTTGAACGGTTGGCCGTGGTGTGCTGGTGTGAAAATTGTGACGAAATCGAGTGGAAAATTGCGGAGTGCGATGATCGGTCTGGCTTGTCGACGTCTGGAAGGGACGCACGCATGGGCGAGTGGCCCGGCTGACGTCAGGAAGCGTACGTCGGCGTGACCTCGTGGAATATGACGAACATGGCAATAGCGGATTCTCGTGCACGGAATGGAGAATAGGCATCCAATCAGTCGAAATGCGTCCACCACGTGATCATACACGGTGCTTGTTTTTTTAGATAATTGATGAGAAAAAACTCTTCTGATCTCTGCATAAAGAATGTATACAATCTATTTTATTAAAGAGTTTAAAGTACCAAAGGAATCAAAACCGTTAAAAGTAGCTGAAAGCCTTACAAGCATACGACGATTGAAAATTAAATTCAATCATTACAAATTCTATAGCTAAATCGTCACCCATGAATACTTAAAATTTGCTTCGTCACTACTTTCAGCCTGGCGTTTCCGGTCAACATAGACTCCTTCTGAACCAATTTCTACAAATTTGCCCAAATCATCAGCCATCGCCCGCTAAAAAAGATAACACGGTGCTTGCTTATCTGGGTAATTAGGCTGCACGGTCGCATTGACGAAATTATTCACAGGATGGACGCAAGTCGTGTACGGTGCAAGGAAAGTTGGTTAGAGCACGTCTCTCAAAGACTTAGTCTAGCCATCCCTTCATGTTCTGCGAGTTGGAAGTGCAAGTTCCTTGATACTGTGGATCTAGAGGTTTTCTGCAGCTGAGTAGCTGAGTTACTTAGTTCAAAATATTTTTACAAAGAAAGTTGTAAGAAAGTCTATTGTAAAACCATTCGTTTCCATGTTTCACCTGGTCATACTTCACGTTTTTTTTTTGGAAAATTGGTTCAATGACATTGCTTTTGTTCGTATTAAGATAAATAACACCGCTTTGGAGACACTGCAAAATGACACCACGAACAACCGCAAATCTTGAAAATAATATCACCGTCGCATTTTCCGTGCGTCTTTAACAGCAAGCATGTATGATGTGAGAGAATATAATTTTAATACCTGTTTTACCCCTCTTCTCTCCACGCCCCTTTTCCCTCTCTCTCCAGCTCGACAACAATTCTTCTCTCTCTCTCTCCAGCTCGATGACAACATGCGTGGCGGTGGCACTCGGGGTGGTGGAACAACGATGAGAAAATGAGCACGACGTATTCCCATCTTGGGGATCTTGTTTTTGAGGTTAAGTAGGGAGGAGGAGGTTCCGAGGATGCTAGCATCGGTGGCGGCCATGGCTATGTGGAGGGGCTTGCCGGTGGTGGTCCTCGGTAGTTGTCTGGCTTGGGCGCATCCACGGTGAGCATCAGTGCAGCGGTTTGGAGCTCATGATACGGGCGTGTGTGGCGCAGGGAGGTCGAAGGCATTGGGTCGGCGTGCAAGGTGGCGAGGTGGGCGACGCGATGAGTCGACAGTTGTGTCCCAGCGAGGAGGCTGGTGAAGGGGCGGCTGGGCGAGGTCAGTAGGAAGAGGGGAAGATGAGGGGAGCTCAATTTCAAAGGGGGAGGGAAGGGGATCGCGAATTTGAGTGGTTTGGCGACTTTGGCGACGGTGGTTCAAGAAACAGAGCGATGACTCACCGGCTCCCAAAATGGAGAGCATCCGTCGCCGTTGGATCCAACGGCCTCCGCCTCCATGACCACTGCAAGAGCGAGCTCGACGAAATCGTGACGCCGCCTAGTCGAGCTTGAGGAAGCCGCGGGAGCAAGCTTGAGGAGGTCGCACCATCGTCGAAGAAGCCAGTTGAGGTCGAGGACAACGATGTGGAAGCCACGCCGCCGCCGGCTGAGGTCGAGGACGATGACGAGGAAGTTGTGCCACCGTCGGGTGAAGTCGATGATGAGGAGGCTATCTTCGCCGAGGAGGAAGCCGGCGACGAGGTGGTGGTGCGGGTAGGAGGCAAGGAGACGAAGGACGGCTAGGGAGGATAGCGACGAGGAGGCGTCACAGAGCTTAAGAAGGAGCGGGCGCAGTAGAGGACAGCGGCAAAGAGGTGATGGTGGGGTGGAAGAAGGGCGTACACGTCTTTTTACCCATCCTCCGTATCCTAATGGCGAAAATGTGACATAGTACATCTCCAAAGCGATATCATTTCTCTTGATAGTTCGAAGGTGATGTTATTGAACCAATCTTTTTTTTTTTTGCTTCTTTGCTTTGTCACGTACGGCGTGACCCGGTGCACGACTGCACAAAGAACGCGAACAGAGCTATCACCCGTGGGCCCGGCGGTGGCTGCATGTGCCGGTGCCGCATCACGATTTGGGATTAAATATAGAACAGAAAAAAAAAAGGTGCATTAGTCGTTGATTATCCACGGAAGTCTTTGTGAATGCTGTTGACTAAACATTAGTTGAAGTCATTTTTAGTGTAGGTCCGAGAGGTGTTTTCTCGAAGATGGGTGAAGTCATCCACAACTCTACCATTTCACCAAGAGACGATTTCCTATAAAAATATTTTTTCGAAGACTCTAACCAAATAAGTTAACTCTACGTGTACCGTGATTGAAGACGAAGTAATTGGAGACTAATAAGTGGCATTATACGGATAGCCACCCTTCGACAACAACTAGGGTCGTAATAGTAATGCTTCTGCAGCAACCGAGTCAAGAAATGTACTCGCCAAGCTTGCATCACCTTCAATTATAGGCACCAATTGCAAAATTTTCACTGAATCTCGTGTGTGAGAAATGCCTAGTAATTAAGCTTGACTATTAGAAAGTAGCGGTGCATCTGGGCGTGACTCGGATGTGACTCGCAGAAGCCTCCCGTTTTTAACCGGTCCCGCACGTCGAGGCTCACGACTTTCTCAGCTTTTCTCGTTGGATCAGGTGTTCACGTCCGGCTGCTTTTTTTCCTGAAGAAGCTTTGCGTGTTCAACATGACGTGTTGTGAGTGGCGTCATATGGATGCTCGTGGGTTCCCGCGTTGGTTGAAACTGAGTGTACTACTGCACACTACGCTTCTACACTGTTAAGATCCTAATTCTGCGTGGAATCATGATTTGTTGGTACCATAAAAAATAGTAGGCTAATATATAAAATCACGATTCTTGAAGCACAGTCCTGTCATAATTCTACGATCCGAGCTTTTGAAGCATCTCTCGGCATGTTTAGGCATGCAAGATTCGGTGGGTTTTTTTTTTTTACCTATCCTATGATTCCAATCTCACTAACACAAGAAGGATCCTACTTAAGATCATGACTCCAGCAATCCTGGTGAGAATCCCACACTACTCACGAGAGCTAGGGCGGTGGTGAGCCTCTGAGGCGGCTCGGCCACCGCCCTACCCAACCGTCGCCACAAATCGAGATTTGTAGGCGGTTCTGAACCGCCTACAAATCTTATTTGTAGAGGCGGTTGGTTTCTAGAGCCGCCTACAAATCTGTTTTGTAGAGGCGGCTTAAGCCTCTACAAATTAGATTTGTAAGGCGGCTTAGATGACCAACCGCCTGTAATTTTCTCTGTGAGGCGACTTGCAATCTGACCGCCCTACAATCTGTTTTCCCGCCAAAAAAAATTCTAATTCTCAAACCACGGTATATATATCAAACCATGCATGATATATATATATATATATATATATATATATATATATATATATATATATATATAATTGAAGACATGATATTAACAAGTTCAACGAGACATTATATTCACATCCGCGTAACATCATGTTTATAATTTATCATTACATACACTTGTAGCATAAAGTGCGATAATATTACATACACATTGTTCTCAATGTCTAAATGCATTCCTTCCCACTCACGAAGGAACTCGTACTCAGAGGCGACGTCCTAGCATAGGCGTGTCGTCATGGTATGTACCTCTAACGTGTATAATAGCATCCATTATGAAGTTGCAAATGTCCCGACGAGCTCGGGAGGCTATCATCGTTGAGTGGTTTTCTACAAATTCCTATCTCATCTTTCCACTACAAGACAATTTTAAGTTTAGTATTTCATAACATATCGTGTGTTATCGACAAGTGAATTAGTTATAACATACCATAAAGGGTGTCTCCTGTAAGCACGGTGACACTCATGTAAGTGCATCACGTAATATCCACAGTGCAAACTCCGGACTTACGCTTGTGCCTTTGTGAGTTTCGCATATAAAAACGTCAATGCTTGTGGCGGCAGCGTAATGTACGTACTAAAGTAAGTTGCACTTACCGCCATCTTGTTTTGACATATAGGTCACCCTTCCTCTCTGGATCATGCACCCTTTGAGTTTGTTGACGTAGTACATGCACTCTGCTCGAATGAATTTAACAAAAGCAAGTTAGTTAGTATTGAAAAGTCAAAAGCTGATGAGGATGGTTGATAAGTATACGTCTTAAGAATGCTTATGAAATCTTTGTAAAGCGACTCGTCATAATCAAGTGGATCCATGACCCACGCCATGCCTAGCTTGAGGTCGACAGCTACACAAATCCAATGCTTACTGCATGAATTTAATCATAGGAATAGATAAGCTCGTTTGCATCGAACAAAATAATATGACTCATTAAAGATTGAAGGATATAGTTAAACTTACTTGAAGTTGTAGGGTAGAAATATATAGGATTTGTCTTGCATTCTGGAGAAAGCTCTCGAAATATACGCCGCAACCTTATAGCACTCCTTCCTAATTTTTTCATTCCGTATTTTATCTTTCTCCTCAACGGTCTCTCCACGGGCCGCTCCTTGTGGTCAGTCCCCACTTCTTTGGAAATTAAACCTCGTCTGGGCTATTAATTGAGGGTCCAAGTACCCTGCTTGGTCTTTGCTAGGAAGTTTACTTGAAATGTGCACTTGCATTCTACAAATCATAGCGCGGGTTAGTTAGTTATAACAAAATCTAAAGATTGCAATCATATCAATGCAATAGGAGTAGGACTTACAGCACCACACGCGAATGAGATTGGTTTCCATTTCTCAGGCGAAAGATAGTATGGATGTCATCAAAGTCAAAGGCAATTTGTCCTTTGGGCCTCCAAATGTCATGGCGGGAACCTTGCCTCTATGAGATTTACACCGTCGGGATAGCACGCAAGTACCAATCATGAAACCTTTTCATTCCAATTGGTAGATCTTTGGATCACCCGATTTGGAAGGAAACACTTGCCTCTTTCATATTTTTGCGGGCAATTCTTTGACCATGTGATGCATTCAACATTTACGTGCTTGCAAGTAACTGGTTGGTTTTGGTTGGTGCTGCCCTTGCACTTGTTTCCGTTCTTTGGTGACCGCCTTCTCGAGATCTTGGCGCTTGGTTCTCCGGCTTGAACATATCATGGCCATACCACCTTTCCACCCCACGACATCCGTCATCGGCACATAAGTGACCTTATCTTGATTGGATGCTTTTTCGAATTTACGGCTCGCCGTGGGCACCTTCGGGTGCATCAACTTTTCCGCATGCTCTTCATGTTTGTTGTGCGACCTCTTGTTGTTCATGTGTCGGCTCTACACATCCTCCGGGAGGCGGTGAAGACGGTGGCATATCATGAGGCACGTCATCGCGAGTGGCGGTGTCGCATCTCGAGCAATTGTTGGTCATGATGTGGTGTGCAGTCTCCCCTCCTCAACTCCTCCAAGCGTAGCGGTGTACGCACGACAGCGATGTAATCGTAGTCAATATGATGTCTCGCTTGTGCGGAGGACGAATCGGTTCACTACTTCTCAGAGTATTTGGAGTCCTCGGGAGTTGGAAAGTCTATCCTCCATCGGGCTGAATTCGGACTTCACGGTGCGAATCTAGACCCTAGTGTAGTCCGGCGGGATCCGATTAGTGTGATAAGTGCCTCACGAGGATGTGCCTCACCGTTGCCACCTCAATCATATTTGATTGCTGCCCATGAGAACAACCAAAGTGCAAGGAGTAGGTTCCCGTGTCACGATCGGCGGCGGTTGTGGTCGCAGTGGAACCTTAGCTGCTGCGAACTTCCAGATTGTCCCGTGGTGGCATTACGATTCGTGCCTCGTTGTGATCCTTGCTCCTGCAACGCCTTCGCAACTAGAGCCTTTACTTGGACCTCAAGGTTAGCCTCTCGGTCTCTATCATACTACTGCACACTACGCTTCAAATCCCTCCTTCCACACTGTTAAGATCCTAATTCTGCGTGGAATCATGATTTGTTGGTACCATAAAAATAGTAGGCTAATATATAAAATCACGATTCTTGAAGCACAGTCCTGTCATAATTCTACGATCCGAGCTTTTGAAGCATCTCTCGGCATGTTTAGGCATGCAAGATTCGTGGTGGAGCCGAGGTGCCATCGATGTCCTCTGCTTTTTTTACCTATCCTATGATTCCAATCTCACTAACACAAGAAGGATCCTACTTAAGATCATGACTCCAGCAATCCTGGTGAGAATCCCAATTCCCAAATGCTTAAGACGACTTGAGCATGGCATTGAGCGAAGGCTGGGTTAAGTAATTTACGTGTTACAATGTAAATATGAAACCCTAAATTAAGGAAATAAAAGCAAGAAATCATGTAAGCATGGTTGTCTACTGAGAAAAATGAAACCATCATGGTGAAAACCTTCTACTTCGACCAAAACTGAATGGTGCCGGCCGGCATGTATGTAAAGTCAAGTCAAGAAGATAACATTATCTCAAAACCAACTCCCAAGAGGTCAAATAACTATCGGCCTTGATTACCCTATCCAATTCTCCTTTTTCTAAATCTCTACTATAAAGGAACACTCAAAACTATCCTAGGTACACCCACAAAAACGTCCCCAGCTGAGATGTCAGAACCATAGTGCACCAAAAAAATACACCCAGAAATCCAACAGCATTAAAATCTATGGCTCCTATACTCCCTCACGGGCTTCAACTCCATCCTATGGCCAAGATTGTTCCTGTCAATGCATCGTCTATTGACTCCCGCCTCTGTCAATGCATCGCCTCTGACTCCCGCCTCCTCGGTCGCTGCATGGTCTTCATCGCCTCTTGACTCCTGCACCTACCCGACGGTCTTCATCATCTTCGCCCCGCCGCGTCCGCCTCCAACCTACTCGCCGCCGACGCCGCATCACGGCCGGCCAAATCCCGCGCCGCGGAGGAGCTCAACTATCAGTGGAAGCGGCCGGTCTAAGCGATTTAGGTACGTCAGTATAGTTTCTGCTTGCAATTCAACTGGAATGTACTACACCTTTCTTCCAGTGACTAGAATCATCAGTTTTCAGTTTGCTGCTATATACTAATACTAATACTAATACTAATACTAACCGTTTTATTTCTGCTTGCAATTCATTTCTGCTTGCAATTCAACTGGAATATACTACACCTTTCTTCCAGTGACTAGAATCATCAGTTTGCTGCTATACTAACCGTTTTATTTCTGCTTGCAATTCAACTGGAAATATATACACCTTTCTTCCATCCAGTGACTAGAATCATCAGTTTGCTACTATATACTAACCGTTTTAAAATCATGTGAGGTCTATCAGCAATACCTGATTAAGGAATTCTAAGTACGAGCATATTAGTGATAATACTTCAATTGATTAAGTTTTGTAGACTTAATATAAAGGGAAAGCTCCATTAATTTTGATTTTCCTACCTATATATGCAGCAAGGAGTATTAGATTTACTTATGGAATTTATTACCGAGACCGTAGTTGGTATGATTTTTCATGCTCATGATTTGGCGGTTGAGTGCTTTCAGTATAGATTTTGATGCTCATGATTTGGAGGTTATTATAGAGGCTCAAAAATTTTCTTTCACCAATTTTCTTTTACTTGTAAGGATACTTGCTTCTGAGCTTATTATTATTATAGAGGCTCAACAATTTCCCGGACTATTACAATCACTGATGACTTAAAAATGATAATTGCCATCGCAGGCCGTTGATAATGTCTACGCCAAGAGATACACGCAATGAGCTAAGCGATGTAACCAACACCCATATCTCAGGTATGTTTTCAATTATCGATATCTACGGACCAATACAATAAACACTTGCGGCGATGGCTTATTGATTCGTATATATGTACAATCACCATACAATAAAACACTTCTGGCGATGGCTTACTGATTCCTATATATATGTACAATCACAATACAATAAAACACTTGTGGCGATGGCTTAGTGATTCCTATATATGTACAATCGCCCACTTTAGATGAGGAGTTGCGGAAGAGGGAGGAAAGGAATGCACAACAATGTAAACATCGAAATGAGCTATCCAAAGGAACAAAGGGAAGAGATTAATAGGAAACAACGTGAGTACCGAGCACGCAAGAAGGAGGCATCACAAAATAGTATCACTTCTGTGTTGTGTCTCAAACAGAACCAACATCATCACCCATAGTAGGTACGTAATCTCTTCATTAACATATGTTAAGGTGCGCGCACACTAATCGAGTAGTCACCGCTTTCAAATCGCGACAGTGCAAGCACCAAGCATAGGAGGTGGCAAAATGTCGATCTGTAAGATGCCACAGAGTGGCTACACGTAAATGATAATTACGAACGCCGACATGGAAGCCATCACACAATTCCTTCGGTGCCATCTATATGCACAAGAGGAGCCTCACCTGCTCCATCTCAAGGTGACAGACATTATCTTTCTACCCAACCTCACTCTACGTATGTTTAATACATGTAGATATCCACTATATACCTACGATAAATGAATTAATCTTCAACCTTCAGGTGGGTCGTCCAGTACGGATCAGCTGCTAAGGAATAGGGAAAGATACAACAATATGGATGAACAGAAGAAGAACAGATTGCTAAAACGGAAGCGGGAGAACTACTATAGAACTTTGAGAATGTCAGCCCAAAAACAAACGCAATTGTCTGATATTACAGAGTCATCAGGTGAGCACGTGAAGCACAAATTGTTTGTCAATATGTAAATCATTTGGATAAATTTTAACAGTTTATTTGCAGATGATAATTTGCCTATGCAGCGCCACAACCAGGTAGTTGCCGAAATC
Source organism: Ampelocalamus luodianensis (assembly GCA_036346255.1). Taxonomy (NCBI): domain Eukaryota; kingdom Viridiplantae; phylum Streptophyta; class Magnoliopsida; order Poales; family Poaceae; genus Ampelocalamus; species Ampelocalamus luodianensis. Next base: position 45,171,790 of record CM070633.1, read on the forward strand.
AACGATCATGAATTCGACCATGAATTATTCGAACCTACCCATAATGTTGAAGACGGTGACGACGGTGACATTGACGCGGCCCATGGATTGCAAAACGATACCTTACACGATGATGATGATGATGACAGAATCATTGGGCTACACGCGCAAGGTACTACGACTACCTATATACGTCATGACAGCAATCCAGCTTCATTATCAACGTGTTTACATAAACCATATGTTACAAATAAATATATAGTGAAGTAATATGTTTGTTGTAATTATCCCAACACAGGTCCTGATTATGAGTCATATTGCGTGCTTGTGGAGGGTCCAGCTCGCCATAGTGTGACACATGATCCATATGAATTCATCTACCAGAACCTGCCACAAAGACATACATTGACAAATGTTCCTGACTGCCATTACTGTGGTGCGATGAGGTTTCAGTATGAGCCACCAGGGTTTTGTTGTAGAAAAGGAAAAATACAAATACATATACCGGAGGTTCCTCCCGAACTGAAAAGGTTATTCACAAGTCAAGTGCATGATGATGCAAAATATTTCAGGCAACATATACGGTATCTCAACTCGCATTTCGCCTTCGCAAGTCTTGGAGTCACCCTTGACCAAAGATATAACACTGCAGCGGGGACCGGTATTTATACATTTAGAGTTCATGGCGGATTGTACCATCGTCTAGACCACCTGGTGCCAGGAGGCCACGGCCCTCGGCATCTGCAACTCTACTTTTATGATACAGAAGATTAGGCATTGTCACACAGAGTCAAGAGGTCCCCTGACCTTGATATCAACCTCATCCGAAATATCCTTACAATTTTGCAGGATAACCCATATGTTCATACTTTTAGGAGAAATGGCGCTTTTCCGAACTTGGATGACTATCGGATTGAACTCAATACAAATGTCACGCCCACTGCAGAAGGTACAATGCCCCAACGGCATCACAAGTTGCTGCTATCTGGATGGAAGGGAACGATCCACGGAGATGTTTTGATAGGAGTGTGGTTGTATATGGCAGGAGCGACCATCGTCCGCACTATATCCGAGCATACCATGGTTCTTATGACCCATTAGCTTATCCTTTATACAACCCGAGAGGGGAAACAGGCTGGAACAAGTTTATGCCATACAGTGCTGACCCAATCGCTCAACCATTTGCAACCCCGGTTTCTACTAATGTTAATAATAGGGATGAGGAAACTCCTGATGTGACATATATGGAAGATGACACTACTGCTGGTTATGAAGGTATAAACTCCGATATTATTTGCGCTATATTACTCCTATGGTGTAAGGTGTTATCATATTATAATCTGACATTTTTTATATGTTGCAGCTCAGAATTATATTGAAAACCAGCAAGAAGAAGGCGACAATGACATACAAGAAGGTGACTAGATAAGCAGAGTTGCGGATGCAACACAGTCTGCAAGATATGTGTCTGCACGAGAATACTACTGCTTCAAGCTGCAAGTTAGAAGGGGACTTTTTAACATTTTATTATTTGGAGGACGTCTTTCCAAAGAATGGGTTGTAGATATGTATATAAAGATTGAGTCTATGAGGCTAGATTGGTACTCTAATCCTAAAACCAAAAACTCATACAGCAGAGCTATACTGTAACCACTCAAATTATTTTGTTTATGAACGTTGCAAACTTATTACTGTCTTTTCCTAATGTTCTAATATATTTGATTGTATGTTAGGGTCTGGTTGATGTGATCTCTCACGAGAGACCTGTGGTTCTAAGGTTGGCAAGAGAATTGTGTTGCCAAGATCATTCCTGTGATGCGATCGAGACATGCAACAAAGGTTCCTTAATGCTATGGCTATTGTGCAACGTTTTGGAAGGCCAGATTATTTCATCACAATGACATGCAATCCGTACTGGGATGAGATAACAAACAATCTCGAACCCGGGCAGGAACCGCAAGATAGGCCAGAACTGGTTGCAAGAGTGTACAGGGCAAAGTTGCGAGATCTAAAAGATCTTTTGATCAAGAAACGGTATTTTGGTGATGTTGCAGCATATGTTCATGTTACCGAGTTCCAAAAGAGGGGGCTACCACATGAGCATTTCCTGCTGATCATGAAGTTAGAGAGTAAGTTGACAACCCCAGATGCATATGATCGAGTAATTTCAGCGGAGATACCAGACGAGGACAAATACCCAGAGTTGCATGGTCTGGTTATCAATCATATGTTGCATGGACCATGTGGCGTACTAAATAAAAACTGCGCATGCATGGTGGATGGAGAGTGTCGCCACCACTTTTCAGATGTCGTGTGCCCTGCGAAGGTTGTTTGCAACCATTCTTGTCTTCTGCGAGGCCACTAACATACGTGGACTCTGGGACAAGCATAAGGACGCTCTGGGCGAAGACTTCAGACGGGACAACAGCAACACGTCAGCAGTGGAGCAAATGGTGCTCAGAGACATACGGGATATGGTTCACTCAATGGGGAAGGATATCAAAGATTATGGTCTGCCACCTGTCAGTCATCTGGGTGGAAGCTCCAATGACATGATGAAAGAGGTTAGAGAGGAACGTAACGCTCCATAGACCAAGAACACTTAAATATTTATGAATCACTCAACAAAGAGCAAATGGAGGATTTGATGAAATCATTCAGCATGTATTTGCTAATAAAAGCCAAGTATTTTTCGTAGATGGTCCTGGAGGCACGGAGAAGACGTTCCTATACAAGGCTCTCCTTGCTAGAGTTCGATCCGAAGGATTAATAGGCATTGCAACAGCCACATCCGTATAGCAAAGATCGATATTGTCCTGAGGACGACCGCACACTCAAGGTTTAAAATCCCAATTAAAATTGGGGACAACAAAGATGTGCGACTTTTACGGCAAAGTGGCACTCGCAGAGTTGCTTCGTAGGGCATCTTTGATTATTTGGGATGAAGTTGCAATGACCAAGCGCCGCAAGGCCGAGACACTTGATAGGTCCCTACAGGATATTATCGAATGTGCTTTGCCATTTGGAGGAAAGGTTATGGTATTTGGTGGAGATTTTAGACAGGTCCTTCCTGTGGTGACACGTGGGACAAGAGCACAGGTAACTGATGCTACATTGCAAAGATCTTATTTGTGGGAGAAAATAAGGAAGATACGATTGTCACGTAACATGAGGGCACAGTCTGACCCTTGGTTTTCAGACTACCTGCTACGAATTGGAAATGGAGCCGAGGAAACCATTGAAGATGATTATGTTCGACTCCCTGATGACATTGTGATTGGTTATACCGACACGGAGTTGGCAGTCCAAAAACTCATTCAAGATGTTTTTCCATCACTTGAAGAAAATGCAACATCATCCGCCTATATGAGCTCCCGTGCCATTCTATCAACCAAAAATGACCATGTTGATAGGCTGAACGCAATGATGATTGATAGGTTTCGTGTGAGGAAAGGTTTACCACAACTTCGACGCTGTTGATGATGATTCTCAGAATCGCTACCCTATCGACTTTTTGAACTCGATAACTCCAAATGGCCTCCCCCCGCACGAGCTGAAGCTAAAAATCAATTGTCCGGTGATTCTTCTCCGCAATCTTGATCCTAACAACGGATTGTGCAATGGAACAAGGCTTATGGTGAGAGCATTGCAAGACAATGCAATTGATGCCGAAATCGTTGGTGGACAGCATGTGCAGAAAAGGGTTTTCATACCAAGGATCCCATTGTCTCCCTCGGATGATATTTCCCTTCCTTTCAAGTTCAAAAGAAAACAATTCCTAGTACGGCTAAGTTTTGCCATGACCATAAATAAATCGCAGGGACAAACCATCCCTAATGTTGGGATCTACCTTCCAGAACCCGTGTTCTCGCATGGACAGCTTTATGTTGCTTTATCAAGGGGGGTATCAAGATCAACAACAAGAATTTTGGCTAAACCAAAAAAGGAATTGGATCCTACAGGGAAGAGCACCAAGAATATTGTATATAAAGAAGTCTCGAATCGTGATTAACGGTGGTATACTCAAACTATTTTATCACCTCATGTGAGCATATATGCCAAGCATTAATATAAATACGCTATTCTCGACTGCCTTATTTTATTTTTGGACTTCATATTTTATTTTATATATATGTCTTTTGCTTCTGTCATTCACTGTGAAATGAGATGCTAATATGTGGGAACTGATCTTATGTATTTTTGCTTGTGAAGCCTTCTCAACACAATATTATATAGGACAAACGACCTGATACATGGCAATGGCATATTCAGTTTATATCAGAACAAGTAAGTGTCCTCTGTTCTTTCTCCTGTGTTGGTAATGCAGAGGCAAATCATATCTCCAGTTAATATATTTGAGTCAAAATAGGTACGCGTGATGCAGACACATTCTTATGGAGGTGGATAGGATTTTGCGGCCAGAGGGTGCAGTCATACTGCGGGACAGTGTTGATGTGCTAAACAAGGTTAGAAGTATGGTGGCAGTAATGCAGTGGAACTACAAGTTACTTTGTACTGGCTTAATGCATCTTGTCTGCACACTTTCCGTGGATGAGAAACTGCAAGTACACTTCATCTACGTCAGCAGACAGAACAATCAAGAAGCTCATCTTTTGGCTAAGCAAGCTTTAAAATTGTTTTTCAGCTTCAAACAACGAAATTGTCGTACCTCTCCTCATTCCACCAACTGCCCAATATTGACAGCACTTTGAACAAATGACTTTGTCGTGAACGTATGTAACATCCTGCGATAACAATTTTAAATACAATGTTCGCAGTTTGTTTGATAATATTTAAGTGTTGTCCATTTAGCCCTTCATTTCTGGCCAAGATGATACAAAATATGTATTCAAGATTTTAATTGTACCATGATGATGTGATAGTGATACTACACGCTTTCAGCTGCCGCTGGTCGTCGTCACTAGCCATTGTTTGTCACAAACAAAGAAGAGCAATGTGTGGGGTAAGCAGGCCATGTTCATGTTTGGACGCAGCATGCATGATGACATCACCATGACAATTTTTTCTGTATAAAAATAAGTCGTTTGGTTGTTTTCATGTATATCCTGAAATGAAGCCGTAGCGTTAGCACGGGCACTATACTAGTACACGTTAACACATCATTATTTCAAGTGGTAATATCTGCGAATATTTGCTTCTTTTACTTTCTTACCTTTGTGCACACAACAATGCACATGCATTCCTGTCAATGGCAGAACGAAATCAAATGAATCAATGGTGCTCGCATGATTTTTGACTCGCCTTTTCACCTTTTCATGAAGAAAGTTAAATGCGTGTGTACGGTACACCAAACCATGCTTAGTTCATAGTACCCTGCCACAATATGACATATTGACAAGCATGTCTCGGGGTGTTTAATTTGTTTGTAAAAAGAGCATGAACGAGCTAACTTTGTACTGCTAAATATTAAACGAGTCACATTATTGCCGTCCTTGGAATAACAGACGGTATGTACTAGACTAGTCTAGTACACTGCAGGAGCAATATTTGAACAGGAAAAGAAAGTGAAAACACATAGAACGAGAACTACATGGCATACATATTATATACTAATTGTTGAGTATGGCCGACTCGTATCCTAACCTACTGGAACTTGGAGATGTGTTATATAAGGATTTCTATCCTTTTTACTTTTTTTAGAGGAAAACTAAGGGTACTATATAAAATCATGAGGAGTGGTCATGGAGAATACAAGACACAAACCAATTCATCAAAAACAAGAAGTGTACGAGAGGATTAGAGGCTAAGTTATTCTTTAACACTAGATTCTAATATAGGGTAAGGATCCGAAGGTATTAAAAGGTTCGAGAGGGTTGTGAGAGAACGACAATCTCTTGTACTTTTTTTAGGTTATGCTTAATGAATTTGCGGTCGGCTTCGCCAAATCTTTTTATCTCATCGTGATTGTTTCGTCATCATTATTTAGTTTTCTCTACAAGATTCATCTACTTCGTTCTTGATATTGTGCACACTCGTGTCGTATCTCGCAACTCTGATCCGATATAGGAGCATAAGAAAAAGTATCAGAGCCAAGACCAGATTAATCTGACTTGTGAGAAGGTCAACAAAGTGTCAGGTGACACAAAATCAATATCGATGTCGACGATGTGTAATCAAGTTCATAAATTTGACAGCGTAGGAAATTTCAGCGTGTGGCAATGCGTGATGAAGGATGTTCATGTCGAGCAAGGGTCAATCGATGCTCTTGAAGAGGACAAACCGGAAAAGACGTCCGTTAAAGAATGGAAAGTGATGGAGCAGAAGGTGAGTACAATTTGTATGTCTCTCCGATGTAGTAAAGTACTTAATGATTAAGGAAAATCCAGCAAAAAAATTACGGAGTGACCTAGAAGAATTGTATAGGGCAAAGTCGGTGACAAAACGATGGTGCTGAAGTAGCCACTGTACAGGTTGCGCATGGAGGAAAATCCATGAATGAAACATGTGCCTTATTCGTTCCAAACCGCATGACGTTTCACAGCTCTAAGTCACTGACAACAATCACCATATGGTTGTCTTCCTCTAACAACAACTGCTCGACAGTTGGTATTTCACCAGCTCTCACCGATTCTCCGACCAGACGTGATACTTCCAAAAGGCATCTCTTCAAGGAGTAACTGTCACCACTTCATCAGTTATTTAAAGGAATATCAAAGGAGGAGATGAGGACAAATCCAATTGACTGCAACCCAACTGAACACACAAGACCTAGTGATTTAAAGACAATTGGAGCATTAGAATAGCAATACATTCTATATACTTAGAGTTAGTCCACTGCCTGGTCGAAGGCAGCCCCTGTAATAGCCAGTTCATAGCAATAAAGTGCAATCCCATTATCTCCCTAGAACTCTTTGCCTTTTTCTCTATTTTATTTCGTAAGATCGGTGACTCGATCGTAGACAACTAGCGCCTTCCGCGGGGATCAAGGCATTTGAGTTCTCGAAGATTTCTTCACTTAGCAATCCTCAATTCCCTTTTGTTCCATCATCGCTCATGCGATCATGGTAGGAACTTTGGACGAGGAAAACTGGTCCGACTTCGCGAGTACTCCGATATGGACATAGACGCATGCATCCATGCCATAGAACATGACGCAATGTCTTCATTATCCTCTTCCGATGTCGGCTCGCTGAGACTAGTGAAATCGGCCGGATAGAGGAAGATGCGCCATCAGTGGCGCAACCAGAGGAAGCAGTCGTTTCGACCAGTTCAGAATGTCCGAATGCCTCTGCAAGCCCGGTCCCTCCGACCGGGAAAACGGTGACAAAAGCTCTAAACCGCAACCCGAGGGTCAATGTACTCTCGATACGGTCATGGGAGAACAGTATTCACCAACGGCTCCTAGTTATTCCGAGGGCTAACCGGTATCTGGTAACGATATCAATGAAACTGCACCGGTCGAAGGCCAAGTGAGAATGATAAAACTCAGCATTCGATTGGGTATCCGCCACATCAGGCTAAATCTACCACAAAGCCCACCGGAGGTGGTAATCTCCGACTGCTCTCCATCATGGAGGCTCCTTGCCGAAGCACTAGAAAGCTCTCCCTTAGCTACAATGGAAGTTCGTCGGAATATCGCTGTAGGAGGCATGAGGTCAATGCGATCGAAGATACTAATCAAGATTCCATGCACGATCCTCTACGGTTTAACCCACCGCCACCTGCTGGTGGAAATGGTGCGGGCGCTTAAGCACCAAATGGCGAAGGTGGTCGAAGTGATAGACATCGATCAGTTAATTTGCCTATTTCTACCTCCACAGCACTTGATGGGTCAAACAAGGCAAGCCAGGAGATCGGGGGGAAGTTCGAGCCATCGAACACCATCTGCTAGCGGGAATCCTCCAAGTCCTTTGGTAGCAATTCAAAACCTATAATAAGCTCGTGATATTTTAGATAATCTGGATCCTGCTATAGCAGAAACTCTGGGATATGTACAACTTGCAGGAAGGGTATTAGAGATTCTCCAACAAACCATGCAGCATACAAAAATATACTGGGAACAACGGGCCTCGCAAAGTCAAACATTGACTTTGTCCCAATGTTCCCCCCTCAGCAGGGGACAACATGGCCGGACTGGAGACTGATCGATACAAAGACCTCCTTGAAGATTCTAACCAGGGAGTCACGAGAGAAGATGGCTATTTCATGCGGCCACTCCTCCCCCTCATCATGAGGAGCAATTGTTTGTTCCAAGCGATCTTCGACATCACCTGAACCAGGCAGCCAGTCGAAGGCATCATGCCAATGTCCACGATCGGCTCAGGACACCGAACCCTCGGTATAACAACTTAAGAAACTAGTCCCCGATCGATTATAATCCGACACCTTTCCACATAAGGTGCCATGACTCGATAACAGGTCATCGAGCCTTCTCAGCAGGGCTCCAAGCTGTACGCTGGTCGGACAAGTTTTGACCAGTAAACGTGAAGAAGTTCAATGGGGCTCAGAACCCATTGGAATTTCTCCAAATCTATACCACCGCTATCAAAGCTGCTGGTGGTGACGACAATATGATGGCAAATTATCTGTGCACGGTACTTGAAGGCCCCAAAATCATCTGACCAGGCCAAGGAGGTTCCACTCGGCAAAAGCGCTTCTCTGGAAAGCGTCAAAGCATCGTTTGGGTCAGGAAATACTAATGCCTCTACCCAAAAAGTACTAGTCGGAGCCAGACTCGATCATAAAAGGAAGAGTAGCTCGTCTCCTTCCTCCGAGCAAATATAGATGTATTCACCTAGCCAGGGATCAAAACCCGAACCGGGCGATTCGGTCGGGGCACGAACGGAATCGGCGATTATCGGCCGATTCGGAAATTCCGGAAATATCCCGGGTGAATTTCGCAAACCAAAATTTGAATGCAAACCGCTCACCGTGAATCGTCCTTTCACGCCTGCACGGAAAACCGCAAAACAAAACCGGAAAACCGGAGACATTGAAAATTTGGGATAATGCAAACATTAGTTAAAAATTGTTTAATGAAGTAATAATCCTCCAAGTGTTTAATGAAGTAGCAATTGGAAAAAACAGAGAAAACCTTGCTAGCTTCACTCTCTGGAGCAGCCCTGTCCTCCAACTCTAAGTATTCAGCAGCATCTAAAATAATAAAAATATAAAATGAATAATAACTTGAGTAGCATACTAAAAACAATAATAGTGTAGCAATTCATACCAATACATTGTCGAGAAACGCGAAGGTTGTGCAATGTATTCATTGGTATCATACAGTACAAGTCCTTCATATTGTGCTAGGTAGGCTTTGTATTGATCCCAAGTGTATGTTTCATGGACGTGTTGTACCCAATAATTATAAACTTGTTGGTAATACTCGGGTTCCACCCATTGATAAACCATTCTTGCATTGTTGTTGAAGGGTACAACACCGTAGTGGGCAGTAGGATAAGAAGAAATATCTGAGGAATGAGAATCATCACCAGAAGGTAATAGGTTAGCATCTCGACGTCCATAAGTCTGAATAGACCTTGAGCTGGCATGGGATTCATAGGAAGAAGAGTCCTGTGGCCGAGAATGATCTTGCTTGCGACCCTTACCCCTCTGGTAGGTCTTATGAATTGTTCTTGAAGCATGACAACCATGGTCTTCATCCTGGGTAGCATGCGTGAAATTTTGCTCGCAGGTGAATTCCAATAGTTGGTCTTGTACTGCATCATGAGCTGTCCCACCATCATCACCATCATCAGATGACGGAGAGCTACTATCACCAGACTCTTGGTACTGCACTTCATCAGATGGCGGAGTTTCTGTTTCTTCATCGCTTCCCGCAATATCCTCCTCGATGGCCTTTTTTTCTCTTCTTATCAGGCACTAGTTTCTTTGTTTGTGTAAGTGAGGCAAAGTCCGCAACCAATTTTTCAGTTGATTTCTTACAATATTTCCTTTTCCCAAGATGACTCTTGCCAATATTTTTCTTTGTCCATTGCTTCAACGGTTGATCATCTAGTGCTTTATGTAGTTCCTTCTCAGGGATGGCATCAAGTACAATTGTGGATGGCATGGGGGGCTCACCTTCCTCGTCTAGTACGGGGTCCGATTGTATCATGGAGCTATCAAGCCACTCATGGATTGGGTTCTCTCTGTCGTACATAGTGGTATTAATTAGATCGCCAAAAGGATCTACATCCCTATCTTCATTCCTAGTCTCATGCTCCTGCAATCGTAGCCTTAGATTGTAGTGGACATACACGAGCTTATGCAGTTTCTTGTACCCAAGGCGGTTCCTCAATTGTGTATGCACCAATACAAATGTGCTCCAATTACGTTCACATCCACTGGAGGAAACACATTGTGAGACAATCTGTAAGGCATATTTTTGTAATTTTGGTGTGTCCGCTCCAAATGTCATCCACCATGTAGCTACAAGTAACATGAAAATTATATTAAACTCATAGTGACGGTTCATTTTCTATGTATATATAAGTTGATAACAGCATACCTGTAGTATGACGACTAGCACTAATGAAAGCCTCATTTGAAGCAAATAGGCCTCGCTGACATTCGATATAATTCTACCTCGCCTAGAGCCTGCACTGCCTCATTGGGTGTATCGGCTATTCTTTGAATTGCTTTTGTCAGGTAAGCGACGAGGGTGGATTCTTTCCCAAATCATATAGGTTGTGGCTCTGTGGGTTTAGCAATGTTGCTGTCCAAAATAACACACTTAGAATGTTAGAAAAAATACAACAAATATATTTTATGTGTTTGAATTTAGAAAACTATCTACTTGCTCGAATCATATAGGTGCGGTTCTTCATTGTATGAATTCTTCGATTAATCACTCTATAACACGATTATAGGTAGCGCTATCGTCCACAAATACTTCTTGAAGTTCATGTTGGAGATCATATGTTTTTCCAATCATTCCCGCCATCATATGGTTTCACTGGTCTACAAATCTTAATAGTCGATAAATCGGTTCTACCAATTTAATGACCCAATCCATACCGACCACCATTGTCTACTTGTGAGACAGAATACATGTATTCTCCTTCTTCTGGTCATGCTCAAATGGTTAGAGCTCCACACATCTGATACCATCCACTTCATGAACTTGTCTTTTCTATCCCAAAACTTTTCAAGAAAATAAATGTCGCTCCAAACCTTGTGGCGTTTGGACGAATTATCTCTCCTCCAATTTGTTGTCGCATTTCATTATGGAGGCGACTGTGGCTGTATAAGAACCGACAAATCCTCTTGGCCGCCTTCACAACTCCATCAACCTCTTCAAACTGACCAATATCCTTCAACATGAGGTTGATGAGATGCGCACGCACACCGGCCGCGACTAAAGTTGGATACTCTTCAATTACGAGTTCACACGCTTTCTTGTAGTTTGCACCATTGTCACCACAATCGCATAACATGTCGAACTCCAACGTCTTCAACAACTTTACGTATCTCACGATACAAAAAGTCAAGATTTTGTATCTCACCGCTTGCATTCATCGACTTATGAAAAACATTCTTCCATTGCAAGACAACATGAAGTTAACATACTCATCTATGTAGGTCCTGTCCATGAATCACACATAATGGAGACTCCATACTGCACTCCATGCGTCTTTGAACTGCTACATATTGCTTGATATCTTGTTCGTTAGCATCAAGATATTGTCCATCGATTTCATAGCCTCTTGGTGACTCCACGCCGACCAAGATTTTGTGTCTCTTTGATGGCAAAGACGAAAATAAGGACAGTCGGCTTTTTTTCCCAGGAACGTCATTACTATGGAACCACTTAGACCAAATTTTCCCCAGTTTTGACTTTGAGCCTCCACGAAGTACTGTATCAATCTGGGGTTGGAGGGGTGCCTGACTTGCCAAAATATCAGAATCAACTCTCACGGACTGTGACCTGCCAAGCATCCTAGGAATGGAACCACTTCCTCTGCCACTTCCACTTCCCCTACCACTTCCTCTGCCACTACCACTTCCCCTACCACTTCCACTGCCACCTCCATGTTCAAATGTTGCACCCCTGGCTTTTGCCCTTTGTTGGAGCTGGTGTACCTCCAACGACTCTCGGCGAGCCCATTCCATCTGCATTTCCTCGTCATCATCGAAGACATCTTCAGACGATGGCCCACGAGCTACAGGCTCTCTTGCAGCTTGCTCCATTCGAAATCGTTCATCTTTAATAGCTTTCTTTCTTGTCTTCACTTCTTCAAGACTTGCCAGCATACGCTTTCGGACTTCCGCCGGAACCCCACTACAAGCAACAACATCTCCGTGTCTCCCAGCAAGATGTTCTTTTAGGCGGGTGACACCTCCACCTGATTTCGTTATATTACAATATCTGCACTTCCAACCAGCACCTCCTAGTCTCTCTCCATGCTCCCAAACATTGAAAGATTCAGGAGCCATCACCTACAATAATCCATACCCTTATCAAACAAATGTCTGTAATCTCTGTCCATACAAACTAATGTTTGAAATTTATCCTATCTACGACAAAGAAGCACTAAGCAATTAGTTTCGAACTGCTTACCACCAGCAATATCTAAATTTTGTATCATCAAATGAAGGTGCTCAGACTCTCCTATGAAGTGGTGTAAACAGTAAGAAATGAGCTATACAGATAGATTTCAACTCAATTCCAACTTCAAAATAAACATGGTGAAACAGAAACAGTACTAGAGCTGGAAACACATGCATTTTTTTTATATAGAAAATGAGTTAATTGTTCATAGAGTTGTAGTAAGTTCTCATGCTCCAAGAACAATTTGAATAATAGAAAAGTAAGTCACAAATTTGGCAAAGAATATTGTATTATATGCATGGGAGACATGTCATGGAAAATTCACTCTCATGGTTGCTTAAGAAGTTGTTGATTTATTCCTGAAGAGGGAAAAGATAAGACTAGTGTTGTTTCAGTGTGTTGAGCACACATACCACTTAATTGTTCCTGGCCCTTGCTTGCTACCGCTGCTGCCTGTCCTCCTCCTCCTCTTGTTGCCGGCTGCTGCTGCTCCTCTTGCTTCTGCCGGCTGCTGCTGCTGCTTCTCCTCCTCTGCTGCCGGCCGTTCTTTCTTCTGCTTTGCTCCCGCCGCTGCTTCCGCCGCCGCCGCCGCTGCTTCGCCGCCGGCCTTCTTGCTAGCTGCTAAGTGCTGCCAGTCAATAAGCAAAAGGGGGGAGAAGAGAGTGTTGCTTGCTGCCACTAGCTGCTAGCTATTGTCCTCCTGTCCGGCAACGAAACAAGCAAAAGGGAGGCACGAGAGGACTACTGCAGTAGCAAAAGTAACACACAGCAAGGAGCATCCAATGCAAACAATCAAAGGACAGGTAGCTATTGGCCTGCTCCCACCCATGTGATCCTCCAATTATGCAAGAATCAACTCATGTGCTGTCAAACTAAGCAATGCAATTGCAAGTATTCAAATTCAATTGATTCAAACTTTCATAACATAAAAAAAAAACAACCAACTAAAAGATAACATGTGAAAAGAACATATTTCAATATGTAATCTAGCACAAAAAGGCCTAAACCAACCAGGGAATGACATTATGAAGTCAAAAATTCAAATTCAACTTTTGAACTTTTCGGACGGTTTTTGAAATCCCGGTTCACTCCGGTAAATCCGGTTACCGGCGGTTACCGCCGGTAACCGGACGGTTTTTTTTCCCTGCACCTAGCAGACATACTACATGCCCAGAGTCTCTAGGGAGGTGATTGAGCATAGGTTAGCTCTCCAGCCTAACAAGAAACCGATCAAGCAGAAACTAAGACGCTTTGCACCTGATCGGAAGGAGGCAATATAGTCGGAGATTAACAAGCTTCTAGAGGCTAGATGTATTCATGAAGTTGACCACCCATAGTAGCTCACTAATCCTGTAAGGTTAGAAAAAGCAATGGGAAATAATGAATGTGTATTGACTTCACAGATCTTAATAAAGCTTGTCCGAATGATGACTTTTCCCTTCCGCGCATTGATCAACTTGTAGACTCCACTTCCGGGTGTGAGTTGTTAAGTTTTTTGGATGCATATTTAGGGTACCACTAGATCAGTATGAGTAAAGATAATGAAGAGAAAACATGCTTCATCACACCATATGGTACTTACTGCTATGTAAAGATGTCATTTAGTCTTAAAAATGCTGGTGCGACTTTTCAAAGGTTAATGTAAAAAACCTTTAGTCCTCAGATAGGCCGAAATTTGGAAGCCTGCGGTGATGATTTGGTCGTGAAGAGCATCAATGCTGGTGATCATATTTTTGACTTACACGAGACTTTCAATAGCTTAAGAAGACATAACCTTAAGTTGAATAAAAAAAAGTGTGTGTTCGGAGTTTCCTCTAGAAAGTTTTTTGGGTTTCTAGTTTCAGCTAGAGGAATTGAAGCAAATCGAGTAAAGATATCAGCCATCGACTAGATGCGCCCTCCGACCACAAAGAAAGAAGCCCAGAAACTAACCGGCTGTATAGCGGTGCTAAGTCTTTTCATAGCACGGTTAGGTGAGAAAGGATTACCTTTCTTTAAGTTTCTTTAGAAACACAGAAGTTTCGAGGAAACTAAAGATGCAAATGATGCCTTTGAAGAGCTCAAGAAATACCTTACAAGTGCCCCGATCTTAATATCTCTAAGATCGGGAGAAACATTGCTGATATACATAGCTGCAACGCCACAAGCGATCAACGCAGTACTGGTCGTTGAGCGTGACAACATCCAACGACCAGTATATTACGTAAGCGAAGTCTTGCATGGACTAAAAGAACGATATTCATAGGTACAAATGTTGCTCTATGGTCTCCTTATGGCTTCAAGGAAACTAAAGCATTAATTTTAAGGTCACAGATTGGTCGTACCAACCGGATACCCTCTTGGTCAAGTTTTCGGAAACAGGGAATCATCAGGACGAATAGCAAAATAGGCGGCCGAGTAGGGCGTTTGACCTCTATTTCATCTCACAAACAACAATCAAATCCTAGGCTTTATCAGAATTTATTGCCGAATGGACGAACCCTAAACCCACCGAAGGGCCCGAGTACGAACACCACGATGAGTAGACAATGTACTTTAATTGTTCCTTAATGCTCAAAGGCTCGGGGGCTGGAGTTGTTTTGATATCCCCTACTAGAGAACAAATTAAATACGTCATTCAGTTAAAATTTCCTGCTACAAATATTGTGGCAGAATATGAAGGTTTGCTGGTAGGACTCCGAGCAGCCAGAGCTCTTGGGATTCGCAGATTACTAGTGAAATACGATTCTCAACTAGCAGCGAATCAAGTCGGGAAAGAGTATCAATGCTCAAGTAGCAAGATGTCATCTTATTTGGTGGAAGTACGAAAACTCGAAAAGCACTTCTTCTGTTTCCAGATCCAACATATTTTTAGAAAGGAAAACTTTCTGGTAGATCAGTTGGCACGGATGGCCTCCACAAGGTCACCCGTCCTGCTCGGAGTTTTCCTCAAGCAACTCGATTCACCCTCGGTGGTCGAGACTTCCGAGGACTTGGATGCTCCTGTGGAGGTTGTGCAAATCGACTCCAGTAGCAATTGGATGACGTCGATCTACAATTATCTTCAGTACGACATTATTCCTGAAGATGATGTAGAGGCTGATTGTATAGCTCGAAAAGTCAAATCATACACTTTGATCGAAAATATCCTTTATAAACGAAGATCTCACATAGTGTTGACGAGATGCATATCTTAAACGGATGGCATTAAGTTGCTATCTGACATTCACAAAGGAGTATGTGGAGCACATCATTCCTACAGAACATTGGTCGGTAAAGCCTTCAAGTAAGGATACTATTGACCAACTGCCCTCTATGATGCAAAAGAGCTCATGACGAAGTGCGTACAATGTCAATTTTATAGTTGACAAGTACATCAGTCGGCACAAGCTTTGCAAATAATACCTCTTTCTTGGTATTTTACAACTTGGAAACTGGATATTCTAGGACCTTTTCCAAGAGCACCCGGAGGCTTCGAATTCCTTTTCTTCATAATTGACATATTCACAAAATGGATAGAAGTAGAGCCAGTTGTTAAAACAACAATTGAGGCTACCAAGAGGTTTCTCACAAAAAATATGATCACACAATTTGGTATACCCAGTCGTATAATCATAGATAGCGATGCCTAGTTCTCAAGCGGTAATTACCAGGAATTCTGCGAAGATCTAGGTAACAAGATACATTTCGCTTCTGTTGCTTATCCACAAAGTAACGAAGCAGTTGAGCGAGCTAATGGTATAATAATGTAAGGAGTAAAACGCCGAGTGTTCAACCAGTTAACAAAACAGTCAGGAGCTTGGGTTCAAGAACTTCCTTTTGTGTTATGGGCCGTTCGAACCACGACCAGTCGTGCGACCGATGAAACGCCATTTTTTCTAGTTTATGGTGCTGAAGCCATGTTTCCTCTAGAACTGAAAATTGGCTCTGCTCGAACCAATTATTTTAATAAAAACGATCAAGAAGAACGAAGACTCGACAACATCAATTTCCTTGAGGAACGACATGTAACACCCTGGCTATCCGGAAGCCAAGATGTCACCTAAAACATCTAACATACATCCATTATGCGGAAGAATTTGAAATAAGTATATCAACTAAAGACAAAGATTAAGATAAGCAGACATGGTGAAGGTATCCTTCCTTCACTTTCTAAGTTATTTAATACCGATCATCAATAAAGAAGGTTCACACGCAGTAATAAATCAACATCCATGTGGAGAAGGTATCCTTCCTTCACCAATTATAATTTAATTATTACAGTTCATCATTAACGAATGTAAGATAGAACTAAATTTAATCTTGAACATGAATAGGATGATGTGAACGAGTAGTGCGTGTCTACTCCCTCCCAAGTGAGCCAACATCAGGAGTTACCTAAAATAAACAAACAACGCAAGAGTGAGTCCATGACTCAGCAAGTACATTTATCAATAAGATAATCATTCAATATGAATAAGACAAACTCATCATCGTTCGATCACATCACAACCGATTACATATGACATGATATGAATGCTCAAAATCAAAGGAATGGACTGCACACATGCATATATCAGTATAGCCGTGAAACACCCGTCGGTGTTCACTCAAGCCCGCATCTTAACAAAAATGCGGATCCACTTCCGTATGAAGAACGTTTCATACGGGTGTCCAACATTGCCCATCTTGGAGTTAATGGGTCTTACATGCCCATTCGGAATTAATGGGTCTTTCAAATCCACTCCGTGGACGGACATGACAATGTCCAACACCGCCCACACCGAATGGTGGGACTTGCAATCCACTTTCGTGGATGAAACATGCATAATGAATGCATAGAATGAAATACGAATATTGAAAGACATGATAACAAAACATGGATTCAACACATATGAAAGAACATAGACAATCCATCTTCTCTAGTATCATACAAAATCACAAAGATGACCGTATAAACATTCATCAATCACAATCATTAAGGGTGGCAATGTACTTGCCTTCCGCGATGCGACGCGTTAGTCGGCAAAGGTGATACTCCTAAACCCGAGGCTTCACCTCCTAAACAAGTAAAATAATTTTAATAAGGACATAATATACCCAACACTACTAATCAGCGTTCTACCCTGCTTTCCTGATGACTCAAGTCATTCTTACAAAGCCTAAACTGAAAACAACGATTTCTGCCATAAACTGTATCTGGACAGCAGCACGGAAATTAACATAACTCAAAGTCTAGAAGTCGAAAAATGGTAAACCCAATTGCTGTAGCTTCTTAACCGACTAATCTACAATACTCTAGTTGACGTGATAAACCAATTTGGCCAATTTAATGGGTTAATAAATGCTTGAACTTTCAGTACAGAAACTGTCAATAGAATGAACAGCAGAATTAAAAAGATCATAACTTTCATTAGGTAACTCCAAATTGAACGTTCTTTACCAATCTGAAAAGGTCATCGAATCCTCTACAATAACCTAGTTGGGTGAACTTTCAGTTTCAACCAATTTCCCTTTCAAAATTTAGGAAATAACCAGACAATTTATTCTCGTCAGATTTCTGGCAGCAGGTACTAAAACATCCATAACTTTTGACTCAGACCTCGGAATCAAGTAAACTTGGTGGCCACTGAAACTTAAGAACGATGCCTACATATCTCTAGGAGACCAAACCTTCAGATTCTGCCTAAAAATAACCGAAACAGCCTCCTCAACCTACTGGACAGGATCGATCTTATTGAAGACAGACTGGAATTTATTAATTCTACTCGCTCCCATAACGAACAACTTCTAGAAATCACTAGAACACCCTGCTACCTTTGACGACGTGTGAGACGCTGAGCGAGCCTTGAGAAGACGTTGGTGGTGATTCCCTTCTTCTTCTTCTACAGCCCGCAAAGCTTTCCCGTTCCTCGCGAAACCGGCAGTGAGAAGGGATCAACTCCGCAGCGAGAATGTCGCCTTGAGGGCCAGCACCATGGGGAGACGTCGGGGAGGAGGAGGCAGGTGCACAGGTGGGGAGGCAAAGGCGGCGCCAAAGGGAGAGGGAGAGGAGAAAGTGGGGAAATTAGGGTTTCCCACCCTTTATGTTGGCTGGCCACTAGATGGGCCTATGGGCCCCATGGCTGCCCCTTGGCCCATGGCTGCCCCCTTGGCCCACAGGCCCCTTGGACCTCGCTGCCAAAGGCCTCGTGCCCAAAACTGAAAGAACAGATTTAAAAGTCAAAATTTCTATTTAAAGAAATTGAATTCTACTGAATTCTCTCTAAACTGAGACTGAGTATTACATTCTACCCCTTAAACAGATTCGCCTCGAATCCTCACACAACTCTACACAAACAACAACCACAATCGAGAACTAACAACGGTAACCACGCA
Organism: Ampelocalamus luodianensis; assembly: GCA_036346255.1. Taxonomy (NCBI): domain Eukaryota; kingdom Viridiplantae; phylum Streptophyta; class Magnoliopsida; order Poales; family Poaceae; genus Ampelocalamus; species Ampelocalamus luodianensis. The sequence goes on from CM070633.1 coordinate 45,190,619, forward strand.
CCATGGTGTACAAACCGGATAACACTCACGCACGCGAAACTCCAACTTCCCAAGTAGCCTCCCTTGGACCACAAACAAACATACCACAACACACTCAACGACATAACACGACATACAAGCGTGAACTAACACTCAACCCAACCCAATGACACCGAACCACACGACAAGCACAAAGAACACGGAACTTCTACCTCTCAATTGAACTCTTCATCAAAACAAGGATACTCACTCAACACAAACTCTTTTCTGAGAATAAGAAAGATTCACGTACAACTAGATGTTACCAATCGAGTACTCGCGCCTTTCCACCCTCCAAGTGGCGCTTATGCGATGGACTCATTTTAAATGCTCAAATAAGAACTTCCTTTATTCTTCCCGAACCGATAAGAACCACACATACCAAAATCGAGTCAAACTCGACTTACAAAAACATTGGTCGACACACAAAGCTCAGCGAGAATTAAGAAAACGCTTCACTAATCAAGAAGACATTTTTTCCTTAGTTTCACTTTTTGAATAAAACATCTCTCCAACCTTGGAATTCGAATTCATCGTGATACCACACGGTCTCAACCATCTTCATTTAACATCCTCAAGTTAGGCTTAAACCGAAATACATCTTCCACACCATTGTAGAGAGACTCTATTGATTCCACTGAATACTCTAGACAACTCATTCAACTGATGACATTAATTTGATAGAAGGCACCAAAGCACCTCAAAACCCATACAATCTCATCACCTCCAACTTTCAGAATAACACATCGAATCCTCAAGACACCCGCTCATGAACTACATCGAAGGGTTCTATCGACAATCATTCCACTACTCGAATACTCCAGTTTTCTATCTCCTCTACACACAAATCTTTGACGACCAAAGTTTAGCATGAAAATGGAAAGCCCAAATTTAACCTCTGAGACCTCTACAACGAATTCTCTTAACAAATAATGAAATCATCGGATCAATTCTCTAAGATTCCCTAATTCGACATACTCACTCATTGACATCATCAGAATCATTCATACAACATCACGATACTTTCAATAGTGTTACTCTATAAAATTGATTACGGTTTCCGTACATTTGATAACCCCCAACATTCCAACATGAACCAAGGTTCTGAACTATACTATACCATAGGTCCTACTTAGTCGAACAATATACAATTTTACTTGAAACCATACATTCCATCGAATCAACTTCCTCCAAGAGGATCAGGTCAAAATCAACTCATCTTCTATTACTCCTCCAATAGCTGGGTAGCAAAATCTCACCCCTACAATCACTTAACCACCACCAAACAAACAACAACTTACGAGTTGTAAAACTTTACAACACAAAACGGTTGATCCTTTCTCAAAAGACAAAGGCGAACAAGAACAAATTTCACCACACAGAAAAAAAATGTTGCTGCTCGCAGTGAGCACGAGACCAAAAGAAATAACTGCAACGAAGATCCGGGAAAACAAAAATTGAGTTCACAAGTGGAGTGCACGATCCTCGAAAAGGAATAGCAAATAACCACCAACAAGAAGAATGACATTGCGATTGAAACTTGACAACTCTTGAGTGAAGAGAGCAAAGGTTTATGAACAATTCAAATAACCACTAGTTACAAAACTTGACTCAAATTCTCAAATATTCCTTCTACACTCTTTCCTTTAACACCGAATTAATTCTTTGACTCACATCGCTTTGCCACAACGAACAAGATAAGGTCTTTAGTCCAAACCACAAGGACTAATTAAGAACCAATAAAAATTCTTCAATACGTCATATTTGTTCAGAACAGTTCAACTACACAAGAAACATGAGATCCAAATAATCTCAGCCACCAAACTCGAAACATTTCCAATTACAGGATTTCATGAAAAACAAGCAGATTAATCTCCTCTTAAAGGACCCAACATAACTTATTTGATTGCAACCTCACGTTGTCAACTCAAACCAAAGAGCCTTTAGAGTTAAACCACACAAATCTCTTAAGAAGCAACAGGACAATCCAATACCTTAATTTATTTAAAATAATTTCAGCTACCAGATGATTCAATAGCTCAAAGAAAATATCACGAAAGCTAAACTTGAATTATTCTCATCTGAACGATATCACCAAAGGCGATCAAATTACTATGGGTATTAACATCAATTTCACAACAACAATTAGAAAACACTTCAAAAGACCCACGTGAAAAGAATGAGTTGATTCTCTCTCAAAAGAAGAGACAAATGGAAACGATTTTCACCAACTAGAAAACTCATCCACCACTCGCACTGAACATGGGACCAAGATAAGAAACCAATTAAGCAATGAACTCACAGAACATAAGCGGAGTCCACATTTGAACGCATAAGCCTCACAAGAAGAGAATATCGAACCTTAACAGATAAGAACCAATAAGTATTCAAAATCGAAGCACTTGCATCACTGAAGAACCATTGCAACTTTGTAACATATCGTTACTCGATAAACTTCATTTACCACATAAAGCCCGAACCCCAAAAGATCATGAATACAAATTCAAATTTGATCATTTAGGAAATATCACCATGGGTGATCAAATTACTACAAGAATTAACCTCATTCTCACATTTTGACGATTTAATAACATCGACAACATACACTAGTACCAAGAATCGTCAAACTTTATTACTCCATCCTAAAACTTCCAAAGGGAACACAAACCACAAGGTTGAAACAAATTTATCATAACAAGATTATGCTAAGCAATAACAATATCACAAGGCACGCTATCAAAGACTACTTACGAAATTCATCTACTCAACTATTGGTGATGTTCAACACCTTCTTCAGTAGCTTATTAACAATCGATGATTGTACTAATCACGCGATATACATACTGTACTAATTCCATTTGCAATCACATAACCATATATAAACATAGATTCACATTTCACCTTTGTTTAGAAATCATTTCAAAACAGGATTAAAGATTCACTAACATAATTTCCTATAAACAAGATTTCATGAGTCGATACACCAGACCCATCCGTACTTTATACAAGTTTCAACAATTTTAGCATACCGGAAATAGATAAATCTAACTCTTATGTAAGATCTATAGGTTCGAATAGATATTGTGATCTTTATTTAACATACACCATGAATCAAATACAAGGACATTTCAAATTAATCAATTTCACTTTCATGGATGGTAGTTAAGAATAATTGATTTACACCATGCTAATAACCCGACTTGGTAACTCATATCGTAACAATTTATTCGCTTAGTTATAAATTCTCAATTTAAGCATGGCAAGACACCACAAAAGGATTCTAACACTTTACTTCACCAAAAGAGAGACTTCAAACCTCAACGCTCGAAGTAATCCAAAAGAAACACATACAACCAAAGCTTTCCCATGCAAACAAACTTATAGCGGGAAACTCTCACTAACCAAGCTATCAAACGAGTAAATGAGTCATTATTTTGTAATGAGAAAGAAGGAGTAACCATGAAAACATCAATCTTGCCAATTGACAACGATCACAAGTAGTAAAAGCAACTCAACGGTCAAAAACAATAATTATTTGAGAGAACCAAGAGGATCTTTTGAAAACCATAAACTATCATGAACCACAAACCGAGGAGAAATTCATCAACCACCACAGGACAAGAATTGCCAAATTCAGAAATCAAGGAAGAGAACAACTTTCTAAAGCAACTCACGCTTGACACCTGAAACTATGGTACTCGGGGTAACTACTCCTCTAACCACGTTCTGCGAACAGTGGTGTAACTGGTGAATCCGAGAGTAACAACCACGACCTCCACTTCTTGTCATCCGTTAACAACACGCTTCACCAAAATACTCCCTTATGAATATACAGGATCATCTCATGACAATCATAGTATTAGTTCATAGATATTGAATATCATAGCAGATCATATATTACCAACAAGGATGATAGTACAGAAACAATTCAACAATTGCTCAACAAAATGAAACATAATAACAGATATTGCGGAAGCAATGCAATTTTCAACTCCACCTCATGCACGAGTGTGTCATTTTAATAACTTAATTACCACGGACCTAAAGCCCGCTCGATACCAATTGTAACACCACGGCTATCCTGGCCAAGATGTCACCTAAAACATCTAACATACATCCATTATGCGGAAGAATTTGAAATAAGTATATCAACTAAAGACAGACATTAAGATAAGCAGGACATGGTGAAGGTATCCTTCCTTCACTTTCTAAGTTATTTATACGATCATCAATAAAGAAGGTTCACACGCGATAATAAATCAACATCCATGTGGAGAAGGTATCCTTCCTTCACCAATTATAATTTAATTATTACAGTTCATCATTAACGAATGTAAGATAGAACTAAATTTAATCTTGAACATGAATAGGATGATGTGAGCGAGTAGTGCGTGTCTACTCCCTCCCAAGTGAGCCAACATCGGGAGTTACCTAAAATAAACAAACAACGCAAGAGTGAGTCCATGACTCGGCAAGTACATTTATCAATAAGATAATCATTCAATATGAATAAGACAAACTCATCATCGGTTCGATCACATCACAACCGATTACATATGACATGATATGAATGCTCAAAATCAAAGGAATGGACTGCACACATGCATATACCGGTATAGCGATGAAACACCCGTCGGTGTTCACTCAAGCCGCATCTTAACAAAAATGCGGGATCCACTTCCCGTATGAAGAACGTTTCATACGGTGTCCAACATTGCCCATCTTGGAGTTAATGGGTCTTACATGCCCATTCGGAATTAATGGGTCTTTCAAATCCACTCCGTGGGCGGGACATGACAATGTCCAACACCGCCTGCTCGAATGGTGGGACTTGCAATCCACTTTGTGGATGAAACATGCATAATGAATGCATAGAATGAAATACGAATATTGAAAGACATGATAACAAAACATGGATTCAACACATATGAAAGAACATAGACAATCCATCTTCTCTAGTATCATACAAAATCACAGCATGACCGTATAAACATTCATCAATCACAATCATTAAGGGTGGCAATGTACTTGCCTTCGCGATGCGACATGCGTTAGTCGGCAAAGGTGATACTCCTAAACCCGAGGCTTCACCTCCTAAACAAGTAAAATAATTTTAATAAGGACATAATATACCCAACACTACTAATCAGCGTTCTACCCTGCTTTCCTGATGACTCAAGTCATTCTTACAAAGCCTAAACTGAAAACAACGATTTCTGCCATAAACTGTATCTGGACAGCAGCACGGAAATTAACATAACTCAAAGTCTAGAAGTCGAAAAATGGTAAACCCAATTGCTGTAGCTTCTTAACCGACTAATCTACAATACTCTAGTTGACGTGATAAACCAATTTGGCCAATTTAATGGGTTAATAAATGCTTGAACTTTCAGTACAGAAACTGTCAACAGAATGAACAGCAGAATTAAAAGATCATAACTTTCATTAGGTAACTCCAAATTGAACGTTCTTTACCAATCTGAAAAGGTCATCAGATCCTCTACAATAACCTAGTTGGGTGAACTTTCAGTTTCAACCAATTTCCCTTTCAAAATTTAGGAAATAACCAGACAATTTATTCTCGTCAGATTTCTGGCAGCAGGTACTAAAACATCCATAACTTTTGACTCAGACCTCGGAATCAAGTAAACTTGGTGGCCACTGAAACTTAAGAACGAGGCCTACATATCTCTAGGAGACCAAACCTTCAGATTCTGCCTAAAAATAACCGAAACAGCCTCCTCAACCTACTGGACAGGATCGATCTTATTGAAGACAGACTGGAATTTATTAATTCTACTCGCTCCATAACGAACAACTTCAGAAATCACTAGAACACCCGTTACCTTTGACGACGTGTGAGACGACGCTGAGCGAGCCTTGGAGAAGACGTTGGTGGTGATTCCCTTCTTCTTCTTCTACAGCCCGCAAAGCTTTCCCGTTCCTCGCGAAACCGGCGGTGAAGGGATCAACTCCGCGCGAGGATGTCGTCTTGAGGGCCAGCACCATGGGAGACATCAGGAGGGGAGGAGGCAGGGTGCACAGGGTGGGGAGGCAAAGGCGGCGGCCAAAGGGGAGAGGAGAGGGAGAAAGTGGGGAAATTAGGGTTTCCCACCTTTATGTTGGTGGCCACTAGATGGGCCTATGGGCCCCATGGCTGCCCCTTGGCCCATGGCTGCCCCTTGGCCCACAGGCCCCCTTGACCTGCTTGGCCAAAGGCCTCGAGCCCAAAACTGAAAGAACAGACGAAAAGTCAAAATTTCTATTTAAAGAAATTGAATTCGGCTGAATTCTCTCTAAACGGAGACTGAGTATTACACGACAAAACAAAGCTTTGATACGATCAGCAGTCTACCAACAAGCCATGTAAAGGTACCACAGTCATAAGGTGCAACCTCGCGACCTAACTGTAGGTGATCTGGTTCTCAAAAAATTCAGAGCTAAGCAAATCGCAACAAACTTTCACCAAAATGGGAATATCCTTATACTGTGGTCGAAGTCACCTGACTTGGTTCGGTACGATTAGCCATGTCAGATGGGTGTGTTTTGTCTAATTCTTGGAATATTGATCAATTGCGTAAGTTTTATGTATAGTTGTTTTTTTATTCAATTCAATAAAGATGCATCATTCTTTTACTTTTCGATGAGTGTGATTGTTTATATGTCTGTTATCTATCATCTGGTCATATATTATTGTTGTTTAACTGGTCAGATAAGAACACATTCTCTCTGATATGCTTCCAAAAGGGATCACTTTTTACTCCGCGACCTTGTTTCCGAGGGGCTTTGTTTCCTTGAATAACTTAGTCGCTTCTTCACCCGAATAGTTGAAGTCTAAGTCAACGGCTTGGAGGTGAATGGAGGGGTCAGAAGTTTTCAGCTTTGCTAAAGCAAAGCTGACTCCATTCATGACAACTTCCTTCATGGTCTACGCATGGTTTTCACGAGTAGTTTTCAGCGGACCTTGGAGATCTTCGAGTTGTTGGCCAAGGAAGTTTATCTTCTCCATAGGATCTTTTAAGATGGGCAGTTGTGCTCCAGATCCCATGTCGAAGAGCATCTTGTTAAGAGCCTTAACTTTATTTTCAAGACTCCGCTCAAGTTCTGCTCCCTAGCCGTGCTCGAACTCAAAAGCTTTCTCTGCTGTTTTCAATTTTTGTATTTGCTCTGCACAAGTATGATAAGGATAAATACATATAATTAGAAAAGATAGTTCACTAGTCAAGTTTATGACTGGTTATCTTGATTCTTCTTCTTGAAAGTCTCAATGACTTCCTTGTGCTGGGTCGTCAAGTATTCGATCGACCGGTCCTTGGCTTGGTTTTCTCCTTCAAGCTTGGTTATTGTGGCTTCCTTAGCCATGACATCTTTTTTTAACTTTTTTTCAAATCTATCAAATATGATAAGGGGATAAATTAATTAGCAGAAGATAAATAAGACAAAGAAGAACGAGAGGAGAAGTCAAGAAGAAAGTACTTACTTTCTAATTCAGAGTTTTTCTTCTCCAAGAGTTTTATTCGCTGGGTCAGTCACAGCAAAAGTCTCCACCATATGCTACAAAAATAGCAAACTTCTTTAAGTTTTTGGTAAACTTTAAGGGAAAGGCTATGAAAGTGGTTGTGGATGCTTACCCAAATCACAACGTCATTGTATTCGGCGAAAATAGTATCAGGACTCGTCTCTGCTTGATGGTCCGATATCCTCCCCCAAGCATCATCGAGTTATTTGTCATTGATAAACCGAGGGCAATGAGGGAAGTTGCTAGGCCGAGGAAACTTCCTAACAACAGTCGGAACCTGCTGGGACCCCTCAAGAACCTCCACCTCCATAAGCGGAATTGGAGCTACCACGGTTTCTTGAGCAGGCGCTGGTGCCGCCACCTGCTCGGGGGCTAGCTTGACCACTGTTACCTTAGGATTTTCCTCCTGGGGGGTGCTCTGATTGACCACGATCGTAACACTAGAAGATCTATACAAATAACAAGAAAGGAAAATCAAGATTTCAGGATATCAGGAACATCGAAGGTATGTATTTACAAAAAATTTATTTCATGCGTACATACCTGGTATTCTTAGTTTTTATCTTGAAACGCCCTGGAGCAAAATTCGTGGCGCTTGCCTTCCTCTTCATCTCAACCGATTTCACTGGTTTTGGACCGGTAGGGATGGTTAAACCCCTTACATCCATCGACCTGATGTCTGAAGAAATATCCTCAACCATCTGGTCGAGGACAAGATTCCTGACCATCTGGTCAGATGGTGTGGTTTTGTCAACCTCCAGACCAGTTGCTTCGGTAGCAACTGTTAGGTCGTGAACGACCATTCCGGGGCCTACGACCTCTGCAGCTTCGCGTTGCGGATTCTCCTTCTCGCCCACCTAAGTCACAAATTAAATTTAATTAGGTGAAGAAGCTTTTCCATCTAAAACATATACTCCTTCTCAATGCTCTTTTTACACCTCCGAAAGACCATCATCTGGTGTGGTCGCGGAACAAGAGTTGGTCGAAACTAAGGTTGGAGTAGAGCCTTCTTTGGACTCTTTTACCCTCAACCTGACTGTCTGCATATAAGAGCAGAGTTATATACCGATCGGAGAATATATAGAAGATGAAGAGAGAGTTATATACCTTGAGTTTTGCTATTGTCACTTCCAAAGAGACAACAGCCAAAATGTTGGGGAAAACAACCTTGATATTAGGCTCCCCAGCGCAGATCATTTTGATCTGCTCTCTGACTTTGTCAGAAGAAAGGGCTTCAAAATAATAAAAAAGATTTCAAGGTTACAAAGCAATCAACTAAATAAAAAGCCAAACTGGTTGGAATTTTTCAGGACTTACCTTCCCTAGTATCCTTGATCACCTCGTCACGACCAATGAACCAAAGTAGGGAGCGCGATCAGAGCCTTAAAGGACTAATCCAGCGCATGGAAAAGTCCCTCACCACGTGCCAAGAGGTCAAACCCTTGGCACTGAGGCCTTGGATGGCTTCAATGCACCTTCCGACCCATCCTTCTTTCTTCACGGTCGACAACCAGTTGGGATTCTCACTCACCACCTTGCCGGCGAAGTAAAGGCCATCCTCTTTTGTGATCATCATATAGAACCAACTCTTCTTCCATGACGACCTTGAGGACTTTGAGTATATTCGGATGTACTAGTCAGCCTTCCCGTCGTGGAGGCGCAGTGAGCACTCTCCAGGTCCGGCCACCGACTTCCTCGACCTCTCCATCTTGGAAAAAAATACCCGAAGACCTTCAGATTTGGTCGGATCCTCAGGTACGCCTCGCAGAGGTAGACGAAGATACTGAGGTTGGCAATTGAATTAGGGGCCAGGTTCACCAATTCAACTTCATAATGCTCTAGGACCTTGGAGAGGAATTTGTGAGCTAGGAACCTCAGCCTGCACTTGATGTAGGCAAGAAAAACAGGGATCTCCCCTTCTTCACTGCTCGGAAAGTGCTCTACTGCCGCTGACCTCCACTTAATCATATTTTTGTTAGGAAATATCCCGATCACCTCCAGAGCCTTGAGCTTCTTCCCGCTCAGGTCAGAAATGAACCACTTGGTGATCGAATCCGACATTATGGGAGTTGTGGGTGGATGAAAAGAGGTCGGAAAAGGTTTTGAACGAGAGGATGAAAGGAGATCAGAGGAAATTCTTCGTAAGAAGATGAGTGAAAGACTAAAAGTGTAAAAACCCTAAAGTTGCACACTGAGGGGATTTTATAGCTGCAGAACTTTAACTGCAAAGAGGAGTTACTCAAAAGTCCAACGGATACAAGCCTCTCAATGTCCAACAGACACAAGACTCTTCGATCCCCCAAGCAGTTTCTCAACTTTAAAGTGAATGCAGACCACCTCGTATGTCACGTCATTTAATGAGGGTCTATCCGATATGATTTCATTGGAGAAGGGTTCACACCACCAATTCATTTTAAAGTTCAGGGCTAGCTAACGAGGATTAAAATCTCTATGTTTTATTTTAATACATAGATAAACGACCGTATGTCTTCATGGTCGTAACCCCTAAGGCTAACAACCACTGTGGTCATAAAGATTCTAGAGGTTACATCGTGGTACCATGGTCGGAGAGGTCATGCGGCTTATCTCTGACCAAACGACTGCTCGTAATAGCCTTGAATTGGCACTTGGATCTAATTCCAAGTATATCATTTTCGTGTGACGAATGGAACATGTGCCTTATTTGTTCCAAACCGCACGATGTTTCACAGCTCTAAGTCATTGACAACAATCACCATATGGTTACATCTTCCTCTGACATCAACTGCTCGACAGTTGGTATTTCACTAACTGCCACCGATTCTCTGACCAGACACGACACTTCCAAAAGGTGTCTCTTCAAAGAGTAACTGCCACCACTTCATCAGTTATTTATAGAAAGATCAAGGGAGAAGATGAGGACAAATCCGATTGACCGCAACCCGACTGAACACACAAAACCTAGTGATTCAAAGACAACTAGAGCATTAGAATAGAAATACATTCTGTATACTTAGAGTTAGTCTACTGCCTGGTCGAAGGCAGCCATTGTAATTGCCAGTTCATAGCAATAAATAGCAATCACATTCTCTCCCAAGAACTCTTTGCCATTTTCCTCTATTTTATTTTGTAAGATCGACGACTCGATCGTTGATAGTTCACAATCTCATTTGCAATTATATGCGGAACTGCAAAGACGATTGTAAAATCTAGCAGGCACGAAGGTGAATGTGTGAGCTGTTGGAAGAAAGAAGACATGGTGGGACCAACCACGTGGTACCAACCAGTAGGTGGAGCTCGAAGGTGGTACAAACCTATGACAAGGAGGGTTATTGGAGATTCTTACTTCCTTTTAGAGGAAAACTATGGGCATTATTTGATTTCTCTCAACAAGATTCATTTACTTCCGATACCGTGCATGCTCGTGTCATTTCTCACAAACTCTGATTCAATCTGAGGATGTTATGCGTAAGAAGGGGTACGAGAGTATAACACTATTCCTCATGAGATTTCCAATTCAATTCGAACATCAATATTTCTCTAACCTGGTAGGATCGAAAGGTTTTAATTACTCTCTCATGTTTTCTTTTAGAATATAATGAACTAACTAGTAGGGTGCCCGTGCGTTGTAACGGAACCCAAATCTTACATAAATAATATTTTTTTTAACACATAAAGTGAATCAAGCAATTAAAATATGGTGATACATATATCTACGAGCATCACATTAGTAAAACATGGTAGAATAAGAACTTCATGCAACAATTATGGAAATGAACGGTAGCAAACAATATCTTCCTATGGTTTACTTCAATACCTATACCTATACACAAGACCTCATTGCTTATTGCAATCATTTATTGGCTAGTACAACAAAGTTTTTCACAAAATGGAATCATGAAAATACTTGTAAGATACGCGATATTGTAAATTAGGAAGTTTGTTGCAGTACTTCATCAGTGAAGGAGGTGGCCACCGTGCTGTCATCAGCACTCGCCGTCGGTGGAGATGTGGTGCCTCCCTCAGTTGCCCTCCATGGCCAGTCGCTCGGTACCCGTTGACCCGTCGGTGCCGCCCGTCCTCGGTGTGTGTGGGGAGGGGGAGAGAGAAGGGGATGCAAGGAGCGGAGGTGGACGTGATGAGCGGAGGTGCACGTGGTTGGGTGGGGGCATTGTGGGGTGTGACCAGGGTTAACAATTTTGGTTTTGATTTTTTTCATTTGGGGGCGAAACAGGTTGATCAAATTTGAATTTTTAAAATTAAAAATTTCCAAAAAAAAGACACCAGCACCAAGGCTGGAATTTGAACCCCCACCACCGAGACTGCACAAGCACTAGCATACCACTGGGCTATGTTTGCCTTTGTGGTGTATTCACTACTTTGGTTGTATTTAGCCCTTCAAATTCAAACCAATCGAATTTTTTTGAACGAAACCTAATCCTTTCGGATGGGGACGAAATTTCGCCGAAATTGTGAACCCTGTGCGTGACTGACACAGTGATCTCAGCAGAGGTGGATGCGAGGAGCTAAGGTGCGTGCAGTAGGGTGAAGCGGGGCAGGGTGTCATTGACATGGTGATCCCACTACGTGCAGGGGCGGACCTACCATTATGGTAAGGTCTGGCGACTGCCAAAGCTTCCTCGCGTCGTGGAAACCCCCTACCCCTGTCTTTTCTTCCTCCAAGCACCGGCGTCGGAGAAGAAATAGGGTAGAGGCGTAGAGCTGCGGGAGTTCGGCCGTTCGGGCGTTTGGTAAAGGGCCGGCCATTCGCATGCATGAGGGATGCGGTAGTGTCTTTGTGGCCCACCAGTGACGAGCCCAACTGCCCAACCAATGAACCAAAGGTCTGAAACTGACTCACTCAGTCACTCTTCCTTTGTTGATATGTTCCTCACGCCCTCCCCAATTCCCCACTACCGAGTGCCAAAAATGAAATCGAGCGCCTAGATCCAATCTAGCAGGGCGAGGCGTCCAACGCGGGAGCAGGCGGGGCGAGGCGGCGAGCGTGGGCTGGGGCGCTGGGCGAGTGGGCGGCGAACGGAGCGCGGGCACCGTAAGAGGCCGAGGCATCGGGTGACAGAGCGTCGACTATCGAGGGCTCGAGGCGCCGACCGCTGGGCGACGCTTCTCTAGCCTCCAGGGCTCCAGGCGCCGCACCGGGCGGGGCGAGGCGGCGAGCGACGCTGCTCCGCCTCCTAGCCTCCCAGTCCCAGGCGTCGGGCGAGTGCGCTGCTGTGCTGCTGCCTGCTGCGGCGCCTGTGGTCCTGCCTGCCCGTAATGTCAAAATTAAACAGTAAGTGGTTGTGGTTCAGACTTCAGTAATCAGTGATTCAGACTCAGTCATTCAGTGGTTTGTGATTTGTGAATGCTAAAATAAAATCTAGCTGACAACATTCATTCAGACATTCAGAGTTTCAGACTTCAGTCACAGATTGCAATTGCATAATACGATCTGAGGCCTGAGGCCTGAGCAGTGAGCACCTAAAGCATTCTGGATTAATGAATTGGTTGTTAAAATAGAAAATAGATTTGAGATATTTATATTGTTAAAATAGAGCATTCAGACATTCAGACTTCAGTCTGCTACTCTGCCAAGATGTTGAAGAGAAATAGAGAATAGATTAGCGCATAGCGGCGACCCGTAGTGGTGGTCGTGCAGCTTAATCTTTTTGGTGTTCATCTTGTGAGCACAAGTTGTCTGGAATATTAACTGAACAAAAAAGTAGAAACAAATATATGGTGCACCATTAACTTTGATTTCACAACGAACTTAAGAGATCAAGAATGCAAGTATGTATAGAACATTCTGTATGACTCCGAGCATCCAAGACCTCAGGCCGACGTTGGAGAAGACGGTCACAACAACTCCGCCATAGCTAAAATATAATCCTAGGTCCGCCATTGACTACGTGGGTTCGTGGGTTCGTAGCTTTCCTACGTAGTGGGGGTGGGATGATTCATCTCGGTGCGCGAGGATAAACCTCTTATTTTATTTGTTAAGAAAAACAATTACCGACCGAAGGTGTCCATCGAAAACCGCCGCATGTTTTGACCTGTGAAGCTGAGCATTCAAATTTGTAGTTTGGTCACTGATCTCCCATATATTACTCCCTCGTATGTTGAAGATTCTCAAGGATAATCAATGGATGGATAGTTTAATTGGTCCTCCCCCGAATGATGGGATTGGAATGGGAGATTAAACCAGCTGATTCTACCCAGACTCAAGACCAACCTATCTTAATGGCACAAACCACTCAGATATTAAAGCATTAAGCTTCTTCCTAGCAAGTTCCCTGCCCATGTGGTATTGTGATTGCGGTGCCTGTCGCTTGAGGAGGAACTGATCCTCCGCATGACATCATGCCATTATTTGGCAATGACGTCAGCAAAGCCTTCGTCCGCATATGAAGCAGGATGAGTCACGGTCAATAATACGTACGTAGGTCCTTAACGGTTCCACCTCTCGTGAGTCATGACAGATTGCTAATGAAAGATTAATAGGCACAACGTGCCATAACAACATACTTTTCGACGTAATATCACTTTTTAAAATGACGATTATGGTGCAAAACTCTTATTTTTCGCGCAACAAATGTACACTGGCTTATATATGTGCGGTTTTTTACTCGCATAGGTGAGGAAAAAGTATGTATGGTGTTTTGTACCATCCCTATGTGTTTTTCTAGGTATTGTTCCCATGAGAAATTCAGACGTAATTGTGTATAACATTTAGTCTTGCATATGCACAACAGTTGCTAGAGAAAAAAAAGCATGTATCCGATGTTACATATGTTAAGTTTCGTTGCCTAATTCAGGAAGACAACTAGCTACGATGATGGCAATGCCTGGACCGCTCGTGACTTAGCGGTCAAGACTAGCCAAGTCAACTGGCAATGAAGTCATTAGCAAAAAAAAAAAAAAAAAAAAAAAAAGGTCTCCACATGTAAGATGTTTATCATCCACGCATTCCAAAACGGTCTTTCTCATCCGAGCTGTGCTTCATGATCGCTACTTGGCATGATGCATGATGTCAAAACAGTGATGAAATTGTGATGTAGTCAATATGATGTCATCGAGAAAAACTAACGGGGTTGATGCGACGTTTGGTCTGGTCACGAACACAAATAAATAAATAAGTATATATATATATATATATATATATATATATCCTAAAAAATAATATGCAAATTTCAGAACAATCTTCGGACTGCACTAACTTATAGAAATTGGTGACTGTCTTTTTATAGACCAATCATTGAATTTGTAAATTTTGATCAAGCTATTACGTGTTGCGACAACAGATCGATGGTTATAAGGTTGGACAACCAAAATTAAGAAAAACCTATGAGTTTAAGTGTGAAACCAAGTTTAAGGATCAGCATGCGGTTGGTGTGCAATGTAGAATCTAGTAATATTAGTAGTTGCAAGTTCAACCAACGAAAAATTCCCACATGCTTAATGTCTTAAAAATGAATCGTTTCGTTGGTATTTTAAACATAGCTATAAGAATAGAATGGTTCAAATTAATTAAGGCCAGCTAACCCTGTACTTTCGCTGATACAACATCATTTAATATATTATTTCTCTATTATCAACCCTACCCTTCAGTACTAGTAGTATATATTTAGTACTGGCCCTAGATCTTTACTCCCTCCATTCCTGAGTAAATGTTATTCTAGGTTTTTGCACATCTACAAAAGATTGTATCACCCTCCTTGATTAAATCACTTAATGTTTTTTGGATGGTGTGTTATTCTAGTCTATAGTAATAAATGATCTTAAAAATAGTTAAATGGAGGGGTAAATAATGAAAGATGGTAGAAAGCCATTTCAAAATCGTAGAATAACATATATTTAGGAACAAAATTTGAAAGGTGGAATGAATGTATTCAGAAACCGAGAGAGTAATTAATAAAGGATCCAGTCAGTCTAAAGTCTCCAAAATAATTGATAGCTAGATTGGAGTCTTCCAGGCCAGCGAGTAGATAGTGAACCTCCGGTGGCTTTTGCATACAATTCAAGCACAGGTCTACTCCTTCAAGTCGTCTTCTCTGAGGGGCTACTTTTCCTCTAGAATTCCAACACCTCGTACGAGAAAGTGAACGCCCCGTGGTGTCCGGTTGCTGAGTTGAGTGACGCGTTCCTCCAGCTACGTCACCTCCCCGACGTCGGCATTAGTTCTAAAGTCCAAATCAACAGCTAGCTTCGCAAACGCATGCTTCTTTTTGGGTGCGTGTCAGCGTGTGCTCATTTGGCACAAATTCAATGTTAAGTTCATTAAAAAAAATCAATGTTAAGAACATCAAGAGAAGCAATGCCAGTGCCTGTGCATTTCCAAGAACAATGCTGCTGGCTCTTGTTGGTTGATCTAGGCCGTCCATATTAAATCCGATGGCCTTTCTTTTTCGGAAACACACTAACACACACATGGCATGGATGGAGAGGTGATGGGTGCTCCACCAGAGAGCATCGGCGATGGGCGGAGGTTGTGGTTCCCAGCGGCAAGCCTTGACGACAAGCGGAGGCGATGGTGGTAGACGACGGTCGACATGCGGAGGCTATGGCTCCCAGCAACGAGGTGGTGGCGGTAGGCCACGGCGATGACACGCAGGGGCAGGTTGTACGACGGGTGGAGACAGCGGTAGGCCGCGGCAGCGACGAGCGAAGGTAGGTGGCGGGTAGTGGCAAGAAGCAGGCTGAGGCACTGGTATGTATCTGGATATCCGGTCGGATAAATATCCAGTTTACCGCTTACCGATGCTATTTGGTCGGATATAATGTCTTCCAATTTCTCTACCGAATCTAATGCTAACTATCCGGCACTGATACTGAATCAGGCTAGATACTGAATTCCCTTCCCGAATTCGGTACCGGATCGGTTGGGAATTACAGACCCGTTTGCGTCCCTACACATCACAAGTGCCAAGCCATCTCTCGCTGCCACCTCTGTTATCTTCCTCCCCATTGGTCATCATCGTCGTTGTGAGTCATCTCACACCACCTTCTCATGCTGAGCTGGCTTTGCCTCCTCTTGGCTAGCCTCGTCTCGCTCTTTCTTCATCACCTTTGGTTTAGAGTCAACGTTGCCCAATTCTTCTCTCTCTTTGGTGTTCGAGGATGAGGGCATCTTGTTGCCTCTTCCGTCCTCGGTCTAGCATCGGCACCTCGGTGCCTCTATGTCCTTCCGCATTCATTATACGAGGACGAAGGGTAAGACTCTAATATATAAAGGGGAGCTTTGTTTTTGTAACAACACCTTCTCTCTTGAAATTGAAGAGAACGTACTGTATTGATGTCTCTCCGGGAAACAAGAGTAATTTCATGACGGTATTGGCCAAAACCACAATTTTATGTTGTACGTCAGATAAGGCCACATGAGTGTTCTATAGCCATTTTTGCCTTAAATACATGGTGTCTTAGTTGTAACACTATTTGTAACCTTAACCTAAATTGGAGTCGGGAGAACGCTTGTAGAAGACTTTGCACCGCTCGAATTTGCTAGTAGTTATTTTTTTCGGAGAGAAGAATTTAACTTTCTAGTAGTCATTTGCACGCAGTGAACCCACAAGCTAGGCTCCAAATGTAACCTTGAATGTATGCCTATATTGACATTTGTTGCCCTGAGTATACTATGGGTATTGCTTGGTACCATACATATGATGGTATTGGAAGCCGAATTTTTTTCAACTTAGCCCTTTTTTCGTAAAAAACGCACATTTGTACCCCTGCTAGTCTTATTTCCGCTTTGGACTCAACACACGTCACACCCCTGACTCACGGCGCCGGAGCTGAGATTTTTCAAAGCCTAGGTAAACTTGCTCGTGAGTCATGGCGCCGCTCAGGTCCCGAACCCTAGCCACCGGCTCAGCTAGCGTGGCGACCAAATAACATATGGCTAGGGTTCTGGGTCGACCTCGCGCCGTGACTCACCTCCATCACCACCTCTGGAGTCCAAAGCCGGAAATAAGACTAGCAGGGGTATAAATATGCGTTTTTTACGAAAAAAAAAGCTAAATTGAAAAAAATTCGGTATTGGAAGCTAGCTCCAACTAAGGCCCACCGTCCAGCCCACCCGCTGTAGATACTTATCCACGTCGCCCCAACCCGAACCATTCTACCTCTTCATGACTGCTTCTTCCTTCAACATGCTCTCTGTCCCTGCTCCTCTCCCTCATGCCTCAACCACAAGCATAAGCACTCAACACACGTGACACCCCATCGACTTCGCCGCCCTCCCTGCTCTCTCTCCACCAGTAGCGGAGCTAGAGATTTTTCAAAGCCTATGTAAGCTTGCTCTCTGGCTCCTCGCTCCTGCCGGCCGCCTGCTCGAAGCCTGGGCAAGCTCGCTCTTTGGCTCCGTCCGCGACTCATGCGCTCATGGCCTCGTCTTTCTTCTTGTGCCTCGCGTCGCCAAAGCATGGGCACTTGCCCGGCCCACGGCTGCCGGAGGTATCTTTGGCCGCCCGCGCTCTCGGCCCCTATAGCTCTCCACGCAGTCAAGTAGATCCACCTCCATCTCCCCTCCACCCCCCCTCTCTCTCTATACACACATATATACTCCGACAAGAGCTGGTCAGTTCAGCCGCATCCCCCTTCAGTGAGCTCCAGTTTTGCCCCGCCACCAATCTCAACCTCAACCTTGGCCTTCAACGACCAGTCGCCCGAGCCACATCTTTGTCCTGCGAGCTCAGCCTTACCCCGCTAAATTTGTGTGCCACTGACGAGGCACCGGGCTGGCCTTGCCCCGCCAAATCCTTGTCTGCCAACGTTGAGGCTGTCTTCTCCTCATCCGAGCTTGTTTGTTTGCTGGGGTGGCCGCTTCCTTCGTTCCCAGTTGGTTATTGCAACCGTTTCCCCATTTGTTGCAGACCCTTTCTAATGTTGTTGCACGTGTTTCAATTTGTTGCAGTTTGACGTCGCAAAAATATTGTGGTAAGTGTTTTTGTTGCAATTGTTTAGTTGATTTGTTACACCAAATAATTTTTTTGTTGTAATTGGGGATGTGATTTGTTGCAGCGCTTTACTGCTATAATTTGTTACCACTAAATGGGATTTTGTTGCACGCTTAGTAATTATTGTTGTGCTCGCTATCATTTTTTGTTACAACTTTTTGTTGGCAGATCTAACGTTTATTTCGTGTTTGTTGCATCGATCAAGATTTGTTGCAAACTTAAAAAATATTTGTTACACATCTGGATTTTTTGTTATACCAAATCGAACGATTGAGATCAATGTCTTAAATGGGATCTGACGGATGATATGAGTATGCGATGAGAACACTCACATCGTACATCCGGCGTTAGTCGCCCCCATATACTATATAACCTGTATACTCGTACATTAAAGTAACCGGTCTGGAATTATTTCCACAATTTTTGCGGCCACCGCGCTCGTTAGGGACTCCACAAACTCCGCATCATTCTTGAGCAAATTCACCATTTCCTCCAGCAAAAGCTTCTGAAACTCGGGTGTAACCACCGCCCTCGAGATGGCCTCCATGCTCGATCCTGACTCTTGGTTCGTCAGATCAAGGATGATCGTCTGGCCTGACGAGTTGACGGAGATCGAGCATGGCAGCGACCCGGCCTGGCTCGTGGGCCCGTTACTGACAAATTCAGTCTGCGCACGTTGAGCATGGTTGTGTTCGCCCTCGTAGGTCGCCACTAGTATTGACCTGTCCTCTGCACTTCTCTGCACCTATGGGACAGGACCAAATCAAAATTCAGCAAAAATACACGAATCAAATGTGAAGTAGATTATTGTATATGAGTACTACTAAGGTGAAGTGTAAACTTGCGAAATCTCTTTTGATGATATGTACCGTGAAAATCAATTTTGCTCTTAAGTTGGATATCCTCTTATGTTATCTATGTTGATTTTTCATTGAGATCCGTGCACACATGACGAGTGGGAGCATATTCCTAGTATATTCCAAATACGTCGATCTCGTACCTTCTTCTTCACGGGACAAGGAGCGAATGCGCAGCTGAAGTAGGCTCTGGGGTACGGGTTGTCGCGCGTCATCTTCTGCCCATACTTCCTCCATTGGTAGCCATCCTTCACCGTCTGCATGCGCGCGCGGCGAATTTACATCCACGCACGAGATTTAAGAGGAGTAAGCATGCATGGCAATGGGCAGTTATCGGATCATTCGGCTTTTTTTTAAACAAAATAGCAAATTTAGCATCCTCGCATTTGAGCTAACAAAAATAGCAACCACACTCCCAGTGCGCAATACCCCTCTTACCGTGCTCGCTGTGCACGGCAGCCACCTTCTGCAATCCCTGTACACAGTAAGCCTCATGCTATGATTCCAGTGCGCGGGAGGGTACCTGTTGCGCTTCTAGTCCACAGTAGGAACGTGCCTACCCGCGGGCTACCTGTTGCGCTTCTAGTCCACTGTAGGAACGTGCCTACCCGCGGTGCCCACGTATGCATACCTTTCTGCCATGGACTGGCTGTGCCAAGTGGCTGCCGTGCACGAGCAGTGCAATAGGAGACACGTATCATCTGTCTAATATGTCTTGGTGTCATTTTTGTTATTTCAGTAGGAAGGAGAAGGGTTTTAGTTTATACAAAGAGACTAAATAAGGAAAAACAAAAAAACTCGGCAATTGGCAATGCGTCGTGTAAGTGTTGGACTCACGTGGTTGGTGTCCGGGTCCAACGGATCGGCGCGCACGCAGACTGTCCTGACCCTGGGCCGCGGCTCCGCCGTCGGCTCTCTGGACGAGCCCGCAGTCGCGCCGGCGGCCTCCTCTCGCGCCGCATTGGCAGAGCCGCTCAGCGCCCTCGCGGTGGCGACGACTGACGCCCGCGGCGTCGCGAGAGCGCGCAGATGGGGGTGGTCGGCGAGTATGGCGTCGAGCGGGCCGGGCAGCCGCCGGTTCTCCTCGCGCACCCGCCTCAGCTTCTCCTCAAGATCCGCTGCCTGCTCGACGTTCGTGCATGCACGGACATCTCTCGAAATTTAGTCACAGATGATCAGCAACTGCAGATCGATGCTAAATTAAATGGTAAATTAAATGGATTGAAGCAACCAGTGAACGATCATCGATAGGTGAGGATCGTGGACCGACCGGGGATCGCCGGCCGAAGAGCGGCAGAAGTCCGGCGCTGTCGGTCGGAGATGGGCCGTCGTCGTCGTCCATAGCCGAAACAGCAGTGTACCGGGAGTAGATATAGCAATAGGCTCGTTGCAAACAGTGGTTTCTTTCCAAACGTGAGGAAACGAGAAGCTTGTGCGAGGATAGCGTGGGTCATGTTATGTAGGAAAGGCCGTGTGCTTGGTAGCTCTCGTGTTTGCCTTTTCCATTGACTTGACCGATCGATGCCATCGACAAGATGTGCTCACCACCACATGTAGTACCTGTCATCAGCCATGACGTCCCGGAGAAGGTAGGCTTGGTTACGTCGGTCGTTCAAAAAAAAAGTTTTCTGAGATGGAGTCGCCATATAAGAGGCTTTTGCGCAATTGTTACTGTTACAGACGTTTTCGACGCAATTAGTATCTGTCGTGACAAAATAGCAGAAATAACACATCGTCTGCACGGTGGCTAGTCGGACACGTCGTGTGCGCGACACGTGCCCTCATCCGTCCCGTGGTCGCCAGGACGCACCTTGTCCGTCCTGTGGTCGGCCAGACGCCCCTCGTCCACACAGCATGGTGGCCTCGTCCGCATGGACACAGGATGGACGTGGCACGCCCCTCATTCACACGGCGGCCTCGTCCACACGGCCACGGGACGGACAAGGGGTGTCCGGCTGGCCAGGGGATGGACGAGGGTGCGTGTCATGCACACGGCACGTCCGGCTGGCCACCGGCAGTTCCTCGGGATTGATATTTTCAAGTGTTCAAGTTAATCTCCAACAGAAGAAAGCAGAAGATATGTAATCTGGTAGGCACCTTGTTCCGTATGTGTAACTTCATTGTCTTTGATGTGTAACTCCGATCAACAGATGAAAGCAGAAGTACACTTCACTTGATAAGAAGTTATACATCATAGACGGTGAAGTACTCACTTGATCGTAGGGATATTATTTTTCTACTAGAAGATATGTAATCCAGTAGACACCTTGTTTCTTAAAGACTTCAAATCCATAGACTAAACTGACTTTCCGACCACCTTAATTGAAGTCATCCATGAATTTTGTTCTTTCCACGGTGGTTGAAAAGTCAATTTGTTTCATGAATTTTGTCTTACTAGAAGGGTATAGAGATGAGAACTTTAAGAAGAAATGGAAGTAAAAAAAGATGGAAAGTTTGTGAGTGATTTTTTCTTAGTTTTGCCCTTCTGATGGTTATTTATAGGCCAACAACTTGTGGCAAGATTAAGAGAATAAAGACGGAAGTCTGACATATAGGATTTATTAGAATCCACTCCGAATAAATCATTGGTAACCAAAGCATCGTCGTTTTTTTGGTTTTTTTTTATAAATACGGTTGACGCTCCTTTTCCTATCTTCTCAGGGGAAATAATTCTATCTTTACAACTCAAGCTGGAGATCTCATCATAGACGGTTTTGAATAAGAACCGTCTGCGATTACAGACGTCACAGACGGTTTTGAATAAGAACCGTCTATGATAATTCCGAAACGGTTCTAAAGAGAACCATCTGTGATTACAGACATCACAGACGGTTTTTAAATATAACTGTCTATGATAATTCAATGTTTCGGTTCCCGCGCGATGCGTCTCTTCGTCTCGTGCGCCGACGTTACGATGTGCCTCTTCGTTTCATGCACCGACGTTACAATTCGTCTCTTTGTCTCGTGATCGCGTCTCTTCATCTCACACACTGGTGTTACTCCTTGCTTTATAAGAATGATCATCGCACGTCATGGTGAGGACGCACAGTATTGATCAATACGTACGCAGCTAGCTAGTACCGTCGATCGTGCGGCATGGTGAGCACACGAAGCATGATGGCGAGGACCAAGCGGAGGAGGTCGACGATCGCTGTCGCTCTTCCTCATGAAGTCGTCGTCGACATCGTCCTCTACACGGTCGGTGAGGCGCGCGACGTTGAGAAGTACCACATCAGCCATGTCGAGGGCGAGCCGGCCGGCGGCGGATGCGAGACGGCCAAGAGGACCAACCAGGAGTGCAAGCGGTGCTAGAGACTCGCTGTGGACACGGTCCAGGCAACGACATGGAAGAAGATGGCCGGGCCGCAGGGCCAGGTGTTGGCACTACCGGAGGACGGCCAATGGTGCACGAGTACCGGATGCGGCGTGACGGTAGGGTGGGACGACTACGTCGTCTTCAGCAACGACAGCTGTAGGATTAGGCATAAGTACGCTAAGTTCTTTGCAAAGGTGTCGAACTACTTGAAGTAAAGCATATTATCGTAAAATTAGCGATTTTAGCATAGTTTTAGCAAATATTCAGATATAATTCCTCACTATTTTGTCAATATTCTTCACTAATTAAATATGACAACTGCAAATCAGACTTTGAGCTCAAACTAATGCTTTACTAATATGCGCATGTGTATTTATCACATACGATTCTACTTTAAAACTGTCTGTGATGTGTATTTATCACAGATGGTTCTACTTTAGAACCGTTTATGATTTACAACCCTATTTATATTCGGACTCTAGGGTTTGCTCGCGCCTCCCACTCAAACGATTAAGTTTTTCCTCCCATGAGCTTGTTGTCACCTCCTCCTCGAGCCCGGCGTGCCTCCTCCCCCGAGCCCGCTGTCTCCTCCCCGAGCACGAGCCGCCACCTACCCGAACCCGGCACCCCTCCTACCCCGAGCCCGACACGCTCCTTCCCTTCCCTCCCCGATCTTGTCGCCGTCGTCCTCGACACCGCCTCCTCCTCAACTCCGGCGCACTTCCTCCCCTCTCCTGAGCACGCGTCGCCTCCTCCTCGAGCCCAGCGTGCCTCCTCTCTTGCTATGAGGTGCACTCGGCCAGTGAATCCTTGGTGGTTCTTGCCATCCCTTCGTGAGTTGTTTTTGTTTTTCAGAGTTGATTTATTTTAGTAAGTGTGTTGTGCTAGTTGTATTTCAATCTGTCTTAACTAGCACTGGGAGACTTGGTATTGTATTGGGCTCTGGTAATTGCTTGATAAGGATAATTGTCATATTATGAAATTGATGTGATAGCAATATCAGACTTGGGCTATTTGGATTACTTCTCATTGTCAATTTGTACTAATCAGCTAGTTCTCGTATTTTTTGTTTTTCAGTTGACTGGACAGAATTTGTGCTCTGTACTTTTGCTGGTTTACTAATAACAGATTGGTTATTTTATTGAGATTAGTGATTTTTTTCCAGTATTTGAGATTAATGATTCTGTTCAGTTTTCATTTAACTGGTTACTAATTGGCCAATCTGATAATAGAGCATTTATGCACACTGTTAATTGAATGACCTTCTAATGACTGAAAGTATAAAACTGCTGTTTTAGAAGTTATTTCTTGACATTCCAGTGGAGCATTATTTGAGCTCAAAAGTCTGATTTATTGTCGTCACATTTAATTGATAAAGAATATTGGTAAGTATCGAGAAGGCCAAGATTACATCTTGTGTAACTCTACATCTGAAAGCAATCATAAACATTCAAAATTGAGCAATTTATCCTGGTTAATTGACTTACAAAGATTACATGTTTATATGTTATCTTGGTCAATTATTTCCCCAAACCCAGTGCCCCTCCTCTCCCGAGCCCAACGTGCCTCCTCCCTTGCGTCCGAGGGTCCTACCATTCGATTCCTGATCTCTTCTCTATAAAATCTCCAAGCAGTGAGTGCTTGTGCCTTTAAAACTGACTTCATACACACACACACATATACACACACACATACATATACATATACATATATATATATATATATATATATATATATATATATATATATATATATATATATATATATATATATATATATATATATATATATATATATATATATATACCATTTTCCTATATATGACACCGTTTAGTACTCACAGGAGTATGTACTCCCACTTCCAATATACCACTTAAACGTACATATTATACTTCTTTATCACTTTCAGTATACTTAAATACCAACTATAAGATACTCCAATGCGATTTGATTGAAAAATTCCCATTTGAGGCCTTTATTTTTTGCTATATACCCTTTTTCATATATAAAAGAAGTATATATACAAATTTTACTATAAAAGTAGATTTTAATAAAAATTTTCATGGAACTCACTTTGGGGTATCTTATAATCATTATTGGAGTATGCTCAAATAGATAAAGAGATATCATCATATGACTTAAGTGGTATCTGAGACGCGGGAGTATGTACTCCCAGGAGTACCATACTATTTTCATATAATATGTATATATATATATCATATATATATATATATATTATTAATACCTTCTACTCCTGGGTGTAGTTACTCTCACCTCTGATATACCACCTGAAAGAACACTCATATACTAATTATAAGATACTCCAATGTGAACGACACGAAAAATTTGCAAGAGCTATATATATATATATATATATATATATATATATATATATATATATATATATATATATATATATATATATATATATATATCGTAGCCCCTTGTTAGCTAATTGGAGGCCTGAATTCAGCTAGCTAGCTCGCTTCTTGGGGGTTCATCCTAAACGTGCAGGTGAACCATAGCCTACTTCATTGAACCTGACACACTGGAGTGTGCGATTTGTTTCATACTAATCCTCCAAGTACTTGTGAAATACTCCTAAACCACGGCGGCCTCAGAAGTAATAGCTATAGAACTTCTGAGGCCATGGTTTAGGAGGATTTCATAAGCACTTGGAGGATTGACATAAAGCAAATCATACACTCCAGTGTGTTAGGTTCGATGAAGTAGGCTGTGATTCACATACGTTTAGGATGAACGCCCAAAGAGCGAGCTAGCTTGCTGAATTCAGGCCTCCAGTTAACTAACAAGAGACTACGAACTATGTATATATATAAAGCCGATTTTAAAGGCACAAGCAGCCACTGCTTGGAGATTTTATAGAGAAACAACTATCACAGATGGTTCTTTAGGACAAAATGTCTATGATACATCAGTTATCACAGACGATTTTATCTACAAACCGTCTGTGACACATAAGCTATCACAAACGATTTCATCTACAAAATCATCTGTGATACATCAACTATCACAGACGGTTCTGCGTTAATAACCATCTGTGATAGTCTGTATCACAGACGGTTCAAAAACCTTCTGTGATAACTTCATGTCATTATCGACCCATAAAGTCAGACAGCTCATAAATCTGAACCGTCTGTGATAACTTTATATCATTATCGACCTATAAAGTTAGACAGCTCATAAATCTATTTGTGATAACGTTTTTAAATCGTTGTAATGATATTTTCTGTAGTGCCAACAGAAAAGACTCCGTTTTTGCTAACGTGATGCATGTGGTCAGCTTTGTATACTCCCTCTCGTCTAATTTAATCCTTGTGCAGTAATTTCCACGCGTCCTCCATCGATCGATCTCCATCTAGTTTCGAAGAGGTTGTTTGCTCTGGTGCAGCACGAGAGTTGTGAATCTAGTTATTCTAGTACTTCTAGTGTTTTTGTTACTGTCGATGACTCTGTTCGCGTCAACTTAATCAACTCCGCGGCAGGCACATGGCGGCTGCAGTGTCCACGTACTTGAAGTCAAGGAGGGAACAAAGTGATCTTGGAAATAAAAATAAAGTATCCTTGCCTTTCCGTGCCATTAGCGTCCATTTGTATACTATATCTTTTGGAATTAATAACTACATGGAATCGAAGCAAGAAGAAGCGAATCCCACCGGTTAAACAGAGGGACGTTTGGGGGCGAGCTGAGCTACGCCACGTCCCCGATTCTTCTTGGGCACCGGATTCAGCGCTGCTTTGCTTCGCCGCCATCCAATTTCCCTTGCATTTTTGCTCGCCTGCGAAGCCTTCGCGTTCTAGACCGTCCGATGTGTTTCCTCCTTCCTTCTCCGCCGTTTGATCTTTCCTGGCGGAGCGCTCCCACGTGCGGCCTCTTCCGGGTTCGCTGTGCCTTCTTCCCTCTCGTCTTCCTCTGTCTCGCTTCCATCGGTTTTATCTTCTCACGTCTGGAGCGCATCTTCTCCTCGCATCCGGAGCGCAACTCCTTCTTGGTGGCCGCTGCTCGCTCTTTCCGCGCTCCCCTCCTCGGCGGTGCCCTCGATGTCCCCTCTTCCCCTCTGCCACTGCCCAACCTCAGTATAATGTTTTCCGCCCCCTACCGGACCTTCCTCCACAGGGCCATGCCGATCGATTTTGTTTGATTTTAGTTGGGAATGTGTTTGGTTGTTCTTTTTCTCCGAGGATTCATTGTTTTTGCCTTCCATTCTACTTTTTTTTGTGGATGTGTTCAACTAGTATTTCACTTTGGGGATTTCTTCGGTTTACCTCCTATTTTACTGATACGATTCCTTTTTCAGGGGGGATTCATTGTTTTTGCCTCCCATTCTACTAATTTGGTTGTGGATGTGTTCAGTTGTTGTTTCACTTTGGGGATTTCTTCGGTTTGCCTCCCGTTTTACTGATACGGTTCCTTTGTTTGGGTGTAGAGCTGTGTCCTCTAGGTGGCTCCGTCTTGCTGGGAGGAAGGCACACCTACCTTGTGCGTGATCTGAGTTTAGGTGGGATTCCCGTTGTGCCGACTGACTAGCACATGGTCCTGTTCTCCTTCTCGATGAGCTCCTTCTTGCCGTCTCCAGCCAAATCTGTTACTAGCCGCTTCCTCGTTGTCGCCGTCGACTACCGCCTTCTTGTCCAAGATGTCATCTCCCTCAAGGTATCCGCGTAATTCCCCACATCCTTTCTCCCCCTCGATCTTAGTGCTTGGGAATTGTAATGCGCGTTTAGGGTTTGGTTTTCTTGAGTAGTTGGCGAATCTAGGATTGGGGGTGATGTGATATAGCGTGGCTCAAATTTGAGCATTCACACATGGCATGCGCCTAATGTTGCCCGATGCGTAGCCTAGGGGTTAGGAGTAGGTTCTGCTTAGAGAAATTGGTAGTACATATTGGATTGAAGAAATCTTTGTACCAAATGATATGGAAGAGTGGATAATAAGTGATTTTGTTATTTGCATGGAGGTTTACATGAGTGTGTTTGCTCCTATAATTCTGTGAGCTGCATTAGCTTAGAGTTTGTTTTTTTTTTTGTGGTTATTTGGGTTTAACGAACCGTGTAATTTCTGAAATACTCTTATGTATCTCTTGGAGTCATGGAAGTCTTGTGACTCCATTGGTACTTGACAACATTATTGAATCTGGTTGATGTGTCTGTATGTTTAGTTTTGGATTTTGATGATCAGTCGATTGGAGATTTGAATATTAGGTTGTAGCTTAGCCAATCTCTTGTTCAGATGAATTAGAGACTGAAATAGAGCCATACTTCCTTGAGCATGCTGCTATTGTAGATGAAGACAACCAAAAACTTCCAAAACTGCCAGAGCATGGAAGTGCCACTGCATATGTCTTCACCTAATTTGACATTCATGGTTGTAAGTTTTTGTTAAATTTGATGGATTTCAGGTTTCTGCCTAATTCCATGACAGTTGCCGAGTGTTGGTTAGTTGTTGTAGTTAGTGGTTAATGCATAGCTACTTAATTGTGTTTTTCTTGCCGTTTTGTCTTCCTGTTATATCTTCAATAAACTGGCTGTGATTGTCCCACATTTATTTTAGTAGTTCCCATCAAGTGGTGCTGCCTCATCAATTCCCGATGTTAGATATTGACCTGGAGTGCTCTCCTTGAAAAAAAAAACAGAGCATGTTCTCATTCTTTGTTAGTATTGTTTCGCTCTTGAGCTGAATCTCATATAGCCAATTCATTAGTAAGACTATTTATCGATTGGCACTTTATGCTCAAATTCATTAGTAAGCCTATTTATCATTTGCCACTTTATGCTTAGACGTCGTTTCTTGCCTTTGTTTTCATGCTTTTATTTGGATAGCGCTGCTCTAATATTTGAATGAATAAATCTTGAAACTAGGCTTGACGGAATGACCCAATGTGGTTTTCATGTGACATATAGCTAAAGAGTAGGTGTGTTAATTTCACAAGCTTCGTACTTCAATAATTTGTTGTCTCTGCCATTATAGATGCTCGTTCCTTTATGTGCAATGTAAAATTATGGTCACCTAATATGTTAAGTTTTTTAATCAGACACAGTGCTGGGGTTTGAACCATGAATATAGGGAAGCAAATTCTATGGGGCGGGGCCTCACGGTGAGGTCCCGTCTCTCTGCCGTCTGATCTCCTCTCCCTCTCCCTTTCTCTCTCCTGATGGACGGCAGATGCGAGAGACCTCTCCTGAGGCTCCGTCCCATAGAATTTATTTTCGAATATAGGACTTGAAAAATTAAAAGACCTCATGCTCATACACATGCACAAAGTTTAGGTTATACTTCGCTAACCGTATATCATTTAATTGAATTTTACGCTCTTTTTTATGGCCCGATTTATATATGTTTTCTTGTATGGCCCTGTTCAGGTTCGTGACCTGACCAATTGCTACTGATGGAAGCAAAAGCTGAATTTGTTATGTTTGGGGCTGGTGCATCACCACAGCGCACGGTTGCTTTGCCACCAAAAGACCAACCTACGTAAGTTTCAAATTTCTATTTAGATTTCCTCTCTTTTTTCCCACACTAATCACTATAATTTGTGTGATTCTAATTCCTTTTTCTTTGTTTGCCAGTAGAGTTAAGAAGGTCGCAAAGAGTCTTAAGATGATGAGCTTCAAGATGGAGAAAACGAGATTAGTGGCTACTGAATGCTGGACTAGAATGCATGCTCAGTGTTTACATTTTTGGATTTGTTGAAATGCTTATAGGAATTTTGGAGCTACGCCAATTCCTTTGTGATACAGTTCCTATACATCTTAAACGATTATATATTCTTTTGGTGTCTCTCATGGTACTACCTATCATGCCATGTATGTTCGCTCAGATTTCCTTCGTATTACTCTTGTCAAAATATGTTTCTCTACAGAAGCCTGCGTTTGGCTTAATTCCACATCTTCATAATACTCCTGCGTACTACCAATTGCCTCAGCAATTGCCTTGACGTGCAAAGTACTACCAATTGCCTCAGCGTGCTAAGGCGCACACCGGCCTACTAGTTAGAAACGCGGTGCTAGAGAAGACGACGGACAAGAACTGAAGAGTCCTGCAGAGAGTAGAGGTGCAAACGGGGCAGATACGAACAAATATCGCTCATCTCGTATCCTTTTCTTTTTTTTCTTCTCGAATTCGGAATCGGACACAAACAGTGCCGGATATAAATACGAATATGGATAGTCTCGGTCACGAATATAGAGCGAATACACGCCTATCCGAATATGGATTGTCTCGATCACTAATACTTATTCGGATATTACGCAAAAACAGAAACTAGACTAATAGTAAACAATCAAATTTAAATACATCACACAATAACAGAAGCTATTTAAGCTAGTAGTAACTAGCAAGTAGCAAGTACATAACAGGGCTAGGTAAGCAAATAGTAACTACTAAACTGCTCCATTTTATAATATCGAGGAAGCACCCAAAAAAACTCTTGTAACCTCATGCATGATGTATGAGACGGCATTTATGTGTGTATATGTGCAGCTGACCCCCTTGCAACTAATCTGCGCAAAAATCCTTGACCCTCAAGGCTTGGACGAGAATCTACCACCACAACACGGAACTTCTTTTCAAGCTCATGAGCATGTTCAAAAATCATTTCAACAACAGAGGATGACCTTATGTCAGTAGGACATCATCATCTCTGACTTTGGTAATAGCATGACTAACAATGACCCTATCTGCAACTATTATCTTCTCATTTATAAACCGATCAATGTCAGATTGAAGACTAGCTTTAGCTTATGAATCCGACAATGTAAGCGGAAGCTTGGCAATCCTGTTCTTCAAAAACCTAATAGCATTGCCCATGCTCATTGAAAGTGGTCTGCACTCAATGATAAATGACACGTAGCTGTTGATTTTAGCTGTAAGATCTCTATTGAGAGTTTTTTGTGCAGGTGTAGAGTAATCTTTTATTGCCTCTCCCAAAACAAGAAGCACTGCTATGCAACGAGCGTTGCCACCTGATATATTGCCAGACAAATATTGAAGCCCAACCAGAAAGCGTAGGTGACATAAGATATTAAGCGTTATCAAATTTAACAATAATCAGTCCTACCAAATACTTACTATCTACTCAAAGAACAACAAACGAAAAGAAAAATGAAATTCTGTTTAGGCCTGTCTGTTTTATGTGAATATATTTCCAGAGAAACAACAATGCAAGATGGAACAAATCACCATTGCAAGGATGCTCACAGCTCACTATACTCGCTTCAACTTTATTCATTTCAGAGTACTAGTTTAGCACCTTACCCAACCCCCCGGGAAAACGAAAAGTTAACACTGGTAGGGCTGGTAGGTGTCATTACGTCATATTTGCATGGGAGTAATTAATAATTACCTTGTACACAGAAGGATGCATTGGATCAAGTTGAAATTTTTTTGACTCGAGGTCAGGAAGCTGAGTCCCATGCACATATTGAGGCAGGTGTCTGAACAATTCAACTCTGTTTCGGGCTTCTGATTGGTTGACAACTGAATGCCTCTTCGCTTTCCCCACCCGATGTACATCATCAAACTGCATCCGAGGGTGGGGAGCATCTTTCTTTCTATCTCTATCAGGAGGGCGTTCACCAATCTTCTTGTCAGAAGCAACTGGAGGTGTAACTTGGGGCATATCTTTCTTCAGAGATGTTTTCACTGTCTTGGGTGGCTTTGGCATTGCAGGATTAACACCAGAAGCCGTGGTTGTAGATTTTCCTTATAAACCTGCAATTTTCATAAGACAAAAGGTGCATGTCTGAAACCTGTGGCAGAAGAGTTCTACTGAATGATACAAAATACAACCCCCACCCAAAATGAGAACTCCTCATTCTTTCCCTCAAGACTTTCTTAGTTTTGGCAGCACGCTGAGCCTCCTGAATAGCACGTCTCTCTGCTTTAGAAAGTTTTGGTTTTTGTGGAATTGGGGCTGGAGCACCTTCATTTTGGTTTTCGGTAAGATCTCCCTTAACTGATTCTAAAATAAATAACAGAAGGCAAGTATGTAATTGATAAACCTATGTATATGGTAATTCGTTAAATGACTTCAACAGGAATGGTGATTAAAGTTTGCTGTTTGCGTACTCTAACAAGCATGTGAGTTCTTAACACATACAAGTTAATCACAGAGGTCCTAGACTGATTCCACATAGCAAGCCATTTCCCCCCAATCTATATCGCACAAGAACACGGGGACAGTATGCATCGTTGTAACACAACATCAATAAATATGATAGTCTCCTCTTGGTGACCGTGGTTGTGTGCTAAATAATACTTCCATCATAAGACAGAGTTCTCGCTAAAAACTGTACATAAACGTGGTTTCAATTTCACTACCTCTACAATCATATTTATTATCCCTCATATTTATTATCCCAGAAATTCCATGCTACATCGCTGCACCATCACCTCTGAGCCTTTAATTTTCTTACTTAAGTCTTGACAGTATACTATTGTTAATATCAGGCAGTAGCAATTGAGAAAATGCTTAAGCAATGGAGGAGAGTCCAATTGGCTAACGCATTATACTCCTGTACTGCCTCCTCGACACTCGACACATAAGTTTTGTTGTAAAGGAGCTTGCACTCGGTGCTTATATGCGATGTCTACAGTCTCCTCAACGGTTTTACAAGGGTAATAATCAGTGGCGAAGCCACGTTCAACCGTCGGGTCCGACGACACCGACGAATTTGCCGTAACCCCTTATAGCGATTGATTTTTTGCCGGCTACGACCCCACCAAAATTTTGGCAAGACCCCAGTGGCCCAGCGGCAGCAGCTGTCTGCAGTCCGGCTCAGCCCAGCAGCAGTTCGCAGTCCATGTGTTCAGCCCATCCGATCCAATGATCCATCAAGGCCACGTACGTTAATTGGAGAAGGCCAAACGTTGCCTTGCCGCTTGGTTCCGATCTAGCATCAGCCGTCAGGTGCGCACCCTTTCAGTTCGTTACTGTTCGTATCTAAAGCATCGCAAAACTTGTGCGGCCGCCGTCGCCCCTAGCGCCGGCCGGCCCGCCGATCGTTATCTGATCTCAAGACTCAAGTTCTCCGGCTGTCCTACATCCCCTGACATCTAGTCATCTAGACAAGACAAGGTACTCCTCAAATACCCAATTATGTAGTTTGCAATTAACGATCAAGTTCAAGTCTGTATTTTGAGTTCTTAGGGTTTTTTTCCCCAGCTATACAAACAATCCGAACCTAGATTCTTAGAAAGCAGTGGTCAAGAACGATCTCTTTTATTCCAGCAAGATGCCAGGTATCTATCTAGTATTAACAATGTACGCATACATGCTATTTGCTTTAGTTTTTTATTATGTAACTAATTTAGTAATTTGATAGTCAATCAGAGCACTTTGAAAGGATTTCTTAAAAGGAAAGAGCTCCCTGCCGGTGATAATGAGAATAATCATGGAGACACTTCAAGAATAAGAAGAGATGGAGATGGCACTGCATCAAACATTAACTGTACTGTTCAGCGCACTTCACGGATCTCACGAAATGAGGTAAATTTCGATGAGCTTCCATATGATCCCGCAGATAGAAGGAGAATATCAGATTACATAGGCGACAAATTGCAAAATGACATAAGGCGAAAATATTTGACTAGAGGTCCTTGTAAACCACCACCTGGTTTTATGTTTCCAACAACAATGATAGCGGGTTTTCCACGACGGTGTCAATATGAATGGTTCACTAAATATGATTGGCTAGAATACAGTGAAAAGATGGATAAGTGTTTTTGTTTATACTGTTACTTGTTTAGAGATTGCAACAAGGGCCAGGTGGGAATGATGCATTTGTAATAGATGGTTGGAATGGTGGAACAAATCGATGAGCTTGAGATCATGTAGGCGAAAAATGTAATAGTTTTCATAACACTTGTGAAAAGATGCGACAATTTGTTGAAGCCCGGCCAGTCGATTGGTGATGCTTTAAACAAGCAGAATGATATCACTAAAGAGCAGCATCTACTTCGGTTGAAGACATCTATTAAAGCTGTCCGATATTTATTGCATCAAGGTTTAGCATTTCGTGGCCACGATGAATCAGTGGATTCCACAAATAAGGGGAATTTTCGAGAGTTAGTACAACTTTTAGCAGATGAAAATGACAAAGTAAAGAAAGCTGTTGGAATTAATGCTCCTAAAAATAATAAGATGATTGCTCCAGACATTCAAAGGGATATTGCGAATTGTTTTGCTGAGGTAAGAAAAGGTTGTCTTCATTTTTTTTACAAACTATGTCATCTCTCATAATCTATAATGATAAACTAATTTGTA
Organism: Ampelocalamus luodianensis; assembly: GCA_036346255.1. Classification (NCBI taxonomy): domain Eukaryota; kingdom Viridiplantae; phylum Streptophyta; class Magnoliopsida; order Poales; family Poaceae; genus Ampelocalamus; species Ampelocalamus luodianensis. The sequence goes on from CM070633.1 coordinate 45,224,545, forward strand.
CTTGGTTTTTGCAGATCATCGTGAAATCTATTGTTGAAGAAATTGATGGTGATGTGTTTTGCCTTTTAGTGGATGAGTCAGCTGATGTGTCTGGGAAGGAACAGATGGCAGTTGTCTTACGGTACGTTGATAAGCTTGGGGTAATAAAGGAGAGACTTATTGCTGTTGTTCATGTGCAAGAAACATCGGCTTCATGTCTGAAATCTAACATTGATAATTTGTTTGCTAAGTATGGCTTGAGCATAAAGCAAATTAGAAGACAAGGTTATGATGAAGCAAGCAACATGAGAGGTGAATTCAATGGACTACGGGCTTTAATTGAGAGAGAGAACAGCTCGGCATATTATATCCTTTGCTTTGCTCATCACTACAATTAGTCATTGTCGCGATGGCTAAAAGAATGATGATGCTAGTGACTTCTTTGACATGATATCTCTATTGCTTAGTGTGGCGGGAGCTTCTGTAAACATAAAGATATGATTCGAGAAAGTCAACGGGAGAGAGTTAGAAAGGCCATAGGCCTTTGGACAGCTAACTAGTGGAACTGGATTAAATCAAGAACAATCCCTTCAAAGAGCTGGAGACACACGTTGGGGTTCTCATTTTAGAACCCTTAAGAGCCTAAGCAATCTATTCCCTGAAGTTATTGAAGTGCTCCAATATGTGGAAAAAGAAGGTCCAAATGATGCGAAGAGACGCCAAGCCTGTGGTCTCCTAGACTATCTCAAGGATTTTGACTTTGTGCTTCACTTGCACCTAATGTTGCTTATTTTAGGCCATGCAAATTCTTTGTCACTGTCCTTGCAGAGGAAAGATAAAGACATCCTGGAGGCCATGTTAGAAGTGAAGTTGACCAAGCAGAAATTTCAGCAAATTAAGGATGATGGTTGGGATTGTTTGCTGCAGACTGTATACTCCTTTTGTGAAGAACATGGCATTCCTAAGTTGGACATGGATGAGGAATATATTGATCGCCATAGGCCAAGATAAAAGACCAATCGCACAAACTATCAACATTACAGATATGATTGCTTGAACCCAATTATTGATTTGCAGCTTGCAGAGTTTAGTGATCGTTTTAATGAGGTAAACTCTCAATTGCTTACTCATATCGCTGCTTTCAATCCCAAGAATTCTTTTGAGGCATTCAAATCTGAGAGTCTAATGGAGTTGGCTATGTCATATCCTGATGATTTCAACTCAACACAACTTAAAGATCTTGCTCGAGAGCTTAATTTTTACATTGACAATATGCGAGCTGATGAAAGATTTGCCGATTTGAACACTATTTCTGAGCTTGCTAGGTTGATGGTGGGTACAAAAAAACATTTGGGTTTTCCTTTGGTTTATCGGCTTCTCAAGCTAGTACTGGTTCTTCCTATCGCCACTGCATCAGTGGAGAGGTGCTTTTCAGCAATGAAAATTGTGAAGACAATACTAAGAAATCGTATTGGAGATGGATTTATGAATGATTGTATCATATGCTTCGTGGAACCGGAATTTCTATCCACAATTCCAATCGAAGATGTGATAGTTCGCTTTCATAAGATGGAGGATCGTAGTCGTAGAGGGAAACTGTAAGAGGTAACTACTCTTGCAAAACCTTGTTTTGTTACAATATGCATTGTTATATTATGAACTTGATATTATGCACTCTCAAAAAAAACTTGATATTATGCATGGTATTATATTATCGAACCCTAAAAATTAGCACTCATTAGTGTGAGTACCGACCCGGCTGTCATCTTTCCTGGCTTCGCCGCTGGTAATAATAGCCAAGCAATACAATGATGCGTAAGTGCTAGAGGTATCCATCCCTAACGGTTGCAAAATCGTAGCAATCGCGTATTAAATAGAGTAATACGCACATTCGGAAGCAAATAGATTTCGAGGTCGGAAATCGCATACCCAGCGGGGCGGGGGGAGGGGGTCGCGCCCAGGAGACGTCGACGTGGTCGTCGGGGTCGGAGGCGGCGTCGAGGCGGGAGGACGAAGGCGGCCGTGGGGAGGATGGGAGGAGGGGGTCGGCCCCGGAGGCGTGGGGAGGGGGGAAGTGGTAGGGGATGCGCGGGGGCGGGATCATGGCGGGGGAGAGCGATCCCCGCGAGAGGCCGGAAGCAGGCGGCGATGACGCGGCGGGAGCGGGCGCCGGCGCGGGGCTCGGAGTTGGCGACGAAGCCGACCTGGCGGAACCGGGGCTCCACGCCCCCGGAGGAGGAGCGCGGCGGCCTGCGGAGATCCATCGCCTCGCCGCCGCCGGCGGTGGAGCGCGAGGGTTTGGGTTTTGGAATTGGAGTACCCACGAGCTGGAGGATGGTGGTGTTGACTGATGTCGCTCGGGCAGTTCGGATAGCCCCTCGGATACTCGCCGGATAGATCCCAAGTAATTCCCGAATATCTCCTTACCGAATCCGCAAAGAAAAAAACTCGGATATCCCAAAAAAAACTCAAAATTTTGCTCACATTTATTCGGTCGGAAATTATCCGTTTCGTTTACAGCCCTAGCAGAGAGCACGTATTTTTACCCCCATGAGATAACCATAGCACCCATCTCACCTGCACACCCTCTACCAAACGGATGGCCCAGCGCTTCGAGATCGCATACCAGTGTCGCCCGCAATCATAGGCCCATCAGCCTTGTCGCCATCCTGGGTCAGTTCCGTGAGCTGGGCTGGTTACACTGACTATGCCTCGGTTGCTTCACCTGGGCCTGTACCTGTACCGTGCTGTTTAAACTAGGTTGGTCCCTTGAGCCTAATCTTTTTTGGGATTCTCTGGTCATCGTTCGAATGTTTTTTTATAAAAAATTAGTCAGTTTTTTAACCATCGAGTTGAGATCCAAGGATCCATCAGACTCCTCCCTCCCACTCTTATAGAACCCACCACCAACCCACCCCATCCCAACCCTAAACTCATGCCACTAGTGCGCCCCTACCCATCGCCTCGTCGGCAAGGCCTACTAATTCGCCGCCCCACCGACACTGCCACCCACCGCTGGTCCTCCCACCGCCCCGGCCTCCCTCTAAATTCGGCCTCTGGTGAACCCTAATCGGTGAACCCCGAGTCCTAATCCGGCGGCGGCGGGAGACGACAACGCCAGAGAGAAGGAGGACGAGCTCACCGCATCACAAATCTTCAAGCAGATTAGAAGGTGAGCAATTTGACTGATTTCACGAAAAAAATTCATTCGACAGATTTTTAGCAGTTTCGATCTTTTTGAGGCCCATGGTCGCTCTTGCAAGGCCAAATGAGAAGAGCAGAAGGCTTAGGCACGTCTCTTCCCCACCGAAAAAAGAGCAGGCAACATGTCACAACATCGGCTTGCGCTTTACGTGGGAAAGCACGTGCTCACACACTGCGTGAGGTCGTTGTGTCCCTGTAAGTGTGCCCACGCTCTTGGGGGTGATTAAACATGCGTTTATAAAGTTGGTTGAGGACTTATATGAGGAGAAGCTTGATTTGAACATATTAAATTATGGGGTGATCACTTTGATTCCTAAGATCAAGGATGCTAATTCTATAAAGCACTTTAAACCCATTTGTTTGATTAATGTCAGTTTCAAAATTATCACTAAAGTGTTGGCTAGTAGGCTAGGTAAAATAGTGAACAAGATTATTAATGATTGCCAACCTGCTTTTATCAAAGGGAGGAATATCTTAGACGTGGTGGTATCTTTACATGAGATTCTTCATGAGCTTAAGACTACTAAGAGAAGAGGGGTTATCCTCAAATTAGATTTTGAGAAAGCTTATGATAGAGTCCGTTGGGACTTTTTGGAAAAGGTTATGAAAGATAAAGGCTTGTCCGATCGCTGGATAAATTGGGTGATGAGCTCCGTCAAAGAGGGAAAGGTTGGTATCAATATTAACGGGGTGATTGGACCTTATCTTACCACTCATAGAGTGTTGAGACAAATGGGTTCCTATTTCTCCCATGCTCTTTAATTTGGCTGCCGACGCTCTAGCAACACTTATTAAAAGAGCCCAAAAGAATAATTTGGTTAAGGGCTTAATTTTTCATATAATTCCTGGGGAAGGGGTTCATCTTCTTCAATATGCGGATGATACAGTTCTCATGATAGAATGTGAAGAGAATTATATTCTAAATCTTAAATTCCTTTTGTATTACTTTGAATGGATGTTTGGGCTTAAAATAAACTATCATAAGAGCAAAGCTTATGTTTTGGGGGTGGATAAAGATGAAGCTTACATAGTTGCTAACATAGTGAATTGCAAGTTGGGCCAACTCCCAATGACCTATTTAGGGATTGACATTGGGGATAGGAAGATTGGTAAGAAGGTAGTAGGGAGGATCATTAGTAAGCTGGAAAAAGAGTGGATAACTAGAAAAGCAATCTTACCTCTTCGGGAGGGAGGCTTGTTCCGGTGAATAGCTGCTTAAGCAGTCTTCCTATCTACACTATGGGGTTTTATAGATTGAATGAGAAGGTTCATAAGAAAATAGACTCTATCAGATCAAATTTCTTTTGGAAAGGGACTGAGAACTCTTTTAAACATCACATGGTCAGATAGGGGCAGTTTGCAGGCCAAAGGATTTTGGTGGTTTGGGGGTGATTGAAACCAGGCGGATGAATGACTGCCTTAAGTGCAAGTGGTTCTGGAGGATAAGTATAGCTAGAAATGAGTTATGGTATAGGATTCTTAAGGCCAAATACTTCCCTAAGAGGGGTGTCTTTGTTAACATGCCTTTGAGTGGTTCCTAGTTCTGGAAATCTTTGCAAAAAGTCAAACATCTTTTTAGGGGGGGGGGGGTCGGTTCAACAAATAGGAAATGGTGAAGAAACTCTGTTTTGAAAAGATGTGTGGCTAGACAATTGCCCTTTGAAAATTAGTTTCACTAGACTGTTTAACATTAGTTCGAATCCAGATGGGAGAGTAGTAGATATGTTTGAAAATGGCATTTGGAATATCACTTTTCATAGACAGTTAGGTAAGGTTGAGGAGGATCTATGGAAGCAACTGAAAAAGGCTTTACATGGGGTGGGGCTTAACAGTGAAAGAGATAAAGTGGTTTGGAGTTTGGAGAAGTCTGGAATTTTCTCAGTGAAATCTTTATATAGATGCTGGTCTTTTGGGGGGTTATTTCTAGGAGAAATCAAAAAGTTATGGAAAAGTAAAATTCCACTAAAGGTTAAAAATTTTCTTTGGTTATCTTTCCAAGACAGGCTTCAGACAGCTACTCAGTTCAAACTTAGAAATTGGAAAGGGAGTGAAAACTGTTGCTTATGTGGGGTGAGGGAAGACACTGATCATATTTTTTTCAATTGCGTTCTAGCCAAATTTGTATGGATTTGTATCAAGGAATGTTTGATGTGGAAGAAGATACAGGTTTCTCTTGATGAGTTCCATCAAGATTGGTTAGATTCTAGGGGTGCTAACGACTACTATATTTGCTTATCTAGTTTTGCAGCTGTGGCGTGGACACTCTGGAAAACCAGAAATCGAATGGCTATTGAGAAGGTCTTTCCAAAACATCCGACTGAAACTATATTCAAATCTATATCTTGCTTGCAGAAGTGGTGGATTTTGATAAAGGATGCTGACCGGGAAGGTCTGGACAAGATGATTAACCTAGTGGAAGAATGGTTGAAAAGCTTTTGTGCTCGTCATGCAGTCTGATTTCTGTTTAGCTTTAGCTGGGGGTTGGTGTAGGTTGTTGGTCTTGCTTCAGTACTGTTATCAGACTTCAGTTTGCTCTTTGTTGTCCGTTCTGTTCTGGTCTGTGTTTTTTGCGAGTTTGCTTGTGTGAGCTGGTAACCCCAGCTGTTGCGTTTTGCATTTGATTATATATAAACTTATGATTAGCTTTCTATAAAAACTGGACTACCCTTTTTCAAAAAAAAAAAGTGTGTCCACCCTCGTGAGGTTCTTGTGTGTCTTTAATTTTTTTTTAACATGTGTAATGGACGCGTATACATGTGTGTTCGTATCTATAGCGTGAGTGGAGTGTACTTGTGATCTGCGTTGCTCTCTGAAGAAACACTCAACAGCGTCGGCGTGGCAACGTGCCAATCTACGCGGTTTCAGGTAGTCCCCATGGCCATGGAGGGACACCAACCACGGCAGGTGGAGCAGCAACGGCAACCGCTTCACGAAGCCACTCCAGCGACCCACGAAGCAAAGCAAGCAGTGTCTTTTAGTAGCAGGCGTGCGGGTTATTAGCATTCACTCATTCGGCGCTGTCTTTCTGAAGTGATCGCTGCTATGTATCTCTAGCAGTTGCTTGTACTCCATTGTGTGGATCTCTCGTATCAGGTCAGGTGTCTGCGGCTACGGCGAGCTCAATCTGCGCCGTGTGTTGTGGGACCGCTGCTGGTTGCTCAACTTCATTCCTGCAAGAAACCAAGATTGTTGTACTCACAAAAAACTTCGCTTCAATTCTTCAGCTGACAGATGCGCCTGCCCCGCTGACTCGCTCACTGTTTGCCTCTGCACGACATGAGCCATGACATTAACATGCTGTGCTAAAACGGAAATGCTTCGCGTACGACGATATGTGCGTACAACGAAATGGCCGGCTGCCCGTGCCTTCTCCTGTGGCCGCCCCCTCCTCCCGCGACGCCCGCCCCCTCCTCTTCCCTCGCCGCATCGTACACATACAGTATTTAAAAACATCGTATGTATATCATTGCTTGTGCTAAAATGCGTTTAAAGTGTACGGAGAACCTGATTTTTCATACATAGCCTGAGGGTAGCTATGGTTGGGGATATAGGATGAGTCCCAATGCTGAGAGCGTGAGACGGCGCGAGTGCGCAGCTCCTGATTCACGTCTGATCTTGACAGAAGATGGGTGAAAAATGGTGGATGTCATGAGAATATGCTCCTAATATCAGCGTGTTGAACAATTGGCAATAGCGTCGAGACGTTTTGCGAAACCCTCATTTTTTAACAAATTTAGACTGCTGTCAGACCTTAGGAGGTCAGACCGGCTAAGGTGACGGTCTGACAAGCCATGTGTGGCGGTCAGACCGATTGAGGGCTGGCGGTTAGACTGGCCAAAATAAAAATTTTGGATTAATTTCTGTTACATGGACCTACATGAGTTTAAATAAATATCAGCTATCTATTTGGTTGGCTCAAATATATAACGTGGTCAAATATTTATTAAGAGCCAGAATATATATTAGGAAAAATATGGACTTGAATTTAAATCCGTGTAGAGACTTGTTTGGAATCTATCTCTAATTATGGGACGGGATATGATTTTATGCTAAGGGCTATAAATAAGGGTCATGTTCTCTCAACAGAGTATCCACATCTGTAGTTAGAGTTTGTGGCTTACCTCTTGCTGGGAAAGACCAAACTCTAGGTAGATTGAGCACCTGCGTATCTACTGTTTCAGATCATCCCTTCGACGAACAATGGCATCGTCATCAGGTATGCTTCAATGTTTTTCAAATTATATAGGTGTTGTAATTACCACATATGCAATCATGTTAGTTTTGATCATCTGCTATAGATCAAAATTCATGTTCTAACAAAAAATGCAAATTTTGACGATCGGCCAAAAATCACGTATGACAGTAGGTGAGAGGACACGCTCATTATTTTTGGAGTTTTGAGCCAAAAGTAGATAGAGTTTGAAAATTACAGAGATGGTGTAAATTTTTTCGGGGTGAAAACTTGGCTAAGTCCCTGGACGATCTGACTGGCCACTAGTTGGTCAAACCGGTGGGTGGTACGACTAGCCAGGGTGGCGGTCCGACCGACTGCCCGACGGTCAAACCGGTCATGGGCGGCAGTTTGACCAGCCAGGCCCTGTTTAGGTGCCAGGAAGGTGGTGAACATTGTGGATTAGAGCAAAGTCATGGATTTCAGTGTATATGTGTTGCATGATACATGTTTTAACTAACGTGGGTCAAGTTACAAAGAACTTGTCACAGAAAACAATTTCTTGGTTTATTATTGTGCAGGTAGCTTGGAGTCAGCGATTGTCAACGACGGGGATGATCGGGACTAGCCTAGAATAGCTGAGGTTCAGAACGATTAATAATGTCGGGTGAAGTCATTGGACTCAAGTATTGTGCAAGATGGACAAGGATGACCAAACAGAGGTTCGGTGCAACAGGTTATATCAAGTGGCACTACTATAGAAAATATCTTCATATAGACGCTTATTAACTCAGAACCGTCTATAATAGTTTCCTATCATAGATGGTTTGTAAATTAAACTGTCTGTGATAGTTTATGTATCACAGACGGTTTGTAGCTTAAACTGTCTGTGATAGCTTATATATCACAGATGATTTGTAGCTGAAACCGTCTGTGATATATGATGTATCATAGACGGTTTGTAGCTGAAACCATCTGTGATGACTTTTCTCTAGAAGTGTCCAAGCAGTGGCTGCTTATGCCTTTAAAACCGGTTTCATATATATATATATATATATATATAGTTTGTAGTCCCTCAGCCACTTTCGGGGAGTAGTCCAAGCAGCATGAGGAGGATTGGACAGCAACCATATGCAACTTCATCGAGCCCCTGTAAGTTCAAGAAGCATGGCGGTCAGAAGAGCGCGTGGACATCCAATTACATGGATGTTGTCAATAGATAATTGGACGTTGCTATGTTCAGAAAGTGACGTGGATGCGCAGGTACTCCGACTGGGAAGTGACTTGATGTATCAATAACCAACCATTCCTTGATCTAAGTTCTACGGTGACTTGACATTAACGTAGCACGATGGGGAGTCACCGTAGAACTTAGATCAAGAAATGGTTGGTTATAGATACATGAAGCCAGTTCTCAATCGGAGTACCTGTGCATCCACGTTATTTTTTTGAACATAACGACGTCCAATTACCTATTGACGACATCCAGGTAATTGGATGTCCACGCGCTCTCCTGGCCGTCATGCTTCTTGAACTTGCAGGGGCTCGATGAAGTTGCCTGTAGTTGCTGTCCAATTCTCCTCATGCTGCTTGGACGACCCCCCGAAAGTGGCTGAGGGACTATGAACAATATATATATATATATAGGAAGTCGGTTTTAATGGCACAAGCAGACACTACTTGGACACTTATAGAGAAGAGATTAGGAATAGAATAGTAGGACGTACCTAGGACACAAGGGAATCCTTCAGGTCATTTAAAAGACACACAATCTATACATAATATCGATCACATCCAATTGCATTTGTGACATCAGTTAGCAATTCAATTTTATATCAGAATGTATAAATTTGTATGTGTACAGACTAATAAACTGAAGATCAAAGTGACAACAGTTAGCAATTCATTAGAGCTCAAATATGAACTAATTATCAATTCAATTTCAGTATAAGACTATTAACATCATTGAGCAGTTCAACAGAGCATATAAATTTGCAATACCTCCTAGTGCTAGGCACAGACAAATCACACAGAGCATACAAAAATCAGTGATTGTGCCAGATTAACACATTAAGCAACCTAATAGAATTTACCCACAACTAGCAGCACCAACAGTCACACCGTGAACACAACCTCATTCCCCACCTCCAAATCCATCCATCCATCCAGCAAGATAGCAAGGCCAAGGGTGTCCACATGGCAGCTCGGTTCACATGAATACCAACAGCCCAAACCAATAGATGATAGATCTGTACGTCGCCGGTGTCGATGGTGAGGTAGTCGAGGCTGAGGTCGATGGAGAGGGAGGACGCGCTTGTGCAGCTGGATAGAGGAGGAACGATAAGGTTGCGTGCGCTGGGGAGAGGACGACGACGATGGGGTTAGGGAGAAGGTGTGACTTGGGAGCGGCCGTCGAGGAGGAGGCTTCGGGTGACGGCGTTGAGGTGGGGAGGAAAACGGGCGAGAGTAAATGGCGATGGAGAGTGACGAGTTAGGGAGCAAACCCGAGCGGGCTCCTACTAATAAAGAGATATCACTGACGGTTCTGTTATGGAACCGTCTGTGATACTTATCACAGACAGTTCCATCTATTATGTAACCGTCTGTGATATGGACTCATATAACAGACAGTTCCATCATAGAACCGTTAGTGATATGGTCTCATATCACAGACGGTTCTATTATGGAACCGTATGTGACAAGGTTGTTCAAATTTCTATGTTTTGAGCATATAATTGTCATTTAAATACTGCTGAAAATTTACTTTAACTATGATACATATCACAGACAGATATTTGTTCGTACTAAACCGTTTGTGATATATATATATATATATATAGTAATTCGATCACCTTCAAACTAGATTTTTTTATTTTAGAATTTACATATGGCCAAACAGCGTGGTCAGTCGCTTCTTACAAAGATTAAAAAAAGTAGAAACCTAAATAAACAAAGTTTTTCTAGTGGCGGAGGTAGGCTGCTATCTGCGTCTTCAAAACTTCGTAGGCGGTAGCGGCATCGACGGTTTATGCTCATCGGCACGAAATGCGTTCATCCGCTAACGCGCTCATTTGAGTGTCTCCCGAAGACCCTTGGACTGTTGAATCAAGAAGAATTGAGCCCATAGGCTCTCTTCCCTTGCTTGAGGGGTCTCGGCATGGTCGACTCGGTCGCCTGCCGCCTCGATTAAGCAGTCCAAGTGACGGTGAGCCTCCTGGAGACATGCAACGTCGTTGTGGAGGACCACGTCGATGACTCGGTAAACTCACCAGAAGTGGGAGATCACTCAAAAGACGCAGCGGAGGAGAATGTCAAGATGGCGGAAAGTGGCCGCCACCTGCTCCGGTAAATCCTTGGGCGGAGGAGTGAGGACATTGTTGAAACAGTGTCCTTCCACCGCAACCGCTCATGTATGGCTGGAGAGGTGCTCGTACAGTATGGCCAGATAGGCCATCAGTGCCGGCGACAAAGAAACAGAAGAAGGAGCCATTTTTGCTTTAGAAGGGTAGAGTTATATGTGGGGATAATGATCATATTCAATGGTGCATGATCTTTTTTATAAAACAAGGAATAAATTCGGCGCACGTGTGAGACGAAGATACGCATCAGGAAGCCAAGCGGCATTGATGCAACGAAGAGATGCATCGGCGACGACGGTGACGCGGAAAGTACTCATCGGGCGACGAAGAAACTCACCGGGAACTGTAGCGATATTATCACAGACGGTTATAATTAAAAATCATCTGTGAAGTCTTTAATTATCACAGACGGTTTGTGTTTAGAACCGTCTGTGATACTTCACAAACGGTTTTCAATATGAACCGTCTGTGACATTATCTCTTCACAGACGGTTTTTAGCGCATCCAATTACACAAACGATCTTTAAACCAAAACCGTAGGTTTTGGTCAACCGTCTGTGATGAAGTGTCCAGTATTAGCCTTTTTATAGTAGTGTGATGTGGGGATCGGTGCAAGTGCCATAGTGGTTCCAGTGGGAGTTGGATGGAGAGACTCGCCGATATGAAATGAACATTGATCAACCTACACGTGGCGAAACATAGGATTGCTTCACGGCGATTGGGCTCGGTCTTCAGAGAAGGATCGAGAAGGGATATTTTGGTATCTTAACCAAAATGTTAAGTTGGTGACATTTGGTGAAATCGCGGCGCAAGACTGCACAAGAAGAGGCAGTTTAGATCAAGCGAAGATGAAGATCACGAAGAGACGGATCCGAAGCCCGGTTTGTCATCGGCTTTGAGAAGTGTACGTGAGTGTAGACCCACTTACGTGTAGGTTGAACGGGTGCCTGATATAGCCTCTACTATAAAAGAGAGGTGTGCAGGATTTGCAACCTCATCTATTGAGCTTTTTAAAAAGAAGAAAACCCTAATTTGTTATTAGGGGAAAATGGAGTAGAGGAGGCTAGAGTTTGAGAGAGAGAGAGAGAGAGAGAGAGAGAGAGAGAGAGAGAGAGATCAATTGATTGAGTACTCAAGTGTTGAACTTTTGTCCTCTATGGTGTAGTGACTATAAACCAACAATATCTTGAATCAATTCAAGCAAGATTTACTCCAAGATGAGTTCTCTCTTGTTCTTACTCTCTCTTTGATACCTTTTGAGAATCTGTGTGTTCCTTTGGTTTCCTGAGATCTTTTGCTGTTATCTAGCTTGCTAGGACGTGTGAGAATCCATCTAGAGTCATCTTAACTATCATCCACCAACGAGCAAGTTTTCAGATCAAAGTTTGAATTTTCTCGGTTCTTATGCCGTCTTGATCTCATTGAAGAAATTCGTGGAACCTTAGCCTCGATCTTACTGATCGTTGATTGGAATAAGTTCGTGATCTTCTTGATGAGCCATGATTGAAATTTTAGAGTATTTGGGTTACCGCATTGAAAGTTAGGTCAAGTTGTGTTCTTTGCAGGCTGCTCCTAGGCAACAGGCGATCAAACCGTCCGGAGCTCAGTCAGACTGGCTAAACAGGCGGTCAAACCGGTGCTCTCGTGTTGAGGTGTTTTCCCTCGGGTTCATCAGTTTTAACACAAAACTTCTACTGTGCTTGTATTTTTGATATTCATAGCTACCACGGAGAAAAAATTGAAATTGATCAAGATTAAAAATGAGTAATGCTCCTATTCCCCCATCCGGTCGTGTTCTGGTCCCACAATAACACATCCTCTCGATCTAGTGGTTTCTGGCTTCCTGCTGGCGCGCTAGCGCAGCGCGACGCTCGCACCCAAAGAAAATCCTATAAGCCTGGGCCAGATGCCCACATATTATCATACGCAGCAAGCCAAATGGAATCCGACAGCGCAAGAAAATTAGTGAAAACGAGTGCCTAACTATTTCCACTAATCAATAATCATCTATATTCCTCCGTCCGGCTCCTGCTCACGTCAGCGCTTAACCTTGTTAAACACTTCGGGCTGCAGATATTTTTCTCAGCATCTGTATATCCTATTCTGGATGGAAGCATCAGCAATCGCATGCCATTTGTGTAACAGAAGTGTCGACCTCTTGCAAATGATCAAATTGTATATATTGTACATCCTGAATCCGTGTCCTGAAATTGTACATATTTTTTTATTTAAAAATGATCAAATTGTACACACTCTTTTAAGACCAGAAAATGCATATAAATTTAGGATACGGATTTGGGACGCATAGCAACGCTCATTTGGAGGTAGCAGTTGGCACCACAGCCCGCAGTAGACTGATCTTATCTCCAGGGGCGATGTCATTACATATGCTCGATCCTTTAGTTTGTTCCTGGTCTGTACTTTTGCTGAATATAGAAGCAGATGTGAGCTTAGCCGCCACGTTAACGCACTATAGTCTAAACATTTCCAATATCTCCGGCCTTTTGGGCAGAGGATATCAGGTTAACCGGATAAGCACGCCCTGACAAGACATTTTCTTTGTTTCTTTCCCTAAACCCACGCCGATAGAATCCACAAAAGCGAGCTTCCTGCCGTGTCCGATGATTATTCCGCAACAGCACGGCAAAGGCCCAAGGTCCAAAGCCTCCACCTGATCTCGAGCTGATTACATCGATCTCTGCAATCTCGGCATCTCGCCAAAGATTTGCACCTCTTTTGTGCGATCTTTGCGAGATCCAGCTGTGCTTGTTTCCCTGACGACTGAGTTAGCAGTTCTCATAAGTAATGCATAGAAAAATAAAAATAAAAAATATAAATTTTACATGAAAAACTCTTTCAAAAAATATCACAAAAGCACAAAGGCAATATCTCATTTTTGCACGGCAGAGTTACGAGAATCCACAAGAAGTAACCAGGCGAATTGTATGTGACAATTGTCATTTAGCTAATAAACTTATGGATATTTTGAACTTACCCAAGCTGTGCTCCCCGATATTGTATTTGAAGCAATTCTTTGAATTCATTATGATATGCAACTGAAATAAGTTCTTGCTAATGGAAAAGGGAGGGTTAAATGTGGGTGGTGTTCTTATTTTGTCTGAGGGATTCAAATTAGCGGCGCCCGACTATATTTCTCATGAGTTGAAAGAAAATAAGGAGATGTCTACAATGAAGCTATTACTCTTCTATGAACTATATAGATATATTTATAGTAATACATGAAATACTTCGGATAAGAGTAGAAATATGAGTTAGAGTAGGAAACAAAATTTGTATAACACTCAAACTCAATAATCTCCACCTTGACACGAATTTCTCCTATAGCCAAAACAAAACGTGATCTCCTCGAAATAGATTAGTATGAACACCTTGTGAGCCGAACGTCCATAGGACTACTGAATGATACCAACTAAGTCTGCGCAAAGTTCAAATTTAGCGGTAGGAACTGGCTTTGTTATCACATTAGATAGATTATCTTGAGTACTTATTTTGCTAATTTTGATGTCACCTTGAGCACCATTTTAAAAAAATGTCAACTTGAGCAATGGCACCTCAAGTATAATAATATCTGATGTCAATGTGTTTCATTCTTGCGGCGCCTCGTGTCATTACCCCGGAGGGTAATCACACTTAAGTATATGGATTATTATTCGTCTGCCCGGTAGGACACCGCTCCGACGAATAATAAGGCTTACCAAAGTTAACACAGCAGAACAATAAGATAGAAACTGCACTTTATTACAACAGTTAGCCACACAAGGCTATGTCTTTAATACATGTATTTAATTACAACGGGAAAATAATTCCCCTCGCTTTCCTGCCCTGCTCCACCGGTCGTCTACTCGTCCTACTCCCTGAATAAGATGTAAACCTCGCCCTGGCCCTCGTAGTAAGCGCCCTCGCCTCCTGTAGCCTCCTCGGCACATGCATATCCTTCATCCCACTCAGGATAGTTTCCAGTTGGACTAGGATCTAATAAAATAGAATAATAGCAAGAATTACTACTAGTGTACTCAGCAAGCATTTACAAGCAAAGATGCACTGTATGACTCTTCTCTGTTCGTTATCATATTTTCTAACTCATCTCTTTTCTGGAAAATAATAATTTACCAAGATTTAGGTGGCAGTTTTAATTCTGAAAAGACTACTTATCACTCAGTAAGAAGATAACCCCCTACCAGTCACCATGGACTCAAATCCAAGAGACAGGTATGAATTCATGGTTTTATTTAGTACTGCGCAGGCTTTGTACCATTTTACCCATAGCTACTCTGAGCTCTCTTTACGCTAGGTCTCCCGCATTTCCTTTGATGTGGTTTCGAGTTCAGAATACAGAATGTTTTCTAAGTTATGTGATTAATTCTCCACCCATTATTTTCCATCGGTATCCTAGGACGCTCACCCAGTCCTCCACTAAGTTCCCATAATGTTGGTTGGGCTGGACATCCCCGCATCCAACACTCCACCTTGCGGTACTATAACGCCTTGGATCCCCTACTTCTAGACTTTCCTACCAGTCCTGGGTTCCTCCATAACTCACACATACTCACACCATATTACTTACCCGATGTGGAAAGTATAGCCACGTAACAAGATAGGATTTTCTACCCGCCGAAACGGGAAAATGGTTGGTACTTGAATATGGCCCCTTATCCGAGTATGAGTTTTATTGGCCCTTATATATTATCCATATGTAAAGGGTCCCACCTATTCCCTCATCTCTTTCCTGCCACGGGCCCCTTTACCACCCTAATAGTTCTCTTACAGCCCAGCTGCTCTTCTCAGCTGGACTACTCTTTTCTCATACTCTTTTCTTTCTTTTATCCGATTTGGTTTGACAAATAATTTTAATGCACATATATATAATGATACAGAAAGATAACTTTTACGTTTAATATAACTATGTTGATGTTCAAGAGATAAGGTTGCCTTCGTATTCGTAGTAAAGATGGACGTCAAAGAATTTTGGATCAGCTACTCATGCCTGTGCCAGTTTGTCTTATGTAATTATACGGCAGATGCGAATAATAAATAAATACTAGTTGCTTTTGGTGCTGCTATACGAATATTTATCAGTTGATTGCCTCTTCTAGCAGATTTTAAGTTAATTTGGTTTTTTTCGGGATCCTCATTAGGTTAACACTCTCAACTACGGTTGTTCTACGTACAGTCTGTCAGCTTTATAAACTATGGTCGTGGAACTCACGCACGCTCACCCTCCAAATATAAAACACTACAAGAGTTATACCATTTTTACACATGCACATTCCCTAAATATTGAACTTATACTACCCTGCCCTAAACTACCTAAAACACTACATGTACCCACATTGCACTCACCCACTCAACTTCAACACTAAAAACACACACACATCCAAAAACACACACACTCACAACACAACCAACACAACGCACTCACACCGACACACCATCTCTCCTTCTCTCGGTTCCTCTCCACCTTGGCGATTTCGTCCATGGAGATTTCTCTCCTCCTCTGGTTCGGATCTGGCTCCCCTTCCTTGTGCGCTGGTGACCCCCTCTATCGCCTCCTCTCGCCGGTTCTTCCCTGCGCCTGTGTCATCGGTTCTTGGCGCCTCTCCTCGCCATCTCCTTGTCTCTGGGTCCTGGTTGAGCTCTTGGTAGGCTTCGGCTGTTACGCCCGTTCTCTTCCATCGCCGTTCTATACCGCCGCTTCGTTGCTTCCTCTCGGCTATTACGATGGTCCCCCTTCCTTACCTTTTACTCACGTTATACTTATCTCGTTATCGATTTATCCCCTTTTTATTTGGGGTCTGTTGGGGACACCGTTGGTGGGTTTTTGGGGTGATTTCAGAGATGGTTTGGTGGGCTGCCATTAGGGATGGCAACGGGGCCATTCCCAGTCGGAGAGTGGTGGAACATCCCCATCCCTGAGAGAAGAAAAATTCCCCATCCCCGTCCTCGGGTGTTATTCTCCCCCGTCCCCGTCCCCATCGGGTTATCGGGGCCCCACGGGGACCCATACCCGAAAGTTAGATCCCGAAAGAAGAGAAAATAAGATCCATAATATTATAAAAATTAGTATGAACATCGACATGCAATGCTAAAATGATAATGTTTTTTGATTAATTAGCATATGGAAAGTAAAGGATGCAAAAAAGATTATCGGGCTATCGCCTTATTGGGTTGTGCAGTAGTAGGCTCGTGGCCTACATGTCTTCTCGGGGGCCCATGCGGGTAGCGGGGATGGGGAGTAGGAGAATAGCCCCATCCCCGCTTCACCCGATGGGGAATTGTATTTGCATATTAGTATCCCCGTGGAGGGAGAAATAGCCCCATTCCCGTCCCCTTATGGGTGAATTCCCCGTCGGGGAATAGGGAATGGGGCCCCATTGCCATCCCTAGCTGCCACAGTGGTGTGGGGCTTCGGTGGTGATGGTTCCTTGGTTGTTCTGGGTATGAGAAACTTAGCTTCGGTGGGGATGGTGACATGAGAGGAATGGTATGGAAATGGCATTTGGGCATGGTGGGCTCTGGTGATTTTCAGGCGTTGGCGTGCTTGCTGTGGGTATTGTGAGCTTGTGATGGTATGGTGGTGGCATTTGGGGCTTTCTATGGTGGGTTCTTTGGTGGGGATTTGTGATGGTTTGTGGTACCAGTCCTTGGGTAGGTTGAGCTATGGTGGCAATGTGGCGACTCTGGTGATTGCCTTGTGGTCCTGGCTCCTTGGACATGTTGAACTTCTGGTGGGCTCAGAGGTAGCATGGTTCTTGGCTTCGACCATAGCTTGGTGGATGGTGTTTTTGTCCTCTTGGGACATTGAGGGTGATGGTGGTACTTGGGTTCGGGGGCAGGGACCTCAAACCCTAATCCAGATACTTTCCCTTCACTTCTCTCTCTTATTTGCAGTGCTTAGCTATCTTTTGTTTTGTCTATTTTAGCTTTGCCATGCATGCTTGGGGTAGGCCTAGCTAGGGTGTCGTTGACAGGACTCGGGGTGGGGGTGATGTGTCGGGGAGTTCATCCCCGCTCCGAGGGCGCGCGGTGGCCTTTGTGGCTTGCCACTGGCATTGTGGTGACAACCCGACATCGGCTTGGTGTATTTCTTCTTGACCACCTTGCTTTGTCGGGGTGGTTGTGTGTGTGTAGGGTTGTGTGCTGTTGCTTATGAGTGCTAGAAAGGGAATGGCTAGCATGGGGGCTTACTGGTTGGGTTGCTGGTCGGGGAATGTTTGTCGTGGTCGTCCACTAGTGGCTTCCTCTTCCTCCTAGCTTCTTGCCTCCTAGCTTCTTGACTCCTTGGCTTCGGCTTGTTTGTTGTTGGTTGGCAGTGGAGCTTGCTCTTGTGGTTTCTTGTGGCTATTCTCCTTGGAAGGGAGAAATGTGGTAATGTAGGTGTGAGTATTGAGGGCTTTATTTGGGGCTGGGTGGTGTGGCTTGGCTGTGCTTCAGCTGGTTGCTCTCTCCTATGCCTTGCCTATTTTGCCCTCTCCTTATCTCCTTACCTCTCTGTGAAGGCTGTGTGGCTATTTAAAACTTATGGACCATTGGTCCATAGATCACTATTTGTAGGATTTTCTACGGTTAAGGTAAGTTAGGAAATAGTGGGTGTTGGGTTCTGGTAAATATCGAGTGATTAGACCCACGGAAGTGAGAGGATACCAACTGATCCCGGACAGTCTGGGAACCTTGATGATCTTCACGATATCTGACGGCACTCCTCCTTTCTTCTTAATTTCATTTTATTGCTTTTGGGTTTGCTCGGTGTCTATTGTTTTTTTTTTGTTTGGAATGGATAGGAATGAAGGCAAGACGTTGGATTGGCTCAGAAAGGCGCTACTGGCTGGTGATACTCAGAAAAGAGATGCAGTTGATTGAAGCTACCAAGCATGCAATAGCTTTTGTTTTGTACTCTAATCATTGGTTCTAATCATTATTTTTTTGCTTTGATGTGAACTCTTGTACTTACTTCAGAGTGAGTATAAAATGTTTTACTTTCATTTGTAATTGACTTTGAGATCGCAACGATGTTATATTTTGATTTATAAATCCTATTGTAAACTCTTCATAATGAAACCCCGAATATTATTGATTTGTTATGTGCTCAATTTGTTTGTAGTTACTACGCTGATGAGTTTATTTTACTACGTTGATGAGTTTATTTTACGGCGTATTAATGTTTATCGTTGCTTACCTTAATTTAAGTTGTTAGGGTTCTCACAATTCTCTCATGAAATATCTGATCCTTTGTAAGGAAAATAACACTTTGACTGTTGCAAAATATTGTAGTGCAAGACGTATTTTCACAAAGCTCAATAAACAAACCTTTTAGCCAAATGACTTCTTTGTAAGCTTAAAAAATATCCATATACTCAGCTTCTGTAGTGGACAAGAAAATAATAGATTGCATGCTTGCTTTCCAACTAACAGCACATCCTCCAATAGTGAATACATATCCAGTAAGAGATCTTCTCTTATCCACATCTCCAGCAAAATCTGAGTCCACATAACCAACGATTCCATCTTTAGTCGTTTCAAACTGAAAACAAGCATCAGATGTGCCCCGTAAGTATCTGAAAATCTATTGAACTGTTTTTCCAATGTTTTTTGCTAGGCTTAGCCATATATCTACTAACAACACTCAACGACTGAGATAAATCGGGGCAACATACCATGGCATACATAAGTGAACCAGTTGCACTGGCATATTGAACTCTAGACATGTAACTTCATCATCTGACTGTGGACATGATGCTAAACAAAGTTTGAAATATGCAGCTAACATATTATTCACTGGTTTGCCTTATGCATGTTCAAATAACAAAGAGCTTTATCAATATACTCTTTCTGACTTAGATATAATTTTATAAACCGTTCATCTCTACTAATTTTTATACCAAGAATCTTCTTTGCTGCACGGAAATCCTTCATCTCAAATTTATTGCTCAATTGTGCCTTCAACTTTAAAATTTCTGCTTTTGTCTTTTGCAGCAATCCACATATCATCAACAAAAAGAAGCAAATAAATAGCCGAACCATAATAGTCAAATAAACACAACTATCATAATCGGACCTTTTAAAACCGCGAGAGATCATTGTCGGTGTTTTAGAACCGATCTTATGTATAATTATTTGATTCGAGGGTCTTCAAGATTGATCACGTAGAGAGAACGACAAGGTTATACAGGTTCAGGCCTTCTCTGGAGATAATAACAACCCTACTTCTATGTGCATTGTATTGAGTATGCTGGTTACAATCAAGAGAAAGACTAGGGCTTGTGCTCCTGATTGCGCCTTTTTCTCTCCTTTTTTCCTACTGACGGTAGCCTTCATATAGTGTACGAGGGGGTGACCATTTCTCCAGGTCAAGAGGCGCCTCATCATTTCGTATAACTGATGTATTGATGGAATTTATCGTCGGAGTAGTAACCCCTCCACGTCGCCTGGCAGTTATCGTCAGAGATAGATGCGCATTACGTGTGGTTATTCCTGAGAATAACAACATATATTGACTACTTAGATTTTCTAATCAATTGGGCCTACTCGTCTGCAAGCTCTATTGATAACAGGGTGTTCATAATTGACCTGGTCGTAGGAGGACTTACGACCCCATGGTGGTCGTAGAAGAGCTTACAACCATGAGGTAGTCGTAGAAAATCCTACGACTAGGCACTGGTCGTAAAAGAACTTACGATCATGAGGTAGTCGTAGAAGGACATACAACTATAGGGGTGGTCGTAAACGAACTTACGACCACTTAGCCGGCTTCTCCCTTATGTACATTAAGGGGTATACTCAAGAACCATATGATGGTATATTTATCCATAATAAGAATTATGGGTAAATACTTAAATGAGGATTATTAAATCCTCATTATCTAGGCCCCAGCTTCAAGTGAAAGTAACTTACTTGGAAAAAGGAGTCATCGATGACTTTACGACCACAAGGTGGTCGTAAAAGGTATGGTGGGATCGAGTTCAAGACATCGATGAATTGAAGGATCCCACTAGGGTATTCTCCAAGTTTGCTCGAACGAGCATTAATGTAAGTACTTGATGTCAAGCATTTACATATACGGTTTTTTCTCGCTTCTCATTGGAACAAATTGTCACTGTTGGTGAATACAACCGATAACTTATTCAGCTACGATGGGAGAAAGCGAAACTCTATGAGTAGGCAGAGAGATAGTAAGTCACTGCTACTCATAGTCATTTATGTTCTGACCACTCGCACAGTGCTTGTGGGAATTGTCGTAGAAAAACTTACGACTAGATACTGGTCGTAGAAGTGCTTACGACCAGAAGAGGTAGTCGTAGAAGGACTTACGACTAGGTACTGGTCATAGAAGAACTTACGATCATGAGGTAGTCATAGAAGGACTTACGACTAGGTACTGGTCGTAGAAGTACTTATGACCAGAAGAGGTAGTCGTAGAAGTACTTACGACCAGGGGATGATCATAGAAAACAACCACTTGTTTAGTGCTCATGTCTACTCTTAACCCCTGTAGGTTTAAAAGCGACGAAAAGACCTTGGCTGATTCGCTCGACTACGAGAAAGTTGAAACGAGAAAGCTAATGGAAGAAAAAGAGGACATTCCATAGAAGCTTTAGGAGGCAAACTTTGCAACTCAAAAGTTGCAGAGACGAATAAACGGGAAGTTCTAAACATAAGACTGCTTATGATAATGACCTTCTTTTCTTTTTCTAACTCTTAATCCTTTTTAGAAAAAAAGGTTGAAGTGGGAAAGCTTCCAACTGAGGTCCATGAAAAAACCTTGATTGTTCATGAGATTTCCCATACCGCCAAAGAAAAAGATCAGGAGGTCAAGCTGTGGGAAGAACACTATGCAAAGAGCACTACTTCTCACGATGATGAAGTCAACAAGTTGGATTCTCGACTAGCAGGTAAGCAATTCTTTACCTGTTACCATTTTGGTTTTCCAGTCTTCTATGGGTTATTTAGTCTGATTAGTCTTACTCTCTTCAGAGTAAGCAGTTGAAATAAAACAACACCGTGAGGCTTCAACTCGTAACCAGGAGGAGATGAAGTCAATAAAGGTTAACCTTGAAGATAACATTTCTCTCCTGAACAATGTACTCAGTGAGCTACGTGCTGAGGAGGTCACTCCTCGCGAAGACACGATAACTGCTCACATGAGTACCATTTGGTGACCACTCTGAAGACCAACCAAGTTGACTCGACAAAAGAGGCGGTCGAAGGTGTAGTAAGTTATGCTCTGGCAAAACTTAAAGCTCATGACCCCAAACTTAGTCTGTAGCCAATCGAAACTGACTTCGGCTGCTCTAAAGCAGAAGTGGAGTAGAAGCAGAAGCCGAGCGGTTGATTGAAGAAATACAGTCGGTCAGCAAGAAGGTCATGGAGGAGATGTAAATAGGATCTCCTTTGTCAGAGTAGTCTGTAATAGAAACCTGTAAAGACAAGTTTTTGTTGATGTATATAATCCTTCTTTTCCCTGCAAATCATCTTGTCGAGTAGTTAGTAACTCATAAGATAATGAACGAAATTAAGATTTAGAATTGAAGTCATATTAATAACTTTATCCTAGCCCCTGACTATTTGCTTAATTTATTTAAATAAACTAAGTAAATAGTGTGAAATGGGTTTCAGGAAAAAGAGAGGTTTACCTAACTTATAGTTTTCGATCACGATTATCGTGCACTAGTCGTAAGAGTAGGAACGAGTCGACACTAGGAAGTTCCTTCTAGTGGGCAGGACCACGTGCAGAGAGGAAAGGCTTCGACTAGATGATGTTACCCTCTCCGACCATATTAATCAAATCAAGAGTGGCAACTTGAGTTAGACAAACATCTAGAGTACCTTAAAAATTCATTCGACCTTTTCTAGTGCACTCGGTAGGTCTGCCCTGGTAGCAAGAGTTATAAACAGGACAACGCTAGGAAGTTCCTTCTAGTGGGCGGGACCACGTGCAGAGAGAAAAGGCTTCGACTATGTGTTGTTTCTTCCTCCGACCAGTTGGAACAAACCAAATTTACTAAAAGTAGTTGAACAAATTCCAAAAGTGCACTCTGCTTAGAATATTTTTTCAAAATGAATGAAGAAATAAACTAAGGTGAAAAGAGTTGGCTTAAAAATATTTCGACCATGTTTGTTGAACCCGTGCTCTTTGTGTTGGCAGCAAAAGTGAGGAACGAGTTGACACTAGGAAGTTTCTTTTAGTCTACAGGACCACGTGTAGAGAGGAAATGCTTCGACTAGGTGATGTTACCGTCCTTTTGACCAGTGTAAAGAAAGACTGGGTGTTTTAAAAATGATCAAAAAATTGTTAAAGCGCTACTCAAAATAAGACAATAAAGATAGAAAAAACCTGAAACTTTATTGTCGTGGTGATTGGTTACACATAAATTTTGCGTAACTGGTCAATGTTCCAAGAGTTTGAGAGAGCCCGACCGTCTTCCATTGCTAGTCATAATAAACCTGGTCGCGTAACTTCGACCAGTGTGTAAGGACCGGAGTTGTTCCTGGTTAGAGTCGTTGAAATTTTTGACTCATATTGACCGGATCTTTAGTTCAGGTAGAAGCATGGCTTTGGCACCGAAAACTAGAAAAAAAGTTATTTCACCTGTAGCTCGACTAGCAGTTGTACGAACTGCCCATAATACTGAGGGTAAATCTTGTACCCAAGACCCCGAGCACTTGACAAGTTGGTCGAAGACTCGGGTTTTGATGCCCTGTATTATTTGGCCATTCGCTCTTTCGACCGCCCCATTGCTTTAGGGGTGGGCAACAGAAGTGTAACACAATTTTGTACCCAACTCGTCGCAAAATTCTTGGAATTTTGCACTCAAAAATTGCTTATCATTATCTGTGATTATTTGACTTGGTACTCCAAATCACGTAATCATGCATATCATCATGAACCGTTTTGTTGCTTCCTTTGTTATCTCTGTCACAAGTTCAGCTTCAATCCGTTTTGTGAACGTATCAATAGCCACAAAAAGGAACTCGAAACCACCTGGAGCATTTGGGAACGATCCTAGGATATCAAGATCCCAGGTCGCAAAAGACCATGATAGAGGGATTGTTTATAATGCCTGAGGTGGTTGATGTATCTGCTAGCTATGAAACTGGCATTGTACACACTTCTTAATCAGCTCTTTGGCATCATAAAGGGTAGTTAGCCAGTAGAAACCTTGTCAAAAGGCTTTACCAACCAGCGTTTTGAAGGAAGCTTGGGTTCCACAGATGCCCCCGTGTATGTCGTGAAGGAAGTTTAATCCTTCTCTTTGCGATATGCATCACATAAGTACTCCTTGAGTGCCTCGTTTATAGAGGATTCCTTTGACCAAAGTATATATTTTGGCCTTTCGGGATAAGCGATCTGCCTCGAGATCATCATCGGGTATTGTACCCTTCAGAAGATACTCGTAGATGCGATTCATCCAGGTATCCTCGTATTCTAGAGAGGTTGTCTCAATAGGAAATATCTCTGGTGTTTCGACCAGAGATGGCTTCTGAAGCTGTTCCAAAAAAACTCCTTTTGGTACTTACGATCGGGAAGAAGCCATACGAGCAAGCTGGTTTGCGAGGACTTTATCATTTCGAGGGATAAATTGTACCTCAAAACTGAAAAATGCTTTTTAAGCTTTCGAACTTCTGATAAGTATCGAGACATGGTCAGGTTAGAGCACTGGTACTCTTTTATGACCTGATTCATGACTAGTTGAGAGTCTCCTCTCACGAGTAGTCGTTGAATTGAGAGCGCTTTCGCAGCTCGTATGTCAGCTAGCAAACCTTTTTATTCTACCACGTTGTTAGTGGTCTGGAAGTTTAATTGAATGACATACTTTAAGGTATCTCCTGTAAGAGATTCTAGGACCACCCTAACCCCCAGCCACTTATCGTAAGTGACCCGTCAAAGTACATCATCCACTGGTCGTGGGTATTGTACTGGGATCCTGAACAGGTTCAGGATTTGTCTATTCAGCTACAAAGTCTGCCAAGATCTGGGATTTAATGGTCGTTCGGGACACAAAATGTAGGTCGAACTCCCCAAGTTCTACTGACCATTTTGCCATGCGTTCCGCTGCTTCTCTATTCTAGAGGACCACTCCTAAGGGAAGCTCAGACGGCATAGCTATCTTATGCGCCTAAAAATAATGTCGTAGTTTCCTCGAAGACATGAGGAGAGCATATAGAAGTTTTTGGACCTGAGGGTAGCACTCCTTAGGCCCGTGTAAAACTTCACTTACGTAGTAAACTGGTCGTTGGACATTTTCATGTTCTACAACTAGTACTGAGCTCACTGCGTGTGACGTGGCAGCTAGATAAATTAAGAGCGTCTTTGCTAGTTTTGGAGAAACCAAAATAGGAGCACTCGCAAGATACCTCCTGACATCCTCAAAGGCAGCGTTTGCCTCTTCTGACCACTCGAAACCCTCGTGCTTCCTTAGAAGTTTGAAGAAAGGTAGCCCTTTTTCTCCCAGTCGTTCGATGAAACGACTTAAAGCCGTCATGCATCCTGTGAGTTTCTGGACTTCTTTCTTTGTGGTCAGAGGGCACATTTGCACAATGGCCTTTATCTTTTCAGGACTTGCTTCGATTCCTCGTATAGAGACTAAGAATCCAAGCAATTTTCTTAAAGAGACCCCAAACACGCAGTTTTCAGGATTGAGTTTCAAGCGGTGCTTTCTAAGGTTTTCGAATGTTTCTTGTAGGTCTGAAATATGATTAAGTTTCTTGATGCTTTTTACGACTAGATCATCAACACAGGCTTCCAAATTTTGTCTTAGTTGAGTTGAAAAAGTCGATTACATCAAACGTTGAAAAGAAACACCAATATTTTTTTTAGAACAAATGGCATTTCGATATAGCAAAATATTCCAAATGGTGTAATAAATATGGTCTTTTCTTCACTGTCTAGACACATATTAATCTGATGGTAACCAGAATATGCATCTAGAAAACTTAATACTTCACAACCAGCAGTAGAATCAATCAACTAATCGATACGAGGTAAAGGGAAATCATCTTTTGGACAAGCTTTATTGAGATCAGTGAAGTCTACGCACATACACCACTTACTGTTAGACTTCTTAACCATTACAAGGTTGGCCAACCACTCTGGGTGGTTGACTTCTCTTATAAATCCTGGTTGACTTCTCTTATAAAGCCTACTTTAAGTAGCTTATCCAATTCTGATCTGATAGCATCTCATCGATCAGGGGCAAATCTCTGTAATTTTTGTTTTATGGGTTTCTTGTTAGGCCGTGAAGCTAGCCTATGCTCGATCACTTCCCTGGAGACTCCGAGCATGTCGAATACTTGCCACGCAAAGACATCTGCGTTAGCTCAGAGGAAAGGAGGGCGTCTTCTTATTTGGAGTCGAAAGTATCTCTCATGCGAATAGTCTTCGAGGGCTCCTCTGCATCCAGAGGAACCTCTTTGACGTGGTCATTTGGCTTTGGTGCAGCTTTAGGCTTCGACTGCTTGGTCGAAGGCTGCCCCTTGCTTTCTTCTTGAGTTGGTATCTGACCTACCGTCTCGAGGGATCGACGGTCACACGTATGCGTCATCTTCTTATCACAGTGTATTGTGATTACTCCTTTAGGACCTATTATCTTAAGATATTGATATCCATAATAAGCAGCCATTAAGAATTTTACCAAAGTTGGTCGTCCAAGTATGGAATTATATGCCGTCTCGAAATCAATCACATTAAAGGAAATTTTCTCTGTCCTGAAACTGCTTGGAGAACCAAATGATAAAGGAAGAGAAACTTGACCAATAGATTTGGCCGAAGACCCCGGTGCAATCCCATGAAAATAATATCTTACCAGTCTTAACTTGGTCCTGGGTACCTGCAACTCGTCCAAGGCACTCGTAAACAAGATGGTTAGCGAGCTGCCATCATCAACTAACACTCGATTTACTTGATAGTTATTAATGGTGGGCTCGACCACGATCGGAAACTGACCTGGTCGAGTAGAAGGGATCGGGTAGTCACCCTTCTTGAAAGAGATGGTGACTTTTGACCACTTCGGCAATTTATTAATAAGAGGAGGTTCAATGGAGTTTACCTCGCGTTCAACAGCTTTAAGCTGTCGTTTTGACTCGTATGCCGATGATCCCCCATATATATGCTCGATGGTATGCTTCGGATCCTGGAATGGCATCTTCTCGTCATCGTCGACTGCTTACGACCATTTGTTTGACCTATTTGCTCAAGAGTAGGAAGTGGCCTTTTGTCGGAGTAATAGTCCTTAAGTTTTCATTGGAAAACCCAGCAGTTACGGAGGTTATGTCCTTCCTTTTTATGGAAAGGACAGCACCTAGGCTTATCATTTTTTGTTCGGGGCGCTTACCTTTTCCTCGATTGGAGTATGGTTTGGAATTTCGTGGCTCCTTATCTCTTACTGCCAAAACTTCCTTTGAACTGTTGGCTTGAGGCTTTTGACCCTTTGCCTTGTTCTTAGATTTCTTGGCATTCTTATCCTTCTTCTTGCCACTTTTGCTTGCCTCCTGAGCAATTTTTTCATCTTGATCAATAGTATTGTTCCACTCAACTGCTTTAGTAGCAGTCGCATATCGATCGGCCATCTTAAAGAGCTCGGCGACAGTAGTAGGAGGATTCAAAGTGATGTCCTCCGTGATTCCCTACTGAAGGCTCTCATAATAGATAAGTCAGAAACATGTAGAATTGAATTACGAACCTGACTGAAATGCCTGTTGAATTGGCGTAAGGTCTCGTGGTCGTTTTCTCTCATCCTGTGTAGATCGTCCTCTTTTCCAGGGCGATTGTAGATGCCCTAGAAATTGGCCAGCAGAAGGTCGCAGAGGTGTTGCCATTAATAGATCGACTCAAGTGGTTCATTTAACACCATGATCGAGCAGATCCCTCGAGCATAGTAGGAAGGTAATTCGCCATTACGTGCTCTCCTCCTCCAGCTGCTCGAACGGCTGTTGTGTAGATTTGAAGGAATTCGATGGGATTTTTTAGATCCATCAAACTTCTCCATGTTCACTGGTTGAAACAGAGGCGGCCAGCGAACTGCTCAGAGGTCAGGCGAGAAAGCCCGACACCCGGTAATAACTTCTTGATGCCTTCTTTGCGGGAATAGGGGTTGATATCACCAGGTGATCATACACGACGATACCCGGTTGTAGGTGGACCTGACCTATAGTAGGTCTCAGCCTTACAAGGGAAATACTCCTTGTATTGCATCTGCTATCGTAGATTTCTGTGTCAGAGTAGTGAACGATCACCTCTCCTAGAAGCTTGTTGATCATTAGGCATTCGAGGAACTCGTCCCCGACTGGAGTTTAGTTTAGGGGAACGTCATGACTTGTTGTCGCGCCGACCTTGATGAACTGTAGTTGTCCCGATCTTTCGATGAGAAGGATAAATTCCGATTGGGTGATGATTAACTCTCACGATCTAGGATACGAACGCAGCACGTATGAACCAAGCAATCGCTGAACTAATCACCAAGTCGTTATCAACCGTGCTAAAGACCCGATTGACCTGATCACGAGGATCAATTTCTGCAAGCAATCGAAGAACAAGCAAGAACGAAGTAACAAGCAATCTGAATTGAAAATATATAATTGAGTTCAAAAGGTGGGATTTCGCAGAGGTTCTTTACGGTTGGTCTAGTCGACACAAGCGAAGAACAAGAGTTTCCACAATGGAGAAACTAAGCAAACAAAATCCGCCAAATCCTAAGGGCGGTGGCCACTATGTATAGGAGGGAGAGGTGAAAGAAGGGGGTAGTGGTACTATTCATGTATGAATAGTAACTACATGAACAGTACATGTTGCCTATGGTTACAAAGCCCATGGGCCCAAGTTCGACTCAAAAATAGCTTCTGACTCTTTTGGCGATTGCGGTGTGCTTAGAAAGAATTTAGAGGTGAGGCTAGATCTGTTGGAAAGAGGACGAAATAAGATTTCAATCAAGTACTCGTGCACCTCAAACGGAGTCCATATGTGAAAGTTATGCATGTTTGAAGTCGATGCTATCTCCGGTGGCCGAATTGGATTGCACAAGCTTATCTTCATGATCAGCTCCTAAGTTCCTGATTAAAAGAACATCACATACATTAGGTAGAAGCATATTCTTGTTAGAAACAAAATGCACTCCTAGAAATGAAGTTACCTGATGGTTCAATTGACGTGCACGAGCTCTTGTGATTGGACCTTGCAAGTGCATAGGTTCAGATCTATTGTGAGGAGTGTTGGTTGTATGCATGGAAGTGATGTCCTCATCATCCTTCTTGCATTTGAGTCGTCCTCGACTCAAGCTCATCTTCCTCACCCAAATATGGCTTCAAATCTACAATGTTAAATGCGGGACTAACCTCGAACTCTGCAGGTAGATGAAGCTTATATGCATTATCATTAATCTTAGCTAACACCTTGAATAGACCATCAGCTCTAGGCATCAACTTAGATTTTCTCAAGTTAGGAAATCTATCTTTGCGCCAATGTAACCAAACGAGATCACCAGGTTCAAAAGTTAAACTCTTTCTACCCTGACTACCAGCAACCTTATACTTAGCATTCATGCACTCTATGTTTTCTTTAGTTATTTCATGTAGTTTAAGGACAAATTCAGTACGCTTTTTAGCATCTAAATTTACTTTTTCAGAAGTAGGCATAGTCAATAAATCAATAGGAGCGTGAGGATTAAAGCCATATACTACTTGAAAAGGGCTCATTTTTGTGGTAGAATGCAGCGATCTATTGTAAGCAAACTCTACATGAGGTAAGCATTCTTCCCACATCTTTAAGTTCTTTTTCAAAATAGCGATAAACATAGTGGATAATGTGCGGTTGACAACTTCAGTTTGTCTATTCGTTTGGGGGTGACAAGTAGTAGAAAACAACAGCTTGGTCCCCAATTTTGCCCAAAGGGTGCGCCAAAAGTGACTAAAAAACTTTGCATCCCGATCTGAAACAATGGTATTGGGCACTCCATGTAGGCGAACGATCTCTCAGAAAAACAAATCAGCAACATTTGTAGCATCATCGCTCTTATGATAAGGTATAAAATGGGCCATTTTAGAAAATCTATCCACAATAACAAAAACACTATCTCTTCCCTTCTTTGTTCTAGGCAGTCCTAAGATGAAGTCCATTGAAATATCCTCCCAAGAAACACTAGGCACAGTAAGAGGCATATATAAACCGTGTGGATTAAGTCGAGCCTTAGCTTTATTGCATGTAGTGCAGCGAGACACATAGCGCTCAACGTCGCGCCTCATTCGAGGCCAATAGAAGTGCTCGGCCAGAATGTCCTCAGTCTTCTTGACACTGAAGTGTCCCATCAATCCTCCACCATGCGCCTCCTGTAACAACAAAAGTCGAATGAAGCTAGCTGGAATGCATAGCTTGTTAGCTCTAAACAAGAATCCATCTTTCAACACAAATTTATTCCAACTCTTTCCCTTTGTACAATTCAGCATGTCATCTGTAAAAGTATCATCTTGAGCATAAAGTTCTTTAATTGTTTTCAGGCCAAAAATTCGACAATCAAGTTGAGATAACATGGTATAATGCCTAGACAAAGCATCAGCAATAACATTCTCTTTCACTTTCTTGTGTTTGATAACATATGGGAACGATTCAATGAACTCTACCCATTTAGCATGTCGACGGTTCAGTTTACTATGACTACAAATGTGTTTTAAAGATTCATGATCTGAGTGTATAACGAACTCTTTAGGCCATTAATAATGCTGCCATATTTCTAAAGTTCGAACGAGAGCAAATAATTCATTATCATAAGTAGAATAGTTCAAACTAGGCCCACTTAATTTTTCGCTAAAATAAGCAATAAGTTTACCTTCTTGTAGTAACACACCTCCAATTCCAATTCCACTAGCATCACATTCAAGCTCAAATGTCTTACCAAAATCAGGAAGTTGGAGAAGTGGTGCATGTGTGAGCTTCTCTTTCAGAAGGTTGAATGATTGTTCTTGTGCCAGGCCCTAATAGAAAGGAGCACTTTTCTTGGTGAGCTCATTCAATGGTGCGGTAATAGTGCTGAAATCCTTGACGAAGCGTCGATAAAATCCAGTAAGTCCATGAAAAATCCGCACTTGTGTGACCGTGTTAGGAGTCGGTCAACTCTGTATAGCCTCGATCTTAGCTTGATCAACTTCAATGCCCTGTAGAGTAACAACATAGCCAAAAAACGATACTCGATCGGTGCAGAAGGTGCACTTCTCAAGGTTACCAAATAAACATGCATCTCGTAGAACATTAAAAACAACACATAAATGATCAAGATGTTCCTCTAGTAACTTGCTATATATCAATATGTCATCAAAATATACCACCACGAATTTCCCAATGAAAGCACGCAAAACTTCGTTCATCAATCTCATGAAAGTACTAGGTGCATTAATTAGACCGAAAGACATCACTAACCATTCATATAAACCGAACTTAGTTTTGAATGTTGTTTTCTATTCATCTCCTAATTTCATGCGAATTTAGTGATATCTACTACGCAAGTCAACTTTAGAAAACACAGTAGAGCCACTTAATTCATCAAGCATGTTGTCTAACCTAGGAATAGGATGACGATATCTAATAGTAATATTATTGATAGCTCTACAATAAACACACATACGCCATGAGCCATCTTTCTTTGGAACCAAAAGTACAGGAATAGCACATGGACTAAGGCTCTCACGTACGTACCCTTTGTCAAGCAAGTCTTGCACTTGACGCTCAATCTCCTTAGTCTCCTCCGGGTTGGTTCGTTATGGCGCGCGGTTGGGTAGGGAAGCTCCTGAGATGAAGTCAATCTGATGTTCAATGCCTCTAATTAGGGTCAACCCCGGCGGTACATCACTTGGAAATACATCATGATACTCCTGCAAAAGGTGAGCAACAGCAGGAGGCAAAGAATGGGGCATATCCTCAAATGAAAACAACGCTGCCTTGCACACTAAAGCATAACAAATAGAATGACCAATTCTACCTCACTAATATCAGACTTTGTAGCTAACAAAACAAAACCTTTCAATTTAATTTCACCTTTCTTAGAACTAGGTTCCTTCTTCTTGTGTGGTGCAAGTTCTTTAGCCACAATCTGATTTTTTTTACTTTTGCTACTCTCCTTTTCTCTATTAGCTCTCTCTAATTCATCTTTTAAAATTGCTTCTGGAGACATGGGCAACAAAGTGATTCGCTTTCCTTTTGACATAAGAGTATATTGATTTGTCCTACCATGATGCACAATATCTTTATCATATTGCCATGGTCTACCTAATAGTAATGAACAGGCTTGCATAGGTACGACATCGCAATCAGCATAATCATGATATGAACCAACAGAAAAGTGTACTATCACAATGCGAGTTACCTTCAGCTTACCACATGAATTAAACCATTGAATGTAGTAAGGACGAGGGTGCTGTTGTGTGGTCAAGGTAAGCTTCTCAACCATATCAATGCTAGCCAAATTGTTGCAACTTCCTCCATCAATAATCACACGATAAAAACGCTCATTGACCACAAATTTTATTTGAAACATATTGTAGCATTGATTCTGTTCCGCACGCTCCATTTGAGCACCCAGGACACGCTCACAATTATGCTAAAAAACTTATCACTTGTTTTAGCTCCAAAACGTTCTTCGTCATGTTCAGATTCATATTGCTCGCCTCCGGGGTCAGTTACAAGTAATGCATGTTCTTCATCAATATCACTAGCTGAAGTATACTCACCATCATCTCGAACAAGAAGTGCTCGCTGATTTGAGTAATCTCTCATCATGTGCCTGAAGGCTTTTCAGCGATGGCATTGTATGTCTCGCGTTCTCCCGGTGGAAGCAACTAAAGTAGAACTCTTAGCTTGCTAAACTAAAGTTGATTTGCTTGCGTCGGAGGCTCGGGGAGTGGGAGTAGTGCTTGCTGGTCGCCCACGACTAGAGGGGGGTGGGGGACGGTTAGGAGTGGCAGGGACAACAGGGGGTGGTGCCCTTCCCGAAGACTGCACCTCATTCTTCCTACCTACAAAAGAAACTCCAAAAGAGCCTCGGGAGCGAGACTGTCTTTCCTGCATTTCACGTTCAGCTTTGCAAGCAAGATGGAACAAACGGGTGATAGAATTATACTCCTTATAATCTAAAATATCCTGAATGTCTCGGTTAAGCCCTCCTAAAATCTAGCCATTTTAGCATCTTCAGTTTCTTCTAAACCACAACGTAACAAATCAGTTTGCAATTCTTGATAGTAATCTTCTACGGTGTTACTACATTGTCTTAAATGTTGTAATTTATTTAGCAAATCATGAGAATAATATAAAGGCACAAATCTAGCTCGCATAGCTCTCTTCATAGCATCCCATGTTCTGGGTATGTTTTGTTCATTACAGCACAATTCATTCCACCAAATAGATGCAAAATCAGTGAACTCACTAGTAGCAGCCCTAACCCTTTTATTTTTAAGAAATTCATGGTAAGCAAATTTTTAGTCTACGGCTAACTCCCATGTGAGGTAAGCATTATGATCATATTTGTTAGCACAAGGAGGCATAGTGAATTTAATTTTTTTCAAGTGCATCATTACGATCACGTACCTCACGTGGTGGGTCTCTTCTCATACCTCGTCGATTGAAGCGTCGTTGCTGATGTTCACGATCATTGTTGGGATTGAAACCACCATTAGACTCTGTATCAGCAACATATGGGTTTGCTTCATCTTGTACCTCATCGGCCAATGAGCTAGCAATGGATGGGTTGCGGTGTGGTTGTGCAATGCCGACAACAGTAGGAGATGGAGCTCTCTCGAGCTGCTCCACACGTGTAGCAATCGCAGCAAGGTCGTTATTGGTGCGATCTAGAACCCCCTCAATACGCTCTGAATGTTGATTCAGTAAGCGTGAAAAACGTTGCATGATGTCTTTCGTGCGAGGCGTGAACATATAGTAATCACCTACAAGGGAGAGAATGCAGGATTGTCCTCACAAATCAAAGTGAATATAATC
The DNA here is from genome assembly GCA_036346255.1 of Ampelocalamus luodianensis. Classification (NCBI taxonomy): domain Eukaryota; kingdom Viridiplantae; phylum Streptophyta; class Magnoliopsida; order Poales; family Poaceae; genus Ampelocalamus; species Ampelocalamus luodianensis. Next base: position 45,258,242 of record CM070633.1, read on the forward strand.
CAATAATTCTTTTGTAGAGTGAATTGGTGTGCTAAACTTCACCCTCTTTTGCTTGCTGAAGACACAATGTTCATAAAACTTCAACTTATCAATACTTTGACCATCAAGGAGTCCTCTTTTGCAAAACTCCATCATGCTAATTTTACTCATAAGCCATAGACGCATATGCTAAAGATTAGTAGCATCATAATCGAATGATTTATTTGACGCAACAACAACATTACCTGAAATTGTAGTACCTTGCAGATTATATAAGTTGACAGTTTTCATATCACCTTTCAACACAACAAGAGAGCCTCCATAGATCTTCATAACTCCACCTCCACCTGAATACTTGTAGCCCTTAGCATCAAAAGTACTCAACGAGATAAGATTTCTCTTCAAACCTGAAATGTCTCTGTGGATGTCATGGGGATATGCTCCTATTCTCAGTGTGATGACCAATTGGCAATTGCGTTGAGGCATTTGGCAAAACCCTCGTTTTAGAGAAAATTCAGACTGTCATCGGACCTCAGGAGGTCAGATCGGCTAGGGCTCGGACCGAAGGGCTGGCGGTCAAACCGGCTGAAAAGTTGACTTTTTAATTTTGAGGAATGTGATCAAACACTTGTGTAGGAGTGTTAGTCGGTGTGTTTTGCACCAAATTTCATGGAAAATAAAGTTTCGAGGCAAAATTATTTAGAGTTTTGCCAATATGTCCAGAGAGATACTTTTCATGTTCCTCGAAAAATTTCTGGAGTGGTCTGACTGGCCAGCAGTTGGTGGTCAAATTAGAGGGGCGGTCTGACTGGCCAGGCTCTGGTCATTTGCCAGCAAGGTGGCGATGATCGTGGGTTTGATCAAAGTCATGGGTTTCAGTGCATATGCATTGCATGATGTAGGTTTTGACTAACATGAGTCAAGTTGCGAAGAACTTGTGCCCGAAAATAATTTCTTGATCTATTGTTGTGCAGGAGGCTTGATGGTCAACGACCATCAACGGGGATGATGATCGAGACTAAGCTCGGAGAGCTGAGGTCTAGAATGATCGAGGATGACGGGTGAAGTCATTAGACTCAAGCATGACGCAAGATGGATAAGGATGAATGAACGAGGAGTTCAGTGTAGACCTGCTCAAACACTGGGTGGGCCTAAAAAGCCCAACCTTGAACAGGTAGGCCCAGCCCAAAAAATGGTTTTTAAATTTAAAAATATAAGTTTAATTCTTTTTTGGAATAAAAAGTGATATTTAATTTATTTAGAGAATAAAAAATAGTTTATTTTTATTACATTCAGGGGCTTTTTAGGCTTTCGGGCCAAAAACCAAGTCCCGGGGTCTAGTTCGGTGCGACAGGTTGAATCAAGTGGTGTGAGGGTCAGTCCAAGTGCCATGACAGTTTTGGTAGGAGTCGGATGGGAGAGACTTGCCGACATGAAAAAAGTCGTTGACAACCTACACGTGGCGAAGCATGAGATTGCTTCACGACGATTGGACTCGGTATTTGGAAAAGGTTTGAGAAGGGGTTTTTTGGTATCTTCACCGAAATACCGCCTTGGTGACCTTTGGGAAAACCGTGGTGCAAGACAACGCATGGAGAGACGATTTAGGTCAATAGAAGACAGAGTTCATGAAGAGATGGACACGAGAAGACTCGGTTCATCATCCACTTTGAGAAATATGCGTGAGTTTAGATCTGTTTGTGTGTGGGCTTAACGGGTGTTCGTTAGGGTTTTCTCTCTAAGTCATCTTGATCATTGTCTACCCACGAGCAAATTGTTTGGTCAAAGTTTGAATTTCCTTAGTTCTTGTGTCTTCTTGACCTCATCCAAGAAATTTGTGGAACCTTGGCATCGATCTTCCCGATCGTCGATTGGAATAGGTTGCTGACCTTTCTGATGAGCTATGGTTGAAATTTCAGGAGATTTAGATAACCAAATCAAAAGTTAGGTCGTTTTGTGATCCTCTCGGACTATTTGCCCTTTAGCCAGAGGTTAGACTGATTGGCCACACTGCGAGGTCAGACCGGCCTTTATGAGGTTCTTGGTGTTTTTGGTTTGTGTCTCAGGGTTCATCGGTTTTGAACGCAAGACTTTCATTGTGCTTGTGTTCTCTGATCTTCATAGCTTCCATAGCTATTAAGGAGAAGAAGAAATTGAAATCAGTTGAGGGTCAAAAAAGAGTTGACAAGGATTAAAACCTCTACATATAATTAAAGACCATATGTCTTCATGGTCGTAACCCCTAAGGCTAACGACTTCTGTGGTCGTAAGGATTCTAAAGGTTACATCGTGGGTACCCTGGTCGGAGAGGTCCTGTACCGACTACCCGACCAAGTAATTGCTCGTAGAAACAATGAACTGGAACTTGAACTCGATTCCAAGTATAAACCTTCTGTGTGATGAATAGAACATGTGCCTAGTCACTCCAAACCACACGACGTTTCATGGCTCTAAGTCACTAACAATAACCATCATGTGGTTACGTCATTCCTTAATATCAACCGCCGAACGGTTGATACTTCACAAACTGCCGCCTCGCTCCGACCGATCGCGACACTTCCAACAGATGTCTCTTCAAGGAGTAACTACCACCACTTCATTAGTTATTCAAAGGAAGATCAAGGAGGAGAAGAGGGATCCAGTTTGGAAGATCGGTAGGCAATCACATTACATCAAATTGAAGCATCATAATCAGTATTAGATTCAAGTTTCAAGTCTAATTCAAGAGCATAGCAAGAAATACACTCTATGGCCCTGTTTGGTATGGCTCTGCTCTAAGTTTTTGCAGCTCCAACTCCAGGTTCACTCTTGGATCCACTCCTATGAGAAGTTGGAGCGATCTGAGGAGGTGTTTGGTTACAAAGTTAGCTCCAACTCCAGGAATGAGAATGGTATTTGTAAAATGATTGTACTACCCATGTTTTGTGACTAGTAATATTTTTTCGTATTACTTAACTTATAACAGTTTAATAAGTTAATTTCAACCATGTTGTGCTTTTGTTTATATATTTTTTAATCATGTTTAGTCATGTTGTGCCATCTTTTTCGCTTACATTCAAAAATTTTACTCTAATTTGCATTTCCATTCGAAATTTTTTACTCTAGTTTTTATTTTTTTCACCTACATTCGAAATTTTTACTCCAGTTTTTATATTTTTTGTCATGTTGAGTATGGCACTTCCCATTTCCATTTAACAATATGCATTGCATTGAATCTTTAATAACCAATTTGTAGGATTTTCAAAGAAAACTTTCTGAGAAGCTAATTTTGCATTCAACAATTCGAGCAACATATTAGCATTGAACAATCTACTTTGCATTGAACTCGACAAATTGGCATTGAACAATTTTCTCAGGAAATATTCATACAAGATGAAACCCGATACTATTTTATTCAACAATCTGACACAATTGGGATACAATTTTGGAGGATTCAACACTAGAGGATATCCTAAGAAAACATTCATACAAGTGAAATTTTGCATTCAATAGTTCAAATTGCTACAAAGCAACTTCAGCTATACACCAATGGCGGCTCTCCCCAGTAGAAGACGATGAGGAGGAGTGCTCTCCCTAGACTTTCCTCTTCAGCAATCAAAAGATTCATGGCCACCATCATCATGATAATGCAACCTTTCCACAAAAAGCCAAACCTCATTCTCAAACAACAAACTGGTAGGCTAGTAAAATGAGCCAGCATTCTTAAACAACAAACTGATAGGCTAGATAATTTTCATTTTGCCTGCACCATCAGCCAAGGTGAAGCACCTCCTTAGTTGGTCGCTAACCACAAGATTCTCAACGAACATCTGCAGATACCAAATGACCAATCAAATTCTTGAAATAAATCAGTGAGTTATCGCCTCTTCTGTTGGCCCAGATTGCTCTCACAACACATGCGACTCAGTGGACACACTCTCACGACGACATGATTTCACCGGAGTCCAGAACAAAGATCAAAACAGAGAAGGTTTGGTGCTAACTGCTTGCACCAGGGTTTTCTCCTTCTCTGTTATTTCTGAATAACTGATGAGCTACAGTGCTCTGAACAAAATATGACTACAAACTTCAGAGAAACGCGCACACACACGAACTCGCATATTCCAGTACGGATTCTAAGCCGCTACTCTATCTAAGACTCAGCCACGATCCTGATATTTCGTATCACGAACCAACACTACTTACACAACATAATCACACACGTTCTGAAGTTTTGCAGGAACTTCAAACTTCAGACAACGTGAGTTCAGTTCGGTTATTCACACAGAACACAAAGATAGAGCTAAAGCAAAACACACGACTGAAGCAAACTCAACAAGATTAACACCTACATCTTCAAGGAGGAAAAAAAATTAGTTCTTGCAACTAGTTATTGTCCCCATTAAAGAAAAAAAATCAGTACTTGCAACTAGTTATTCGCCCTTGTAAGGAAGTAAAAAGTAGTTCTTGCAAGTCGTTCCTGGAAATTACATTTTGTGAAGTAATTGAGGCAACCAACGAAGTGTGTGGGTACGTACCTCGAGAGCGGGGAGGAGGGAGGGGTCAGGATCGCGGGAGATAATGGCGCGGAGGAAGGCGAGGAGACGGTGGCCGCATTGTACAGCTGGGAGATCTCCGCGAAGGCGAGGTATGCCAGGCGCCGGGTGCCCTCCAGCTCGTTGGCATCAGGCATCAGCGGGTGGATCGGGAGTGGAAACCCTTCAGATTTGTTGCCTAGTCGGGGAGAGAAGGAGGGAGAGAGTAGGGACGCTTGATTGAGAGAAGGGATTGGTGGGGAACGGAGTGGACGCAGACGGGGAGGAGATGAGGACATTGGGAAAGAATAAGGGTCACTGGGGAGGGAGCCGCCGTCCTGGTCACTGCTGCCTCTAGGGTTTTCTCTGGAGCGGGGATTTTCGAATCGCGAGCAACACGCGTGCGAGGCGAGAAGAGGGTGTCGGGTGCGTAGGGGTGTTAGCGGAGGGGTATGTTGCGGATAATTTTTCTCAACTTCTAGTGGCATTTTGCTTTGTTGGTCCACAGCTCCCCACTTAGAGTAAGGTTACACCCGCTCCCAAAAATTACACTACGGCCTGCTCTACTCCTGGTTGCTCTAACTCCAAATTTTTTGTGGAGCTACCCCGTTTGGCACAGCTCCGTTCACTCCAACTATGAAGCTGAGAGTTGGAGCTATACCAAACAGGGCCTATATACTTAGAGTTAGTCCATTGTCTTGTTAAGGACACCCCTTGTAATAGCCAGTTCATATCAATAAAGAGAAGTCACATTCTCTCCTAAGAAGTCTTTGCCATTTTCCTCTATTTCATTTCGTAAGATCGGCGACTCGATCGTCGACAAGAGTATAGCTCCTATTCATCCCCTTCTAGTCGTTATTCTAGTCCAATAGTGTTGAACATATGACAAAGTTCTGATGATGCCATCAAATATTTTGATCTGGATATAATCAATGCCTACAATTTTTCATGGTGAACTATCACCCATCAACACATAATCATTTGGCGTAGCTTCATAATTCACGAACTAATCTTGGTTCAGACTTATGTGGAAAGTGAAGAACATATCAAGAATCCACTCATCACTGGTTTTAGAATTACTAGCAAAGGCAACAAGAACATCTCCATTAGAATCTTGCTTAGTAACAATTGTGGCTTTAGCATTATCCTCTTGTTGATTTTTCTTAAAGTTGTTATCCATTTTGTCATTTTTCTTTACCCACCAGTACTCAGATATGTCACATCTATCTTTTTTGCAATACTTGCACGACTCCTACCTCTGGATTTTGATTTGTCTTTGTAATTTTTGCTCAAACTTTTGCCTCTTGAATCTCCATTTGAACTCTCCTCCCCTGTTGTCTGCCACAGACAACCAGGTTGTCTGCATGCGAATTTGAAATTTCGTTCGGAATCATGAGTTTCATCTTTTCCTTTACATGTAGTGGTTCATAGACTTTATTAAGTGTAAGAGTGTCTCGGTTATATAGAATAGTATCTATGAACATAGAATATGAACTAGGTAGCGAGCATAAAAGAATAAGACCTAAATTTTCATCATCATATTTGACCTCCATAGAGTCAGCTATTTTTGTGAACGATATCAGGTGGTTCAATAATGAAGGTGGCCCGCCTTCCACCATTTTGTATGAATAAATATTTTGCTTCAAATGCATCTTACTAGTCAGATGTTTGGTCTTACAAATCTGCTCCAGTTTCAACCATAATGTAGTTGCGGTCTTCTCCTTCAAAAGCTTCTGCATAATATTATTTGATAAATGAAGATGAATATAATATAAGACCTTACGATCTTTTCATTGCTCAAGAGACCACACGATAGTCATCTTATTGATTCACAATAAAACATCATCCAAATCGAGTTGTACAAGAATAGCTCACATCTTGCCTTTCCATAGAGAAAATCTTGTGTCTCGATCCAGCAACGGAAGATCATACTTGTTGCCGTGCGGAAGAAATCCTGAATTTGTCGGTACAATTCTATGTGTACCTAGCAATAAATTGCGACTGCCTTCATACACTTCGGTGTGCACAAAGCAATGTAGATCTTGCTAGCTTGCTACTAGACTTCCATGTGCATGTAACACTTTTGGATGGATTTTGCTATTTGCCTGTCACAGACATCTCGGTTCTGGGCAGACCAACTGGTCGGCCGCTTCTGCTCTTCGGGATTACATGACTTGAACTTTGCTTCGGACTTGACGCCTGTTTGGGAAGTCATGAACAGATCAAGTTCGCTTCGGTCTTGTGGACTATTTCCGATCTGATTGGACAGGCACAGGCGGTTGTCCTCTCCTTGAACATGGACAACTTGCGGGATGCGAGCAGAGCCAATCCGACAATTTTTTTTCCGATCGAATCTCCTGTGCTCTGATACCACCTGTTGTAAATAATGTACAGAAAATAAGAATAAGAGACATGAATTTTACGGAGAAAACTTTTTCGGGAAAACCACGAGCGCACGACGGCAATATCTCTATATGAGATGTTTACGATGAAACTTTTACTCTTGTCTATGAACTACATGGATATATTTACAGTGGTACATGAAAGACTCTGGTATAAGTAAAACTTTGAATTGAAGTAGAAAATAAAATCCGTATCACACTTAAACTCAATGACAGTATTTAAGAGGCGCACAAATGAAAGCTTGCCGTCCGGCTTACTCTGATCTGACCTAGCAAAGATTCTGTGATGCAGTAACGGCCACACATGAACGTTAACTGCATTAGGGTTGATTTAGGTAACTCTCTCCATCTGAAAAGGAGATAACAGTGGTTACACAGTTTGTGTCCTGCAAGAAAGGCCAACCTCCTCGTTCCTGCTGCTGCTTTTCGGTAGGCCAGAAGCTCTCAAAGATGTGCACAGTTTTTGCCCGAATTGTTCTCTCGTTTTCTGTAGATAGCTGCAGCAGGCAACAGCGTGCCATTAATTTGCTCTTATACAATGCGATACCGCAATTATTTAGGAAGATGTCCAAATGGACAATGCGTTGCACATGCATTTCTTCCCACTGGGAGCAAGATTAAACGTCACGGTTTTTGGCCAATATTGGGTGCAAATTAAAGGTTAGCACTTATCCGAACGAGAGGAATGGAAGACTTGAGTGACTAACGACACTCTGGAGTCTGAAGTATTAGGTGTAAATTCACTGCCGTGTCATCACTATACAATCACATGCATGAAAATGACAAAACAGAACGGAAACTTCAAGAACTGAGACAACAAATAGGCAAGGCTACATGTGCATTTGGAGTCGCTAAACACAAGTGGTCTAAGCAATAACCAATTAGTGAACCTTGTTATCGCCTAAGACAAGTGGTCGAAGCAATAACCAACTAGTGAACCTTGTCGTAGTCTGATACCTCTTCTTACGCACAGCAGTCCCAGATTGAATCAGAGTTAATGAGAAATGAAACAAGCGTGTATGATATTAAGAACGAAGTAGATGAATTTTATAGAGAAAACCAAATAATATCGACGAAATAATTACGACGAGGGAGAAAGATTTAGTGAAGCGGACCACAAATTCTTTAAACACAGTCTCAATAGAGTACAAAAGATTGTCATTCTCTGACAACTCTCTAGAACATTTTAGAATCATTGAATTCTTGCTCTATACAAGAATTTAATGCTAAAGAATAATTTAGATTCTAATCCTCTTATGCATCTATTACTTTGAATAAGTTGATTTGTAACTTATGTTCTCTGTAACCATCCCTCCCTCGTGCCTTTTTATAATGTCCCATGATTCTCTTAAAAAAAGAGTAAGAATCTCTCGAAGCACGCTGCTCCAAATCACAGTTAATTAGGATACGAATCATGTACTCGACAAACCTTATTCATTTGTCCTCTCTTTCATTGTCTTCGAGTAGGCTTTGATAGACATTCGTGCAGTGTCCTGCATCTACGTGTTAACACTGCATTTGGTGTTGCTGCTATGGAAATTCAGGTTTGTCTCCAATCGCACGCAATGCATCGTGGACTCGTGGCAATTAGGAATCGGCCGGATTTGTTTCCCATTTGTTAATCTCCCCTCCTGTTTCAGCAAGAAAACCCACGAAATGTCTCTGCTCTACATGTCTCCATCCTGGGCGTGGAGGTGTGTTTCTTGACGGCTCTAGTACCCACACGCTGACTCGACGAATTGCTCTTGCAACGGGAGCTGTACAAGTTAGTACTACGAGGTACCAAACAAATCTATCGTTAATGTGTAGATGGTACGGGATAATTGATGTCTGGTATAACACGTATGCGTACTCTGATGTGGTTTCTCAATGTCCTTTTCACTCGCCAGGGTGCTCAGACAATTATGAGAAAAGAAATGGATGGCCACAGTATACTTACCAGTGGCCCAAGTTCTAACCTAAAGGAGCGTGGCTTCCCAGAGAGAGAGAGAGAGGGGAAGCTAACGGATTTTCTCTGGTATGTAATTTGCAATGTCTGATAACAGAAGCTCAAATCATACTATGTTATATTTCATACTCCATAATCAGTCTTTCTTCGTTGGGCACATTTTTCTCTAGGAGCGTCCAAGAGTACATTGTGTTTTTCGACAATAATACAGAAGTGCAATTATTAGGTTCTTTTTTAAAAAAGAGAAATGCTAGCACACATCCGCTGTAATACATTTTCAACGGTATAGCAGTTTCATGTAGTTTCGTGAAGTTTTAAATGCTTAAAAATTCCAGATTTCAAGTTTAAAGTTTCAACGTCTTTCAGATTTCTTGAAGTTTTCAGAAGATTCCAAGAAAGTTTCAAACCCAAAGTTCAACAAGTTTCAAATTTTAGAACTCAAGTTTCAAACAAAAAGTTTCAGCATGTTTCAAAAAGTTTCAACAAGTTTCATAAAAAATCAAACAAGAGCGAAAAAAATCCTGACACGAAGTTTCAGAAAGTTTCATATTTTGTCAAAGTTTCAACAAGTTTCTGGTTGATGTTTCAACTAAGTTTCAGAAGGTTTCACCAATGTTTCGAGAAGTGTTTCAAGCAAGTTTTAGTACGTTTCACGAAAATTTTCAGAAAGGTTTCAATGAAGTTTCAAAGAGTTTCAACAAAGTTCCATCCAGTATCAAACAAGTTCAAGACATTTAAAGTTTCAGTATGATTCAAGGATTTTTTTCCATAACCTACATATCCAAAGCAATTTTAAAACAAAAAAACTTTAAAACTTGGTGCGAGTTTCAACAAAGTTTCATGTAGATTTCACAAAAAATCATAGAAGTTTCAAACAAAGTTTTAGAAATTGCATAGCAAAGTTTCAGTAACCTGCACGGGGCATGATCATCGTCGTCATCGCTGCTGGGCAACACATCACAACATTGTGTGCTAGCCTCGCATTGCCATGCCGTCCACCCTTGCTGTGTCGTTTCGCGTGCCCGCGGTCGCCTTTGCGTGGCCTCACCAACCCAATGCGGACGCCTCACGTTGAGCCACCTCCACGCGGCCTCACCGTCCCATTGCGTTGTTGCTCTAGGGCTCGCCGCACCCGCCACACCTGCTCGTCGCAGATAATGCACACATCCACTGCACTAGATCTCAAATTGGAGGACAAAAGTAAGAGGAATTGAACCAAGGTGAGCTCATGGTTCAATCTCTGGCTGGTGGTGGTGACATCCGTCGCTATCTGCGGTGAATTGATCAGTGAATCACTTGTGTGAGAAAGAGATGGGAAAAATTGTGTTGAATAGGACGAGCTGTGCGAGGGAGAAGGCTGTATGAAGTCGTGAGGTAGAGGAGACGAGAGACGTTGGATACATGGTATCGAACGACTGTTTGTTTGCTGTACCACTGGAAACATATACGACGCTATAGGGTTCTGTAGCATCTCTTTATAAAAAAAAATCGCCATAATCAGGAATCTTTTTTAAGATTCAATAATTAGGAATGAAAATGCCGTTTAATTATGAAGTCACATCGAGTGTTAAGCAAATCTAAAACAAGGCATGGCAATGAATTCAATTCGAATAGGCCCACCATACCGAAATCAATCGAACTAAGAGTCCTAAAGATTACTTCCACTACGGCTAAAAATGTAGCTTGATTCCTAAATCACCGTTTCGTGATTAAAAAATGTAGCAAGTACGAATACATGATCATATCATGTGGAATTTACACATCTCCACACATCTAGGCGCAAAATTTCGAAGGTCCTCAGCTACATACACCGAAACACCTGTCGTTCTGCCTGTACAACGATATGCATAGCATAAGCGCACGCTAGTCATGGCTGTCTCGACGGAGCAACTAAAACTTTACAGCCTAAGCTGGTGCAATAACCGTGCAAGTTCTAAAGAAGATCACTAACTTTGACATCACATGCACAGCGGAAGCGAGCGCCAGAGCGGCTTCGATCACGCGCACCCGACGACGGCGCCCGGCGCGGCGGGCCCGTCGCCCTGCCACGCCCAGACAATGTCCGCGAGCCCGGGGCGCACGTCCTCGGCGCAGAACTTGTTGAACTCGAGCGCGTCGCCGGCGTCGTGCGCGAACTCGACAACGGTCACGTCCGCGGCCACCTCGAGCACCTCGGCGGTGACTGTGAGCCCCCCGTTTGTTCCATCGGCTTTCGCCTCCATCCTGACCTTCCATCCCTTGCCTTTGGTGACCTTCAACCCGAGCGCCCGGCCCATGGCTTCCAGCTTCTGGACCACGGCGGCCGCCGGCGCGCGGGATGTGAACACCGTCGCGGCCTTCTGCTCGCTCTCGAACAGCCCCGACAGGTCGAACCCGGAGGACATGGACGATATGAGCTGGAACGCGTTGCACGTCCGCGGCGAGATTACGCCGGAGTTGTCCTCGCCGCCGTCGATGAGGACGCCGTCGTCCTCCCATTTCTTGGGCGAGACAGGGGAGGGGACGGGCGGCACGAAGCCCTTCTTGAACCATGTCGTGCGCATGATCTCTGGGATGGAGATGCGCTTGGCGGGGTCGACGACGAGCAGGCGGGTGATGAGGCGGCGCGCGTCGCCGGAGACCCATGGCGGCACCTGGAACTCGGCCTTGAAGATCTTCTGGTACATCTTGACGTAGTTCTCATGCTGGAACGGGAGGAAGCCGCAGAGGAGCACGTAGAGCACGACGCCGCACGACCAGAGGTCGGCCCGGGCGCCGTCGTACCCGCGCTTCCTCAGCACCTCCGGCGCGACGTACGCGGGGGTGCCGCACTGCGTGTGGAGCAGGCCGTCGTGCCGCAGCTGCTCGGGCAGCGCGGCGAGGCCGAAGTCAGTGACCTTGAGCCGGCCCTCCTCGTCGAGCAGGAGGTTCTCGGGCTTGAGGTCCCGGTGCGCGACGCCGCGGCTGTGGCAGAACCCGACGGCAGCGACGAGCTGCTGGAAGTACCTCCGCGCCTTGTCCTCGGTGAGCCTCCCGCGCGCCACCTTGGCGAAGAGCTCCCCGCCGCGCGCGTACTCCATGACGACGAAGACCCGCGCGCGGCTGGCGAGCACCTCCCTGATCCCGACGACGTTGGGGTGGCGCACCATCCGCATGATGGAGATCTCCCGGCGGAGCTGCTCCATCATCCCCTCCGTGCGCCGCAGCCGCGCCTTATCGATCACCTTGATCGCCACGCTCTCCCCGGTGCGCAGGTCGCGGCCGTAGTACACCTTGGCGAAGGTGCCCTGCCCCAGCATCCGCCCCAGCTCGTACTTGCCGAGCACCAGCTTTCTCGCCTCCTCCCCTTCCCGCCCTCTCGGCATTGCCGCTAGAATCGCCGCAACGTTAAGTCGTCCGGTGTTTACTACCACTGCTACTGGTTTGCCAGCTTAACTAAGCGGATGGCAGGCTCGTCGTGGCTTCTGGACTAAGTAATTTAAGCGGCGCTCGGCACGCGTAGGAATGAGGCGCGGTGATGGGCGGGCACATGGTTTTGACGGGGAAACGTTGGTTTGAGGCGGTCGCGGCACACGGGAATACGGGATCGGCACCGTGGGATCCGGTGGCGCCGATCGCTCATTTGTAGTGTGGTGGTTGGGGGTGGGGTGGGGGGGGGGGGGTGCGCGCGGGCCAACGGTAGGCGGGCAGGTGGCGCGGGCCGCGTGGGGTGGGGCTGGCCGCTGGTTGGTCGCGCCTCATCCTGCAGCTAGCCTTCTCTGGTACCAACACGTGTGCAATGAATCTTCACGCACCTTACTCCTAAATAGAAACGGATGAATAGTCTCGAATTTGAATACGAATTTATATTTTTAAAATAAATATAATACAAATTCGAATATTCTCGAATACGAATTGAATGTTGTAACGAATTTGAATTCAAATCGAATATATACTCAATTCGGTCGAATGTGAATATCCTACAACTTTACGATAAATCTTGGTAGAACGCCGAACAACCAAAGATTCGGCATTGAATTAAGACCCTGTCAAAACAGAAACGTTCCGGGCAAAAATAGATAGTATTCGTATCTAGAAAAAATGGATAGTATTCGAATTCATTTTTTTTTCTGGATCCGAATAACACCGAATACAGATACGATACATTTTTTCCCGGATAGTAACCGAATACGAATACGGATACTATCCATTTTCCCAGATAGTGCTTGTTTTCCATTCGAATACGGATTTTGCTTATTACATTTGCATTTCCTCGAATACAAATATCGAATAAAAAGGATTATCTTTTACCATTTCTCGTCCCTGCTTCTAGACCCACATATGTGAGACAAAAAAAAAGAAAGAAAGAGTGTCCTTAATTTCCATTTTACAATGTTTGGATATAAAATGTTGATATATACGCCACAATATATCCTCCTGAGAAATTCATCTACCTTGTCAGTCTTTTGACGGAACCGCGATCACAACTAGGGAGAATTCTCGCCGATTCTAGTAGACACAAAGGAGCTGAGCAGGAGTTTCACAGAGTTCAATTTATGTTTTGCACGGGGGGAACAAATCATGCTGCTCATCTTGTTGCGAGACAAGCGTCGAGCGATAAACAATGGTGCACATGGCTTAACCAAATGCCAGGCCTTTAGCGATTTTTATTTGAAATAACACACTTTTTTTTATTAATATGACAAAAAATAATCTGAAAAAAATTACACAAATACTACTCTATCGCTAATTCATTTGACGATAGGAGCTCCTATCGTCAAATAATTTGGCAACATGATCCCTATCGTTAATTCAATTGGCTACAAGTTGACAGGGCAATTTCAGTCGCCGAATGAATAGAGGACAAGAGCCCAATAGGCTGATAGGCCCCGTTTGGCCGACAGGTTCATTTGGCCGATAGGCTCTGTCACCAAATCATTTGACGATAGGAGCATGTCACCAATTGATTTGGTGACAGAGTATTATTATTGTAATTTTTTCTAGAGTATTTATTTTTGCCATATTAATAAAAAAAAGTGTATTGTTTTTTATATAAAAAACCGACCTTTTGCTTTCTTGACCCCCCCGCTCAAGAATAATAAAGATCAAGCTCCTGATTCGCATGAGAGAGAGACAGAGGAATTTTTGGCACAAATAGCACGTTTGTGATGTTTTATTACGGAAGTAGCGACCGACGCAACAAAATTACAAATTTGAAGCCTCGTCCGCACGGTCACCGGCTGGACGCGATGTCCGTGTGACACTTAGCCTCATCCGGCCGGTCACAGGCCGAACGCTCCTCCACGTCTCATGTTTGGCTGGTCATGGGTCAGACGCCCCTCCACGTCGCACGTTCGGCCGTAACACGGGCCGGACGACGCTACCTCCACCGTCTTAATTAGCAACCATCTTAATTAGCAACGCATTAGCTGTCTTAAGCCACGTTCGGCCCGTGGCCGGCCGGATGCACTGCTTCCACTGACACACGTCCCCTCAACCCACTACTCAACCCTCTAATCCGTCCCCTCAGTCGCATCTTTGTCTATATGCATCTACATGCATGCAAGAGATTGGCGCGGCAAGGAATCTGATTACCTCCAAAGCACCCTCTCGATGTCTATTTAATCGCACGAGAGTGCGATTTCACTTCGCTCTTTCGCTGCTCTCGCTCGCTTTCTCGCTTTCTCGTTCTTTAGGTTTCGGTTTTCCAGTGACTTATTATTATTTGCCGCCATCATTAGCAGTCATTTCAGCACTTATGTCTCTCCTCGTACATTATTTATTTTTTAATTTTGTGGTTAGTAAATTATTCCTAGTGAAATTAATCTTAATTAATTTATTAGTTGTAATTTTCAAACGTAGTTAATTAGTTACCAATTAATTAGTCATAAGTACATTATTTTACTCAATTCATTAGTCCAAAATAGTTAGTCGAAATTAAGTACTAATAAATTAGCAGTCATTAATTAGTCGTTAATACCTTAGTTGCAATTTTTAGGGTGTGATTAATTTTCTGTCATCAATTAGTGGTAATTAATTTAGTACTAATAAATTAGCATTAAAGGATTGAAGAATAAAGAACAGCAAGATGTGTCAAATCTATTAACTACTTGTGCACTACTAGATATTAATACAAGTAGTGTGTTGTGATTCAGAGACTTATTTCTCCATGAAATGACAAACTTGAAGCAACCTACGGAACAATGAAGTTTTGACTTTGACACAAAATTGACCTTAATTGCGGAGCAACATGTTTTGGCTTTGACATAAAATTGACCTTAATTGCGGAGCTTAGACTTGAAGCATTGATTTATCACAATCCATCTAGGTTGTGACATGGGATATAAGATTCCATGTGGTTGTGAGAACTACCTCGTTCGTCTGATTACAAATGTCATAAAACCTAGACCAATGAAGTTTTTTTTGTCCAAGAAAAATGGAGGGACTAGAAGGTGATTGCTGTTGGGGCTTTTCACTGAATGGTTTGGATTAGGATTTTTCCTTACAATGAACTGTTGAAGACAACAATGACTTCGTTGAATAGTATTTAGATACAGGTGCATCTAGGGGGCAAATTCTCATTTTATAAAGAAAGCTCTAATAATTTATTTTTTCACTAATAGTCTATCTCTTCTATGTCTTGCAAGCCATACCTCTCCGGAGCTTCTGGAACACTTCTACGATGAGAATCACCGGTGCAAGTCGTGGATCGACGGGGACGAGGATGGCCCTCCACCCCTGGTGCTTTAGGCCAGGAGGGAATACTGGGAGCTGGACCCTCGCTACGTCCCCATCCTCCGGGACACGGGCTTGTTGCCCTTTGCGAGTTTGATCTCCATCGGATGCCAGTCCACCCTGGATGGCAACCTACTGTCAGTACTTGTCGACCGGTGGAGGCCTGAGATGCACACATTCCACTTTCGGTGGAGTGAGATGACGGTCAACCTACAGGACGTCTCATTCCTAACCGGTCTTCCGATTCGGGGTGAGCCACTTGTTCCAGACCGTCTGCCGACGGACTGGAAGGCCAGGCTGGAGAACAGGTACGTCTTTGCTATGCTATCTGCTACAGTATACTTTAGAAAGAAACAATGTAAGTCACGTGATTATGTGCAAAATATCTACTTAAATAATGTCTTGCACGTATACGTGTTGGCAACACATGTCATAACATGGTTGTATATATGTATATTATTTCATACATGTGAGTGAAATGACTTACAGTTTTTTTTCTAGCCATATATAGATTTGACTGACATATACTATCTTGACATTAAAAAAAAGATCTTCTTAAATAATGCCCTTCTTGACAAAGCTACCCTTGCGTCTTACCCTCGTCACTAAAAATACGGTTACTCACATTGTAATCCTCACCTTTCTACTATTTATACGTGTTCAATGGTAATAATATATCTTTAACTATCACTAATTCAATGTTATGTTCCTTTTGTTGTGCTTTATGTTATAGTAGATATTAGAAAGAGACAAGCTAAGGCACATTGACGAGGATCTAATAATCCCTAATTAATTAAGTTATTTATATGTAATGTCTTTATATAATCTTTAGAGGTACCTCTTATCAATTACCTAAGTGGTCATAAGCTATTCTATGACTACCTGATATAATTGTAAGCTATTCTACGACTATCATATGATTGTAAGATAATTTACAACCACCTTATGATCGTAAGGTTTACTACGAACACTTCATGGTCATAAGCTTTACTCACTACTACTAAATGGCTATACTGTACGTCTCATCACAGACGGTTCTCCATAACCGTCAGTGTTGTAACTATCACAGACGGTTTTAAAAGCGCATCCGTCTATGTTACTAGCGATGGCTAGAACCGTTTGTGATACGTAATTATCACATACTGTTTTTACATAGAACCGTCTGTAATGATTCACAGGCGGTTCTGAGAAAGATCTATCTGTGATAATTGGAGACATCCTAGACTGTTCTTAAAAAGAACCATTTGTGATAATTCCCAGACGGTTCTTAACAAAAACCGTCGGTAATAATTATGTATCATAAACGGTTTGTGGTTGGAAGTGTCTGTGATATGTATCTCTTAAATGCATCAATGCCACTTCGTGGCTCCCGCATGATGCGTCCCTTCGTCTCGAGCGCTGACGGTTTTATGAGAATGATCATCCACCACTGAAGATGAATCCCACATCGTTGTACTCTCTTTCGCACCCTCCATCAACAACGTAGTAGAGTTAAAAAAAAACAATGGCTCCCCACTCTTCTCCCCTGACGCCGGTGTTGATGGCCTACTTAGCCATTTTTATGAGCACCTTGTCGGCTGTATGCTGGTGGATGCTGCGGAAGGACACTGTACGAACAGTGTCCTCCCTCCTTCGGCGTTGGTTATGCTAGAGCATGTGATGGCCACCTTCCGCCGTCTTGACATCCTCCTCCGCCATGTGTTCCAGGTTGTTTCCCTGTTCTAGTGAGCTAACATCTCCATCAACGTAGTCCTCGAGGAAGACGTTACACGTCTCCATGAGGATTACTATCGCTTGGAATGCAACATCGAGATAGCGGCTGATCGGGTAGACCATGTCGAGACACCTGGAGCAAGGGAAGAGAGCCTCTAGGCGCATTTCCACTTGGTCCTTGAGTCGGGGCGTCTTTGGGCAACTCTCCAATGAGCGCGTCAACGGGTGGACATGTTTTGGTGAACCTACACTGACCCCGAACCCTCCGATGCCGACCATGTCGCCTACGAAAAATTGAAGATGAAGATAGTAGTCTATTTGGGCCGCAGGAAATAATTTGATCTTTTTTATTTCTACTTTTTTTAAAAAATCTTTTGTAAGAAGCGACTGGCCATACTGTTTGGCCATATGTAAATACAAAAAATAATATAAAAAAATCCAGTTTGGAGTTGAAGTTACTGTCTATGTTGAACATGTTTACTGAATAATGTGTTTATCTTATTGTCCTTTATGTGAAACTATCACAAGCTAGCTGAAAAATAGATAATTTTTTAGCTATAGAAAGAACTATAATAGGTGGTTTAGTGGAAAGAACCGTCTGTGATATGTATGACAGACGGTTATAAAATACAACAGTCTGTGATATATAATTATCACAGACGATTTTACAAGTGTGACCGTCTATGTTACTAGTGATGGCTAGAACTGTAATAATCCCAGACGGTTTTTAATAATATCCTTCTAGGATAATGCAGACTTCACGGACAGTGTTTAAATATAAGCGTCTGTGATATGTATCACAGACGGTTTGTAGTTGCAACCGACTGTGATATGTTCAAGCTGCTTCGGCTCTCGCACGATGCGTCTTTTCGTCTCCACCGCTAACATTACGATGTGTCTCTTCATCTCGCATGCTAGTGTTACGATGCGTCTCTTCATCTCAGTTTGTGATACATTTAAAAGACTGGTCATTCGCCACCGAAGATGAATCCCCACATAGCTCTACTCTCTTTCGCACCCTCCATCAACAATTGTCGTTACGGTATTGAAAACTCACAGACTGTCACGCACCATGGTGAGCACGCAGAGCATGACAATGAGGACCAAGGCGAGAAGGTGTGCGATTGCCATCGCTCTTCCTCACGATGTCGTTGTCAACATCGTCAGCCTCGTAGCCACGAGCTCTCCTCAGCTCATGGCTAACCTTTGCAGCCTACGAGCCACGTGCAAGGCTTTGTACAAGGCGTCCAAGGAGTAGGTCGTGGGGAGGCGTGTGACGCTGGAGCGAGAGAAGGCGATGAAGTGGCTGGACAGCGAGTGCTACCTCGCTGTCATCAACCACCTGACCGACGCCGGCAACCCAGAGGCCTGCTTCATCGTCGGTCTCACGCTCATCTTTGCACACCAGCACATGCAGTGCGGCCTCGTGTGCCTCGACCGAACGGCCTTCGCCGGCCACAAGGCCGTGGCCTACGTGCTTGACCTCCTCTACACGGCCGGCGAGGCGCGCGACGTTGAAAGCACTACATCAGCCAGGTTAAGGGCGAGTCGGCTGACGGCGGGTGCGAAACAACCAAGAGGACCAACCGGGAGTGCAGGTAGTACCGGAGGCTCATTGCGAACGTGGTCCAGGAGGAGACGTGGAAGAAAATGGCCGGGCCACAGTGTCGAGTGTTGGCGCTGCTGGAGGATGGCCACCAGATGCGACGTGATGGAAGAGTGGGGCGACTACATTGTCTTCTCCAGCGGCAGCTATAGGATTAGGCATAAGTACACCAAGTTCTTTGCACAGGTATTGAAATACTTGTCGTAAAGCATATTGTCATAAAATTAGCGATTTTAGCATAGTTTTAGCAAATATTTAGATATAATTTCTCACTATTTTTGTCAATATTCTTCACTAATTAAATATGACAACTGCAAATCATACTTTGAGCTCAAACCAATGCTTTACTAATATGTCAAGAATTATCTCACAAACATCGATTATAATTTCAACCAACAGAGGATAATTTGTTTAAGAGTGTAAAAAGAATCACAATTTCAGCACATTAGCCTTTCGGCAAATAGGATCAAAGCCACCAAGAAGAATCGGGCAAGGCAATATTTTTACTAAACATTTTTAGCTATAGATGGAACTATCACAGTGGTTTAGTGGAACAAACCATCTGTGATATGTTCGCATATCACAGACTTTTTTAATTAGAACCGTGTGTAATAATTCATAAACTGTTCTAGAATATAATTGTCTGTGATAATAGTATAATCAGAGGATGTTTGTATTTAAAACCGTTTGTGATAATGATAGACTGTTCTAAAAGTGTGCTTGTAGACCGAATATCACAGACGGTTATTAACAAGAATCGTCTATGATATGGCATGCTGCTTTGAAGAAGACGACTAGTACGTTTAAGAAAGCAACCAAGCCCACCACGAAGCATGATTTTTTTTCAGGGGGTTATCCATGCAGCATGAGGAGGATGCATGAGATAGCAGCCATGGCATACTTCATTGAACCTGACACACTTGAGTTTATGATTACCTGGCACTCTCCTGGCAGCCATGCTTCTTGAACTTGCAGGGGCTGGTCATGCTACACAGAGAATGCTAATAAAGCAAATCATACACTCCAGTGTTTCAGGTTCGATGAAGTAGGCCGTGGTTACTGTCTTATTACCTCATGTTGCGCGGGCAACCCTAAAAAAAATCATGCTTCGTGGTGGGCTTGGTTGGTTTCTTAGGCGTACTCGCTGTCTTCTTCAAAGCAGCTGCATATCAGAGACAAATCTCACTATAGCTGCATATCAGGGATGACCAGATATTTAATTGTGCATATCACAGACAGTTTTAAATACAAACCGTCTGTGATAATGCACAGACTGACGAGGACATCAACCCTAAGGATGCAACCACAACTTCGACACGCTACACTGCAACCACATATTCTCCAATGGGACTATCAGCTACGACAATTCCATATTCTCCAATTGGACCAAGCTACTACTACATACCATGGTGCTATGTCACCTATTGTTGGCCCACGGGCTATGTAATATATTGGCCGACCGCTTGACCCATTTGGTGGACGACCTGGCCCATCTGATGACCGGCCACCCCTAGACCCGTACTGTTCATGCGGATACTATTCATGCATGAATAGTACCATAAACAGTACTATATGAATAGTACCACCTCGCCATCTCTTAGCTATGTGTAGCTCCCCCTCCCCTATTTAAGGAGGCCACACCCCTTTAGTTTTGCTAGGGGGTTTCTTTTTAGATTATTCTGCATAGTAGTTTCACCGTACGTCGGTTTGAGGAAACCCCAACTTTGTGAGCTTAAATCTTTATTCGCAATACAATTTCGGATTGCATCTTCTACTCTCTTGCTTGTGTTCTCGATCCACTTGCAGGAGATAGCCTTCTTGGCGAGGTCAACCTCGTTTGGCACGGTTGATAACCATTGGAGCAGTGGTGTAATGATTGCGAGGGGTTTGATTCGTTTGGTCAGAGCATTTGGATCATCAACGTTGTGTTCTCCACAATCGACTTATCACTACCTTTAAGAAGATCGGGCCGCACTCACATCACAAACTGCTCTAAAAAAAGAACCATCTGTGATATGCATCATTAAATATCTGGTCGTTCAGACAGATCTGTTTGTAGTGAGATCTGTCTCTAATATGCAGATGCTTTGAAGGAGGTGGCCAGTTCTGGGGCGTTTGGTAAAAGAAATACTGTAGATTTATAAGTGTGTTTGTATATCTATTTGTTCTTAGTGGTCTAAGGTTAGTATTCCTTTTTATTTCTCATCAAACGAATAGCATATTGTTTTGCAAATCCTAGCTATTCTTAGCATGATATTGGGGAATCTCTTGGCTATTACTCAAACAAGTGTGAAACGTATGCTTGCATATTTGTCCATTGGGAAATCGGATATGTAATTATTGCAATAATTGTTGGAGACTCAAATGATGGATATGCAAACATAACATATATATTGCTTCATGAATATTTCGTAGCTAGCAACTTTAGGAGCATTAATCTAATTTAACACTAATTTGTTACGTGCATAGCGTAGATGGACTGAAGCTGGATGTACGTTGAGAACCGTGTGAGTGAAGAGTACATTGATGGTGTGTCTGCTTTTAGAAGAACTACTGAGTAGGATATGTTGAAGAAGGGGATAAAATTTATGTACTATACATGCATGGACTGCGATAATATGAAGATCTTTACCAACCCAGCGCAGATCGAAGCGCACTTGATTCGAAGGGGTTTCAAAGAGGAGTATACATGTTGGACCAGTCACGGTGAAGAACAGATTATACCGGAAGGTAGTAACATCGTAGAGGAAGACAACGATATACCGGATGTGGACTGTGCTTTCGATGAGGGTAGGTTGCATGATGATAATCTAGATCAGATGCTGCGCGATGCAGAAGGGAACTATAATGAGAGAGGTTTAGTAAATTTGATGGCTTAATGGAGGACTCAGGAAAATCTTTGTTCCTGGGCTGCAAGCTGGAATACACAAGGTTGTTATCCATGCTTAAACTGCTAAAATTAAAGACAAGTAATGGTTGGTCAGATAAGATAAGAGTTTTACGGTGTTGTTAGGTCTCCTAGCAAACATCCTTCCAGAGGGAAACGTATTGCCCAGAACCACCTACCAAGCCAAGAAGGTTCTTTGTTTATTGAGAATAGAAGTAGAAAGAATACATACATGTCCAAACGATTGTATCCTCTACCTTAAAAAGTATGTAGACATGCATGTATGTCCGATGTGCAAAGCATCCCGATACAAGTGTAAGAATCACTTCGATGATGGCGAGGCCATCGAGGTGAAACAAGAACCTCCTACTAAGGTGTTATGGTATCTGCCTATAATTCCCCGTTTGAAGTGTTTATTTGCGAACCGAAAGGAGGCAAGATTGCTACGTTGGTACTCGAAGGAGTGTAAGAAAGATGGAAAGATAAGACACCTTGCTGATTCTGCCCAGTGGAGAAACTTCGATAGGAGCTTCGAAGACTTCGGTGTGGAACCAAGGAATATAAGGTTTGGATTGAGTACAGAAGGAATAAATCCTTTCGGTAACATGAGTAGCCGACATAGTACCTAGCCTATGAATCTATCTATGTATAACCTTCCTCCTTGGCTGTGTATGAAGCGGAAGTATATTTTGATATCACTATTTATCCACGGGCCAAAACAACCTGGGAATGATATTGATGTGTACCTAGCACCATTGCTGGATAGTCTTGTGACACTGTCAAATGAAGGGGTACAGGTATGAGATGCGTACAAACGAGAGAACTTTACTTTATACGTCATGTTGTTCTGCGCCATCAATGATTTTTTTTGCTTTTGGTAACATGTCGGGGTTTAGTACAAAAGGAGCTAAAGCATATCCACGCTATTTACATGATACCGAGAGTGTGTGGCTGAACAACTCATGCAAAACTGTGTGCATGCGTTACCGTAGGTTCCTTCCCAGGTATCACCCATACCGTAAGATGAAGAAACAATTCAACAGAAATGAGGAGGACGGTTCAGCTCCAAGAGCTTTTTAGAGGGAAAGAGGTCTATGATATGGTTAAGGATATCGATATTGTGCTTGGAAAGGGATGTAAATTTAGGATCCGTCAAAAGAACATCTGGAAGAAGCAATTAGTTTTTGGGACTTACCTTATTAGAAGCACTTAGAAGTTCACCACTACATCGACGTCATGCACGTGGAGAAGAATATATGTGATAGCTTGATTGGTCTAATACTGAACATTCATGACAAAACAAAGGATGATGTCAACGCATAGTGTGACTTGGTTGATATGAACATAAGGACCGAGTTAGCACTGAAAGAGACCGATAAAGGACGAACGTACCTTCCCCCAACTTGCTACACTCTGTCCAAGGCTGAAAGAAAGGAACTGTGCTAGAGCTTGCATGGTGTGAAAGTTTTGTCCGATTACTCCGCCAGCATGAAGAAACTTGTTTCTATCAAAGATTTGAAATTAATTGGTATGAAGTCTCATAATTGTCATGTGCTGATGACATAAATGCTTCCTGTGGCAATTATAAGTATTTTGCCGAACAAGGTCTGAGTGGCAATTATGAGGCTGTGTTATTTCTTTAACTCGATTGCTCAGAAGGTCATCAATCCAGAAAGAGTAGATGCTCTGCAAGCCGAGGTGGTGACGACTCTATGTCATGTTGAGATGTATTTCCCTTTGTCATTTTTCGATATCATGGTTCATCTCATTGTTCACCTTGTGAAAGTGAAAAAGATAGATGTGTTCCTACATCATATGTACTCGTTCAAGAGGTACATGGGAATTCTCAAGTCCTATGTACGGAATCGATCTCGGCCAGAGGGCAGCATCATCGAAGATTATGCAACCGAAGAGGTTATTGAGTTCTACGTTGACTACATGGCACAGGTGGAATCGATAGATGTGCCTCTATCTCGTCATGCGGGAAGGATGGAGGGTATCGGGACCATTGGAAGGAAAGCAATCACTCCCAAACTAGATACGTATGCTCAAGTCCATTCAACGGTCTTGCAACACATGACCGAAGTGTCCCCCTACATCGATGAGCACAAAGACATGGTACACCAACAGAATCTAGGCCGATCGGAGGTTTGGATCACGAGAAAACACAACCGTCGGTTCAACAAATGGCTAAAGGTGCGATTCACTAGGAGGTCATCAAGTGATGAAATGCTACAATGGTTGGCAAAAGGGCCAAAATTTACAATTATGACATGGTAAGGATACAATATAAATAGGTAGCATATCACAGACGGATCTATTATGGAACCGTCTGTGATAAGTATCACAGATGGTTCTATAATAGAACCGTTTGTGATATTCCTTTATTAGTAGGGCCATGCTAGGGTTTCTGCTCTTACTCCTCAGTCCTCACTCGCCACCCCCGACCTTACTCCTCCCCACCCGAGCACCCCCGACATCTTCCCCACACTGGCGTCCTCCCTCTGTCGTCCTCCCTCCTGCGACATCCTCTTCCCCACGCCTGTCCTCCTCCCCGCGCCGACATCCTCCCTCTGCCGGCCTCATCCCTGTGCCACCCTCCTCCCCGCGCTGATCTTCCTCCCCTCTCTCAACTTCTTGTGAATTTCTCGTGGGAGCCAAAGGTATGGCCCCAAATCCCACATCTTTTCCTCTGATTGGTTTTGCATTTACATGTCTAGTGAAATATGGCAATGTACATCCTTTTTGTGGTGTGTTTTTGTGCAAGTTAACTGAAATTTGGAACGATTTCTCACTGTCAAAGATATTGTGTATGACTGCTCCAATTTTATCAAACAAGTAGCACATGTGTTTTGTGTGCCTATGCTTGAATAGTCAGCAGTGTTTTGGTTCTACATCTACATGTCTAGTGAAATATGCAATATATAGCCTATGCTCACTGTCAAAGATATTGTGTATGACAATGATCCATAATATATTGCTTAGTGATACCGTGGGCTCGATTTAAATGATCGATGAGGATAATCGTCATATACTAAAATTAGATTGATAGCTAGTTCAGATTTGAGCTCTAATTGTGATGCTTACTGCTATCATTTTGTCTCTAGCAAAACTTTTACTTTCAGTGGTGCCTAACTGAAATTGATCATCTTTACTGTGATCCTGCTTGTTCTTCTGTTAGCCGAAAGGCTTTAGTGCTGAACCATGTTATCTCCTTTTACTAGGAGTTTATTAGTGTTTTGTTAGCTTATAGATTGAAGTGTTGAATTATGTGATCATTTTGCATTGATGATCTTCTGTTGGCCGAAAGCATAAGTTGTCGTCTTTTGTTTATGAGATGAATTTTTGACATATTAGTAAAGCATTCTTTAGAGCACAAAGTCTTATTTTTGGTTGTCATATCTAATTTGTGAAGAGTATAGAAAATATTGGCAAGGAGGCCAAGATCTTATTTTGAGCAGCCCGACATTTAAGAGCAATAAATAATCAACTAAATCTGAGCATTATGCTGATTTTGTTTGTTCTCAAGTTCTATCTTTTCAGTATTTTATCGTGTTTAATTGACATGAGAAGATTACTAAAATTTATACTTCTATATATTAGTACCATTATGTAGTACCAATTTATGCAATGTACTATATATTAGCAAACTTCAATTAATCAACTTTCTACATTTGCTAAAAAGTTTCCAAAGATTGCAAGTAAACGAGATGGCATCCGCACAGTCTTCGCTGCTGAATGCGTCTGGCGCTCCAAATGAGATGATGTCCGCACAGTCTTCGCTGTTGAATGCGTTTGGCGCTCCGAATGAGATGATGTCCACTCCGAAGAAAGGGGCACCTAGGTGAGATGGCAAAGGAATATTGAAAATGCCTGAGGGTCGAATGACCATCGTGGCGGTTAGTCCCGCTGGGGGTTCCTCAGCATCCAAAGAAATCTGTAGTAGCATTCCAGACCACCTACGGGATAGTTTCAAGGGAACGGGTCCCCACCACCACACCAAGCCGACTGGTGAAGAGAAAGAGCAGTTGTGGGTTGAAATTTCCAGGTCATTCGACATCCCAACAGAAGTCCAGGGACTCATGCGACGGTAGGCATTGCTCGCGATGGGAAAGGCGTGGAAGACCTTCAAGAGCCCGCTTGTCACAAAGTACGTGAACAAGGATCGGATACCCTTCACGAAGTATAATTTCGTTTCATCGGATACATGGGAGACCATTGTGCGGATGAAGATGACTACCGAATTTCAACAGCAAAATACGGCGCACAAGGCTCTCTAGAGAAAAAACACTCACCCACACAGACTTGGCACCGCTGGGTACGCGGGTAAAATCTCACAATGGATGAGGGAGGACGATGAGGCAATGCGGTGGGAGGTCTCCCTGCCATTTGCCGAAATCACAGACGAGTGCGCCCAAAACTGGTTAAGACCGAGGTCATCAACCATGTTTTCAGGCGCCATCTCTTTCAAAAAGTCGGCAGACGAGGGAGTGTCCTAACGTTTGGTAAGACATGTCGAACTACCTAGTTGTTAATAAGTCCATAACTTTATAGTTAATAAATCTAAAATAACATGATGGCCTCTTGCAGCAAACATTGACCACCGAATCTATCCAAGGCTCCTTCAAAGCAGTCAGGGAGAAGGATATGCTATCCACAGCCCTGAAAAACAAGGAGCACCCGAATCGCACATGAGGCCTTGGGGTCTACGTATCTTGGAGGCAGGGATTCGCACACGAATCTGAGGCATATAGGAGTCGGAAGAGATCCAAGGCCGAGCGTGAGGAACGGTTGAAAGAGGAGATTAGCGCAAAGATTAGTGCAGAATTCGAGGATAGATAAGATCATTATAGGAACAAATGAATCAACTTATCAACTAGTCGCAAGCCGCCCCCTGTGATTTTGGGAGCCAGTCCCCCTCAACGTCGGAGTAGCTGCGCGTCCATGCTAATTTCTAAATATGGCGACGTCTAATTACCTATCGATGACATTTAGATAATGTACATCTCTGGAATGCTCCAAAGATAGACCTGTAGGATGCGTTAGCTAATTGTGTATCATTTTGTAGGAGCCCATGCCCTACAAGCTCCAAGTGAGTCTGGTTGGGTCGGGTCTATTTCTATTGAGGTTGGGTGGGAGATGGTGTTTCCATGCCAGGTAGGGACAGTGTTGTACGGTGCCCAACAGGTGTAGGGTTAGGCCAAGGTCTAGGTGGACATTGTACATGACAATTTCATGGCCGTCCCGCTGGAAAAACCCCCGAACGAAGACATCATAACCCAATCGAATGGCGTGCACACTTTTGTCCAATGGCCCAAGAGGGACATCTACCTAGAGCTACCTACACTGGTATCAACTTCACAGGAAAGTCTTACAACAGTGCCAAGTCCACGGGTGCCATCTTCACCAGAGCTACCTGCACCGGTGTCAACTTCACGAGAAAGTCTTGCAATGGTGCCAAGTCTACGGGAGCTATCTGCATCGGATGCATCTACACCTCATGCCCGGTCGACTCCCGTGAAGCTGACCTCTAAAAAGCGAGGCAGCAAGGGCAAATCGAAGAAGCCTGATGATATCCCCTTCTTGCCGTTGGCCCAGAAATTCGTGCAAGGTGAGCCGTTGGTCGAGACAGTAGAGTGCCTCCAAACCCTAGGAATGGCTTGCACGAAATTGCATGAATGATACATAGAACATGCCAACAAGATGGATGGACAACGGCGCTCAAGTGTCAACGTCAAGTTTAGGTTGCATCATCTTCACCATGAGGTTCAAGACTGTGTCTTCATGGTGACCTTCGAGGACTTGTTCTCACTCTTCAACCTCGACGCCCTCGACGCCTCACTCATGCGATGCTGGACACTGTATGTACAATCACAGTCTACGTTCGTGTAATACTGATAAATGTTATATATATAACTTCTTGCTTTTGTATATATATATATATACACATTATTTCTGAAGCCGAAACAAGGAAATCACCGGTAGGTTTCCTCAACCCACACTTAGTCTCCATGCAAAGCATCCAGAAGAATGCATCCTTCGTCAAGGATTACATGACGACTTCATTGCTGGCTCACCGCAACAAGGAATTCATACTTTTGCCCTACAACCAGCGGTAAGTGCTGCACTAGTGGGTATACTTGTTGATGTGTACTTTATAAGCAACACGAACTTAGGTTTAATGACCATGGTGACATACCTGTGTAGGTTTCATTGGATTCTAATTGTAATTATAACAAAAAGGAACAAGGTAATATACCTTGATTCTCTAAAGAGGGCCAAACATGACTTCACAGCTGTCTGGGTAAATATATTTCCTCCATAGATAACTCTATTATAGTCTTTCCTTCCTTTGCAATGGCTATGGCTAACTTTTTGGAATCACGTAGGTCGTTCGCCGTGTACTTTGCTACTGGAGGGAGATCCAAGGGAGGGATCCCGCGACACGATCTAAATTTCTTAGTATTCGCTAGTACACATTAATCCTATATATAGAACTTCGTAGTAATGCCTCTCGGACTAACCAATTCTATTTTTGTAGTTCCACCAGCAGCCGCCGGGTAACACCTCTGGATACTATATTTGCCACAACATGCAACTACTCCTCGATTCCGCGACGACCAATGATCCTTGGTTTGTCAATCTTGCAATAATTATTTCATTCTTATCAATTTATATATGCATGGCTTTAATCTTCCTAGCGACAGGTTGTGACCATCGCTACAACTGCGTTGGAACAGGGCTAGCTCACAAGCATTCAAGGACAGTTTGCGTCCTTCTTGTTGCGTGAGGTCATAAAACCAAATAGGGAGTTCCACAATATAATGTAGATTGAACTTGATTGAGATGTAGATTGAACTTGATTGGGATAAGATTGATCTAACTTAATGGTACATGTGTGTATTTGTTCATGAATGGTTAATTTTAGTTCATTTGAGTTAATTGATTTATGGAATGGATGTGCTTATTTCTGAAATAAATATGAATTGGATGTGCATACTTGTTGTGTTTCTGCTTGTTTCAGATGGCATAGCTAGCATTTTCTAAGGCTAGCCAATAAATAGAAATAGATTTAGCAATACAAAAGAATATCACAGACAGTTCCTTCGGGCAAACTGTCTGTGATATATCAGCTATCACAAACGATTTCATCTATAAACCGTATGTGATGTATCAGCTATCATAGACGATTTTATCTACGAACCGTCTGTGATATGTCAGATATCACAAACGGCTACCACCAACAACCGTGTGTGATATATTGGATATCATAAACTGTTTTTTACTAATTGTTTGTTATATGTCACCAAGCACAAACGGTTGCATCTACTATAACCATCTGTGATGGCCTAAGTATCAAAGACGGTTTTTGGTAGAAGCCGTCTATGATAATAGGCCTTCACAGACGACTTCTACTAAAAACCGTCTTTGTTGTGACTTATCACAGACGGCTCACAAACCGTCTGTAATAACCGTATGTTATCACAGACACATAAATTCAAAATGTTCAAAACCATCTATGATGACGGTTTAGAATCGTCTGTGATGACCCTTTCTGTAGCAGTGACTACGACCAAGTCAACCATGACCAACCTATGATCGATAAAGCATACATACATGTGGACCCAATCGACTAGAGACATTATACGATGTGTTTATTTACACAGTAGTTAAATATGTATCGTTATTGTGAGGACCCCGGTTTATTCGGCTTGTACTGTTTAACCATCCACTTGGTCCTAACAGTACAAATCAAATAAACCAAGCCTCGAGATATGTATACTTCCTGCACTGCAGATACACACCTGCTACAAAATCATGCATCAATTCCATTCATACACATAGAGCCGAAGCAAAAGCAACAACTGAACGACATACATAATATAAAGAGAGTTATTACAAAAGAGATGCCGACCGGCCAAATAACACATAAGTAACTACTTTAAACAGCGGAAGCAAAATGGTCATAAGATGGCGATAAACAAAAGCCAATCGGTGTGCCTTTACCCACAAGGCAACCAACCGGACCGCCAAGCTAATCGTCCCAAACAATACAAGAACACACTCACAAAAGTGAGGCCCTTGGGGCTCACCTTCTTCCTCTGCAACAATTAATATTAAGCAAAGCCGATGAGTACAAAACTTATTTTTGTACTCGCAAGACTGACGTGTGAGATAACAGAACTATAATTAACTACATGCAAGCTTTATTTAAGTGGATGAGGCTCGACTTATTTTCAAGATAAAGCAAGTTTTCATTTGCAATAAAGTAATAGATTCAAAGCAAGTTTGCAATTAACTTTTATGGTTCAAATAAAAGAGAGACAAATATAACAATAGATAGATGACAACACCAACCTAGAAGTGACTAACCCATAGTCACCACAACAATAGCATGAAGTACCCCTTCATACCACCCATGTCAAGTTTAAGTTTTTAAAAGGTTGTAGTCTAGTTCTTGCACGACCTTACAAGCATGTCCATAACCTAGGACGAGGCTATTCGAATAGTTTTAACCTCGCAGGTGTACCAATGTACCCACACGATAGACCGTCTTTCCACCACCACGGTTAGCATACTTCCTTTGGTATGCAGCACGGCTAAATCTAACAAGACGCTTTCCAATGGACGATGCTAATTAAGAGTCGCACCCACGGAGAAGGACACATTAGATGCCCTAACCGGTCCGCTAATGCTCCTCCAACACCACAAACACACACACACAAGAACACATCCACCAACCAGCTCATAATTAACACCTCCCAAAGTACTTAGTCAAGAGAGGTTCCATATCCCCCTCGTGTGGTTAGCACACAATAAGCGCTTGGCTTAGTGACACAAGTAACTCGGTCCTTGGGGACTTAGGCACCATTCCACCCACACCCAACAGATCACACCAACATACCATTAAGCCCAAGTCAAGATATAATTTTTGTGTAACACCCCAGTCCGTCATGAACCCGGAATGCTACTAAACAACCTCTAATAACTCTAGACTAGACAAGAATAATAAAATTTCGGCAGAACCTCTCTTGTAAAGTTAATTACATGAAGGTTCCAACACACAGAATAATCAAATATTAATTAATCTTCCATTCCAAGTCATCAAAGGATAATCAGAAAACATGCTAAGAATCCATCATAACTAGAGAGGTATAAAATTTCACTACTCCTCATTATTACATTTAATCCATAGCATAAAACAAATCATAATATTCTAAGATCAATCACTCTCTGAAGATCATGCATCTTTATTTAGTTCATGTGGTATGTGTGTGACTAGCGCCTACTTTCCCCATGCATGACATTCTTGGCTCTGTACCTAAACAACAATAAAAGCAAGAGTGAGTCCATAGACTCAGCAAGTACATTAAGAAACCATAGCAATAACACACATATAAAGGAGTTTAACATTAGAACATCTTGTATGCAAATGCAATGCTCAAGGACTTTTAACTTTAACTTTCTGTGTACATTACACTGTAATGCAGTATGCGATCGCCGCCAAGATACCCATGCTCGTCTTGCGCGCACGCACAGGACCAATTGCCCGTTACATTCGCAAGTAACGGGACTCAAGCCCACACTCCACGAGTGAGGGGATCTCGGGCCCGTCGTAATTATGACGGGAATCTCAAGGGAAAACACACTTGGTCACCACATGCCCAAGCCTCAATATGACTTCTCTATGCAAATGCTTATCATGTAATCATCATCAAATTACCAAAGGACAACATCACTTAATCATAGTAAAGCATGAGCATCATTTGAGCAATAACCATACTTAAGCATTCATTAAGTATACCATCTTGCTATGCATCCATATAGCAAATAACACACAATTTAGCCAATCATTCATACAACAATGCACTTGCCTCAACCGTGCGAAGGTGGATGTCGGAATGAGGTACTGCTCCCGAGCCAAACCCACACCTGACAACAATTGAGACAAGCTAAGGCTACCATAAGGGTCTAATAACAAAATCATAAACACAACATGAGTACATCGTCCACTAAACGCAACCCCAACGTTAAAGCTGGCTGTCAGATTTCTTTTCCAGAGAACAGCCCCTTCGAAAAATCATAACTAAATGTACAGAAATCCAAATGGAGTGATCTTGGACAATCTGAAAAGGTTATTGAATTCCCTTCTAAACCTAGTTGGTGAGGTTCTCTGATTCGGCCATTTCCTAGCCCTACCAATCTAAACAACAGAGTATCAATTTTCGCGTCGGGTCTCTGGACAGCAACAATGAAACTATCATAACTTTCTACGTTCGTCCGAATTCCATGATCTTTAGTTTTCCTGAAAGCTAGAAGGATTATCTACAACTTTCGTTATACTGGGGTTCTCAGATTTCCACTTTAACCATCACTTTTAATTGGTTTTCTACAATCTGCCTAAATACTGACAGAGCAGTGGAACAGCAGACTTAGAAAAATCATAACTCTCTAACCGTTAATCGGATTTGAGTGAACTTGGCGGCCACTGAAAGCTAAGACAATAACCTACAACTCTCTAGGAGACCAAAACTCCAGATTCATCCTCTAACCACACGAAATTTACCCCGCAAGCCACTGGACGAAAATTGCATTACAGCAGACCGTCTACCATCTAAACAAAGACTAACCAAAATCTCTTCCAAGACTAATTATCCTTCAAGAACAGCATGTTACCCTTGACGACGCTGCCGAATGCGAACCCCGGATGGCGATTCCTCCCTCTTCCTCTTCTCCCTTCTCTTCTCCCTCCTTTCTTCCCTCCTTTCTTCCTCTATGGCCGGCTGCAAGGTGGGCTTCTTCTCCTCTAGGCCGGCAGCAATGGAGGGGCTCTTGGAGGGGAGGTTGGGGGCGCAAGGGGGAGAGGAACCAGGAGGTGGCTGCCAAGGGAGGTGGTGCGCAAGGGGGAGGAGAGAGATGGGGGGCGGCCAAAGGGGGGGGGGAGCTCGGCTAGGGTTTGTGGGGGAAAAAGTGGTGCCTCCCCCCCCTTGGCCGGCCACCTAAGGCCTGATGGGCCGAGCCTGTGCCCAGTTGGCGAAACGCGCTTTCACCCCGAGCTAGCTGCGAAAATAAACTATTTCCTTTTGATCCTTTTACTCATACTGAGAAGTCTCTCCCGAAACTCTTTCTCAAACCTCTCGAACTTTTTGGGACATTACACTCTACCCCCCTTACACGCACTCGTCCTCGAATTCTAACCCACCACGCCAAGGGACTGGATACGAAAAGACTTAAAGCACAACACGCACTGTAGAGAATAATTCCGGATATTGCTCGCGCATGCGGGCCTCCAACTCCTAGGTGGCTTCTTTCTCGGACTGATGTGACCAAAGAACTTTAACATATTTCAGCGCTTTGTTTCTCAAAACCTTCTCGATTTCTCCAAGATCCGTGACCGGCTTTGACTCAAAGGTCAAATCTTGCTCTATGAGTAGAGGCTCTAGCGGTACATGATGCTCCGGATCTCGCAAGTACTTCCTCAAAGATGGATACATGAAAACATTGTGCACTCCACGCATAGACTCGGGCAGTCTAAACGATAAGCCAACTTCCGATTCGAGCCAAGATCGTGAATGGTCCTATGTACCTTGGGCTAAGCTTCCTCTGCACCGAACCTCACCACACCTTTAGTGGGGACACTTTCAAGAGCACCGATCCCCACTTCAAATTCCAAGTCTCTTCTTCTCACGTCGCATAACTTTTTTGTCCGCCTCGAGTCGCTAATAGGTTCTGTCTCACCAGAGCCACTCGCTCTGCTTTTGTACCCAATCCGGACCCAAACCGCCTTCTCACCCACGGCTTCCCAAAGAAAGTGGTGACTGCACTTACGCCCATACAAAACCTCGAACGGAGCGGCTTTTATGCTTGAATGATAGCTGTTGTTATAAGCAAATTCGCTAAAGGCAATTGATCCTCCCAGCTACCCTTCCAGACAAAACACAAGTCCGCAACATGTCTTCCGTGGTCCGGATGGTACGCCCGTCTGCCTGCCTCCGTCTGTGGATGGAATGTCAGACTCAGACGGAGTGTGTGCCCAAGGCACTCAGAAACTTTCCCAAAACTTGGAGACAAACTTGGCATCTCTGCCGAAATGATGGTCTTTGGCACCCCATGTAATCTCACAATCTCCGCACATAGATGGGAGCTAAATCACTTGCCGAGTTAGTAGTGCGAATTGGTATAAAGTGTGCGATTTATCGAGACGATCCACTACCACCCACATCGCATCCTTACCCCTTGGTGACCGGGTAACGCAACTACAAAATCCATAGAAATATCGCCCCACGGCCATTGCGGAATCTCTAAAGGTTGCAACAACCTGCAGACGCTTGTGTTCCGCCTTCACCGTTGACAAACACCACATGAGGCCACATAATTAGCTATGTCCACCTTCATCCTTTTCCACCGTAAGTTCTCGCTTAGATCACGATACATCTTCGCTTTCACCCGATGAACAATTATGGGTACGATGTGCCTCTTTCGAATATCATCCTTGACCTTCGCTTACGTGGTACGCAAAGCGGCCCTTAAACCGCAACGCACCACACTCATCCAAACTGAAATCTCCGCCCTTGCCCAAATCCAACCGCTCCAACCCTTTGCAATAATTGATCTTCCCACAGTGCTTCTCGCACCCGCCTGGAATGGCCGACTCAAGATCACCAGTGTTTCAACACGCAGCCCCCGTGATAGCAAAATGATATACCCATACGGTCAAAGTCAGCAATGAGATAATCCAATGTAGCGCGCCGCTGCGACTAAGAGCATCACCACCACATTTGCCTTCCCAGATGGTATTGAATAGATAGATCATAATCCTTAATTAGCTCCACCACTGCGCGCCTTAAATTCAGATCTTTCGAGTGAAAATATACTTAAGACTCTTGTGATCTGATAAACATCACAACCCTCACCATACGTATAATGTCTCCAAAGTTTCGTGGCAAACACTACCGATGCCAATTCTAGATCATGAGTTGGGTAATTCTGTTCATGCTTCTTCACCGCCTTGACGCATAAGCTATCACCTTCCCTTCCCGCATAAGGACACAACCCAACCCAATCCGAGACGCATCGAGTACATCAGAATCGCTTCCTGCACTCGGGAAGTGTAAGGACAGGCGGTCACCACTTTTCCTTAAGGGTTTGGAAACTACGCCACGATCATCATCCCACCTGCATTTCACATCCTTCGTGAGTCCGGATAAAGGTTTAGCAATAATGGAGAAATCCCGCACAAAACGCCGATAGTATCCCGCCATGCCGAGAAAGCTTCTTACTTCTTTGACATTGGTTGGCGTCTTCCATTCTACCATCAGAGAAATCTTACTTGGATCAACTGTGATTCCTTATCATTGATGACATGCCCTAAATCCCACTTCGACGCCCAAAACTCGCACTTTTTCGGTTTGGCATAAAACTTATGCTCCCTTAGTGTTTCCAACACAAGCCTCGGATGTCGCTCATGTTCACCTCAGTCTTTGAATATATCAAGATATCATCTATAAAGACTACCACAAAATCATCCGTATTCATGCAACATCCTGCTCATAGTCTCCATGAAAGCAGCAGGGGCGTTCGTTAGTCCAAAAGACATAACTTTAAATTCAAAATGCCCATACTACAAGGGCAGAATTCTAAGTCTACTAATGTTGTTGTTGGTACTACTGAGACGGGAACATCAGGGTATGGTAATTTACCTACTGTTCCTTCCGTATGTCAATCAACCGATTGGTGGATAGACACTGGTGCTAATATACATGTGTGCGATATTTCATCGTTCTCTTCTTACAGTCACTCGGATTCAGCCGTTCTAATGGGGAACGGGTCACATGCCACTGTTCATGGTGTTGGCACGGTCGATCTGAAGTTTACTTCAGGGAAGATTGTGCAACTGAAGAACGTGCATCATGTGCCATCTATCAATAAGAATCTCATGAGCGGATCTCTTCTGTGTAGAGATGGCTTTAGACTGGTATTTGAGTCCAATAAATTTGTAATGTCCAAGTGTGGACAATTTGTTGGTAAATTCTATGTGTGCGGAGGCTTGTTCCGCCTATCTCTTTCAGATTTGAGTAATAATGTTGTGAATCATGTTTTCAGTGGTAATGAGACTACTATTTGGCATTCACGACTTTGTCATATAAATTTTGGTTGCATGACGCGGTTAGCCAGTTTATAGTTAATCCCGAAATTCACTCTTGCCAAAGGTTCTAAGTGTCAAGTTCGTGCTCAATCAAAGCAGCCTCGTAAGCCTCGTAAGGTCGCGGAGGTAAGAAACTTGGCACCATTAGAACTCATACATTCAGATCTGTGTGAGATGAATGGTGTGTTGACAAAAGGTGGTAATAGATATTTCATGACTTTGATTGATGA
Source organism: Ampelocalamus luodianensis (assembly GCA_036346255.1). Lineage (NCBI taxonomy): Eukaryota > Viridiplantae > Streptophyta > Magnoliopsida > Poales > Poaceae > Ampelocalamus > Ampelocalamus luodianensis. The sequence continues at coordinate 45,294,360 of CM070633.1, forward strand.
CTCCACTAGGTTCTGTTATGTGTATCTTTTGAAAACTAAAGATGAAGCTCTTCACTACTTTAAAATCTATAAAGCGTGTTTGAGAACCAACTTGACAAGAAAATCAAAAGGGTTAGGTCCGATCGTGGCGTAGTACTTTTCTAATGAGTTCAATTTATTCTGTGAGGAACATGGTATAATCCATGAGAGGACACCTCCCTATTCACCCCAGTCAAACGGGGTTGCTGAAAGAAAGAACCGCACTCTAACGGATTTGGTTAACTCCATGTTAGAAACAGCGAGTCTTTCCAAAGCATGGTGGGGGGAGGCTATATTGACTTCATGTCATGTCCTAAACAGGGTTCCCACAAAGAATAAAGAGATAACCCCATATGAACAATGGGAGAAGAAAAGAGTATCACTTTCATACTTGCGCACTTGGGGTTGTTTGGCGAAAGTCAATGTGTCAATTTCCAAAAAGCGTAAGCTTGGACTAAAAACCGTGGATTGCGTTTTTCTAGGCTATGCTCATCATAGCGTTGGATATAGATTTCTAGTGGTGAAATCTGTAGTACCTGACCTGCATGTCGGTACAATTATGGAGTCCAGAGATGCTACATTCTTTGAGGATATTTTTTCGATGAAAGATATGCCTATTTCATCAAGTCAGGAGCCTGATACAACTCCTGAACCTGCCATTCCAATGGAATATTTTGAGCAAACCCCTGAGCAAATTCTTGAGAAGGAAAACAATGAAATTCTGAGGAAGAGTAAAAGACAAAGGACTGCAAAGTCTTTTGGTCCTGGTTTCATTGTGTACCTTGTGGATGATACTCCAAGTACCATTTCTGAAGTATATGCTTCTCCAGATGCTGAATACTGGAAGGAAGCAGTCCGTAGTGAAATGGATTCCATTATCTCTAATGGAACTTGGGAGATCACCGAGCGCCCTATGGTTGTAAACCCGTAGGATGTAAGTGGGTGTTCAAAAAGAAGCTTAGGCCTGATGGTACTATCGAGAAGTACAAAGCACGGCTTGTGGCCAAGGGTTATACCCAAAAGGAAGGCGAAGATTTCTTTGATACTTACTCACCTGTGGCTAGATTGACCACTATTCGAGTACTACTACCTCTGGCTGCCTCACACGGTCTTCTCGTTCATCAGATGGACGTTAAGACGGCTTTCCTAAATGGAGAGTTGGACGAGGAAATTTACATGGAACAGCCAGATGGATTTGTAGTAGATGGTCAAGAAGGAAAGGTGTGCAAGTTGTTGAAATCTTTGTATGGTCTTAAACAAGCACCTAAGTAGTGGCATGAAAAGTTCGACAGAACTTTAACATTTGTAGGCTTTATTGTGAATGAAGCTGACAGATATGTGTATTATCGCCATGGTGGGAGCGAGGGAGTCATTCTTTGTCTGTATGTTGATGACATACTGATCTTTGGGACCAACCTTAATGTGATTAAGGAAGTCAATGATTTCTTGTCTCGAAATTTTGAGATGAAAGATCTGAGAGTAGCTAATGTTATCTTGAACATCAAGCTGTTGAGAGGTGATGATGGTGGGATTACTTTGTTGCAATCTCATTATGTGGAAAAGGTTTTGAGTCGTTTTGGTTATAGCGACTGCAAATCCTCTCCAACACCTTATGATCCTAGCATGTTGCTTAGGAAGAATCGGAGAATAGCCAGAGACCAATTGAGATATTCTCAGATAATTAGTTCACTCATGTATTTAGCTAGCGGTACTAGGCCTGACATCTCGTTTGCTGTGAGCAAACTAAGTCGTTTTGTTTCCAATCCAGGAGATGATCATTGGCATGCTCTTGAGAGGGTAATGCGCTATCTAAAGGGTACTATGAGCTATGGCATTCACTATACCGGTACCCTGTGGTACCGGAGGGTTATAGCGATTCAAACCGATATCCGATGTCGATGAGATTAAGGCCACAAGTGGATATGTCTTCACACTTGGAGGTGACGCTATTTCATGGAAGTCTTGCAAGCGCATCATCTTAACGAGGTCAACAATGGAAGCGTAACTCACAAGATTAGATATCGCCATCGTTGAAGCCGAATGGCTTCGTGAGTTTGATGGATTTGCGGTGGTTGAAAAACTGCACGGCTATTCGATGAATCGTGACAATCGATCGTGATCGTCAAAGTGAACAGTTCTAAGGATAATATGAAGGCATCAAGGCATGTGAAGAGAAGACTAAAATCTGTCAGAAAAATGAGAAACTCCGGAGTAATAGCTTTGGATTATATCCAAACAGCTAAGAATCTGGCAGATCCCTTCACAAAGGGTTTATCACGGAATGTGATAGACAATGCATCGAGGGAGATGGGTTTGAAACCCACGTGAGTTATACCATAGTGGTAACCCATTCTATATGATCGGAGATCCCATGAAGTAGGATTGGCGAAACAAACTTTTGGTTAACTGGGAGGAGAGTACTTTTATAGATCCACTCCATTGGAGATGTAATTCTCTCCTAAATCTGTATGGCAGGTTAATTTTTATCTTAATGTGTTCTGTGGCTTGTTTAAGCAAAGATGTTGTCCTACAGAGCAGTCTTGAAAGAACACACCTATATGAGCCCGACTGCTAGTCACAGTCTATGAGATAGGGTAATCTCTAAGAAGCTCATGAATAGGCCAGGAGTATGACTCATATGCTCCAACCCGCGGGGATGCCTGGCAGCTTGGTATCAGTTAAGGACTTAAGTAAAACCTATTCACACAAAACTGTCAATTCAAGGCTCAGTCCATTGTGCAGTTGTGGATAAGTGTAGCTTCTGTTCTAGGTGGATGTTCAACCTTAACCGGTCTCCATCAAAACACTGGTATATCAAAACAATACTGTGGATCAAGGCATTTGACATGTGCCCTTGGGATCTGGTGGGGGATTGTTGGAATTAATACGGGCTGGGCCCATGTTTAATTCTAATTAATTCCTAAAAAATCCCAAAGACCCATGTGCATGTGCTAAAACTATTTAGTCCCATATGGAGAGTTGAATGGGAGTTACACCACTTTAAAAGGTGGAATATGGTAGCCCCCTTGTGGAATTGGAGAGAGCCAATACACGCGCGCGCTCGCTCGCTCGCTCGTCTCGCCACGCCACGCCACGCCGAGCCGAGCCGAGCCGTGCCGTGCGTGTACGCAGGCGTGTCGGGTGCGTGCGCGTTTTTCTTTATCTATTCAAAAATTGAAACACACTGACTCGCAGTTAATGGCATTAACAAACGGCTGGCAGTAACGGTTCAGTTACCAGTGAGTAATGGTGACTGTTTCTAGTCTCTTCGTTTTTGCCATTAAATAGAACATGCTCTGTTTCAGAAATCGCTAGCAGTAATGGCTGCGGTTACTAGTGACTGGGTAATGGCTGCGGTTACTAATGAGTAATGATGACCGTTTCTGGTCTCTGGGTTTTTGCCATTATATGGAACAGAGCATTTGTTCTTCTGGGCTTTTCAAAACTCTCCACGAAAAACAATAGTATATCACTGGTTTTGTTGCTGTCTCCGGCGATCTCCATCCCGACGAGGCGCGTGTACGATCGCATCGGGAGAGCAGGCCTCCGGAACCCTCATCATCGAAGGCTTGCACGAGCAACGACGAATAAGGTTTTTGGGGAGCGTTCGCGCGACTGCTCGCTTCGTCTTCTTCATTCGATTCTATGCTACGTCTACATCAACTGCACGACTACTACCACTACGCCATGACGAACGACAAGTCTCCTGCTGCTGCTACTGGATCTGGAACTCCTACTGCTGCTACTCCTTCTACTGCATCCGGGTATGTCTATTTTACACATATTTGTTGGTTAGTTTTCTTATCTGTTGTTAACTTGAACACTGAGATAGGTATACTAGTTTATGTCCTTCTAGATCTTAGTATGGCTATAGTGTTCTTGTTCATTTACTTTGTGAAAATGACTAGAGTAATTCTCATGATTTATCTACTATATTTCTGGATTAAAGTAATTCAAAAATGCTCATACTTTCAACAAAAAGTTTCGTTAAGGGGAGAGTATTGGAATAAAAGTCAATAATGACCTTTGATCCTTTTTTTCAAACTCAAAAGAGTATTAGGCAAGGTGATCCTATGTCTCCTATTCTTTTTAATTTAGTTGCGGGCATGCTTGCCATTTTTATTTCTAGAGCTAAAGAAGGTCTTTTATCGGGAGTAGTTCCACACTTGATTGATGATGGGCTATCAATTTTATACTATGCTGATGACACTATCCTTTTCTTGAATAATGATTTAAAACAAGCAAAAAATATCAAGCTTATTCTATATTTCTTTGAGCAATTATCAGATTTAAAGATTAATTTTTATAAGAGCGAGATTTTTTGTTTTGGTATTGCCAAAGAGGTTGAATCACAGTATACTCAATTATTTGGTTGTGAGGTAGGTGCCTTTCCTTTCAGGTATTTAGGTATTCCGATTCACTTTAGAAAACTATGGAATTGTAATTGGAAAGGGGTTGAGGATAAAGTTGAAAAGAAACTTAGCAGTTGGAAAGGAAAAAAATATGTCTGTTGGTGGACGATTAGTTCTTATTAACTCGGTGCTTAGCAGTCTACCTATGTTTATGTTATCCTTTTTTGAGGTTCTTAGGGAGGTTCTCAAAAAATTAGATTTTTATCGATCTCGATTTTACTGGCAAAGCGATAGTTATAAACGAAAATATAAGCTTGCTAAATGGAGCTTAATGTGTTTACCCAAAGAGCAGGGTGGTCTAGGTATTTAGAACTTAGACACAAAAAATAAAAGTTTATTAGGAAAATGGTTGTTTAAGTTACTTAATGAAGAAGGTGTACGGCAATGTATGTTAAAAAGAAAATATTTGGGCGGGAAGTGTCTTTCATAGATGGTATATAAGCATGGAACTTCCCATTTTTTGTGAGGTTTAATGAAAATCAAATATCAGTTTTTTCGTTTTGGTTCATTCCAGATTAAAAATAGAATGCAAACTAGGTTTTGGAAAGATATTTGGTCAGGAGACGCTCCACTGAATAGTCAATATCTAATCCTTTATAATGTAGTAAGGAGAAATGATGATTCAGTGGCGAATATTATGAGAATGGATCCTTTAAATGTCTCTTTTCAAAGACCTATTATTGAGCCTAAGTTACATGCATAGAATGAGCTAATTTTAAAAATTGCTAATTTATAGTTGATCTCTCTAAAAGATGTTTTCAGGTGGAACTTGAACAAGTCTGAGCTTTTTTACTTCAGTCTTTCTATGCGGCTCTAATTGGCAATTCTCAAGTCCCCATTAGGAACTTTTTTTGGATGCTTAAAATTCTATTAAAAGTCAAAATATTCCTATGGTATCTCAAAAGAGGGGTGGTAAATAATTCAACATCTTTTTATTGAATGCCCCTTTGCACGCCTTGCATGGTGGGCTGTTCAATATGCATTTAATTTACCTCCTCCTGTGAGCATAGAAAACATATTTGAGAACTGGTTATCCGGTATTCCAAAAAAATTAAAGTCACAACTCCTAGTGGGAGCTAGTGCATTATGTTGATCTATTTGGCTATGTCGGAATGATGTTGTTTTTGACAAGAAGATTGTCACTAATCCCCTGCAGGTTATCTTTTTGAGTGGGCACTGGCTTAGTGCTTAAGGCAAATTTGCAGAAATCGGTTCAAAAGGAGTCTATGTTAGCCAGAAGCGATAGGCTGGAGGCAGTGGCGAAGCAAATTTTAAGCATTCATGGGTGACGGTTTAGTCACAGGATTTGTAATTATTGAGTTTAATTTTCGATCATCATTTGCTTGTAAGGCTTCAAGCCACTTTTAACAGCTTTAGTTACTTTGGTGTTTTAAAGTTTTTAATAAAATAGGCTGTGTGCATCCTTAATTCAAAGGTCGGAAGAATTATTCTCTTCCATTATCTAAAAAAGTAGATTTTAGATAGAGACAAGCTAAGGCACGTTGACAAGGATCTAATAATCCCTAATTAATTAAGTTATTTATATGTAATGTCTTTATAGACAATAATATCTTTATACAATCTTCAGATGTACCTCTTATCATTAATGATAAGAGGAGATCACGATTACCTAAATGGTCATGAGCTATTCTATGACTACCCTATATAATCATAAGCTATTCTACGACTAGCATACGGTCGTAAGATCTTCTATGACCATGTTATGATTGTAAGATTTACTACGAACATTTTATGATCATAAACTTTACTACGACCAAGTCAACCATGACTACCCTATGATCGATAAAGCCCACATACATGTGGACCCAATCGACTAGAGACATTATGCGATGTGTTTATTTACACATTAGTTAAATATGTGTCGTTATCCTCTGATATAACTGCACATATTAATCTCTGTCTCCGGTATAATTACAAGGTAGACGTAGGGAGATTGTTTCTCTGACAATAACTGTCGTCCAATGTGCGCAGTTCATCAACCTTTGAGGCACTTCTTGGCACATAATAACTACCACCCATTCAGATGTTATATAAAGGATAATGTCGATGAACAGAGGGGAGAGACGACAGAACAAAACAAGAGTCATTAGCTTTAGCCTTCGGCGATTTCTTTCTTGATGTAAACACAGTCAATACAAGAATAAAAGAGTATGGTTGTTATTCTCTCAGGAGAAGATCCGAACCTGTCTAAAAATTCCTATGTCTCATCTTGCGTAGTCTCGATCAAGGAGTCCCCAGTATTTATTTCATAAGTTCGATATTAAAACATCAACACGTGATTATGGTGGAAATTATTACAGTTTTTTTTTGCCTTATATAGGTTTGATCAGTATATACTACCTTAGCGTTTGCAAAGCCTCCAAGCTTAACAAAAAAAACCCAACCCAAACCTGACAACTATGCCTCTCCATACTATCCAAAGGGTCATGCAGCCATGCCGACATGGCCACCCTCCGAGCCGTCCAAAAATCCAAAGGATCCAAAAGGATAAAAGATCACCAGGTGGAGACGGACGGACGTTCTGGTATCCAACGCGTCGCTTCTCCCGTATGGGCATCACGTTGCTACATATTCTTCTCCGATGCAACGCGTCCTGAGTAACAGTATCAGTGACCCCGAGGAAACAAAGACGCAGCTTTTGGCCGGTCCAAATAATTGAGCAAGTACACAGCGACCTCTCCTCCGCGCGGCGGCGCAACGCCCCGACGTGACGTCGCCGTTGGAAAAGACGAGCATTATTGCCGCGAGAGGACGTGCATTATTTTTTTGTCCCTGACGGCGACGGTTGTTACACATGGCGACTCCTGGCCCGCTCCCTAATCCTGGCCGTTTAATTGGTGTAATTAACCAATACCATAGTTTACTCCATGATCCTCTGATCTCTGACCTTTGAAGGCAACTGATGGTTGCATTATTGCAAATTTCTGTGCTTTGCCCTTTTGGCCGACAGAATCTAAAACTAGCCAGCTCAAAAGCTCTCGCTCCAATAGAACTGTAACCAGTTGACTGCACGCTCAAGTTCTAACTTCAGATTGAAAAGGTGTTGGACCGAAACGGCCACTATATAAGGTGAATAGGAGCTCTGTCTATTTTTTATCTCGGTCAGATTCAACTCAATTTTCTCTTTATTAGCTATGAAGACTATGAAGATCAACAAACAAACACAGCAGATGTCTTGTATTGAATCTATTTGGTGTCTGGTATTGAATCTAATCGAAACTCCGAAACATAACAACTAAAAATACCAAAAACTTAAACTAAAATGAGCTTGGCGGCCGTACTGATGAATAGTAGCAATAGTACCAGTAAACAGTAGCGGCCGTACTAGCAAAAAGTACCAGTCATACTGGTGATAGTAAAATCAGCATGAAACAAAAATGGCTCAGCTTTTGATCCGGTGATCCAAATCCTGTCAAATTTTAACCATAGCTTATCAGGAAGGTCAGGAACTTATTCTAATTGAAGATCGAGAAGGTCAAAGTCAACGTTCCACGAATTTCATAGATGAGGGAAGAAGGGCACAAAAACCTTAGAAAATCAAATTTTGATTCTAGAACTTATTTGTAGGTAAAAGACGATAAAGATGATCATATATGCATTCTAACATGTCACAGCAAGTAAGATCTCAGCAACAAACCAAAGGATCACCAAAAACCGAAAAATCACAAAAGAGAGAGCAAAAACAAGAAGAGACTCATCTTGAATAATCTTGCTTGGATTGATTTGAGATTGAAGTTGATTTACAGCAATTCCACCATGGAGAACAAAAGCTCAATACTTGGGTACATAATCAATCCATCTCTCACAAACCCTAGCCTCAACCACTCCAAAATCCCTAAAACACAAATTAGGGTTTCTCTCTTTCAAGGGCTTGGGAACTCCACATTTGAACATCCCCTTATATAGTAGAGGTTAGGCTATGAGAGAAAACCCTAATGGACACTTGTTATCCGTTAAGCCCATGCACAAGCAGGTCTATACTCACACACGCTTCTCAAAGTGGGTGACGAACCGGACTTCTCGAATCCGTTTCTTCGTGATCTTTATATTCATTTGATCTAAACCGTCTTTCCTTGCGCCGTCTTGCGCCGCGGTTTAGTCCAAAGTTCTCAAGATGGTATTTTGGTAAAATTATAAAAATACCACTTCTCGATTCTTCTCCAAAGACCGAGTTCAATCTTCATGAAGCAATCATATACTTCGTCACGTGTAGGTTGATCAACAGCTCTTTTCATGTCGGCAAGTCTCCCATCCGGTTCCCACCGAAACCACCATGTCACTTACGCCGACCCCCACGCCGCTTGATGCAACCTGTCACACCGAACTTTTCGTTCGGTTATTCTTGTCTATTTTGCGCCATGCTTGAGTTCACTGACTTCACCTGGCATCTTCAATCGTTCTGGACCTCAGCTCTCCAAGTCTAGTCCCGATCATTCTCACTGTTGACCGTCGTTGATCTCTAAGCCTCTTACACAATAATAGATCAAGAAATCGATTCCAGGAACAAGTTCTTCGCAACTTGACCTATATTAATCAAAACATGCATCATACAAAATATATACACTAAAACCCATGAAATTGACCTAACCTACAAACATCACCAACAAGCTGGCCAACGAACAGGGCAAAACCTGAATTTCGCCGAAAACGAGTGTTTCAACAAACCCTCAATACTATTGCTAATGGTATCATCATCCTAAGATCATAAGCATATCTCATAATATTCACAAAAGGAGACAAAATTCTCTCTGGCTTGAGTTGTTCTGTTGAATCTTGAAAATCTTCTGGGTGACTTCGAAATAAAGCACAACCAACTTACGTGTTCGAGCCGTTCGGATGACTAGATTCACATGCTTTGTTATAGAGTGAGAACTAACTTGTGCCTGACCTGTGGAAGATCTGGCAAACTTTTTTAGATTGCACTGCAACAAGATAAAGGGGGCTGATAAGGTTTGGCTTAAACCTGTTTGTAGTACAGATCGATGCATGCAAGATTTAATTTGCGGTGAGCTTATACCCAATTCATGATGGTCTCAAGTGGTGATTTGAGGGAAGAGAGTGCTCAAGTGGTCTCGATGTATAATCTTTCTCAAACCATCACCTATGCATAGTGGCTTCATTGGGTCCATAGGATTTTTTTTTTTAATTTCTGCCCAAACTTTGGCATTTCAGTCCCCATCTATATTTTATTTATATATTTATCCAAAAGTTTTACAATAAAACCTTCAGAGCAAGAAAACTACTTACACACAAAGCCATTAATTGTCTTGTCAGCCACCTTCTTTTCTTTTCTTTTCTTTTTCTCCCCTTTTCTCTCCCACCCATTTTACTTCCCTACATTCCCCTCCTAGGCTTCCCTCCTTCTCATGATATTGTCGCCGCCACCACGGCAGATCCGACGAAGACGAGCTCCAGTGACCTCTCACTTGTCTCCGTCCTCCGCACTTGCTTCATCGCCGCGCCCCACAGCTTCCCGCCTCCGCTCTCCACCCAAAGGGGTCGTTGGCGTCTAGATCCCATCGGATCCGAACTTCAATGGTCCGGATCAAGTTGGATCCAATCGTCGTCGACCAAATCACAGCCGCCGCCGTCGCCGCTGCCACATGCACAGAGCGCCTCTGATGATGCTCAAGAATGGCAAGCATGGCATCTTCCTCAAGAAAGGTGATGGCGGTGTGCGGATGTGCCGTCAGCATGCTGTCCGACGAAAGGTCGTTCTAGTCCCAAGTGCCCTTCTATTTTCTTGGACCACTTCTCTTCCACCTGGACCACCTTCTCTCCACCACTTCTTCAGGTCTCTCTGACGTATGCGAGCCACCACCTTTCCTCCCACTCCTGTCCGCCGTGGCTCGGCTCCAACGTACAACCTCCTTTTTCTCAAGGGAAAAGAAACCTACGGCATCATGCTTTCTCGTGACACGACATGATTAACAAACTAGACTCTTCCAAAATTCAATAGGGATTCAACACATCCAGCTAAGTTGCTTCAAGCCTACAAACTACAAAACAATCCCATACAAGAAGCAACAGGGACAGCAGCTGCTGCCATGGCCTAACACCTCGTAGCTCAATCTATTATCTGTGATAACCAACTTAACTACAATTTAAGTCCAGGGAATCAAGCAAAGTTCATGACAGAATCTCTCTGTCTAGGCATATATATGGGTTTAACCGTGACTAGCGAATTGACCATATATGTGAGACATACATCTGTCGAAAGGATAGTCGGATAGAGCTAGCAATTACACATTCTCCCTTGGATTTATCAAAACATCTAAGGTTACTTTCCTTGTAACGCGACAAACAGGATGGCAACCGGACACGCCCCCGTCGCAGTCAGTCACGAGGGTGCTCGGCCTGCTTCGCGCGATAAGACAGCGAGCTTCAGCAACACCTGTCCACGGCCCATTGATACCCGGGTACTGCAGCTGCAAGGAAGCAAATGGTCACCAACTCACCATCCACTTTGCCACATACGGCCAAACAAAGGTCATAATGCTTAATTAGTGGTGTACTCAGCTGGGACGAGTAAACATCACAGTGAGCTTGCATTGCACACAATTTCACTGAGGTGATGTGGACTGCCTTGCTTGGGCCTGTTGTTTGGGTGCACTTAATTAGCTCTGAGTTCAAAGCTAACAAATTAAAGTTAAAACTTAGAGGTCGACTAAGCTACGATCGTCTGAAATTTTCTTAAAACCCAGTCACTTTCTTTGGTACGTTGGATCATCATCTAATGGTTTCTGTTTTTTTATGTTGAAAAATTCTAAACTAGACAAAAGTAAATCTAGGTGAATCCTACAAATACAAAAACAAAACAAAAAAAATTCTAAACTAGACAAGTAAATCTAGGTGAACCCTACAAATAATAGAAAAACAAATAGAACTAAAAGTTACAGTAAAGTTACGCTAAAATTGCACGTCACTTGGTAATACAATTTTAGACTTAGTACTGTGCAATTGTAGGTGACTGAATCTTAAGAACATTTTAGGTGACTGGGAGCTAGCAAAAGTGTAAAACCTAACCATCTAAGGTAAAAATGGAAATATGGAATGCAACATGAGTTGTTATTGGAATCTTAAATCCCTTGGTACCAAGAAGCTAGTGGATGTGTCAGGCGCGTTAAACTCTCCTTTCAGTTCTAAAATGTGAACTCCGCCGTGAGCTGTCTAAGGCGGAGTTCTGTTGGACCGAAAAGGCAACTAGAGGGGTGAATAGGAGCATCTAGCCTTTCAACCTGATGTTATTCAACTTTTTCTTCACTCTAATAGCTATGAAAACTATGAAGATCGAAAACACAAGAACACAAAGGAAGTCTTGCGTTAAAATCGGAAATCTCCTAGGTCAAAACCTCCTAGTCGATCTGACCGCCAAGAGATGGCCGATCTGACCTCCTGAGGTGCTGTCTGGTCGCCTTGTGCAGGGACAGCAGCCCGTGATGATCTCAAATCGTCATAACTTTTGATTTCGAGATCCAAATCCCCTAAGATTTTAAACATAGCTCATCAAGAAAGTCATGAACATATTCCAATTGACGATCGGACGATCAAAGCCAAGGTTCCATGTATTTCTTGGATGAGTTCAAGAGGGCATGAAAACCAGAGAAATTCAAACCTTGATCCAAAACTTTAATCGTGGGTGAAAAATGGTCAAGATGACCCTAGATCAGTTCCCATAAATCCTAGCAAGCTCAATCACAGCAAGAGACCCAAACAAAACCAAAGAAACATAAAAATCTAAAAGGCATGAAAGAGAGAAAGAACACAATAAAACTCATCTTGGGGCAAACCGTGCTTGGATTGATTCAAGATATTGTTGGTTTACAGACACTCCACCATGGAGAACAAAAGCTCAACACTTGAGCACTCAATCAATCCATCTCCCTAAAACCCTAGCCTCATCTATCTCTACTTTTCCCAAATCACAAATTAGGGTTTATTGACTTGAGAGGGTTGAGTGCAAATCCTACATTCTAGCCTTTTATAGTGGTGGAATCGTGCCCCTGCTGCTCGTGGAATCCCAAATCACAAATTAGGGTTTATTGTTGGTTAATGGGTGTGAACCCAACCCAAACCCAACCCTATCCATACAAGAAAAGCAAGAAAACCCAACCCCACCCAACCCAAATAGTAGCTCTCGCAACCCAACCCAACCCAACCCACACAATACTTCCACCCAAACCCACCCAACCCAAATCACAGAAATGGGTTGAACCCATATTCCAATCCATATTCCAACCCATATTCCACCTGCTGCAGGAACACCATCTAGCAGCAGCAGGCGCCGCTTGACGACGACCAGCTGGCCGAGCTGCGGGGGATCTTCCGCTCCTTCGACCGCAACAACGACGGCAGCCTGACGCAGCTCGAGCTCGGCTCCCTCCTCCGCTCCCTCGGCCTCAAGCCCAACGTCGACCTGCTCGACGCCCTCATCCAGCGCGCCGACACCAACTCCAACGGCCTCATCGAGTTCTCTGAGTTCGTCGCCCTCGTTGCGCCCGAGCTCGAGTGCATGAGTGCACGAGGTAGCCTGTGTGGCTGTGTGGCTCGTCCACGATCGTTGGCTCTGCCATGGCGCTCCTCGCCCATTCCGAGGACAAGATCCCGCTGTGTACAAGAACAGGGTGGCGAGCCTTGTCGTCCAGACTTTCAGGGTCGGGTACAGCATCATGACAGATGCTCTCGATGAGCTCTACAAGAAAATGAGTGTTTTGTACAAGAAAGCTAACAGCAGTTTAATGTAGTTCCATTGTTCATCTTGGATTGTACAAGTTCGTTTCAATGCTCATGGTATGACTAGTGCATTTGCTGCCACTACAAGTGTGTAATCTTGAGCTGCAGCTAAGTTTTTCCAATTCTCATGTACGCTTTGTCAAGAGCATGCTCCGGTTTTCTATTCAATCTATTATTTGTTGTTTGAATTTTATTCCCAATGGAATTCGCTGTTGCTGTGGTCATGTAATTTTTTTTTTTGCAATTATGTTCCCTTTGTCAAGAACATGTTCATGCATTGTCAGTATCTATGTGGATGCCTGTGACTGTAAATTTGGATTTCAGCTTATCTCATTTTTGCAACTGCATGTCAGCATCTCATTCACACTGCACTCTCAATTGTCTGGTATCCTGAAGATTGTGAAAAGGCACATTATCATGTAAAAATGGCAACAGCTTGCTAGCATAAGCGTGGGAGTGTTGACAACCTCATACTTCTCATGCCCCACAAAATTTTATTGAATTCTCATTCGCAAGCGCCTGGAATTCATGCCCCATTGCAAGCAAGCATCAGGTATGGCCATGGTTTTTGCTTGGTACTGACATCACAAGTATGCCCAATTGCAAGCAAACACATGATACTTTATACATCAAGCATCAGGAAAATATCCAGCAGTACTGTCATTGTCCCACCCTTCCCCTTAATCTGCGAAAAGGTCACTCCTTTATTCAGTCATCCCACAACATACCACAAACATAAGAGTCGTAAACAATTAAAAACACACACAAGACGCTCACTTTCTTGTAGAGCTCATCGAGAGCATCAGTCGTGAATTCGTGATGGTGTATCCGACCCTGAACGTGGGGACGGCAAGGCTTCCCACCTTGTTCTTGGCTTCTTGCTCACAGCGAAATCTCGTCCTCAGACTCAGAGAGAAACGCGACTGCGCGAGGGAGGAGCTGACGGGCTAGGACTCACCTGCGTGCACGAGCACCGCAGCGAGGAATTCGACCGCGACGGCAACAGGTTCATCACCGCCGCCGAGCTCGCCCACTCCACGGCAAAGCTCGGCCACACGCTCACCGTCAAGGAGCTCACCGAAGCAGGCTGTAGCCGAGTGGGTCGAGAGCCCACGGGTTCAACCCGTGGGTTGAACCCAATTCAGGTAGGTATTACAAAACCCAACCCACCCCACACCAACCCGTTTTATCAGGCAACCCGCACCGATCCAACCCATCTCTACCACTTAACCCGTTTTAACCCATCCAACTAGACCCAAAACAAAACCCAACCCATAGAACCCAAACGAACCCAACCCATTGACACCCCTAATTCCAAGAGGCACTTATGTGAGCTCGCACTCACGATACCCTACATGTGCGACGAGAAGCTGAGGGGTACACCAGCGATTGGACATGCGGCGAGTGCGGCCGCGTGAGCAAGAAGGTGGTGTGGATGTTAGATGCGTCAAGCGAGCAGGTCGTGCGCGTTTTCTGGTCCGATGTGCCGAAAGGCAGAGGAGCTAGGACTAAAATTTAGAGAATGCTAATGGGGCACTTTCACTCTGCACACAAGATTATGCCACATAGCACTATCCGGTTGTTGCCACACCTCATGCATGCATGAGCCGTCTAACACGTCCAAGCTCATGCTCGCACCAACCGTGGCGATAGTTGCTAGGGTTTGCCATGATGGGGATTGGAGAATTGGTTAGGGATTGGAGTTAGACTCGATGTCTGGTGGGAAGAGAGAGCAGAGTCAAAGTGACATAGATGGATTGGTAGGCTTTACCAGTTGGCCCACGATAGCAACGACAAGCATTTAGCTTGACACAACCCATACAGGGAATTCCGGCATAAGTCATTTTTTTATTCTTCTATCTCCAGAGGTGCTAGGGGTACCCTTTTGCCCAGCTTTTGGGTCCGCCACTAGCAGCAGCAGCTACTCCGAGATCGAGGATGCCGATCCAAAAGAAGGGTAGAGATGAAAATATTAACGGTGGGAGATAGCAAGTGGACGGAAGTGTTAAAAAACTTAACCGTGACACGTTTTGATAGAATCAAAATAAACTGTTAGCTTTCAGTGGTATTTTTCTAAAGACGAGATATTTCGATGGTATGGAACCAATACCAAGCAGCGTGTACATGGAGTTCCGTGTACATACGGTGCCCATGGTTGGGCTTTGTCATCCGTGTGTGGAGGGAAGAGAGGGAGCGTGAATCTTGAAGGCGATCCAATGGAGAAGGATGTACATGGAACTCCATGTACAAGTGTGAAAACGGCTTTCGTGGTAGCACTCTAGCACTACATAGAATTATTTTGTTTTCTACGAAATTTCTGTGGAATTTAAATGTTCGGAATGGACCGGAGTTGATACGTTATACGGTGCCTACGCCAATTCAAACATCAAATGAATTGGACCCGCGAATGATGTCTCGTATATTCCCATCCAGACAACATAGACCTACACTGATGTCTCACGAGCATTTCATTTCAAAACGAGAAAAACAAAAAGAAAAGTAAAGAAAAGGACTTGGACCCGCTATAATGGACCAAGAATTGGCCCGGCAATAATTCTAGCCCGCGAGCACCTCCACCACCAACGCCCTGACCAGTAGGCACCGCGCGTCGTCGTTGTCATCCCAATACCAGTACACCACCCACAAAATCTGTCGCCCGTTTCCCTTGTTGGGAAACTATGGGTTTAGCCCAGCAGTCATGAGCGTTTGTAATCTATAAATAGGGGGTGTCAATCATTATAAAATATTGATCACTTGGTGAAAGAATAAAGAAGAATACCCCCATACCTTTGTCTCCCTGTGTGTTCAATCTACTATTTTGTTTTTGCATTGTTTGATGTGATTCTACGTTTATCTACGAGGTGATCGTTCGGACTGGACTCGCCAGTGACGGTTCCTCAACACGTTATCAGCACGATCAACTCCGACCTACCTCTAGGCCTACTCTACTCAGATCGAAAGGTAACCGTCGTAGCACGACACTTGTAAATCGAATCGTATTTTCTAGATCGTTTTCAATTCCGCAAATTTGGCTTTATAGATTATTTTCTACGATGCAAATCCGCTCTAACCTACCGCGAGCCGACTTGAAGTCGCCGGCACAATACCGATCGGTAGGTTGCATGAAAGAGTAGATGTCGATTGCAATGTAGATGATAGATTGCATGAACACAGAAAGGAAAAACGGCGCCTGCATGCGGCCGTACAAGTTTCCTCTAATCTCCGCGAGCTGACTTGTAGTCGCCGGCACAATGCTTATTGGATGATTGATTGAAAAAGAGGGATTGTTGATTGCTCTGTAGATCGGTGGATGAACAGTAAAAGGGAAAAAAGGAAAACGACGTTGGCATGCGGCCGTACCACCACGCCGCTTGAAGCCGTCTCCGCGCCGCCGGCATGTAGCCCCCGCCACCGCACTGCTCCGTGTCACAAAGTCTTCTTCTGGCTTCTAATCAAAGATAGACTCAATACAAGGAATCTTCTCGACGCAAGAACTGCCCCCTGGAAGATTACTCATGTACCCTTTGTGATCAGGGAATCAAAGAAACCACCCAACATCTTTTCTGGACGTGTCCTTTTGCTCAACAATGTTGGGATCTGATTTGTCCACAACATTCACCCCGCACTTCCACTATGCAAGCTGTTCTACACCTCAAAGCCATGATCAATCAACATTTGTCCATGGATATCATTGTGTTGACCACTTGGGCAATCTGGATCACAAGGAACAATCTTATATTCAAGCATCAGACCCCATCGGTAGCTGCTTGGCGGTTTCAATTCATCAAGGAGTTTACCTTGATCAAATTTCGGGCTAAACCTCAGCTTAAGCCTCTTTTAACGGCCTGACTTATAATTTAGGATGACCTAGGCTTTGTCAGGAAGTGTTGTTTACTTCCTTGTGTACTGCTTGGCCTTTTTTACTTCTTTCTCTATTTTCTCTCTCTTTTTCTCTCTCGATTTATTTGTACTCTTGTTTTTTTTTTTTTAATATATACCGTATGAGCCTCTCCTATTGTTACATGCTCAAAAAAAAAACAGAAAACTGATTTGGCGAGCAAAAGACTAAACTGTCCCTAGTGGGTTTTGTTTATAAATATGACTTATGATTGTAAAGATAATGAGATGATGAATGAAAAGAGCTCCATCTTTTCTCAGTCACTTGTGTTATCTTGTATCCATTTTTTTTTGACGTAAATCTTGTATCCATATGATTTTTATCATTGTAAAGATAATGAGATGATGAATGAAAAGAGCTCCATCTTTTCTCAGTCACTTGTGTTTATCTTGTATCCATATGATTTTGTTATAGTTTGTGATTTGATCTACGTCAGCGCGACGACTACTGCCAAATATCAACATCCCACACCCATCACGCTCGTGCACCGCCTTCCGGGTCCCGCACGCCAGCACGTCCGGACCTCGACCGTCCGATCCGGATCGACGGCTTGGCGCGCTTCCCAGATCCGCAGGCGCCGCGATATCACCCCCGCGCCTGCCTCGTGGGAGCGAGCGGCAGCTGAAACTTTTCCGCTCCTACTCCTGCGTGAGGTTTCCGTCTCTCTTCTCCCCTACTCCTCGCTACTCTGCTGGTGCCTTGGGAATGTGCAGCAATGTGGAGGAGCATGCGCACTGACCTCACCGGCAACCGCACCCGGCGCGGCGGCCGCAATTGCCACCGCAAGCACGTCGAGGACGGGTAGATCGATCGTACATCGTTTCGTCGACTTTTGCCGGTCGGGTCGGTTCAGTTCAGTTCAGGTTCAGGTATCGAAGAAAGGTAGGACAGAGGAGGAGGAGAAGAAAGGAGGCAGCAATGGAGGACGCGGCGGAGGGGAAGAACGTGCTGCAGGGGAGGTACGAGCTGGGGCGGGTGCTGGGGCACGGCAACTTCGGGCGGGTGCACGCGGCGCGGGACCTGCGCACGGGGCGGGGCGTGGCGGTGAAGGTGGTGGCCAAGGACAAGGTGGAGCGCGCCGGCATGATGGAGCAGATCAAGCGGGAGATCGCGGTCATGAAGATGGTGTCCCACCCCAACATCGTCGAGCTGCACGAGGTGATGGCCACGCGGTCCAAGATCTACCTGGCCCTCGAGCTTGTCCGCGGTGGCGAGCTCTTCGCGCGGATCGCGCGCGCAGGGCGCGTCCGGGAGGACGTCGCGCGGCGGTACTTCCGCCAGATCGTATCCGCGGTCGACTTCTGCCACGGCCGGGGGGTGTACCACCGCGACCTCAAGCCCGAGAACCTGCTCCTCGACGAGGCCGGCAACCTCAAGGTCGCCGACTTCGGGCTCAGCGCGCTCGCCAACCCTAGTGGGCCTAGTCATGCAGAGTTCAGGCATGCAACAGACGATATCTTGGGGTTCAACTAGCTTACTTTGAACATTTCGTAAGTTCATATCACAATGAGTAAATCCAATACGGCTGCAACACTTCCTGCAAACTAAAGAGAAAGCGCTGCCTCTGTAATTTCAGAAGCAAATGGACGACAGTTTAACTTCTCTCAAATCGTGAAGTGATGGCCGATTAGAACACAGCCCCGGTGCGATCTTCTCCAATAATTCATCTGCCCTCTCAAACACTGACATACTGTCAACCCCTAGGCCGACCTCATAGGCAGCGTTATTTGTCTGTTCTCGTCAATCAAGCGAGCTAGGGAGAAAAAAAAAGCTCAATTATTGTACCTTGGGTCCATGAATGAATGCTTTCAGTGTTGTGCTGCTTGAACCGTCGATCGATAGGTTAATTGCACTCGTCACCTACCATTTGAAGGTGTGCTCCGAATCAACTGGCGCCGGACACGGCGTATCCATCGCCCCTTTGGAGGAACAGTAGGTAGGTACTGGGTCGATTGGTCTAGGACGGAAAAAAATCCAGTGAGGAGGGCTTCGGTTGAGGTCCGGAGCCATCCACCGTTCATCCGATACCCTCTCCCTCCCATCCAACGGCCGTGGGGAGGGTCTCACCCAGCGAATTTCCTTCCGTCCAGAACTGGGAGGAGGGATTCGGGTTGAAAGAATCGGAATTATGGAAGAGAAAGAGGACAGCGACGTCAGGGCGGCAGCTGACGAGGATGAAGATGCAAGGCATACATGCACATGGATGCAGCAGTGTGATGGATGGATGATTTTTGCGCATGTCTGCATGTATCCGGATCTATTTGGGGCCATGGCCATGAGTCACAAGCGCCACTACTCCGGAAGCAATGGCCAGGCCACTCCCTCCATGGCAACTTGGCAACATATAATACCTCAATTGTTAGCAGGGGTGGAGCCAGACTTGGACCACACTCCAGGCTAGGTTAGCTCCTTATTTAGCTAAGCCTACTGTCTTCTCTTCTTTCTTTTTTTTGCAATCTCTCTGTGGAGTTTAAATTCTAGGCTCAGGGCTGAAGTTCAGGTTGTCATGGGCCTGGATCCGCTCGTGACCGCTAGTATTTGATTCTGTGATGGTTTGCACTGGTGAAGTTTCTTTTTGTCAAACTATAACGCGTTACCAACTTTTGGAAATAAGATGCGGCTGAAGTCCAATTGCTTGTCTCGGATAAAATTGGAACGGTACAGAGAATATTAGTATGGGTTGCGCAAGGATGACTATAACAAATGCAGGGTTGAAAGTTTTAAGGAAAAAGTTCAGTTCACAACCCTGAACTCTAGCCTCGGTTTGATTTTCAACCATGAACTCTGAAACCGATCAAATCATAATAGCAAACTATCTAAACCGTCAATTTTACCCTCATCGACTCAAACCAGGGTGGTTTTGTCTAACATGGCACCAACGTGTTCACTTTCCGCTGATATGGCATCCAGGTAGAGCTGATGTGGCACTCTTCTTCTTCCTTCTCTCCACCCTTTTGCTATCTCTCTTTCCGTGATTTCTCTGCTCAAGCCAGATATGCTCCACTCAGCGGCGAGGTGAGATGGGAGAGGTGGGCGCGGAGGAAGCCGCTAGTGCTCTCCAACACACAGGCGCTCCTCGACTCGCTCCCCAGTGACTGTCGCCAGGCGCCCCCATCTCCACTGATGAAGCTAGTGCCGGTGTGCCTCAGGGCTAACGTCCTCCGCTTCCCCTCCTCATCTGCGGGCGGTGAGTTGGGGGGGGGATCACATCCTTCGTTGTCCTCCTTGCGTGACGAGATCCCACGACGCCGACGACAATGGCGTTTGGATCCAACCGCCAGAGATGAAGATGAGATTGCCGATGGATGCGTCGAGATCGTCGACCACCACCGCCTCCCTTGCCCGCCAAATCTGGATCCAAACGCATCAGTTGCCGACCAGTTCCACCGCCAGCTAGGTCACTGTCCTCCCAGTACTACAAAAAGGCTAATACTAGACGGTTTTCTAAAATCGTCAGTGTTAAAGGTCATCACAGACGATTTTAGTAGTGTGACTGTCTCTGTTATTGGATACGCTTAGGACCGTCTGTGATAATTGTAATTCTCACAAACGGTTTTTAATAAAACCGTCTGTGATACTTCACAGACGATTTAAAAAAAACCTTCAGCGATAAGTATCTTATCACATATATTTTTTAATTATAAACCGTCTATGATAAGTATCTCTCTAATTTTACCATGACTTGAAATGTCTAACTCTGTGATTTTACCATGACTTCAAGTCATGGTAAACTCGTAGAGTTAGACATTTCAAGTCATAGAGTCAAGTAAAATCGGGAGATACTTATCACATATGGTTTTTAATATGAACCGTCTGTGATATTAGCTCACCACAGACGATTTTTGTTTCAAAACCGTCTGTGATTCACGGAAATTTTTTAATGCTTGCGTGGGAGGCGAAATATTTTGGCGTTGTCCTTATATATTATACCCACCCCGCCTTGTCTTCCATCAGTCTCTCCCTCTCCCCTCCCCACGCCGAGATCCGGCGACCACCCTCGATTCCCCGGTGCGGTTCGACGAGGAGACACAGCCGACGAGGAGGAGGAGGGACGCGCAGGAGCTCCATGTCTGCCATAGGAGTCCAACAAGCGTCCGTAGCCTGCTATTTCACGGCGCCTCCGGTGAGCAGGGCGCTGCGGCTCGAGCTAGACTAGTGCCGCCAAATCTGGCCGCCCCCATCTTGGCTTCAGGTGAGCACGAACTTTTGCCCCCCCCCCCAAATCCCCATCCAAGTTTCCTTCTCACTCTGATTTCGTCCCCTCCATACTGTCAGATTTCGTTCTCAGTGAGGATCCCCATCTGTGGTCGACAAGGAAGGCTGATTCGGTTCGAGATGGATGCCTCTATTCGACCTTGTCCTCCTCAGAGAGTGAGCCATTGATTGATTGAGAGAGAGAGTATCTTTTAATTACCTTCTTTCAAACTATCAAAAGAGCATATGGAAACTACTGTCTAGCAATTGATTGGTTTGGCTCAAAATTTGACTTTTTTTTTGGCAATAGAAAAAACTATCACATATGGTTTTTACAGACGGTTCTGAACAAAAATCATATGTGATATTTGACTATCACAGATGATTATTGTTCAGAACCGTTTGGGATAGCTTTTTCACAGACGGTTCAAAACCCGTTTGTGATGACCTCATATCATTACTAACCCATAAAGTCAAACGGCTCACGAAACCGTCTGTGATGACGATTATGAACCGTCTATGAAGACCTTTTCTGTAGTAGTGTCCTAGCCCGCTCCTGTCGCTGCCACCCCCTTCGACAGACTACCGCTCCCCGTAGCGCCGTGCTCCAGTGCGCACATCCCCGCAACGCCAGTCGTCAATTCATCATCCCTGAGCTCCAGGTTAGCATCCATGTCAGCAAGGGAAGGAGGGGGAGGAGGTAGCTGGCGGCGAGGCCCAGTAGGTGGCAAGCCTCGGCTGGCTCAGGCTTGAGAGATAGGTAGAGAGAGAGACAGAAAGCACGGCGAAGGAAGAGGAAGAAGAAGGGCTAACTGGCTAACATGTGGGCCCCACCTGACTCACTATTGCATTGGTTGCTACATCAATAAAACCACCTCCACATCACATGAAAACAGATGTGGGAAGGGCAAAGGGGGCAAAGTTGACGGTTTTGATAGTTCGAGGTTGTAAAATGAATAGTTTCAGAGTTCTATGTTGAAAATCAAACCGATGCGAGAGTTCAATGTTGTAAATTAGACTTTTTCCAAATTTTTAAGGTGGGGAGAGAGGCATCACCTCGGAAACGTTTCCCTTGATAGAAGCAACAATTGGCTCGGGTTGGATTTTTTTATAAAAAAAATACATTTTAAATAGAATTACAAAAATATACGCACATTTAATAAAATTACAAAAAATGAGCTTCTATCGTCGTTTGAAATAGCGATAGGCCCCTTTCGCCAGTTGGATTGACAATAGGATGTGAGGACCCCGTGTTATTTTCGTAAGACTGAGGCCTTCCTGGTCTTATGGAAATAACTTTGGGCCTCAAGTAAATGAATTCCAAATTAACTCTATCTAAGTGAGAAGACCTGACCAGAACTAGAGCTCTGATGGTCATGCGTACTGCTCCTCTGCAAGCAATACATGATGATCGGTTCTTCAAACGGTTCAAGTCCACACTTAATGAGTTAAAAGGGAATTAAAAAACAGCGGGTATGTGTCCGTGTTGGCTCCCAAGATCAACGACCACTACGTCCATACCCTTAACAACGTTAATCACAAGTCATATAAAGGCATACATTGACAATACATAGTGGCATACAACATAATAGTTAAAGTCTACAACTATTACAACGGACGACCGGCCAAATTCAAATAATAACATTAAGTAGCAGCGGAAGTAAGAAAAATAAACAAAAAGTCCAGCAATGGTGTGCCCCATAACCCATAACAACAAACTGGGAGTTAAAGAACAACACTATTCATTAGCGTCACCAAAATCGACGCTAACGAAATCGTCGGGCGCAGTATCATCCTCACCTGAATAAGCAGAGCCAGGTTGAGTACAATTGTACTCACAAGTCCAACACAAATTAAAAATATTTATGCTAGAGGATATTCAAAGGATGGCTTTAGTGACTTAGTTTTGCAGAAAATGCAACAATTTTTCCAACATGCACATACTAGATTTCAATTGCCATTTTTAAAATAGATTTTACACAAAAAGTAAACATGTGACATAGATATACATTAATAAACAATTAGATCAAACAAATACCAAAGTGGAAGCCCACTTTGATAAACTAAAGTGCATGAATACCCGTTCATGCCGAATACCGAGTTGTAATCATGTCAATTTTAATTTAAAGTCTGACAATAATGACTCCCGAATTCAAGCGGTCATCCGTAACCGTGGACACGACTATTCAAATAGATTTACACCCTGTAGGGGAGTACTACTTTACCCACGACTCGATTAGCCCTTAAGCCTCCAGATAATGACACACTTCCTAAGGTATGTCGGCCGGGGAAATCGAGATTTGGTACTTTTTAGTAAGAAAGTCCTATTGAGATAAGTCTCCCTTGTGAGATAAACCCCATACCTAGTACAAGCTACGGATAGCGCTTGTTAAGCAGGCTCACAAGTTGTGTTGGAGATACCGATACAATGTAAAGAAAGAAAAACAATGCTCACATGCACATTATAGAAAATTGTGTCAGGTCCTACGAACAGATGATTGAACACAAATGTCCTCACACCACCTGAGACTTAACCCAATAAAACCCTCCCCTTACTTGACCAAACAGCTCCCAACCTACGTGTGGTAGCATGAGTTTTACTTGAATTAACGACGCCACCAAAGTTCGGTTCTTGTTGATCCAGACAAGACAACCACAAAACCCGAATCTCGTGCATACCAACACCCACACTAACAACCACTTGTCCAGACCCACATCACTTTTGAACTAACAATATTTAACTTAAGAAATAGATACGAAGATCTGGATAAAAACAAAGATAAGAAAGTTTTATGTCTCCCATAATTGATGGGTTAATCCTGTCAATCAATCTAACGCAAAACTAGACTCGCATGGCTAAGCAACCCCATATATCTAATATATTTCACACAACCTAACTTAAGCATATATGTACTGGATTAATCAAGGATAACATCATGAATAGGACATAACTAGCTACACATCACAACAATATCGATATAACAAAATAGCATGCAAGCAATATCATTGCATTTCAATTAACTAACTTAGCAAAACTACGATCAACATGATGCAAAATAAAGTTCAAATGATGCTTGCCTTGTTGGAAGTCAAGTTTCTCACTCTCTGTGGTGTACTCGTTTATGTCGGGCACTTTGGATTCTAAAGAAAAACGACATCGAATAAATACCGAGAAAAACCATAAAAATTCAAAGTGCTAAAAAATGCATGAAATTTCTATAGTAGCTAGATGATGATTTTAGATGAATTTATGTGCAAAAATTATTTTATTTGGAGCTCATATGTGCAAGTTGTAGCCTTCATAAAGTAAAAATGCAGAAAAATCCTTAAAAAAAATGTAATCTCTCACTATTCATCACATTTAATTGTTTTGGCGAAAATTTCCAAAAAATTTATGGACACAAATTTTGCATGGCATGAAATACAACAAAAAGTTATGATAAACAAAAATTGAATCATCCCAGTTGGATTTCAGATGAGTTTTCTATGAATTTTTGAAGTTAAATCAATTTCTAGTGCAAAAATAATGTCCTGCCGAATTTGATTCCAAACCTGAAATTCTCTCGAGGCAGCATCATGTTCAAAAATTATACCATGGTGAAGTATATTAAAAATGCACTTAACAAATTGGTTTCACTCCATTTGGAGTTAAAATGTATTAGTTATGAATTTTCCAAGTTAAAAACATTTTCTGATACAATAATAATTCGGTTTTTGGATCAATTTCCATCAATTATATTTTCTGGGATAGAAACATATTTCAAACCTATTCCAAATTAAAATACATTAATAATAAAAATTATCAAAATTAGTTTCACTGGATTTGGTGTCACTTTGAATTAGTTATGAGTTTTTGAAGTTATATGATTTTTACAGTGTAACAATAAGAGCAGTTTTTATTTTTTAATCCTTTTTTATAAAATATTTTAAAGATAGCCTCTTCCTAACTTTATTTTCAATTCTAACTCTTTTGGTCACGCCACCACATGTGGCGTGGCAAAAACACGTTGTCACGCCATGGATATTGGCGTGGCAAATGAGTGTTGTCACGCCACTCCTTTTGGCGTGATAAAACTTAGCCCGAACACGGACGCGTGTTGGCTATGGGGTTATCTGGCAGGTTTGGTCACGCCATGGTAGGTACGATTTGGTCACGCCACGGGTCATGGCGTGACCAAAGGGGTTAGAATTGGAAATAAAGTTAAGAAGAGGCTATCTTTAAAATATTTTTTAAAAAAAGATTAAAAAATAAAAACTACTCTAACAATAATGGTTTTCCAGATTTTATAATGCTTTTAATACTTTTTCTACCAATACCTATTCTAGCTTCAGTCATTGACGGTGGGGTCCAATGAATAGTGTCATTTTCATTCAAACCCTGAGTTAAGACCGAACTGGTAGGTGGGGCCTGTAGGTCATAGACTCAATCCTATGAACTCGGTTCACCGGTGCATAAACACAATGCACATGGCACTTAAGGGCGGGGCCCACGTGTCACACTCTATGTAAACCAGTATTAAAATCCTAGTTTTCTATTCACGGGGTCCACATGTCAGTGGAACATTTGTGCACTTAAGACCGCCATTAATATCCTAAGCAATCATTAGCACTAATTAAACCGAGATTCGATTTCAAGCCCGAGCTACAGTGTTGTCGGACGTTCTGACAAACAGAGCTCCGAGATCTCGATTTTTCCCGAGCCTCGTTGGTGCTTCCGACCATGACAAAGCCGCCCAAGGGCATAAATGAGTTCCTAATAGCAATGCACACCTAATGGAAGTGGTAGGGTGGCTGAGATGCCCTATACCGTGGCTAGCCGGAGATGGGAGACAGTGCAAATATGACAAACATGCATGTGATGATAAAGCTTCGCATTGTCCAGCTAAGCGCGCGCATAAGCATTTAGGTTGTCCAGTGAGCCTACCTGGAGCGAGGAGAGGCTCAGAGAAGCTCGGGGCTAGCTCGACGTCGGCAATGGCCACGGCGGCGAAGAGTTCAATGTGGAGGAGGCTACCTAGGCAATAAGAAGGACAATGAGTGGTCAAGGAAGCTTAAGTGAGGTCCAAGGGTGGTGTCATAACAAGCAATCGACGAAAAGCTCACCAAGCCGGAGTTGGAGACGAAGCTAGGGTTTTCGGCCAACAAAGGAGGAATTTCAAATTCCACGGGCTCTGTGAAGCATTAAGCAAAAGAGTTGAGCGGAAAACGTTCTTACATAGTGGCGCACGTGGTGACACACATAGGAGGGAAAATGGCTCACCAGAGAGGCAAAAAGACACAGTGGTGCTCCACGGGCGTGCTCTCGAGACGTTGAGGACACTTCAGCGTTCTAGAGGCTACAAAACAAGATAAGGCCCAGGATTAGCAAGATGGACATGGTGACGAACATGGATAACAATGGATGCATAAGCTTGAAGCTTACCCAAGGAGAGAGATATAGCAATGGTGTCTTTTTCCTCAGCCACAGAGAAGAAGAATGGCGAAATAAGAGGGGTGCAAGGGGTATTAAGCCCAGGAATTGACATGGATGGGAGTGGCGTTAGCTGGGGAAGCTCGGGGACTGGCCTATTTGGGCGGTGGCCACATTGTCACTAGCGCGACGGCGATGTGGCACACGCGCGCTGCGCGAGCCAACGAGAGGAGGAAGAAGGCCCTTACATGCGAGCCCAAGCGGTCAGTGGCACAAGACACTTGTTAGAACCCGGGATTAACATCCCAGATCCTCTGTGCATTTCTGAACTAGTCCCATGATCAGTCGCTAGTTCACACAGTAAACAAATATGGTAACAAATTCATATCACAACTTTATTAATAATCAACAGAGTTTATTACAAAAGAGGCTTACAAGCCAACAATAAAGAATACAGCGGAAGACGAAGAAGTAGTAGGGTCCAGTTAATCTGCCACAGGCAATCTACTGGGGAAGCGGTCTAGTCATCGAGGTCCACATCGGTAGCGAAGTCCTTCTCCTCTGAAATTTTATTTGCATAAAGCAAGTATGAGCACAACTACCGTGCTCGCAAGTTACACCCGTCAAATAAAAGAATGACATGCATATATGGATGTAACAAAGGATGGCATATTGGTTGATTTGCATAAAGCAGCATTTTCTTTAAATACTTGTACTAAGTTCAAAAGAAGATGTTTTATAACTACAAATCATTTTATAAATTCTCAGTTTTATAGTCAGATAACATTCACACATGAATGGTGAAGGATACCCTCCTATCACTTGGCTTCCTGCCCAATTCCCATTTGGATAAACCCATTTTGAAGAAGTATTTTTCAAACAAAACCAAAGTCTAACTTTGAGTGGCTTTGCCAGCATGTCCATGACCGTGGATACGGCTATTCGAATAGTTTTACACTCTGCAGAGGTTGTACAACTTTACCCACAAGACACGACTTCTCTAGTTTATTCGGTATCCGTCGATACCACCGCTCACTACCTTAGGTAAGCAGTCTAGAGCACGTGACAAGGCTTTTACAATGTGTCATCCTTCTGTAGTCTACCCTCTCTAAGGTTTCGCCACCCCCTTTGGAATGAAAACCTCCGGGTTCGGGCCCCCTCTTAAGCCAGATGGGACAACATAGTCATGAAAGACAACCCACCGAAACAGTTGGATCGACCGCGATGGAACTTTGCAAATTAGTCAGCCATGTCCTACTCCCCATACTGAGAACATGTGGTGGTACGGTGGTGGCATAGCAAGATGCGGCTCGAAGACCGGTCCTTAACTGACTTGGGCAACTTTCCAACAAAGCCCATGTGTCTCAACCATACCCGATTGAGCCCGTGCATAAACTTGAACAAATCCAAACAACCATTATGCCCAAGTCCAAACCATTTTGATTTTCATTTTTTTCAATGACATTCATAAACTTCCATAACATACCGATGCCATGGATGCAATTTACACAACAATTGCTTCTTGGCTGAAATTCCCCAAATTAAACATGTTTGGTCTATAAGCATGGCTAACCATATGATTACTTTAGTATCATTTTGTCTAATGGTGACAAGGTATTCACGTTCAATATTCAAATTGTCCATACAAGGAAAATTGGAATAACTAGGGAATTAAAACAGAATTAAAATAATTGTATAAACATATGCATGCAGTAATAATTTAAAACTGAATATAAATAATTTAAAATAGTGGGTCAATATGATCAAGGGTATAACTTGCCTTACTTGATTGAACGCTGCTCTCAAACGGTGTCGAAATCTGACTCTCTAAAGTCGTCGAAATCTATCCACGAAATAAGCCAAATTCAAACAAAATTCAAATAACAATTCACATGAATTCCAAATTAAATAATTTTGGTTTGGTTAGCTAGATATTGAATTTAGACAAATTTAGAAATTTGAATGGGCTCAAACAGAGTTCGGATGCAAAAGATATGAGCTCTCGAAGTTTGAAAATACAAAAAATGATATAATTGGGTTTTTTTCCTGAATTTTGGGAATTATTTTTCTAAAGGAAAATAGCTTTATTGCGCAAGATGACATCAGCCCTTAGGGTTTTCCGATTTTCGGGATTAAAACAAAAATTCTGACATGCGGGCCCAGCGTGTCATAGACACGGCTCACGGTGGACTGGTTCCATCGAGCCGAGGGCGAGCTGGTGCGGTGGACCGACCACACGAGCGCTAACCCGACAGTGACCGGGATGCCAAGCGTGTGCCACGTGGACAAAACTGGCGACGTGGTCGTGACGTGGAGGCTGACTCGGCTGGACACGGTGGTTCGCCGGTAAGGGTTTCTGCACCGGCCGACAACGACGAACCGGGGCATGGCGGCGACAGCGAGTGCACACAACAGGTAGGGGGCATTATTGCGCACAACTTGGTACCGATCTTTACCTTGATGGTCGCTGGAGATGGCCGGAATTGGCGCCAGAGCGAAATGAAAAGTGCGGGCGTTGTCGGGGTCGTGGTGGCGAGGACGCTTGGGGGGGTGCTCTGGCGAGGGCGGCGCAAGCACCGGGTCGGCGGAGGTGCGGCGGTGGTGGCGGCGCTAGGGGCGGCGGTGTGCCTCACGGCCATCGGCGGTGTTTCGCGAAATCCGGCGAAGAGAGGCGAGGAGAGGAGAAGTGGGTCGGGGCGCTAGGATGAGGAGGAGGAGGTGGTCCTGGTGCGCCCTTTATAGGGGCCGGAGGAGACCGGAGGCGGGAGATCGGGCGCGGAGGTCGCGGCGGCGATTTTTGGGTTCCGGCGATTGCGAGCGAAACGGAGGGGAAAAATGGCCGGAGATGGGGCCGCGGGACGCGGGGAATTTAATGCGCGCGACCGTGTGGAGGAAGGGGGCGAAAATCGCGGCGTTGATGGAGCTCGCAGGGCGCGGCAATGGCGGCGTGTGCGGCAAAGAAGAAGGGAACAGGGAAGAAGACAGTGACGTGGGCGGGGCGGATCTGGGCCGTTTGATTTAGATCGAACGGTCCCTATCAACTGGGATGTTCGGACCTCCAGAGATGTCACCAAGATCGGCCCGTTGGTCCTTGATCCAACGGTGCGGGAAAAAGCGGGGTGGTGTGGGAGAGTGATAGCTGTCCGATGTAAATCGGATGGTGGGGGCGAGAGAGAGGAGAGAGGGAGGTGCGGGCGGCGTAGATGGGCTGGGGTGCGGAGAAATAGGGTTGGGCCGAGAGGGTTTGGGCCCAAAGGGGATTTGCTGATTTTTAATTGATTTTCTAATTTAAATAATCCTAGTAATTCATTTAGGCTTTAGAAAATAGCAAATTAAATCAAAAAATTAAGAGCAAATTCACATAAATTCCCTTATTATTTTAGACTTAACTAAAATAGTTCCAACTTATAATTGGCTATTAATTTTGCAAAATAAATTACTTTGGCTTTAAATTATTTAGGAAGAAGCTTTTAAAATATCAGAAAATTCTAGAAATTGATTAAATTTTTATTTTTCAGATCAAACCAAATAAAACTTCAAGAACTTCAAATAAATTTCACTTCTGACTTTTAAAAAATTCAAAAATTCAAATAAAGCAATGAAATCCTATCAAATTTCAGAAAATCCAATAAAACAATAACTTTATGTTATTTTATTTTGGTAACAGCACTTTGGGATGTTACAACACGTGGGTTGGAGCCTGGTGCGGCGCGGTAATTTTAGGTGGTCTGGCTTGATCGAGTCAACTGGGTTGGGCTCGAGTCAAACTGAGTCTAAACTGTTGACTGAGATTTAAATCAAACTTCTCTACTATGACCGAGTGCTAAAAATAGCAAATAAATTCCTAAAATTCTAAAAATTTTCAGAGAGGCTCCTAAGATGATCTAGTACACATATAAATTCTAAAACCTCATTGTTCATGATTTATTAGCTTATTTTTATATCAATAACCGCAGGGACCTTTGGATCTTGGTTTGAATTTTACAAGGTTGAATTAAGTCCTAAAAATTTTAGAAAAATTATATGTATTCATGATAAATATTATAAGAGTTAAATAAATTATTTTCCATAGAACTTTACATGCATTTATTTCTATTTTCATTTGGAGTCTCAATTAGGGTTGTATGTTTTACTCTTGATTCAAAGTTTAAAATGCAATAATTTGCACAAAAAAATCTAGAAAAGATATGCATGCTCATGAGATGCATGATAATTCCATTTCATAAAACTAAGGATGTGACATAGGATCTCTGTCACCTATCAAACAGTGTTCAATGTCTCCGTAGCCATTTGAAATGATGACAGAGATAACTCCGCCATTTGAAATGGCGATAGGAGCTGGATTTTTTTGGCAGAAACAATTAAAATAAATTTATATTTATATTTTGAGAAAATGCATGTTTAAATTTTACAGGATTTTACTATGTTTTTTGGTAATTTCTTGTAGTGCCTATATGTTAACTTCACCCGAGTTGTTACGGAGTGTAGTGTTTGCACAACCGATTATTTGGCATTTTGGTCCAGGTTGTTGTTTTGATATGAAAAGTTGGCATGACGACGTGTGGTCAATTCGGTCTGAAAAGTGTGATTGACAGGGTATGGTCAATTCGGTCTGAAAAGGTGGCTTAGTAGGGTGTGGTCATTTCGGTCTGAAAAGGTGGCATGGCAGGGTGTAGTCATTTCGGTCTGAAAAGGTGGCGTGACTGTGTGTGATCAATTTGGTTTGAAAAGGTGCTAAAGATTAGAACGAAGGTACGGTGTAATGTTAAGCTATTTTAATGTGAAATGAACATGGCTTGATAGTTTAATTTCGTTATTGTATTGTAATGTGAATTGAACATGACTTCATAAGTTAGTTTCATTTTTGGTATTGTAACAGTATAGAACATATGATATTTAGCCTTATGATGTTATGGACCTATTTTGAATGTTGTGATGCAACTATCCCTTGTCATGTTACGTTCATACAAATATAGTAGCCAAAAGTCGAAGACCTTTTGATATATAAGTATACAACATCCTGGATACATGAATCCTCTTCTGTAGACAATGAAAACTATTTCATACATATTGCATATACTACCATAAGGATACACACATAAGCTTCTCGAGTCACTTCAAATGGTCAAGAATCCTGTCCATGCGCTCGTCTGCAGGTGGCATATTCACCATTAGACCAGATGGAGCTACAAGTAGTCATTCAACTACTCTTTCCAACATGGCACCAATAGAGTCCGCTCATTGAAAGTACTGACATTTGTCAGCCTAAAATCCACACCAAATAATAAAAAAGAAGTGATGAAACAAACCAAAAATCCAAATAACAACATTCGCAAAAAGCAAACTCACCAAGAAATACAGACACTTGTAGAATAAACGCATCCTGTTCTCTTCGGTGTGGGAGTACATGACATTTGCTTGGACCCTGTAGTTCAGGCAGTTGACATGTCTTGCATTCGCCAGCGCCACAGCTCTTCGGCTCATCAAACTCGACAACTGAGATATAACGCTGAGAGTAGTGGAACAAGTGCAAGTAGATGAGAAGAGAAGGGCATGGAGTTTAGTTGGTTGGATAAGGATTTATAGAGCTGGCCTTGGATTCTTTGGCACCAACGTATCTTCACTATAGTCGGTGTGAGTACCTGCTGACATCGATATGTCATTTCAGTGTTAAAGGCTACAACGAGGGTGGGGTCTACACATATGTTTAATCTACATGATGCGTGAGGTGTCATGATTGTGACTCCCGCACAAGGTTTGTCGTACACAGAACAAGAACAACAAATGAGATAATAAACCAGACACAAGCATAATGTTAGTCGTACAAAAAAATAATATTTACATAATATGAGTGCTTGTAGCCCCTCATCCCAACCATGCTGATGCCCTATCAAACAGTAAGATATATATTTAAATGTAATGCAAATGCAAAAATGATACACGACGAGGGAGCAGTAACCGACCTAGTTGTTTCTTCAGAATGGATGTCTCCCCGTGCTCCTGCCTCATGAACGCATGGAACTGAGGTCATGTTCGAACAAATTGGCGTTAGTTAAAAATGAACATGCTCACATCACCGATAGAGGTGTACCTACAAACTCGGTAGGGGTACTACTGGCACGATGCCACGATGACCCGCTCGATAAGTCCTGGTACAGAGCCGTTGTCATGGGCATCGAGCGTGACTCACTCTGACTCACCCCTCTGTCCACATACTCTGTTCGCACATGACGGTGTGTCCAACACGTCCCTCGGCCTCCGACAGTACGTCAGCTCGACGACATGCCTCGCCTTGTCCCTGATTCGGAGCATGTTATCTTTGAGCTCGTGCATTGTCATGTCCAGGCAGTCCCCGATTCGGGATAGAACGGAGGTCGCTTCCAAGTGCACCTCCCGTCTAAGATCGCTTTGTTAGGCACGAAGAAAAAGTTAGATCGCAAAAATATGAGAAGTAAATAAACATTACAGACTATTCACTACATACCGCAAGATAAAATGCAGAGTCCAGCTGTGTGGATAGACAACGCTTCGCTAGCATCTCTCCTCCCCTCCCTCCTCTCCTCTTTTTTTTTCAGGAATAAAAGTGAAATTTGGCCGAATTTTTTGGCCTTTTATAACCTAGATTCTGTCATCATTTGGAACGACAACATGAAGCGGGGCCTCCGTCAACATTCCAAATGGCCACTGGCATCTATTTCGAAGCTAATCGCCATTTGAAATGGCAACAGAGGCATTAACTCCTGTTTGTTGGGCGATATGGCTTCAATCACCATTTCAAACATCAACAGAAGCTCATTTTTGTAATTTTATTAAACGGGTATTTATTCTTATAATTCTATTTAAAAATATATTATTTTAAAAAAATCGCCCAGGTTGGCCGCATGGTATTTTTTCAGTGACAAAAGCCAAATGGGCGGCTGGATCCACCCTTTTTCTCGGTCTTGATTTGCCAGTCCGACCCAGTTTTAGCATTCGTATAGACCGCGCTGCAAGACCTAGTTAGGTTTGGTTACTAAAACTCAAAGAAAAAAAAAGGAGGAAGAGGTTAGGCTGCGTTACTTTGTTACTGGTATTGACTTCGAGGTCGAGTAGACCGAGCACGTTTTTTTTTAAGATCGAGTACTTGAATTTTTCCTCACTTTGTTCAAACGATGGTGATCAGTTTGATGTAGACGGACTTGCTGTGGTGAACAGTTCATACATGTCCTCCTTTGGACATGCAGAAGGATTGACATGTGTCACATGTTAGGTGGTATATTGACTAGTTTTGGGGATTAGAGGTTGAACTATGACCTAAAAGGATAAAACTCTATGTGACTTTGCGCAATCTAGGGCCGAGTTTTGGGGATTAGAGGTTGAATAGTGAACATGACGGCTAGAAGACATACCGTACTTATACAGTTATACTCATCGTCAAATAGAGGTTGTTTTATTCTTTGACATTTCCCAAAATTGTGTTAATTGAACATTCCTCGTAGCATGAAACTCCATTGGTTATTTGATTCTACCATGCTGAATACCTATTTAGATTTTTGCTGTTCTAGGTTTAAGTTTCTATTTATTTTCAGGTTAGATTGATACATAGTATTAACGACCTCACCTATGGTTTGTGTCAAGTTGTAGGTCAAAAGTCAATGCGAGGATTTTGCAGTAAGGCGGACGAATCAACTGAAGCAAATTTAGGAAATTCCATTAGCTGGGTTGTACAGTGTTAACAGAAATATGGTATTATGCATATATTGTACTTTGGTGGAATAAATAACTATACCAAAAGGTCCATCAACCACATTTTTTCGGTTTACTTAACAAGCAGTTAGTCCATGGAACATGTAAGGATCTTCATGTATGCTATAAGCATATGCCTTAGATCTAATACCCGGCCTGCTTGTACCGCCATGTGGCCCATGTAGAGTTGTGTAGTAGGATTAATCCTACATTGTTTGTCTAGAGTAGTGGTAGTATATAATGCATATTTGGTCTAAATGTAGCACTACCGGGTTAACCTTTTTACACCAAGCGATGACAAAAGTGTAAGTGAGTGCTATATGAGCGCAGGTCCGCCCCATGGTGAGCTAGACATTGGGCAAATTTTGGGCTAGAGTGTTACAGATGGTACCAGAGCATCAACCTTTGCTGCATGGGTGCGTGCCGGAGAGAAGCACGTGCATATGGTGTATGGCGCGTGTGGGGTCGCCCCCTAGTTACTTTTATTTTTGTTATTAAATGAAATCGTGAAGGACATAACTATTGAGTTGCATGTATCAACTAACTCACCCAAAAGCTTAAGCTGATGAGAAAAGACGGGTAATTTACTAATTCTTCAACACTTCCCCTCAGGTGTAGAAAGGCGGGTAATTCACTAATACTTCAACACTCTCCCTCACGTGTAGGTTCTCTCAGATCTAAGACGTGGAATAGAAGTGTGCTGCAATTATTATTTTTAATTGCACCAACCGGGTCTTAAACTCAAGACCTCTTGGTTCTGATACCCTATTGAGTTGCATATACCAACCAATTTATCCAAAAACTTAAGCTGACGAAGACAGACAGGTAATTCACTAATACTTCAACAATGACCTTTTCGTCGTAGCTACTCAATTTGGAGCAATCCAGCGCCTACTCAATTGCATTGTGTTATCTAGTATTACGGAGAATGGTCTTTGACATCTATTAACAGTGAAACTTACAAGCAATTTCTTTTCGATATCTCTTCACAGCTGAAAGCATCATCCTTTTTTTTCTTTGCTCGCTCTTCTCTTGAAAGCTTTATATTTTGTGGTCACAATCGCAGTATCCTAAAACTGTTAGGTATCTCTAGAAATCTGCTAATATTGTTTTGGCTCCAATCTCAACCCATGAACTCTGCGGTTTCCCTTGAAGAATTAATGTACTCATTGTTGATCCGTACCAAGAACAACATTTGTGAGTGTGGTCTGGAAATTCTAGCTTAAAATGTATTATTTGCTTTTAATTAGATTCTCCATCTTTATAATCGCTTCTTTTTCTCTAAAAGCTTCCACGTAAGTTTTGGAGCTGGCTCTATGTACCCTGTATTTCTATGGAGGGGATGCTAATATCTCAATAAACGGTGCTATTATTTCAGTTACGCTCAGCTGGTCGTCCTGCCTTGGTCATGAGCAAGGTTGCAAATAGCGATATAGCGATGCTACGCGTTATATCATCAAAATTAGGCCTGACACTAAAATTTAATGCAGATATCGCAAGTGACGATTTATCGTGTTATATCGTACATGATGTATCGTTGATATCCACCAAATATGTTTTTCAGCTTTCTGGGAGGAGTTTTGGCTCATCCTACTTAGTCCATGTAACATCCCAAAATTTGGCTTTTCAAAAATCTTTTGAGTAGTTTAGGTCCCTGAAAAATTTCACCAATTTTATTTGAATTAATAAAGCTTAATTGGGTATTTTCTAAATTAAAAATATTTAATTTGAATAATATAAACATTAATTAAATAAAAACTTGTGTTATTTGGCTTCCTTGTCTTTCAAGAAATTTTTGGGTATTTTCTGAGATTTTTCTGGATTTGTTTGCTATTTATTTGATCTCCTTGATTTTCAGCCTTTTATTTTAATTTCGAAAATCAGCAGTTTCTCTCTCCTGCCACGTGCTACAGTAAATCCACTTAGCCTTTCCTCTGTTGAGTTTGATATGTGAATTGATCCCTTCTTGTCAGCTAATCAATACAAGCCAAACAATACACCCAATCCTCTCACTTACATGTCGACCCCACATATCATCCTCCTAATTAAAATCCTAATTATTTATCTCACTTACATGCAGGTCCCGCATGTCAGTCAACTCTTGGTCAACCCTGTTCATGAGCTTGGTCCACCGTAGACTAGCATATCTCTGTGGACCTGGTCCATAGACTAGTGGCCCACATGTCAACCCATAATCCTATTTTCGGGAATTAATTTAATTCTTGAAAAATCCTTTTATCTTATTGGTCCCACTTGTCACTCTCTCTATCTTATTTTTTGAAATTATTTTAATTCTAGAAATCCATAAATACCAGTCGGTCCCACCTATCATACACTCACTTACTTTCTAATATTTTCGGAATAGAATATCCCGAGAATATTCTGTAGAGATTTTTCATCATTTCATGTGAATTACAATCTTCCGAGAGCCATATCTTCTTCATCCGAATTCCGATTGAACCCATTCAAGTTTCTAAATTCATCTAAATTCAATATCTACCTTCCTGTACCATTCAATTTCAATTTGGAGTTTATTTGATTTGCCTTTTGAATTTAGTTTGTTTTGCGCTTTCTTTCTCGTTAGACGTCGAAGTCCCGGAATCGTCCGAAGGAGCTGAAGATCAAGCAAGTAGAGGATTGAAGATAAAATAAGATCATCATTGCTATAGCAAGGTAAGTTATACCTTTGATCATATTGAATCCTAGTTTTCAAAATTACTTTGATTCAAATTATTGTATTTACTTTAAGTATTTATTTAAATGATTTTGGGTATAGCTATTGTCCAATTTGTTACACCCACCTTGGCTAATTGATATGTCATAATCTTTTGTCACCCTAGTCTGGTTCATATTTAGTTGGTGCTTTGGTATTACCAACGTGGGTTGGTTAGTATGAGTAGATTGCTTAGCCATGCAACGAGTCATCATCATCACCTGAGTTGCAATTATAAATTTGACTAAGTGATTATGTAACTTTGTGTAAAACTGTGTGATGTATGTTATTACTTCGTGATAGCATGTGTTGCACTAAAACCAACTGGGTGGGAAAGGATTTGGACCGAGGCAAGTGGTGGATCCTGTGTGATATGGTGGACTATGTGAACGGGCTTGATAATCTTTGTGACTTAGTTAGAAAATGGAAGTCTTACCTTGGTCAATTAAGGACTTAACTTTGTGCGTCATTGAACTGAGCCTTACTGTACGACCACATGCCTGGTATGGGACGGACCTAACTTAGTAAGTTATGGATTCTCGGCATTGATGTTCATGTGGATAGGTTAGGCTTTGTGACAGGGTGGAGGTGTAACTACTTGGTGGTTGCATCGCGGGACGGTTCGCCGCATCCCTATCCAGCGGTGTGTGTTAGACTAGTATTCTCTGTGAGCTGGTCTAGCGGGAAAGCACATCGGGAATGTCAATGTTTGAGATGAAGTTTTCGAACTGTTTTGTTATGATCAGTGCGGCCACACTGGTTATATCGTGTGGGTAAAGTGTACAACCTCTGCAGACTGTTAAACAATCTATTCGAATAGCGCGTCCTCGGTCATGGACATGCTCGGGGATTTCACACGAGGGGTAGATTTTCATAAAACAATTGGGAAGGGATAGCTGTGTGATTTAAGTTATATGGCTGTGTGAAAGAATTTGATTAGGCTATGTGTCTTTGTGAAAACAAATGTTAAATTAATATTGTCTATTTGTTTTGAATTATGCTTTCAACCTATTATTCATATTCAATTGCAAATATTGCATTTCTGCAAAATAACCACAGAAGCCATTTCCTTTGGAATAAGCCTGCATCTATACATTGCATTCTGTGGTATGACTTGCGAGTACGGTTGTGTACTCACGCTTGTTGTAAAACTTGTGCCCAAACCTACAGAAATGGAGGAATCGTCAGTCAACAAGGTCTACTTCAAGGATCGAGAAGAACTAGGTCGCGCACTTGACACCATTGCTCGTGGGCATATGGATGGGCTTCACTGAAGTTATTCCGTTTCGTTCCGCTGCAGCTTCATTGAGCTATTCGCCTTCTGAGGTATTAATTGTAATCTTTGACCTTAAGGTCTTTACTCTGATATTTAGTGTTATTTTTCCTATTTATTAGTCATCTTTGTATATGGAAATGATATTTCATCGATGTTGCCACTGTGTGCACTAGCGTGATTCTGGACTAGTGCAGTATACACAGAGGGTCCATAATTGTATTTTTTTGGGTCCCGACAGAGGTGGTATCAGAGCCATATCGACTGTAGGTCGTGACCTTAGTTAGAATGACTGTTTGTAAGAAAAACTTCAAAACTTATTTTACAAATGGAAAATCTTAATGATGTGCTATTCTCATCTTGTCTAGCTTCTATACTCTTCCATTCTATTCCTTTCTCATCTATATTCGTCATCACCATTTGGAGTATTAAATCGGACTCTCTCCCCTCATAACTTATATAGTCATCGTTATCCATGTCAAATGTCTTGGTGGATGCCCAAGAGCAGTTTTGAGCAACTGTTTGAAGACCATGCAACCAACAACAACGTATCGACATATTCCCAAGTGTTCAAGACAAGTGCGTCGCAAAAAATTGAAGACCAAGAAGAAGTTGTACGTCACCCTGTCTTTTTCCAAGATTCGCCTGCAAGGATCGCAAGCAGTCAACGTTTGATGAAGACCGTGATCAGATCGAGTTTTCTTCAGACCAGCCATATAGGATAAATCACCATAGGTTCCTCCCGTGTGTTGAGCCAAGTCGCCCTGTTAAGTTAGAGTTTAATCGACTAAACGATTAGATCTTTGTTTCCCTTCTTCGGTGTAGTTTGGTTGTGAGTTTTATGCTTC
Source organism: Ampelocalamus luodianensis (assembly GCA_036346255.1). Taxonomy (NCBI): domain Eukaryota; kingdom Viridiplantae; phylum Streptophyta; class Magnoliopsida; order Poales; family Poaceae; genus Ampelocalamus; species Ampelocalamus luodianensis. Next base: position 45,333,605 of record CM070633.1, read on the forward strand.
TTAATAGCTTTCCGGCTATTTGTGTGTTCCTTGGTGTTCTTTGGGTTAAACCTGCTCCTCTTAGTAGATTGTCTTCCCTTACCTTGTGTTTTTCCCTCGCATCTATGAGCCCTGGTCAGCCAGCAGATGGAGAACCCCAATGAAGTCAGCCTTGTCAGTAATCTCGAGACAGTCTATGTCAGCTCAGATGTTGTCAACCCTAGTGGACAGTTATCAGTACCAGGAGTAGCAGATCCAGTCATAGAACAATTCTTGGTAGCTCAGACTCAACTCAGGAATGCGATGATGCAGAACATGAACAACAGGATGACCCAGCAGAATCAGACCACCGCTACCTTAGTCAATTTGATGAATCAGAATAATCAAGCAAGTCATCGCATCGCCGCCGTGTCGCATTTGCGCAGCGACGATGACCAACAACTATCTCTAGTGCCAGTAGTGACACATCAGATAGTTCCCTGTCGCCCAGAATCAGATCATGTAAGTGACGATGCAGCCATCAGACGATATTACCAATTGCAATGATGCACAACTCGTTGCCATCCCAACGGCGCACCCTCAGTTCAAATCTTCAAAGTTCATGATGACCAAGCCGTCTATCTTTGAAGGATCAACCATGCAGAATCTTGGATTTGCACAATAGAAGAAAAAGCTAAGTATTATGCAGTGCAACAATAATGAGAAAGTTCTCTATGCCGCCCATCAGGACAAGAAGACCATCACATGGTTAGAGTTCCTCGCTGCTTTTCGCCAACAGCACGCGACATCAAGTAAGAGTGATCAAGAGAAACTTGCTATTCCGATATCCTACATCCCATGCAGTCATTGTCATTTGAAGTGCTGCTAACCAGATAAGTCAGAAGTTTGTGCATGTATCCGTTGTGGAGAAATAGGCCATAGCGCCGATGAGCACAATATCAATTGTTCTAGTTGCGAAAGAAACTATTCCGCTGGAGAATGTCTAATGAGCAAGATCACCTGTTTCTTATGTGAAGGCGATGATCATTGTCTGAGCAAGTGCCTCATGTATTCAGTGTTGACTTATGCAAAACAACGTCAGTGAGAAAATTTCAGAGCCACAGTCAGAGCATTAGCAAAAGAAGTCAACCCATTGTCGAAGACAAAATTGTCACCAAGGATCACAAGAGCGAATATTGACCTCAAGAAATTTCACCTCAAAAGAGAAACAAGCCAGTATCGTCATGAGGTTGTTTCGAGTGTGGTAAGCAAGATCACAATGCCAAGAGATTCCCTACAAAGCGACTATCATTCTTAAAAGTTAAAGAACACCAGAATAGTCATTCTGCCATAGTCTCGTCAGAAAAATCGCAAGGTTCAACATGTCTATGCTACAACTATCATAGAAAAGGTCACTACGTTAGCCAGTGTCCTCAGAAGAACCAGTCACTCACTCCAATATGCAAGAATGCCAGAAGTCAATTCAGTCAAGATTGTAACACCCAGAATATGTGGTAACGCAGCAGGATCCGTGTGTCCAGTGAAGTAGTCAAAGAAGAGACGTTTATGCAATGATGTTACCAAGAAAGTATAGATTGATGATACCAGATCATGTAGAATCATGCCTCCGTTAGTAGCAGTAAATTCAGGGAACCATTGTAACCTCTCCTCTATTTGAGAGCAAAAAGGTGGACATCTTTGTATGCCAGTTACGAAGAAAAAGGAAATATTGGATATTAAATCATTGGATGTCTTTCTCAGTATATGCCTTTGCAAGTCGAGTAACAAGGCGTTGAGTCATGTTGATTGAAGGCCGTGGAGCTGTAACATGGAATGTGATGTTGAATTCCAACTCAGTCTTGTGCATAGCTATGAAATAACAGTAAATAGTTGAAGGATTTAACCATGGAATAATGTCCGTATTCGCAAGAGAATATGCAATTGTCATTGCAAGTGATCTATGCAACATGCAACCGTATTCGAAGTTAAGTTTGTCTCTGACTTGGTACCCAGGATCAGCCAATTTCAGAAGGAATTACGTCAGAGATGAACTATGACAAAAGTTGTTAAAAGAGTTCGCATAAATGATAAAGTAGATCAGATGACTTTATCAGAAAAAGGTAGTGTCAAATCAATCCCATCAGCTTAGCAAGTGTCAGTGTTGATTGTAAAGTAAAATGGTAGCACAAGGATGTGCGAGAATTTCAGTCTATTCAAGCGTTAATCTTTGGAACCTTAGAATCATTCTGTTTGAGTTTTTGAGAAAGAATTGCAGCCACTTCAGAATCATCTATGAACAAGACAGTGTTAGTCGAAGATCAGTGAGACAGTCGTTTCAAGTTAGATAAGACCCCTCACTGGTTGTAAGAAGAGAAGTTCGCCCACACCGCTAGAAGTGAACCGAATTTGTAAGAATTTCAGAAGAGATTAATCATAACTCCAGTATTCATATTGCTAGATATCAGAAAGAACCTTGATAGCTTTTACCACAGAACATCCAAGAATCAGTGTGTTCAGAAGTTTCACCCGCACTTCTTAATAACTGGAGTGTCAAGCAGTAAATTATCCCAGTCATAATTCAAAGCCGCCCCCAAAAATTACAAAAATATGTCCCTGTCGCCAGTTCAACTAGCGACAGGAACCTATCGCCATTGAATCGGCGACGAGACTGTCGCCTCGTCACGGTCCACTACCTATCGCCGCTTGAATCGGCGAGTGAAGATTCTCGCCGCCGCTCAATCGGCGATAGTTCTGTCGCCATTGAATCGGCGGCACAGGACCCACTATAAAAACCGCCAAAAATCAGTCCATAATTCATTTTAATTCCAGAAAAAAACAAGAGAGAGTTCGAGAAGGAGAGAAAAAAAAGTAGCAAAGCTTTGCCGGTTCGTCGCAGAGGAGAGAGATTGACAGAGCATCAGTTTCGATCGATCATCTTGCATGTACATTTTTTGAAACTGTGTACGTTATGTCAAAACCTTGTAGGTTAGCAAACAAAAATAGCGACATAGAATTGAGTAGGTTAGATAAATGTAGTCAAAATGAGTAGTACATATTTTGAGTTGTGTAGCGACATAGAATAGCGACAATAACGACATAGAATTGAGTATGGCGCTGGTTGACCGCTGTAGTTATATTATTAATGCAGGAATTCTCTTTTAAACTAGAAGAATTGCATGACACATTTTAAAATTGTAAAGAAAATACGGAGTAGCTGAGTAGGTCGAAAGAGCAATGAGAATATTTGTGCGCGGTTATTATTTTGTTAGTGCGTTGTTATTATTGTGTTAGTGCGCGGTAAATATCTTGTTAGTGCCGAAAATACCATTTAAACTAGAAAAATAGCATGATATGTATTAAATTTGTAAAAAAATTCGTAGTTGCTACATAGACTATGTAAAGATACATGAAAAAATATGAACTTTGTCTATTGCTGCATTTTCAGGTATAGTAGACGCGAGCCACTACGACTTGCTTGACTCGGTGATTGACGCGCGTCACCATAGCCGCCTTAGTACCGTGACCCCCCAGAGGGCGAGGCGTCGATAGAGCTTGGCGCGTTTCGGCTACGCACACCCATCAGGGCATGGAGGCTGCACCAAGACTGGCTTTCGAGGTACGTGTAGTTCTGACCTTCATACACTCAATCGCGGTCTGATTATTTTGCGTGGACTCAAGTTTTGTAACAGCCCTAACTTAGGGTTTGTATTTCAAATGTAAAATTTTGAGGAGAAATAAAAACTTTTGTTGTCTCTTCAAATCATTTGAAAGTTTCTACAATTTTCCCTAGCAATTTCCAATTTTTAGAATTTAATTCTTGTGATTGGAAATTGTTGTTATCAGATTCTTAGCTTTCAAACTTATGATCATCCTCTGAAATTATTTTTCCTATCATCTTGATCATCCTATCTACCTCCCTGAATTATTTCACAATTTTTAGATTTTATTTGCTATTTTAAATGGCCAAGTCAAACTAGTTGAAAATCTGGTCAAATCCTTGTACAGCAGCTTGTGAATTTTCTAGAACAATGCAGTGCATAAAAGTTCTGGAAAAATTATACAAGGTTGTCCTCTGTCTCTAGTAGCTACCATAAAAAATTCTGAAATTTTTAGAGCTCAGAGCTACCTCTAAAAATTCCCAAAACCTTCTCTCGTCTTTTAAATCAAATTCCAAAGGTACCGTTCTCTGCCCGAACCCAACTCGTGCTCGAGTCCGACTCGCACCACTTGGCTCGGTCGCGTCAACTAAACGCATCGCCCGAGTCCAATCAATCGTGACCGTCCGATGAAGATCGAACGATCCACGCCGCATGCGCAACCGACCGTCCGAATGCATACACCAATCCCAACCGTCCATTTCGATCCAACGGTCGGTGCGTCGCGATCAAATCAAACCACCGTTCGCACCACTCGATCGTCGCCGACATATGGGTCCCACCTGTCAGTTCTTCTCGTCAACTCGGGAATGCGATGATGCGAACATGAACAACGAGATGACCAGTGAGAATCGGACCACGCTACCTTAGTCAATTTGATGAATCGAATAATCAAGCAAGTCATCGCATCCGTCGCGATGTCGATTACGAGCGACGATGACCAACAACTATCTCTAGTGCCGGTAGTGACACATCGATAGTTCCTCATGCGAGAATCGGATCATGTAAGTGGCGATGCGACCATCGGGCGATATTACCAATTGCAATGATGCACAACTCGTTGCCATCCCAGCGCGCACCTCGCTTCAAATCTTCAAAGTTCATGATGACCAAGCCGTCTATCTTTGAAGGATCAACCATGCGAGATCTTGGATTTGCACAATAGAAGAAAAAGCTAAGTATTATGCGATGCAACAATAATGAGAAAGTTCTCTATCACGCCCATCGGGACAAGAAGACCATCACATGGTTAGAGTTCCTCGTTGCTTTTAACCAACGACGCGACATCAAGTAAGAGTGATCAAGAGAAACTTGCTATTCGATATCCTACATCCCATGCGATCATTGTCATTTGAAGTCTTGCTAACGGATAAGTCGAAGTTTGTGCATGTATCCGTTGTGGAGAAATAGGCCATAGCGCCGATGAGCACAATATCAATTGTTCTAGTTGCGAAAGAAACTATTCATTGGAGAATGTCTAATGAGCAAGATCACTGTTTCTTATGTGAAGGCGATGATCATTATGCGAGCAAGTGCCTCATGTATTCGAGTGTTGACTTATGCAAAACAACGTCGGAGAAAATTTGAGCCACAGTCAGAGCATTAGCAAAAGAAGTCAACCCATTGTCAGTACAAAAATTGTCAGCTGAAGGATCACAAGAGCAGAATATTGACCTCAGCAGCCCACCTCAAAAGAGAAACAAGCCAGTATCGTCATGAGGTTGTTTAGTGTAGTAAGCAAGATCACAATGCCAAGAGATTCCCTACAGCGACTATCATTCTTAAAGTTAAAGAACACGAGAATAGTCATTCTGCCATAGTCTCGTCAGAAAAATCGCAAGGTTCAACATGTCTATGCTACAACTATCATAGAAAAGGTCACTACGTTAGCCAGTGTCCTCAGAAGAACCAGTCACTCACTCCAATATGCAAGAATGCCAGAAGTCAATTCGGTCAAGATTGTAACACCCGAATATGTGGTAGGCGGGATCCGTGTGTCCAAAGAAGTAGTCAAAGAAGAGACGTTTATGCAATGATGTTACCAAGAAAGTCTAGATTGATGATACCAGATCATGTAGAATCATGCCTCCGTTAGTAGCAGTAAATTCAGGGAACCATTGTAACCTCTCCTCTATTTGAGAGCAAAAAGGTGGACATCTTTGTATGCCGATTCTGAAGAAAAGGAAATATTGGATATTAAATCATTGGATGTCTTTCTCAAGATATGCCTTTGCAAGTCGAGTAACAAGGCGTTGAGTCATGTTGATTGAAGGCCGTGGAGTCAGTAACATGGAATGTGATGTTGAATTCCAACTCGTCTTGTGCATAGCTATGAAATAACAGTAAATAGTTGAAGGATTTAACCATGGAATAATGTCCGTATTCGCAAGAGAATATGCAATTGTCATTGCAAGTGATCTATGCAACATGCAACCGTATTCGAAGTTAAGTTTGTCTCTGACTTGGTACCGAGATCGTAATTTGGAAGGAATTACGTCAGAGATGAACTATGACAAAAGTTGTTAAAAGAGTTCGCATAAATGATAAAGTAGATCAGATGACTTTATCAGAAAAAGGTAGTGTCAAATCAATCCCATCAGCTTAGCAAGTGTCAGTGTTGATTGTAAAGTAAAATGGTAGCACAAGGATGTGCGAGAATTTGATCTATTCAAGCGTTAATCTTGGAACCTTAGAATCATTCTGCTTGAGTTTTGAGAAAGAATTGCGACCACTTCGAATCATCTATGAACAAGGCGGTGTTAGTCGAAGATCGGTGAGACAATCGTTTCAAGTTAGATAAGACCCTCACCGGTTGTAAGAAGAAGTTAGCCACACCGCTAGAAGTGAACCGAATTTGTAAGAATTTGGAAGAGATTAATCATAACTCCGATATTCATATTGCTAGATATCGAAAGAACCTTGATAGCTTTTACCACGAACATCCAAGAATCGGTGTGTTGAAGTTTCACCCGCTTCTTAATAATCGGAGTGTCAAGCGATAAATTATCCAGTCATAATTCAAAGCCGCCAAAAATTACAAAAATATGTCCATCGCGCGATTCAACTAGCGACGAGAACCTATCGCCGATTGAATGGCGGCGAGAGACCTGCGCCTTGTCACGGTCCAACTACCTATCGCGATTGAATCGGCGGCGAGAAGATTAGGCGAGTTCTGTCGCCGATTGAGCGGCGGCGAGGACCGACTATAAAACCGCCAAAAATCAGTCCATAATTCATTTTAATTCCAGAAAAAACAAGAGAGTTCGAGAAGAGAAAAAAAGTAGCAAAGCTTTGCGGTTCGTCGCGAGAGAGAGATTGTGAGCATCGATTTGATCGATCATCTTGCGGTACATTTTTACGAATCGTATGCGTTATGTCAAAACCTTGTAGGTTAGCAAACAAAAATAGCGACATAGAATTGAGTAGGTTAGATAAATGTAGTCAAAATGAGTAGTACATATTTTGAGTTGTGTAGCGACATAGAATAGCGACAATAACGACATAGAATTGAGTATGGCGCTTGGTTGACATTGTAGTTATATTATTAATGCAGAATTCTCTTTTAAACTAGAAGAATTGCATGACACATTTTAAAATTGTAAAGAAAATACGGAGTAGTGAGTAGGTCGAAAGAGCAATGAGAATATTTGTGCTTGTGGTTATTATTTTGTTAGTGCGTTATTATTATTGTGTTAGTCTTGTGGTAAATATCTTGTTAGTCTGCAGAAAATACCATTTAAACTAGAAAAATAGCATGATATGTATTAAATTTGTAAAAAAATTCGTAGTTGCTACATAGACTATGTAAAGATACATGAAAAAAATATGAACTTTGTCTATTGCTGCATTTTCAGGTATAGTAGACGCGAGCCACTCGACTTGCTTGACTCGGTGATTGTGGCGTCACCATAGCCGCTTTAGTACCGTGACCCCGCAGAGGCGGCGTCGATAGAGCAGGCGCGTTCGACTCGCACACCCATCGGGCATGGAGGCCGCACCAGGCGGCTTCGAGTGCGTGTAGTTCTGACCTTCATACACTCAATCGCGGTCTGATTATTTTGCGTGGACTCAAGTTTGTTCTTAATCGTTTCGACGCAAGTTGAGAGCAGTAGGCCTCCTTCCACTAGCAAGGATGGTGAAGGCGACGTGGGAGGACGACCAGGACCACGGTACTGGTCGTACGTCTAGGCGTTTTCCATACGACTAGGCCCTACTTACAGTGCTGGTTGACCGCTGGAGGCCAGAGACCCACACGTTCCACCCCCATGCGGGGAGATGGCGCCGACGCTGTAGGACGTGAGCTACCTGACTGAGTTGCCCTACGCAGGCGCTTCGATGGCAGCGCACGACATCCCGGCCATGTGGCGCATGGACCTCCTAGCCAGGTTCCACGATGTGCGCTCTCACGGCAATGGTACGTGGAGTTCAAAGACCGCCGCACGGCGACGGCGAAGTGGATCTCGCCGATCACGTAAGTCTTCATAACTATTGTCCTCTCGCAACAATTCGTATGTGAACCTTGCTGACGTGTACGTGTCTTCTTGCAGCCCGAGCGTATGGCGCAGAACGCAGGGGACGTCGCTGTTAGGAGGCACTTCGAGGCCTACCTGCTGTGGTTGTTCGGGTGGGTCATGTTCCTGGGCTCCCACGGTGACAGCGTCGACAAGCACTACATCCGGTACGCGCGTGAGGTGGCGGACTCGCCGATCGACGAGATCCCGCAGTACGCTTGGGGTCCGGCCGTGCTGTGTGCGACGTAACGCGCACTGTGCGACGCGTGCCAGCGTGCGCATGCCAGCTCCATCCTCTCAGGATGCCCGCTACTAGTGCAGTTGTGGTCCTTGGAGTATTTCTAGATTGGACGGCCACAACTTGACTTGGGAGCGTACGAGGAGAGCTTGTACATCCCGGACGACGACCTGGACCGGCCGACCATGAGCACTGTATGGTTCCGCCGACGGGTTAGTTTCATAGTCATTTATTTTTTTCGTATTGCAATTACTATTTCGTGTGCTTAGTTTGCGGTGCTCTATTGCACAGGTCACCTTCACGCCGATCACCTCGCAGGGCTCCTACCCGGAGTACGTTGCGATGTTCGATCAGCTGATCGATGACCGTGTCATCTGAAGATCGTACAGTGACGAGAGGGTGATCGCGCGCGCCCCCGGAGGACTGTCGGTGTTGTGCACGCGAGACTACGTGTACTGGTACACGCAGAGTGCCTTGGTGCATGATATCTTTGTGGAGGAGTACCAGGTGCAGCGGGTCATGCGCCAGTTCGATCTGCGATAGGAGGTCCCAGCCCCTTGGGGGAGAGGCGGGTGCCATGTAACCCCCTTCTCCGATGAAATGTCGTGTTCTTATCGTTGCGTCATTTCCCAGAAGTTCTCCAAGGGAGTTGTGCATGAATTCTAAGATGCATTGTAATATCATTTGCCTTTGTACTTACGAAGCATTAATACCTCAATCGTCCTCAAAAAAATCTTACAAAATTCACCTTAGTACAACAATACATGACATATTGTAAAAAGATATTTCCAACAATAAATAGCCGCCGCAATAAATTACAAAAATAAATCCCTGTCGCCAGTTGAACCCCTTGTCGCCGGTTGAGATCCCTGTCGCCAGTCAACTAGCGACAGGAAGCTATCGTCATTTAAACTGGCGACAAGCCCTGACCCCTATAAAACCATCTTGAAACCCTCAAAATTCCACACAGGACTCATTTTTACTTAGGAAAAAGAGAAGACAGAAGAGAGAGGAGGAGAAAAGGTAGCGAAGCGTTGTTCGTCCAGTTGCCTACCTCGGGTAATTTTCTTAACAGAATGGATTACATGGTTTTTGATGTATGGTTACGTAGTGAAGTCCATTTTACATACTTTTTTGTGGGCTATTTAGTTCTAGATATGTAGTTCATCGTGTAAATGTTCTTTACACTGCAGTGCGTAAAATATGTCTGACATCGTCAATTTCAGAATTTACTATAGACGAGGGGCTATTATGGCACATTCCTAACTAGGAGATACAAGGGCCAGATACTGACTGCAATAGTGACAGACGGAAACAATCAAGTTCTTCCCGTGGCATTCGCTTTCATTGAAAGCGAGAACACGGATAGTTGGCTGTGGTTCCTGAAGAATGTGAGGATTTCTGTTGTGCAAGACCGTCCCAACGTATGCCTCATACATGATTGGCACGCAGGCCTGCTGCGTGCAATAACTCAGCTACAACGAGGAGGGAACGTACCACTTCCATGGTCGGATCTACAGAGCAGGTGGTGTATGAGGCACTTAGGTGCAAACTTCTATAAACAGTTTCGCAACAAGGACTTGTTGAACCTATTCAAGCGGCTGTGCAACTAGAACCAGCAGCGGAAGTTCGAAACACTTTGGAAGATTCTGGATGACCGGACCCAAACCCACAGAAGGGAGGCAGCGAGAAGGGCCGCCCCAAGCGCTGACCAGGCCACCCAAGTATTGCCACAGCTACCCACAGACGGTCCTAGTGTCACGAGGAAGACAGGGGCACAGGTGAAATGCTTCTCAGACTGGATTGAGCACGAGTCTAAGGAGAAGTGGTCGCTACTACATGACAGGGGTGGTGCTCGATATGGTATCATGACAACCAACCTAGCTGAGGTCTACAACTGGGTCATGCGCGGCGTCAGGTGTCTCCCTTTGGTTGGTATTGTGGAGGTAATTCTCCACGGTACCACAAACTACTTTGTTAACAGATGCAGCAATGCGTCGCTCGTCATGGCAAATGGCAGAGTACTCTACTCCGCCATGATCACCGCATACATGGAGGAGAAGAGCAAGAAGGGTGAGATGCACCGGGCACTCAAGATGGGCACGAGGGAGTTTCGCTTCGAGATAATGTGTAGGGATAAAGGACGTCGCAGAACTAACCGCGAGAGGATCACCCATGAGTGCACGCTACACCGCGATAGTTGCGTATGCACTTGTAACAAGCCCCTTCTTCTGCATAGACCATGCTCCCATGTCATGGCCGCCTGTTCGACGGTGGCGCAGCATCTCGGGTAGTACCTCTCTCACTATTTTACCAAGGAGGCGGTGATGCAAACATGTAGTGGAGACATGTATGGTTACACCGTTATTGTCCATTTCACTGGCCATCCCACCTGGGAGCAACTAATCTGGGCCGCGGACATTGGTAGGCTCAAGGGAAAGGTTGGCCGGCGACAGGTACGGCGCATCAGGAATGATATGGACGAGGTAGAAGCCAGACGTCGTACGAAGAAGTGCTCCATTTGCAGAGAGTCTGGGCACACCTTCAAGACATACCCCACGCGAAATACTCAGGACCAAGAAGACATCGGCATTCCAGACGTCGCCGCGGGGACCTCATCCGGTGCCCCAACTAGAGGCAGTCCACATAGGAGACGTTGAGGTCGCGACCACAAGAAATATATTATTACCAATGTTGTGAATTATCATTTCAATTAAGTGTTATGACGTTCTGCTACAAGTTCTGTAATATCAGTGTGTACGAATTCCTGGGTGAATCGCAATATCACTTACCTTCCCCTTTACAAATCGTTCATGCCTCAAACGTCATCGCTAAATTCTCCAAAAATTAACCGTAGTAGAACAACATACGACGATGACAAAATATTATTGAGAGTCTAACAGATTTGGTACCGTTTAAAATTTATAAAAATAAAAAACTGGTTAAGTGGAATAGGGAAAATCAAAAACTGGCTAGGGCTGAGATATCTATCGCCAGTTACTGGCGATAGGTAGTTGGACTGGCGACAGGGGGGCGACAGGGTCTCTGTCACCATTTCAACTGGCGATAGGTTCACAGGGATATATTTTTGTAATTTTTGGGAGCAGATATTTATTTTTGTAAATATTTTTTAAAATAATATTATTTTTTTAAAAAAATTCCCATCCTGACGGCTGCTGCCTGTTGCTCATCCTGTTCGCTACATCACGCTAAAGAAAATCATATTGGTGAGTCAGGGAGCTCATCTCCTGAATCTAGAGGTGCGAGTCGGATGTTAGATGTTTGGGAATTGTAACTTAAGTACTTAATGGTGGCTCTCTAATTTGTTTATGAGTTGTGACTCTCTTGAAATTATTTTACCATGTTTATTTGTATCTACGATACTATCTTGTTGAACTTAAAACCATATTTGCCTATTTCATAATGATACAATGAGTTTCGAAGTTCAACTTCATTTGCTCATGTCATTCTTGCACTCTTACTATTGATAAAAATATATTGTCTTATATATACTGTAGATGTATTACATCATCTTGTGCGTTCTATTAATTTTTTTAGCTATGCAAAAATTTTCAAAAATGATCATATTATCATAATTTTTAACGTTTATCAAACGATATATCACACTATATTTTAGCGAAACGCTAAGCGGAACCCCACCGTTAAATGCCGCTATACTATACGCTATTTGCAACCTTGCTTGTGAGTCATGATTTGATGTCTCATACAATTTTAATTAAAGGGCATTCTTTCTTATCGTTTTGTATTGTGCTACTACCGATAACTAGATCTATTTTGTCAAGCATGTTTTTATTGCAATATGTATGGGGTTTTTAATGCTTTCTCAGCAGATTTGTTTATTGCTCACCGCAAAATGCAGTAAGAATTCAGAATCGATGCGCTTGCTTCCGCTCTTTGCTCTGCAACAAAACCATTGCAGAGATCCGTGAGCAGCCCACAACAAGTGACAAGCCCAAGCCCACCTACGTTGCCCGAGCTCGCAAGTCCCGTCCGGCCGTCTCTTCGGCAGAATCCTTGCGGCGGCGCGTCTTTTCGGTAAATTTCTCGTGACAGGCCCTCGGGACCGTGCATTGTCCGTGCCGGCCTAGTTTTTGGGGGTATTCTCCTGCCGGCCACCACAGCCCGCCATGACCGCTCGCTTTCGGTCTCTGGGAGCAAGTTCCAGGCGAGCCCACGTAGGACGGACCGTCAGCTGAGCGTGTCGGCCTCAAACGAGAATCAAACAGCCGAACCCACCTCGGCCGTTGGCCGGCGTGCGGAACGGCGGTGACGACGGCTTCTCTCTCCGTCGACCACCGCGCGACCGACGCCTCCTACGCAACACAAGGTGAGCAACCCTCCTCCCCGTCTGGTCGCGTCGCTAGCTAGCCCTTAGCTTTTGATTGTCCGCAAGAGGATGGGCCGATGGGGATTATTAGTGTGGGAACATCCGATCGGGCACATTGCTCTTGCTCGCCGCTGCTTGGTGTGGCTGATCTCTTTTGCTAAAGTTGGGGCGACAACGAGAGGAACAAAGATGGTGCACGCGGCACGGGCAGGTGGGGTGGAAGATGAATCATGGGTGTCTCTTTCCGCTCCTCAAGTCGTCCCCATTATTCCATTCCAAACCAGAAATATTCCCCGGATTTAACTTCGCTGAAGATGATCTTGACTGTAGTTTCATCAATTGTTGTTGCTATGAGAGCTATTAATTATAGTCTTGCGGCTGCTGATTCTCTATCCTATTGTTTGGTGACTGTTGGTCTATTTATGGGTGAAGTTTCGGAGTTTATGTTTGTTACGCGGGATATATTACAGTATGAGAACATTTAATTCGTCAAAAGTTCTGAGTTAGAAAAAGTAAACCTTTGGGCTTTATGCTATTCATTGTAATTAGGTAAAAATAAAGCCCAGTCATATGTGGTTCACAATTATCCATCTTTCGCTTATTCTTGTCATGTAGTAAAATAAGGAGGTCAAGTTGTGTAGATATGGTCCTTGTTAAATTTTAGTTAGCAAGCAAGTATTGGTGGCCAAAGTTATAGACATTTGAGTGCAAACTATGTGGGTGATGTGTCACTCCTTTCACCTTATCTGCGTTTTTCCATATTCCCTGTTGCTGACCAGTACATAACTAGTATGCTTTTAGTAGACATGAATTAATATACCAGTGTATCAAAACCTTTGTTTTTGCCTAGGTCACTGCTGTAGATGTTTGTTTTCCACCACAATCTTATTTATGATTTTTCCCTCCCTACAGTTAGATAATAGAAAAAAGGATTATACTATTCCGAGTTTGCTAAAGAAAGCATCCTTATTGTCCAAGCAATTCATAGGCGTTACACGCTTCTAGAATACTGCGATGACAGTGCTGCTGGAATATAAAAAGACAAAATGAGCATAGTTTTAGCAGAGCCTAATTGGATGGAAAATGATGTATTGTTGACACGGATTGTCACATGGACATGTGCCTGACATGGTAAAGAGCGAATCCTTGCCTACTTGGTGACAGCATGACAAAGGAATGAGGGGTATGCGCAGGAGTGACGCCCAACCACTCGCCAAATCTGTGAGGGAGAGGGGAGGAAGAATGCGATGAGAGGCACCAGTGGCCAACCAAGTTTGGTATATCTCAATCTTTGCAACTTGGTGACAACTTGCCAAGTAGGCAGGAAGTGGGAGAAAGGGTAGGACATAGGACTTAGGAGTGACTACTGACTATTGGCTTAGATGTTGAGGGTGGGGAAGAGAAGATGAGTAGCATGAGTAGCGGCAACTACCAAGAGACAAGAGGGTTGGAATAGGTAGTTATTTCTCTCTCAATTAAACAATGCATTAGATTTGTTCTAAACTTTTGTAGTCTTGTACTTTGGTTTCCTATCTGAGACCAAGACTAGAACCGTACTTTTGAAGTGTATAATCTGCTTGTTGTCGCCTACATTAATTCTGACCTGCGTCTTGCTAGTTGCTACTGCTATGGGCATAGTCTGATCAGTAGGTATGCAAAGATGATTCAAAAGTCTATTAGGTTCCAGGATTGCTACATAAAAGTTAATATGTTTATTTCTATGTTGAGTCTCTTGTATTGTTTTTTTTCCAATATAGATCTGATGTCAGCTCCACAAAAGTTTGATGACAGATTTATGCTGCACTAGGTTGTGTCATTTTTCATTGGATTCTGATGTGTTTATGTCAATAAATATAGAGATATTGTTCCTTTATATACTTGATCAAATTGATTGTTGCAGATCCTTTGCTCTTATTCTCTTTATTTACTAAGTACATATAAATAAGTTAAAGATGGTGTTGATAGGGACTTGGTAGTCCAGGTCCCTTTCTCTCTACTTTTTTTGTTTTTCTCAACTACTCCTAGGCTAAAGAATTTCCAACTTACAAATGTACTTTGTACTGCCTTTCCTCTTGAAGTGTTATCGTCTGGACCTTTATTCCTTATGAAAGACCTTTATGTGAATCTGCGTAGTGATAAAATCTTGTTTTTCATGACATATTTTCTATTAAAACTTGTTTTGACAATGACCACCATAAAGATGTTGTCCACTATGGATGAAGTAAATTTCTGTTATGGTGGGTCTCACTGACCAAAGGAGGAGCTGAACCAAAGGGGATTTGGCTGGGAGACTTCAGGAGGATGCGGTAGCTGCTGGGAGAGTCCAGGAAGGAGATCCCATTACAGATTAGGCATCCTATCTTTTAAAGAAAACAATTAAGTATTTATCTCCTTAACAGATATAGTTTCCATAATAGAGATAAGGTTTTCCTTCTTTAAGATTTCCATGTTTAGAGATATTATTCTAAGATTAGAGATATGATTGTTAGGGGCTATCCTATTAAAGGAGTAGCCGGCCGGTTGGATTGAATCAAGCAAGAAAATAGAAAAGAGAGTTATCTCTCACCTCCTTCTCTTTGCGCCGCCGTGCGCATCTCCTCCTTGCTTCGGCTAGCGCCCAAGCGCTGCCGAGGCCTAGTGGAACATCCTCCCACACAACACTCCTACAATCTTTGCCACCAAATTTCAGAACATAACATCTTGGTATCAGAGCTACCTGTTGCTCCTTCATCCATAGGCAATGGTGGTGTTGATCTCGCGAAGATTGAGGAGATCATCACACAGTTGAAGACAATCTGACGCAGGAAGCTCATGGGGCGCAACTGACGACCATCAAGAACTACTTGGAGATCCAAGATGTGCGGTTGGCGTGGCTTGAGAAGGCAAAAGTCGAGGGCGATGGCTCTACAGCTGTTCCCATGGCCCTGCAAATTCCTCCTATACTGAGGGGAAATTTTCGGGGGGAGGACAGACAGCAGAATCGAGTGCCTCGCTTACACAAGCTAGAATTCCCAGTGTTCGGCGATAAGGAGGATCCGTTGCCATGGCTCAAACGTTGCAAACAATTTTTTCGCAGGCAACGGACCTTGGAAGACGAGAAGGTATGGTTAGCATCTTATCACTTGATCGACAATGCCCAACAATGGTACTTGCACGAGGAAAGTGATGAGGGCACACCATCCTGGCGGCATTTTACGGAGATGATCAGCCTCCGCTTCGGCCCTCCCATCAGTAAGAACCCTCTTGGCGAGCTTGCCCAGCTGAGGCGCACGGGAACGGTGGCTAACTACATCAACCAGTTCCTGGTGCTACTCAGTCGGGCTAGGTCCCTACTTCCGACATAGCAGATTCAACTCTTCATGGTGGGGTTGCAAGAACCCCTCAACATCGACGTCGATCTTCAGGCGCCGCAGATTTTGGAGATGGCCATGAGACTCGCTCGCTCCTTTGAGTGTCGCGCTCAGGTCATCATCGAACTAACCATGGCCACGCCGATGCCCAAGCTTCCCAAACCGGTGCCACTTCAGCGATTTGGTGTGCAGGCTCTAGCCGCACCGAAGACGACTGTTGGGCCAACGTTGGGTGCCCCTGCGACGGTGACGAACACTGCTGGGAAGACATGGTGGATTTGGCAAGTCATGCCTACACATATGGCGGAGCCCAAGCGAGCGAGGCTCTGTTTTAATTGTGATGAAGAATACCATCGCAATCACAACTGTAAGCAGCTCTAGTTCATTGAGTTCACCCAGTGTGATGACGACGACAAGCCCGTTGACGTCGACCCAGAGATATCCCTCCATGCGCTAACCGGCATTAATACTAGTTGGACAATGCAGTTAGAGGTCCGCGTAGGCACCACGACACTCACGGCATTGGTAGATTCAGGGCCCACCCTCAACTTCATCAGTGAGGCCGCACAGGAGCAACTGGGACTCGCCATACAGTCGACGCACACGGGCATGCATGTGGTTGTGGCAAACGGGGAGAAATTGGATAGTTGGCGGTGTTGCACGCAATCTCCTCATCAACATCCAGGGCAAGGCTTTCTTCATTGATTGTTACTCGCTTCCACTCAGCGGGTTCGATTTTGTTCTCCTCATCAACATCCAGGGCAAGGCTTTCTTCATTGATTGTTACTCGCTTCCACTCAGCGGGTTCGATTTTGTTCTTGGTGTTCGTTGGCTCGAGACGTTGGGGCTCATCATTTGGGACTTTGGATTCCTTGCCATGTCGTTTTGGCGCACTGACCACACAGTGTGCTGGCAGGGGCAAGCGCCCATCCGACCGATGGCCTTCGCTTTGACCAACGATAACGACAAGGACCTTCTACAGGCACTACTCCAGAAGTTCGAGGACTTGTTCAAAGTGCCATGCGACATGCCACCGAAGCGACGCTATGACCACTGGATCCATCTGGTCGTCGGAATAGATGCGGTGGCTGTTCGGCTGTATTGATACCCCCAACTCCAAAAGGATGAGCTTGAGCGTCTGTGTG
Organism: Ampelocalamus luodianensis; assembly: GCA_036346255.1. Taxonomy (NCBI): domain Eukaryota; kingdom Viridiplantae; phylum Streptophyta; class Magnoliopsida; order Poales; family Poaceae; genus Ampelocalamus; species Ampelocalamus luodianensis. The sequence goes on from CM070633.1 coordinate 45,350,811, forward strand.
CGGAGATGTTGCAGCAAGGGATTATTCGCATCAGTACGTCTCAATTTTCATCTACAGTGCCCTTAGTCAAGAAACACTATGGCTCTTGGCGGTTTTGCATGGATTATCGCGCCCTCAAGCGAGAAGATGATCAAGGATAAGTTTCCCATCCCGATGGTGGAGGAACTTTTGGATGAACTCCGCGGCACCCAATTCTTCACCAAGCTTGACTTGCGTTCTGGTTATCACCAGGTTCGCATGCATCCAGACGATGTCAGGAAGACTGCATTCCGCATGCATCATGGACACTTTGAGTTCCTTGTGATGTCATTCGGCCTCACCAACGCACCTGGCACGTTCCAGGCTTTGATGAACGACATCTTGGGTGCGTTCCTCCATTGTTTTGTCTTGGTTTTTTTATGACATCTTAATCTATAGCTCGCCATGGCATGAACACTTGCGGCATGTTCGCATGGTGTTCCAGGAGCTTCACTGTCATTTCTTGGTCTTGAAAGAGTCCAAGTGCACCTTTGGAGCGCCGTCAGTGGCAGGCTTATTAAGTCGTCGCCTAGTCGACGACTAGTCGTCGACTAGTCGTCCAGTCGGTGGAGCACGGGCGACTGAGTCCGGCGACTCGACTTGCCGCCTCATCTCGCCGCCGCCGCCCATCTTCGCCTCGCCACGCCTCCCAGCCGGCGCGCCTCCTCTCTCCTGGTGAAGCTCTAGCTAGCCGACGGCGGAGATGGAGCGGCGTGGATCCGGCCGGGAGGTGGATGCGAGCTCGATGTGGTCGGAGATCGCCGCCTCGGCCGACTCGGCCTCCCGCCGCCGCCGTCTCCTCGGCGGGGCTGGCTCCCGGCTCGCCGGCGCGGAGGTGGAGGAGACGTGGATCCGGCGCGTCGGGGAGGTGGAGGTGAGCTCGATGTGGCCGGCGGTGAGCTCCTCTCCCTGCCGCCGTCGCCTCGTCCTCCTTTGCTCCTCTCTCGCCGCCTCTCTCTCGCTCTCTCTCCGCCGCCTCTCTCCTCTGCTCCTCCCCGACCGTGTGGATGTGTGTGGGCGTGGGTGGGTGGATGTGGGTGGGTGGATGTGTGTGGATGTGGGTGGGTGGGTGTGGCTGTGGGTGGCTGTGTGGTGTTGTGTGGTGTTTGGTGTTGTGTGGTGTGTGTGATTGTATGTGCCGGCTATGTGTGTGTGCTTATGTGTGTCAGTTTTGTGTGTTGTGCTGTGTAGACCTGTGAATAGTACCTGTCGACTAGTCGGCGACTAGTCGACTAGTCGGCAAGTCGGTCGGTAGCACGATAGTGTCGACTTACCGACTTAATAACCTTGGTCAGTGGCCTATCTAAGTCATGTGATATTGGCTGCCGGTGTCGAGATGGATAAACAGAAGGTGGCGGTTGTGGCTGACTGGCTAGTGCCGCACTCTGTGCTCACGGTACGGTCCCTCTTAGGCCTCGTCAGCTACTATCGGCGTTTCATCAAGGATTATGGCGCAATCACGGCACCCCTCACAAGCCTCCTCAAGAAGGAACATTTTCGTTGGACCGTGGAGGTGGAAAGCGTGTTTTAGGCGCTTAAGAAGGCATTGGCAACAGCTCTGATCCTTTGACTTCCGGATTTCGCCTCCACCTTCCTCAGTCTGACAGATAGTCTGAGGCTACCAACAAAATCATTGCCATGTATCTCTGTTGTCTTACAGGGGACTGCCCTCGCCGGTGGGTGTGGTGGTTGCAATGGGCGAGAGTACTGTTACAATACCTCCTACCATACGACATTGAAAGAAACACCGTTCCTGGTGGTATATGGGTGTGATCCACTGACTCTTCGTTCGTATGAAGGGGGGATGCCCACGTACCGGCTGTGGACACAACAATAGCCGACTGAGATGTTTTCCCCGCCGACATCCGCGAACGTCTTCTTGAAGCTCAAGAATCGACTAAGCATTATTACAACGCCAACCATTGCAAGGTCTCTTTTTAGGTCGATGATTGGGCTTCGCTCTGCATCTCCCAACGACAGGCCTTGTCTCTGTCCACGCATGCCCGGAGCAAGCTCAGTCCCCGCTATTTTGGCCCATATCAAATCACCGAACATATTGGCAACGTGCCCTACCGCCTATGACTTCCACCTGGTGCTCGCATTCATCATGTTTTTCCTGTCGGGCTATTGAAGGCCATTCATGGTGACCCACCGTCTACGCCGCCAATTTTGCTGGAGTTATCTCATGGTCGTGCGCTTCCAAAACCCGAGAAGGTGTTAAAAGGGCGTCTTTACCGGGGCATATGGCAGGTTCTCATCGCTTGGCATGGTTTGCCGAATTCTGACGCTACATGGGAGACTGTTTCTAAATTCAAGAGTCTTTACCCAACATTTCAAGTCGAGGACGAGTTGTTTCTGCACGAGGGAGAGATGTTATGGTGGGTCTCACTTACGAAAGGAGGAGCTGAACCAAAGGGGATTCGACCGGGAAACTTCAGGAGGATGTGGCAACTGCTTGGAGAGTCCAGGAAGGAGATCCCATTGCAGATTACGCACCCTATCTTTTAAATAAAGCAATTAAGTATTTATCTCCCTAAGAGATATAGTCTCCATATTGGAGATAAGGTTTTCCTTCTTTAAGATTTCCATGTTTAGAGATATTATTCCAAGATTACAGATATGATTATTAGGGGCTATCCTATTAAAGTAGTAGTAGCCGGTTGGATTGAATCAAGCAAGAAAAGAGAAAAGAGTGTTATCTCTCACCTCCTCCTCTTTGCTCCTCGGTGCGCATCTCCACCCTGCTTCGGCTGGAGCCCAAGCTCCGAGGCCCAGGGGAACGTCCTCCAACGGAACACTTCTACAATCTTCGCCACCAAATTTCAGAACATAACAATTTCACAAATCCTTTATGTCCACTGTGTTTTGAACATTTTTCTTCCTCTTTGATGATCGTATTTATATCATAGAACTTTTCAGATTTGCTTGTTGTAGTATGGGATAACTGCATGCAAGCAAACATGGACAGTTGGAATGCAAATATATAAGGCCATAAGAATAACAATATTTCATCTTAAATTCACTTTTCTATTTTCTCTAGTTTGAACATGTTCTGCCAGGGAACATTTTCAAACCTTAAGTGCAAGTGGACTCTACTTAAGGATTTTCTATTTAAAATGCTGACAAGAAACATCTTGTTATAAGCAAACGGAAGCAGTATAGCACAAATTGAAAATTCCACCAAGAAAATTTTCTGTCACCTTGGCTGTTATTGACTTATTTCCCTCGTCTATCACTAGCAAGCTTACCTTACAAAGTTGTCAATGCATTAGCTGTCTTCCAAAAACATCAATGCATCAGTTGTCTTCCAAAAAAAAACAGTTGTAATACGAGGTATGTTTCAATATGCATCAGTTACTTTAGCTTATCACTTTTTTTTGTCTGACCTCATGTATTCCCCTTTCTTCTTGTCATTTGATTGTACATCACCTCTTGGTACAATGCAATGCCTTAATGTACTAGCATAAGTGCTATTCTTGAATAGTTATATTGTTATCTCTGTGTATTTGTGTCAATTGGGCAGAGGTTCCACAGCTACAGCGTGTAGTTTGTCGGCAATCAGTATATGGAGGTATTATCTTTTCAATGATTTTGTACAATCCACATTTGTTGTCGAAATCCTTGTTCTAGTGGCAGTTGATCTATATTGAAAAGACATAATGTTGTTATTTAATGAGCATATCTATTTGCAACTTGCAATTGAGCTAGAATATGTCATAGAAACAAGTACATAAATGCCAATTATTGTATTTCTCTTGGACATTAAATTTATAGCTTGATATAGTAGAGTATAAAGTAATCCACAATAAATTCATTTAGTTTAAGATTACTCACTTTGGAATTTGAATATGTCAATTAATTCCGTGTTCTCCAAGAGGGTCTTATGCACATGCTGTAATTGAAATCTCTAAGTTATGATTTACTCCCTCTAGTTCATAAAAACAAGTCGTTTTATACATCGACACGGTCTTCAAAATGCAACTTTGACCACTAATTATTGTCAAATATTTGTAAAACCCAATAAAATTATCATACTATGAAAGTACTTTTTTGAGATAAATCTGCATATATGATTTTCATGTATCTAATCTAAATATTTAAAAAGATATCAATCGCCAAAGTTTTTAAAGTTTAGCTGCACGTATTCCAAAATGACTTGTTTTTGTGAACTGGAGGGAGTATTAAAATGTAAATTTGAGCATAGCGAGGAGCAGTATTAAATTACTGACAATATTGGGTCGTGCAAGTCGTATCTCTTGCTTCAGAACCTTTACCATTCCACGTGCCTAGCAAGATCTCACTCTGTAATAATAGACTACAAAAAAAACTAAATTCTGAACCCAATTTTCTTTGGTTGTGTACTTATTACTATCTCTGATTCCAAATATAAGTTACTTTAGAATCTGTGCTGATCAAATATTTTTAGATTTGATTATCAATATATAAAGAATTACCAAGATTGACAACATTAAATTGGTATTAGTAGATCTATTATGATATATACTTTCATAATGTACAATTACTTTTATTTAAAATAACATATTTTTCATATACATTGAAGGTCAAAGTGTCACATTGATGACCGTGTTAATGTCCAAAACGACTTATATTTGGAATTAGATGGAGTATTATTTTATTATACAGAACGTTGTGTAGTTATTGTTCAGTTCTATCTAGTTGGCTATTATTACCTATTTTGGGGTTTTCTGGACTTCTAATTGTTTGATGGGTTTAAAAGGGTCGACGATTCTCTCATCGGAGATCTCAATTCTATCTTTAATAGGAATCAAATTGGTGATATCAAACATTGCTTTTGGATACATTTTGCATTAAGCTATCGCATGGTTTCCACAAAGGTGAATTGGTGATGATTTGGTTGAGTTGCTTTTCTCTTAGTTCAAGATCAGAGAGTTGGTTAAGGAAATCAATTGTGCCATAGTGATGCTAAAGAAGAAATACTTGTACTAAATCCCGAGGATGGTAAAAGGGCATAATTCACTTCTAAATGTTGACCATCGAAGATAGTATATCACATTGTTCAGTGTTCACTTAGTTCACGTAAATAACACGAAACTACATGGAATCTTTACTATTATAACAGAAGTCTTTAGTGGCGACAGTGAGTATATCATCTATGTCCTTACCTCTTGAGTTGGTGGAATCTTTTGTAGGTAGATATGTACATACATGTATATGTTATTATAAGAATCTTCTATAAACAATTAAATCATCTACGCATGTAGTTTGTGATAAGACTCTTTGTGACTTGTTAATAGAATGCGAATTATGTATGCAACTTTTAGATGTAAAGATAATTACCTTATGTATTTTGGTTTCAAGTATAGAACTTATATATATTTATTTGAGATCCATTGCAACACACATCGGCTAGTATATAACTATATATACAAACACAATAGATGCCTCACTGTTTACAGGAAACAAGAAACGCGCTGTTTCTTTAGCAGCGTCATGCCATCACACTGTTCAGTTCTGCCGGGATCTCTTTGGTCAGCACTGGGAGGTGTCCCTTCTCCTGGAGGTTCTTCACTGTCTCGTAGAGCGAGTCATTCACGGATATGAACCGGAGGCCAAGATCCTGTAGCTTCTGGTTGGATATCTTGTAAGGCTGCTTCCGTGGGTTCACTTCATCAGAGCACCTGAGCACAACCATGACACATGTCAGCAAAGATGCAGCATCCAGTGATAACAAGTGTCGCTAGATCAAAGGTAGAAAAAGTATTTGGAAGACGTGTCTTACATTCAGAATAGTGCTTTAAAGTCATTTACATAATTCACTAAGGACCCATCTGAGTAAGACCTTGGTTACATTAACATACTAGGGGGGCTTATTTTGTGATGATCACGCAACACAGTAGTTTATTCAATGAACTAAGGTTTGCTTCAGGCATCAGGAGCAGAAAACTCGTTATATCATCCGTTTCTCATTTTAAATCTGGATATTATATTTAGTCGAAGTGGACAGATTTGATATGAGTATGGATCAATTTGTACTTCACTACTTTGTGAGTATGGAATTGTTCCCTAATTACAAATTTGATACGACCATGGATTGATTGTTACTTCACTACTTCGTGACTATGGAACTGTTCCCTAACTGCTCCACTTGTTGACAAATAATGGGCCACAGGGCGTACTTGGCCATTGCAACCAACAAAACAGAGAAAATTAGAGATGATATTGACAATCATCTACCAAATTAATGCCACTACTTTATCTTGATGCTACGTTTTTCTACTATTTGAGCGACTGCCGACTACCTTTTTTTTAAGATGACGATTACCATTTTTCAGGCTCACTTTCACCAAAGACAGCTTATTGGAACTATCTGGAGAATTTTATGTTCTTCCTGGAAGTGTTTGCCAGGTATTTGTAGTAGTTGCAAATTTTCGTTACTAACATAGCAACCCAGTTTATTATTTGTTGTCAAATCTTGCCATGCACAGTCTAAATGCTATTGCAAATTAGTTTCAGTACTTGCTAACTGAGTGATGAGAATGAAAAGTTACTCAGCATGCATATTATCATTTCTCACTAAAATTTTCAAATGCTGGAAGCTTAGGTATAGCTGCACTATCATCTCGTCATCTATATTTTGTTCCAACTTACTAGCAACATATTACTTCGCCGGGAAGGTTTAGCATTGTATACTTTTCCATTCAAATCAATTACACGTTAGGACAAGTGTTCCAGCCAGCTTCCATCTTACACAGCAGGGTTTAAAAACTTTATATCCCAAGTCTTCACCAGTACTAAGCTTAAGAAAGCGTTTGCGTGACGTCACTAGTGAGTTTTGGTTCACCTGCACCCATCGCCTACTGCTTGTGCTTTAGTTAACAGTAAGCTCTGCTCCCTTTGTCTTGTCCCTATTCACCAACCAAGGGTGGGATCCACCTTAACCAAGTACTCAACAAGTGACTAACTAAACCAATTCTTAAATCGTAAGTAGTAAATGATAATCCTACCAAATATCTATGTAGTTTTGCTGAACGTCCCTCTTTTGAATGTAGGAATTTCACAATAATTATATCAGAATATTACAGGAATTAGTGCAATTCCTACTGGAATCCTGGTTTTGCTATGATGCATCCAGTTGACATCATTAGGACACGCAGAACGTAAGAAAGCTAAGCTAAAACAGAACGAAAATGCTGCGAGCATGATAGTTGCATACTCAAATGGACGTGCAAGTATATGGCCTAAGAAAGAGACGGTCACTGAGTCACTCACCTTGTTGGCACAGGGTACTCGGGGAAGAGCTTGCCGAGGATCTGGACGACGTCCTCGCGGTGGAGGACGCGCTCGGCGCAGAGGTACCGGCCGGAGGCGCCGGGCGCCTCGAACACGCGGAGGTGCGCGTCGGCGACGTCGCGCACGTCCACGTACGCCTGCACGGCGTTGGCGTACTTCTTGGCCGAGCCGTCGAGGTACTTGAGGATGTGCGTGACGCTGGCGTTCACCGTCGGCTGCAGCAGCGGCCCGACCACGAGCACGGGGTTCACGACGACGAGGTCGACGCCCCGCTTCTTGGCCGCGTCCCACGCCACCTGCTCCGCCACGGCCTTGCCGTAGCAGTACCAGTTCTGATGCATCCCGTCATCAGCAAAAAGCCGTTAAATCAGGCGCGGCGATGTCATGCTTATGCAACAATTATGTGTACGTAGTATGGTGGGTGCAACGTCTACGACAGCCTGCACTTCACGGGGACCATGGCAAAGGCTTTTCCCTGATTCGAATCGATGTCCCATTTTGGTTTGCCGGGAAATTCCAAAAAGAAAGTCTGTTGGATTTGGAACCATTTAAGCAACCTGTTGGTAGTGGTACCAGTGAAAAATCTATTGCCAAAATTTCGCCGGTAATCGCAGGGGTGTTATCGGTGGGGTCCGATAAATTTTTATACTAGGTAAAAAAATCTGATTTATTTAATTTTCATCCAAATTCAAAATTTAGATAAATTTAATCTTTACATCTGAAAAATTCAAATTTCAATTAAAAAATTTCGCCGAAATTTCCGGTAACCAATGAAAACCGATGTTATCGGTGGGGTCTGATAAAATTTTCCTGCCGGTATTGTTTTCCGTGACTGGTACACTGGTGCTGTTGATGAGATGAATTTGTATAGTAGTATGCATGGCGAGCTAGATAGTTGGAGCTAGCTCCCCACAGAATGTTTGTGCTAATTTGTTCACATGGAAATAGAATTGTGACCTTTCTTTAAAGGGTAAAACAACAAGTAATCTTCGCTACTAACAAGATCGTTTATTCTGTAGGTCGATTGCACGCTTGCATGTTTGTAGTGGAGTAGTTAACTTAGTCAGAGCAAAATATGCTGCTCGCACTAGCTAGGAATGCACAAAGGGACCATAATTAAATTCTCTCTGTGTTTCTTCTTTTCCTTTCCCACTCTTATGAAGGTAACCCCCTTTCCATATTCTTATGCTCTCTTCTTGCTTTCCTCGAAGTGCTACAGAATGTTATTGTGAAGGAGTGACTATGGTGCACATGTTTGTATGCTATAAACTTCACATTTCCTTCTGTTTTCACCATTCACTAGTATCCAACAAGTGGGAGTAGCTATCGTGTGTGCTGAAGGCCTAAAGTTTGTTTTTGTGGTGGAACAGAAACGTCCGATACTACTTAAAATCAATACCATCATAGTTGTCACAAAGCACAACTAAGGGCAGGTAGAACATAGTGGTTAATCCGTGCAAGCAAACGAAATTTAGAAAATTATGGTAATAAGGACGCGAACCATGAGACAATCCTCACATCCAGTTGTCTCGATACGTCATCACTTGATCCGTTGGCTAATCATCTCCGTCAAAAGGTTAAATTCTAGGGTTGGTGGTGACAATAACACTCCTATAATCGTAGCCTTTTCCTTCCGTACGTAAAAGAAAAGAAGTGGACGTGATAGGACGATCGATGTAATTAATTACTGAATGTTTAAGCTTTTGTAAACACACTGCAGGATGCACGCGTGCACGTAACTATGTATTTACGTGGCTACTCTCGACATGATTTTGCTGAACGAATTCAGCATTTTTGGATGCACAAAGAAGGTTGCACTTACTACAAAGAAAGCACTTCTGCATCGGACACATCTCCTTCTCAATCGTAGATATTGTTTTCACTCGTTGAGTGATTGTAGCATACTATATATGTGCTACAGATTACATGCACGTTGCTAATCCATTTCTAATTATCCTGCATGCAACTAAGAATTATGAAAGGGCAAGAAAAATTAAGATCGAACGAGATGTTACCGGCAAGATTAAAGAGGGAGTTGAACAGAGCCAGAGGCTTGCTGACCTTAGTTTTCTTGCAGTATTCGAGGTCGCTCCAGCAGGACTCGTCGACGACCACGTCCGGCCCCCGGTTGGGGTCCATGGTGACGGCGCCGATGGACGACGTGAACACCACCCGCCGCACCGTGCCGGCGTCCGCGGCCGCGTTTATCACGTACTCCGTGCCCCGCACCGCCGGCTCCACCATCTGCTCCTGTCGATCCAAGCCATACACACGTACAAGGTACAACCAGGTGTTAGCATTCATACTATTATATCTCTACGCACGTAACGAACAATTTGAGGCGGCTTAATTTGAGTCCGTTCTGCGTGCAGTACGTACAGGGTCGTCGGTGACGGGCGAGGCGCTGTGGAACACGCCGTGGCAGCCCTCGACGGCGGCGCAGATGGCGTCGTAGTCGAGGAGGTCGGCCTTGCAGAGGATCAGCCTCTCGGCGGCGCCGTCTAGCGCCTTCAGATGGGCGTTCTTCGGATCATCTATAGCAATCACGTTAACCCAAAGTTAAGATAGCACAGTGCGTACGCTTTCTTGCAGAAACTATCAGTTAGTTGTGTGGTAACAAAGTTCGTTCGCGTGCATGTATGAATGTCCAGTGTGTGCACATGTGCATGCCTGGGTTCCTCACTGTGCCCTTCACTGTGTAGCCTCTCTCCAGGAGCAGCTTGACGAGCCACGACGCGATGTACCCGGCGGCGCCGGTGACGCACACGGTTTGGCCGTGGCCGGGCAGCTGCTGAGCGACGGCGTCGTCGACGACGGTCATCGTCACTTACACAGTTACACTTCGTGCTTGCTTGCTAGCAAGCAAGCAGCTTTTGTCTAAGGTAGCGTGGTGAGATGGAGAGATCGAAATGCTATGAACGAATGAACAGATTGGTGAGTTGTTGGGCTAAGTTTGCTAGGATTCTTGGAGAGGGGGAGGCGTGGAGTGTTGCTAAATTTATAAACCGGGCAAAGAAGGGGATTTAGCTGAGGCCCGAGGCCGGCCGTGTGTGTGGTGGCCCCCAGAGTGACTACGACCTGGAGTTAGGTAAGGCACTAGTACTACTAAACATTCTTGGTGTTCATAGTTCGAATGAATCATGAATGGGTGAAACTTCGGTGTCTTCCGTTTGTACTTGTCTGGCACCCGAATTTGCAATTCGGAACCCTATGTGTAAATAGTATGGAGGCGTCTAGTGGACATCCGAGTATTATTTGTTACGTAGCACTTGAATTTCGTACCGTTTGATGCAAAATCAACTGCTCTTGCCGTTTTGTCGCTTGCCCATTCCGTTATCTGCAGTGCTAGTTACCGAAGCAGAAAAAAAGGCTTTTGGTTGCCCTTTTGTGTCTCCTTTTTTTTTTTCCGAGATTGGCTAGTCTAAATCTTCTTTCTGGCAAGGACATGTATGGGTTTGTCAAATTCAATTAGAAGATTTACCCTTTGAAGAAAAATGTTTTCCAAGCATATGTGGGCCTGAAAACAAAAATAGACAGTTCACACAAGAATAAGACCAAATCACATAATCAACAAGACCATAAAAACAACAGTATTGACAGCACAAGAAAAAGAAAACACAAAAGGGTGTGGGTAAACCCAGCATAAACAATAGAATATGCTATGTTAACCTAATAGAGAAAAAACGTAATTAAAATAAAGGAAGAAAAAATTAGAGTAGATAAACCCCACATAATTCAAAAAAATAACCTAATAACATCGTCAATTGTAGAGGCATCAATAAACAAACAAGTTCACAATAAGCCAAGCAAGTTGGATTTTGCCTCTAAGTGAGAAGACTGATAGCCCAGATCACGAATTTACAATTTATATTTAGAAGAGGGAAATTTACACACACACACATATATATATAATAATAAAAACATGTAAAAATAGTTAAAACCGTATATTTTTAGATAAAAGCAAGATTAGTGGATGCAAGTAGCTCAACATCGTATCTCTATCATGAAATGTCCACGTTGAAAGCATCTAATAGCCATGTGATAGGAAAAGGACATTCCATTACCTCACATAATGATGTGGTATAGACGGGCTTTCTATCTTAAAAGATCAAGAAATTGAATAGAAGAATAACATATATAGTTGGTACATGCTGCCACATCCCCAAATTAATAAACAAGATTATTATGCATCTCATGAGCATGCATCATGTTTTTGAAGCACTATCATATTTATTGCACTTGGAAAATCACATACAATGACTATACATACACTTCAAATTTAAACTCCGAAAAGAAAACTGAGATAAAAACATACGAACATCCTCTGGAACTAATTTATTCAAATAATATATTAATTATCATGAATTAATATAATTTTTCCCAGATTATGGGACTAGATCCAACCCTCAAAATATTCAAACTCAATACAATGACCTATCCTAAGTTTGAATTTAAACTTTACAATTTAAATCATGAACAGTGAGGTTTAAGAATTTTTATGAGCACTAGACCTTCCCAGTAACCCCTCTGAATTATTTTAGGATTTTAGGAAATTTATTTCTATTTTTAAGACCCAGGTTAAAGTAGCAGTTTAGATTTTGAATCTCAGTCAACCTATTTAAACTTGGATCATCTAGAGCCGCTCCGGACCATCCGATCCAGATCGAGCGATCCAGACGGGCCACGCGTTCGGACAGTTTGAACGTTTTCCCGGCACTCCAGCCGTCCGATCAAGATCGTGTGGTCCAAACAAGCTGACCGCTTTAAACTGATTGAACCTAACCGCCTAACTGCACCGGTCGAGCCAGGATTGGGCTCGCGCCACCTTGTGCCACTGACTAGTGGGTCCCGCTGGTCAGCACCTTCGTCTTCCTCGTGCAGAAGCTCCATGCCATGCGGTTGAGCTGCTCTGCTCCGAGCCGTTGAGCGAAGCTCACGTCGTCAATCCACCGCCACATCTGACCACTCCAGCCCTTTAGCATCTAACGTCGCCTCCAATGCCGTCACTTACTAGGCATAAAACTCTTTCAAACCCTAATTCCTTCACATTTCTCCTCTTTTCGGCTGAGGAGAGGGAGGCTCACATCTGCTCCATTGACGGGTAAGCTCCTCTTGGATGCATCCTCTCTTCTCTAGGGTCAATGCCATTTCCATTTTTGCTCATACCAGCTCCTACCTTGCCTCGTAGCTCACGGACCATCTTCTAGCTCCTCGCTACTCCAGAGCACGCACCGCCGACGCTCCGAACCATTATAGTGTCTCTGGTGAGCTCTGTCTCGTTCTTTGCATGTCATATTAAGTCCTTGAGCTTGAGTAAATGTTTTCCCCATCTAATTCGGGCAATGCGCATCAGGTGTTGTCGGATTTCGAAGTTCTCTGTTGTCGGCCGAAGAATCCTAACCACCGTCTCCAGCTTCGGCCGGTAAGGCATTACCCAATCCCCTCCGTTTGCACCATCTCCACACTTCACTTGAGCTGCTCCGACATCCTTTGGCCTCACTCCATCTTCAGGTTTTCTTCCCCACGTTGAAACGCAACTGCCGCCATGGACCTCGCCGTTGACACAGCTACTCCGACATCCTTTGGCCTCACTCCATCTTTAGGTTTTCTTCCCCCACGTTGAACCGCAACTACCGCCATGGACCTCGCCGTTGACACAATAGCTCCGAGTTTCCCTTGTCCTCTCCAAGCTTCAGGTAGCACCCTCAAGCTTCATAGAGTCTTTTGGCACCCACTTCTTTGGATAATGCGGAGCTTTACTTGCTGCTTGCACTCTGCCGAAGCACACTCCCCGCCTCCCTCTGGCTCACCGCCGGTACCGGCCGGTTCAGCCATCGAGAGCACCACCTATAGGTGCATAATACTATTGAGCACACATCCATGCCCTTGGATCGCGTCGCCATGGCCGGAATCACCGGCGAGCGCAGCTCTGTATTCTCGAATTACTGGCAATACTGTAGAGGTGTCATTAGGATGCTAATCTACTGCTTTAATGGCTAATCATTGCTTATTATTTAATGGCTATCTTAGATTCACTAATGAGTCTATTACATGTGGGCCCCGTGAGCAAAAAACGTAACTAAATAACGGTTCAAACTGAGTGTATGACATGTGGGTCCCGCGGGCTTAAGTGCACAGTCATGGACCATGTGAACCGACCGTAGACTCACTGTCCACAAACTGTGCCGTGGACTGTCCCTATGACACGCGGGCCCCACCTATCGGTTAAAATGTTAATTCGTCGGTTAAATGAAAAATGGCACTGTTTAGTAGGTCCCACCAATCAGCGGCTGAGGCTAGTTCAGCCTCGGTAGAAAGTGTCTTAAATGCTATATACAATTCGAAGTCCAATTATTTGCACACTGGAAATTCTATCAACTTCAAAAATGCATAACTAATTCGTTTTAACTCCAAAAGGAGTGAAACCAGTGTTGGTAATTTTTATTTTTAATGAACTTTATTATAAAATAGTTTTCAAACATGTCTTTATAACAGATAATATAGTTTTGGAAAATGATCCATAACTCTATTATTTTTACAATAGAAAAGGCTAATAACTTTGAAAATTCATAACTAATGCATAAAAATTCCAAATGAGATGAATCAAGTTATTTTGGTCTTATAATATTATACTCTAAGTATATATGTAATCCTTACCTCCCCACTGCTCTACAAATTATGGCCAAATAATTAAATTCGGTGAACAGTAACCGATTCTATTTAATTTGGATTTTTCTGAAAACTGAGATTCAAACCACCATAATTTTCACATACTAAATCCAAATGGAATAATTCTTTCACCAAAATTCATCTAAAATCATGCACTAGCCACTGTATAAAAATCATGCATTTTTTAGGAATTTGATTTTTGTGGTATTTCTCGGTGTTTCTCGGTATCTTTATTCTATAGATCCCGAAGTGATTGATATTGACTCTTACGCCACCGAAAGAGAGCAATTAATCTACAAGCAAGGCAAGCATCATTTGAAATTTCTTTTGCATCATATTGATCCCAGTTTATTAACACTAGTGTTTGAAATGCAATGATATTGCTTGCATGCTATTTTTTGTATATCAATATGTTGTGAGTAGCTAGATATGTCATATACTTGCTGGTTATCCTTGACTATTCCAATCTACATATGCTTAAGATAGATGTTTGTGATGTCATGTTTTATGGTGTGTTGAATGCTTAGTCATTACGGGTCTAGAAAACGTATTAAGTCAATTGACGAAACTAGCTCGTCAATTGTGGGAGACACATAACCTTTCTTATATTTATTTGTGTCCAGATCATTGTGCTGGTTTTTGAGTTAAACTTTATTGTTGTTAAAAGGTTTTGGGTCTGGACAAGTGGTTGTAAGTGTGGGTGCTATTATGCACAAGACTCGTGTATGTGGTTGTCTTGTCCGAACCATTAAGGATCGAACTTTGGGTTGTCATTTCCAAGCACCCTTCGTACTTCCACACGTGGGTTGGGAGCCGTTTGGTCAAGTAAGGGGAAGGTTTCATTGGTTTAGACCACAGGTGATGTGAGGACATAGAGACCGTGACATCCTATGTTCCTTAGGAACCCAGTGTAATATATACTGTGCGAATGAGCACCATTACTTATGTTGAGGGAAACCAACATACTAACTACCTTACACTAGCCCCTCCGACACAACGTGTGTGCCCGCTTAGCATTTTCTATATGCATATGTACTAAGTTGGGGTTCATCTCGCATGGGTGGTCTATCTCAATGGGATTTTCTTTCTAAAAAGTATCGAATCTCGATTTCCCTGGCCAACATACCTAAGGAAGTGTGTCATTATCCAGAGGCTTACGGGCTAATCGAGTCATGTAGGTAAAGTAGTACACCTCTGCAGAGTTACTAACCTATTCGAATAGCCGTGTCCACGGTTATGTACAACACTTGGTTACGAATGATACCATTAGTAGACTCTAATTAAAAGTTGATGTGGTTACAACTTGGCTTTGGCATGAATGGGATGTTCATGCATTTTTAGTTTATCAAAGTGGGTAGCCACTTTGGTATTGTTTGATCTATACAACTATCTATGTCTTGTGAACTTCTTTTACTAAACAAATATTTACAAAAATGGCATTTGAAAACTAGATGGTCCAGAATGTATGTTTTTGCTTTTTCTGCAAAACTAAGCCACTAATACCATTCTTTTGATATCCTCTATGCATAAATACTTTTAATTTGTGTAAGACTTGCGAGTACATTTATACTCAATCCAGCTCTTCAAATTCAGGTGAGGAAGACTTCGAGCGTGAGGAGCTCGTTAGCGCCAAGTTAGGCGACATTGATGAGTAGTGCTATCATTTAACTCTCAGTCGGTTGCCATGGGTTATGGGGCACACCATGCTGGACTTTTGGTTTATTTATCTTGCTTCTGCTTCTACTTAATGTTTTTATTTGAATTTGGTCGGTCGGCTGCTTGTAATAGATGTTGAACTTGACTATTATGTTGTATGTCTTTTGGACTCACTATGTATGATTGTTGTATGGATGTAACCAACGTTGTTTGTGAGTATGAGCGTGTTGGTCACTGATCGTGGAACCAACATAGCCTCATGCTCGTCGTCGATGGATTCCCTATTAACTCGTTTAAGTGTGGGCTTGGACCAATTTGAGAACCGGTCATCATGCAGTGCTTGCAGAGGAGCAGTACGCGTGATCGCGGGGCTCTAGTTCGGTCGTGCCTCCTACTTAGATGGAGTTAACTTGGAATCCATTTACCTGAGGCCAGGGTTGTTTCCATAAGACCGAGAAGGTCTCGGTCTTGCGGAAATAACCCGGGGTCCTCACACATGCCTCCTTGAAATTATCAAAACAAGTAAATAACCACAAACAATATACAATATAAACATGAAAAAACATACAAATAGAAAGTCTCTACCGAAAAAAAGAATTAATATTAATAGGAAAAATAACATTATTTTCATCAAATTTAACATTGACCTAATATAAATATACATATATAACCATATAAAAATAGACAGTTCACACAAGAATAAAACCAAATCACATAATCAACGAGCCCATAAAAACAACAGCATTGAGAGCATAAGAAAAAGAAAACACAAAAAGGAGTGGGTAAACCTAGCATAAATAATACAATACGCTATGTTAACCTAATAGAGAAAAAATGTGATTAAAATAAAGGAAGAAAAAAATTAGAGTAGATAAACCCCACATAATTCAAAAAAATTAAACTAATAACATCGTCAATCGTAGAGGCATCAATAAACAAACAGGTTCACAATAAGCCAAGCAAGTTGGATTTTGCCTCTACGTGAGAAGACAGAGAGCCCAGATCACGAATTTACAATTTATATTTAGAAGGGGAAACTTCACACACACACACACATATATATATATATATATATATATATATATAATAATAATAATAATAATAATAATAATAATAATAAAACATGTAAAAATAGTTAAAACCATATATTTTTAGATAAAAGCAAGATTAGTGGATGCAAGTAGCTCAACATCGTATCTCTATCATGAAATGCCCATGTTGAAAGCATCTAATAGCCATGTGATGGGAAAAGAACATTCCATTACCTCACATAATGATGTGGTATAGACGGGTGTTCTATCTTAAAAGATCAAGAAATTGAATAGAAGAATCACATATATAGTTGGTACATGCTGTCACATCCCCAAATTAATAAACAAGATTATTATGCAACTCATGAGCATGCATCATTTTTTTGAAGCATTATCATATTTATTGCACTTAGAAAATCACATACAATGACTATACATACACTTCAAATTTAAACTCCGAAAAGAAAACTGAGATAAAAACATACGAACATCCTCTGGAACTAATTTATTCAAATAATATATTAATTATCATGAATTAATATAATTTTTCCCAGATTATGGGACTAGATCCAACCCTCAAAATATTCAAACTCAATACAATGACCTATCCTAAGTTTGAATTTAAAATTTACAATTTAAATCATGAACAGTGAGGTTTAAGAATTTTTATAAGCACTAGACCTTCCCAGTAACCCCTCTGAATTATCTTAGGACTTTAGGAAATTTATTTCTATTTTTAAGATCCAGGTTAAAGTAGCAGTTTAGATTTTGAATCTCTGTCAACCTATTTAAACTTGGATCATCTAGAGTTGCTCCGAACCGTCCGATCTAGATCGAGCGATCCAGACGGGCCACGCGTTCGGACAGTCCGAACGTTTTCCCCGCACTCCAGTCGTCCAATCAAGATTGTGTGGTCCAAACAAGCTGACCGCTTTAAACTGATTGAACCTAACCGCCTAACTTCAACCGGCCGAGCTAGGATTGGGCTCACGCCACCTTGTGCCACTGACCAGCGGGTCCCGCTGGTCAGCACCTTCATCTTCCTCGTGTAGAAGCTCCACGCCACGCGGACGAGCTGCTCTGCTCTGAGCCATTGAGCGAAGCTCACGTCGTCAATCCATCGCCACCTCTGACCACTCCAGCGCCTTCAGCATCTAACGCCGCCTCCAATGCCGTCACTCAATCGGCATAAAACTCTTTCAAACCCTAATTCCTTCACATTTCTCCTCTTTTTGGCTGAGGAGAGGGAGGCTCGCATATGCTCCATTGACGGGTAAGCTCCTCTTGGATGCATCCTCTCTTCTCTAGGGTCAATGCCATTTCCATTTTTGCTCATACCAGCTCCTACCTTGCCTCGTAGCTCACGGACCATCTTCTAGCTCCTCGCTACTCCGAGCACGCACGCGCCGACGCTCCAACCATTATAGTGTCTCTGGTGAGCTCTGTCTCGTTCTTTGCATGTCATATTAAGTCCTTGAGCTTGGGTAAATGTTTTCCCCATCTAATTGGGGCAATGCGCATCAGGTGTTGTCGGATTTCGAAGTTCTCTGTTGCTGGCCGAAGAACCCTAACCTTCGTCTCAAGTTTACCCAATCCCCTCCGTTTGCACCATCTCCACACTTCACTTGAGCTGCTTTGACATCCTTTGGCCTCACTCCATCTGATGAGGACATGACCTCTATGGATACAACCATATTTGCTATGTTTAATGTTCTAAGTATAAGAGCTCGTACGCTTCACTTAAATTATAAGGTGAGCTCGTTTTTAGGAGTGTCTTTATATTATATGAACTATATGATGCTACCTAATGATGAAATATATATATGTGCAACACCATGTCACTTTTGATCATTTTGGAATCGGTTCGGCCTCCAGAAATCAGCTGACAGCATCAACTTAAAACAGACTTAACTTTCTCATACGGTGTCCGTTTGAGGTCCACAAGTACTTGATTGAAAGCTTATTTCGTCCTCTTTCCAACGGATCCGGCCTCATCTTCAAATTCCTTCTGGACTGATCGTAATCATCAAAAGAAGACGTCATATCAATTGTTTGGGCCAATCTGGGCTTTGTAATCATACTGAACTCGGCCCATCTGCCATCGGGCCACTTGGGGGTGTGGTTATTGTTCACATGAACAGTATCCACTAGTTTAATCCCACCCCACTAGTTCTATTAGTTGTGTGGCTCCTCATCCCCTATTTAAGGAGGCCGCACCCCCTCTAGTTTTCTTGGATTTTGTTTAGTTAAAAGTTAGCCATGTTGCAACTTCGTGTATTGGCTTGTGTCGACTAGACCAACCATAATACCGCTTCAAAATCCCAACTCAATTCAATATTTCAATTCCTATTTGCAATTTCAGATTGCTTTATCTTTTTTCTTGCGTGCTTCTTCGGTGTATGCGGAATCGACCTTAAATGGTCGTCATCCGGTATTCGTACGGTTGATAACGACTTGTCAATCGATTCCAGCGATTGCGTGGTTTCGGGCCTTGCGTGTTCGTAGCGAGGATCGTGAGAGTTGAGCGGCGCCACCGAACTTATCGTTCTCATCGAAAGATCGGGCCAACAAACGACCGGGTTCATCGGGTGGTATCGAGCTTGGTTGATCGATGAGAATTTCCAGTTTTCTAGTAGTATATTCGTTTTTCATACCTAAAGTCCAGAAAATTGCCCAAAAAAAATTATTGCATCTATCATCCATACCGAACCAATCTGAGCCATTGCAATTTTCTTTTCGGTATTTTGCTTGTTGAATCATTGGTTGCATCGTCGTGTCTAGTTGCTGATTTCTAGTTCTAGTTATTGTCTAGTTAGTCTTTGTCTAGTTGCATCTCGTGTTTCCTTTGCGTCGCTTGATCGTTCGTTTAGGGTCTTAGTTTTTGCATCTAAAACAGAAAATTCGTGGGTTAGAACTCCTCTAATCCACACTAAAAACTAGAAAATCCTTACTGTTGTTCATCTGAAAAAAGAGAGGGTTGCTGTAATCTTTTGAAAGAATTGATATTATTTGCGACTTCACGATAAACCTTAGGGCGACCAAATATTAGAAGGAAAAAGAGGCAACATGATAGAACAAAAGCATGGTAAAAAAAAAAAGAAAATAAAAGTGCATGAAAATTGGTGGAGACCTTCTACATATAACCAAAAACTTCCACAAAAAATTTCAGCAAGTTTAGCCCACGGGTTTGAAAGATATAGCAGTTTCAAATTTAAACCCGAGACGCATTCGAGTCCGAGTAGAATTCCGTATCCGAGACACCTTCAGTAAAACAAGCATAACTTTTGCATACGGTGTCCGTTTTTGACTTTCTTGTGCTCGTTTTGAAGCTAATGACGAGGCGCATCTTTTTTACCTAAGCCACTAGTCTCTCTCCAGGTGCCCCAAAATCGGCCATCTTCGGCCCCGAATTCGCGTCGCAAGGTTTCGGTTTCTGTTTTTGCCGTTTATTTCGATCTTCCTTTCGGAATTTGGAGTTCACCTCAACTGCAAAGTTGTAGATCTTGTCGAAACCTTTCAAACAAGCATATATAATCCATATAAAACTTTTTTTTCATCATTTGAGACTAGCTATTGTTTCTGCTCAATCTAGAGGGCTTTTTGCGTGCATCGATATTGCTGTTTTTGTGCTCTACATCACGCGAACAATCTTGTGCCCTTAGAAAAAAGTTTGAGTAGTTGGCTAGCGTCTCTCTTAGCACTTGTTGTGAGGCTTTACCTTGCATGCATCAAGTCACATTGATCATTGCGTGTGCGTACATACACTTCTCTTCATAGGGCTTTGATTAGCTAGCTTTGATTAGGCTAGGATCAGCAACATTGGCTAGTACTTTGAACAATCTTTCAACTTGCATTAACTGTTTTGATTATTGCTGATCCTTGCTACCATATTGAAGCCTTCCAAGCTCCACTTCCTACTAACTCGCAGTGTCGTTCCTCGCAATCGTTGGGTGATCGCAAGTGAGAGTATCACGAACCAGACCACCGGTTGTACCACTTCCTTCTGCATTGGTAAGAACTTGTAAGAACCGGTATAAGCTTGAGTGTGAGTGACTTGGTTGAGCCTCCAGATCCTAGTAGTTGATAGGAACATATACTTGTGATTTGTTTCTTTGTTTTTTTACTAATTATGGCGAGTTCACGGAATGATTGCAAGATATATCCACCTCTTCTTGAACTGTTGGGCGGAGTGCAAGATAGTGAGCGAGGAAGAGGCACACTTGAGACAAGCTTTTTCACCACGGGAGGTATATGATAGTGATAGTATGTCTCATAAAATTAACTTCACTGCCCTCTTTTCTTGGGAATTATGATCCCGATGCTTATATCACATGGGAATTAGTGTACAACAATTATTTGCATGCCATGAATTTCTGATCATCTAAAAGTTAGGCTATTACGCGTGAGTTTTATGATTTTGCATCTATTTGGTGGAGTGAATACTGTCGTACTAATCAGAACATACCTAGAATATGGAATGATTTGAAGAGAGTAATGAGACATAGATTTGTACCTTCATATTATTCTCGTGAATTGCTTAATAAATTGCAACGCTTAAGACAAGGTAGTAGTTCTCTAGAGGATTATTATCAAGATTTGCAAACTGCTTTGTCTCGTTGTGGTTTAGAAGAAACTGAAGATGCGAAGATAACTAGATTTCTAGGAGGATTAAACCATCAAATTTGGAATAAACTTGTTTATAAACCTCCCACTGTCACTCGTTTGTTTCGTCTTGCTTGCCAAGTTGAAAAAGAAGTACAGGACGACAATCCAAGACCGTTCGTGCTTTTTCGTCTACTTCCACTACACCTTCACGTGTACATGAAACAAATAGCGCACGGTACAAACCTCGCATCAAGATCATCTTCGGTTGCTTCTCCTGCTGCTGCATCTACCATGATTGCCGCCCTAATGTTGTGGGAGTTACTCTATCTCGTTGTCTTGCACCCTTGGCTCGCTCATTGTTAATTGAGTGGAGCAAGAAGAGGAAGGAAAAGCTTTAACTACTCACCAACTTCAGTATCAACATCATCGAGGCGATCCTACAAGGTAATACCAAAGGTACTGATTTGAACACTCAATCTAAGAACAATAACCATGATTTCATGCCTAGTATCATTGAGCAAAGGGAAAATCAGATTGTAGTAGAAACCACCGCATCACATGAGGTGGATGAACCTAGTCTTGAGAAGGTAGAAATTCATTTCTAGCTACTGAATCGATATTATTAAGAATTTGCATGAATCTGTGATAATTTGATTGATTTGCCGGTGAGTTGAGTGCACCATGTGATAAACTTGTTGATTTACCTGTTAACTTGAGTGCATCATGTGCTGAAGTAATTGAATTGCCTGCTGTTTTAAATGATTCATGTGATGATTTAATCGCATACAATGATCATGTGGAATTGGTTAGACATAAAGACGTTTTGACTAAAATTTCTCCTGTTGATTCTTTATGTTATATTATGTTGGATTCACCTATGAAATTGTCACATACCTTGGAAAAAGTTTATGTAATTGCATGTTCGAAATTCTTGTTTAGCACCTACACCCCTGGATATAAGTTTGATTTGATTGGAGATTATGGTGTAGACAATCAATTTCTTGTATATCGAATATGCATAACTTGTGATCACATCGATGAATTGAAGCATGTTGTTTGAACAACAATTCTTGTGTCTTGAATCTTGTTCAATATGAGAGTCAAATAAAATTTAGTGCTCATCCCATGCCTATGTGTTCACCTTTTATGGCACCATCTAGTAAGGACAATCGAATGCGGATGTTGAATTATGGAAGAACTTACAAATCTTTTCACCATTGCTAGATGAATTTGCTATTGCTCGTCGACATATGATTATATGGGTGAATTTTGTTTGATTCCAAAAGTTGTAGATTTGCCCATATATGCTACCATTGCAAGTTTACAACTTCGGATATTTGAATTGCATAAACGCTTCACTTACATTTGCAAAACTAGTTGCAATAATTGTTGTGTGAGAACTTTTGTTTTGATCATTCACATATATGATTGTTCTTTGTCTTCTAACATTAATGGTGCAACAACGAAGAAGCTGTTAAAACAGATGACATATACATATATCATGCATACACTTTGGCTTCTTTATTACCCTATTTTCAGCTTATCAAAAGCCGAGGATGGCTTTGTTTTCAAGAAAGGGAGGATGATGAGGACATGACCTCTATGGATACAACCATATTTGCTATGTTTAATGTTCTAAGTATAAGAGCTCGTACGCTTCACTTAAATTATAAGGTGAGCTCGTTTTTAGGAGTGTCTTTATATTATATGAACTATATGACGCTACCTAATGATGAAATATATATATGTGCAGCACCATGTCACTTTTGGTCCAAGAGAAGCAAGCAGTTTGAGCTGAACCTGTTTTGGAATCCAGTTCGGCCTCCAGAATCAGCCTGACAACATCAACTTAAAATAGGCATAACTTTCTCATACGGTGTCCGTTTGAAGTCCACAAGTACTTGATTGAAAGATTATTTCGTCCTCTTTCCAACGGATCCAGCCTCATCTTCAAATTCCTTCTGGACTGATCGTAATCATCAAAAGAAGACGTCATATCAATTGTTTGGGCCAATCTGGGCTTTGTAATCATACTGAACTCGGCCCATCTGCCATCGGGCCACTTGGGGGCGTGGTTACTGTTCACATGAACAGTATCCACAAGTTTAATCCCACCCTGCTAGTTCTATTAGTTGTGTGGATCCTCATCCCCTATTTAAGGAGGCCGCACCCCCTCTAGTTTTCTTGGATTTTGTTTAGTTAAAAGTTAGCCTTGTTGCAACTTCGTGTATTGGCTTGTGTCGACTAGACCAACCATAATACCGCTTCAAAATCCCAACTCAATTCAATATTTCAATTCCTATTTGCAATTTCAGATTGCTTTATCTTTTTTCTTGCGTGCTTCTTCGGTGTATGCAGGAATCGACCTTCGTGGTCAGGTCATCCGGGTATTCGTGCACGGTTGATAATGACTTGTCAATCAGTTCAGCGATTGCGTGGTTTCGGGCCTTGCGTGTTCGTAGCCAGGATCGTGAGAGTTGAGCGACGCCTACCGAACTTATCGTTCTCATCGAAAGATCGGGCCAACAAACAGACCTTCGGGTTCATCACCATCTTCAAGTTTTCTTCCCCACGTTGAACCACAACTGCCGCCATGGACCTCGCCGTTGACACAACAGGTCCGAGTTTCCCCTGTCCTCTCCAAGCTTCAGGTAGCACCCTCAAGCTTCATAGAGTCTTTTGGCACCCACTTTTTTGGATAATGCGGAGCTTTACTTGCTGCTTGCACTCGGCCGAAGCACACTCGCTGCCTCCCTCCGGCTCACCACCGGTACCGGTCGGTTCAGCCATCGAGAGCACCACCAATAGGTGCGTAATACTATTGTGCACACATCCATGCCCTTGGTTCGAGCCGCCGTGGCTGGAATCGCCGGCGATACACCAGCGAGCGCAGCTCTGTATTCTCGGATTACCGGCAATACTGTAGAGGTGTCATTAGGATGCTAATCTAGTGCTTTAATGGCTAATAATCATTGCTTAGTATTTAATGGATGTCTTAGATTCACTGATGAGTCTATTACATGTGGGCTCCGTGAATAGAAAATGTAACTAAATAGCGGTTCAAACTGAGTGTATGACATGTTGGTCCTGCGGGCTTAAGTGCACAGTCATGGACCACGTGAACCGACCGTAGACTCACTGTCCATGCACTGTGTCGTGGACCGTCCCTATGATATGCGGGCCCCACCTGTCAATTAAAATGTTAATTCGTCGGTTAAATGAAAAATCGCACTGTTTGGTAGGTCCCACCAGTCAGCGTCTGAGGCTAGCCTCGGTAGAAAGAGTCTTAAATGCTATATACAATTCGAAATCCAATTATTTGCACACTGAAAATTCTATCAACTTCAAAAATGCATAACTAATTCGTTTTAACTCCAAAATGAGTGAAACCAGTGTTGGTAATTTTTATTTTTCATGAACATTATTATAAAATAGTTTTCAAACATGTCTCTATAACAGACAATATAGTTTTGGAAAATGATCCATAACTATATTATTTTTACAATAGAAAAGGCTGATAACTTTGAAAATTCATAACTAATGCATAAAAATTCCAAATGAGATGAATCAAGTTATTTTGGTCTGATAATATTATCCTCTAATTATATATGTAATCCTTACCTCCCCACTGCTCTACAAATTATGGCCAAATAATTAAATTTGGTGAATAGTAACCGATTCTATTTAATTTGGATTTTCCTAAAAACTGAGATTCAAACCACCATAATTTTCACATACTAAATCCAAATGAAATAATTCTTTCACCAAAATTCATCTAAAATCATGCACTAACCACTGTAGAAAAATCATGCATTTTTTAGGAATTTGATTTTTGTGGTATTTCTCGGTGTTTATCGGTATCTTTATTCTATAGATCCCGAAGTGATTGATATTGACTCTTACGCCACCGAAAGAGAGCAATTAATCTACAAGCAAGGCAAGCATCATTTGAAATTTCTTTTGCATCATATTGATCCCAGTTTATTAACACTAGTGTTTGAAATGCAATGATATTGCTTGCATGCTATTTTTTGTATATCAATATGTTGTGAGTAGCTAGATATGTCATATACTTGCTGGTTATCCTTGACTATTCCAATCTACATATGCTTAAGAAAGATGTTTGTGATGTCATGTTTTATGGTGTGTTGAATGCTTAGTCATTGCGGGTCTAGAAAACGTATTAAGTCAATTGACGAAACTAGTTCGTCAATTGTGGGAGACACATAACCTTTCTTATATTTATTTTTGTCCAGATCATTGTGCTGATTTTTGAGTTAAACTTTATTGTTGTTAAAAGGTTTTGGGTCTGGACAAGTGGTTGTAAGTGTGGGTGCTATTATGCACAAGACTTGGGTATGTGGTTGTCTTGTCCGAACCATTAAGGATCGAGCTTTGTGCTGTCATTTCCACACGTGGGTTGGGAGCCGTTTAGTCAAGTAAGTGGAAGGTTTCATTGGTTTAGACCACAGGTGGTGTGAGGACGTAGAAACCGTGAAATCCTATGTTCCTTAGGAACCCAGTGTAATATATACTGTGCGAATGAGCACCATTACTTATGTTGAGGGAAACCAACATACTAACTACCTTACACTGGCCCCTCCGACACAACGTGCGTGCCCGCTTAGCATTTGCTATATGCATATGTACTAAGTTGGGGTTCATCTCGCATGGGTGGTCTATCTCAATGGGTTTTTCTTGCTAAAAAGCACCGAATTTCCCTGGCCAACATACCTAAGGAAGTGTGTCATTATCCAGAGGCTTACGGGCTAATCTAGTCGTGTGGGTAAAGTAGTACACCTCTGCAGAGTTAATAACCTATTCGAATAGCTGTGTCCACGGTTATGGAAAACACTTGGTTACGAATGATACCATTAGTAGACTCTAATTAAAAGTTGATGTGGTTACAACTTGGCTTTGGCATGAATGGGATGTTCATGCTTTTTTAGTTTATCAAAGTGGGCAGCCACTTTGGTATTGTTTAATCTATATAACTATCTATATCTTGTGAACTTCTTTTACTAAACAAATATTTACAAAAATGGCATTTCAAACTAGATGGTCTAGGAATGTAAGTTTTTGCGTTTTCTGCAAAACTAAGCCACTAATACCAATCTTTTGATATCCTCTATGCATAAATACTTTTAATTTGTGTAAGACTCGCGAGTACATTTATACTCAATCCGGCTCTGCAAATTCAGGTGAGGAAGACTTCGAGCCTGAGGAGCTCGTTAGCGTCGAGTTAGGCGACGCTGATGAGTAGTGCTATCATTTAACTCCCAGTCGGTTGCCATGGGTTATGGGGCACACCATGCTGGACTTTTGGTTTATTTATCTTTTTTCTGCTTCTACTTAATGTTTTTATTTGAATTTGGTCGGTGGGCTGCTTGTAATAGATGTTGAACTTGACTATTATGTTGTATGTCTTTTGGACTCACTATGTATGATTGTTGTATGGATGTAACCAACGTTGTTTGTGAGTATGAGCATGTTGGTCGCTGATCCTGGAACCAACATAGCCTCATGCTCGTCGTCGATGGATTCCCTATTAACTCGTTGATGTGTGGGCTTGGACCAATTTGAGAGCCGGTCATCATGCAGTGCTTGCAGAGGAGCAGTACGCGTGATCGCCGGGGCTCTAGTTAGGTCATGCCTCCTACTTAGATGGAGTTAACTTGTAATCCATTTACCTGAGGCCCAGAGTTGTTTCCATAAGACCGGGAAGGCCTTGGTCTTGCGGAAATAACCCGGGGGTCCTCACACATGCCTCCTTGAAATTATCAAAACAAGTAAACAACCACAAAGAATATACAATATAAACATGAAAAAACACATAAATAAAAGTCTCTACCGAAAAAAGAATTAATATTAAAAAGAAAAATTACATTATTTTCATCAAATTTAACATTGACCTAATATAAATATACATATATAACCATATAAAAATAATATATATGATACACATAGAAGACCGAAAGGCCCAAAAAACATATCTTTTGTTTTTGGGCCCTTGAAACCCAACAACAAAATAAAAGGGTTGTCCAAAAAGGGCCGATGAAAGCCCACATAATAACTATACCAAGTCAATTCGTATTTATGATTATTTTTCTGTGCCATTAAATAGAAAAATCAGAACACAATAAGCCCATAAAAAGGCTCCATGAAACAAGTATAACAAAGCCATGCATGCAACCCACTAACAACCACAAGCTTAATTAGATCCAAGACAAATCTTTGTGACAAATCCAACGATCAGAAATTTAAGTGCCTCTGAATGCAACAAAACACTCGAGCACAAATTAGCAAATCCCAAATAGTATTAGTCCATGGATCAGTAGCTAGTACTTACGGTTATATCATTGAATATCGCACACATATTTTATAAATGTAAAGTTGTTGCATAATAATAAACAATGCGTAAATATATCTTACAGCTTTTGACTTGCAGAATGGCCGGCCAGACCAAATACCTTTAAAGAACAGCAGCGGAGGTAGAATTAAAACACAAAAAGTGGGACCCTCAGGATATACCCAGAGGCAATCAATTGGGGCTCATGACCTAGTTCTTGTCCTCCTCGATTTTTGGTCTTGTCAAATGTGATTAAGTGCCCACAGAGTCTTCTTCTTTTTCACTTACTGAATGATAATATTAAGCGAGTGTGACTACACAGTCGTACTCCGCGAGCCAACACACATAATGCGGTTATAATATATGTAAGACTGATCAAAGGAATGACTTGTGGTTATTTTATTTGCATAAAACAACTATTGAAATAGATTAAGTAATAGACAAGTTCTGAGATCTATCAATTTAACTAACATAGGTTTTAATGAAATTGAGTATTGTTATGAAATATTAGTGGAGGCTCCAACCTCCATATATCACTGAGTGGCTCCATCCACCTAATGTTGTGTTTTTCTCGGGCTATCACCCGCACTTTCCGCTGCCTCCAACCAAGATAAATCAAATCCTAGGGCTCCAACCCGATATTTCACTCCACCCACAAATTGTTTTATAAAAATTAAGTATAATCAAGCAAGTCCACGACATCACCCATGACTGTGGGCATGGTTATCCGGGCAGTTTTCACTCTACAAAGGTCGCACAACTTTACCCATAAGAGATAATCATTTTTTACTGTCAACACGCTACCATAGGCATGAGACTGAAATAATCATCACATGGCCTTTACAATGCCTCACCCCAACGCAGCCTCACCTGCTAAGGTTTCACTGCTGTTAGGATACAACCCTCCGAAGGCCCCCTCCTACGCCGTGTGGTTTTTATGTGGCCCTAACCACACCAAATTCAGCTGAGTGGTGAAGCTAACGCTGAGATGAACAAATTAATTAGCCAGGTCGTACCCATTATAGACTTGTGGTTGCACTATTAGTGTATGAGAGGTCATCACATGAACCGGTCTTTAATTGACTTGGGCGGTGCTTCCACATTACCCATTCTCGTGCTCTTATCCGCACCTGCCTGATGTACCATTCGGCAAGTCTAAAAACAATTTTCGAGTTTTTGTTTTGAAAATTCTTTCTATGTTCAACATACCAGCCAGACTCCAACCTCGACTGCCCAAATCATGTTTTAAAATTTGAATGATATAGGGGTAAAGTAATGCCTCCCATCTTCGCTGATGTTGGCATGTATGCTTTAGTCATTGTCTAACAATAATACAAATGTAACATCCCAAAATCTTTATTCTGGGAAATATGTATTATAAATCCATTAGGAAAAAAATGCTTTGACCATTTTGCATATGAAAATATACCCATGTTTGATTTTGACTTTTGTTTAAAAGAAAACATCAAATACAAACAAACATGTACTCAAAAAAATTAGTTAAAACAAAGTAAAAATATTAAATGAGATAATTATTTCAGGCATAATTTCCCAGGAATAATTCACCAAGAACACTTATGTGAAAACTTGTTTAGAAAAACATATACAAAACATCAGAACAAAAATTTACACAAATTTTAGAAAAATTCGTAGAAGGTTTAAACATATGAAAAATTTACAGGAGAAACAACATTAGGTCAGAAGCCTTCACAAAAATTTTCATAAAATTTCAAAGTGATTTACTTGGTAAATAAAATCAGCAAACAAATTAGCCACAAATGAAAATCTAAAATCTAATCTCTCCCTCTCACCTCACTGACAGTGGGCCCTAGGCGCAGGCACCTTCGTCCACCTCGCGCCCAGGAGCGCTAGTGCATGCCATAAGTGCATTGCCACACCGCCCACGGTTTTCACCTCGTCGCCTACCGTTTTCCCACCGGCCAACCTACAACGTCGCGTCGTCGTCTTCTCCGCGTCCATCCCCTGCTCAGCCATGCCCATGCCTGCCTGTATGCCGCTGAGAACTTCGTCGTTTGCCCACAGTCATCTTGAGCTCCTCCTCGCTCTACTCCGTCTCTCTGTCTATAAAAAGGACGCCCGAGCACTGTTTTCTTCTTTCCTCGCCAGTGCGCACCTCCTCTCCCATTTTCTCCCCCTCTCGAGCTCCATCGCCCGAGCACTCGAGCTCCATTTTTGGCCATGAGCCACCACCACCACTCTAGCTATTCAGAAGGGTTTCTTGTCGCTCTTCTCATGTCATATCATGTTCCAGAACACCCTGATACTTTCCCCTTACTTGATTTCGCCTTTGATCTGCAGGAGACGCTAAATTGCCTCTTCTTCCTCATCTCTGGTCATTTCTGTCACCGTAGTAACCACCGGAGCTTCACTGCACCCTGAGCCGATTCCTCACGCCAGGACACCTCCAATTTTCTCCAAGTGTCCCCAAGCTCCCTCATCACCTCTAGTTCCTTCTCCATGTGAAGCTCACCTCGCCGCCATAACTCACCGTCGAAAACCCAACTTCGACCACCTCCGAGCCTCCGCGTCGTTCTGGTATAACCCTGGTAGCTTGTAGATGCTATTACGTGCATTCTTTAGTTGTGAGCATCACTTGTTTGTGGGCTGGCCTGTGCCATAGCTGCGCCATCGCTCAACGTCATCACACCACCATGTCGACCCACCTCAGGCCTCGCCGCCGGTACCAGCAGGTGTGCAAGCATGTGGGGAACCCATTTTGGGAACTCCTTGGCACCGCCGAGCGCCACCGTGTTGGTGTCAAGCGCGGGCGCGAGCGCCACCGTACTGCTCTATGTTGTCCGAACAGACAATACTGTAGCACGTCATTAATAACCAAATCTCAGTCATTAGGACAAAGTAATGATTAGCTGTCGGTTTAGTTTAAGCTTGAGTCACTGACGTGTGGGACCGAGCTAAAGATTAAAGAAAAACTTAAACGAAACGTTATTCACTAATGAGTCACTAACACACGAAACCCATAGCTTAAGTGCACAGTGTACTCTGGTCCATGGACCAGTGGACTGAGTGCGTGGACCCTTAGTCCATGCGCTATGCTAATGGACTGAGCCATTGACATGTAGGACCCACTTGTCACTTTAAATGAAAATCAAAAGAAAAATAAAATTATGCTTTTAATTTTGAGGAGAATACGATTTTCCTTACTGGAAAGCGTAAACCTCAATAGTGCATGCGTGGGATTACACTTTCTCTGTTGGAAAGCGTATTTCTTATTTTCTTGGAATTTCTAAACCAAACAGAATTCAAACTTTAATAACTTTTGCCACAAAACTCCAAATTGAGTAAAAATTTGTTTCTAAATTCATCTAAAATCATGAACTACCATAATATGTAAAAATATTGGATTTTGGTCACTGTTTAATTTGTTGGTATTATTTAATTTGTTTCTGGCTCTTTTTGAATTAGATGTCGATTGCTCGAGTTATTATTACGACGATCAACCATCCATATTTCCGAATTGCAAGAGCAAGGCAAGCACCTCCTTTGATCATGTTGATCCCAATATTTTACTTATTGTACTTCGTTTTGCAAAAATCTATTATTCATACGTGTATGTTTTGTATGGAAATGCTATGATTGGGAAATTGGTAGTTGTAATCCTATTTGCTGCATATATCTCATTGGAATATTGATCCCTTACTATAGTACCTTTAGAATGTGGTTTATACAATATATAATGTCATTTGGGAATTTCTGTGTGTGAATATCACACAACTGCTATTAGAACGATAGATTTTCCGAAAAACTGATAAAATGACAATATGTTAATTTGAGAATTTAGGATATTTTAGAGAATGTCCTAAGGGGGTACCTCTGTTATTTTTCTTGAAAATAAAATGAAAAACCAGATTTAGACATGGGTGAGTTATTATGTATTCTAAAAAAGTGAGAATTGTGACTCACTAGTAGATATGGTGGAGATTCTCACCAGTAGTCGATTAAGGACCAAAGCCAGCAACTCCAGGACTAAAACCTAATCATTAAACCATATGTGCTAGTACGGGATAGTCGTAACTAACTAAGTCGCCAAAAACTAGCCTTGCATGAGGGGTAGGCAGTAGACGTGCGAGCAATTTCTATTGCCGACATAACGGCGAATGCCTCGCTTAACAGAGGGTATCCGGGTAAGTGAGGGTCCCTCACTTGACGGAGGGTATCTGGGAAAGTAAGGGTCTCACTCGACGGAGGGTATCCGGAAGAGTGAGGAACATTCGACAGGCTAAGTGAAAGGGTAGCACCAGATGATGTAAAGGTTGTGTTGCGAGCTCTAGACTGTTTACCTTCAGTAGTGAGCAGTGATATAGAGAATTCCCTGCAACTGGAATATTCGCGTATTATGGGTAAAGTTGTACACCTCTGTAGAGTGAAAATCTATTTAAATAGCCACGCTCGCGGTCATGAGCATGCTTAGTGCGGCTGGTATAGCTGTAGCTTTGTTTTTCTAAAACATTTTATTCCAAAACTTGGGTAATGATATAGGGTTTTATTTGTTGAGTTAACTGCCATGTTCATGGTGAACATGAAATGTGACTCGTAGCCAAGGAGGGTTGTGAGATGTTGTTAGTACTTCTATTTGTGCTCGTAACCGAGAAGGGTTACGAGATGATGTTATTATTTGTTCAGTTCTTTACTTAATGTCCTATACGTATTTAAATTGCTCTTTCTTATTCCGTTGTAAATTACTACTTATGAGCGCTGCAGATAAAAATGGCTTTGAGCAAAATAACATGTAGAATAGAGCTTCATCCTTTGATAGCCTTGTATTTAATAAAATTTTACGATACACTACAAGTCTTGCTGATTACGCATTGTACTCAATCTTGCTTAATATGTTGTTCAGAGATCGAAGATGAGCCGATGCTTGACGATGAGTTCTTTGCACCCGAAACCAGATGGTTCGGTGACGGGTTGTCGAACACGGGAGCGAAGGATCCCGAATTCTCTGTGTTAATACACCGGTCCAGGATTTTCAGTGTACACAGTCTCACAAAATGGATATCACAATCATATCACGAAATCATAAATAACATTAAGTAATTAAATGTTTAATACAAATGAGTCTGAACAACAATATCAAATGAATAACACAGCGGAAGCATAATAATATATGTGAGCCACATTATGCGCCACAGGCAATCGTCTGGGTCGAAGGCCTACTCGTCCTGATCCTCACCGTCGGGGAAAAAGTCTTCTCCTAAATAAGAGTTATTCAGCAAGGATGAGCACAACTTTCGTGCTCGCAAGCTACACCCAATATTGAATGAAAATGCATGCATAAGGTAACAAGTGAGTAAGGCAGGGGTTATTTTGCGTAAAGCAACATTTTCAGGTTAAATAGACTTAGTAATTTCCAAGGCAATTTTATACTATAGCTAAAATCATATTTTAAAATAACAATGTTGCAATATAGATAACCTCCAATGAATAAGTGAAGGATCCCGTCCTAACACTTGACTTCTCGCCCAACTTTACACAAGGATTAACCATCCTCAACATTTGATAAAGCATTTTTAAAACCAAAAATAATTCTAACTTTAAGTGGCCTTGCTAGCATGTCCATGACCGCGGACGCGGCTATTCGAATAGTTTCTACTCTGCAGAGTTTGTACAACTTTACCCACACGAGATGACATTCTCATTATGTCAGCCAATACACGCTTCCATAGGCGTGTGACTGAGAAATTATCATGAGGCCTTTACAATGTTCTGCCCTAGTGTACTCATGCCCGCTAAGGTTTCGCCCCTTTGGACTAACCGTCCTCCGGAAGCCTCCTCTTGCACCAAGTGGGAATAAAAGTCTAACCGACACCCACATAATCAACATGACATAAATACACTAAAACATTACAAATTAATTAGCCAAATCCTGCCCATACAGGACGTGTGGTGGTACGGTAAGACATGCAAATAAGCAGCTCAAAGACCGGTTCTCAATTGACTTGGGCGTCATTCCTACAAACCACGGGCCTTAATCTTAATCAGATCAATCCCGTGCATAAACCTGCACCCACCATTCCAACCATTTCGCCCAAGTCCAAACCCCTTTTTGATTTTATTTAGAGTAAAACCCTCTTTATAAATTCATGTGGTAAAAACAATACCACCATGTCAAGTTTGAAACAAATTTGTAAGAGATTTGGCTAAACCTTCCCAAATTCGTAAGTGTGAACTAAGCCTGGCTAAGCATATAACTAATTTTGATAATTTCTTGTCTATGGTGTCAAGGCAGTCAAGTACAATATTCAAATTGGTCATACAATGAAACATTGGAGTAACTATATATAAAACAGGGTAATGAAATACTTATACAAACATATGCATTCATTAAATAATATAAAAACTAAAAATAACTTAAAAATACTGGGAGCAATATGATCAATGGTGTAACTTGCCTTCGTTGAC
Source organism: Ampelocalamus luodianensis (assembly GCA_036346255.1). NCBI lineage: Eukaryota > Viridiplantae > Streptophyta > Magnoliopsida > Poales > Poaceae > Ampelocalamus > Ampelocalamus luodianensis. The sequence continues at coordinate 45,384,852 of CM070633.1, forward strand.
GTCTTGGAATTCTAGGTCTTCGAATTGGTCGAACTCTCCGGATTCGTCGAAGTCTATTCGCGAAAATACGACAAATTCAAATTCAAATTCAAATAAATTCAAAAAAACTCAGCTCAAACTAACTCCAAATTGAAATATTTTGGCTTAGTTAGCTAGATTATAATTGTATACAAATTTTGCAACTTGAATCACCCAATTTGGGGTTTAGATGCAAAAGTTATGAATTTTTGAAGTTTAAATCCATTTAAAACCTAATTTTGAATTTATTAGATTTTCCTGATTTATTTTTCTAAAGGAAATTCAACTTATTGTGCAATGATGACGTCAGCATACCGATTTTCGGAATTAAAAGGAATTAAACTAATTTCTAACGTGTGGGCCCCACGTGTCGGTGGCTCGGCTCACGGTAGACTAGGTCTACCGAGCCGGGTGGGATCTGGTGCGCCTGAGGTGGCACGCACGCACACGCGTGGCGCTAACACGGCACCACGTGGGCTGTTTTGCCGAGGTAGCGCACAGGTGGCGCCTTGGTGGCGGCCGTGTGGCGGTGCCACGTCGGCGGGCACGGTGCTGCGCGGGGACCGAAGGTCGTCGGCGCTACGGCGGGCGGTGAGGTTACGAGAAGAGAGAGGAGGATGCGGCGATCCGGATGCGCTCACCCACTAGACGAGGAAAGGACAGTGGCAGCCGGCGGCGTCGATGGAGCGGCGGCGAAGTCGGGGTTGACGGCGGCGCGGCAATCCCGTGGGGCTCCGGCGATGTCGAGGTGCGCACTGGGTTCACGGGAAGACGGCGATGCCAAAGGTGACGACAGAGAGGGCGCCGCGTCGACGGCGGCGGTGCAATCGGCGGTGGAAGCTCCTTCGGCCGATGGGCTTTGACGACGAATTCCGGCGGCGCTAGTGCGAGAGAGGGAGAGTGGGTGAGGGGGATGGGTTGAGGAGGAGGAGAGGGCTTCCTTTTATAGGGAGAGGGGAGGCTTGGAGCGGTGGCGGCGTGGGGGATGTGCGGTGGCTGTTGCAGGCGCGGCGGCGGTTTCGGCGAGAATGTGCGCGAGAAGAGGGGTTGAGGGAGGAGTGGGGACGACGCGAGGTGGCGGAGCCGTTGCGCGTGACTACGTGGCGAGAGGGTGAGTAGAACGCGGGGAAATCGGAGCTCCGCGACTCGGTCATGGCGGAGGTTACGCGAGGCGACGCGGAGGAGAAAGCGGGGAGGAAGAAAGGGTACGGCCCGTTGGATTTTGATCCAATGGCCGAGGTCGTATGTGGTGACGTGGAAGGAAACGGGGCGCGGGCGGCTGTTGGATGCTGATTCAACGGCGCAGAAGAGAAGGAGAGAGAGAGAGAGAGAGATGCGTGGGTGCGGCGCGTGCGTTGGATTTTGATCCAACGGTGGACGCGCGAGGGGAGGAACGGCGCGGGGGTGTGGGCCGGTGCGTGCCGCACGCGGGAAGGGTTTTGGGCCGAGGCCTTTGGGTTTCGGCCCAAAGCCGGATTTTGATTTTCTTTTAATTTTTCATTTGTTTTAATTCTGATAATTCAAATAAGCTTTAGAAAATAGCAAAATAACTCAAAAATTATGGAAAAATTTACATAAATTCCCATACTTATTTTGGATTTAATAAAATTATTTCCAACTTTATGTTGGCCTTTAACTTTGCAAATAAATTTGTTTTGGCTTTGAAATATTCATAAAAAGTTTTAAAAAATTTCACAAAAATAAATAAATTTTAATTTTTACTGAAATTTAAAATTTGGGTTGTTACACGGTCTACCTAGGCCTTTGTTCCTTGTCGGTTGCTTGCGGGATCGGATAGGCACGCCACTGGAATTTTGCTAGTTATATCATTTCTTCCGCTGCTATATTTTTACTCCGATGACTGTTTTTATTTGGTTGGTCGACCGTTGATGTAATAACTTGTACTCGTTTAAGTTAAGTACCCTTTACTTTTATAGATATGATTGTATGGATGTAAATACCAAATGTTGTGAATGTGTGTACTAGTCACTGATCACTGGGCTAGTATAGATACATATAGGGTCTTGGGTATTCCACGCCCGGGGGTCCGACAACAAAATGCTTTAGTGAGGAAGCCACATCGTTGAGTTGACCAACGTTGAAGAAGAGGAGCGGTCGACACGGGAGAAGCATGTATCTGTATGAATAGAAGCGCGGATGTACAGAAGCAGTGGAACAAAGATCTCGGTATGGGTGTTGATCTTGGAGAGAGAGTGATGAGTGTCCCTAGAAAGGATTGACGACCGTTGCACATGTATAGGTGTTGATGTCACAATGGTCAACATTAAGTAATAATTGGAGAGAAGTAGAAGATAGCTATATTGTAGAGCATTGTATTGGAAGGGCTAGCATCCGAACGAGATCGATCAAACTTGGGATTGCTATTGGAGGTTGAAGCAGAAAAGATGTGGCGACAAGAAGCGATAGAAGACACACAGTTCGTCTAGGGCAGCCGACGTGTGAAGGAAGATACGTTCAAGGTAGGTCGCCCATGATTCAATGGTGTATGCGTGAGCAAGGTACTCTAATCAACGTATTTCTTAAGATTAAATAGAGGTACATGTGCATGCATACATTTTAAAAAATAGTAATTAAGGGAGGAAGAATAGGAACATTTAGCTACATGATCCATGTATGATGGAGAGTGGTTGCGTTTCTAAACCCCCCCCCAACAACTTATTATTCTTAATGATTTTCTTCCATCAAAACTTATACTTCAATTACATTTCTCAAGTTGTATTTTCCTTCAAACTTCTATTTTCTTTTCCAATATTTATGATATCTTAAAAATCTAAATAACTACAAGATACATAAATATATTCTCAAGCACCTAAGTTATATCATTTGATATTATAAACTTTGAAACAAATCTAGTCACGCAAATGCGCAGGCCACCCTGCTAGTTTGCATTAAGAAACAAAGAAAGACGAACCAGATGCTCGGTCTTGCTAGCCACGCTTTATTGGTGCTCTTAGTCCAACATTGAATTCGAGAAAAATCTTATGCAGCTCGTGATTTATGTTAGATAATCGATGTCGTAGTCAGGAGACAATCAATCAAATCACACAATGAACACCAAAAGAGACACAATGTATACAGGAGATCCAATATCTTTATTCATCTGTATATCTGTTGTACATGGGGTTCCTCATATTTATAGTCCATAGGGGGTGAAAGCCATCTAGGGACGGTTTAGTCTTATGCCAATAATTAGGTTTTGTAACACTCCCCCTTGGGCAATAGGCAACGATATGCAAATGCCTCATCAAAAACTCCTTCCAAAAACCCATTTGGAAATAAAAGGAATGGAGAAAAGAGTATATTACATTCGTAAGTTGCATTACACTAGTTGCCTCACTAAAAACCTTCATGTGAGAAAATTTTAGGAAAACTCACCAAGAAAAAGAGTATAACATTTAATCTTTAGGATCCAATCTTCAAGATTTTAGATAAATCCTCAAGATTTGATAATGATCATGATTTAGGGATTTACTCCCCTTGAACTCTGCACTCTTTAAACCGTCTCATTCCAATGCAGGTAGAGACTTAGTGAATAGATCAACTGGATTTTCACAAGACATCTTTGCAGTTTCTTTTCCTCACTATTCTTCTGGATTTCATGAGGATAAACATTTAGGAGCAATGTGTTTCGTGATGTTGCTCTTGACATAACCCGTTTGCATTTGTGTAATACAAACAACATTATCTTTATATATAATTGAGGGGGTATTGACGGTATTAATGTCACAATACTTTTGAATGTGGCACTACTACAAAAAAGATCATCACAGACGGTTCAGAAATGTCATCACAAATAGTTTCTTGAACCGTTTGTCTTTATGGGTCAGTAATAACCTGAGGTTATTACAGACGGTTTTTCAACCGTATGTGATAACCCTTATCACAGACGATTCGTAACTCAGAACCGTCTGTGATAATCAATTATCACAGATAGTTCGTAAAAAAAAACCGTCTATGGTAGTTGACTATCACAGATAGTTTTTGCTATGAACCATTTGTGAAGGATATATGCAGGACTAAAAAATGGTGCGGTCATACCACGAAGCGCCCCCTCACCACCGACTGCAGCTTGAACACCACCGGCATGGTGTGCATTGTGTTCCACAACATCAGCTCCCCACTCGCTGCCTCCCTGGCTCCACCCGAACCACCACCTCTCCCCTGCTTAGAGGCCGACAGGAAGACCGGAAGCGCGACAAGGGAACATGTTCCAAATCCTAGGAATAGTAGCAAAGAAATCAAACCAAGGAGAAAGTGGAATGGAGAGATTAATGAGCTCACCAGGGTCTTAGGGGCGTCGATCTAGATGCGGTGAGGTTGGCCCTGGATTGAGACACGGCCGAGGCGCGCGGGCCCAAGGAGTGGAGACTGGCCTCCACGCTGAGCTCGCCGCAACGCCATGGGATGGGATGAGAGGTGGGGATGGGAGCTCACCGCAGTGTCTCCAGGATTGTCGAAGGCAGGGGAGAAGAGGCAGGGATGAGATGGGAGGGTGGGGAGGGGATGAAGAAGAAGGGGCGGGAGGGTGGGGAAGCGGAGGGATGTTAGGAGGGTGGTGCCTGCCGTTCGATATTGAGGGAATGAACGAGCTCTAGACTGTTTACCTTTAGTAACCATCATATCAACACCTTCTAGGCTTGACTAAGATTTCAAAATCTCGATGATCAGTGTTTAGTATATGCTCCCCTTAAGGGCAACTTCTGTTGAAGTCTTGTTGCTCTAATGCCTCTCATACATTTCTTCACAAATAAATATAGGCAAGTATATTATGATCAAATCAACTGGATTACCACAATAGAGAGTTTTACATACAAATATCTTGTTACTTATCTAGAGATTTTGGAATAAACACTATTCGGGAGTAACATGCTAACTTATCAAATACCACTACTCGATTGTGCAACACAAATATATTATCCTTGCAGAGGATATAGGGTAATACTTGTTGAAAAGTCGTATGCCTTATGGATACGATTTATCAAAACTTTTCAGGGTCTTCATATTTTGTAATTATCTGTGAGTGGTTAAAGTTACAACAAATGGTCTGTTTTGCAGAACTATAAGTATGGTTGTATCACTCTAGAGTAAAATATAACCTGTCTTAGTTTTGGCATTTAGGGGATTAATTGCCAATATCATCAATGTATGTCATACCTTCATGGTACTAGAGGAAACAACCATTCCACTAACTTTTGGTGGAAGATGCACTTTATAAGAGCTTATGTGACGCACTTCTGGTCTTTAGGCTCCTCATTTCATTCTTTCGGGTCTTGATGGGTCCATATCCACTTCTAAGGGTCATATAATCATTGGTGTGATTAAGAGATCGGCTGGTAAGATAATTTTCCTTCAGGGAGATGCTCTCTCTTCAAGGAGATACTTTTTGTTCTAGGAGATGCTCATACTATAGGTAAGAGACTATTGGGTATGAGTTTTATATATATTACGATTTTGTTTCTTTTCTTACTAGGAATTTTGAGTCCTCCGAGGATCTCATCAAGGATTTTCAAAACCCTTTGACTGCATATTTTATTTTCTTGTTCATGTCATTTGCCAGAATTATTGTGTAACAGAATATTATATCATTCATAATAGGAGAGTAACAGTCTCTATGGCGACCTTTGAACCATAGCTTTCACCACTTCATTATATTCATAATGACCCATCAAGTCTGAACTACCTGGTTCCAAGACTTTTATTTAGCAATTATGGCTCAACCTCGTATGCTTTCATTATGTGACCTGATACGCACTTCAAGCGCTCAGCCATGGACTTTGGTTCTGGATCTGTGTTTTCATAAGAGAAACTTTAGAATTGTAGAGGCAAAGTGATTGTCAACGACTTTTCTCCCACATCCTCCAAATTGAGGGTATCTCAGTGTTAACCAGATCTTTGTCATTTCCCGAACAAAAGATTCTTGGTAGTATGTAATATGTACACATCAAGTTGCTAGGGATTTCAACTTCATGATGAACCTTTTCATGAGGTATTTCACCTTCAAGGTGAGTTCTCTTCAAAAGAGTTAAAAGAGTGATTAATAATTGTTTCGACTAGTGTCACTAGATCTTAGACCCATAGACGTCCCCACAGATTTTAGATCAAGGACCAATAAGTCAACTTTACAGAGGCGGATATACTATTGATCTCAGGGTATTCCACTCTTAGCGACGTATTTACTGCAAGTAACACTATAGTAACTCCTCCATAATTGAAAAATATCTGGCAAGCTCTCCACTTCTGGCACACATAATCATAAACTAAACCTTAAGTTTATCTTGACTATTACGTGTATCTTAGTACTAAAGATCTTTTTCTTCTAGAAAATACGACAACATTCGAACTTTTGGGCATTTCTCTTCCCCTAATGCCGAGATTCGATCTTTATTAATAGCATACTACAAAATTCCCCTATCATGAGCATATGATTGATTGAATTTTAGATTTAATATGATCTCCAACAACTGGTGGTGGCCCAAAGATGTATGCTACAGTGGTGATAACATGTGAGAAATATTTGATTCCTCCAACACATACTTATTTCAACAAGAGGTTTGATAATTATATACAGTGAGCTAGACATTTATCAGTGAAGTGGTTAGAAAACTGCATGATCATAATATTCTGTAGGATATTCCAACTTCTAGTTGGTTATTAATCTGCGACGAAGGTCCCATACGGGGGTCTGAGAGTTGGCAGACTTATTCTATAGACTAGCTTCTTTATTATTTGCCCAAATTTTGATCCAAATACTCATACCATATTTTAAATAATTTGGATCATCAAACTTCAAGTTTATAATTACGCAACATATTTTCTTATGGTCATAAGCACTGTGTTACAACAGCATAAAACTATAGGATACTCTGCAGGAACATAAATATAATGTCGGAACATAAAATATTTGACCATAGTTAATCTGCACGAAAATATTTGATTTTCTTCTGGACTCCAAATCTAATTGAATCACCCAAATAGTATAACTATTCTACGGGAATATTTATTGTTCAATAGGAACACCATATTTAATTAAGGGTGATAAATTGTATATCTGATTTTAATTTGTACTGACAACATTGACATGGCCAAATGTAGATCATTCAAGATCAACAAAGTCCAATAGGTCATTATATTTTATTTCAGGAGCTATTTTTGCTTCAAACAAGTAATATGGCTTCTGGTGATGATGCAGTTGCAGACCGCACTTACCAATTTATGCATGTGTCATTTTCGATGAGTATGGTACGCTTCAGTGCATAGCCAAACATCATATGTGCAACTGCGTCAAGCGGTCATTGATTTGATGTGCACATTCCCGTATGCTGGCGGTTAACATATTGCTGAAGATACCAATCAATTGCTCTTCGTGGGCTGCAATGATTGTGGTTACCAATAGCTTGAGTGTCAGCAATGGCGTAAATGTCATTATCCATATCAACTGGATAAGGATTATAATCATGTAATTTACTTTCATTATCTCCCAAAATAGACTAGATTAATGTTTGCTTCTCGCTTTGACCTAGGATTTGCCACTATGCCTAACATGACTCTTGTTTTGAACATTTTTCCATGCCTCTTAGTTTTCAACATCCCACATGAGCCCAACGACATCCCCTTTTCATGTCAACTATAAAAATCATGAGTGATAGCGTGTGCATCAGGCATTTGCTTGAAATCAACTCTGAGTTTTAGCAAATATTTGCAATCATACTTCAACACGAGTACAATTTGGTTAGCGTGAAACCAATATATACTCTGTAACATTTTGCTTACAAAGTTTTTCAATTAAGAAATCAGTGTGGTAGATGATAGTGTTATATAGACTCCAAGTCTTAGTGTTGAAGTTATTCTGTACTTATTTGAGAAATATGGTGTTTTCTAGCCAAAGTGATCCATCAGAGATCAACATATGACTAGGCTTGGTCCGGTGCCACTAAGAAAATTAGTTTCCCTTTTGCCATCTGGGCATCCGTGCACTATAAGCTAGTGAATTGAGGCTTATTAGATATCAAAAGCATATGTACAATATTTTGTTAGCAAGGCATGACAATGTATTTTTTTTATTTTTCAGGCATACTGTTTACAAAATTTATTCCATGCAAGATTAATTATTTTACTACAGGTAAAATATGTTAGTGGCAATATGTTCTATTAAGCAAATTAAATCAACTATTCAACAGGAGATAAGGCTTTAATGGAACAACTTAGGCTATTATTTTATTCATGGCATCTGGGCAAAACAATTTAATGCATAAGGTTTCAACCTAAAGCAGAAGATAAGAGATACTCATCATGAGCAGGACCAAGCTCGACAGGAGCTGAATCTATACAACTAGTACGACTCCTGCAGAAAGCGAGATCTTTACAAAGTTAATGGATAACTAGGAGATTTCTACATGTCTCCATAGAATATATCATAGGCTTATCGTTGCCTTTTACGGACTACTAGTTCTTGGCACGTGTGTCTGCAAGAGCACAATTGGACTTTATAGGCATTCTTGTAGAGAAAACTATAGAGCTAACGGATCACACTTAGTCACCACGTCGTCATTCTTGATGGCAGAGTAGAGACGGTACCTCAAACTACAAAGCCTTTGCCTTTTCAGCGGTAACAGTTCAGGTGTGCCAGTGGCAGGCTCGGCAATAGTATGACATGGAGATAAACCAATGTGATATAGTTGCTGCCCTCCAGGACAAGCAAATTTCATTTAGCGAAGTCTAACATATCTGTCGGACCCGGGAGTAACACTCCCAAATCCTGTGTATTCTACACTAGTCTCTGGAACAGTAGCTAGTGTACAAAGTAAACAAATATGGTAACATCTATAAATCGCATGACTTTATTAATAAATATCAGAGTTTATTACAAGAATGGCTTACAGGGCAACAATAAAAAAAACAGCGTAAGACGAAGAAAAAGTAGTAGAGCCCAGCTAATCTACCACAGGCAATCAACTAGGGTAGCAGTCTAGCCGTCGAGATCCTCATCAGTTGCGAAGTCCTTCTTCTCTGAACAACATTTTATTAATCAAGGGTGAGTACAAAAATGTACTCCGCAAGTTACACCCATAACAGAGTTAATGCATGCATGGATATTATCAAAGGAAGGCTTATAGTGTTGTTTGTGCAAAAGCAATATTTGACATTTTAAATATAATACTAAGTTCAAAAGCTCAAATTTTACAATATCTAAAATTGAGTTTTAACTGAATTAATAAATCTAGTGTAGGCACCAACCTAACACTAACTTAAACACAAGCACCAACCCGGAGCTTCAACCCATAATTTTTCTCATGGACACGCATCCATGTCATAAATTGTTTTATAAAATATTTTGAAAATAAAACCAAAGTCTAATCCACGAAAGGATTTTCTCAGCATGACCATGACTATGGACATAACTATTCGAATAGATTGACACTTTGCAGATGTTGTACATTGTACAACTTTACCCACAAGAGATAATCGACTTATAATATCCGTCTGACACACTTCCATAGGTGTGCGACTAAGTAATTATCACAAGGCATTTACAGTGCGTCATCCTAAAGTAGTCATGCCCGCTAAGGTTTCATTTCATCTGGATTAAACCATCCGTCGGAAGTCCCCTCTTGCGCCATGTGGAAATACATAAAAAGTATGTCATTCTGACACCCACACACATGGCACAACTAACAGTGGAACTTTGTAAATTAATTAGCCCGGTCTGTTCCATACAAGACTTGTGGTAGTACGGAATGGCTTAACAATCCGTAGCTCACAGACTGGTCCTTAATTGACTGGACGACTTCCAAAACAATCCCTAGGCCTCAACCATTCACTGAATTGAGCCCGTGCATAAACCTACACCCACCAACTATCCATTTCGCGTAAGTTCAAACTAGTTTTTATTTTACTTTTAAAATCATTTGTAAATTTCTATGGCACACCAATGCTATAAACATATTTTTAAACCATATTTGATTTTTTTCTGAAAATTTCCAAATCAAATATTTGCATAAACTTGCACCCACCAACTATCCATTTTGCCCAAGTCCAAACCCGTCTTCATTTTACTTTTCAAATTATTTGTAAATTTCTATGGCACACCAATGCCATAAACACATTTTTAAACCATATTTGATTTTTGGCTGAAAATACCCAAATCAAATATTTGATGTCTAAGCATGGCTAAGCTTAATTTTTTTTTTCACAAAATGTTCTAGTTCATACTATTGCATCAACTATATTTTATCAAAGGTGAAAAGGTATGGATATTTTAATGTCAAGATTTGGCCATACAAATGAAATTAGGAATAACTATAAATTTAAAATAGGAATTTAAATTAACTTGAATATAAATAAGCATACAATAATAATTTAAAATAGAATTTAAATAATTTAAAATAATGGGATCAAACATGATCAAAGATGCAACTTGCCTTACTCAATTAACTGTTGTTCTCAAACGGTGTCAAAATCTGGCTCTCCAAAGTCATCGAAATCTATACACAAAAATGAGCTAATTTTTTAAAAAAATCAATTTAAATTTAAATTAAATCCAAATTAAATAATAGAATAAGAATTTAAAAATTTGAATCACTTGAATCGGAGCTCGAACGAAAGAGAGCGGGCCCTTAGAAGATTGAAATTCACATGAAATGATACAAATAGAATTTCAGAATTTATGGAATTATTTTTCTAAAGGAAAAAAAATTATTGCATCAGCATGATGTCAGCGAGAAATAAATGAATTTCTATCCGGATTATTTTTGTAAAGAAAAAAGGAGCTGAGTCATTGACATGTGGGCCCAGGGCTATAGACTGGGTCCACTAAATGCACCCTAGTTCACGGTAGACCAGGGACATGGGCTAGCATAACTTTGCCACGTTAGTGATGACAGGGCTGACACAGGGTGGACACGTGAGCAAATGTGGTGACGTGACATGACGTGGCCATGACGTGGAGGTGATGGGGCGGTGGCGCGCGGAAACCGGTGGTCGCCGGCAAACGTCGGCGTGCCTGCCGGTGGCGAGGGTACCAAACGAGAGAAGGGAATGCGGGGAAGGTGGGACACGTGGAGATCGCCGACGACGAGGTCGGCGGCAGCGACACGTTCGGCTCATCAGTGACGGCGATGTTCCGGCGGCGCTCTGGCAAGGAGAAAGGGAGAACGAGGTAGAACGTCGAGAGGCGAAGCCAGGAATGGGGTCAAAGATGGCGGAGAGTCGTCGAGAACGACGGAATTGTCGCTGGTGTGACGTTCGACCGGCAGAACAAAAACTCCGATTGCGACGAGTAGAACAGGAGAGAGGTAGGGAAATTTTGGGGGTGAGGTGAGTATGAGGAGGGGCACACGGTGCTCCCTTTTATAAAGGGTGGAGGTCCACCGAGGGGGAGATTGAGCGCGCGGGGATCGCGGCATTGCACATTCCAGTGTAACCGCGTGTGAAAAGAGGGGGGGGGGAACAGGCAGGAATGGGACCGACAGAGATAAGGGGTTTGAATGCGCATGATCGCGCGAGAAAAAAGGAAGATGGTGGGATTGAAGAGCTTCGGCTGGAGCGGCAATGGCGGCTGCGTACAGGCGCTGGAGGAAGAAGAAAGGAAAGGGAAGGGAAGGGCCTGACGGGTGGCCCCAGGGTGCAAGAGAGAGGGAGGGCTAGGCCGGATGGGCCGACTGGGAAAAAGGGAAATGGGCTGAGGAAAAGAAGATTTCGGCCCAAAAATGATTTTCGTATTTTTTAGGCTTTTTGAATTAAAAAAAATACAAGAATAACAAAAGGCTTTTAGAAAATACCAAATAGAGTTCAAAAATTCTAAAAAAATTCACAGAAATTCCTTGAATTGTTTTGAACTTAATAAAATTATTTCCAACTTAAAGTTGGCTTGTATAAAAGAGATTCAATATCTTTATTCATCTGTATATCTGTTGTACATAGAGTTTCTCATATTTATAGTCTAAAGGGGTGATGGCCCTCTAGAGACGATTTGGTCTTTTGCTCATAATTAGGTTTCGTAACAATTTACACGACGTTTTGGTTGTTAGATGCTCTTTAATTAGTCCTTGTCAGCCAGACACCTCAGCTTGTTTCTACAAGCAAGCGTGGCGTGCCGTTACTTCTATGGCTACGTATGAAAAAGAGTGTGGCAAAATTGGGAGTAAACCTATCTACTATCACCGGTAAAAAGTGTGTGCTGTATTATGCTGCGCTACACTCAAATCGTGATGAACTGTGGCTGCAAACCAAATGCCAAATCGACCAAGTTTTCTTTATGAGGTCTTAGAATCTGAAAACTGCATGTAGGATGAGATTTTTTTCCACAAGGAACAGAGTACAGTCGCGTTTTTTCACAAGGATAAGAGTACAAATGGTAAAAAGAGTGTCCGGGACCGCACAATTAACGCATAACTGTGTAATTAGTTGATTGCTAATCACATTTATTGCTCTTCTGGTAGAGTACAGTACGTGCTCAATTATTTTCGGAGTCCCCTAGGCTCTAGCTAATCCCATGTGCTGTAGACGGATGAAAAAGAGTACTGACATGACATTGATCTAATTGATAATGTTCACATATTGGAGTAGTTATTAGTGTTGTATGCAAGGGTCATTTTGGTAATTTCACAATTAGAGAAAAGAAGAAAATAGAAAAGAAAAAATGGTGTGGCCCACTTGTCATTGGAAGGGAGAGAGGATAAGGTTGGAGACTAAGTCTCCAACCCAAAGCGCACAGTGGATGGGGTTTTCCCTTTGTGGGTGGCGGCGCAGGCGGGCGTTGGGGATGGCTTGGGCAGATTTCCTGTTGGCCGTTGGCACCGGTAGCGTCGTGGCTTCCTCTTCCTCCTCTTCTTAAGGCTTCCTCCTTCTTCTTCCTCCCTAATCGGTACACAGAGATCTTCCTTCTTTTGGTTCTTCCTTTGCTCTCCTGATCTGGTTTTTTCCCTCAGGTCGTATGGGCTGTTGTGCCGCCTTGGTTGAGTACGATGCAATCGGCGGCGAGGTTCTAGCTTTTCCCTTCCTTGCGCACCCTTGTCTGTCTCCTTACGTCATCTTCTTGTTGAGGTTGTTGTTAGTAAGATAGGGAGTACGCCGTCGTGGTTGGGTCTGGCCAGTTCGGTTCTTGAGTTGGGTGAGAAGAAAGGGTCAGTGTGGTGAATTTGCTCCTTGATGCATTCAGCCGGTGTATCTTGCTATTGATTCTTGTGCGGCATTATTCCCGGTATCTCGACTTCATGTTTGGTGTATCCCGAATTGTGAAGGGTGGCATTGTATCTCCGACGACCACGCCGTTTACCGTGGCATAACAGGGTGATTGGTTTTCTGAGACAACGTCTCGGCGTGCCTTGTCGGCCGACTCGGTGGCTTTGAGTGCCATCCACTCCGTGAGTTTGCATTTTCATATTCTATCTTTTATCGTGCTAAGTGTACAGTCGTGCTAGTATTAGTTTCAGACTATCTTGTTTTGAGTTATTCTAGCACTGGGGGACTTTGCATAGTAATGATCGTGGGCTCGGTATATGCTCGATGAGGAATTGAGGTCACTGTGAGATTGAATACGACAATTTGGATATAAATTGCTCTTGAGCTTGTACATAACTTGTTGTTTCTATTGTGTCATGCAATCGGTGCTTGTCTGTTACTATGATCTATCTCTTTCGGTCATCTTTGTCTGTTGGTATCTTGTTACCTTGTGTAGTTGGATCTTTAGTGAACTTTGAATTGGTAATTTGCTTTACGTGATCAATTAGATTAGCAAGATTTTATTTGAGCTCAAGGCCTAATTTATTTCAGAGTAATTATCATATTTAATTTATGATTGAATCTTGACCCAAGTGGCGAGGAAACCAACCATTATTCTTGAGTAGCCTAACATATGAGAGCAACAAATAATCAATTAAAATATGAGCATTATACTGATTTTAGACATTCCTTGTTCTACCTTTTGAGCATATTGTCATGTTTAATTGACATGAGAATGTTATATGCTAAAGTTAATATTTATATGCTATTTATGTCATTTATATACCGCTGGAAATATACCTTTATGATCATGATTATTGCTGAAATAATTTTTGAATATTTGCTAAAACCGCTAATTTTACAACAATTAGTGCCTCGTGCTGATTAATTTTTCAGCGAGGGGATGATGGTTTGTACTCCAAAGGCAAGATCGGTAGGCAATGAAGCAGGCATATTATTGGTGTGTGCGATAACCAATTAATCCCGAGGCAAGATCGGTCTGCAAAAGAATAATCACCATAGATAGATATAGGCGAGTTTTTTTTTTGGCTCATTTAGTCTCTTTTAAAGCGAAGTAGCAAATCTACCTTCTTCTCTATGAACAAAATAACAAAAAAAGCACCTCTACCACGTGAAATCGCTGTGGAAGCCATGTTCCGTGATTCTAGACCGCGGTAGCCGATCTATCGGGCTCCCAGATCGTGGTAGCCAACTTGCCGTGCTCCAAATCGCGGCATGTAGTCCGCCGTACTCCTAGTTCTATGGCAATTTCACGTGATAGATGTATCATTTTATTCATTTCATTTAGGGGGAGCTAGATTCGCTTTTCGAACGAGCGTTATTTCATCCAAAGACTCGGTAGAGGCCAGTCCTTCCAGCAAGTTTCACGTTGCTCAGAATCGTACCCGAACCGACGTATCTCTCAAGAGTACAGGTGTTTGGTCTGCACATACTGAGAACGTAGATTCTACCTAAAACGGCCGCAATGACAGCGATAATGCGATATGGACTTAGATCGAATCCACCGTGATTATCGTTTCACCTTTCACGAGAGTAGTTGGTGGGCTGACGAGGAAAATGGGCAAACTAGTGGTACGATACATCCTCCTGATGCCACATAAGTGCAAGTGCGTGACCACCTTCAGTCCACACGTAAGAGCGTATAATGGGTTTATATCAGCTGTCTATAGCTTTTATCATATAGAATTTTTTCTGACGTAGATGAAGGAGAATGAAGAGAGAGAAAGATACCGTCTACAATCCTGTAGTCGACTGTAGCATCAGAAACAAGAATTTTTTTAAAAAAGATTATGTGTTGTTTACAATCTTGTAACCGACTGTATCACCCTAACCATTGTATAACCTGTCTTTAAACTACAAGTGTTACTTAACTCCTCAGTTCACATTAATTTTCTTCTCACTTGTTACTTAACTCCTGAGTTCACATTAATTTTCTTCTCACTGGAGACCCATGTGTCCTACCTTTTGATCTCTCCCTTAAACGTACACCCATCTTCTGCAGGTGTTTTTGCTCTGTACGCAGGAGGAGCAGACACATACAACGTCCAGACTGGCACGGACCGTCTCGTGGCAGTGCCACACGTGGAGGGCCGCGAGCCGCCGGCAAAGAGAAGAAGGCCGCGGTCCCGCCAGTACGCGGGCGAGGCCATTCCCGTTGGTTTCGGCCGAGAAAGGTGTTAAGAAACCGGACCCAGGACCATGAGTCCTGGCCTAAGGTGAGCTCCTCATCCCAAACCCTGCGAGGTCGTAGCCTATAAATAGGGTGCTATTCATTGTAAAGGATTGATCGATGGATGAAGGAATAAAGAGAAACAAGAAGTCCCCTACATCTCGTGTTCTATCTCTTATTCTTCTTTGTTGTTCATGCATTGTTCTTACGATTCTATACTTGTCACGAGGTAATCGCTTGACCGACTCGCCAATGACGGTTCCTCAACACGTTATCGCGACGATCGACTCTCCTCGCATCGAAAAGGTAACCGTCGATGAACGACACTCGTAGATTGAATCGCTTTTCTAGATTGCTTTCAATTACGCAAATTTGGCTTTCTAGATTGGTTTCATCGGCAAATCCGCTCTAATCTACCGCGAGCCGACTTGAAGTCGCCGCCAAGCCGATCGGTGGATTGCATGAAAGAGTAGATGATGATTGTACCATAGGTAATAGATGCAATCGCATGAAAGGCACCATGTGCAATGGCACCGCCGCAAGCGGTCACTACTACTCCGCGATACGTTACGGCCGGCATAGTCCGCCATCACGCATCGCCACGAGGCAACGACAGTCACGCCGCTAGCACGCGGTAAGCACGCACATGACGGCATGAAACCGCGCTCGCTGCAATCTCGCTTTACACCACATTGCATCGCATACACGCATGAATGAACGGTAATGTCAAAAAAATGTTCGCCATGAAGATCGGCCGCTACGATGCCGCCTCGCGCCTTCGTGGCGCCGCCGCTTGAAGGCCACGGCGTCGCCGCCTCACCGTCACCTTGAAGTCGCCGGCCAAACCGACGCCGCAAAGCCGCACCGCCGCCTCCTCTACTCGCGCGTGCGCCGTAGGCGCCGCCGCCACTGCCGCCGCTTGAAGGCCGCCTCGACGGCCACTTTGAAGCCGCCTCGCGCGCGCCCGTAGCCGTGCATGCCGCACCGCCCGAGCCGGCATCGCCGCGACACGCCGCCCGACGCGCCACGGCCGCGCGCTCGTCGCGACGCGCCGCCGACCGCATGGCGCAGCCTCATCCTCAAGCACCGCCGGCCGCGCGCCGCCGCCCGGCCGCCGCCTCGCCGTGACGGGCGTGGGCATGGCACGGCGCGCCACCACCTCCTCCTCCTCCGCTGCCGTGAGCCGCGCGCCGGCCGCCGCCGCCACCGCCGAAGCGACGCAGGGAGCCGCCGCCGCCCGCTTTGCGCACGCACGGCGCGGAGCAAAGCCGCCGGCTTTACGGCGCCGCGCGGAGCTGCCGCCGCGGCTGCCGCCACGGCCGCTTTGAAGTCGCCGCTGCTTCTTTTGAAGCCGCGCCGCCGCACGGACGGGGCAAGAAACCTAATGGGAGCCCCCACCCTCTTTGATCCTACCGATTGGGCTTAAAGGCCAATGGGCCTGAAAGAAGGCCCGCAGAGAAAGAAAAAATGGGGTTGGTCGGAAAAAACTAGAATTTTGCAAAAGGCCCTGATTCGAAAAATTACGGAAGTTTTTCATGGAAAGGAATTTTACAGAAACCCCTGAATATCAAAATTGCGCGTAAATTCTCTCGTAATCGAGATTTCGCGTTTAACCCCGAAACTTGTAGTTTTCACTAAAAATCATTTTCCAGCAGAAAAGGGCCTCGGGAATTCAATTTTTGAATCGGTTTTTGAACTTGAAGCATGTTTAACTTTGTTATTGTTATTTCTATGCAATTTATGTATCGCATTTACTGTTTTGATTATCTGTGATTGTTTATATTGCTTTTAATCACTGAAAATAGCAGTAAATCATGAAAAATGCATAGAAAAATACGGGAATACGAACCTGGAGTTCGATAGCATTATGAGAATTTTGCAACCATTTTATGCAGACACTGCAGTAATCCTTTGAACTTTTTGCATAAATATGAAGATGACTGGCATCACGAACCAGTAGTTCAAAGTACTGACTCAGCATGGTCAGAATTTGTATGGAATTTGTATCAATCTTCAATTCTGTGGTAATGTAATCACAGATGAGCAGAAGATGGAGAAGATTTTCTACCTTTCACCCAAACGCGGTATAATCCGTGACGCAACTATCGCCAAGACGGCTACATGAAGTATGCCAATTAATTGACATCATGCAAGTTGCGAAACTCAAGATGATGTTCTAAGAAAGAACTACATCTCGCACCCACCTAATAGCAATGTTGGTCATGAAGCCATCGCTAGCGGCTACAGGTGATGAAACCTCTCACGAATGAGAGGAGCAAGAAGGGTAAGGTAGTGCGTCGCACGTTATTGATGTTTTTCGGTCTAAGAAGAAGGGCAAATGACAAAGATATGTCACACCTTGCCATTGAAGGCATGCAGACCCACACCTATTAGTTGCACTTATGGATGTGACACCCGAGAGTGACCCCTATCATCCCTCCTTTGGACATCGCAGCGCCACACCAGTAGCCGCCCAAGGAGAAGATCGTATGGAGCCGATTTAGGCGAAGTTCTGAATACTTCGCCTATTAGATCTAGTGCACGCATTGCACTCGAATCTTTATAGTAACTCGCAGCTTGTAATTGAAGCGCACTTTGAATTATTGAATAATGGTTGCAAGCTCTAGCAGAGCAAAGCATTAAATTCTTATTATGAGTCCCGCAAGGCTTATTTTTCTGCTTTTATAATAGCAAGTTACGTTCGATATTTGAAGTATTTTATCTATGTGTTGCTTGCTTTCGCTACATATTAATAAAGTACATTATATTAGAACGCGTGTGGCGCCTATGGAGGAAGTGTGCTTAGCATGTAGCGGCAAAATGAAAACCATCCTAAGAGAAATGGAAATTTTTCCAATGATCAAAGAAGAATGTTTGGTAGTCTTACGACAATCGCAGCAATGATACTTGTATAATAGGCTCGTGAAGGGCCACAACTATACTCCCAATGGGCACAACTTTGGTCATTGAAGAAGACTTGTTGTACCCGAATCGACTAGAACTCTCAAGGATATTTATGCGCTAACAGCTTTAGTGTAGAGATCGATGAAGAGTATGGTGCAGAATACTGCCATTACAAAGCGTGAAGAAAGTGAAAAATAGCATTAGAATGTCTTCCTTCATATGAAACTGGTCTATACTACACTAATATTAAGGCACCTGCAGCCTATACTGCCTTGAAAACCGTATTTAGAAGCTCTGAACTTATCTATCTCTAGCATGATAGATTATGCTGCCTAGGTCTTAGGATAATGAGAGATATAATTAACAATTCACAGAGACATAATATGAATATAAAGAATTTCCCGAATCTGAAAGATTTTGTGTGCCCCGCATGTGCCACCGGGAAATTAATTATTAGACCTTTTGCTCTGAAAGCGAAGGATAAAGTCCCTACATTCCTGGACCGTATCCAAGGAGACTTTTGCGGTCCTATACAACCCCGTAAGGGTCAATTAGGTATTTTATAGTGCTTATCGATGCTTCCTCGGAATGGTCGCACGTATGTTTATTGTCTACGAAATCATGCTTTTGCAAAGCCAATCTCAAGATAATTAAATATTTTCCCGATCATCATGAGAAGTCCACTGAATGGACAATACGAGAACTCACTCCAAAGCATTTGATGATTATTGCATGAAAATGGGAATTAAAATTGAGCATTTTGTACCGCATATCCGCACTGAATGGACTAGCGTAACTTTGAAGAATTGTAATTTACCAACTATATGTTGGGGACATGCGACCCGCCGTAGTAGACTCTCATCAATTTTAGACCGCTCGGCATATAACATCCATCCAACTATGCAACTAGCGCAAGGGTCGACTGAAAACTTCTCATCTTCGCAGGTTGGTTTGCAAGGGTTATATACCTATACCACCACCGCAGCGAACTGCAATGGGTTTTTCTCCGAAAGTCTGGGATATACGTTGGTTATGAGACATCATCCATAATTAAGTATTTGGACCATATGACTGGAGATTTGTATAATGCCCGATTCGCTGATAGTACATTAGATGAGGTTAGTTTCCCGTCATTAGGGGGAGGAAATCAACCATTGATGATAATGTCGGGAAACAATTGAAGTCTAGAAGACAATTGAAATCCAGAAGATAATTGGAATCTATGCATATGACCCGCGCACTAGTGAAGCAAATACAAAAGTCTAGAAGATAATTGCAGTCCAGAAGATAGTTGAATTGAAGTCTAGAAGACAATTGAAGTCCAGAAGATAATAGATTTGCAAATATTAGCAAATCAACTGTCAGACCACTTTAGTGATTTGAAGAGCGTGACCAAGTAGCGCTTGCTCGCACGCAATGCACCGGAGAGGGTTGAAATACCAATGAAGGTATCCCTAATCCCGCCCGAGGCCTCGAAAGGACGAGAACTCCGCCTCGAATCAAGTAACCGGGACGCTGGTGAAAAGGATAAGAAGGACTTGACACGGTAGATCACCAAGTACCCTGTAACCAAAAGGGGAGTCAGTTGAGACCTGATATCGGTATGGAACCTTCAGAAAAGGCATACTAGAATTGAACATCCCCATGAAGGGAAACATCAGCATGGATGTGTGCGCACACATCGGAGCTGAAAAACTAAAGGGACTTGCCCCGCAATTGGAAGCAGCGGTGAGCAAGTAGAAGCATTAAAAGAATCACCCCTTGAAGAAATAGTTATAAACTTTATGACATCGGGAGAATCTTTGAATATGACAACAGCCAATGTCGACATTTACTTTGCAAAGAAACTTGCCACAATCATCAATCTTGATCCAGAGCCTACATCGCCGATAAATGAAAGAAAAGATCGATTGAGAAGATTGGGAGAAGGCAATCGAAATCTGAATTATTCTTTCCGAATAAAGAAAGACGTTTGGGCAGTAAGCGCATCGCCTCCCTTGTGCACCCCGTAGGGTATAAGTGGGTATTTGTTCGAAAGAGAAATGAAAAGAAGCAAGGCTCGTTGTACAAGGTTTCACTGGACATCCAGAAGATGATTATGAAGAAACCTATTCCCCGGTCATGGGCGGAACTCCCTTTAAATATTTATCTCAATGGCAGTGAACTTGAAGTTAGAAGTGAAATTGATGGATGGGTACCAGCATACCTTTATGAAATATTGGATTCAGACATTTATATGAAGATACCTGAATGTATCACTGTCCCGAACCAAAACAGAGCAAATAGAAATATGTACAGTGTGAAACTCAGAAAGTCATTGTACGAACTTAAGCAATCAGGCAGAATGTGGTATAATCTCTTGAAGCAACTTTCTATGCAAGAAAGACCACACGAAAAATGAGAATAATCTCTGTATTTATACAACGATCCCGAACGGATTTTGCATAATCTCGGTGTATGAAAATGATCTCAATATCATCTAACCTGAAGGATATTAAGAAAGCAAGCTCTTACCGAGTCGAGTTCGAAATGAAAGATTTGGGTAAAACCAAATATTGCCTAGGCTTGCAGCTTGAGCGCACTCCATGAAGGGATTTTAGTACATCACCAACCTACACTCGTAAGGTGTTGGAAAGGTTCGCTTTGAAAAGGCATATCCTCGAAGTGCCAATGATAGGGAGATCCTTACAAGAAGACAAGGACCTGCTCGCACCTAGAGAAGAGGGGAGGAAGTCCGGGACCGAATTCCCATATTTAAGTGTGATAGAAACACTCATATATTGAACAAATCAGTACTAGACCTGGGCATTGCATTTGCCGTGAACCTATTAGCAAGGCATAGTACAAAACCTACCAAAGGCATTGGCAGGGAATAAAGGACATCTTCCGATACCTCCAAAGAAGCAAAGAATTTAGTCTGTTCTACAGAAAGAACCAAGACCTAACTATGAATGGCAATGCAGATAACTGTGGTACTTGTAGGATCCGCATACAAGAAGAAATGTGCTATGTATTCCTATGTGGTGGAACCGCAATTCCATGAAAATCGCTCTAGCGAGTCTTGTACCGACTTCAACGAACCACTCGTAATAATAGCATTGTATGAGGCCTCACAAGAATGCGCTTGGCTTTGTCGGATGATTCACCACATCTAGCAGTCATGTGGATTGAATGCTGAACTAACCCCCACTATTATCTATGAAGATAAATGCAGCTTGTGTTGCACAAGTACATATGGGTTATGTGAAGAATCCTCTCACAAAGCATATCAACCCCAAGTTCTTCTATGCTCATGAATTGCAAAAGATGAACATATTTAAAGTACTGCATACTAAGTCATGTGAGAATCTTGCAGATTTATTCACTAAGTCACTTCCAGCGTCTAACTTTGAAAGATGCATACGTGAATTGGAATGATAAGACTTAGAGAAGTGTAGAATTCAGGGGGAGAACCTTCACGAACTCATTATTAAAGCTTGCTCATGAAGATCGAGTACCCAAAGAATAAATCCAGAAGATTAAATGAAATTGGGTGGATTGTACTCTTTTTCCCTTGACGAGTTTTCCCAAGTTTCTACCAAGGTTTTTAATGAGGCAATTCGTGCATCACAGCAGAACTTGTATCATGTACTCTTTCTCCAAATTTTTCCCACTGAGTTTTTATGGAGTTTTGACGAGACATGGATATGAAGGATGAGTGCCCAAGGGGGAGTGTTAAGAAACCGGACCCAGGACCATGAGTCCTGGCCTAAGGTGGGCTCCTCATCCCAAACCCTAGCAGGGTCGTAGCCTATAAATAGGGGGTGCTATTCATTGTAAAGGATTGATCGATGGATGAAGGAATAAAGAGAAACAAGAAGTCCCCCTACATCTCTGTGTTCTATCTCTTATTCTGTTCTTGTTGTTCATGCATTGTTCTTACGATTCTATACTTGTCTACGAGGTAATCGCTCGGACTGGACTCGCCAGCGACGGTTCCTCAACAAAAGGAAGTCGCGCCTAGTGCACGCGGCTCCGAGCCCCGTACGTACGTACGTGCCGCGCGCGCCGGTCCGCGGTCGGTCGGTCGGTGGGTGCAGCGGAAAAAAAGGCCTGCACATAGTAAATGTCCCTTCTAGTTTATTATTTTGTGAGTTTACTTTGCTATGTCGGCGTGCGGTTCCTACGACGCTCACAGATGCTTGACAACCTGGCAGGTGCTGCTGGCGATCGACCCCGACGGTGTCGGTGTGACGTTCCGGCACGACCACCAGATAGCTAGGCGTGGAAGACAAGGCGACGTAGTTCCTACGTGGCAGGCGGCAACAACGTCGCTTGCCACACCCACGACGTCGGTGCTGACAGAGTTACATTGGTAGTGAGGATTGAGAATAAATATTGTTTGTTTCCCTTGGTAATCTGAGGTAGAGTGGGGAAGAGATCGATTGCACGTCTGATTCATGATGGGCCCTTTATCCACGCTGTAGACAATATATAAGAGGGGACTCTAATCATTGTCATGTTTTTTTAGAAGAGAAATAAAGAGAAGAAAGAAGTCCCCATATCTCTGTGTTCAATCTACTATTGTTCTTGATTTGTTTTGTGTGATTCGACTATCGTCTATGAGGTGATCGCACGGACTGGACTCGCCAGCGACGGTTTCTCAACACGTTATCAGCACGATCAATTCTGGCCTACTTCTAGACCTACTCTACTCAGGTCGAAAGATAACCGTCGTAGCATGACGCTCGTAGATCGAATCGTATTCTCTAGATTGATTTCAATTCAGCAAATTTGACTTTCTAGATTATTTCCTACGGTGCAAATCCGCTCTAATCTACAGCGAGCCGACTTAAAGTCACCGACACAATGCCGATCGGTAGGTTGCATCAAGGAGTATATGCCGATTCACTGTGGATTGTAGATTGCAAATCCGCTCTAATCTTCCACGAGCTGACTTGAAGTCGTCGACTAAGCCGATCGGTGGGTTGCATGAAAGAGTACATGACAATTACGCTATACATTGTAGATTGCATGAACATTAAAAGAAAAAGAAAAAAGCCGACGCAGCCCTGTACGGCCGCGCCGCCACCGGTTTGCCACCGGCCCCACAGGGCCGCGCCACCGACCATGCACAGCCACTGCGCGTACGGGCGCTCCGCACCGCCATCGGCCCCGCATGGCCACGCCACCACTGGCCTCGCACGACCGCGCTGCCACTCAGCCCCCACACGGATGCGCGCGTTCGCCTAAAGCCGCCGCGTCCGCAATGTTGCTCCGCCGGCTGTCCATCACCGTGTCGCAACACACTTGCACCGCCGGGCCACCCAATAGCTGCGCCACTTGTAGCACTGCCACGTGCACCATGTCGGCGCCTCCTTGCACGGGGGCAAAGGGAACCCTAAGCACCCATCACCCCCTTTTTGACCAGGCCGAGCTGGGCAAAGGAAAAAGCGACCAAGAAGAAATAAAAAAAGAAAAAGAAAAAAATCAAAAAAGGGGTAATTTTGCAAATGGGCCCTCAGTTTTTATGGAAATTGCATGAAACATTTCTCAAAATTGAAATTTAGCGGTTTAGCCTATGAAAATTGCAGAATTCAATGAAAATTCATATTCCAGTAGAAAATGGCCTCAGGAATTTGATTTTTGAATATTTTGAACTTTTGAAGCATGTTTAACTTTATTGTTATTATTTCTATGTAAATTATGTACTGTATTTACTGTTTTGATTATCTGTGATTGTTTATATTGATTTTAATCACTGAAAATAGCAGTAAATCATGGAAAATGCATAGAAAAATACGAGAACACTATGAGATTTTTGCAACTATTTTATGCAAATTACCAGTAGTAATCTTATGAACTCTTTGCATAAATATGCAGATGACTAGCATTACGAACCAGGAGTTCGAAGAGCTGGCCCAGCATGGCCAAAATTACTTGACTTGGGCATTAGATATCGAGATCGTACTTGGGACCAAAAAGCTCCATGCTGCTATCGGATTTGGCACCTCGAAGGATGCCACTCCAACTGCTGAGGAAAATGATCAAACACTTCACTTCCTCCGACACCATCTCTGCCTAACGCTCAAGAATGAGTATATGGTGGAAAAGAATGCACTAGCTTTGTGGACCCCACTAAAGAAGCGGTTCGAGAAGCTAAAGTACACCATTCTTCCTCAGGCAGAGCAGGAATGGAACCGACTATATTTTGCTGACTACAAGACCGTGGGGAGTACAATTCTACATTGCACAGAATTTGTACCAGTCTTCAACTTTGTGGTAAGGTAACCACGAATGAGCAAAGGATCAAGAAAACTCTCTACCTTTCACCCAAATGCGGTGCAATCCGTACGCAACTATCGTCAAGACGGCTACAAAGAGTATACCGAACTGATTGACATCATGCAAGTTGCGAAAACTCAAGATGATGTTTTAAGGAAGAACTACATCTCACAACCGCCTAGTAGCAATGTTGGACATGAAGCCAATACTAGCAGCTATAAGGTGAGGAAGCTTCACTTAAAGGAAAGAGGCAGGAAGTGTAAGGTCATGGGTCACAAGGCTAAGCCAAATGCTCAAACCAAGAAGGGCAGATAAAAGAAGCGTGGTGACAAGCCCTATGGCCAACAAGACCAAGGATGCTATAAATGTGGCACATGGGGGCATTGGTCACGGGTTTGTTGTGAGCCGCAGCACGTCATTGATGCATTCAAGTCTAACAAGAAGAGCAAGAACAGCGTGAGGCACACCTCACCATTGCAAGTACGGAGGATCCACAACCATTCATTGTACTCATGGATGTGGACAGCCTAGTAGCAGCCCCATCACCCCTTCTTTGGACATCACAGCTGCCACAGCCTTAGTTGCCGAAGAAGAGAAGATGGACAAGGAACAGATTCAGACAGAAGTTTCTTCATACTTCGCTGATTCGATCTCTAGTGCATGCATTGCACTTAGATTTATATATATATATATATATATATATATATATATATATATATATATATATATATATATATATATATATATAGTCATTTACAGTTTATGGTTGTGATAGAACATTGAATTATTTGAATAATGGTTGTAAGCTCTACGAGAGCAAAGCATTGAATTCTTATGATGAGTCCTACAAGTCTTATTTTCCCGTATTAATAATAGCAAGTTATGTTCTGTGTTTTGAAGTGTTTTATTTATGTGTGGATTGCTTCCTACCTCATATTAATAAATACTTTATATCAGAACACGTGTGGTACCCTACGGAGGAAGTGTGCTTAGCAGATAGTGGAACAACGAATACCATCTTGAGAGAGATGAATTTTTTTAGTCGATCAATAAGAATGTTGGTAGTCTTACGACAATCGCGGGCAGCGATACTTGTATAATAGGCTCAAGAAGAATCACAATTATACTCCCGATGGACACAACTTTGGTCATTGAAGAAGCCTTGTTGTACCCAGAATCGACTAGAACTCTCCTAAGTTTTAAGAATATTCGCGCTAATAGTTTCCACGTAGAGATTGAAGAAGAGTATGGTAAAGAATACTTGCTCATTACAAAGTGTGAAGAAAGTAGAAAAAGGGTATTAGAACGACTTTCTTAATATGAAACTGGGCTATACTAACTAATATTAAGGCACCTGCAGCCTATACTGTCCTGAAAATCATATTTAGAAACTCTGAACTTTTCTGTCTCTAGCATGATAGATTAGGCCACCCCGATCTTAGGATAATGAGAAATATAATTAACAATTCTTAGGGACATAATATCAATGTAAAAATTCCCGAATCAGGAAGATTTTGTATGCCCCGCATGTGCCACTAGGAAATTAATTACTAGACCTTCTGCTCTGAAAGTGATGGATGA
Organism: Ampelocalamus luodianensis; assembly: GCA_036346255.1. Taxonomy (NCBI): domain Eukaryota; kingdom Viridiplantae; phylum Streptophyta; class Magnoliopsida; order Poales; family Poaceae; genus Ampelocalamus; species Ampelocalamus luodianensis. Next base: position 45,411,049 of record CM070633.1, read on the forward strand.
AATCCTTGCATTCCTGGACCGTAGCAGGGAGATATTTGCGGTCTTATACAGCCCTTGTCAGGGCTGTTTAGGTACTTTATGTTGCTCATCGATGCTTCCTCGAAATAGTCGTACGTATGTTTGTTGTCTACGAGAAACCACGCTGTTGCAAAGCTAATCTCGCAGATAATTAAAATTAAGAATAATTTCTCTGATCATCATATGAAGTCCATCAGAATGAACAACGCCGAGAATTTACTTCAAAGGCATTTGATGATTATTGCATAGCAATAGGAATTACCATTGAGCATTCCATACTGCATGTCCACACCGAGAATGGACTAGCAGATGCATTAATTAAAAGAATTAAATTTATTGCCAGGCCGCTTTTCCAAAATTCTAATTTACCAACTATATGTTGGGGACACACAGTCTTGCACGCACCAACTCTCATCAATTTTAGATTGTTGGCATATAACATCCATTCACCTATGCAACTAGTGCAATGGTCAGCACCGAAAATTTCTGATCTTCAAGGTTTGGTTGTAAGGTTTATATACCTATACCACCATTGCGGCGAACTACAATGGGCCCTCTCCGAAAGTCTGGGATATACGTTGATTATGAGACAACATCCATAATCAAGTATTTGGACCCCATGAATGGAGATTTGTATACAACCCGCTTCACTGATAGCATATTTGATGAGGATAATTTTCCGTCATTAGGGAGAGGAAATCAACCCCTTGATGAAAAATATCGGAAAATAACGTGACAAGCCACGGGAATCCATACACATGACCCGCACACTAGTGAAGCAAATAGAGAAGTCCAAAAGATAATTGATTTGCAAGTATTAGTGAATCACCTGCCTGGCCAGTTTAGTAATTTTAAGAGCATGACCAAGTCACATGTGCCTACACGCAATGCACCGGAGAGGGCCGAAATACCAAAGAAAATTAAAGGTACCCCTCATCCCATCCAAAAACCTCAGAATAAAAGGACGAGAACTCCGGCTCCTCGAATCCCAAGTAACCGAGGACGTCTGGCGAAAAAAGATAAGAAGGACTTGACACAGCTGATCACTAAAGTTCCCAGAATCAGAAGGGAAGCCAGTTGAGGCCTAGCACCAGTACGAACCTTCAAAAAAGGCATACCGGATTTGAATATTCCCACAAAGGGAGATATCAGCATGGATATGTGCGCGCACATCGGAACTGAAAAACTAAAGGGACTTGCCCCGTAATTGGAAGCAGCGATGAGCAAGTAGAAGCATTATGTTGGGACCCCGGGTAAAAAAACCCCGAGACTCTCTGTGCAAACTGAACTAGTCCCATGATCAGTGGCTAGCTCACACAGTCTCAACAAAGATAAAATCATATACATACAACAAACCAAAGAAGAAGCAGACAAATTAATATTACTATTAGCAAAAGACCCTAAGGTCAGAGTTGCCACGTAGTGCTCAACACCAGGAGGTTACAAGCAACGGAGAACAAGCATTTGTGGAAGCCATCCGACATACCCACAGGCAATCGAGTAGAGGACGTGACCTAGCTCGCAAGGTCTTCGAAGTATTCCTCTTCATAGAATTCTGAGTTCCCTGGTTCACCCTCCTCTGCTGATCAAACAGGGGGCGTAAAGCCATGAGTACTTTGAATGTACTCAGCAAGTCGTGGGGAAGTGTATGCAAATAATATTCATGCAAGGCTTGACAAGAATAGCTTTATGGTTAATTTGTAGAAAGCAGTATTGACTAGAAATATAATAAGTAGATTGCAAAGCACGAGTTGAAATATTAATACATAAATAAATAAGTTCTTTGAAACAGCTCATGAACACCCTATTCACTTCCCAGACCACTCCCACGACCTCCTTTTTGAGAAAAACTACCCCTCATGTGATATCACTAGGCATTGTCCATAACCGGGACACGGCTATTCGAATAGTTTTACACTCTGCAGAGGTTGTACAACTTTACCCACATAACACAACTTCTCTAGTTGGTTTGGCATCCGTCGATACCATCACTCACTACCTTAGGTGAGCAGTCTAGAGAACGTGTCAAGGCCTTTACAAAGTTCTATTTTGACTCGGTTCTGCTCGCTAAGGATTCGCTTTCCTAGCCCCCTCTTGTGCTATTCTCAACCAAAACAGAATCGACTCAAAGCATTGCTAATTAGTTAGAAAAGTCCACCCTATAAATGAACTTGTGGTTGCACAGTATTTTCCAGATCAATGGCCTACAAAGTTAAGTTCCTAGAGGCTACTTAGGCGAAACAACTACATCCTAATGTGCTTCCTGCACCCCTTTTACTGCATGATCATTCGCCTGAGTAAGAAAATATTTTGGGTTTAACCCAGCCAAATGACAACCCTTGCCATAGTATAACATCTTTTAAAAGTAGTGGCTCCGCCACAATTCCATAATTTCTTTAGTCCAATTTGTCATTCTTTGAGTATGATCAAGAGTCCCTCGGATAACTAAAGCATGGCTAAGCATAATACGCACCCATGTTGGTATTACAACAATATCCAACTAAGATTACCCACCCTATAGTGTCCAAGGGTACATGTCAATATGTCGTTTGTAATTTATCAAGGAGGCATACTGTCAAGTAGGTATTTAGCTAGTTCCCAAACCAGTTTTATACAACTAGCCATGTATATTGATATGAAACAATATACTTTTATAAAATGGGTTCAATATGATCAAAGGTCCACGACTTGTCTTCGATGAAGAGTTGGGATACTTCTGTTGAGGTTATCAAATCAACGAAGTCTTCCGAAACGCTAGAATCTACATGTGCGAACAAAGCCAAATAAGTAACTAAAACAACTCCAAATAAAGACTAAAGAACCTACCAAACTAGAGCTAAAAGAAAGGTATTGAATTTAGATGAGGTTCGAAATTTGAATCACTCTGATCACAGCTCGAACGAAGGAGAACGAGTACTCAAAAGGAGATTCGACTTCAGGTTCAAAGGAGGATATGACAACTCCATGAGGTCGTAGGAAAGGAGGTCTCGACTGAGAGGGAGGTCTAAACCGAGAGAAGGAGTGGAGGGAAAAACAAAAGGAGGGCAAGAGGGCTCCTTGGTGCCTTATACAGGCGCGGGGAGGTCCAGAGAGAAGAGTGGGTGACGGCAACGGGTGCGACGGGGGACGTCGCATTCAATGCACACGACGAGGGTAGGTGAGCTGGTGCAAAAGCACGCATGGCGCCGACCGAGAGGTGGAAGATGACCAGGGCGGTGGAGTGGGATTCGCGACGGTGTGACATGAGCGCACGGCCAGCAGTGAGGGAGGGGATGGGGGCGATAGGGAGGAGACTCGAGGGGGAAACAAGCACTGCGGAAGCGACAACATTTAATGTGACACAAGAGCATTTAATGCACGAATACTTTCGCAGCAGCAGTGACTGACGCGGTGGGGAGGAAGAAGATTAGCAGGGCTGACAGGTGGGGCTGGTCGAAACCAAGAGGGAGGTCGTGACCGAGAGGGTGGTCGCGACTGAGGGGGTGGTCGTGACCAAGAGGGTGGTCGTGACCAAAGGGGAGGTCCTGAGTTGGAGGTCCTAGGGAGGAGGTCCTAAGGAGGAGGTAACGAAGACACGAAGCTTCAAAAACCAAGAACTCCGACAAACTCAAAACAAACCTAATTTTTGAATTAGTTATTTAAATCATTTTATTATTTAAATCATTTTATTTTCCTAAAATCTCAAGTTAAGCTTTAAAACTTCAACAAAATCAAATGGTTATTTTTATTTTGAAAGTTTTCAAAAAGCTCAGAAAAACTGGGATGTTACACATTAGAAGAACCACCCTATGAAGAAATAGCTACAAACTATGTAACCACGGGAGAATCTATGAATAGGACAACAGCTAATGTCGATATTTACTTTGCAAAGAAAATTACCACAATTATAAATCTTGATCCAGAGCCTGCATCGCTCGCTGAATGTAAGAAAAGATTAGATTAGGAAGATTGGAAGAAGGCAATAGCAACTGAATTATTATCTGTGAATAAAAGAGAGGTGTTTGGGACTATAAGCCGCATGCCTCCCTATGTGCACCCGGTATGGTATAAGTGGGTATTTGTTCGAAAGCAAAATAAAAATAATAAAGTTGTAAGATATAAAGCAAGGATCGTTGCACAAGATTTCACTTAACATCCTGGAGTTGATTATGAAGAAACCTATTGCCGGTCATGGGTGGAACTATCTTTAGATATTTAATCTCAATGGCAATAAACTTGAATTTAGAAATAAAGTTGATGGATTTGGTAACTTCATACCTTTATGGGAACTTGGATTTAGACATTTATATGAAGGTACCTGAAGGTATCCTTGTCCCGAACAAAAATAGAGCAAATAGAAATCTATACAGTGTGCAACTCAGAAAGTCACTATATGAACTTAAGCAATTAGGCAGAATGTAGTATAATCGCTTAAACGACTTTCTATGCAAGAAAGGCTACGCGAACAATGAAGATTGTCCCTGTGTATTTATACGACGAACACATGATAGATTTTGAATAATCTCAATGTATGTAGATGATCTGAATATCATCGGGATCTTGGAAGATATTAAGAAAGCAAGCTCTTACCTGGAGTCAGAGTTCAGACTGAAAGATCTGGGTAAAGCCAAATATTGCCTAGGCTTGCAGCTTGAGCATGCCCCTGAAGGGATATTAGCACATCAGTCAACCTACACTCAAAAGGTGTTAGAAAGGTTTGGCTATGAAAGGCATACCCTTCGAAAATGTCGATGGTCGGAAGATCCTTGCAGCAAGATAAGGATCAATACAAACCTAGAGAAGAGGGAGGAAGTCCTGGGACCAAAATTCCATACTTGAGTGCAGCAGGAGCACTCATATATTTAGCAAACTGTACTAGACTGAACATTATATTTGCCGTAAACCTATTAGCAAGGTATAGTGCGGAACCTACCAAAAGGCATTGGCAGGGAATGAGGACATCTTCCGATACCTCTAAGGAAGCAAAGACCTTAGTCTGTTTTATAGAAAGAGGACGAGTCCATTCTACCCTCTCAAGTATTGACATGCGGACACCTAACCCCCTGAACTAAAAAACTGGACCTTTGACACCCCTAAGTTGCAAAACTAGACAACCTACCCCCTCTGGCTTGTTTCGTGTGGTGGTATTGCTAATGTGGCGTCCGGACGGCCTGTTTTCGCCAAGTAGGTCGCTGACTCGGCTGTGATGCGGCGATGACTCAGCTTCCACCACTCTTTCTTCCTCAGTCTCTCTCCCCCACGCCGTCTGACATGTGAGGCCCAAACTACGATCATGCAAGAGGCTGGAAACTTCCAACACCCGCAAAGAAAATCCCATTCTAGCACTCCCGAGATCCCCGTTTCCTATTCTTACATCAACTAAAAATTAACCGCAAAGAAAATCCCATTATGGCGGTGCGGATGGATCCATTGTGGAGGGGATGAGCTTCGCGATGTCGTCGCCACCGCCGAGGAAGCGGAACTTGTCGCCGTCGACGTGGATCCATTCGCACTGCCTTCTCAACGGTGAGCTCCTTGTGCGGACGGTTGCGAACCACGTGACGTCACGGCTTGTCGGCCACGCGAACGGGTTGCGGTTACTTCGGTGCCGGCACGAGGCACCGCAGCTGCTCTCCCTCCGACGGGCAGTGCCACTCCCGGTACATTAGCTGGTTGCGTGGAAACCGCAGCGATAGCTCCACGTCCTCGCACGGGGTGTACTCGGAGTACTTGGCTGGGCATGCCTTGTACCTGGGCTACATCGTCGCGGAATCCGCCTCTATCCTCTCCGCGGTGTGGTGCGTGGCGAAGTCGAGCGACGAGGGCGATGTTGGGACACAAAAATGCAATTTTGGACCCTCTGTGTATACTACACTAGTCCAGGATCACGCTAGTGCACACAGTGACAACATCAATGAAATATCATTTCCATATACAAAGATGACTAATAAATAGACAAATAACAATAAATATCAGAGTGAAGACCTTAAGGTCAAAGCTTACAATTAATGCTTCAGAAGGCGAATAACTCAATGAAGCTGCAGCGGAACGAAACGAAATAACTTCAGTGAAGCCCATCCATATGCCCACAGGCAATCGGTTGGGGTGCGCGACCTAGTTCTCCTCGATCCTTGGAGTAGATCTTGTTGACCGACGATTCCTCCATTTCTGTAGGTTTGGGCGCAAGTTTTACAACAAGCGTGAGTACACAACCGTACTCGCAAGTCATACCACAGAATGCAATGTATAGATGCAAGCTTATTCCAAAGGAAATGGCTTCTGTGGTTATTTTGCAGAAATACAACATTTGCAATTGAATACAAATAATAGATTGAAAGCATAATTCAAAACAAATAGACAATATTAATTTAACAGTTAGTTTTCACAAAGACACATAGGCTAATCAAATTCTTTCACACAGCCATATGACTTAAATCACACAGCTGTCCCTTCCCAATTGTTTTATGAAAATCTAACCCTCGTGTGAAATCCCTGAGTATGTCCATGACCGAGGACGCGGCTATTCGAATAGATTATTTAACACACTACTACAAAACATGTCATACTGGACGCCTCATCACGCATCCAAAGGAGCCGTTGTTCCAAAGGAGCCGTTCCCTTTGGAACGTGTTGAACTTCATCTGACGGTTTCCTTTGGAACCGCTTTGTGATAGTGCCTCATCACGGTTCGGTTCTTATTACTTATCTGACGGCTCCTTATACCAACCGTCAGGAAGTATCACGAGCACGTCAGCGAAGTAATAAGAACCGCTGCGTGATGAGGCACTATCACAGACGGTTCTTATTATGAACCGTCTGTGATATGCCACCCCTATAAATATCAGGACCCGACAGACCCCCTGCCTTAGCGCCTCTGATCTGTTGTTTGGAAAAGGGTGGCTTGAGAAGCTTTGCTCTGTGGTGGCTGTAGGAGGCTTGCTTGTTTTGCTTGCCTTGTTCTTGGTTGTGGGTTGCCCTGGCAACTTGTGGCTATTTGGCTTGCATATTGCTTGCTTTGTGAGGCTTGGCTTTGGTGGTAGCTCTCGGTTTGGGTGTTGTGAATGAGTGCTTTGTTTCGGCAGTGGGTGTTTTGTGAGAGGAGAAGCTTATGGGGAGGTGCATTTGGTGTGGCTCTTCTCTTGCACTGCCCACTTAACTCTCACATTGCACCGTGGGCTCAAGGAGAAGGCCGTGAGGAATCTCATGGGATATTTGGAATTTTCGTCGTGAGCTCCGAGGTAACGATCTGTAACTCTTTATATTTGCTCTAGGATAATCTTTAATAAATTTTAGTGTATTTGGTTAATAGGAGGAGTAACGTATTTGCAGTTTATTAATATAATTTAACACTACTAATTGTTACGTGCGTAGCGATGGATGGAATCGGATGTACGGTGCGAACCGTGTGAGTGAAGAGTACATTAATGGCGTGATTGCTTTTAAAAGAGCCGCGGAGCAGGATATGTTGAATAAGGGGATTGAATTTATGTACTGTCCATGCATTGATTGCGGTAATCTGAAGATTTTTAACAACCCGGCGCAGATCGTAGGGCACTTGATTCGAAGGGGTTTCAAAAAAGGGTACATGTTGGACCAGTCACGGTGAAGAGCAGATTATACAGGAAGTTAATAATGACGACATCGCCGAGGAAGTTAATAATGATGACATCGCCGAGGAAGTCAACGATATGCCGGATGTGGATTGTGCTTTTGATGAGGATGGGTAGTACGATGACAATCTGGATCAGATGCTACGCGATGTAGAAGGGAACTACAGTGAGAGAGAGTTTTGTAAATTTGAGTGCTTAATGGAGGACTCGGGGAAACCTTTGTTCCCTAGCTGCAAGCCGGAATACACAAGGTTGTCAACCGTACTTGAACTGCTGAAATTGAAGGCAAGCAATGGTTGGTCCGACAAGAGTTTCACGGCGTTGTTAGGTCTCCTAGCGGACATTCTTCTGGAGGGAAACGTGTTGCTCAGCACCACCTACCAAGCCAAGAAGGTTCTTTGTCCATTGGGAATGGAAATAGAAAGAATACATGCATGTCCGAACGATTGTATCCTGTATCGTAAAGAGTATGCAGACTTGCATGTATGTCCCGTGTGCAAAGCATCCTGATACAAGCGTAAGAATACTGCTAAGGTGAAGCAAGGACCTCCTGCTAAGATGTTGTGGTATCTACCTGTGATCCCACGTTGGAAGCGTTTATTTACGAACCGAAAGGAGGCAAGATTGCTGCGTTGGCACTCTGAGGAGCGTAAGAAAGATGGAAAGCTAAGACACCTGCGATTACGCCTAGTGGAGAAACTGATCGGACCTTCAAAGAGTTCAAGCGGAACCGAGGAACATAAGGTTAGGGTTGAGTACAGATGGAATGAATCCTTTCGGTAACATGAGCAAATGACATAGCACTGACCCGTGAATCTATGTATGTACAACCTTCCTCCTTGGTCGTGTATGAAGCGGAAGTACATTTTGATATCACTACTTATCCAAGGGCCAAGCAACTTGGGAACGATATTGATGTGTACCTAGCACCATTCTTGGATGATCTTGTGACACTTGTGGAACGAAGGGTACAAGTATGGGATGCGTACAAACGAGAGAACTTCTCTTTACGCGCCATGTTGTTCTGCACTATCAATGATTTTCTTGCCCTTGGTAACCTGTCGGGCTTCAGTACGAAAGGAGCCAAAGCATGTTGTAGGATCAAGGATAACCAACTAGAGGGGGTGAATAGGAGGTTTTTAAACTTTTTCACAAATTTACGAGTTAAGTCAATTAACAATTTAATCTAAACAAGTTATACTTCTAGCTAAGCAATACAAGCACAAAGATCGAGCTAGAAATATAAATGCGGAAGAGTAAAGACTAGAAATAACCACAATGAGACAACGATGTTTTCCCGTGGTATCGAAGACTTGCCAGTCTTCACTAGTCCACGTTGAGGGAGCTTGAACCAATCAAGCCGACTCCACGTATTAAGCCTTTCCTCGATCACTCTTGGTTGTTCTTCCTCCGCTCCGAAGATGGTGAACACCAAACCACTCACAATTTAGGCACCGGGCCTCTTCACAATCTTCTTGAAGAGATCACCGTGCAATCACCGCCAAGCCGTCTAGGAGTTTGGCAAAACTCCAAGAGTAACAAATCAAAGACCTTCGCTTGACGACACTCAAGTGCAAGAGGATCAACTAGAATGATGAATGCACTTAAATGAGCTCAACAACCTCACAAAGAGTGAACAAATGAATTTGAGGAGTTGAAAGGATGCACAAGACTCAAAGGATGTTAAATGTGGTCTAGCACCCTGTCCTTGAGCAGGTGGGGGAGTATTTATACCCCCCAACAAAAATTATAACCGTTGGAGAAGAAAACTCCACTTTTCAGCCACAAGCGGTACTACCGCCATGTACCGGGCGGTACTACCGCACTTCTCCAACCACCTCTGTAACGGCTATAACAGAGGCATTAAATGACCTGACATAGCCGTTTTATCTTGTATTGCGGTACTACCGATAACAGGCTAACGGTACTACCGCAGAGCGGTCATACCGCAAAGTGAGTGCGGTACTACCATTTTCCAAGAGAGACAAAAAGGGGTGTGTGCTGGAAAAAATATACCGCCAAGTAATGATCGGAATAACCGGCGTGCGGTACTTCCGCTTAACGAATGCGGTACTACTGTAGTCCGGTCATACCGCGTGAATACTTGCAGTACTACCGCGCTGAGGGTTTGGCACCAAAACCATAAAAAGGGTCTCTCTGTAAAAAACATACCGCCAAGTAACAATCGAAACAACCGGGTTGCGGTAGTACCGCACTACAAGCCAGGTCATACCGTGGAGCGGTAGTACCGCAAGTTCAATACCGGTACTACCGATTATCCTGACAAAACGGACTTGGCAAAGATAAAAGCAATCCAAATGCATGCATGATCCTAGATTGATCCATAAAGCACAAGAACATGCTATGAAGCTACTAGTCATGATCCCTCTTAATAGTACGGCATTTAACCTATAATCCGGTCTTCCAACCATATTTCCTAAGACCGGTGAAAGGTAAAAGGTTTCTAATCTACTTGTACCTTGACTTTGATCCAATTTGATCTTCATGATATCCTTTAGCATGCAGCTTCATGATCATACTTACCATTTGGACTTATCCTTACAAATGCTCAATCACACACATTAGTTCAATTATCACATATTATCATAAATTACCAAAACCAATTTTTAGAGGCTTAGATGCTTTTCAATCTCCCCCTTTTTGGTAATTGATGACAACCTAGTTAATATGTGGGAAGAAAGGTTTTGAATAAACCCAAGATAGTGAAACAAGTGTATATCCTTTTGATGGCTTAACAACATAGCTCATATGATTAAAAGAAATGACGAGAATTAAACTCTTGTTAAGCTAGAGCAAAGAAAGCTCCCCCTAAATATGTGCATGTAATAGATAGAATATGTTAAGAGCACATAGAGAATTTTGACAAAATTTGGCAGAGTTTCTTTAGTTTGTTGGTACTGAGGAAATTTTCATAATTGAAATTGCAGTAGAGATAATATCAATATCATATTGAAAATTAAGACAACCAACAAGTTCTATCAAAGTTCAACATGATAATAATAGTGAATTATTACAAGCATTAAAACACAACTAACACGGTAGCAAAAGATTATCTGATGACTCCCCCTAGAACTTACTTACCTTCTAGCTACTTCTCCCCCTTCGGCATCACAATACTAAAAAGAACATCAAACAGCTGGATCCTGAGGAGGAAGAGTCGAGGAATCCTGAGGAGCAGGAGCCTGAGAAGGTGAGGTAGCTGGAGCCTGAGGAACTGGGGCTACACCAGGGTGATAGGAAGTCCCAGCTGCAGGATGAGTACGACGCCGAGTGAATCGCTGAGGAGTCGATAACAATTGTTCCATAGAATCCACTGTCTCTGTCAGAACAACCAACCTGTTTTGTGTCTCAGTCTCAAAATCTTTCTGTTCTGTTCTCATTTCTTGCTGAGTGACATTTAGTTGTAGGAGGTTGTTTAGAATCAAAGTCTGATTTTTGAGAATCTGATCTAAAGTGTCTTGACTTTGAGTAACATTTGCAGCTGCAACCTCTGGAGCAATTTCTTCTTGCTGTACCTGCTGCCCCTGAAAGCGAATGGGAGGATTTTCTCTAGGCTTGTAAGCCTTATGGGGTGATCCCAAACCTCCCTGATACTCAATCTTACTAAGAATCAGGGCCATAATATAAGGAGCATGATAAATCCTCTTTACCCTGTCATTCTTAGAAGAAACAATGCCCCTGATAATGACATCCACAACATCAAACTTTCTCCTATGTGAAATATTATCAATGATATTCCACACATGTCCTCGTACAGCATCAAAATTACCACTTTTGGGAAGAAAGGTATGGTTAATAATTCTATTAATCAAGCTAGGAATGGGCAGTAAACCATGAATCTTCCCTGGTGTATACCTGACATTTTGATCATAGAAGTCTGTCCAGGCAGGAACAAGCAAGGCTGGTCTGTCAAATAACTTATCCCAATTTCCAAAATATATCCTCAATACACGCTCAAAATCAGCCTTAGTGTACTCCACATAGCGTGTAACTGTCATCCATTTCATCTTCTTGAAATCGGGAGAAACATATAAAGTGGCATAGAATTGTCTGATAATCTCCTCATCATATTTTTCTAGGGAGTTGATATGTGTCCACTTTATCCATTTATGATCTGCAAACTTTCTGTGGTGACCATATACCTGCTCATAGACCTGCTCCTGGAACTTGGTGTGAAATCTGGGATTTATGGAGTTTGAGGGCAAAAGATATTGGTCTTTGTGTCTCAAAATAGCATAGTCATCAGCTGAGATGAGATTTAGATTTATCTCAGGTTCTTCTGCGTCTCCCATCTCCTCATCAGATTGAGCCTGGACTTCTTCTTCTGTGTCAGGCTCAGATCCAGATTCTGACTCATGCTGTGAGGACCTTCTTTCACTTTCAGAGTCACTTGCTGCAGGACCCTTACCCTTGCCTGCGGGATCTTCAATTGGGTCAGAACAAGGTTGAGTGGAAGATTGCCCTCTGCGAGTTCCAAATCTTGTCCTTGGCATCTTTACAAAGAGTGGATAAGTTACAAGGAGTTCAAAAGATCAAGCAATCTGGAGTAAATTTGAATAGAATGATTTGCTGTTCTGTCAGTAAAATCGGTAGTACCGCAAGTCCTCAGCCGGTAGTACCGTGGTGCGGTAGTACCGTCATTTTCTGGCCGGTATTACCGTATCACGGTAGTACCGCGCATAAGAACATGGTAGTACCGCTTTCGCAGACTGCGACCTAGGGCACAAGATTCTAAACGAAAAATTGATGTTTTTATTGAATTGAATCCAAGAAATGGATGTAATACCATCATCAAACATCAATAACGTTGTTTTGCCCAACTAGAATCGCTGTCATACCCTGTTTTTAGTCGGGAAAGAAAGAATTTAATCGGGGAACTCCGGAAAGCTTAAAACTCTCAGTTTTCGGAGTTTTTAGGTCGTGGGCCTCGGGAAGCCTTCCCACCCCCTTGGCCGGCCATGGGCCTAGGCCCATGCGCCTCCCCTCTAAACCCTAACCAGCCCCTTTTCCTCCCCTTGGCCGAACCCCACCTCCCCCTTTGGCCGCCACCTCCTCCTTCCTTCCTCTCTCCTCCTCACACCCCTGCCCTAGGTGCCGCCCCAACCTCCCGGGTGCTGGCCCTGCTGGTTTGCCTCCCATCCGGCCTTGGACCTTCTCCGCCGCCGGTTGCGCAAGGAGTTGAGGAGGACAGCAATTTGTTTGGGGCAAAAGAGGTGAGAAGGAGGAGATCGTCTTCTCCGTGATTCGCCTACCTACTCCTGGTTGCAGCAAGGGTAACGATGCCGAATCTCATTGTTTTGTTTGATGGTAGAAGCGATTTGGATTCATTTTTGTCTAGGCAGACTCGCTGCGTGTAAAGACTGATTCTGTCCTGTATGTTGGAGGATTGTTTCGGTTATTTTTAGGCAGAATCTGAAGGTTCGGTCTCCTAGAGATATCTAGGTCTTGTTCTTACGTTTCAGTGGCCGCCGAGTTCACTCAAATCCGAGGTCCGAGTCAAAAGTTATGATAGAATTAGTCTTGACTGTCCAGAATCCTGACGAGATTCTGCAATCAATTTGTAAATTGTATAAGAAATTGTTATTCACAGATTTTGAACTTGGTGTCTCCTAGAAAATTGAAGTATCCCCTGTCAGGTTTAGATGGCCACTGAGTTTACTTGATTCCGAGTTATGGGTCAAAAGATATGTCTGTTTTAACAGTCGCTGCCAGAAACCTGACGTGATTAATCTGTCTGTATATTTTCTATATTATGATAGAGAAGTTGGAAGAATCTGAAAGTTCACCCAACTAGGTTATTGTAGGTAATTCGATAACCTTTTCAGATTGGTAAAGAACGCTCAATTCGGAGTTGTAACACAGAAGTTATGATCAACTGAATATTTCTGCTGAATTTTGGTAGGCTGAATCTGTGCTGAATGTTCAAACAATTATTAGCCTATTAATTTGACCAAATTGGTTTGTCGCACAACTAGAGTTTTGTAGTTAGACCAGTTAAGAATCTACAGAAATTGGGTTTGCTATTTTTCGACTTCCAGGCTGTGAGTTATGTTAGTCCCGTGTTGCTGTCCAGGATTTTCTTATTGGACAGACTCGCTGTTTTTCAGTCTATGCGATATAGGATTTAATTGACTCCTAATAGAAGTAAAATAGAACACCGACTAGTTGAGCTGGGTATCATGTATACTTATTTAGTTATTTCGTTGGTTTAGGCGTGAAACTGGTATAAGAGCGCCTCGTTGCGATAACGCCGCAACGCGAAGGCAAGTACCATGTTTATTTGGATGTTTGTGCATTGTGGTTTTTAGCATGAGTTGTTTTGGTAACCTGTGAGACATGTGAAATGAATTATTCATGCCTTGTTCAATACATTGAGTTCATGAATAGAAGTGATGTTATGGTATATTTCATTTAATTGTTGCATGCATTCATTGACATTTGACGCCCACGGAGTGGATGAGAACCACCATCAATTCCAAGATGGTTGGATAAGACCCATTAATTCCAATATGGGCAATGTTGACACCCGTATGAAACGTTCTTCATACGGAAGTGGATCCGCATTTTTGTTAAGATGCGGGCTTGAGTGATCACCGACGGTGTTCACCGCTATACCAGATATCGCGTGTGCAGTCCATTCCTTGATTTGAGCATTCATATCATGTATTCATAAGTAATCCAATGTGTTATGATCGAACCCAATGATGTTATGTTTGATCTTCAATGAATGAATGTTTTTCTTAATCATTGTACTTGCCGAGTCATGGACTCACTCTTGCTTTGTTTGTTTATTTCTAGGTGATCGTTGATGAAGTTCACTTGGGAGGAGTAGATGAGCACTACTCGAATAATGCACTTCACATTAGACTCATTACTATAAGAAATAATGATTCTCTTTGTCATCTTTTGGTTTGTAATAAATAAATTTAGTCATGGATGGTACCTTTATGATCAATGAGAACATAGATGAGAACTTTAAGTCATATGGTTATTTGTTATCTTAGCTCATTATCGTTGATTCATGTTTAGATCTTAGAATTGGATTTCATGACTAGTTTATGATTCTTGTGTGTTTTTGTTGTGTGGAACCTCCAGATCCTCGTATGCAAAGGAGGTTCTCACAAATTTAGTATTTCACTTAGGTAGTTGCATTCCGTGCTCGTGGCTGAGTTGGGGTGTTACTGATTGGTATCGAGAGGGCTTTAGGTCGGTGGTTAAAATAAAATTATTAAATTGACACACTTGTACGTGAGGTTGGGTTGGGCAATTCGTTGTTTCCGCAAATTTTCTTGTTGTTATGATTTATTTGTTGTGCAACCGTTGTTCGCTTTGGTGTCGTTCGTTGTGTTGTCCTTAGATGGCGAGAGTAGAGGCCGTGGCGCCCGCCATCCGTGGTCGCGGCCGTGGACGTGGTCCCGCGAGCCGCAACGCCCGCAGAAGAGGCCGGTGGGGTTAATGAGGAGGTTGCCTCACCGCCCAACCACCGTGGAAGCTCAAGCTGCGCGCCGGCGATGCTCAGCGGTGTCGGCGATTATTCGAATCTTCAAAGGGAGAACGAGCAGCTCCGTCGGCAGTGCAGCTTATCCTGCCGCTCTGCTGCTTCTCGCGATCGCCGTGGATGCCGCTTGCCGCCATGGCAGGTCCGGTTGTTGCCGCAGCTCCACCGAGACTAGGATGAGCTTCGTGAGTGGATGACGCTTACCGACACGCTTGATGGGGCGGTACCCGCTCGAGCAGCAGATTGGCTCGGTACATGGAGCGCCGCTTCGAGGCATTGGAGATGAACTCGGCGCAGCGGTTCGCTTTGTGGCCTTTCAACCAAGGGTCAAGCCGATATCCGTGGGAAGGGGTTCGCTCGCTAGGACCCCAACGCAGGACCGCCATTTGGGAAGTTTTTGTGGCACGCTCAGAGCCAAGTATTATCCTGATTCTTTATTGAGAGGATGGAGCGCCATTGCTAGTGTTGACTCAAGGCAATAGGTCAAGATTCGAGCACGAGATGGAGTTCAACAACTGCACGCTTTGTACCACCGTGGCTGATGACTTGGAGAAGGCTAAGAGGTTTCACGGGTCTCCTTCAGAGTATCGCGATCTTGGGAGCCTCGGTTTATGCGTGATTTCAGACTGTGGTTGAGCAGCTAGAGGATAGAGCAGAGAGGAATTCTCCTTCGCAGAGGCAAGCACCGGTGGCACTACTGCTGGTGGTTCGGTGGTGGCCGAAGAGGAGTTTTGTTGGTGGAGGTGGGTCCTCTCGGCCGCCTACTTCCAAGAGGCTTCAGGAGCCGCCCATCTCGTCCGCGCCAGAGAGGCGCTCTTTTCTTCGGCGCCACGTTTTCTTCTTCCACACCTCGATGCGCCTGGGCCTGTGTCAAGGTATGAAATGTTTTAAGTGTGGAGAGGGGCATCGTGCGCCGTAATGTTCTTTCAGAGGGACTTGTCGCCGCAGTGGTCGAGAGGGCCACAAGCTTTCTGCTTGTGCGAATCCGGCAAGTATCATCAAGTGGGAAGCGCTTCAGCAGCTGCCGCCCTCTAGTACTCCTGAGCTCGAGCAGAGACACTGTTGCACCTTTTGTGCCACACTTCACCGTGATGGGTTCCACCGCAGCTTCAGCCTCGCGCCCGACCGGTTCTTCCGAACCTCGCCCATCTGCTCCGCCTCGCTCTCACCGCTGCAGCTTCCGCCTCCTCTCGAGTGTTGGTGCGTCCTCGCTCCCGCACCTTTGGGAGTCTACGCCATGCCCACCCGACACCGTGGCCGCCTCGATGTGGTGACAGTACTTTATTAGTTGATTCACATGAGGCTTTCTGCTGCTTGATTCAGGGCTACTTATTCTTTTGTGTCCTTAGATTTTGTTAAACGGGCGGGTTTGAGTGTGCAATCTATTTCAATCTGTGGTGGTCGGCCTCCGGAGGTCTTATTTCTAGCTCTACAGCTTGTCCTGGTCTGCACTATCACTATAGAAGATGAAAATTTCATTGCCAATCTCATGGTGATTCAGCTTATCACCTTTGATGTTATCTTGGGTATGGATTGGCTATTCTTTTACCGTACAAGATTTGTTGTTTTTGGAAGACGGTGACTTTGCAGTTCGCCGGGAGAGGAACTAGTGTTTCGTGGCGCCCCGCTTGATTCCCGTGTGTTGGCTAGTCTGCTTCCTAGTCGTCGAGCCTCGAACATTGGGTTGCTTTGGTCTCTTAGCGAGAAGTCCGAATCTCCACTGTATTGAAGATATTCGTGGTGAATGAATTTCTGACGTGTTTCTCGTGGAGCTTCTGGCATGCCTCGTAACGTGAAGTGGAATTCGGATAGATCTTGTTCCGAACCCGACCTATTTCGATGTTCCATACCGCTTGGCACGACCATTCCAGAGGAGTTGAAAAAGCAATCAATGATTTGCTATCCAAAGGTATGATTCGCGAGTGTATCGCCGTGGGGAGCTCTGCTCGCTCACTAAGAAGAAGGACGGTAGTTGGCGTATGTGTGTGGACTACCGGCTCTTAATCAAGCAAATCAGAAGAATAAATATCCGCTGCCCGTATTGAAGATCTCTTTGATCAGCTGAAGGAGCTAAAATATTTTCCAAGATTGACCTTCATCAAAGTTATAATCGATTCGAGTTCGCGAGCAAGATATTGAGAAGACAACTTTCTCTACAAGGTATGGTCATTATGAGTATAAGGTTATGTCATTTGGACTAACTAATGCTCTCTGCAGCTTTCATGGAAGCCATGAATAGTATGTTGCACCCTTATCTTGATGATTTCGTCGTAGTATTTATTGACGACATCTTGATTTATTCCAAAACGGAAGAGGACCATGCTCAACATTTGAGGTTGGTACCGAGACCTTGAGAGTGAACCAATTCTATGCCAAATTGAAGAAATGTGAATTTCGATTTACGAAGTTGGGTTTCGCCATGTAATCAATCAAGAGGGCATTTCACGATCCAAGTAAGATTTCAACAAAGTGGTGGAATGGAAGAGACCAACCAATGTAAAAGAAGTGAGGAGTTTTCTGGTTTACTGGTTACTACCGGCGTTTGTGGAGAGTTTCTCTACCATTGCTAGACCAATGTCTCGATTGGACACGAAAGGTGTCAAGTTTCGTGGACGGATGCGTGTGAACGAAGCTTCAGACTTTGAAGGATAGATTGGTGACGCCCCAATTCTCACCCTTCCGTAACTGTGGAAGCGGTTTACTATTTATTCAGATGCGTCTAGAGTTGGGTCGGGTTGTGTACTTATGCAGATGGTAAGGTGATTGCCTATGCGTCTCGGCACCAAGAAACATGAACAGTAACTATCCTACTCATGACCTAGAGCTTGCAAAGCAGAGTAATCGGCTTTAAAGATCTGGCGCCATTATTTGTATGGCGAATCTTGTGACATTTTCACCGATCACAAGAGTCCGAAATACATCTTTACTCGAAAAGATTTAAACTGAGGCGGAGGAGATGGTTGGAGTTGATAAAGGACTATGATCTCACCATTCAGATCATCCGGCAAGGCAAATGTTGTAGCCGATGCCCTGAGTCGCAAGGCGACACCTCCTACCCTCGCTTGTCTCATCGCTGATTTTGAGCGTATGGATATATCTTTTGCTTTATGTACCGCCGAGACCGAGACCCGCTTGCTTCTTGAGTCACCCATTCCGTAACGAGTACGGAAGCACAACAAAGATGATCAAATGCTCCAATGCGTGTGAGGAAGCGCCTAGATGAAGGCAAGCAAGGCCATTTTGGTATAGATGATTCGGTACTTTGCGATTTAAAGGTCGCTTTGTGTGCCACAGAGGCACAGATTAAAGATGAGATTCTAAAGGAAGCCCACTGTATTCCGTATAATCAGACATCCAGTGAGACCAAAATGTACAAAGATTTGAAGAAGAATTTCGTGGAAGAGAATGAAAGTCGATATTGCGCAGATGTGGCCTCGTGTGGGATCTGCGCCAATGTTAAGGCCGAACATAAGCGGCCGGCAGATTGTTGCAACCTTTAGAGGTTCGGTGTGGCCATGGGATGACATCTCCATGGATTTTGTGGTTGGTTTACCTCGCACTCAGCGAGGAAGGATGCTATATGGGTGATAGTGGATCGGTTGAAGAAGTCTGCACATTTCATTCCTATTCGAACCACCACCTGCGAGCGATTTGGCTCCACTTTATGTGCGAGAGATAGTACGGTTGCACGGGGTGCCAAAGACTATTGTTTCCGACCGAGATGCCAAATTTGTTTCCAAGTTTTGGGAGAGTTTGCAGAGTGCTTTGGGCACGCAACTCCGTCTTAGTACTGCATTCCACCCTCGCATGGATGGTCGACCGAGCGTACAATTCAAACCTTAGAAGATATGCTCAGGTGTTGTGTTTTATCCTGGAAGGGTGGTTGGGAAGATCACCTGGCTTTGGCAGAGTTCGCCTATAATAATAGTTATCACTCCAGTATTCGAGCTGCACCATTTGAAGTCCTTTATGGGCGGAAATGCAGATCTCCGTTGTGTTGGGATGCAGTGGGAGAGAGGACGCTTTGGGTCCGAATGGGTTCAGCAAACTGTGGCTAGAGTGGCCGGGTTAGAAGGAACTTGTTAGCCGCTCAGAGCCGCGGAAAAGCTACGCAGATGTCGTGAGGCGAGAATTGGAGTTCAATGTGGTGACGAGGTCCTTCGAGAGTATCGCCTACCAAAGGCGTAGTAATGCTTCGGCACTAAAGGAAAGCTTAGCCCAAGGTACATCGGACCGCTTCCGGTTGTGCAAGAGTTGGAAATTTGGCTTACCGCTTGGATCTTCCAGAGTCTATGAGAGGGATTCATAATGTGTTTCATGTGTCCATGTTGAGGAAGTTCTTATTTGACCCCGAGCATGCAATTCCAATGGAGCCGTTGAGCATTGAACAGGACCTTACATTTGAGTCCCGACCAAGAAAATTCTCGACAAATCGAGCGGGTTTTGAGGAATAAAACCTCAAGTATGTCAAGATTCTTTGGTCTCATCAATCGGAGAAAGAAGCCACTTGGGAATCGGAATCTGCATGCGCGAGCATTATCGCACCTATTTGTTGCTGGTACGTATTAAATTTTGTTTTCAATTCCTTAGACTTCGCTCTTGTGTCCGTGGCGTGAGTAGAATTCGGGTCGAGTCTCATTAAGGGGATAGAATGTCATACCTGCTTTTAGTCGGAAAGAAAGAATTTAATCGGGAACTCCGAAAGCTTAAAACTCTCGCTGGAGTTTTTAGGTCGTGGGCCTCTGGGAAGCCTTCCCACCCCTTGGCCGCCATGGGCCTAGGCCCATGCGCCTCCCCTCTAAACCCTAACCAGCCCCCTTTTCCTCCCCTTGGCCGAACCCCCACCTCCCCTTTGGCCGCCACCCTCCCTTCCTCCTCTCTCCTCCTCACACCCCTGCCCCTAGGTGCCGCCCCAACCTCCCGGTGCTGGCCCTGCTGGTTTGCCTCCCATCCGGCCTTGGACCTTCTCCCGCCGCCGGTTGCGCAAGGAGTTGAGGAGGACAGCAATTTGTTTGGGGCAAAAGAGGTGAGAAGGAGGAGATCGTCTTCTCCGTGATTCGCCTACCTACTCCCTGGTTGCAGCAAGGGTAACGATGCCGAATCTCATTGTTTTGTTTGATGGTAGAAGCGATTTGGATTCATTTTTGTCTAGGCAGACTCGCTGCGTGTAAAGACTGATTCGGTCCTGTATGTTGGAGGGATTGTTTCGGTTATTTTTAGGCAGAATCTGAAGGTTCGGTCTCCTAGAGATATCTAGGTCTTGTTCTTACGTTTCAGTGGCCGCCGAGTTCACTCAAATCCGAGGTCCGAGTCAAAAGTTATGATAGAATTAGTCTTGACTGTCCAGAATCCTGACGAGATTCTGCAATCAATTTGTAAATTGTATAAGAAATTGTTATTCACAGATTTTGAACTTGGTGTCTCCTAGAAAATTGAAGTATCCCCTGTCAGGTTTAGATGGCCACTGAGTTTACTTGATTCCGAGTTATGGGTCAAAAGATATGTCTGTTTTAACAGTCGCTGCCAGAAACCTGACGTGATTAATCTGTCTGTATATTTTCTATATTATGATAGAGAAGTTGGAAGAATCTGAAAGTTCACCCAACTAGGTTATTGTAGGTAATTCGATAACCTTTTCAGATTGGTAAAGAACGCTCAATTCGGAGTTGTAACACAGAAGTTATGATCAACTGAATATTTCTGCTGAATTTTGGTAGGCTGAATCTGTGCTGAATGTTCAAACAATTATTAGCCTATTAATTTGACCAAATTGGTTTGTCGCGTCAACTAGAGTTTTGTAGTTAGACCAGTTAAGAATCTACAGAAATTGGGTTTGCTATTTTTCGACTTCCAGGCTGTGAGTTATGTTAGTCCCGTGTTGCTGTCCAGGATTTTCTTATTGGACAGACTCCGCTGTTTTCAGTCTATGCGATATAGGATTTAATTGACTCCTAATAGAAGTAAAATAGAACACCGACTAGTTGAGCTGGGTATCATGTATACTTATTTAGTTATTTCGTTGGTTTAGGCGTAAACTGGTATAAGAGCACCTTCGTTGTTGGATAACGCCGCAACGCGAAGGCAAGTACCATGTTTATTTGGATGTTTGTGCATTGTGGTTTTTAGCATGAGTTGTTTTGGTAACTCGTGAGACATGTGAAATGAATTATTCATGCCTTGTTCAATACATTGAGTTCATGAATAGAAGTGATGTTATGGTATATTTCATTTAATTGTTGCATGCATTCATTGACATTTGACGCCCACGGAGTGGATGAGAACCACCATCAATTCCAAGATGGTTGGATAAGACCCATTAATTCCAATATGGGCAATGTTGGACACCGTATGAAACGCTTCTTCATACGGAAGTGGATCCCCGCATTTTTGTTAAGATGCGGGCTTGAGTGATCACCGACGGTGTTCACCGCTATACCGATATCTGCGTGTGTGCAGTCCATTCCTTGATTTGAGCATTCATATCATGTATTCATAAGTAATCCAATGTGTTATGATCGAACCCAATGATGTTATGTTTGATCTTCAATGAATGAATGTTTTTCTTAATCATTGTACTTGCTGAGTCATGGACTCACTCTTGCTTTGTTTGTTTATTTCTAGGTGATCGTTGATGAAGTTCACTTGGGAGGGAGTAGATGAGCACTACTCGAATAATGCACTTCACATTAGACTCATTACTATAAGAAATAATGATTCTCTTTTGTCATCTTTTGGTTTGTAATAAATAAATTTAGTCATGGATGGTACCTTTATGATCAATGAGAACATAGATGAGAACTTTAAGTCATATGGTTATTTGTTATCTTAGCTCATTATCGTTGATTCATGTTTAGATCTTAGAATTGGATTTCATGACTAGTTTATGATTCTTGTGTGTTTTTGTTGTGTGGAACCTCCAGTATCCTCGTATGCAAAGGAGGTTCTGCCGAAATTTAGTATTTCAGCTTAGGGTAGTTGCATTCCAGGCTCGTGCTGAGTTGGGGTGTTACAATCGCGCAAATCATCACTATATCAAATTTTTCTAGAGAGAGACCTAGGGTTAGATTTGATGGTAAAACAGAGAAATAGAGATGTTTTACCTTGAGGATTTGGAGAGTTTTACCCTAGAGATGCAAGGAATTTCAATGCTTGAAGAAACACCCAAAACTTTGGAGGATTTTGGGCCGAAGGAGTTTCGGGTGAGAGAGAAAGAAACGAGAGAGGAAGAGAGAAGGAGTTCGGGAGAGAAAGTGACTGCAGGGGTTACTTTCTACTTACAGCCGACGCGGACGTACCGCCAAGCAACTGTCGGTAGTACCGCTGTTAAAAGGTCGGTTGTACCGCACTGCGGTCATACCGCGAGTAAGATGCCGGTAGTTCCGATCATCCTGGAACTTCAAAAGTAGATCTGAATTTTACTCTGGATAGGAGAAGTTGCAAATGATCCTTAGTTTTGCAAACTACTAAGAAGCCATTGAGGATCATTATGCAAGAAATAGAGTAATTTCTTATTAGAGAAAATAGTTTCTAAGAACATAGATAATTTTTAATAAAATTTCATAAAGTAATTTTATAAAATCTCTCAAATAACACCAAATCAACCAAAATACATGAAGCAATGTTTCAACCAACATTTGAATAATCTATGACATTTAATTCATTCCTCAATTTACAGAAACGACCTTCATCTAATGGTTTGGTGAAAATGTCCGCTAATTGATCTTCGGTTCGGATGTGGCTAATTTCAATGTCTCCTTTGCCCACATGATATCTCAAGAAATGGTGGCGAATATCGATATGTTTGGTTCTTGAGTGTTGAATAGGATTATTTGCTATTTTTACCGCACTATCATTATCACATAAAATAGGCATTTTATCAAAGTTAATCTCATAATCCATCAAAGTTTGCCTCATCCATAGCAATTGAGCACAACAACTTCCCGCGGAAACATATTCGGCTTCGGCGGTGGATAAAGCTACGGAATTTTGTTTCTTGGATGACCATGATACTAAGGATCTCTCTAAGAATTGACAACTCCCCGAGGTACTTTTTCTATCTACTTTGCAACCCGCATAATCGGAGTCCGAGTATCCAATTAAATCAAACTTAGCACCTTTAGGAAACCATAGGCCAATGCTAGAGGAATGCTTTAAATATCTTAGTATTCTTTTTACGACCATCAAGTGAAACTCTTTTGGAGATGCTTCAAACCGTGCACACATGCAAACACTAAACATAATATCGGGCCTAGATGCAGTGAGATAGAGCAAACTACCAATCATAGATCTATAAAGCTTTAAATGTACTGATTTACCTCCCTCATTTAGGTCGAGGTGACCGTTGGTTGCCATGGGAGTCTTGATAGGTTTTGCATCCTCCATGCCAAATCTCTTGATCAAGTCCTTTGCATACTTTGTTTGACTTACGAACGTTCCATCTTTGAGTTGCTTGATTTGAAGTCCAAGAAAATAACTAAGTTTTCCGATCATGGACATTTCAAATTCCCTAGACATCATATCACCAAATTCTTTGTAAAAGTCTTGATTAGTAGAACCAAATATAATATCAACAACATAAATTTGACATACAAGGAAATCATCATCTAATACTTTAGTGAACAAAGTTGAATCAATTTTCCCGATTTTGAATCCTTTTGAAACTAGAAAATTTGTAAGGCGTTCATACCATGCTCTAGGAGCTTGTTTAAGACCATAGAGCGCCTTGGAGAGTTTGTAGACATGATTAGGATTCTTAGGATCTTCAAAACCGGGAGGTTGTTCAACAAACACAAGTTCGGATATTTCTCCATTTAGAAAGGCACTTTTGACATCCATTTGAAATAATTTAATATCGAAACATGATGCAAAAGCAAGTAATATACAAATTGACTCAAGTCTAGCTACGGGAGCAAAAGTTTCACCAAAATTCAAACCTTCGACTTGAGAGAAACCTTGTGCGACCAATCTTGCTTTGTTTCTTATAACCATACTATTTTCGTCTTGCTTATTTCTAAACACCCATTTTGTACCGATGACATTGTGTTCTTTGGGTCGATCCACCTATGTCCAAACTTCGTTTCGGATGAAATTATTAAGCTCTTCATGTATAGCAATCATCCAATCCGGATCATCAAGTGTTACGTCTTTATTCTTTGGCTCAAGAGAAGAGACAAAAGAGTAATGTTCACAAAATGAAGCAACACGAGATCGAGTTTGAACACACTTACTTACATCACCCAATATTTGATCTATTGGATGATCTTTTGAAATCGCATTGTGGATTCTTGGTGATAGGTTGGATGGTTGATCATCTTCATTATTGTTTTCTTCCACTTGAATTTGACTTGTTGTGAAAGAGGTAGGAGGTTCAACTTGAGTAGAAGATGACGGTTCATCTTTAGATTTGATGTCGCCAATTTGCATATTTTCCATAGCCTTTCTTAACAATTCATCACCTACATCATCCAAATTCTCATGCCCTTCTTGGGAGCCGTTAGTTTCATCAAATTGAACATCGTGTCTTTCCTCAACTAAACCGGAGTTTTGATTAAAGACGCGATATGCTTTGCTATTTGAAGAGTAACCAAGCAAGAATCCAACATCACATCGGCTTGCAAATTTCGAAAGACGAACACTCTTTTTCAAAATAGAACACTTGCAACCAAAGACACGAAAATAAGAGATGTTTGGTTTTCTTCCGACAAGAAGTTCATAGGAAGTCTTTTTCAAGAGGCGATGCAAATAAAGACGATTTATGGCATGACAAGCGGTGTTAATTGATTCCGCCCAAAAGCTATCGGAAGTATTATATTCATCAAGTATTGTCCTAGTCATTTAATTAATGTACAATTTTTCCTTTCTACAACTCCATTTTGCTCCGGAGTGTAGGTTGTGGAAAGTTCGTGTTTTATTCCAAGTTCATCACAAAAGTCTTCAACTTTATTATTTTTGAACTCGAAACCATTATCACTACGGATTTTCTTTATTTTGAAATCAAATTCATTTTGAGCCCATTTTGCAAAGCTTTTGAAAATTCCGAAGGTTTCGCTCTTGTCATCTAGAAAGAACACCCATGAATTTCTAGAGTGATCATCCACGATAACTAAACAATAGCTATTTCCCCCGATACTCTTATAGGTTGTTGGCCCAAACAAATCCATATGTAAGAGTTCCAATGGTCTAGAGGTTGACATGATACTCTTGGAAGGGTGAGAGCTTGCGACTTGTTTACCGGCTTGACAAGCACTACAAAGTCGATTTTTCTCAAACTTCAAATCTTTCAAGCCAACAACTAAATCATGTTTGAAAAGCTTTTCAAGTTGAATCATGCCAACATGAGCTAGCCTTCTATGCCAAAGCCAACCTAAAGAGGTTTTTGCAATTAAACAAGTTTGTAAGCATGAAACATTTGAGGAGAAATCTACCAAGTAAAGATTTCCAAATCTAAATCCTTTGAAAACTAAAGTATTATCTTTTTCATTTGAAATTGAAACACATTCATTAGAGAATGAACAAATTAAACCGAGATCACAAATTTGAGCGACGGATAATAAATTAAAATTTAGTGATTCAACTAAAGATACATTTGAAATGGAAAGGTCATTTGAGATAGCGATTTTACCCAATCCTATTACCTTTCATTTACTATTATCTCCAAATGTGATCTTGTCACTTCCTTTTACATTCTCGAATGTGGTGAACATTTTCCTATCACCGGTCATGTGTTGAGTGCATCCACTATCAAGCACCCAATGTTTTCCACCGGTCTTGTAGTTCATCTACAAAACAAGAATCAAGTTCTTTTAGGTACCCAAATTTGTTTGGGTCCTTGGAGGTTAGTGACCAAGGTTTTAGGCACCCAAATAACATTCTTTTTAGCGCCTAAAATCGAGGTGCCAATAAATCTTGTAATTATTTTACCATCTATAGATTTATTAAGCATGTAGTAAGAATCATAAATGTCATAGGATTTAACATTAATATTTAAGCAATCATTTGATATGTGTCCTACCTTACCATATTTATTGCAATATTTACCACTTTGCTTAATAAACCTTGGAGGTTTGTTTACCGGTTTCTTACCTTTCTTGAGCACATACCCAAGTCCTTCCTTATTGAATGAGCACCTTTGCTCACTCAATAACTTGTCAAGGGTTGATTTACCCTTGAAGTATCTTTCCAAGCTCTTACTTAGCTTGGTGACTTGCTCTTTCAACTCATGATTTTCAACAATTAATAAGGGATCACAAGTATTATTCATATCAACAATTGAATCATTATTTGAGCAACAAGGTATGGATAGCAAGTCATCACAAGAAGTAGAAATACTAGACATGAATTTAGCATTTGTCACATTTTCTACTCTAGGCATCTCATTCATTAAATCACAAGTAATACCAATATTTGAATGAGATTTTTCTATATCTTTTAGAAGGAGAGAATCATGAGCTTCCTTTAGCTCCTCATAAGAGTCTTTTAGAGAGATATACTCTTTCTTTAAGACTTTAAATTTTGATTTCTCTTTTCTAATATACTCATTTAAATCTTCAACCATGTCCATTAATTCATCATATGAAGGAGCATCATTATCAATGGATTTTACCTTATCTCCTTTTGCCATAAGACATGTAGGAGACGCGAAGAGTGAAGGAGCTTCCTTTATGGCGATGCCGACAAATCCTCTTTTCTTAGAAGACTCTTCATCACTTGATTCGGTGTCGGAATCCGAATATTCTTCATCGGAATCCCACTCTCCAATGTGAGCTTCATTTTTGCCCTTTTTGTGAAGCCTTTTGAAAAGCTTCTTCTTTCCATCAAATTCCTTCTTCTTTGATGATTTATCTTTGTCATCCTTCTTGTTGGGGCAATTTGAGATTATGTGCCCTTTCTCATCACATCCATAACAACGAATGTTGCTATATCGCTTGTTGTCACTTGAGGATTGCCCTTTCTTGAACTTGTTGAAGTTGAAGTTTCGATGTGGGCGTCTTCTCATAAATTTCTTCATTCTCCTCACAAGAAGAGCATACTCTTCATCCGAGTCTTCCTCTTCATCCTCGTCGTCACTTGACTCCGCTTTAGCCTTGAAAGCGGTAATTTTCTTTTTGGATGAAGATGACTCCAAGAGCTCTTCCTTGTCCTTCTTGTATAGTTCGTTAGTGATGAGGTTGTCCAAAAGTCCGGTTGGTGTCATTCTTGGCAACTCGGGAGAGTTGAGAAATAATGTCACCAACGTCTCATATTTATCCGGGAGGACCCTAAACATCTTGCGCACAACATCAACATCAAGAAGGTTAGTACCAAGACCTTTGAGTTCATTCACAATGTTGTTGAGTCTTGAATACATCTCGATGATGTTTTCATGAGGCAACATTATGAATATCTCATATTTAATCCGAAGCCTATGCAATTTGGCTTCTTTGACCATGGATGTGCCCTCATGAATTTCGGAGAGGGTAGTCCAAATAGCATGAACAGTTTCTAAATTGCTCACCCTATTGAACTCATCCGCGTTCAAAGCACCAAAGAGAGCATTCATAGCTTGAGCATCTAAATGAGCATTACGTTCATCTTGAACCGTGGAGTTTGTAGGATCAAGAGACATAACATAACTCTCATTTAAAAATTTTCATATGTTCGGACTCATGGCCTTTAAGAAAATAGACATTCTAATTTTCCAATAAGAATAATTTGAGCCATCAAATAAAGAAGTCTTTCCTATAGGCACACCCTCACTAGCCATCCTTTCTCTCTTAGACGGTAAACTCTAATAAATTGAGAGACCAAGCTCTGATACCACTTGTAGGATCAAGGATAACCGACTAGAGGGGGGTGAATAGGAGGTTTTTAAACTTTTTCACAAATTTACGAGTTAAGCCAATTAACAATTTAGTCTAAACAAGTTATACTTCTAGCTAAGCAATACAAGCACAAAGATCGAGCTAGAAATATAAATGCGGAAGAGTAAAGACTAGAAATAACCACAATGAGACAACGATGTTTTCCCGTGGTATCGAAGACTTGTCGGTCTTCACTAGTCCACGTTGAGGGAGCTTGAACCAATCAAGCCGGCTCCACGTATTAAGCCTTTCCTCGATCACTATTGGTTGTTCTTCCTCCGCTCCGGAGATGGTGAACACCAAACCACTCACAATTTAGGCACCGGGCCTCTTCACAATCTTCTTGAAGAGATCACCGTGCAATCACCGCCAAGCCGTCTAGGAGTTTGGCAAAACTCCAAGAGTAACAAATCAAGGACCTTCGCTTGACAACACTCAAGTGCAAGAGGATCAACTAGAATGATGAATGCACTTAAATGAGCTCAACAACCTTACAAAGAGTGAACAAATGAATTTGAGGAGTTGAAAGGATACACAAGGCTCAAAGGATGTTAAATATGGTCTAGCACCCTGTCCTTGAGCAGGTGGGGGAGTATTTATACCCCCTAACAAAAATTATAACCATTGGAGAAGAAAACTCCACTTTTTAGCCACAAGCGGTACTACCGCCATGTACCGGGCGATACTACCGCACTTCTCCAACCACCTCTGTAACGGCTATAACAGAGGCATTAAATGACCTAACATAGCCGTTTTATCTTGTATTGCGGTACTACCGCCAACAGGCTAACGGTACTACCGCAGAGCGGTCATACCGCAAAGTGAGTGTGGTACTACCGTTTTCCAAGAGAGACAAAAAGGGGTGCGTGTTGGAAAAAACATACCGCCAAGTAATGATCGGAATAACCGGCGTGCGGTACTTCCGCTTAACGAATACGCGTACTATCAGTAGTCCGGTCATACGCGTGAATACTTGCGGTACTACCGCTACCGAGGGTTTGGCACGAAACCATAAAAGGGTCTCTCTATAAAAACATACCGCCAAGTAACAATCGAACAACGGGTTGCGGTAGTACCGCACTACAAGCCCTGGTCATACGTGGAGCGGTAGTACCGCAAGTTCAATGCGGTACTACCGATTATCTGACAAAACGGACTTGGCAAAGATAAAAGCAATCCAAATGCATGCATGATCCTAGATTGATCCATAAAGCACAAGAACATGCTATCAAGCTACTAGTCATGATCCCTCTTAATAGTACAACATTTAACCTATAATCCGGTCTTCCAACCATATTTCCTAAGACCGGTAAAAGGTAAAAGGTTTCTAATCTACTTGTACCTTGACTTTGATCCAATTTGATCTTCATGATATCCTTTAGCATGCAGCTTCATGATCATACTTACCATTTGGACTTATCCTTACAAATGCTCAATCACACATATTAGTTCAATTATCACATATTATCATAAATTACCAAAACCAATTTTTAAGGGTCTAGATGCTTTTCACATGTCCGCACTGCTTAGATGCTTCGGAGAGTGTATGGCTGAACAACTCGCGCAAAACTGTGTATATATGTCACCGTAGGTTCCTTCCCAGGAGTCACCCATACCGCAAGATGAAGAAACAATTACAGTTCAGCTCCAAGGGCTTTTAGAGGGAAAGAGGTCTATGATATGGTTAAGGATATCAATGTTGTGCTTGGGAAGAGATGTAAATTAAAAACCCGTCAGAAGAACATCTGGAAGAAGCGGTCAATTTTTGGGACTTGTCTTATTGGGAGCACTTAGAAGTTCGTCACTGCATCGACGTCATGCACGTGGAGAAGAATATATGTGATAGCTTGATTGGTCTCTTACTGAACATTAGTGGCAAAACAAAGGATGGTGTTAACACACGGCGTGACTTAGTTGATATGAACATAAGGATCGAGTTAGCACCGAAAGAGACCGATAAAGGACGAACATACCTTTCACCAGCTTGCTACACTATGTCCAAGGCCGAGAGAAATGAACTGTGCCAGAGCTTGCATGGTGTCAAAGTCCCATCTGGTTACTCCGCTAACATTAAAAAACTTGTTTCTATGCAAGATTTGAAATTAATTGGTATGAAGTCTCATGATTGTCATGTGCTGATGACATAAATGCTTCCTGTTGCAATTAGGAGTATCTTGCCGAACAAGGTCCGAGTGGCAATCTTGAGGCTGTGTTATTTATTCAACTCAATTGCTCAGAAGGTCATCGATCCCTAAGGACTAGATGCTCTACAGGCCGAGGTGGTGACGACTCTATGTCATCTTGAGATGTATTTTCCTCCGTCATTTTTCGATATCATGGTCCATCTCATTGTTCATCTTGTGAAAGAGATAAAGATATGCAGCCCTGTGTTCCTACGTCATATGTACCCGTTCGAGAGGTATATGGGAATTCTCAAGTCCTACGTCTGGAATCGATCTCGATCGGAGGCGAAGATCATCGAAGGTTATGCAACCGAAGATGTCATTGAGTTCAACCGATACATAGCTGTGGAACCGATAGGTGTGCGTCATCTCGTCATGAGGAAGGTGGATGGTATCGGGACCATCGGAAGGAAATCAATCACTCCCGATCCGATACGCACGCTCAAGCCCATTTCACGGTCTTGCAACACATGACCCAAGTGTCCCCGTACATCGACGAGCACAAAGACATGGTACGCCAACAGAATCCAGACCGGTCGGAGGTTTGGATCACGAGAGAGCACAACCGTCGGTTCAACGAATGGTTAAAGGTGCGAATCACTGGGAGATCATCAAGTGATGATACATGCTATGGTTGGCAAAAGGACCATAATTTACAATTGTCACATGGCAAAGATACAACATAAATGGGTACACATTTTATACGGCAGCTCAGGATGGGAAGAGCACAGTCCAGAACAGCGGTGTCCGCATAGATGCATTCAGTACCGATGGGCTGAGGAGCTCGTATTATTGGCAAATAGAGGAGATATGGGAGATCGACTACATGCTTTTCAAGATCCCCATATTTCGGTGTCGTTGGGTCCATCTCCCACAGGTGAAGGTCGACAAGTACGGCGTCACTACTATGGACCTCGATCATGTCAGATACAAAGAAAAACCATTCGTACTGGCTAACCAAGTTGTTCAAGTCTTCTATGTAACCGACCCGGCAAATAAGAAGCGCCACGTAGTTCTTTATGGAAAAAGAAGGATTGTCGGAGTTGAGAATATAGTGGACGAGGAAGAATACAATCAATTTGACGAGTTGCCTCCTTTCGGAGAAGGCATCAGGCTCGAGGAAGAACCCAGTGAGGAAGCTAGCTATATGCACGTCGATCATCATGAAGGGCTATATTTTAATTAAGAATTTACTCTATTGTAATTAATTTATTCCATAACATCATATGTTATGGGCTTGTAATCTCTCGTACGTATATTTTGATGTCAACGTGGAATTTTCATGTGTTATATATGAACCTGTCATCTTTGATATTGATGTCAATGTGGACGTTCATTCTAATGTGAAGTATCAAAATTAGTTTCACTTGATTTGGAGTTGAGTTGAATTAGATATGAATTTTTGAAGTCAAATATGTTATGAGTAAGAGCAAAACAGGTGGCCTCCTTATGAAAAGGCTATTACAAACGGTTCTATTAAAGAACCGTCTATGATACATTCCATATTATAGACGGTTTCATATCACAATCGTTTGTGATATATGAACCGTCTGTGATATATGTACCATTTTATAGACCCACCATCAATTTACAAGACATGGGATGGTGCAAAGTTTAATTGGGAGGGCATATGTTTAACTTAATATTTTGTGAGGGATCGCTATACTTCTACCATTCAAACATGCATAGGAGTAAAACAACAGGAATAGCATTCACACAGTTGTGACTCAGTATGGCCTATTTTCTCATGGTGATCTCCATCGCCATAGAATCTGTCCGCCATGATGATCTCCATCTCCATGGTTCATGTGTGCCATCCTCCAAGTGATGTGTCCTCCGAGTACTAATATAAGCTATTACTCATAACACTAGTAATAAAATACATGGATACTAGGAATCATCACAAGTCGGCACGCAGTAGTTAATACAATACTTTGACAACACATTGGCTCCAATAGTGTTGCGAACCCATGACACGCAGTCATGAAATATTACAAACATGCATCACATACACATTAGGCCATCTTGGTCACATACATCCTGCAAAAACAAGTTTATGCATAGAATGCAATCTCTGGGATAGGGGTGAGGGTTTCCCCATGAGGTTCGAAGGCGGCGCCCTATCAGCGCCGGACATTCGTAAAAAAACAGAGATCCAATCTATGTAATTTTTACTTAGGATTTTGATCGGCAAATCATATTTACCACAAATCAACTACTGTTCCGATTCGACCAATTTGTACTGATCTTGGCGTGCGACATGCGTGGTTTGAGAACCAAGACAACTCGGCTCATGGGCCCGGCGCATCGCGATCACGGTACATCGATTATTAATCTAGGTTCCGATTCGACCAATCATATTGGTCTTCGCATTCCGCAACCGGTTTTACGTGTCACTGTCTACCCCGATGGCGAATCCGACCGGTAGGGGCATGTTGTTTCACGACCTTAGCAGCATGATCACTGAAACCAGATCAATCCATTACGGAACCTATAACATGATTTACATATCGCCATATGCAAATCACGAACCTATAACATGGCGACAGAACTCGATACCACTGTAGGGAAGCGGGTAGGCTACACTGGCGTAAATTAAAAATTCTACCAGTAAACCAAGATCACTGCGATTATAGATCACGGTCTTACCACTAGGCGCAGTGCGGAAGTTGATGCGACGCGTCGTAGGGTGTAGTCGTACTCGATTGATGCGATGCGTCGGGCGAGTAGTCGTACTACTTCCTCGTCCGCGTCGCGCGTCCCGTCGACTGCTCCTTTCTTGCGGTTCGTCCCAACGCCACGGATGCGCCTCAAAGGTATCCACACGTGCGGGAGGCGGC
This sequence comes from Ampelocalamus luodianensis, assembly GCA_036346255.1. NCBI lineage: Eukaryota > Viridiplantae > Streptophyta > Magnoliopsida > Poales > Poaceae > Ampelocalamus > Ampelocalamus luodianensis. Next base: position 45,444,037 of record CM070633.1, read on the forward strand.
GCACCGGACTACTAGATCCGCGCGAGCGACTAGGGAGTGGGAGGGTGGCGGCGGGTTTGAGGATGTCACGAAAAACTCATCCTCAACCGCGCCGCCCTCCTTTTATAGGCGTCCTTATAATGGGCTTCTACGAATAGAGGCCCATTAGGACTCAATGCCCGATCTAATTCGGATCCAATCCAATTGGGCTTCAACCTTAAGTGTGTGACCCTATGGTTCACATATGTTTAGACATGACGAGTACACATACTTGGTCAATAGTTGGTAGCGACCTCTGGCAAGATGTGCCAACTCCTAAACATACGTAAAGATCATATCGGACGAACCATCACAGCGTTATGTACATGCCAATCCCTTTGCCTCACGATATTCGGTCGAGCTCCAAGTGACCACTCTTTCTCGATCCTATGATCCGGAATCCCTTACTAGGTTAACTCTTAACCTTAAGTAGCATGGCCATGCATTTGGATCTGATCACTCGAGGCCCAGAGATATCTCTCGGTAGAGGGGCAAATCCCATCTCGACCGACCATGCCTCATGACATGCTTCATGACAAACCCGAAGCTACCTTTATAACTACCTGATTCACGAGAGTAGCGTTTGATAGCCCCTAAGTAGGTCGATTCACATCTCAAGTACATGCGACAATCTCGTGTCTAAGGACAAGCGTACACATTGTGTAGAGAGAACCATAAGAATAATTACTATATCTCATGTTGGGTCGGTCCAACCCCATGTTCTAAACATGTGTCCACATTATTGGTTTGACATCTCCATATCTATGACCTGTGAAACATGGTCATCAACCGATACATGTGCTAATCCATCATTCACGTGTGTCCTCACATGAACTCCGACTAGGGATAACTTTAGAATAACCATACAAGTAAAGAGTTTCACAAACAAGTCACATACTTGTTAATCAACACAAAGGCAATATTCAAGGAACTTTTATTAAATCATGGATACAATGAAATATCATCATCAATATGATTGCCTCTAGAGCATATCTCCAACACTCCTCCCCCGCGCCTCCCTCCTCCCCGCGTCGGCCTCCTCCCCTACACCGGCCTCCTCCTTGCACCGTGAGTTCTTGTGCGGCATCCTCTCTGTGAGTATTCCTATATTACGTTTGTGCATCACTTTGGCTTTCTGTTGTTAGGTTTAATATATGACGTTTGTGCATCACTAAGTGATAAGTGCTAATGCTCTTGCTCTGTTTTAGTAGTAGTAGTAGTGTAGTACTAGTAATAGCAGTAGTAGATTAGTAGTCTAGTAGTAGTAGTAGGCAGTAGCAGGATTACTAGTAGTAGTAGTAGTAGTAGAATTAGTAGTAGTTGTGAATAGCAGTTGTAGTAGGCAAATTTGATATACTTGAAGTTTTGGACTGCCCACTACGCAAAAGAAATATATGTTAGGATCAAAACAAGTAAGTCATCAACTTATTATCATGCTTATGTTGTTTTTCTCTTTATTTCATGATGTACAATATGTATATGTGTATATTTGTTGCTACAACTTAGTACATTATATGCCTTGTATATATAAGTCCTAGTCCGCCGACTAGTAGTGGCTAGTCACGACTAGTCGGTCGACTAGTCGGTCAAGTCGACAAGTCGGTCCCCTAGCGACTCGACTCGACTTTACGACTTAATAACCTTGTGAGCTAATTGATCTTTGTGAGATACATAGTTATTCTCAATCTGTGGATAAGGCTTATTGCTGAAATGATATTATGATTGTCTTGATATCATTGCTCTGTTCTGTTTTTCATAACATAGTGCCTTCTGTTGTCCCGGTGGATATATTGACTTTGATAGTCTTTGATAATCTGTGAACTGAATCTAGTACTAAAGATATTGCAAATTGATCAGTGGGCTTTGTTGACATGCTCTGTGATGAACTTTGTCTTATACTGAGATTGAATGTGATAGTTAGTTCATTCTTGAGCTCTATTGTATTACTTGCTATTGTCAATTTGATATATCATCAATCCTTCTTTATATGTTACGTTAATTGGTTACTTTCGGTTGAATGCTAGTTATTACGATTCTTACGTTCGCTCTGTGATGAACTTTGTCTTATACTCGAGATTGAATGTGATAGTTAAGATCATTTTCTTGCTATTGTCAATAGTGATTGAGATCATTTGTGATTAAGAAAAGTATTGTTTAGAGCTCATAGTTTGAATTTATATTATCATATTCATTTAATGAAGAGTATAGACAATAGGATTGAGATGGCAAAAATTTGTTCTTTTGCAACTCTCCTTCTGAGAGCACAAACTATCATCAATCCTTCTTTATATATTACGTTTGTGCATCATTTTCAGTTAAGTTGAGTAAATCTGCTTGAATCTGGTCAGTTAGAGCTTAAGCATATTGCTTCGTGCATATATAGATAGCAAGTAAGCGACATGGCATCCGCACCGTCTTTGCCACCGTCATCGACGTCGTCGAATGCGTCTGGATCTCAGAGGAAAGTGGTACATATGCGAGATGGCAGAGGAATATCGAAAATTCCTTCAGGCCTAATGACCGTCATGGAGGTCAATGCCAATGGGATCCCTGTGAGTCCCCCCAAAGCAGCGGCGAGATTCTGGATCATCTGCGGGATACTTGGAAGGGAACGGGTCCCCATCACCACACTAAGCTGGGACACTGTGTCGGATGATTGGAGACGCGAGCTGTGGGACGAAGTTTTAAAATCGTTCACTTTCCTAGCTGCAGACCAGGCGCGCGTGCACGCGCAGCGCGTTGCTCGATGGGAAAGGCGTGGAGGACCTTCAAGAGCGTGCTTGTCACGAAGTACGTGAACACGGGTCGAACGCCCTTCACGGCGTATAAATTCTTGTCGCGGGATATATGGGACGTCTTTGTGCAAATGAAGACAACGGCCGAATTTCTTGAGGAAAGTGCGACGCACAAGGCTCTCCAGACACTGAACACTCACCCCCACAAACTCGGCACCGCTGGGTACGTGGGTAAAACCACGCAATGGGCGGCGGAGGATGAGAACGAAACAAGGCCATTTGGTGAGATTACAGACAAGCGCGCTCTCTCCTGGTTAAGAGCGAGGGCATCAGTCACGTCTTCGGGCGAAATCTCTTTCACAAACCCGGCAGACCGGGATGTGACCAACCGTGTGGTAAATATATCTTCGAACTACCTAGTTGTTAATAAGTCCATAACTTCATAATGTCTATAATAACATGATGACCTCTTGCAACAAGAATTGAGTTCCGCATGTTCCGAAGGCTCCTTCCAAGCAGACAGTGAGAAGGATATACTATCTACGGCCCTGGGAAACAAGGAGCACCCGGGTCGCACGCGAGGCAAAGGGGTTAACGTATCTTGGAGGGATGGATTCCCAGACGACTACTGCACGTATAGGAGCAGGAAGAGATACAAGGCCAATTACGACACAGTGTTGGAACATGTGCTTACTACAAAATTTGAAGAAAGAAAACGGGTGCTTACTGCAAAATTTGAAGAAAAGATAGCAAAATTGCAGGACCAAGTGAATCAACTCCTACTCCTCAACCAGTCGCAAGTCGCCCCCGTTGTTTTGGGAGCCAGTCCTCCTCAACATCGGAGTAGCGTCACGTCCACGCAAAATTATGAGATGACGTCCAATTACCTATCGACGACATCAAGGTAATGTACATCTCTAGAATGCTCCAAAGATAGACCTATAGGATGCCTTAGCTAATTGCGTATCGTTTTGTAGGAGCCGACGCACTGCACTCTCCAAGTGAGGATGGTTGGGATGTCTATTGAGGCTGGGCGGGAGGTGGCGTATCCATGCAAGGAAGGGATAGTGTAGCACGGTGCCCAGGTGGCGCAGGGTTACGCCAGGGTCCAAGTGGACATGGTACATGACAATTTTAGGGCCGTCCCGCTGGAGATTCGCCCGAACGACGACATCAGAACACTAGGGGATGCCGTGTACAGTTTTATCCAGTGGCCCAAGAAGGACATCGCCCTAGACCCTGCAGTGCCGCCTCAACCTTTGATGACTCCACCCCAACCATCTCGACACGACCATGCCTCTCCAACAGGACCCTCCATGACTACACCTCAACCTTCGCTTCAGAAGCCCGCCTCATCGGTTCCCGTGGAGAAGACACCGAAGGAACAAAAAAAGCGTGCCACCGTATCGGTTCCCGAGTCGTCTCACAGGAAGACGCGTAGCAGGCAAGTCGTTCAGGACAAATCAAAATTGAAGGACATTAAGGCGCTTCCGCCTCCTAACCCTAAGAAATACTCTTTCAGAAGTCCGTTGGCGATCAGCACAGTATTAGCCTATGCTGGATTAGGTTGTCAGAGTTTGCATAGCTGGTACTTGCACAAGACCAAAGAGAAAGGGTGCGCTGATGGAATCACCGTCAGATACACGGAGGAGTATTTCCTCCACGAGCCGGCCCCCTTCGTCGTGGGTTTCGACGACTTATTCGACCTATTCAACCTCAAAGCCCTCGATGCCTCACTTCACGATGTTGGACACTATAAGTGTGTACAATCAAGTTCTACATTCACGTAATACCGATTAATATAACAATTCATTGCTTATGTATAGATACATGATTAAAAATACCCGGCGATTGAAAGAACCGGTGGGTTTCCTCGACCCACACATGGTCTCTGAGCAAACCATCTTGGCAGACGCATCCTACGTCGAGAAATACATAACGACAGGATTGCTTGCTCAAAACGACAAAGACTACATAATGGTGCCCTACAACAAGAAGTAAGTGCTTCATTACTTGCTATACAAATTTCATTTGTACTTTATACGCAGCACGAACTTAGGTTTAATGACTATAGCGACATACATGAGTAGGCACCACTGGACCCTTTTAGTCATTATACCATAGAGGAACCAGGTACTATACCTTGATTTCCTAGTCAAAAAAAGCCACGACTTCACCCTTGTGCAAGGAGTACTCGACAGGTGTGCTCATTTCCTCCATAAATAACTCTATTGTAGTCTTCCTTCGTTTGAAATGGCCGAGGTTAACTTTTTGGAAACATGTAGGTCGTTCATTTCCTATGTTGCCGATGGAGGGCTATACAAGGGAACGAACGCCACACTTAATCACAGGACGCGATTTTCGGTACATGCTACAACACAATAATCCTATATCATACTTCGTAATAATGCGTCTCGAACTGACTATACCTATATATGTAATTCTATTTTTGTAGTGCCGCCAGCAAAAAGCAGAAGAATGTGCATTCTACGTTTGCCATCATATGCAGAAAATCATAAGTGCTAAGTTGAAGGATCCCGAGGTTGGTCAATCTCGCAATAATTATTTCCTAATTATAAATTTAAATATATGTGCTTACTACTTTACTCTTGCTAGCTACAGAGCTTGAATATAGATTTAGATTCACTCGTTCAGAGAGAGATCTCGGATGTTCGAGGGAGGCTCTGCACCTTCATCATGACGGAGATCATTGACGAAAACGGAGAGTTTCACTACTCCATCAACACCGCTGAACGACCTTGAAACAATTGATTCATTAATTGTAATTCACTTTGAATAGTTGTAATTCAATTGTAACTCTAGCGACAATATTTGATACATATTCATTTGTAATTGATTTTGAGTTATAAATGATCACTTTGAGTTGTCAACGATTGATTCATCTGTGATGTATCTATTTTATGCCTGCTTGTTTTCAGAGGGCATGGCTAGCAATTCCTGAGGCTAGTCGAAAATCAAAAAAAAAATAGTTAGACTGAAAGAACTATCACAGACGGTTTGATTGTTAAACCGTCTATGATATCCACATATCACAGACGGTTGGTAACTAGAACCGTCTGTGATATGTGGATATCACAGACGGTTCATAACTAGAACTGTCTGTGTTGTGACTTATCACAGATAACCGCCAGTTATCACAGACGTACAAAAACACAGACGGTTTCGAACCGTCTGTGATGACGGTTCCGAACCATCTGTGATGACGTTTTCTGTAGTAGTGACACTCTGCAGAGGTTGTACACTTTACCCACAAGATGCAATCAACCGGATCAGAGCTGATCACAACAAAACCTTTCAGAAACTTCCTCTCAACATTGATACTCATAGTGTGCTTTACCGCTATGCCAGTCCTAACACAGCGCCTGGACATAACACACACCGTTAGATAGGGATGCGACGAATCGTCCCGCGATGTGCACCCAAATACAGCGGTACACACCTCCACCCTAGCACAGAGCCTAACCTACAACCTAAGTTGTCAATGCAAAGATTCCATAACTTACTAAGTTAGGCCCGTCCCATCAGGCATGTGGTCGGACAGTAAGACTCAGTTCAATGGCGCACAAAGTTAAGTCCTTAATTGACCAAGGCAAGACTTCCAATTTCTAACTATGCCACACAGATTATTATTCCCATGCACACAGCTTCCACCATATCACACAACATCCACCACTTGCCTCAGTCTAAATCCTTTCCCACCCTGTTGATTAAGTGCAACACATGCTATCACAAAGTAATAACACATAGCACATAATTTTACACAAAGTTCCATAGTCACTTAGTCAAATTTATAATTGCAACTCAAATGAGATATGAGACTCGTAGCATGGCTAAGCAATCTACTCGTATCTAACCAACCCACGTTGGTAATACCATAGTACCAACTAAATATGAACCAATCTAGGGTGACAAAAGATCATGACATACAATAGACAAAGTGGATATAACAAATTGGATTAATAGCTAAACCCAAAAGCATTTAAATAATTACTTAAAGTAAATGCAATAATTTGAATCAAAGTAATTTTGAAAACTGGGACTCAATATGATCAAAGGTATAACTTGTCTTGCTATAGCAATGATGATCTTATTTTATCTTCAATCCTCTACTTGCTTGATCTTCATCTCCTTCGGACGATTCCGGGACTTCGACGTCTAACGAGAAAGAAAGCGCAAAACAAATTAAATTCAAAAGACAAATCAAATAAACTCCAAATTGAAATTGAATGGTGCTGGAAGGTAGATATTGAATTTAGAAACTTGAATGGATTCAATCGGAATTCGGATGAAGAAGATATGACTCTCGGAAGATTGGAATTAACATGAAATGATGAAAAAGCTCTACAGAATATTCTCAGAATATTCTATTCCAAAAATATTAGAAAAAGAATGAGTGTATGATAGGTGGGACAGACTGGTATTTATGAATTTCTAGAATTAAAATAATTCCAGAAATAAGGTAGAGAGAGTAACAAGTGGGACCAATAAGATAAATGACTTTTCAATAATTAAATTAATTCTGGAAAATAGAATTAGGGATTGACATGTGGGGCCACTGGTCTATGGACCAGGTCCACAGAGATATGCTAGTCCACGGTGGACCAAGCTCATAGACAAGGGTTGACCAAGAGTTGACTGACATGCGGGACCTGCATATAAGTGAGATAAATAATCTAGGGCTTTAATTAGGTGGATGACATGTAGGGTCAACATGTAAGTGAGGTGAGATATTTATTTCTTGCATGACAAATGGGTCCACATGGAAGGGAAAGGGCAAAGATGTTGACCAAGTCAACAAGAGGGAGAACAGGACATACACGTGTTGTTGAAAACTCATAATAGAGAGAGGCGGCCGGCCCATGGCGCACAACAATTTGGATCAATCAATTGGGAGACAAGAGGAACTAGAGAAGAGCTGAATTAATTAGATAACTAGGGACCCATGCCATAGAGAGGCAATGGCAACAGGGAGGAAACAACAGAAAGAAAACGAACATAGGAATGAAGCAACAGTCATGAACAGTAAACAGAGAGTTGGATGGTTCTTGCTCACGGAAGTGCCGATGAGAGGAGGCGAACCAGCGTTGGCGAAGGGGCAAAACGGAAAGGAAACGACGAGCTGGAGGTGATGACGCGGTCCGGACATCAAGATTTTGCTCCATGCGATGGCAGCGACGCGAAGAACGGCGACGACGACGGCCTCACGGGTGCGTAACACTTCCGGCGATGCTCTGCGAAAAGGGAGGTGAGCACGGCGTAGAACGCAACGACGCGAACTCAACGGTGGTGGAGTTGAAGGTAGGGGATCAACGGTTGCGGAGTAATTGGCCGGAGAATGACGACAGGCAAGAAGCAAGAGAACGCTCGATTCTCGGCGCACGGTGGATGAAACTTGAATCCAAACGATGCGGAAAATAGGTATTGACGAGGGGCACAAGATGACGCGATCGGATTTTGGAAAAACTCACCGAGGAAGCGAGGAACGCGATGAACACGTTTCAGCATTATGGCTTGACATGGCCAACGGTGCTCCGGTGATCTTTGGGCAAAGAGGAAGCTAGGAACCATGACGTAGAACGCGACGATGCGAAGCCAACGCCACTGACGGTTCGGCCGGGGGACGTCGGATAAAGGCGTAGTTCGCCGGAGAAAACCTTCGGTTGGAGCTCGGTTTTTTGGAGATTGCGACGAAAATAGATCGGTTTGGAGGAAACCAATTTAGGGGATTGGAAGAGAAGATCAAGACGGACGCGTGGGTGCAAACGGTTCGCTTTTATATGTACCGTAGAGAAAGATATAAAATTTGAAAGGTTTGGTTTGCTCACGTACACGTTCTGGACTCTTCTGGCTGTTCGGCTCGGGATGAAGGAAAACGGTGATGAACAGTAATTCTCGATATACTGTAGCATGTGGCAGGAGAGAAAAAAAAGGCTGATTTTCACAATTAAAATAAAAAGCCAAAAATCAAGGAGATCAAATAAATAGCAAACAAATCCGAAAAAATCTCAAAAAATACCCAAAAATTCCTTGAAAAATAAGAAAGCCAAATAACACAAGTTTTTATTTAATTAATGTTTAGATTAGTCAAATTAAATATTTTTAACTTAGAAAAATTCCCAATTAAGCTTTGTTAATTCAAATAAAATCAATGAAATTTTTCAGGGACCTAAACTACTCAAAAGATTTTTGAAAAACTAAATTTTGGGACGTTACAGACGACGAGGAGGAGCCAGTGCCACCGCCGAGGATGCTCAGGGTGGACCGGTGAGGGATACGCAGGAGACAGAGGTGGCGGCGACGGTGGAGACGGAGGAGGCGCCGCCGCCGTGGGGGCAACGGAGAAGCCACCGTGGTGCCAGATGCCGAGGAGGTAGGACACCGAGCAGAGCATAGGGTCCCTTCGGCCGGCTCTCTCCCCTGGCCCGGCTCGCCTGTGCCCTCCTGGCTCGGCTTGGCCCACCCCATGGTGGCTCGACCGTGCGCACGCCCAGAGGCCAATGGGCCGACAGCCTGTGGAAGGAGAGAGGCCAAGCTGAAGTTGGGGTGGTGGAGGGGATGGCGTCCGGGTGGATGTAGGTGCGGAGGGAGTAGAGGAGGAGCGAGAGAGAGAGGGGCCGAGCGGAGGCCGGCAGCCGGAGGCCGGCAGGGTCGTAGCAGCTGCAGCGCCATGGGGGAGGCGATGCCTGGGAAGGGGAGGTGGAGAGCCACGATGGAGATTGGGGAGGATGGAGATGGGGGAAGAAGAATGGTAGCCTTATAAAAAAAAAACCGCCAGCTAGGTGTGCTGAGTCAGCGGCCTACGTGGCGAAACCAGGCTAAACGAATGCTACGTCCGCAATACCACCGCACGAAATAGCTTTAGGGGGTAGGTTATCCGTTTTGCAACTTCGGGGTGTCAAAGGTCCGGTTTTTTAGTTCAGGGGGTTAGGTGTCCGCATGTCGATACTTAACGGGGTAAAATGGACTTCTTCCATAGAAAGAACCAAGACCTAACTATGACTGGCTATGCAGATGTCGGGTACCTATCGGACCTACATACAGCTAAGTCGCAAACAGGCTATGTATTCCTATGTGGTGGAACTGTAATTTTATGAAAATCATCTAAGCAAAGTCTTGTATCGACTTTGATGAACCACTCAGAAATCATAGCACTATACGAGGCCTCACGAGAATGTTCTTGGCTTCGGCGGATGATTCACCATATCCAGCAGTCGTGTGGATTGAATACCATGCAAACCCCCCACTATTATCTGTGAAGATAATGCAGCTTGTGTTGTACAAATGCATGTGGGTTATGTGAAGAGTCCTCTCACAAAGTATATCAACCCCAAGTTCTTCTATGTTCATGGATTGCAAAAGATAGACAAAATTAAAGTACGGCATACTAAGTCATATAAAAATCTTGTAGATCTATTCACTAAATCACTTTCAACATCTAGTTTTGAAATATGCATACGTGGAATTAGAATGATGAGACTTAGAGAAGTGCAAAATTCATGGGGAGAATCTTGACGAACTCATTATTGAAACTTGATCTCGAAGATTGAGTACCTAAAGAATAAATCCTAGAGATTAAATGAAATTAGATGGATTGTACTATTTTTTCCTTGACGAGTTTTCCTGAAGTTTCTCAGCTAAGATTTTTAATGAGACAACTCGTGCAGTACATCAGAACGTATTTCATGTACTCCTTCTCTAAATTTTTCCAACTAGGTTTTTATGAAGTTTTGATAACACATAAACATGTCGGATAAGTGCTCAAGGGGGAGTGTTAGAAACCTGAGCCCAGGCCTGGCTCATGATGGATTTCTCATCCACCCTATAGACTATATATACGAGGGGACCTCCAATCATTGTACGTGCCTTTTGAGAAGAGAAATAAAAAGAAGAAAAAAGTCCCCCAACATCTGTGTGTTCAATCTACTATTGTTCTTGATTTGTTCTGTGTGATTCGACTATCGTCTATAAGGTGATCGCTCGAACTGGACTCACCAGCGACAATTCCTCAATAGTTTCATCCCTGGTAACACGGCTAACGCCCAGTTTTTTGGGACGGTCTGAGACATTGGTACCAATCAAAGCCACGATGCTGGCACTATTAGCGCTGAATGTAGATTAAACGATTATTAATCGGGAAATTGTTAACGGAGTTTAAAAAATACACGTATACACAACCTTGACCTACACACATATACACAATAGACAGCGTACGTTTACATAAGTATACATCTCACATACAAGAATCAGTACACATACATACATACATCACTCATCACATATCCAAATACATGACTAAACAATTACAGTGTTAATACTCCCAAATGCACTAGAACATCACAGTACCTTGCCACAACAGTACACCACAGTAACCACATTTTTCACGAAGTAACCAATAGAGAACCTCTTTTCACCCAAATGCATGCCTATTAGAGAAACCACTGCTCCAGCAGCAATGTCTCCCGTAGAGCAATCAAAAGAGAGAAGCGGAGCAGCAATCAGCACAGGCCTAGCTAGAGCCATAACGCAGGATAGAGCTAGAAAAAAAAAACTCGAAACTCGCGAGCCAATTTGGCTCGTTAAAAACTCGACTCAAATTCGGGTCACAAACAAGCCGAACCGAGCTGGTATTTTAAAAGATGATGCACCTATAGCAGAGTTTATTTTATTCGGTGCTATAGCTGACAAATTAGTTGGTGCTCCTGTTTTATCTCTAGCAACAGTAACTCCAGATATACATGAAGTGTCCTCACCATAAATAGCAAGGCTATATAATACACAATACACGTTCAAAGTAAGTGGTTCTCGTAGATTATTACAGAGAATCAAACCTTCTTTTCACTTGGATTCCATAGCACCGCTTGCAGTACCATTACTCACGGAAACACCACACAACACAGTTGCCCACACTGCTACCTCCTTGCTTTCCACAATCCAAAATCCAGATATTGTGCCTTCAACTAATATCGATAGCCCAGTTCAAGTAATTAGTGACAAAACAATTAGTACATCTCCACCGAAATATATGTGCTCCCATGCTGATAAGGTACCAATCACTATCAATGCATATTCTGTCCCTACACATAAAAAATTCTTATGTTTATTCAGATTAATTAGATAGTAACGCCTAAGTCTCCTAGCAATTTTCATCTCAGTCAAAATACACCTACAGATATTGAACAGGTTCATACTTCTATCTGCATACACAAATTGCTTTTGCTACCTGCTTCTTATATATTTATGCTGATCATTTTCTATTGCTACTCATGCACAGGTAAAGGCGCCAAACTTAGTCCCTACTAAACTCACCGCATCTGAATATACAGCCCTTGCAACTGACTCCGGTTCACAGAAAAGGTTAAACAAATACATTATCAGTGTATCGTCATATTGCCAATCTTAGAATGCTATTTTGCTAATACATCTGTTGACCCATTTCATCCACGTCGGGAAACCAGGCCATCAGCCATGAGAAAGCTAAAATTGGATGTCTCAACAGGGGAAAAAGATGGAAGGTATTCTCTCAGTCTGTTTCATACAAAACGAAAACATACCAAACAATATAGATGCAATTTCCCTTTCCAAACTGTCGACCACAGAGGTGAACACATCTGCTATCCATGTAGGGATGCACCATAGAAAGCAGAGTTATCCCGTGACTCTGACATCATGAGGCCATGTTGCTTTCAGACCAATACAACACTGCAGCAACAACAACCACCTTTTGCACTACGCTTTGTACTATGCATGCCCTTAACATCTATGCCACAATCTTAGACAGTACATCCGTTCTGCATTAAATCTGCTATGTTCGAACCGAAACAGTTCCCACATAGGAGTAGCAACTATGCACTGGAACCTGCAAACAGTATATGCTGCCTAGGAAAAAAAAAGTCTACACTTATATATTTCCTATGATGCAGATGATATCGCTTCTATCCTTGTTTTACCTGTTCTTTTTGTCTTAGCTCATATGAATAGTACCATATTATCTCAACACTACATGTTGCTTAGCTTTACAACAGATGCTAACATTTTTTCCCCCGGGAAAAGTAGAGCTACTATTGTAGCCATACTCAGAAACATTAGTGACGCTGGACTGCACTTTGTTTTTTTCCCCCACTCCAACGAGGCTGTTCAGTGCCAGTTACTAGCAATACAGGGTCTATGACAGTTTACTGTCTCAAGGGCACCGTACAAGGAACTTCGTTTACTTTACTTCTATTGCTATACGCATGTACATCAATGCGCCATACGCCCATACTAACCACATTCCTGATATGGGGGCAGGCAGAGCGGAGTGCATTATCAACATTACAATACCTCCACAAGGGTGGTAACCTTATATGTGTTAGACTGGGGCGAGCCTTGTACACCAAAATAGGACGAATGAATGGCTACGATCACACGTGCTATGTTGCCCTGGAGGGTAGCAGACCCTTGTCCGACTACAATGGCTTAACTTAGCCAGTGGAGATTTACTATATACGGATAATTGGAAAAGGCTTTGTATCCTAATTAAAGGATTGATGAGGGTAAAGTAGTACACCTTTGTGTGCAGAGTAGAACATGAATATCCACTCCTGCTTCTTGGATTAGAAGGTATATATGTTCGTGGAAAGAGAGCCTACGGGTGGTTCTGGCCCACGGTGTGAGTGAAAAGTAGATTCATAATTTAATATGCTTCCAGCTTTTGTTTTATAAACAAAATCTAAAACTTGTCTTTGGATGATGGTAGCAGATTCTATATCGTGACATTTAACTCTTTTCGTAATATAAGACTTGCTAGGTATGAAAGTACTCACCCTTGCTTATTAACCCTCCTTGTTTAGAAGTGACAATGCTCGAGCACTCGGGGAATAAGGCTGAATGACAAACTGAGTGGGCGGAAGCGAAGCTGGGAAAGCTGCACCAGTAATATGGAGGATGCTACCTTAAATATCATTTCCTTAGGCCAAAAGCTACCAGGTGTGAATATCACTCTCTTTCTTTCTCACCAAAAGTATTGTCCCAAAGGACTTGTGATAAATTTGTGTGAAAATCCCTGTATAAAAATGCTATATTTTTGTGATAGCTTCCATGTCATGTTCTACAATTTGTGACAAAGAAAGTAAGTTCACAAATTGTGAAAAAACACTGAAATGGTGTCCCCTTCTCTCTGAACTGCGTGCCATGCCAATGCCATCCTAAAAATTTTGGAGGAGAACAAGGACATTTCAAACTTTTCCCTTCAACAGTATTAAAATTTCCAAAGAAAATATTTATTTGGCGTTCGGCACATTTAATTTGGAGGCGGGTTCCCTGCAGTCACGTGTCCCTGACATTCAGCTGACGTAGGTGGGCCCACGATGGGACATAATAAACGGAATATGTGCGTTGCAAAATCAGTGAAATGTGACGAATACTACAATGAATACATGTCCAACGTATAGCTACTCACCAATCTCGAGGCGCCCCAGACGGTGGATGGTGGGAAGCATGTCCTACCGGTAGCTTGGCTGTGATTTCCCTTCTGTGATGCCGGATTAGGCCGGAATGCCAGTGCGGTTCTCCAGCCAGACCGAGCCAGAGGGGCAGAGAGAGAGAGAGAGAGAGACCATTCCAGGCGCAACGTTTTTCAGTGCCATTAGTGTCATAGGCTCGTAGCACCATCTGATGCATTCACATTGATGCTGTGGTTGCCTCACACTGACATGATTATGCCCGCACATGCTGAGCAAGGAGTCAAGGACACTGTGTCTAAGCTGTAGCTTCGACGCCGGAGGGGCCAGAAAACCAGCCTACCACTAACTCACCTGTTCATGGGCGACCCGGCACTAGGGATGGTAATTGTGCCCGATTACCCATGTGTCCGTGGGTAAATACCCTAATGGAGTCGGGTATGGACTGTTTTCTTTGCCCACGAGCATGAATACGAGGAAAATTCTCTGCCCATCGGGTAAACGGGCACAGGCACGGGTGAACTATACCTGTACCCGCCTCGCCCGTTTACCCGTGATATGGACTGACAGGTGGGCCCACGAAAACCCTAGGGGTTAGCACTCACACAAATACAGACTCCCTCAGTAGTCAGTCCCTCTCCTGGTCTCCCCAACCCCTGAACCCCGATTCCCATCTCCTTTCTCCAGCCGCCACAGTGAAAAACTGCACAAAGCACCGAAGGCCCGAAGCGGCCACCCCCTCCTCCTCCCGGCCGGCTGCGGGCCCCGCCCTGCCACCGCTCCTCCTCCCAGTCCCGACGCACCTCCTCTTCCCAGTCCCGGCGCACCTCCTCCTCCCGGCCACCCACCGCTGCGCTTCTCCGGCCGGCCCGCCGCCTCCTCCTCCTCCGTCGATCCGCCTGCCTCCTCCTCCCGCCGACCGCCGCCCGCCGCCCGCCGCTCCTCCTCCCAGTCCTGGCGGACCTCCTCCTCAAGATTCACCTCGTCCTCCTCCCAACCGGTGGCCGCCCGCCCGCCGCCGCCTCCTAGATCCCGGCTCCGTGACCGACCTCCTCCTCCAGATCCGCCCGCACCCCCTCCTCCTCTGGCGGCCGCCCCCGCCACCGCGCCGACCGAGGTAAAATACAATACTCTGATACTTTGAAAAACATGTGCATAGCCTCCAGAATAGAATGTTGCTGATACTTTGAAAACACAATGCTCCTTTGGAAAAATATGACTGGAAAAATATTGTGAATGTTGTGCTTAGAGAAATTTGGTTGGTTGGATTACGGCAGAGTTGAAATTGTATGGTAGGGGGTTGGTTGGCCTCATGGATCTTGTTGAAATTGTATGGTAGGGGAAAAATATGAGGTTGGTTGGCCTCATGGATCTTGTTTCTGCAACTTTCATTGTCAGTCTGTCAAATTTGTTTGTGGAATATCAATGTTTGTATCCCTATTAAGTGAAACTGATTGATAATCAGCTGATAAGGTGTAATGAGATCCATGTTTATTTTCCTTTCAAATTTGCTGGTCCTTTTATGAGATGTAGCAATATGATTATATGACATGTTTCGTGGTTTGTTGAAAGGATCGAAGCAGAACACTCGCATTTGGCTTGCATTCTGATTTAGTTAGCCTATCCAAATTCTTACTATAATCCTGTCTCTGAAAGTAGTGTAGATTAATTTATCTTTTAGTTGCAAATCACGTGAAACCAGTCCATGAGTTCACCATTCCTTGAGATGAAACTTTGGTTTCGCTTAACAGGAAGGCAGGTTATGTATTCTCGAAACTTTTGGTGTTAAAATGGGACAGTGAGTAGAGATAGAGATAGCTCCTCTCATTTGCTCACCTGCTTAAGTAGATACTTTACCAGTGCCTTCTGATTGATAACTTGAAAGCCCTTATTTGGCTAAAAATAATGCATATTTTCTGCTTGACCTTACACTGTTTTGTACATATTATTGTATGGTAGGGGGTTAGAGACATGCTGTGTTTGGCAAAAGTCGTTTTTTATGAACTAGGTGCGGTTGCCTCCGTCTGTATTAGTGACTCAATGTTGGCCTCATGGATCTTGTTAATTGGATCTTGTTTCTACAACTTTCATTGTCAGTCTGTCAAATTTGTTTGTGGAATATCAATGTTTGTATCCCTGTTAAGTGAAACTGATTGATAATCAGCTGATAAGGTGTAATGAGATCCATGTTTATTTTCCTTTCAAATTTGCTGGCCCTTTTATGAGATGTAACAATATGATTATATGACATGTTTCGTGGTTTGTTGAAAGGATCGAAGCAGAACACTCGCATTTGGCTTGCATTTTGGTTTAGTTAGCCTATCCAGATTCTTACTATAATCCTGTCTCTGAAAGTAGTGTAGATTAATTTATCTTTTAGTTGCAAATCGCGTGAAACCAGTCCATGAGTTCACCATTCCTTGAGATGAAACTTTGGTTTCGCTTAACAGGAAGGCAGGTTCATGTATTCTCTGAAACTTTTGGTGTTAAAATGGAACAGTGAGTAGATATAGAGATAGCTCCTCTCATTTGTTCACCTGCTGAAGTAGATACTTTACCAGTGCCTTCTGATTGATAACTTGAAAGCCCTTATTTGGCTAAAAATAATGCATATTTTCTGCTTGACCCGCCACTCCAATACTATTACTTTTGATTTGTTCAATTCTCATATTTGTGTTCAACTCTCAGATGGCGACTCCGGGAGTAGTAGCCAACATAGGCAATCTTCTCAAGGCTCAATCCTCCGTGATCACCAAGTAGGATCTAAAGCTGAACCTCAAGTTGAAGAACAACATGTCGAAGATGCAGATGCAGAAGAGGAAGACTCTCGTGGCACAAAGAGGAAACTCACTTCATCCGTTTGGAACGAATTTACAAGACTGAAAGTCAAGGGTGCTTGGAAGGTAAAGTGCATTTGGTGCAGTAACACTACTACAGAAACAGTCATCACAGACGGTTCGGAACCCTCATCACGAGCGGTTTTGCCAACCGCCCGGATAAGTTGGTCTCGATAGCGAGTTGTTATTACGCATCGTCGGTAACCGTCTATGATACGAATATCACAGACGGTTTTTAAATAAAAACCGTCTGTGAATGATAGTATCACAGACGGTTCTATACACTAACCGTCTGTGAAGTCAGAGTATCACAGACGGTTATGTACACGAACCGTCTGTGAAGTCAGATTATCACAGACGGTTTATGTTTAGAACCGTCTGTGATACTATGACTTCACAGACGGTTAGTGTACAGAACCGTCTGTGATACTATGACTTCACAGACGTTTCGTACGTAAAATGCTCGTGATATCGCATTCACAGACGGTTTTTATTTAAAAACCATCTGTGGTAGTTCATTACACTAACTAGTTTTTCACAGATTTTTGGCTAGCCTCAGGAATTGCTAGCCATGCCCTCTGAAAACAAGCATGCAGAAAAACAGATACATCACAGATAGTCAATTGTCGACAAACTTAATCTGATCATTACTCAAAATAAATTACAAAAGATCACATTTGTTCAAGTATTGTTACAAAATAAATTTGATTACAATTGAGTCAATTGTTTGTAGGTGGTTAAGAAGTGTCGGCGGGGTGATGCGCTGGGTCGGCAGCGGAGTGAAATTCTCCGGTGTCCTTAATTATCTCTGATATGATAAAGCTGCAGAGCTTCCCTCGAATGTCCTTGATCTCATTCTCAAATAGTCCATCTAATTCTATATTCAAGGCATGTCGCTAGCAAGAGTAAAGTGTTAAGCATATATATTTAAATTTATAATTACGAAATAATTATTTCGAGATTCACAAACCTCGGGATCCTTCTTCCTAGCTCTAATGATTTGCTCCATATGATGGCAAATGTAGATTGCACATAACTCATCATTTTTTTGCTGACGGCACTGCAAAAATAGAATTACATATATCAGTTCAAGATGCGTTATTATGAAGTATGGTATAGGATTATCGTGTTGTAGCGCGTACCGGAAATTTTGTCCTGTGTGTTAGTTCGGCGCTCTTTCCATCGTATATTCCTTTGTTGGCAACATAGTCGATGAACGACCTACATGATTCCAAAAAGTTATCCTCGACCATTTCAAACGAATGAAGACTAAAATAGAGTTATGTATGAAGGAAATAAGCATACACATCGAGTATTCCTTGTAGAATCTTTGAAGTTGTGGTCGTTCTTTGATTAAGGAATCAAGGTATATCACATGGTTCCTCTTTGGTATGATGACTAAAAGGATCCAGGGTACCTACTCATGTATGTCACTATAGTCATTAAACTCGAGTTCGTGTTTGCGTATAAAGTACAAATAAAATTTGTAGAGCAAGTAGTGACACTTACCCCGGTTGTAGGGCACCACGATGTACTTCATGTTCTGGCGACGAAGCAATGCTCGCGTTATGTATTTCTCGCGAAGGGCGAGTCTGCTTTGGATGGTTTGCAACGATACCACATGTGGGTCGAGAAACCCACCTGGTTCTTTCCATTCGGACATTTTTCATCATGTATCTATAAATAAGAAATGAGTTGTGATATTTATCGGTATTACGTGAATGTAGAACTTGATTGTATGCACTTACAGTGTTCAACATCGTAGAAGCGAGGCGTCAAGGCCAACGAGGTTGAATAGGTCATATAGGTCGTTGAAGCCCACGACGAAGTGGTTCATCCCGTTGAAGAAATGCTTATGCTCGTATCGGCGGTGATTACGATGACGCACCCTCCTTTTGGGCCTTATCCAAGTACCAGGCATGCAAAGCGACAAGCATATCCAAAGACGCCCTAATATCTGCGTGGGAGCACAACGGTTTTCCGATGATGTACTTCCGCATATTCCCGACTTGCCGGACTTGAGAGGCGCTTAACGCTCGTCGATTTCGATTTGGTCTTAAGCATTGGCGGCGTCTTCTGCGACGCGACTCGGGACCCGATCACGGCGCACGCTTTTCTTGTTTCTTCGGTGTCTTCTCCAAGGAACCGAAAGGTGGCCTTCGAGGCGAAATATGAGGTGGAGTCATGGAGGGTCCGTTGGAGAGGAATGGTCGTGTTGAGATCGCGGATCGCTGGGTCCGGACGATGTCCTTCTTGGGCCATCAATAAAACGTGCACGGCATCCCCTAGTGTTGTGATCTCTTCGTTTGGGCGAATCTCGAGCGGGACGGCCATGAAATGTTCATCTACCATGTCCACCTCCACCCTAGCGTAACCCTGCGCCACCTGGACACCGTACTGCACTGCCCCTTCCTGGTATGGATGCACCATCCCCCGCCCGGCCTCAATAGAAATGGACCCAACTAACCTCACTTGGAGCTTGCAGGCCGTCGGCTCCTACAAAACGATACACAAGTAGCTAAGGTGTCATATAGGTCTATGTTTGCTGCATTCCATAGATGTACATTACCTTGATGTCGTCTATCGGTAATTGGATATCGTCATGTTAAGAATTATGCGTGGACGCGACGCTACTCCGATGTCGAGCAGGACTGGCTCCCAAATTAACAGGGGCGGCTTGCGATTGCGACTGGCTCAGGAGTTGATTCATTTGATCCTGCAATGCTGTCAGCTTTCCTTCAAACTTTTCAGTAATCATCTGTACCAACCGGTCCTCTCGCTCGGCCTTAGATCTCTTCCTACTCCTGTACGTGCAGTAGTTGTCTGCGAATCCATAACTCCAAGGTACATTAACCCCAAGACCTCGCATGCGACCCGGGTGTTCCTTGTTTCCTAGGGCCGTAGAAAGTATATCCTTCTCCCTGTCTACATGGAAGGAGCCTTCGGAAGTTTGGGCAGACAATTCACGCTGCAAGAGGTCATCATGTTATTATAGACACTATGAAGTTATATATGGAGTTATTAACTAGGTAGTTCGACATACTTACCAAACGTTGAGACACTTCCTCGTCTGCCGGGTTTGTGAAAGAGATGCTGCCCGAAGACGAGACTTTTGCCCTCGCTTTTAACCAGGCTAGGGAACACGGGTCTGTGACATCAAGAAACGCGTTGTCCTCCGCTGCCGCCCATTCATCATATTTACCTGCGTATCCAGCGGTGCCGAGTCTATGCGAATGAGTGTTTCGTGTCTGGAGAGCTTTGTGTGCCGCACTTTGCTCGTTAAATTCGGGCGTCGTCTTCATAGCAACAAAGGCGTCCCATGTTTCCTACGTCAAGAATCCGTGATTGCGAAGGCGTCGACCCGTGTTCACGTGCCGTGACAAGAATGCTCTTGAACGCCCTCCATGATTTATCGATCGTGAGCATCGCCGTCCGCTCCACACGTGCCATGTCCGCTCGATAGTGAACTTTGTAATAGTTATGTCCACAGCGCGCCTCTCACTTCTTTTGTCAGATCCTTCCACCTTGGTGTGGTGATGGGGACCCGTTTCCTTGCAAGTATCCCGCACATGGTCCGGAATCTCGCCGCTGCGCTCTTGGGATGCAGAGGGACCCCAAACTCACTAACCTCCGTGATGACCGCGCCCACGTGCATCTTCGATTCTCCTCGCCATCTCGCCAGATCATTGTCGCCGACGGATTAGGCGCGAAGATGGTGCCTCTGCCATCTGCGGCGTCGGTGACGGCGACGAAGATGGTGCCTCTGCCATCTCGCTTACTTGCTATCTATATAATTTATATATGCATAAATATGTAACAATAATTAATTCCAACAGATTATACTGGAGTGTACCATTTGCTTCATACCGTGGAGGATTGGCATGAAGCAAAGGTACACTCAAGTGTGTCAGGATCGACGAAGGAATGCTAAGCAAAGGTTTAATGCAGAAGAATAGCCTTTAATGAAGACATAGAAACAAAATAGAATCAAGTAATAAGAACAAATAAAAACATATTTTTTACTGACAAATTGCTCTTAGTTGACAAATTGCATAAGACATAGTATTTGCAATCTTAGTCCTCTGTCAAAATCTCTTCACCAATCAATTTTGATAATTACAAAACAGATCTTGAGCTCAAACTACAACACATAAAGTATTCTGTAAACAGAACATCTAATCGTATGTCTTCAGAATAATTCATAAATTTATATCAACAATAAGCCTAATTGACAGATTGAGAATAGAAATATGCTTAAGCTCAAGTCATGTTTCTAATCATCTATTTGATTTGATTTAGACTATCATCACGAGTAAAACATACAAGTGTATCTTAATTCCGCTATAATCGAAAACCAAGAGTATAAAGGCTACTAATTATAACTGACCATATAAAGCAATATGCTTAAGCTCAAGTCATGTTTCTAATCATCTATTTGATTTCAGATTTTGACTATCATCACATAAAACATACAAGTGTACCTTAATTCCGCTATAACTGAAAACCAAGAGTATAAAGGCTACTAATTATAACCGACCATATAAAGCAATATGCTTAAGCTCAAGTTGTTTGTAATTATCTATATGATTTCAGATTTTGACTATCATCACAGAGCATCAACAAGGCATCATCAGAACCCATCACAGAGCATCAACAAGGCATCATCAGAACCCATCACAGAGCATAAACAGAGCCCATCACAGAGCATCAACAAGGCATGATCAGAACCCATCACAGAGCATCACAGAGCATAACAGAGCATCATCAGAACTCATCACAGAGCCCATCATAGAGCATCACAGAGCATGATCAGAACCCATCACAGAGCCAATCACAGAGCATGATCATAACCCATCACAGAGCCCATCACAGAGCATCATCAGAACCCATCACAGAACCCATCACAGAGCATCACAAAGCAAGGGAGGCGCGAGGGAGAGGAAGTGACGAGTAAGAGCAAAATCTAGTGTCGGGTGTCGAGGTCGGGGGCGGCGGTGTGGGGGGCGCCGAGGTCGGGGGCGGCGGTGTCGAGGTCGGGGGTGGCGGTGCTGAGCTCGGAGGCGCCGGTGTGGGGGACGCCGAGGTCGGGGGCGTCGAGGTCGCAGGCACCAAGGTCGGGAGCGCCAAGGTCGGGGGCGCCAAGGTTGGGAGCGGCGGCGCTGAGGTCGGGGGCGACGGCGCCATGGTCAGGAGCACCAAGGTGGGGGGCGCCAAGGTCGGGAGCGGCGGCGCCGAGGTCGGGGGTGGCGGTGTCGAGGTCGGGGGCGGCGGTGAATGGGCGAGCCCTAGAGGAGGCAAAAGAGCGCGCGGTAAACTCAGGGGTGCGGGAGAGAGTGAAAGTGAGCAAAACCCTAGCGGTTCCCACCTTATAAGAGTTTATCACAGACGATGTTGTTTTATAACCGTCTATGATAATTAATCATAGACGACTCTACATAATAACCGTCTGTGATACGTTGCATATCACAGACGGCGCTATTTACAAACCGTCTGTGATATATCAAAGACGGGTTCAACCTAAAACCGTCTGTGATAAACTCATGTCACAGACGGTCTGTTTATAGAACCGTCTGTGATAAACTCATATCACATACGGTTATAATATAGAACAGTCTGTGATAAACTCATATCACAGACGGTTATAATATAGAACCGTCTGTGAGTCATTATCACAGACGGTTATATAATAGAACCGTCTGTGATAGCCTGACAAAACCTATTAACAATCTGTGGTATCCTGACAATTGTCGGTTACAATGAACGTCCACATTGACATCAATATCAAAATATATGAGAGATGACAAAACACGTGACAAGTATATATGATGACAAGCTCATAACACATTTTACTTCAAAACCAATTGTCGGTTACAATGAACGCCCACATTGACATCAATATCAAAATATATGATGACAAAACACGTGACAAGTATATATGATGACAAGCTCATAACACATTTTACTTCAAAACCAATTGTTTGTTACAATGAACGTCCACATTGACATCAATATCAAAATATATGATGACAAAACACGGTGACAAGTATATATGATGACAAGCTCATAACACATTTTACCTCAAAACCAACCGTTTGCATAATGAACGCCCACATTGACATCAATATCAAAATATATGAGAGATTACAAGTCCATAACACATGACGTTATGGAATAAATTAATTACAATGGATTAAATTCTTAATTAAAATATAGCCCTTCATGATGATCGGCGCGCATATAGCTAGCTTCCTCACTGGGTTCTTCCTCGAGCATATGCCATCTCCGAAAGGATGCAACTCGTCAAATTGATTGTATTCTTCCTCGTCCACTACATTCTCAACTCCGACAATCCTTCTTTTTCCATGAAGAACTACGTGGCGTTTCTTATTTGCCGGGTCGGTTACATAGAATACTTGAACAACTTGATTAGCTAGTACGAATGGTTGGTCTTTGTATCCGACACGTTCAAGGTCCACGGTAGTGACGCCGTACTTGTCAACCTTCACCTGTGGGAGATGGACCCAACGGCACCGAAATATGGGGATCTTGAAAAGCACGTAGTCGAGCTCCCATATATTTGCCCATAGTACGAGCTCCTCAACCCATCGGTACTGAATGCATCTATGCGGACACCGCTGTTCTGGACTGTGCTCTTCCTATCCTGAGCTGTCGTATAAAATGTATACTCATTTATGTCGTATCCTTGCCATGTGACAATTGTAAATTCTGGCCCTTGCGTCAACCATAGCAATGTATCATCACTTGATGACCTCCCAGTGATTCGCACCTTTAACATCCGTTGAACCGACGGTTGGTGCTCTCTCATGATCCAAACCTCCGACGGTTTGGATTCTGTTGGCGTACCATGTCTTTGTGCTCGTCGATGTACGGGGACACTTCGGTCATGTGTTGCAAGACCGTGAAATGGGCTTGAGCGTATGTATCCAGATCGGGAGTGATTGATTTTCTTCCGATGGTCCCGATACCATCCAGTCTCCCCTCATGACGAGATAGAGGCACACCTATCGGATCCACCTAAGTCATGTAGTCGACGCAGAACTCAATGACCTCTTCGGTTGCATAACCTTCGATGATGCTGCCCTCCGGTCGAGATCGATTCCGTACGTATGACTTGAGAATTCCCATGTACCTCTCGAACGGGTACATATGACGTAGGACCACAAGGCCGCATATCTTTATCTCTTTCACAAGGTGAACAATGAGATGGACCATGATATTGAAAAATGACGGAGGGAAATACATCTCAAGATGACATAGAGTCGTCACCACCTCGGCCTGTAGAGCATCTAGTCCTTGGGGATCGATGACCTTCTGAGCAATTGAGTTGAAGAAATAACACAGCCTCAAGATTGCCACTCGGATCTTGTTCGGCAAGATACTTCTAATTGCAACATGAAGCATTTGTGTCATCAGCACATGACAATCATGCGACTTCATACCAATTAATTTCAAATCTTGCATAGAAACAAGTTTCTTAATGTTAGCAGAGTAACCAGACGGAACTTTCACACCATGCAAGCTCTGGCACAGTTCTTTTCTCTCGACCTTGGACAGAGTGTAGCAAGCTGGGGGAAGGTACGTTCGTCCTGTATCAGTCTCTTGCGGTGCTAACTCAGTCATTATGTTCATATCGACCAAGTCTCGCCGTGCGTTAACACCATCCTTTGTTTTGCCACTAATGTTCAGTAAGAGACCAATCAAGCTGTCACATACATTATTCTCCACGTGCATGACGTCGATGCAGTGGCGAACTTCTAAGTGCTCCCAATAAGGCAAGTCCCAAAATATTGACCGCTTCTTCCAGATGTTCTTCTGACGGGTTCTTAATTGACGTCCCTTCCCAAGCACAACATCGATATCCTTAACCATATCATAGACATCTTTCCCTCTAAAAGCCCTTGGAGCTGAACCGTCCTCCTTATTTCCGTCGAATTGTTTCTTCATCTTTCGGTATGGGTGACTCCTGGGAAGGAACCTACGGTGTCGCGTATACACAGTTTTACGCGAGTTGTTTAGCCATACACTCTCTGTAGTATCTAAGCAATGCGGACAAGCTTTGGCTCCTTTTGTACTGAAGCCCGACAGGTTACCAAGGGCAGGAAAATCATTGATGGTGTAGAACAACATGGCGTGTAAAGTGAAGTTCTCTCATTTGTACGCATCCCATACCTGTACCCCTTCGTTCCACAGTGTGACAAGATCTTCCAGCAATGGTGCTAGGTACACGTCAATATCATTCCCATGTTGTTTCGGCCCTTGGATAAGTAGTGACATCAAAATGTACTTCCGCTTCATACACAGCCAAGGAGGAAGGTTGTACATGCATAGATTCACGTGTCAAAAGCTATGTCGGTGCTCATGTTACCAAAGGATTCATTCCATCTGTACTCAACCCTAACCTTATGTTCCTCGGTTCGCACCGAACTCTTGACTCGATCGAAGTTTCTCCACTGAGCAGAATCAGCAGGGTGTCTTAGCTTTCCATCTTTCTTACGGTCATCCGAGTGCCTACGCACCAATCTTGCCTCCTTTGGGTTCGCAAATAAACGCTTCAAACGTGGGATCACAGGCAGATACCACAACATCTTAGCAGAAGGTCCTTGCTTCAACCTAGCAGTATTCTGACGCTTGTATTGGGATACTTTGCACACGGGACATACATGCATGTCCGCATACTCTTTCTGACAGATACAATCGTTCGGACATGCATGTATTCTTTCTACTTCCATTCCCAATGGACAAAGAACCTTCTTTGCTTGGTAGGTGGTGTTGGGCAACACGTTTCCCTCCGGAAGAATGTCCGCTAGGAGACCTAACAACGTCGTGAAACTCTTATCGGACCAACCATTGCTTGCCTTTAATTTAAGCAGTTCAATCACGGTTGACAACCTTGTGTATTCCGGCTTACAACTAGGGAACAAAGATCTCACCGAGTCCTCCATTAAGCACTCGAATTTACAAAACTCTCTCTCACCGTAGTTCTCTTCTGCATCGCGCAGCATTTGATCCAGATTGTCATCGTATGACCTATCCTCATCAAAAGCACAGTCTACATCCGGCATATCATTGACTTCCTCGGCGATGTCGTTATTACTAACTTTCTGTGTAATCTGCTCTTCACCGTGACTGGTCCAACATGTATACCCTTTTTTGAAACCCCTTCGAATCAAGTGTGCTTCTATCTGCGCCGAGTTAGTAAACATCTTCAGATTACCGCAATCAATGCATGGATAGTACATAAATTTTATCCCCTTCTTCAACATATCCTGCTCGGCGGCTCTTCTAAAAGCAACCACGCCATTAATGTACTCTTGACTCACACGGTTCATACCATACATCCAGTTTCGGTCCATCTACGCTACACATGTAACAAAATATACAGTGTCAAATTAGATTAATAAAATCTCTCTCAACCACTCTCTCTCTCCATTTCCTTCCCCCTCACAGAACTTTAATGCATATGCCAACCACCCAATATGAAAAATATTATTCTATTCCCTTGCATCCGAATGAAAAGTTTGCATCGATTCCTAGAGTTTTGCTTCGGAATAGGCAGCTTCCACGTGTGGAATCGGTTCCTAGCATCAAATCTAGCCATTTGAACCGACTAATTAAGCACATAAATTACAGATGCTCTAAAGGGTTATAGATTGTTACCCTCGGAGTTCTCTAAAGCGTTATAGATTGTTACCCTCGGAGCTCACGACGAAAATACCAAATCTCTTGAGATTTCTCTCCTTCTCCCTCCCTTTCTCCTCTCCTTCTCCTCCCCTCTCTCTCTCTGTCGGCGGCGCAGTGTGTTTTTATCTGGGTGGCGGCTCAAATGGGAATGGGCAGGGGGTACTCCAGGTATTTATAGCGGCGAGGATATCACAGACGGTTCAAAATATGAACTGTCTGTGATATACACATATCACAGACGGTTTTTAAATAGAACCGTATGTGAAATATCACGGACGGTTCTATTAAAAAACCGTCTGTGATAATCTCCCGTATCACCGACGGTTTTTATATAGAACCGTCCGTGATATTTCACATACGATTCTATTTCAAAACCGTCTGTGATAAGAGAGATTATCACAGACGGTTTATTAATAGAACCGGCTGTGATATTTCACAGACGGTTCTATTAATGAACCGTCTGTGATATATGCCTATCACAGACGGTTATTAATAAGAACCGTCTGTGATAGGCCGGCACTACAAATGCCGCATCCCAACAGACCCAACACAGACGGATTCAAATGAACCCGTCTGTGATGGGGTGTCTACTATAGCCTGTTTTGTAGTAGTGTAAGTACCTTTCAGCAGAAACGAAAAATGGTACTAAACATCTACATGAACATCTAAAGGCTTGCATCTATCGGAAGAGGTAAGGGAAGGTACAAACCAGTTTGAGGTATAGAGAACTATGTCTTTGATCAAGAAGTTGCTAGAAAAGCTCTCTATTCCATGATTATTCTTCATGAGTACCCACTATCCATTGTTGAACACCATGGCTTTCGTAAATTTGTTAGTGCACTGCAACCTTTATTTAAAATGGTCACTCGAAATACTATTAGAAAGGATATTTTGGATCATTATGATTCAGAGAGAAAAAGAGCTCTCAGTTACTTGGATAAAAGCAGTTGTTGCGTTGCTGTTACAACTGATCTTTGGACAACTGATAATCAAAAGAGAGGCTACATGGCAGTAATAGGACATTTTGTTGATGACTCTTGGAAGCTTA
Source organism: Ampelocalamus luodianensis (assembly GCA_036346255.1). Classification (NCBI taxonomy): domain Eukaryota; kingdom Viridiplantae; phylum Streptophyta; class Magnoliopsida; order Poales; family Poaceae; genus Ampelocalamus; species Ampelocalamus luodianensis. The sequence goes on from CM070633.1 coordinate 45,471,836, forward strand.
GAAGCTGCATTTTAAGGTGATTGCTATGCTAAAATACTATTAATCTTCTTGCTATGTTGAAATACTAATTTTCTTGCTATGTTGAACCATGTAGGTTTATATATGTGCCATGCCCACATACATCGGAGGTTATTTGTGAAGCACTATATAAAAGCCTGCAGAATTGGAATCTTGATTGCAAGCTATCTACTTTTACTTTGGACAACTGATCAACAAATGATAAATTGTTTGAAGCAATAGAGGTAAATGTTGGCCCATCTAATCTTTTATTGGGTGAAAAGATGCTACATATGCGCTGTTGTGCACATATTCTTAACTTAATTGTGAAAGATAGCTTGAGTGTCATGGAGAATGGCATCAAGAGAGTCCGTGATAGTGTTTCATATTGGACAACAACACCTAAGAGGTACGAAAAATTTGTGAAAGCAGCTCAGTTTGTTAAGGTTGAAATAACTAAAAAGATTAGTCTTGATTGCAAAACTAGATGGAATTCAACCTATGTTATACTTAGTACTAGTTATTCCTTATAAGAAAGTCTTTGAAAAATTGAAGCAACTTGATATGCAGTTTAATTGTGCACCAAATGCTACTGATTGGAATTTTACCTCAACTGTTTGTGAAAAATTAACCCTCTTCTATGAACTCACTGAAATATTTTCTGGAACTAAATACGTAACAGCTAACATCTTCTTCCCAAAGATATGTGAGGTCAAAATGCATATGAATAAATGGCTAGAATGTGGAGATCCTATAATTGAGGCTATGTCCGTTGAGATGATAAAAAAGTTTGACAAGTATTGGTTTGATATTCATGGTTTAATGGCTATTGCTATTATTCTTGATCCACGTGGAAAAATGACAATGTTACATGCATGCTATATTGCCTTCTTTGGTGAAGAAAACTCTGAAGAGAAGGTTACACAGGTTATAATTGCTTGTGTGAGTTGATGCATGAGTACCAAGTGCATAGTGAAGAAGAGGGTATGGCTACATCATCTAGTACTAGGGCTGCAATTAGTGCTAATGAGGTACTTTCAATATTTAAAACACTAGCTGCTAGTAAGAAAAGTTCTAGTGTAGTAAAGACCAAAAGTGAGGTGGATCGCTATTTGGAAGAAGAAACTCTTCCTTGCACAGATAAGGAATTTGATATACTAGGTTAGTGGAAGGTGGCTGGGACACGTTATCCTACATTGCGGATGATTGCCCGTGATATCTTGGCTATTCCAATAACAACAAAGAGCTTCAATCGACTTTAGTACTAGTGGTAGAGTGCTAAGTGAACATCGCAGTCGTCTCACTCCAGCTATATTGGAGGCATTGATGTGCTCACAAAGCTGGCTTCGAATGACCTTAAAGGTATGCAACTAGTAATGCAAATATTTCAAATTTTCTACGTGATTGGAAGCTAGCGATGTAATGCAATATTTACTTTTCAGGTGAAGGAGGAGTTGAGGGTTTATGGACATGCCTTGAAGACATTGAAGAGGAGCTTAAATATTGTTGTTCAATCTTGATTGTCAACTCTGATTAGCAAACCGGTTTATGGACATGTTTTTCATCTATTTGTTGAACGGATGAAATTGAATCATTTTTGTATGTTCTACTCTTGTTGTAAACTTAATTCGTTTATTTGTGAGCAACTATGTCAGTTTATATTTTAATTTTATTTGTTGAACTTAATTAGTTGTCTTGTTGAATTTGATGTGTGAATTGTGATGAATTTTATTAGTTGTTGAATGTGTGAATTGTGATGAATTTAATACGTGCATTGTTTATGTGTGATGAGCATGTTCGTGGGCGATGGGTACCCACGGGTGACAGTGCATTATTCGCGGGTAAACGGGCGTGCTCGCAGGCGACGGGTACCCGCGGGCGACGGGCATGGGCGAGATTCTTCGCCCGTCATCCTTCGCGGGCATGCCCGTGAGGGGAAATCAGGATCGCAAGTATGGGTATGGGTGAGCACTACCCGTGCCCGTCACGCCCGATTGCCATCCCTACACACGCCGCCGAGCTGGAGGTCGGCACCGTCCGGCCGGGCTTAGGACCGAATTCCACTCGAAGAAGCTCGCCCGCCCAAATCCCGAATAAACACAATAAGAAATGATAATCTATTTTTAATCTGGAAATGAATTAAATAATACTTTTTTATTCTAAAAAATGATTAAAATAATATATTTAAATAGAAAAACGAATTTTTGGGCTAGGCTCGAGCCTACCCGTTTGCGACCGGGCTTTTTAAGCCCGGCCCGGCTCGACGTTTGAACACCTCTACCACTAACAGACTTGCTCAACATAAGGACCATTCATACGAATGCAGGGTCAAAGCACATATTTTTGTTGGAAATATACGCAATATTTAAATTCCAAGTTTTATTACGATGCAAATATCACAAATAACTAGAGATGCATAAATCAATATTAACAATATGCAATACATTGTACTTCGAAATATACTCAAGAACATAATATAATATAATTGACATGTCACACGAACGACTTACTGTTGGGCTTCATAAAGAAAAGGAAGCAGCGCATGCTCGATGCAGTGCAGAACATAGATAAAGCAGCAAAGCGAGTAGTCACGCAAATACTGTTGGAGATATGCCCTAGAGGCAATCATATTGATGATGATATTTCGTTGTATCCATGATTTAATAAATGTTCCTTGAATATTACCTTTGTGTTGATTAACAAGTATGTGACTTGTTTGTGAAACTCTTTACTTGTATGGTTATTCTAAAGTTGTCCCTAGTCGAAGTTCATGTGAGGACACACGTGAATGATGGATTAGCACATGTATCGGTTGATGACCATGTTTCACAGGTCATAGACATGGAGATGTCAAACCAATAATGTTGACACATGTTTAGAACATGGGGTTGGACCGACCCAACATGAGACATAGTAATTATTCTTATGGTTCTCTCTACACAATGTGTACGCCTTGTCCTTAGACCTGAGATTGTCGCATGTACTTGAGATGTGAATCGACCTACTTAGGGGCTATCAAACGCTACTCCGTGAATCGGGTAGTTATAAAGGTAGCTTCGGGTTTGTCATGAAGCATCTTTGCGAGGCATGGTCGGTCGAGATGGGATTTGCCCCTCTCACCGAGAGATATCTCTGGCCCTCGAGTGATCGGATCCGAAATGCATGGCCATGCTACTTAAGGTTAAGAGTTAACCTAGTAAGGGATTCGGATCACGTGATCGAGAAAGAGTGGTCACTTGGAGCTTGACCGAATATCGTGAGGCAAAGGGATTGGCATGTACATAACGTTGTGATGGTTCGTCGGATATGATCTTTACGTATGTTTAGGAGTTGACACGCCTTGCTAGAGGCCGCTACCAACTATTGATCAAGTATGTGTACTCGCGTCATGTCTAAACATACGTGAACCATAGGGTCACACACTTAAGAAATGAAGCCTAATTCGGATTGGATCCGAATTAGATCGGGCATTGAGTCCTAATGGGCCTCTATTCGTAGAAGCCCATTGTAATGACGTCTATAAAGGAGGCGGCGCGCACGGATGAGCGATGAGTTTTTCGTGACATCCTCAAACCCCGCCGCCACCCTCCCACGCCCTAGTCGCCGCGCGGATCTAGTAGTCCGTCGTCGCTTCCTCCGTGCACGTGTGGATACCTTTGAAGGCGTTGCATCTGTAGCGTTGGGATGAACCGCAAGAGAGGAGCTGTACGTGGGACGCCACGACGAGGATGAGGAAGTAGTACGACTACTCTGCCCCGACGTGCTGCATCAACTTAGTACGACTACACTGCCCCGACGTGCTGCATCAACTTCCGCACCTGCGCGTTTAGTGGTAAGACCGTGATCTATAACTGCAGTGATCTTGGTTTACGGGTAGATTTTTTTAATTTGCGCTAGTGTAGCCTACCCGTTTCCCTTCAAATACGCTACCCATAAATCTTATTGTCATCCCGTGCAGGTGTTCTCTGCGGTAATGGTCCGGAGATCCCTCTCTCATTCCTTCCCGGTGCACGTCGAGAAGAAAGACCGGCGAAGTTTAGTGACTCAACACTCCAGCACAGATCACCAGAGAAGGAGAAAGATGTGGGAGAGGAATGGAGAAATTCTCTATTCTGATTTATGTGCCAGGAACAGCACCACGACATAGTGCGATTGCGTGTCACAAGCCACAAGTTACGCGATTTTAACGTGAAAATCTGTTAATGCGCACACGCGTGTGCGTGTGTTTAGCCAAAGTCCTTCTCATGCTATCCCATATCATTGGTCACATGTTTTATGTGGTGACAAGGACTCAACATTTTATATTGCACTCCTCTCACTTACCTAAGCAACAAGTGACTAAACCATACCGTGTTTTGAAATTAAGGAATGAACAAGCCTTTGTTGTATAGGCCCAATTCTAACGGTTTTGACTTCAAAAATACTTTGTACAAACTGTGTGTTTGTACAAACATGTAGAGTTATACTGCTTTACCAAAGTATATTGTCAATTGTGGCCTGTGGGTGTTTCCCCCTTTTCTTACTCCCGTAGTTGATTTTGATAATATGCCCACACATTTTGAGAGAGAAACTTTCGAATTTTTCACCAACAGTTATTCCAGCCATATATAGATTTTGCGACACAAAAGTGATTCCATTAATTGAATTTGTATTTGAAAGAATTTTCATATGATCATGATTTTGCAGTTATGAACTATATATTGCAAAAAAGAGACGGTCAATGTTCGATTTTAAACACAATACCAATTCAAACCGCACATTAAAAATCAATGGAGGGAGTTAGGGACCCATTTGGAAAACTGGAATTATATAGGAAATTTATTAAAAATCAATGGAGGGAGTTAGGGACCCATTTGGAAAACTGGAATTCTATAGGAAATTTGGACGAAAGTAACCAACCATTCTAACTGGATATGGGGTTTCATTTGAATTTTCTACGAGATTATCATATCTGGCCTTAGCTCTTTGCACATGCAGATGCAGCCTCTTGGCTGGCATCATGAAAGATGTAAAGTGACAGAGAATTCGGGATTAACATTGGAGAGCAATTACAATTGCCATTGGCATTTGTTGAAATATAATCTAAGTATCTAACTGACCAGTACAATAAACATGCCTTTGCAATCACTAGGCCAGTGCAGGAGCTGGTTGGGAATTTAATCCGGTCAGGCAATATGCTTCAATGTGAGGGTAAATTCGTCACTGTGACCTACTGCTGCTTCCATGGATGTGTAAAGCGTTAGTGGAATGCCTAAAGAAACAATCAAGAAGATAATTGTATCAATCACATCTATATTTATAGATTATAGAATAAACATTATTAGTTCTTTAGATGAATTATCATCTATAAAGATTGGCAAGTATGTAACTTGTTGGTGAAGCTCTCACTACTACAGAAAAATGTCATTACAGATGGTTCAAAAACGTTATCACAGACGGTTTCGTGAGCCGTCTGAGTTTATGGACCAGTAATGACTTATGATGCGATACAGACTATCACAGACGGTTATTAACTCAGAACCGTTGTCATAGTTGACTATCACAGACAGTTTGTAGATGAAATCGTCTGTGATAGCTGATGTACCATAGACGGTTTGTCCTAAGGAACCGTCTGTGATAGTCTCTTCTCTATAAAATCTCCAAGCAGTGGCGGCTTGTGCCTTTAAAGTCACTGCTTGAAGATTTTATAGAGAAGAGATCAGGAAAAGAAGCGTCAACTGTATTTATGAAAAACAATTCCCGAAAAGACGGTGATACTTTGGTTTCCAACAATTTATTAGGAGTAGATTCTAATAAATCATATCCGTCAGACTTCCGTCTTTATTTGTTTAATCTTGTCACAAGTTGTTGGCCTATAAATAACTAACTAAGAAAAAACCAGTCACAAACTTTTCATCTTTCTTACTTCTATTTCTTCTTAAAGTTCTCATCTCCAAACAACCTTCTGGTACGAATAGATGATGAACTATGGTCGTTTAAAAGAAAGTGAGATGAGATTTCTATTTTCAAAGCTTTTTTATGATCGGTGTGAACTCATATTGCCTGGTTTTCTTCTATAGTAAGACAAAATTCACAGAACAAATTGACTTTTCGACCACCATGGAAAGAACAAAATCCATGGAATATGACTTCAAGGTGGTCGGAAAGTCAGTTCGATCTATGGATTTGAAGTCTTCAAGAAATTGGTAGAAGAATATCCCTAACTACGACCAGGTGAGCAAAGTATCACAGACGCTTTTAATAAAAAAAATTGTCTATGATATTTAGTAATATCACAGACGATTCTAGTTAAGAACCGTTTGTAATACTTTACAGACGGTTTTCAATATAAACTATCTGTGATATTACCTCTTCACAGACTGTTTTTAGTGCAGTCAATAACGGTCGCTAAACCAAAATCGTCTATGATTGTATTTAATACTGACGGTTTGTGTCAACCGTCTATGATGAGGCGTCCAGTATTAGCCTTTTTGTAATAGTATCTTTAATTGTTGTATGATATCATTCTAAAAGATCCATGATCAGATATCACTGGTCGGGATACTAGTGACTTATAGATCAACACATGTATTGATTGATGATTATTTTTCATCGGCCATAGATATGAGAGATATTGAATCAATAGTGTGAGCACATGTTAGAGAATATGATGTTGGATTGACCCACTTTGAAATACTATTGAGATTATTATGTTTGTATGTGTTATCAGTTGGTCTCAAGTAATGATGATGTATAATCCTTAGACCTGAGATCAGTATAGTTTTCTATATTTATAACAGTACACTTAGGGGTTACCAAACGCTACTTTGTAACTGGGTAGTTACAAAGCTTTCGGGTATGTATAAAATATGCGGATGGATGTGACTAGTTGGATATGAGATTTATCCCTTCTAGCATAACAGAAGAAATATCTATGGGCCTCTTGATGCGCTCAGATAAGGAAGTATATGGCCGTGCCAAAAGTGGTCGAAGAGTCGACCACACAAAGTTATTAATTACTAGATCAAGAAAAAGATTGAACAGTCCATATATAACATATATCTCACCTGGAGTTCGATCAGATATCGTGAGACAAAAGGAGAATACATAATCAGGTTAGTTAGTCTGACCAGATACGAACTGATCGTACGGTGATACAGACTGGTCGTGAGCTAGTCGTACATGCTCACAAATTGGTCGACTAACTGGTCGTGACCAGATGCGAATTGGTCATAAGGAGTTATGAATTGATTGTGAGTGACAAGGACATGGTAGTAGATCATATTGCATAATGTTCATCTGATATGATCTTTATGTGTATTCGAAAGTCGTTATGTCCTACTAGGAACCGCTACCGACTTGTAGATCATAAATGAGTTTTCGGGTCACAATCGATTACGCATGAACCTACATGGCCACACACTTAATGGGTTGGAACAAACTAGTTTGGATTGGATCCATTAGGGGCGCTTTATAACGGGAGGCATGGGGCTTTTGAGAGATATTATTGCACCACCCACCGAAACCCTAGCATCCACTTCTCCGAAGGCCCTGCTGTTCGTGCTGGCGCTAACACACCGACGCACGACGTTTCACCCCTGGACACGTGGATACCGTAGAGACGCTGTTGCACTGATCGAGGACGATCCATGATGTACATAGGAAATGCGAGAGGCTATTGGAGAAGACGATCGGCAGTCAAGGACGTTGGACGATCGACTACTTCCACTACATTGACGTGTATGACGTTGGACCGGACTGCTCTAACTCTTTTTCCGCTGCACTATGCGTCTAGTGGTAACGATTTATAATCTCTTACTCGTATAACTTTCTGGTTTACGCGATACAATTTTTCATCAGGTGCTAGTATAGTCTATCCGGATACCAATGTAAAGAAGAAGTACTCGGTAGCTCAAACAATTAAGGCATCTGTTGTAAGGCCGTTTCTTATAGTACTATTGCGATATGATTTCAGCGAAAGCAAATGGTTCCTCTAGTACCAAGGATTAAACTATTAATTAACGAATTCATCGTTCTCTCTGTAAATAGCGTGCACTTAGCTAGCACTTCACATCGCGTCTCACTTCTAGCTACCAATTCGCCGTCTCGAACTAGTCGATCGGCACATACCCATCCGCCTTCTTTTAAATTCTTGCAGCGCAATGGCTTCTGCCGCTGCACTAGTTAAGATGACTGCCATTTGCATGCTGGTCCTCTTCATTGGGCGCCCGATGGTCCATGCATCATCGCGTCTGCAGGTTGCCGGTGGCGGCGGCGAAACCATCTCCACCGCCGACAGCTGGGGCCTTCTCGACGAGAACGACGACGAAGTCTGCGGGGTGGCCTGCCATCTTTGCTTACAGTACTGCGAAAGTATTTGTCCGCGTGAACTTTCCTGCTGTCTCAGCTGTGCACAAATGTACCGCTGCAGAACGTTAGACAGGCTGCAAGCTCAGCATTGAATTGCGCCGATCCATCGCACGCGCGTGTGGTGCGTGTGTGAAGTGTTTCTCTAAGTTCTAGCAATAGTCTCCAAGCTGGCATATGCAGGTGTAGCGAGCTAGCCTAGTGGAGGCGTAGCCTAGTTTCCATCCAGCCGTGCGTTTTTGTTGTTGCTGTGGCGTACGTGTGTGCCTTTTCCCAGGTTCCATTGTTCCAACAATGTCGTCAATAATGGCCTCCCGATCGAGGGCTCTTGCCTTGCGGGAGCCACGCGTACGGTTGAATTCCCTTTCAATTCAGTTGTCACTGGCTGTGATGACCGAGGAATTTTGGTTAAAATTTTGCTTACTTGTCCATTTGTACGAGTTGTTGTTCATGCATCGACGAATAATTACATGCAACCTATTAAGAAACCGGGTCCGGGCTCAGAACCTGGAATCCTGGGTAGGTGGGCACCTCATCCACTCAGTAACCTATATATAGAAGAGGGGACTCTCAACCATTGTACACGATTATTGAGAAGAGTAATAAAGAGAAGCATGTAGTCCCCTCATATCTCTATGTTCATCTATTCTTCTGTTCTTATGTTCTTGCATTGTTTTTACGATTCTGAGTTTGTCTACGAGGTATCCGCTCGGACTGGACTCGCCAGCGATGGTTCCTCAACACGTTATCAGCACGATCGACTCTCCTCGCATCGAAAAGGTAACCGTCGATGAACGACGCTCGTATATTGAATCGTACTTTCTAGATCGCTTTAAATTCTGCAAATTTGCTTTCTAGATTGGTTTTCTACGGTGCAAATCTGTTCTAATCTACTGAGGGCAGACTTGAAGTCGCCGACACAATGTTGATCAGTAGATTGCATGAAAGAACGGATGTTGATTGCACTACATTGCATTGCATCGCTTCGCATGAAAAGTACATGGCATCACATGAACAGTAACAAAAAAACCGACGACAACGTATACCCTACCGGCGCCCCCGCACGGGCTTACCCCTACCCCCCACTGCCACCGACTTGAAGCCGGGGCATCACCGACCATGGTGTCTCACCCAGCCTGGAGCCGCCACCGGTGCCATCGGCGCCACCCCCACACGGGTTTTACCCTCTGCGCCGCCTGAAGCCGACGCCGCCCTCACATTCCCACAAGGCTCCACCGCCGGTCCTGGCTGTGCCCCCGCATGGACGCACCAGCACCACCCGAAGAGGAAAAAAGGGGGGAGGGGGTGGGTAGCGCCGCCGGCTTGGAGCCATATCTCTGTCGGCCGGCGCTGCCCCGCACAGCCGCGCCCATGCCGACCATCCACATGGCCGCCCGAAGCCGCCGTCCCACACGGCCGTACTCGTGCCGGCTGTCTGCATGGCCGCACGAAGCCACCATCCCGCACGGCCGCGCCGGCCGCCCCGTATGGCCACCCGCATGCGCGTGTGTGTCCGTCGCTTGAAGCCGTCGTACGCGCCATGGAGGCCGCGCCCACGCCCGGCCGCTCGAAGCCGCCCCGCATGGCGCCGACGAGAAAGGATGTCGGCTCCATCTCCGGCCAGGCACGACCCCGCACCGCCCCTCGCTTGCCATGGCCACGCTTGAAGTCGGTAGATCCCGCGCGTGCACCCGCAGCTGCACTAGCCCCGCTTGGAGCCACCGTTGCATGGCACTGCATCTGCCCGCGTGCAAACGTCGGGCCACCTCCGGCCGACCGCCTCCCCACATGCGGTCGGCACCACTACTCCGGGCTACGCACCGCCGCTCGCACAGGCTCGTGCGTATGAAACCGTCGCCCGAAGCCGGCCGCCTCGCACTTGAAGCCGCCGCCGCCGCCGCCGCTGCCGGCGGCCCTCGCTGCCGCCCTCCCTGTTGCCGCTCGTAGCCAGCCGCCTCCTCATGGCACCATTAAGGCGCCACTGTTTTTGGGATACAATGATTGGGGGAACCCTAATTGCCTCCCCCCATCTTTTGACCGACGGTATGGGCCAATAAAGGCCGGCCCGCCGGCCATGAAGGCCGACCCAATGTGATTTTTGGGAAAACAATGAAAAAAAAACCAAAAAAAAGAGGAGGTTTTGCAAAAGGCCCCTTTGGGATTGAGAAAATCATGGGGATCCTTGCGCGGGTGAGGATATTTTGCAAAAAGGGCCCTCGAAATTCTGAAAATTACGAGAAAATATTTTGGGAAATAATTCTTGAAGAATAACCCCTTAGAAATTGAAAATTACGCAAAAGTTTTCTCAGAACTGAAAATTCGCATATTAACCCCTAAAAATTGTAGAGTACGCCGAAAAGTCATTTTTTCAGCAGAAAAGGGCCTCAAGAATTCAAATTTTGGTATATTTTGAACTTTTGAAGCATGTTTAACTTTGTTATTGTTATTTCTATGCAATTTATGTATTGTATTTACTGTTTTGATTATATGTGATTATTTATATTGCTTTTAATCACTGAAAATAGCAGTAAATCATGAAAAATACATAGAAAAATACAGGATCACGAACCAAGAGTTCGAAGAGCATCATGAGAATTTTGCAACCATTTTATGTAAATTACCATCAGTAATCTTATGAACTATTTGCATGAATATAGAAATGACTGGCATCACGACCAGGAGTTCGAAGAACTGACCCAGCATGGCCAGAATTTGTACAGAATTTGTACTAGTCTTCAATTCTGTGGTAATGTAATCACAGATGAGTAGAAGATTGAGAAGACTCTCTCTACCTTTCACCCGAATGCGGTACAATCCGCACGCAACTATCGTCAAGACGGCTACATGGAGTATGCCAAATTAATTGACATCATGCAAATTGCGGAAGCTCAAGATGATGTTCTAAGGAAGAACTACATCTCACGGCCACCTAATAGCAATGTTGGCCATGAAGCCGATGCTATCAGCTACAAGGTGATGAATCCTCTCACGAAGGAGAGGGGCAAGAAGGGTAAGGTTGTGGGTCGCACATTATTGATGTTTTCCTGTCTAAGAAGAAGGGCAAAGGACAGTATGAGGCATACCTCGCCATTGCAGGGACAAAAGACTCACATCCATTAGTTGCATTTATGGATATGGACAGCCCAGTAGCAGCCCCCATCACCCCTCCTTTGGACATCGCAGCGGCCGCAGTCGTAGTTGCCCAAGAGGATAAGATCGCCATGGAGCAGATTGAGGCAGAAGTTCCTGAATACTTCGCTGATTCGATCTTGTGCACGCATGCACTTAGATCTTTTATAGTAACTTGCAGTTTGTAATTGAAGCAGAATTCTGAATTATTGAATAATGGTTGCAAGCTCTAGGAGAGCAAAGCATCAAATTCTTATGATGAGTCCTGCAAGGCTTATTTTCCTTTATTTATAATAGCAAGTTACATTCTGATATCTGAAGTATTTTATTTATGTGTTGCTTGCTTTCTGCTGCATATTTAATAAAGTATATTATATTAAAACGTGTGTAGTGCCCTATGGAGGAAGTGTGCTTAGCAGGTAACGGCACAATAAATACCATCCAGAGAGAAACAGAAATTTTTCCAGTCGATTAGCAAGAATGCTGGTAGTCTTACGACAATCGCAAGCAGCAATACTTGTATAATAGGCTAAAAAAGGCCACAATTATACTCCTAATGAGCACAACTTTGTTCATTGAAGAAGATTAGTTGTACCCAGAATCGACTAGAACTCTCAAGGATCTTTGCGCTAACGGTCTCCACGTAGAGACTGAAAAAGAGTATAGTAAGGAATACCTGCTCATTACATAGCGTGAAGAAAGGGGAAAAGGGTATTAGAATGACTTCCTTCATATGAAACTGGGCTATACTACACTAATATTAAGGCACTTGCAGCCTATACTGTCTTGAAAATCGTATTTAGAAGCTCTGAACTTTTCTATCTTTGTATGATAGATTATGCCGTCCAGATCTTAAGATGATGAGAAATATAATAAAGAATTCATAGGGACATAATATGAATGTAAAGAATTTCTCGAATCAGAAAGATTTTGTGTGCCCCGCATGTGCCACCGGGAAATTAATTACTAGACCTTTTGCTCTGAAAGCGAAGGATGAAGTCTTTGCATTTCTGGACTATATCCAGGGAGACTTTTTGCGGTCCTATACAACCCCTGTAAGGACCATTTAGGTATTTTATGGTGCTCATCGATGCTTCCTCGGAATGGTCGCACGTATGTTTATTGTCTACGAGAAACCACGCTTTTGCAAAGCTAAATCTCGCAGATAATTAACAGTAGAAATACTTATGTGAAGTTCATCAGAATGGACAATGCCGGAGAATTTATTTCAAAGGCATTTGATGATTATTGCATGAAAATAGAAATTAAAAGTTGAGCATTCTGTACCGCATGTCCACACTCAGAATGGACTAGTAGATCTTTGAAAAATTGTAATTTAACAACTTCATGTTTGGGACACGCGGTCCTACACGCAGCAACTCTCATCAATTTTATACTGTCGGCATATAACATCCATTCACCTATGCAACTAGCGCAAGAGTCAGCACAAAAATCTCTCATCTTCGCAGGTTTGGTTGCAAGGTTTATGTACCTATACCACCACCGCAGCAAACTGCATTGGGCCTTCTCTGAAAGTCTGAGATATACGTTGGTTATGAGATAGCATCCATAATCAGGTATTTAAACCCTATAACTAGAGATTTGCATAATGCCCGATTCACTGCTAGTATATTAGATGGGGTTAGCTTCCCATCATTAGGGGGAGGAAATCAACCTCTTGATGAAAATATCAGGAAATAACGTGGTAGGCCATAGGAAGTCCAAAAGACAATTGTAGTCTAGAAAACAATTGAAGTCCAGAAGATAATTGGAATCTGTGTATATGACCCGCACACTAGTGAAGCAAATAGAGAAGTCAAGAAGATAATTGAAGTCTAGAAGATAATTGATTTGTAAGTATTAGCGAATCAACTGCCCAACCACTTTAGTGATTTGAAGAGCGTGACCAAGTCGCATGTGCCTACACACAATACACCGAAGAGGGTTGAAATACCGACGAAGGTATCCCTAATCCCGTCCTAAGGCCTCTGAAAGGATGAGAACTCCGGTCCCTTGAACCCGAAGTAGCTAGGGACGCCTGGTGAAAAAGGATAAGAAGAACTTGACACAGCCAATCACCGAAGTGCCCTAGAACCAAAAGGGGAGCCAGTTGAGACCTGGCACTAGTATGGAACCTTTAGAAAGGTATACCAGAAACATCCCCATGAAGGGAGACATCAGCATGGATGTGTGCGCACACATCGAAACTGAAAAACTAAAGGGACTTGCCTCACAATTGGAAGCAGCGGTGAGCAAGAAGAAGCATTAAAAGAATCGCTCTTTGAAGAAATAGCTATAAACTTTGTGACCTCGGGAGAATCTATGAATAAGACAACAGCCAATGTCAACATTCACTTTGCAAAGAAAATTGCTACAATCATCGATCTTGATCTAGAGTCTGCATCGCTCGCTGAATGAAAGAAAAGATCAGATTAGGAAGATTGGAAGAAGGCGATAGAAACTGAATTATTCTCTCTGAATAAAAGAGAGGTGTTTGGACCTGTAAGTCGTACGCCTCCCCCATGTGCACCCCCCGTATGGCATAAGTGGGTATTTGTTCGAAAGAGAAATGAAAAAAATAAGGCTTGTTATACAAGGTTTCACTCAACATCTAGGAGATGGTTATGAAGAAACCTATTCCCCGGTCATGGGCGGAACTCCCTTTAGATATTTATCTCAATGGTAGTAACCCTGAAGTTAGAAGTGAAATTGATAAATGGGGTACCAGCATACCTTTATGAAATATTGGATTTGGACATTTATATGAAAATACCTGAATGTATCTCTGTCCTGAACCAAGAGAGAGCAAATAGAAATTTGTATAGTGTGCAACTCAGAAAGTTACTGTATGAAGTTAAGCAATCAGGCATGATATGGTACAATCGTTTGAAACGACTTTCTATGTAAGAAAGGCTACACGAACAATGAGAATAATCCTTGTATATTTATACGACGATCCCAGGATGAATTGTGTATAATCTCATAGTATGAATATCATCGGAATCCTGAAAGATATTAAGAAAGCAATTTCTAACCAAGAGTCGAGTTCGAAATGAAAGATTTGGGTATAACCAAATATTGCTTAGGCTTGCAGCTTGAGCATGTCCCTAAAGGAATATTAGTGCATCAGTCAACCTACACTCAGAAGGTGTTAGAAAGGTTCGAATTTGAAAAGGCATACCCTTAGAAAGTGTCAATGGTCGGAAGGTCCTTGCAGTAAGATAAGAACCCGTACAGACCTAGAAAAGAGGGGGAGGAAGTCCTGGGATCGGAATTCCTATACCTAAGTGCAATAGGAGCATTCATGTATTTAGCAAACTATACTAGATTAGGCATTGCATTTACCGTGAACCTATTAGCAAGGTATAGTGCAGAATCTACCAAAGGCATTGGCAGTGAATGAAGAACATCTTCTGATACCTCCAAGGAAGCAAAGAACTTGGTCTGTTCTACAGAAACAACCAAGACTGAACTATGAATGACAATGCAGATGACGGGTACCTGTAGGACCCGCATACAGCCAAATTACAAATAGGTTATGAACTCCTATGTGGTGGAACTGCAATTCCATGGAAAACGTCTAAACAGAGTCTTGTATCGATTTCGACGAACCACTCGAAAATAATAGCACTGTACGAGGCCTCACGAGAATGTGCTTAGCTTCGGCAGATGATTCACCACATCCAGCAGTCGTGTGGATTGAATACCGCATAAACTCCCACTATTATCTATGAAGATAATGCAGTTTGTGTTGCATAAGTGCATATGGGTTATGTAAAGAGTCCTCTCACAAAGCATATCAACTCCAAGTTCTTCTATACTCATGAAATGCAAAAGATGGACGAAATTAAAGTACTGCATACTAAGTCATGTGAAAATCTTGCAGATTTATTCACTAAGTCACTTCCAGCATCTAGTTTTGAAAGTTGCATATGTGGAATTAGAATGATGAGATTTAAAGAAGTACATAATTCAGGAGAGAGCCTTCGCAAACTCTTTATTAAAGCTTGATCACGAAGATCGAGTACCCAAATAATAAATTCTGAAGATTAAATGAAATTGGATGAATTTTACTCTTTTTCCCTTGACGAGTTTTCCTGAAGTTTCTCGACTAAGGTTTTTAATGAGACAATTCGTGTAGTACAGCAGAACATATTTTATGTACTCTTTCTCCAAATTTTTTCCGCTGGATTTTTATAGAGTTTTGACTAGACATAAACATGAAGGATGAGAGCCCAAGACGGAGTGTTAAGAAATTGGGCCCAAAACTTGGAGTCCTAGGCCATGTGGGTACCTCATCCAACTAGTAGCCTATATATAGGAGAGGGGACCCCCAACCATTGTACACAATTATTAAAAAGAGTTGTTCATCTATTCTTCTGTTCTTGTGTTCTTGCATTGTTCTTACGATTCTAAGTTTGTCTACGGGGTATCCGCTCGGACTAGACTCGCCAGCGATGGTTCCTCAACGCAACCAACCCGGCCGCATCCACATCTAGCGAACAAAAGCTCGGCAAATGAGTCATCCACGTGCAATTGTGCATGTGAACATATTTCAGACAAATTCAATCTACGAGAGCACATAAGCCAATTGAATTAAACTATGTGTCCACGCAGATTTGGAGCATACCCACTAGGGTGTTTTGATTTGTGAACCCAATAAACACATCAAACAGATCTCCCGTTGCAAAGCAAATCGCACAGCCAGAAAAATGCCTGATAAAATAGGGGGAAAAACAAGTGCATGCTATTTAGCAAATCCATATAAATATATAGGAAAAGATGAGAGGAAATTGTCAAACAATGGAAGGAAGCCACTGCCCACTTATCCTTATCAGCAGCCTTTTAACGGATTAACCTTCCAATCGTTTAAGAGCTTGCCCTTTCTGACGCATCTGATCCCCATTATTGAGTCTAAGATTGTTATATAGGTTTTTTTTGATGATGTGGAAAGAGTGAAAGATGAGATACAATGAGAGCTTCTTTTCACGAAGTAACAGACGCATTATGTAAAATCAGACACTAGCGATAAAGCTTTTTGCTGTTGGAACTCAGTCGTCGTTTATTCATGCGAAACAAGACACTTAATTCATATAAAACTTAAATGCTTGTGAGGTTTTAAACAGATAGCTCAAAAGACAATGTATTAAAATAATTATCTCTAAAATTATCTTAAAATGATATAGAAATATTAGAAATTACATGAAAGACAACTATTGAACATGCCAAAAGTCCCCTCTCACCCGTCCACGCTGCCATCAGTCCTCTCTCACCCGTCCACGCGTGACGCGTCCCACAGTCCCCGCCGTTACAAGCCGCGACTGCCCGACGAAGCGCGTCCCACAGTCCCCGCCGTTACGAGGCCCCACTCCCCATCCCGAGACGGATCGAAAGTAAGACGAACCGCCGCCGTTGGCTGAACACCACCCCTCGCCGGCCATGGAGGCCTCCGCCTCTGCCGCTGACCCGCACTGCTCCATCTACATATCCTCCGACGAGGACGACAGCCGCGCCTTCCTCGCCGCCTCCTACAGCGCCGAGGAGATCCAGATCCAGCAGGCCATTCTTCTCTCCCTCGACTCCTCTCGCGCCCCAACTACCACACTCTCCTCCTCCTCCTCTTCCCCCGCCGCCCCCTCCTCCTCTTCTCACCCCGCCGGTGTCTCCACGTCTCAAGAATCAGCTGAAGAATCCCCTCCCGACGGCAAGGGCAAGCGCAAGCTATCATCGGAAGGTATCAATCTACTTATCCACTTTTGAGTCTTGATGCATAGATGCGCGCAATTCGCTTGTTGCTTGCCTAATTGTTCTAATCTGATGCAATGTAGAAGATAACCCGAGCGATTCCAAGAAGAAGCGGCGGAAGCGCAACCGCTTCAAGTGCAGCATCTGCATGGAGAGGGTTCAGGTTTCAGAGCAGTTTCTTGTAAGTCACTGTGCCCACGCGTTCTGCAATAGCTGTATCGGGAGGTACGTCGCCGCCAAAGTCGGCGAGAACGTGGCCGTGATCGGGTGCCCTGACCCCGAATGCGAGGAGGGCTTCGTTGAGATAGATCTGTGCGGGGATATCATCCCGCCGGAGCTCATCGATCGCTGGAGCGTCGCGCTGTGTGAGTTGGCGCTGGGGGATGATAAGTACTACTGCCCGTTCAAGGATTGCTCAGCTTTGCTGATCAATGACAATGATGGCACGGTGAAGATCAGGGAGACGGAGTGCCCGCACTGCCACCGGATGTTCTGCGCACGGTGCCGTGTGCCGTGGCACGAGGGGATCAAATGCAAGGAATTCAGGAAGTTGGAGGATGACGAGAAGGGGGAGGATGATCTGATGTTTAAGAAGCTTGCTGACAAGAAGAAATGGCAGAGGTGCCCCAAGTGCAAGATGTATGTCTCGAGGATCACTGGGTGCTTGCAAATAAAATGCAGGTAGTTTATCTATCTAACCATGCTTCTGTTGCAATTTTGTGCCCCTTTCTTAGAGTAAGATAAATAGATAATGCATGATATAATGGCAAAAAGGCAGAGTAAGGAAACCAGTTGGTAAAATTATTCCTCTGTTCATGTACAATGAAAAGAGACGGGGCTGTCTAATAGTTGTTACTCGGTAGTGATCACAAAGGGTTGACACATGTCAAATCTATTTTTGGGAATAGCTTCCTTTCTCCACCTTCGTCTAGTTCTGTTGGTGACACTGATATTAGCAGTCCATGTTCCATGCTGTTGAAAGATCCACAATTACACAGTTCAAAGTACGCATAGTACTTTTCATGGCCCATCATAATGTAACTAACCAGCCTGTAGTGCTGCTTACTATGTAGGTGCATTACTATTGTTTTGCTACCTATTGGGGGAACATTTTACTGACATGGGTAGCAACTGATTTGGTCGCTAATCTTTTCCATGAACTTTTACTTATTAATAGCTGTTCTCGTAGGTCAATGTTGAATATATTCAGCATAGGGTTTATTTTAACCATGCACACTGATTAACTATGTCATCAGTTCAAAGAAAAACATGGAAAAGTGATTATAGTACCCCCCCTGATATCAGAGTGAGATTTTTTTTTTTTTTTTTGAAAATATGAGTGAGAATGTTGAAAAATAGAGGGTAACTAAATGAGGGTAAAACAAGAAAATCATCATTAATTTTTCGCACACCCCTTGTATTTTGCAACAAGACTAGAAAACTATATGCCTTATTATTTTGTAACAGAGGGAGTATCTGATAGCTTTTCATTATCCATGTTTCAAGACATAACCCCTCCTTATAGGCTATAGGTGAAGAAGTATTTCGATAAAAATAAGAGCCACAAGTAGGTTCCTTCATCCAACTACGGCTCTATTTCACATGGAAACCAGTCGGTAACAGCCAGTAGCTTGTCAAATCCAGTGAGGACCTGGATCGGGTATAATGGCTCATGGCTGATTTGAACAGTAAAGCACTGTTTCCTGTCAAGTTATATGCTTATAGCAATTTGATTTTGGAAGCTTGTGGTTTTAGTTTGGTTTTCAGTAGATTTCTGTTGCCACAATTTGTTCCACCAATTTTATGACCATATTAATCAACAAGTTGATACTACCTGCCAACTGGCAAGCAAAATTTAGGTCAAATCTTACAGGTTCTGTAAATACTGGCTATACAGGTTCTGTAAATACTGGCTAACCACGTATTGAATATTGTTGCTGATTTTTTTTTCAGTCTTCACCATGTCACGAATACATTTTTTTTGTTTTGTTTTGTAGGTGCAAACAATACTTCTGCTATCATTGTGCTGCCCCAATGAAAAAAGATCGTCATTCTTGTAAGAATTGTGGGCGATAGTGAAAGGTCTTACCCAAACAGTTCAGACTCTGTACATAGTTACGGATAACATATTAACATATATTAAGTATTGAGTATTGACATTTAAGAAATAAGTAGTTTGTCATCTCCTTGAAGTGGAAATGAGTACCATGTTTATGATCGTACTGAATTGGAAGAGTGGATGTACTGATCCTAGTTCTGCATCTTCTTTTTCATGTTCTTTTGGTTGATCAATTTTGTAGCACGCTTTCTGCTTTCATGAAATATTTACATTGTGTAGCTATTTGAACTCTATCTCTACCATATCATATAAAAGCAAGAAAGCATATTGCCTGTGATTAAGTAAAGCGAAACTGAAACGTATCCTCATTGAACTGGCTTCTTCCATCTACAAAGCTGTCATGCCTTCTTTTTTCTTTTTTGGTCTGGCAGTCTGGTAGATTATGGGCAGATTAGCAGTGTTGCATACTTGCATTGGGTGATGTTCTACGATTTTTTTTAAAATAATATATTTTTATTAGAATTACATAAATAAATGTATGTTTAATAAAATTACAAAAATAGGCTTATGTCGTCGTTTCAACTGGCTTCTTCCATCTACAAACCTGTCGTTCCTGACACCGTCTCTGCTGCGGACCAACCGATCCCTTCAGCCTATTAATATCTGCGGTCCATATCTACTCCTCTCAAGTAGGATGGCCGATGAAATGGTCAATTAAGTCATAACCATACAACTCCATATTCCAGGTTAGCTCTGCACTGTTTGGTTGGTGACAGGGATCCTGTCTGCAATCTAACTGACAACAGGGGTATGTCACCAGTTGAAACGGCGACAGAAGCCCATTTTGTCATTTTATTAAATGAACATTTATTTGTGTAATTCTATTAAAAATATATTATTAAAAAAAACAACGCTATACTGCGCGTTGAAGTTCATGAGAATGGTTGATGTGCAAATTGCAATGATGCAAATTATACACGAAGGATTTGAGAAGTTACAATTATAGGATAGATGTATTTGAGAATTTACCACTCAACCCGGACATTGAGTGGTAAATTCTCAAATACACCTATTTATAGTAGTAAATCCTTAATAATTCCATTATACATTGCTTAGCGGCTAGCTTGACTTTCTCTTAAAATTCATGCTTTTGGCTGAGAAATTCGCTAGGTTTGATTTTGCGCTTTGTCACGCATCTATGTTCATCTTCATGTTGCTTCTCTTAACTTCAATATGATAGCCTGAGTTTTTTATCAGTATTTTTTTTCTCCAAAGGTGCCGTTGTACTATAGAGAAAGATGTTTGGAACAGCTTTAGCTGTAGCTTTTCCTTTGAGAAGCCATAACCCGTCCCCAAACACTTGGCTTCCCGACATGGCTTTTAGAGAAACCAAAAACTCCTCATAACTAGGAGAAGCCAAAAGCCACCGAGGATCAACTTCTATGGCTTTTGCGGGTTGGAATTAAGTATTTGCCTTTGAAAGTTCAACTTATTTATCCACCCCATACCAGGTATAGAAGCTCAACCCACGTCTTTCCCTGCCCATTTGGTTCCCCACTCCACCCACGCCTCTCTCTCCGCCTCCCTCTGCCCACCTCCGACACCGCCCACCTCCCTCGACGCTGCCGCCTCGGCCTATGCCTCCTCCCGATGCACCACCGCCCTGTGTAGATCTAGTTTTTTTTTTGCATTTTCCTAACCGGGCAAATTTGATTATTGTTTGGAATAAAATTTGTGTAGATTCCATAGGAATAAATATGCGAAAGTTCAAAGCAATGATCCCATATATGTAACGTTAATTGCTGTCAATTGTTGTTAGTTGCCGTCAATTGTCGTTAGTTGTTGTTAATTGTCGTCTTTTGCCTCAGGGACATTTTAGACATTTCTCAACTTAGAACAACCAGCTAGCTAATGTAAAAGACATACTGCCAAACACCAAACATTTTCAGCTCAACCGTTCAGTCATTCAGCTATATAGCTCAGCCGGAAGCTACTTTCTAGAAAAGCTACAACCATGCCAAACAGACCCAAAAACTAATGAACGCTATAGAGTTCACCCGTAATCTAACGGGATAGCATCTCACCTATTGGATCAGCACCTCTCTTTCCTTCCTTTCTTCTTCATTTCCCATGCACTGCTTCCTTCCTCTCCTCCCTTTCTCTCTCATCTGACTCCTCCCCTTTGTTGCTGCATCACCACCTCCAGTGCCCCCCCTTCTCTCTCACCTTCTCTCCCTCTACTCTTCTCTCTCCTGTGCATGCGCATCACCTTGTGTCTGGCGCCTCAAATCACAGTCGTAGCTGCCGATCTCGCAGTCGTGGGCCGTAGCCCTCCTCCTTGCAGCACGAGGATGCCAATTTTACCCCCAATTGCTACTTAATGGCCTCCAGTGAGAAATCCCCAAATCCCTCGTCTTCTTCCATCTCTCTCTCCTCTGCCAATGGAAGAACTGAGCAGAGTTTCTCCTCTTTTGTGAGTGTATGTGTGGATGGATGAGAATGGCTCGCAGGTGAAGGTGTGCATTGGTGACCCCTATTTATACTGCTCCAAGGTTGGTTCACCTCGTTGTTGAGTTCATCTGTGTACTGTTGTTGGTTCTTACGTGTGTTTTTATCCTCCTCCCTGTTTTCCTACATGATTTTGTCTCAATTTTGCCATGTTCGACACATGATGCCGTTGATTTGTTGATGGATTTGGTTCTTTGATTCTTTCCTTATCTTCTTGCCTCTTAATTCGATTTCTGTGGATTGGCTGTAATCTATGTGTTGCCTCTAATCAGGGTTGTACCTGACATTTTGGGGGCCTTGTGCTAAAATTAAAATAAGGCCACACACTTATAAGAGTCAACCGTGAAAATAAAAGGCATTGTTTTTATATTACAATTGTAATATTTTGTCCTTACGAGTACAAAGGTTTCGGTCTCGCTAAAAAATAAATATATAAACTAGTACCATAACTTTGAAGTGAAAAGCATATTCTTGTGGTATACCTTGAAGCAAAATCTTCTATTAACTTCGTAATTGGTCTTTCCCAAATTAAAAATCAATTACAAGTGCTATCACTAAGTCTTTCTTGGGTCATTATAGAATGCAAGTAGAACTTTAACAACTTCGATTTATATAAGCTTTTCTTGCAGATGCAATATTCACCAGAATAGTCAAGAAAATTATATAAACAATTGCATTACGAAAACAATTTAAACATTCATAAACTTTAAAATATCAACAAGGCCCCATATTTTCGTAGGAATGAATTTAGCAAAAGAAAACAAAGAGGCGGGAGGTGGAGAAAATGGATGTGAATCGGTGGTAGTTTTTAGGAAGAAGAAAATAAATAAGATGCTCACTTATTCTTACTAATAAAAATATTAGGAAATAATCATTCTAAGAGTGGATAGAAAATGGGGCCCTAATATTTTGGGGGCATGTGTAGCAGCTCATGCTGCACATGCTTCTCATATGGGTCTGCCTCTGATTTGGGAAACTTTTAGAAGGTTCCCGAAATTTGGGTTCCGATGGTTTGGCCTTTTTAAGGTTCTAGACAATTCTAGAAGAATCTGAGGGCTCTGATGTTGAGACCCGGATCTACACATCTAAAACCCTATGTGTATTCTGAACTAGTCTCAGATCAATAGTCAGCTCACACAGGAAACATCGATGAAATACCATCCCTTTATCGATTTAACTAAAAAGATCTCAAATAACAAGTAGTAATAATAACTGAACCTTATGGTCAACGTTAGTTAACTTACCACGCAGGATAAAGAAATAAATAAACTCTTGCAGCAGAACGAAAAACTTAGAAAGGTCAATCAACATGCCCACATGCAATCGAATGGAGAACACATCCTAATTCACAAAGCCTTCAAATGACTTCTCTTCGTAGAACTTTTGAGCAGCTTGATACTCTTCAATTGAGTAGCAAAGTTTGAAGCCGTGAGTACATAAAGCACTCAACAAGTCATAGGGAATAGTATACAGTTAATATTCATGCAAGGTTTTAACAAAGGAATAGTTGTATGGTTCTTTTGTAGAAAGCGAGTATTGACAGTAAATAGATTAAAATACGTAATTAAAAAGACAATAAGTAAATAAAGTAAACAATTTCTTTGAAAAAACTAGTAAACTTCCCATTCACTTCCCAACCAAATCACCAAGTGAACATCTCATCCACCGAGCGAACATTATACTCACCAAGTTAACATCTCATTCACACTCTGACATAATTTTATAAAGAAACTCTACCTCTCGTGTGAAATTCCCGAGCATTGTTCATAATCGGAGACATGGTTGTTTAAACAATTTTAATTCTGCAAATGTTGTATAGCTTTATCCACAAGAGATAAATCAACTTAAAGTGTCTGACCACACTTCCATAGGTGTGCGACTAAGTGATCATCACAAGGCCTTTACAAAACTCCTTCTTAACCCAATTATGACCACTAAGGTTTCAACATTGAATGTATTTTCGATCAAACAGGCCCCTCCTCTTGCGCCATTATGAGTATACGTCTATCCCGTAACTCACGCTTCCAAGACAGAACCAAAATTAAGACACTGCTTATTAGTTAGCCATGTCCATCCCATATTGGACAAGTGGTTATACAATATGACCCAGTTCAATGACGCACAAGATTAAGCCCTTGACAAGTTACTCAGGCGAGTCTACCACAACCCATAATGTGCTACTCGCACCCCCTTTACTTCACAATCTCTTGCCTGAGCAGAAATCATTTTGTTCAACCAAGACCAATGACATACTCTGCCATGGCACAATAATTTTAACAACAGTGGCTACCCGCCATAATTCTATATCTCATGAAGTCAAATTAACATTGTTGAACAAGTGAGATGAGTCCATCGTACAACTAAGCATGGCTAAACATCTCTGCGATACCCATATTGGTAATGCAAATATATCCAACTAATAATGACAATCCTATGGTGACAAATGATTCATGGTATTTGTAACACTCCGATTTTCTAAGCTCTTTGAAAATTTTCAAAATAAAAATAACCATTAGGTTTTGTTGAATTTCTAAAGCTTAACTTGAGATTTTAGAAATTAAAAATAATTTAAATAACTAAATCAAACTTCAACTAATTCAAAATTTAGTTTATTTTGAGTGTGCTAGAGTTCTCTGGTGTTTAAAATCCCCTCTCTCTGTTCGTTTTGTTTCCCCTCACCCATCTCTTTTTCTCTCCCTGCGCGTCGACTAGTCTTTCGACCACCCTCTCGGTTGGACCACCCTTCCAGTTTCGACCACCCTCTCAGTTGGACCATCCTTCCGGTTTCGACCACCCTCTCGGTTGGACCACCCCTTTGGTCATGACCACCCGCTCGGCTTCGACCAGTCGCTCGGTTTCGACCGGCCCCGCTTGTCGGCCTCTTCCTCGCCTGATCATAGTTACAGCGGTCACAAAAGTCCCCACGCATTAAATGCCATCACCTCCACTGCAAAGTCATCACCTCCGGCGCGATTCTCTCCCTCGTCTTCCTCGGCAGCAGGCGCATTTAATTGCCCGTCCTTCGCCGCAGCAACCCCCTCTGTTCTTTCTCCTCCCCCACCTGCTCCCTTCTCGTCCTCGCCCAAGCGCCCATGCCGCCAAGCTTCCTCCCCCTTAGCTGCTATAAATAGGAGCCCCGGAGCCTCTCGCCTTTCATTTCCCCATTTCTCCCTCCCTCTCTCTCTCTCTCTCTCTCTCTCTCTCTCTCTCTCTCGCGCGCGCGCGCACGCGCGCGCCTTTGTTGGTCGAGATTTTGAGCTCCAAGTACTACAACCGAAGCTTGCGCCGCCAGGGAGTGCGCTGCCGTTGAGGATCCTCCGTTACCGGCACCTCCACCCCGGTATCGCCTCGTCGTGCTCTTCACGGTGCACACCTCCTTGCCACCGAAGAGTTCACCGAGCGCCCGCGTTGCCCTCGACCCCCGTTCGCCGTCTGCCGACCCCCCCCCTGACCGCCTCTCTCTCGGCCCTGGTGAGTCTCCTGTGCTCTATTCTCCCTCTTGTTCTTTGGACCTCCCTCTCAGTTTGGACCTCCCTCTTAGTTTAGACTATCTTTCTTACGACCACGTTGTATAGTCGTATCTTTTCTACGACCATGTTGAGTAGTCGTATCCTTCTTTGGACCTAGTAGTCGAAGCCCTCTTTCGATCAGGTAGTCCTTTTGACCATGTGTTTTCAAAACTACCGAGAGCTTGTTCTCCCTCGTTCGAGCTCCGACTCGAGTGGTTCGAACTTCTGTCTTCTTCTAAAGTTTGTACCCCCTTTTTGCAGGTTCTAGTTTGGTAATTTTCGGAGTTCATTTGGATTTTATTTGAAATTTATTTGATTGGCTGTGTTCTCACGTGTAGATTTCGATGACTCCGGGGAACTCGAGTACTTCGAAGAAGTAGATCCTCAGGCTTTTGAGCAAGGCAAGTTACACCCTTAACCATATTGAATCCCACTATTTCAAATTAGTTAAATTCTGTTTTAAATTATTATTGCATGCATATTTGAATTCAAGTAATTTAAATATCCGTTTTAACTTTATAGTTATTCCTATTTCCATTGTATATCCAATTTGGATACTGAGTTTACCACGCTTGACACCTTAGTTAAAAACTAGTTGGTACATTAGTATGAACTAGACCTTGTTGCAAAAACTCTATGCTTAGTCGAGGCTTAGCTCAAAAATATTTAGTTTGGGGATTTTAGCCACAAATTTAACCTTGATTTAAAATGATACTATAGTATTGCTTTTACCATAGAGGTTTATAAAATAATTTGACTGGTTAAATAGAATAAAAAGTGGTTTGGACTTGGGCGAAATGGATGTTTGGATGGGTGCATGTTTATGCACGGGATCGACTTATTTCTATGATCGAGGCCTAGGGTTCTTTTGGAAGTCGCCCAAGTCAATTAAGAACTGGTCTTCGAGCGTATTTGCTATGCCCTATCGCACGACCACATGTCCTGAGTATGCAGGACCTGGCTAACTAATTTGCAACGTTCCATCGTGGTCGTGCCATCCGATTGCGTGGGTGTCTTTTATGACCTGCTTTTATGTATTCCCACCTAGCGTAAGAGGAGGCCTAAACCCTGCGGGTTTCTATCTAAAAGGGGTGAAACCTTAGCGAGGTGAGACTACGGTGGGATGACTCATTGTAACGGCCTTGTCACGTGCTCTAGACTACTCACCTAATGTAGTGAGCAGTGGTATCGATGGATGCCAAAAAAACTAGAAAAGTCGTGTCGTGTGGGTAAAGTTGTACACCTCTGCAGAGTGTAAAACTATTCGAATAGTTGTGTCCACGGTCATGGACATGCTAGCAAAGTCACTCCAAGTTAGATCTTTGATTTTGTTTTCAAAAGACTTTATTAAATGGTTTTGGATCTCCATCCAAATGGGATTTGGGTGGGTAGCCTTGTGATAGGAGGGTATCTTCACCACTTGTTGATGAATGTTATCTGACTATAAAACTTGAGATTTAGAAAATAAATTTTAGTTATATAATAAACTTCTTTAGAAACTTGTATGAATATTTAAATGGAAAATATTGCTTTACGTAAATTGAGCCATATATGCCTCCCCTTTGTTAATTCCTTGCATACATTATAACCTGTTACTTACAGGTGTGACTTGCGAGTACAGTTGTTTGTGCTCACTCTTGCTTAATTCAATATTGAGCAGGAGAGGAATGCTATGAGGAGAGTAAGCCCTCGGACGACTAGGCTACGCCTCTAGACGATTGCCTGTGGCAAATCGTGTCGTCTACCTTACTTCTTTTGCTTCCACTGTAATTTGCTTTTGGCTGTACTCCCCTTTTGTAATAACTCTAATTATTTCAATGAGTGACGTTGTATGGTTATGCTGTCCACTTTTGTTTGATTGTGTACACTAGCTGTTCCTATACTAGTGTACGAAACACAGAGAACCCGGGGTTCTTCGCTCCCGGGTTCGACAATATTCAAATAATCAATGGTGGTATAATGATAAATAGGTAATTAACTATTTCCAAAAGCAGTTGATATAAAGATAGCATGCAATTCGATACAAAACAATATAATTTTAAAATCATAGGTTCAATATAACCAAAAGACTACGACTTGCCTTGGCTTTGCTCAATTACCACACTTGGATCTTCAAAACTTGCTTCTGTCCCTGCTCCTTGAAACAGATAGTCTAAACAAGAGAGAAAACAACATGCGAAGCAGAAATAAATCCAAAAGGAAAACAAATAAAATATAAAAACAACAAATCCAACTCTAAAAGAAAGACTCCGATTTTAGATGAATTTAGGAACTTAAACAGACTAAATCGGAGATCGAGCGAAGGAGAACGAACTCTCAGAAGATTTGTCGGAATAGGAAAAGAGAGAGAAGAAAAAATATTCCAGGGAATATTCCTTTGGCTGAAAAGAAAAAGGAAGAATTTGGAACTAACAAGTGGGGTCCACTTGTAAGTGTGAGAGAGAATTGAAAGAAAGGATGACATGTGGGGTCTGATTGATAGAGAGAGAAAGAGAGAACTAACAGGAGGGTCCCACATGGCATAGGCTGGGTTCATAGTGAGCCGGGTCTACTGGTTAGGGTCTAGGGTTTTGGCTCAGGCTCGCCACATGGTGCTGACACGTGGTGCTGATGGGGCGCTAACAAGGCGGCGAGGTTGAGGTGGCCGGCTTGGTGGAGCGGAGAGAAATCGAGGAAGGAATAGAGAAGCTAGCGGCGGCGGCGTTGGCACTGGCGGCGACGATGAACGGCGGCGAGATGACTGTCGGCAAGTGGAAAAATGGGTTGCCGCGACTCGGTGGTGCCCAAGGAGGTGGCGGCATGGCAAGGGCAGCGGCAACTTTGCGGTGGCGGCTACGGCGGCAAAAGGGAGGCATGGCCATGCGGCGACAACGGCGGAGCAAGGGCATCGGGAGAGGAAGGAGGTGAGCACAATGACGACGACGGTACGGGGAACTCAACGGAGCAGACAAGGCAATCGAAGGGCGACGAAAACGGCGACGCGATGGTGAGGGCCGGCGACAGAGAAGATGAGCGGCGGCGGGGCATCTCAACGGCGGAGAGACAAAAAGGAGGGAGGGGATCGGAAGAGGAGGACAAGGGACATAGGGTGATGCACACGGAAAGGTGAGGGAGCTCACCGGCGATGAGATCGGGGACGGGCGGCGCGCCGCTTTGAGGAAGAAAGGGCGACGACGACTTGGGGTTGCTCGAACGAAGAGGACGGAAGCATCGTGTAGAACGCGGAGAGACGAGCCCAATGGCGGTGATGGCACGGGCGGAGGAGCACGGACGGTGGCGCAATTGGCGACAGAGGCTTGCGACGGTGGCAGCTTCTCGAGCTTTATTTGATGAGACGAAGGCGAGACTGAGGCCGGACGCTGGGGCTGTCGGAAGAGGAGGTCGAGGCGCACAATTTGACACGGGTGGCGCGGCTTATAAAGGGCCGGGAAGGGAGAGTTCAAGAGGAGGACACCGCTGGTATGGTTCAGAATCATGATTAGTCACTAAAATCAAACTAACAGTGCGTAGTCAGCTCATGTACGTCTATTTTTCTTGCTTCTACTCAAAATTTAGCCACCGGGGTAATTTTGAGCCATTTTTGTAACTTGGCTTCCTTATCCTGCTTTTAGATTTTCTATTTCCCCTGACTTTCGAGAAATGTACATGATGACCGGAACCCCGGAAATGTAGATTTTTTTTTATGTTGACCTAGTATATGAGGCATGAGCATTTTGTAACCGGAACTGTGGCAGTTTCTTTCCAATAATAAAGAAAATTGTAACATTTTACCCTCTGAAATTATATTTTACTTTCTAGTCCCTTTAAACTTATCCCTATTTAGACTAGAGCCCCCATCCATTCTTCATGCTCACTGCGCTCTCACACCTCTGCACACTCCATCGCCAAATCAGAGACAAGGACCACCAGCTCAGCCTTTTCTGTTAGCAAAAGTTGGAAGTGGACTCTGTGTAAACGGGATAAGTTTAGGGGGGACGAAAACAATAAAATACAAGTTCATGGGGTAAAGTGGTATAACTTAACAAGTTTTGGAAGTTACAGTGCAATTTTCTCGAAAAGAAATTTTGTGCTTTTGCCTCTTCGGTCTAAAAAACATGAGCACTTCATAGTTGAACAGTAGGTATGTACAAGGTATTTGTATACAATTCGTCCAGGCACCAACTAGCAAATATATAAGCCTGTTTGTAATGCAGGAGTTTTGTTGGACCTTCGCTTTGTTTCTGGTAAAATTTTTGTATTCCAAACAGGCTGCAAACGGTAGGTAAAGTTGTGTAGCCGCTGCTTGGGTAGTGAAAATGCGACAGGAGGAACTTGCCCGCCATTTTTGTCTCTGCTCACTCATCCATTGTATTCTGCTGATACCTTCCTAGAGATTAGAGAACGTATACTTGAAAGCATTTTCTCCAAAGAAAAAAAAGAAGAACCAACATAGCAAGCAAACTTGCTTGCAGTTGACCAGCTAATAGTACCCTCGATAAGTTTGGAATAAAAACTGACTATGGTGTACAATTCATTATTTTTATCAACCAATGATCTGAAAAAGCTTCAGCAACTCTCTTGATGAGTGGCAATTCTAAATCTGCAAAGCCGAGCTTAAAACGCATCGAGGACCCATTGTTTAACTTTATATCGATCTAGCTCGCTGTTTCACTAGTACGAATGATCGTTGGAGTTTGGTGAGGCCATCTATATCATCCATCGGTCATTGGATTGCTTCCTGGACTACGGATCATGCAGTTTATTGCCTCCATGAAGGCAGCAATTAAATCCTTTTAACTATTGATTGCATCTTCTTCAGCGTCCAAGTTTCTATTGCCGACGTACGTGCAGGATTTGAGAATTGGGGCAATAAGTGTAGATGCATTCATTCTTGAAATTTCAAAGCATATATGGTTTAGTCTCATATTATTTAACCTAGTGAGAGAATAATTATAAGATGAAGTCTTTACCACCTTTGAAACATGTGACACATGATATGAGAATAACTATAGCTAAAGTCACACACACGCACGTACACACGCGCGCGCGTATATTCGCGTGACAATTGCGTGACTTGTGAATCTAGTCCACCTTTCTTTTATTAATCGTGTATTTCTCTCTCTCCTTTTAGATTGGTCAAACCAATGTAGTCGAAATAAAGTGGTCGAAACACAGTAGTCAGATTAATAGACTAGTGGTCTAAGCTGTAGACTAGTGGTCAAAACTGTAGACCAGTGTATAATCAGGAACTGATAAACACTACTTAATTATCATTAATTGGTTTTGAAATAGCAGTTATCAGTAGTTTAATATATGCTTTATTATGCAGTTAGAGAGTAATTGTCTCGACCTTTAAAAGATCTGGAGACGTTCAGACCTCAGAAGAATCAATTCGCTTTCTTTTTCTTTTTCTTCCTCTCTATTCTACTATGCTGAAGAGTTGTGCTGTCGAACCGAGCTGTTCCTTCTCATCGGCGTGCATCGGGAAGGAGGGTGAGCGGGTATCTCCGAACAATTGTCGCAGAGTTCACCTGCACAGGACGACAATAAGATTTCTGGGCAGCGCATCTGCGTGGCCACTCGTTGCGCTGCTTCATTTACGTTCTGCACTGCTTCGAGTTTACGTTGCTTCCTGTTCTTCATTACGCCCGACTGTAAGTTGCTTGTGCGACCAAACTATTCTGTTTTAATTCTATTATTGTATATGTTTAGAAGTACAATGAGTTGTATGTTATTAGTATTGTTTTATGCATCTTTAGTTTTATATGATCTTTGTCTCGTAATAAAATCTGGAATTAAAATATTGTATATATTTCCAACACAGGAACCATTTCCTCTGTAAATAGCTGAACCTCGCCTCACATATAGCACCATCTGATTGCAATCAAGTTAGCTCGCAATGGCTTTTGCTGCTGCTGCACTGAAGATGGCTGCCATCTGCATGCTGGCACTGTGCGTCGGATCAGAACTGGCGCCCGTTCTAGCGTCGCCGGAGCAGGAGGCCGCTGCCGGCGCGTTGCTGCAGGAGCTCGTGGAGCACGAGCTCGCCGAGGAGCTGGGCCTAGTCCACAACGTCGGCGTGGTGTGCACGCCGGCATGCCAGGACTGTCTGTGTTAGAAATAATGCACGGATCAACAGGGACAAGAGACACGGATTTTACGTGGAAAACCCTTGCGGGAAAAAACCACGGGCGCCAATCGGCGATGATTACTATATGAGGAGCGATTACAGAACGCCGGGGATTACAATGAGGCGTCAGGCGTCAACTCTCCCCGTGCGGCTTACAAGAGGTATATAAAGGGACGAAAGGACTTAGAGTCCAAGTAAGAAACTAATCCGCTAATATGGTAACTAATCCGGAAACTTCCATATTAGAAATTCGGATCACATATATCCCATATTCAACAATCTCCACCTTGAGACGAATTTCCTCTTGTAGCATAATGAAGAATCTTCAATCATCAAATATCTCCATAATAAGATAAAAATCACCGTGCGCCAACTAGTCTCTAGGACTAGACTGTAATACCAACTAAGCTTGAGCAAAGCTCAAACTTAGTAATAGGAACTGGCTTTGTCATCATGTCAGTTGGATTATCATGAGTACTTATCTTGCACACTTTGACATCACCTTGAGCAATAACACCTCGAATAAAGTGATATCTCACATCAATGTGCTTTGTTCTCTCATGGAACATCTGATCCTTTGTAAGGCATATAACACTCTGACTATCACAAAATATAGTGGTGCAAGAATTATCTCCACAAAGCTCAGTGTACAAACCTCTCAACCAAATAGCTTCTTTACAAGCTTCAGAAATAGCCATATATTCTGCTTCAGTGGTAGATAAGGCAACAATAGATTGCAAACTTGCTTTCCAACTAATAAAGACAACCACCAATGGTGAAAACATAACTCGTGAGAGACCTCCTCTTGTCCAAATCACCAAAGATAATCAGAATCAACATAACCAACAAGTCCATCTCTAGAATTCCCAAGCGCAAACAAGCATTAGAAGTGCCACGCAAATATCTGAATATCCACTGAACTGCTTTCCAATGCTCTTTTCCAGGATTAGCCATATATCTACTGACAACACTCAGTGCATGAGATAAATCAGGACGAGAACAAATCATGGCATACATAAGAGAACCAACTGCACTGGAATATGGAACTCTAGACATGTACTCAATATCATAATCTGACTTAGGACATAAAGCCGAAGATAATCTGAAATGCGAAGCTAATGGAGTACTCACTGGTTTTGCATCATGCATATTAAAGCGACGAAGAACTTTCTCAATATAACTTTTTTGACTAAGGTATAACTTGCCAGATTTTCTCTCTCTAATAATCTCCATGCCGAGAATTTTCTTTGCTGCACCTAGATCCTTCATCTCAAATTCATTACTCAATTGTGCTTTCAGTTTTGCTATTTCCGACTTATCTTTTGCAGCAATCAACATATCATCAACATAGAGAAGCAAATAAATGGCTGAACCATTATGATCTTTAAATAGACACACCTATCATAATCGGACCGCTTAAAATTATGAGAGAGCATAAAGGAGTCAAATCTCTTGTACCATTGCCTAGGAGACTGCTTCAAACCATAAAGAGATTTCTTTAATCTACAAACAAGGTGTTCTTTTCCAGGAATAACAAAACCTTCAGGTTGGTCCATATAAATGTCTTCTTCCAATTCCCCATGTAAGAATGCAGTTTTAATATCTAACTGCTCAAGTTCATAATCATGCATAGCAACAATACTGAGTAAAGTACGAATAGAACTATGCTTCACAACTGGGGAAAAGACATCATTGAAATCAATACCTAGAATTTGACTATAGCCTTTAGCAACCAATCTTGCTTTATACCTTGCTGGTTCAGTAGAAGAAATACCTTCCTTTCTTTTAAAAATCCACTTGCAATGAACATACTTTTTCTTCTTTGGCAATTTCACTAGTTCCCAAGTGCCATTCTTTTCAAGTGACTCCATCTCATCATGCATAGCAGTTATCCACTTATTACAATCAGTGGAACTAATAGCCTCAGAGTATGATGAAGGTTCTGTATTACCTTCAATTTCTTCTGCTACACTTAAAGCATAAGCAACAATATTAGCTTGTTCAATAAACCTCCTAGGTGGATTAATCTCCCTCCTAGGCCTATCAACTGCAATAGACCGTTGTGGTGACTGCTCAACAATGGGAGTATCCTCAACAATAGGTGCATCATGAACAATGGTATTTTCCTTATCTGATGTGTTACCTGAACCAACAGAGTGCTCCATCTGAACACTTGAATTCTGCTTACTCTCAACAGGAACGTTAGTAGGCAGTTTATCAGGAAGCATAGCAGATTCATTAAAGACAATATTTCTGCTAATCACAACCTTCCTTGTTTCAGGATTCCACAACTTATATCCTTTAACACCAGATTTATAACCAAGAAAGATGCACTTAATAGCTCTAGGCTCCAATTTTCCATTATCAACATGAGCATAAGCAATACAACCAAAAAACTCTCAATTCTGAATAATTTGCTGGGGAACCAGACCATACCTCAATTGGGGTTTTCTTTTCAATTGCAATATTGGGTGACCGATTAATGAGATAGCAAGCAGTGGAAGCGGCTTCAGCCCAAAAACGCCTATGCAAACTCTGCATTAAACAACATGCAACGGGCCTTGAAATGATGGTTCTGTTCATACGCTCAGCTACACCATTTTGTTGAGGAGTACCAGGAACGGTGTAATGCCTAACAATGCCTTCAGCTTTGCAATATGATTCAAATTCATCAGAACAGAATTCCATCCCATTATCAGTGCGAAGTTTCTTTACCTTCTTTTCAGTTTGCCTTTCAATCATAGTCTTCCACTCTTTAAATGCTGAAAATGCTTCTGACTTATGTTTCAAGAAATAAGGCCACACTCTTCTAGAATAATCATCAATAATTGTTAACATATAACGAGCACCTCCTAGAGATGTCTTACGAGATGGCCCCCATAAATCAGAATGCACATAATCTAAAATACCTTCTGTAGTATGAACTGAGGTATTAAATCTCACCCTCTTGTGTTTGCCAAACACGCAATGCTCACAAAATTTAAGCTTGCTGATGCTATGTCCATCAAGAAGTCCTCTCTTACTCAGTTCTGCCAAACCAAGTTCACTCATATGCCCAAGACGCATATGCCAAAGATTAGTAGCATCAGAATCAGATAATGAACTTGAAATTACAGCAACATTACCTGATATTGTAGTACCTCGCAGATGGTACAGATTGGCGCTTTAATATCGACTTTCATCACAATAAGAGAGCCTTTTGATACCTTTAAAACTCCACCTTCACCGAATACTTGTACCCTTTACCATCAAGAGTACTCAAAGAGATGAGGTTCCTTCTCAAATCCGAATGTGCCTCACATCCACAAAGTTCGACAATACCATCAAACATCTTGATCCGAATTGAACCAATTCCGCAACCTTACAAGATGAGTTATCACCCATCAACACATTACCACCTTCAATAGGTTCATAGGTAGCAAACCAATCCTTATTAAGGGACATATGAAAGTGCAGCATGTAATCGATAATCCATTCATCATTGGTTTTAGCACATCCAAAGAAAGGCAACAAGAATTTCTCCATTAGGACTATCATCGCAAAGAAGAGAAGCTTTACCTTCATCATCCGGTTTACCTTTTGCTTATAATGACCAGTTCTCTTTTCTTTATTCGAGCTTCCAAAGATTCAGAGATGTCGTGCCCACTTTTTTTGCAATATTTGCACGACTTATACTTGCCTCTAGATTTCGACCGGTTCTTGTAGTCGTTCGGACTTTTGCCTCGAGGTCCATTATTTGAGTTCTTCTCCTTTTACCTGCCACGAATAAACAAGCCTTCTCCTTTCGAGCTTGAATTTTTAGAAGGTACTATCTGTTTCATCTTCTCCTTAGCATGCAAAGCTTCATAAACTTCATTAAGAGTGAGAGTATCTCTACTATATAATATGGTATCTCTGAAATTTGAAAATGAACTAGGCAGTGAACACAAAAGAATAAGACCCAAATCCTCATCCTCATATTTTACCTCCATCGACTCTAGGTGGGCAACGATCTCCTTAAACGTCGAAAGATGAGCAAGCACAGATTCTCCTTCTTGCAATTTATGAGAGTACAACTTCTGCTTAAGATGCATCTTGCTAGTGAGATATTTTGTCATGCAAATTTTTTCTAACTTCAGCCATAATGCAGCAGCTGTTTTCTCCTTCAAAACATCCTGTAAAATATTATTTGATAGATGAAGGTGAATCTGGGATAAAGCCTTACGGTCTTTACGCTTGTCATTTGCGGTCCATGCGGTAGGTTCTTTTGCAAAACCTTCCAATGCATCATCCAAATCCATCCGTGCCAACACGGCTCTCATCTTGACTTGCCACAGCGAAAATCTTGTGTCACGATCCAGGAGTGGAAGATCATACTTCAAAGTCGCCATGAGGAATAAAACCTGAAAATTTGCTGGTACTGATATGTGTAAACCTAGCAAAAATCACGACCTGTATGGTACACCTTCTGTGTACGCGGAACAAAGATCTTTGAATCTTTGGTATACTTCTCGTGTGGACGTAGCAAGAATCACCGAAAAATGTGAAGTGATTCAACAGAACCTGTTCTGGTTTTTTCACGTGAACTGTGCTACCAAAAACAAATAGCTTGGTGATAGATTAAAGAAATACTTTTCCTTGGAACCTGAGCTTTTGCTTTTGGATGGTTTTTGGTGTTGGTCTGCTATCGGTTCGGCTGTGGATGAAGCGAAGGAATGAGCGCCGTTTTTGCCTGCTGTTTCGTTCGCGTGCACGGACCGACGTGGAAGAAGTTGCTGGCGCGAGGACCGAGGCCGGGCGAAGGATGCGCACTGGTGTGGAAGACGCACGTCGTGGACTCGGCTGTTTAGCGACGAACGGACGACGGCCGAAGACTGGCGACGTTCGGACGGAGTGATGCTGGCGCCGCTTGGACCGAGGCCGACGCAGGACGACGCGCCGACGAAGACTCACCCACGAGACGGCGGCGGCAGCACGATTGATCTGCTATTTTTTTTTCGTGTGTCTCTTCAAACTCTAATCCCTGTGCTTTGATACCACTTATTAGAAATAATGCACGGATCAACAGGGACAAGAGACACGAATTTTACGTGGAAACCCTTGCGGGAAAAAACCACGGGCGCCAATCGGCGATGATTACTATATGAGGAGCGATTACAGAACGCCGGGGATTACAATGAGGCGTTAGGCGTCAACTCTCCTCGTGCGGCTTACAAGAGATATATAAAGGGACGAAAGAACTTAGAGTCCAAGTAAGAAACTAATCCGTTAATATAGTAACTAATTCGGATACTTCCATATTAGAAATTCGGATAACATATATCCCATATTCAACAGTCTGATCGTCTGTGCGATCACGTGCGTGCTCAACAAAGACCCGGTGGCTTGCTTCGCCAACTGCACGGTGACGAGTGCCTGCTTCACCAAGACGACGACCGCCGCGTAAGGGGGTGCATATTTTACGTACACCTGAGCCTGCCTCGCCCTACGTTGTACTGTTGCCTTAGTTGTGTTTGTGTGTGCAGTGCACTCATTGTGTGCTGCTCCAAGTCCCAACATTAATAACCTCAGAGGCAGACCCTATGGGCTTGGCCTTTTGGAGGAGTTCGATTCGCTTCCGGTTGCCATCGACCCTGGCAACCGAGCAATGTAAGTGTTCGTCTGTGTATCAGTAACTCAGTAAGTTGTGGAGGCATATGGCTACACACACACGCCAAAACTGTTCGTGTCCATGAACAGTAAGACCCCCATCCAGCTCCGTTTGCTCCGCGCGCCGGCCCGTGAGAGCGCCACCCCCACGCCGCATGCAACGCGCGCACGGACGCATGGCGGTGTGCGCGGGCCGTTGCTGGGCGAGTGTAACGGGAGGCTTAGCTCCCGCGCGCGTCCGGCTAGTGGAGTGTAACAAAATTTGTTTTTGCATTTTTGTCTGTGATCAGGCAGGCCAGTCGGGCATCCCGCTGCAAGTCTGCGACAACTTGGCACGCCGAGCTAGATCTGAACCGCTATTTGGCCGCGAGAAACGGACCGAGTCCGTCCAGAGGCGATTTTTCCTTTTCTTTTCTTTTCTTTTTGAAGGTTGTCCAAAGGCGAATTGGAGGCTGCTGCAGAGGACCCGAGGATACTCGTAGTCTACAACGAATGAATTGGGTGGCCATGGCCATGGGGTTGTGGGGAGGGAAGTGACACGCAGGATGTCCCGCGACGTAGCGGTGCCCGTCCCTAATCTCATATGGTGCCATAAATTTGGCCACCGGTAGCGCAGCATAGAGTTATATTGATCCTAAGGTACACGATCCTGCAATGCAAGGCTGCAAGAAATTGACACCTAGGTAACATTTTTTTTTTATCAGTTCGAAGAACATGTTGACGGATGAGCCGACCAAAATTTGTGGCGTGCCAGAGTCACTTTGATCACGGGTGGTCCACCACTTCGGCCCGGCCGGCCGCTGCCAGTACGGCGTGGGCGCGTGGCAGCGTCGACGACTGTGATACCGTAACTTGTATATACTAGTAGTCCCGCGCGCGCCTTGGCGCGCGGAGGCAAAGGGGTAAAAACTGACTGATGTAGTTTGCCTCTACATGATAGTTGCTGCAGGCGTCAATGGAGGCGTGAATGAAGAACATAGTTTGCCTCTGCAGGATAGTTGCCGTAGGCGTCAATGAACAACAAAAGTACACACTAATCATCCTTGTAAGAAGGTTCAACCTTCAATTCAGCACAATCATGCATTTTATATATATTACTTTGCCTCTGCCTAGATCATATCATGCCTAGTTGCAAAACATTTTACATATTACGAAGCAAAGAGTAAAACTCAGAAAAGATGACCATGATATACTCATCTGCTAAGACAACTTTGCTAGCAGTTTTTCCTAGAAATTAGTGACCTTATAAGGATATTCTTGTACAACATAGTTGGGCCCTCACGCGTTGCTGCTGGACTGCAATATAGCAAAGATAAGTTTAAGATAGGAAAATTTGCTAAAAAATATGATCTAACATTGTGCTGACGTTATACATAGAAATATGAATACTAATGATACATTGACCTCACCAGTCGTACCATCACGACCATCTACAGGACTGTAATAAATTAAGATCATCATTCTATATAAATATGTACCGATACAAAGTGATTTGGATAAGTAATTTCTTACCTGCATTATTGAGGTAATAAAACATGGTTACAGACACTGTCATTGGTGTCCTTGTTTCCAACTCGAGCTGGTAATGCAATGTATTAAGATTATATATTCTCTACCAATAGGTATTGATACAAAGTAAATTGGAGAAGGAATTTCCTTAGCTGCATCATTGAGGTGAGAAAACAGCGAATGTAGAGCGTGTCAGCAGAGTCCTTGTTTCCCAACTTGAGCCGTTAATGCACCTGTACATGAACAGGTTCAAATTTCCATTTCAATGAGGATATCACTGAACTCTGATAGAAACGTATCAATAATAAACAGCGAGTGCAAACCATGTTATAGGTATCTTTGTTTCTACTTGAGCTGCTAATGCACTGCGCATGAATAGATCAAAATTGCCATTTCAAGGAAAACCTGACTGAACTCTGACAGCAATGATGTATCAATAAGAAACAACAAATGTAAACCATGTTATAGGCATTATTTGTTTCTAACTAAATATGGTAATCTGCTATACATGGCTAAGCGAATAGATTTTAAATTCTACTTTCAATGGAAATCTTTCTTAATTCTTATAGAAATGGATATTAAGGAAAATACTGCTCTATCCAGGACATGAGTGAAAATTGCAAACTGAATGTGAAGGCAGAGAATTGGAAAGGCATCTGCAAAGAACTACTTGGTCATCTCTATTTCCCCAGCTTCATGTTCTGGAAGGATAAACTTTATCTTATGCTTTTGAAGTGAGGATATATTTTAGACGCTAAGAGTGACCTCTGTTCGGCTTCATGTTCTGGATGCCCTATGCGTGTCCGTGGGCCTGTTTAGAGGACGGCGGGGGCTGCTGGTCGACGAACTTGCTGGTGGCGTCGTCCTCCTCCTCCTCAGCTGCCGCCAGCTGCAGCAGCCGCAGCGTCTCCGACAACGGATCTGACAGCTCAAGCTTGTTCCCCTGCCGTCAACCACAGCCACCCAATCAAATAAAACATCAGCGAAACACACGCACAACAAAAATGTGAAAATGAATGGAGGAGGGCGCGGAGGACGCTGGCTCGGCTCGGACTCGCCGAGCATCTGGTGGAGCGGGCCTCGAGGACGGAGGCGTCGGTGGAGCGGGCGTTACGAGGCGGAGAGCATGTCCTCGAGGTCGCCGACGCGGGTCTTGGCGCGTCGCGCTGAACTGCTGGTGCCGCGCGGTGATTCCGGCGGACCGCGCCGCGCGGCGCGCCGAGGCGCGTCGTCGCCGCGCGAGTGCGGCCGCTTGTTGGTGGCGG
This sequence comes from Ampelocalamus luodianensis, assembly GCA_036346255.1. Taxonomy (NCBI): domain Eukaryota; kingdom Viridiplantae; phylum Streptophyta; class Magnoliopsida; order Poales; family Poaceae; genus Ampelocalamus; species Ampelocalamus luodianensis. Next base: position 45,511,640 of record CM070633.1, read on the forward strand.
CGAGACGGATGAGGCCGGGCAGTGGTGGATGCGGCGGGGGTGGGCGGGCGCGGAGGTGGTGGTGGTGAGGGCGCCATCGGGAGGAAGCGGGGCGAGGAAAGGTGGAGGATAGGGCTAGGTGCAGGGAGAGGAAGGTGGAGGAGTTTGAGGTCCGGGAGGGAAGGGGTGGCGGCGGGGAAGGGGAGGAGGCGGCGGCGGAAAGCGGCGGACGGGGCGAGACATGGAGGACCGAGAGCGGCGGCGGGGCGGAGGAAGGTGGAGGGGCCGGGAGGAAGGGGAGGAGTGGCGGCGGGAAGGGAGGAGCGGTGGCAGGCCGTGGGCATGGGGCGGTGGCGGGCGCGGATGTGGGGATGGGCGGCGGCGCAAGGCGGCCGGATGCGGAGGGGCAAGGAGGGCGCCGGGCGTGAGGCGGAGGAAGAGACGCGCAAGCGAGAAGGACGCGAAGGCCTCGTGGGGCACGCACAAGAAACAAAGAGATAAGAGCACATGGTGGAGAAGGCAGCGCGGGAGCGCACAGCCGGCGCGAATCGAAGGCGAAACGATGTAAAACCATCGGATGGCATCGACGAGCCGGGCGGCTCATAGGCAAGGAAACAGAAAGCATCGGACGGCGGGGCGCGCGGACGCCTGAATCGGACGACCAAAAATCGCGCGGCGTGGCTCGGCGGGTGGTCCTCAAATCGCCTCTAATTATACCGAAGGACTAGAAACCGCGCGCGCCATTGGCGCTGGAGTTGAAAACTTGCAAGTGTGATCGGGACAAAGAAATTGCCGAGACACCCCGATGACACACCATATACGATTATGTTCGAGGTAAAGCAAATTCTTTTTTTAAAAAAAAAAAGCAGCCATCCCCATGTGTGTTCGGGAAGAGAGCAAGATGTCTCAAATAGCAATATCAGTCATTTAGATTTAAATTCTTATGGAACCAGTTAAACATTGTTCCCTATATTTCTTATAGGAGTAAAACCACTATTACTTCAGATCTTAGACCCACATGACTATGCTGTTACCAAAAAATTGGGCTGCTTTCCCAGTTGGCAAACAAACCTCAAACCACTCGAAACAATGTAGGCTTATGAGCTCTGGCGTAGTGAACCCCTCACCTTGAATCACCTCTCCAATGTGATAAGCATGATTCGATCCATGGGTATCTTCAAGAATTATATCCGATGCTTCTTTGCTCACTACAAGGACCATTCCAACACCCATATTGAATGTTCGCCTCATCTCCGCCTCTTCAATTTTTCCAACCTACAAATTTCTGAAAAACAAAAGGTAAAGAGCACACAGAAAGCACAGCGCATGCGACGGATATAAATCAAATCAACGTTCTATGAACTATCGGTCTTACTCGCTGAATCCACGAACACAGGTGGCACTTCCCATGATCCAATAAAAATTTCACCCCAAGTCCGAAGGAAATATTCTTGGGATATTATCGATGAAGCCACTACCAGTAATATGGGATAGTCCGTTAATACTACCATTGCTGATAATCGTAAGCACCTTTTTCATTTCAAACAATTTAATCATAAATTTGGGTAAAAATATACGGGAAATATGAGACATTCATCAGCAAAAACTAACCTACTTAACATAGATGACAGTTGGTGCCATAAGAGCTTTAGAACAGTAGTTGTTACACAATCATTTGTTGGGAGCTGATCAGTCAAGTATAATATGCTTTTGGCCATTACTCTAAAAATAAAAGCGTTTTCAGCTATCATTGACAAGAAATAATTCAATAAAAAGGAAAATACCAAGGACAAAAGAAAAGAATTTGTACTATCACTTTTGGCCATTACTCTAAAAATAAAGCATTTTTAGCTATCATTGACAAGAAATAATTCAAGAAAAAGGAAAACACCAAGGACAAAAGAAAAGAATTTGTACTATCAATCATCTATTTGGATTCGAAGGTTTCTTGTTGCATTTACAAACCATGCTAGTATAAATCTTAACATAACAAGAAATGCGCTTCATGACGTGAAAATAAGACTAATCCTTCGTACCAACATATACAAAGATTCAGGAGACAAATATGCTGGTTCAACTTAGCGCTTGTTAGTCAGAGAATCACAAATAATCAGAGTGTAAGCAGAGTTCGAGATATTTTTTTGTGGAGCAACGGTAGCCACCAACCCATTGCAAGATAGCTGACCAATTCTGAGGCAGTTATTCTGATTTACCAAGGCATTCATCACTGCTAAGATTCCACTGCTAAATCATAAGTGCAAATTTCTGAAAAATCTCACCTCTCCTCCTAGAAGAACATAATCCGATTGTTGGCATCCACCCACAATCCCCTTGGTAACCTATAAAATTCAAAATTAAGTTACAGACAGAGCCACCACGCTCCATCAGCAGACGACAGATGCCGTTTGCATGAGCAACAACTACTGTGTTAAGTGAGCAAAAGAATAGATGCACCATTTTTCTAATATACTAATCAGTACATTGGTAAAAATGAGATTAGTAGTCAAGCAGTAAATAGTGACATGATAGAAAACAAATTTGTATTAGCCGAAGTGACACTACAACCTAGTCTCCCCTGATGATATAAAACGAAAACCAATTTAAAGCTAGAGAGCACCTGAGCAACATGAGGAAGGTATCTTGAACTTCACAATATACGTTTCACCCCAGGAGTTGGGATCAATATCTGACCTGCATGGCGCATCAACAAGATCAGAATGCGCAGATGCCATACTATGCAATATGTACAATGCAGCATTCCCAAGCTGTAAACAGGAATACATTCTACATGAGTGAAAGACACTACAAAATAAACATTGTAGAAAACAAATTTGTGCTAGCAAGGTGTGTGCATGTGCTCGTGTGTGTGATCACCAAGCTGTAGATTCAATACCTGAGTACGAGTAAGAACAGGTACTGTAATACAGTGTTCAACGCACAAATGAAGTGGTTGCGGCGCTCGCGAGCTCCCTCTGCAGCCCAAAATTTCCCAGTAAAAATGCAACCGTGCCTCTCTTTTCCGTAGGAAATGATCAGGAAGATGAACAAAGTGAGATTAATGGAGGCAAACTTAGCAATTGATCAATTATTACCTTCACCTGCGTGTGCTTGCTCTGGAAGCAGAACTTCACTTAGAGTGGCTCGAGGCCGAGTTCCCGGCTCACTGGCTCGAGGCCGAGTTCCCGGCTCACCTCCTTGTCATCGGGGTGCGGGCATTCCTTGAAGAAACTGATTTCAAAATTAAAAGAAGTATAGTGAGCGTCTTCAATTATTAAAATTGAGATTAATGGAGGAAAACTTAGAAATTGATCAATTATTACCTTCATCTGTGTGTGCTTGTTCTGGAACCAGAACTTCACTTAGAGCTGCTCGAGGCTGAGTTCCTGGCTCACCTTCTTGTCATTAGGGTGTGGGCACTCTTTGAAGAAACTTATTCCAGAAATAAAAAAAAAAGTATATTGTGCTTGATCAATTATCTGTATCCAAAAAAATTAAAGGAAAAGGAAAGCTCAGTGTGAACAAAACAATCTTAGTTCTTGAATGCTTTGTCTTCCGTTTGTTTGGCGAAGTGCAAAAGAACAGGAAAAAGTTTGGGTCAACCTCAACGTACGCAATTTGTCAAAAGGATATGGACCAGCAAGAACTCAATTTGATTTCTACGTAAGCCTACACCAGTCTATGTGAAAGTTAGTTTCTCATCTCCTTATTAATTTCTGTAACCCAACAACATTCTACGCACATTTGTTAGAAACAATTTACAGTAATAACATTTCAAGAAGAAGGCAAATAAATTTAAGGTAAAAACTAATCATTAACGACATTTGAAGAACAAGGCAGAACTAAGAAAAGAGTAAACATTAATGACATTCGAGAACAATGCAAAATTAAGGAAAGAAACAAGAACATCAGGACTCAGCAAGGGTATATGAGCAGTATTACGCTTCCATTTCCTGGATCTGGTGCTGGGTGTGGTGGTGGTAGCGCTTCTTGCACGGCCGCTGGTTGGGGTCCTGGTCGTCCACGGAGACGTCGTAGATGTTCTCACTGTTGGACTTGCTCTCGATCCGATTCCCCAGCGGGTCCGACGGCCGGCTGCCGATCATGTTGCCGCTGCTCTCCGCCGTCGTCGCCAGGATTAAGTATAGTTTTCTAGTATATACTATTAATCCCTCCCGTTAACTCAAGTCTTCATAAACAGAGTGGCCTTATACTTGTGCATACCGCATCACATATCTACTATCTGATCCCGTTAGGTACCCAGGGCACTCCCGATAGTCCCTTTTGCTTGTTACTAAAACCATGCATGCCACATCATTTTTGTGAGGTGAAGAGAGAAAAGAAGCTTATTAGTTGCACGGGTAACAAGCATTTTTAGGAAACTAATTAGCATTTTTAGGAAAGCAGTAGATTAGTGGGTCCATCTCTCTCTTCAGCCAAGTCATTCTCTCTCGTCTAGATACAAGCTTTAATAAGCTAAAAATACAAACTACTAATGTGACTGTGTCAAATCTTATCTAACCATTATCTCTCCTCTAGTATAGCTTTAGTAACAAGCTATTAGCAATGCCCTTAGCATCCCCTAATCTCTAAGCTACTTCATCTAATGGCATCCATCTGTTGCTGTACTGAAGATGCCTAGATGGTAGCCATCTGCATGTTGCTGGTCTTGTGCATTGGATGGCAACCGATGGTTCATGCATCACCGGAGGATCAGGGTTGCTACAGCTGACACAGTGCTGCAGCCTGCAGTGCTACTGCAGAAATACATGTTTCATGCACGAGTTCGCCAAGAAGCTGCTGGCCTGGGCAAGTCGACATGCATGGCTTGATTGCGAATTAACTGTTAGAATTGGGCTCATTCTCTAATGCCCATTCATTTCTAATTCCAAAGTATGGCATGATTTAGTTCCATATTGTTTAGGCAAGTGAAAGGAAAGAAATATAAAAGAGTTATTACCACCATATAAAACATATGACATATGACATCACGGGAAGAACTATGGCTAAACACACGAGCACGCGTATTTGTGGATTTTTGCGTGACCTACGATCGCGAGTTGTTCTTAGCAGATAAAATCCAACTTTTATTTTGTTGAATTATGCATTTATCTTTCTTAATTTTGTTTGAATGCAATTTCAAACGACTGAATTATTTCTAGTTAATTCGTGTTAATAACGAATGTTACGAAGATTACTAGAGAGTAATTGGCGTGTGTCCTTAAAAGGACCTGGAGGCATCCAGGTTCAGGAGACACCGAATTAATCCATTCCTTTCAAACATCATCTTCTTCCTAGTGCTGAGTGTCAAGCGACCGAACCTCACTGGCCTTTCTTCTCGCCGTGCACTGGGAGGAGGGAGAGAGGCTATCTCTGAACTTTTGCCGCAGAGAGTACCTGCACAAGGCAACAATAAGATTTCTGGATAGCTCATCTACACGACCGCTCGCTTCGCTACTTCATCTACGTTCTACACGGCAATGAGCATGCGCTACTTCCTGTTCTTCATCAAACCCGATTGTAAGTTGTTTGTGTGACCAAATGACTTTGTTATAATTCTATTCTTGCCTATATTTTGAAGTACAATGTGTTACCTACTGTTAGTATTGATTTATACATCTTTAGTTATATGTGATCTTTGCCTCATAATAAAATGTGGAATTAAAATATTGCACATATTTCCAACATTAGCCTGTATTCGAAAATGTCCATGGGCCGATCGATCACGATTCTTTCTGCACGTATTATTATTGTATCAAATGTGGGGGCTGGGCTGCAAAAATATGCGAGATAGCTCTCACCCTACAGATCAATACACGTATTGTCACCTTCACACCTGTCACGTACTAGGGTTAATCTAAAATGACAAAACATGTATTACTCGATATATAGACTAGTTGACTAAATCCAAACACCATGTTTCAATCTAGCAACTAACAAGTTGATGTTGCAGCAAGAACTAAATAACTGCAATATCAATTAGATTAATCATAGAAAAGAGTACCAAGCATCAAAGATTAAACAACGTTGATTACATAGCAAGATCACCAAACCCTAGGGGAAGTTACTCCATACTAGATCAGATGAACATCACGGAAGTAGAGGAGGACGAAGCAAGGGGCGGCGCCTACTAACGGGGGGGGGCGGCTCCTGTGTGTCCTGCCCTAAAATTCGCACGACGACTTCGGCTTCGGTGAAACCCTAGTTTTATCTCTCGACTTTGTGGATTTCAGCGGAATTCGACGTGTTATGGTGCAAGGGGACACAAGGCAAATATACTGGCGAGGTGGGAAGGTGTTGTAGATGTGGCCGACAAGTCAGGGGGCAGCACCAATCCGCGCGCCTGTGGGTGCTGCCCTTGACAGGTGGGCCCGTGGTCTCCGTGTCTGAGTACTTCTCAAATATGTTATTTTTGTTGAGGAACCGTCGCTGGCGAGTTCAGTCCGAGCGATAACCTCGTAGACAAACTCAGAATCGTAAGAACAATGCATGAACACAAGAACAGAATAAGAGATTGAACACAGAGATATAGGGGGACGTCTTGCTTCTCTTTATTCCTTCATCCATCGATCAATCCTTTACAATGAATAGCACCCCCTATTTATAGGCTACGACCCTGCTAGGGTTTTGGGATGGGGCGCCCACTAATGGGCCGACTGCAGGGTCAGGCCCATGGTTTCCCAACACTCCCCCTTGGGCACCCATCCATCATGTCCAGGTCTCGTCAAAACTCCATAAAAACCCAATGGAAAAAATTTGGAGAAAGAGTACATGATACACGTTCTGCTGTGATGCACGAATTGCCTCATTAAAAACCTTGGCCGAGAAACTTCAGGAAAACTCGTCAAGGGAAAAAGAGTACAATCCACCCAATTTCATTTAATCTCCTGGATTTACTCTTTGGGTACTCGATCTTCATGATCAAGCTTTAATAATGAGTTCGTGAAGGTTCTCCTCTCGACTCTGCACTTCTAAGTCTCATCATTCCAATTCACGTATGCATATTTCAAAATTAGACGCTGGAAGTGACTTAGTGAATAAATCTGCAAGATTCTCACATGACTTAGTATGCAGTACTTAAAATACGTTCATCTTTGCAATTCATGAGCATAGAAGAACTTGGGGTTGATATGCTTTATGAGAGGACTCTTCACATAACCCATCTGTACTTGTGCAACACAAGCTGCATTATCTTCATACAAAAGTAGGGGTTTGCGTGGTATTCAATCCAGACTGCTGGATGTGGTGAATCATCCGCTGAAGCCAAACACATTCTTGTAAGGCCTTGTACAATTCTATGATCTCCAAGTGGTTCGTCGAAGTCGATACAAGATATTTCTTAGACGGTTTTCATGGAATTGCAGTTCCACCACATAGGAGTTCATAGTCTGTTTGCGACTTGGTTGTATGCGGGTCCTACAGGTACCCGTCATTTGTATTGTCATTCATAGTTAGGTCTTGGTTCTTTCTGTAAAACAGACCAAGTTCTTTCCTTCCTTGGAGGTATCGGAAGATGTCCTTCATTCCCTGCCAATGCCTTTGGTAGGTTTTGTACTATACCTTGCTAATAGGTTCACGGCAAATGCAATGTCCGGTCTAGTACAGTTTGTTCAATACATGAGTGCTTCTATTGCACTTAAGTGTGGGAATTCCGGTCCCACGACTTCCTCCCCCTCTTTTCTGGATCTGTACGGGTTCTTGTCTTGCTGCAAAGATCTCCCGACCATTAACACCTTCAAAGGGTATGCCTTTTCAAAGTCGAACCTTTCTGACACCTTCTGAGTGTAGGTTGACTGATGTACTAAAATCCCTTCAGGGGTCTGCTCAAGCTGCAAGCCTAGACAATATTTGGTTTTACCCAAATCTTTCATTTCGAACTCCAACTCCAGGTAAGAGCTTGCTTTCTTAATATCCTTCAGGGTTCCGATGATATTCAGATCATCTTCATACTCTAAGATTATACAAAATCCATTCTGGGATCATCGTATAAATGCACAGAGATTATTCTCATTGTTCGTGTAGCCTTTCATGCATAGAAAGTCGCTTCAAGCGATTATACCACATTCTACCCGATTGCTTAGGTTCGCATAATGACTTTCTCGAGTTTCACACTGTACATATTTCTATTTGCTCTGCTTTGGTTCTCAGATGATGATACATTCTGTATCTTCATATAAATGTCCGAATACAACATTTCATAAAGGTATGCTTGGTACCTTATCCATCGCTTCACTTCTAACTTCAAGTTCACCGCCATTGAGATAAATATTTAAAGGGAGTTCCGCCATGACCGGGAATAGGTTTCTTCATAATCATCTTCGGATGTCCAAAGAAAACTTGTACAACGAGCCTTGCTTCTTTTCATCTCTCTTCGAACAAATACCCACTTATACCCTACGGGGTGCACAAGGGGAGGCGTGCGGCTTACAGGCCCAAACGTCTTTCTTTTATTCGGAGAGAATAATTCAGTTTCTATTGCCTTCTCCCAATCTTCTCAATCTGATATTTTCTTTCATTCAGCGAGCGATGCAGGCTCAGAATCAAGATTGATGATTGTGGCAAGTTTCTTTGCAAAGTAAGTGTCGACATTGGCTATTGTAATATTCAAAGGTTCTCCCGAGGTCATAAAGCTTATAGCTATTTCTTCAAGGGGCAATTCTTTTAATACTTCTACTTGCTCACCGCGCTTCATTGCGGGCAAGTCCTTTAGTTTTTCACTCCGATGTGCGCACACATCCATGCCGATGTCTCCTTCATGGGGATGTTCAATTCGTATGCCTTTTCAAGGTTCCATACCGATACCAGTCTCAACCGCTACCCTTCCGTTCGGGCACTTCGGTGATCGATCGTGTCAAGTCCTTCTTATCCTTTTCACGAGGCGCCCCGGTTGCCGGATTCGAGGGACCGGAGTTATCGCCCTTTTATTCGAGGCCTCGGACGGGATTAGGATACCTTCAATGGTATTTCAACCCTCTCCGGTGCATTGCTTGCAGGTAAATGCTACTTATTCACGCTCTTCAAATCACTAAAGTAGTCTGGCAGTTGATTCGCTAATACTTGCAAATCAATTATCTTCTGGACTTCAATTGTCTTCTAGACTTCAATTCAATTATCTTCTGGATTGCAATTATCTTCTGGACTTCTCTATTTGCTTCACTAGTGCTCGGGTCATATGCATAGATTTCAATTATCTTCTGGACTTCAAATGTCTTCTAGACTTCAATTATTTCCCGACATTATTACCAAGGGTTGATTTCCTCCCCCTAATGACGGGAAACTAATCTCATCTATTGTACTATTAGCGAATCGGGCATTATGCAAATCTCCAGTCATAGAGTCTAAATACTTGATTATGGATGTTGTCTCATAACCAACGTATATTCCAGACTTTCAGAGAAAACCCAATGTATTTCGCTGCGGTGGTGGTATAGGTATATAACCATTGCAACCAAACCTGCGAAGATGAGTAGTTTTCGCACTTGACCCTTGCGCTAGTTGCATAGGTGGATGGATGTTATAGGTGACGGTCTAAAATTGATGAGAGTCGCTGTGAGCAGATCATGTGTCCCCAACATGTAGTTGGTAAATTACAATTCTTCAAAGTTCGCTAGTCCATTCTAGGTGTGGATATGCGCATGTAATGCTCAACTTTTAATTCCCATTTTCGCAATAATCATCAAATGCTTTCAAGTACATTCTCCGCGTTGTCCATTCAGTGGACTTCATATGATGATCGTGGAAAATATTTCTAATTTAATTATCTCAGATTGGCTTTGCAAAAGCATGGTTTCTCGTAGACAATAAACATACGTCGCACCATTCCTGTGAAGCATTGATGAGCACTATAAAATACCTAAAATAACCCTGACAGGGGCTATATAGGACCGCAAAAGTCTCCCTGGATACGGTCCAGGAATGCAGGGACTTCATCCTTCGCTTTCAGAGTAAAAGGTCTAATAATTAATTTTCCGGTGGCACATGCGGGGCACACAAAATCTTCCAGATTCGGGAAATTCTTTATATTCATATTATGTCCCTGTGAATTGTTAATTATATCTCCCATCATCCTAAGACCTAGACGGCACAATCTATCATGCTAGAGATAGAAAAGTTCAGAGCTTCTAAAAACGATTTTCAGGGCAGTATAGGCTGCAGGTGTCTTAATATTAGTGTAGTATAGCCCAGTTTCAGATGAAGGAAGACATTCTAATGCTATTTTTCACTTTCTTCACGCTTTGTAATGAGCAGGTATTCTGTACCATACTTTTCTTCAGTCTCTACACGAAACTGTTAGCGCAAATATCCTTGAGAGTTCTAGTCGATTCTGGGTACAACAAGTCTTCTTCAATGACCAAAGTTGTGCCCATTGGGAGTATAATTGTGGCCCTTCCTGAGCCTATTATACAAGTATCGCTGCCTGCGATTGTCGTAAGACTACCAGCATTCTTGCTGATCGACTGGAAAATTTTTCATTTCTCTTAGGATGGTTTTCATTGTGCCGCTACATGCTAAGCACACTTCCTCCATAAGGCACAACACGCATTCTAATATAATGTACTTTATTAATATGAAGCAGAAAGCAAGCAACACATAAATAAAATACTTCAGATATCAGAACGTAATTTGCTATTATAAATACGGGGAAATAAGTCTTGCAAGACTCATAATAAGAATTTAATGCTTTGCTCTGCTAGAGCTTGCAACCATTATTCAATAATTCTGCTTCAATTACAAACTGCAAGTTTCTATAAAAGGTCCGAGTGCAATGCGTGCACTGGATCTAATAGGCAAAGTATTTAGGAACTTCTGCCTAAATCGGCTCCATGCGCGATCTTCTCCTCTTGGACAGCTACGGCTGTGGCCGCTGCGATGTCCAAAGGAGGGATGATGGGGCTGCTACTGGGTTGTTCACATTCATAAGTGCAACTAATGGATGTGAATCCTCTGTGCTTACAATGGCGAGGTATGCCTCATGCTATCATTTGCCCTTTTTCTTAGACTGGAAAACATCAATAAGGTGCGACGCACGACCTTACCCTTCTTGTTCCTCTCATTCGTGAGAGGCTTCATCACCTTGTAGCTGCTAGCAGTGGCTTCATGGCCAACATTGCTACTAGGTGGTTGCGAGATGAAGTTCTTTCTTAGAATATCATCTTGAGTTTCTGCAACTTGCATGATGTCAATTAATTCGGCATACTTCATGTAGCCGTCTTGACGATAGTTGCTTGCGGATTGCACCGCGTTCGGGTGAAAGGTAGAGAGTCTTCTCAATCTTCTGCTCATCCATGATTACATTACCACAAAATTGAAGATCATAATAAATTACGTAAATTTCGACCATATGGTCGGGCCTCAATTCGATTCGTGATGCCACCATCTTCATATTCATGCAAAAGTTCAAAGGATTACTGCTGGTAATCTGCATAAATGGTTGCAAAATTCTCGCAATGCTCTTCGAACTCCAGGTTCGTGTTCCCGTATTTTTCTATGTATTTTTCATGATTTACTGCTATTTCCAGTGATTAAAAGCAATATAAACAATCACAGATAATCAAAACAGCAAATGCGATACATAAATTGCATAGAAATAACAAGAATAAACATGCTTCAAAGTTCAAAATTATGCAAAAAATTGGATTCCCGAGGCCCTTTTCTGCTGGAAAAGTAACTTTTCGACGAAAACTGCAAGTTTCAGGGGTTAAAACGCGAAAAACTCAGTTCTGAGAGAAATTACGCGTAATTTCCAGTAATCCCGAGGGGTTTTTCGCAAAATTCCCTATTCGCGAAGAATTCTCATAATTTTCAGAACTACGAGGGCCTTACTGCAAAAATTTCACTATTCGCAAATTTCCCTGTAATTTTCAGAATTCTGAGGGCTAATTCGCAAAATCGGGATTTTCTTTTTCTTTTTCATTTTTTTCTCCCACCGGCTGGGCCGGTTTCCTTTCGGTCCGACCCGCCCCGGCCCAAAAGGGCCCATCCGGCCCCTTCAAAGGGAACATGGGGTAGGGTTTCCCTACCCCTATTCACCCGGTGGCGGCGGCTTGTTGGGCGGGCGGTGGTGTGGGTGATCGGCGGCGGCGCGTCGACGACGACGGCGGCCGGTCGGCCGCTACGGCGCGGCGACGGCTCGAGCACGCGGCGGCGGGCGGCCGAGTCGACTACTACGGCGGCGGCGCCACCGCGTGGCGGCGTTGGCCTCGTCGCGAGGCGACCAAGACAGGAGCGCGCGCTTCAAGGCGGCGCGCGCGGCGACGGGCCGGGCGCAGCTGCGGTTCGTGTCGCCTTCAAGGCGCGGCGGCGCGGTTCAAAAGGGCGCAGCGGCGGCCGGGCGATGCCGAAGGGGGCGAGCACGGCGGGCGGGCCCAGCGGCGGCACCGCTGGGCACGATGCGCACGGAAGTAGTGGCGCGCGCGACGGCGTCGGCGAAGAACGGTGTTGCGCACGGCCGGCGCGTGCATGGCCGGAGTTAGGCGCCGGCGCCACCCTCCTCTCTTCCTCTTTTTTTTTCTTCTTTCGGTGCATACGGTCATGGCCGCGGCGGCTCATGTGTTCCCGGCGGCTTCAAGCCGGTGGGAAGACGGCGCCGTGGCTTCGCTACGCCATCGCCGTAGCCAATGTTGGTAGCCGGCGGCTTCAGGCCAAAAATTTTCAATACAAAACTGTTCATACATGATTACTGTTCACACATGCAGTGTGATGTAATACAAGATTGCAACGGAGGCGCGGCTTCATGCCGTCATGTGCTTGCTTGCCGCGATGCTGGCGGCGTGGCACTGTCGTTGCCTCCGTGGCGGTACGTGATGGCGGACTATGCCGACCGTAACGTATCGCGAGCTAGTGATATCGCTTGCGGCGTGCCATGCACATGATGCCTTTCATGCGATTGCATCTACTATCTACGGTACAATCATCATCTACTCTTTCATACAATCCACCGATCGGCTTGGCCGGCGACTTCAAGTCGACTCGCGGTAGATTAGAGCGGATTTGCACCGTAGAAAACTAATCTAGAAAGCCAAATTTGCGAATTGAAAGCAATCTAGAAAACGATTCAATCTACGAGTGTCGTTCATCGACGGTTACCTTTTCGATGCGAGGAGAGTCGATCGTGCCGGTTAACGTTTTGAGGAACCGTCCTTGCGAGTCCAGTCCGAGCGATAACCTCGTAGACAAACTCAGAATCGTAAGAACAATGCATGAACACAAGAACAGAATAAGAGATTGAACACAGAGATATAGGGGGACGTCTTGCTTCTCTTTATTCCTTCATCCATCGATCAATCCTTTACAATGAATAGCACCCCCTATTTATAGGCTACGACCCTGCTAGGGTTTTGGGATGGGGCGTCCACTAATGGGCCGACTGCAGTGTCAGGCCCATGGTTTCCCAACAATTTTTAGTAATTTTGGCTTCCGAAAACTAGCTTCATTTCCTTTCTTCTTTGTCCATTTTTTCTGGAAACTTCCGATTCTCCGAATTCTCTCTAAAAAAGCATATTTCCACAATTTCCTACACGCGTGAAACACAACACATCTCCGATGTTTGTTAGGGTTAGTTTTCCAAGTGGCACAAATATCCGCAATAATCGCACATAAAATGACAATGTTGATGTATAAACTAAGCATATAATGAACACCAACACCCACCACACTACCGAGGTACTTGATGTCACCGACCTTCCTTCCATGTGGGCGCTGACCCACCAACCCACCCCATTTCTGGAACCGGCGCGGGGTCGAGCTGATGTTGGAGCCCCGGTGTGTTTTCCCCTGGTTATAGGTCCGGGTGGGTACTTCAATGTGCCTTGCCTCACCGAAGGTGTAGCTACTTCGGCACACCCTATACTTCGTCGAAGTTTCCGCTAGTTACCTCGGCGGTTCCTACCTCGCTGTAGTTGCCGTTGGCTCGAGGTAGCATGGGTACCCTTCCCCCCAACAAGATTATCTTTTAGAGTTGCATTGAAGAGCGATCACTCTTTATCAGTATAGTGAAAAAGGTTGTTTTGGCCCATTAGTCGACCAATTTATCCTTGGTGGCGGATAAACCGTTACTTATATTATATACAGAGAGCATTTGGCCACAAGTGGATATATCTTCATACTTGGAGGTGGCACTGTTTCATGGAAGTCTTGCAAGCAGGCCATCTTAACGAGGTCAACAATGGAAGCAGAACTCACAGCATTAGATATTACCACTATTGAAGCCGAATGGCTTCGTGAGCTCTTGATGTATTTGCTAGTGGTTGAAAACCAGTACCAGCTATTCTGATGAACTGTGACAATCAGACCGTGATTGTCAAAGTGAACAGTTCTAAGGATAATATGAAGGCATCAAGACAAGTGAAGAGAAGACTGAAGTCTGTCAGGAAATTGAGAAACTTCAGACTAATAGCTTTGGATTATATCCAAATAGCTAAAAATCTAGCAGATCCCTTCACAAAAAGTTTATCACGGAATGTGATAAACAATGCATCGAGGGAGATGGGTTTGAGACCCATGTGAGTTATACCATAGTGGTAACCCATCCTATGTGATCGGAGATCCTGTGAAGTAGGATTGACGAAACAAGTTATTGGTTAACTAAAAGGAGAGTACCTTAATAGACCCACTCTATTAGAGATGTAATTCTTTCCTAATCTGTATGGCGGGTTAATTTTTATTTTAATATGTTCTGTGGCTTGTTTAAGCAAAGATGTTGTCCTACAGAGCAGTCTTGAAAGAACATACCTATATGAGCCCGACTACTAGTCATAGATCTCTAGGAAGCTCATGAATAGGCCAGGAGTATGACTTATATGCTCCAACCTACAGGGATGCCTAGCAGCCTAGTATCAGTTAAGGACTTAAGTAAACTTATTCATATAAAACTGTCAATTCAAGGCTTAGTTCATTGTGCTGTTGTGGATAAGTGTAGCTTCTGTTCTAAGTGGATGTTCAACCTTAACTGGTCTCTATCGAAATACTGGTATATCAAAACAATACTATGGATCAAGGAATTTGACATGTGCTATTGGAATTTGGTGGGGGATTGTTGGAATTAATACAGGCTAGATCCGATTATAATTCTAATTAATTCCTGAAAAATCCCAAAGGCCTATGTGCACGTGCTAAAACTGTTTAGTCCCACATAGAGAGTTGAAGGAGAGTTACACCATCTTAAAAGGTGGAACATGGTAGCCCCCCTTGTGGAATTGGAGAGAACTAATACACACACATGCTCGCTCGCTCGCTCGCCTCGCCATGCTGAGCCGAGCTCAGCCGAGCCGTACCGTGTCGTGCGTGTGCGCAGGCGTGTCGGGTGCGAGCGCGTTTTTTTTTTATCTATTCGAAAATCGAAACACACCGACTCGTAATAAATGGTATTAACAAACGGCTGGCAGTAACGGTTCAGTTACTAGTGAGTAATAGCTACGGTTAACAATGGTTGATGGCGAATCAATGGTGACCGTTTCCTTGGCGAATTAAAAGCCTTTGGTCTCTTTATTTTTGGTTATTTATTTTCTGAAGAATAGAGTACTGTCTCCCTTTTTTCCTCTCCGCTTTACGAAAGACGTAGACAGAATCCTACTATTTTTGTTGATGTCTCTGGTGATCTTCATCCCGGCGAGGCACGTGTATAGCCGCACCGGGAGAGCAGGCCTCCGGAACCCCTGTCTTTGAAAGCTTGCACGAGCGAGGACGAATAAGGTTTTTGGGGAGCGTTCGCGTGAACGCTCGCTGCTTCGTCTTCATCCGATTCCGTGCTACGTCTACATCAACTAAACGACTACTACCACGACGTCTACTACGCCATGACGAACAACGACCTCACCAAGATTCCTTCTGCTGCTCCTTCTACTGGATTTGGATACGGCTATCTCGCACTTGTTGCTTGGTTAGCTTCATTATCTGTTGTTGCCTTAAATATTGAGATATGTATATTAGTTTCTGTCTTTCTAGAAATTCGTATGCTTATAGTGTTCTTAATTACCTGTTTTGTAAAAATGATTAGAGTAATTTTCATAATTTATTTAGTATATTTTTGAATTAAAATAATTCAAAAAATAATCATATATTCAACACAACTGACCGAGGAATTAATTATCCAATGCGTCTGCTGTTGTTTGTGGTTATCATTATCTTCTTGCGTATGCGTGTCTAGTTTTGTCTCATTGCGTACATTTTACATGATGCGTCTTGTGATTGTTCGGTTCGGTTTTTTCTTTGCTTTCACCTCTTGCGTGTCTGTCTTCTTGCGTGTCTGTCTAGCCTTTCCCCTTGAACCTGTTCTTCTTCCTCCCTTTAATGAAATTGGTCAGAGCTCCTGCCTTATTGCTCAAAAAAAATGTAGAATGGAGGTGATTTGGGGGATATGCCCAATAAATGAGAATCTAAGTGGTGATTTCTGTTGGATTTTGCCCCCCCGCCCCCCACCCCCACCGTTTCTGTTCTGTTCTTACAGTGACAGGTAGTTTGAGGAACTTTTTGCTATGTGTGTGCAGACGTTGTTGGCTTGTAATTTTTCACTTGTGGAAACCTCAATATAAAGAAGCATACATCAAGGACGTGGGACTAGCTTGTTGATGGTGGCAGTGTTGAGAAGGATGGCGTTGTAGTGTCCATGGACGCACAAGCTGGAGAACTTGTTGATGCTTTAGGTCAGATGAACGACAGCAGAGCCAAGTCGAAAAGAGGAAGAAAAAAGATGGGCGATGTGCACGAGAAGATGAACATGCTGCTTGCTATGCTGAGTTGCTGACCTTTGTCCAGGATTGAAGTAGAGGCTGTTGGAACAGCTCGAAGAATAACTGGACGTTCACGGAAGCAATACACGGCAGCTAGCAATCACGCGCTGAAAGAAAACTCAAATCTTCAATCTTGGTGCTGCACAAGACAGCCTTTTGCTTTTTCTATTGCTTAACTCACAACAGCTTACATTGCTTTTGACTCACCACTAAACTCTCAAGACTAACCAGCCACTTATAAAGGTTGTATATCTCATCCAACTCGGATACGGCTACTGCCAAGTTGAGTTGGCTACGGAAACCAAAACAGAAACTAATACTAACACAAAGATTACCTAACAATTACTCTCTAATCTTTGTATACTTATATTTTGTGTGTTGTCAGTTGGACACAACTTCAACATGGCTCCCACACACTTGGCCAAAGACGGTGGCACAACTCAAACACGTCTTGGGCTCCAAGTTGGACACAACTTCAACTTGGCTCACACTTACTTGTCCGAAAACGGTGACACAACTCGAACACGTCTTGGACTCTTACTCATTGAGGCAGTCGGTCTCAACTACGACTTGCACCCCAACTCGTACTCAGACTTCAAGTTGGTCACAACTTCAACTTGAGTAACACAGACAGTGCATCAGTCTCGCGCATCGAGCCATCGCACCCCGCCACATGCTTTGCCGCTGCTGCACCTGATCCGTCGCCGGGATCCGCCGCGTGCGCACTCCCATCTCGCCGCCACAGGGTCACCCATCCTTCGCCATGGCTCAGCCAGCCGCCACGCGCCCTCGGACGCCGCCGCACCTGCCGCCATGCCGTATATGCCACCCCGGGAGTCGAGATCATCCCTCCCGGGGCAGCAGCTAGGGTTTCGAACCTAGAACTCTGATACCAATTGTTGGAACAGCTCGAAGAATAACTGGACGTTCATGGAAGCAATACACGGCAGCTAGCAATCACGCGCTGAAAGAAAACTCAAATCTTCAATCTTGATGCTGCACAAGACAGCCTTTTGCTTTTTCTATTGCTTAACTCACAACACGCTTACATTGCTTTTGACTCACCACTAAACTCTCAAGACTAACCAGCCACTTATAAAGGCTGTATATCTCATCCAACTCGGATACGGCTACTGCCAAGTTGAGTTGGCTACGGAAACCAAAACAGAAACTAATACTAACACAAAGATTACCTAACAGAGGCTAATAGATGTAGAACTTAACCAGGTGGGAATGCACTAATTGTATGTCTTCTGCAACGTGCAAGTTCTCCGATGTATGGAATTTGCAAGTTATTTTCATGGCTACTAATTGTCTTTGTGAATAACTCTGTGAATACATGATGCTCCAGAAAATTTGCAACAAAGCTTGCTACTTGCTGGACAAATGATGCTCCACAAAATGGCAACTAGTTCAACCGAAATGCACTCTGATTCATGCAAGTAACCAGCAGCATAACCATCCAAACTGGAATCAAGCATAGCATCACCTCAAATCCAGGTTCTAACAATCTGACAACCAGCAAGCAAAGTATAAAGACACTGAGGTTGAAAAGGGGTTCTTCGTACCAATCTGCCATAAAGTCTGACAGCACATATCAATCTGACAGAGGTTCAGTTATTCAAAATACAGACAATTTCAGTAGTGCCAAAGGCCCAAAACACGTAAACGCTCACTACAATCACACCAAGTATTACATCAGTAGGCTGCATCAATACATCACAGAACATGGCTTTATTGCTGCTTTCATCTAGGTACTAATCTTTTTCCTCTTGAGACATGGAGGTGAGCCCTCTTGCATAGACTTGTGTGTCCTGGTAAAAGGGTCAGGAGACTCAGGACAAACTTCTGCTGCTGTTTCCCTCCTACTACTCCACAAGCTATCTCAGGATCAAGTTCATGTGAATGTGAATGTTGATGTTTAAAAGTGCAACATGCAACGATCGACGCAAATAGCACGTTGCATAGTTGCTTAATTGACTTTACTTGAGGATTCTCTCTTTCGGCTAAAATTTTTGCTACGTTTGCTTTTGCACTTTTCACGCATCTATATTCTATAGTCATCTTCTTGTTGCTTCTCTTAAATTTCAATACGACAGCTTAAGTTTTCCGTCAGTAATTTCCTTTCAGAGGTGCCTGTCAATGGGTAGCTGAACAACATTGTTGTACTACTATTGTTACTTATCTGAATGGCTCGAAGTTGCTTCAAATTAACCGCCATGCTTGGGTTGGCAGTTGGCACACAGCCACACTACTTTATGGTTCAGAGGCATCAATTAATCACTAAAATCGAAACAACAGAGCGTAGTCAGCATCATTTACGTCAATTCTTCTAGCTTCTACTCTAGAAATTTTATCAGAAGAATATTCTTATCATTTTCGATCCTAACTTTTTCTTTTGAGTTGTCCTATTTAACTAGGATACCTTGTCCTGCTTTCAGATTTCCTATTTCTTCTGACTTCCCAGAAATGGGCACCGTTGCTATCGCCAATGATGACCGGAGCACCCAAAATTAATATAGTGTTTTATGTTGACCAAGTACGAGTGGATGAGCAGTTCATAGCTGAACAGTAGGTAGGTACAAGGTTCTTGTATACAATTCACCCGGGCACCAACTAGCTAATCTGTAAGGCCTGTTTGTAGTCTAGGAGTTTTGGAGAATTTTTTTGTTTCTGGTAAAATTCTTCCATTCCTAACATGACGTAAACCGTTGGTAAATTAAGCCATGTAGTTGGCACTCGGTACTGTAAATGTGTAATGTTCTGAGTAACTAGCTTGTCGTTTTTTTTCTCTGTTCACTCATCCATCGTAATTTCCTAAGACCATCCTAGAAAGCATTTCCCCAGAGGAGGAAACAAACAACTTAGCAACAAGCAAACTTGCTTGCAGTTGACCAGTTAATAGTACCCCGTGTCCCGTGATAAATTTGAAAGAAAAGCTCAGAATTAATTAGCTGTACGGTTCACTCGTTAAGCCAATGATCTCAAAGAGCTTCATCAACTCTCTTGATAACCGGCGATTCTGAATTTTCAAAACTGAACTTAAAACGCATCGGTGAAGATGACACATAGTTTAATTTTATATTGATAGAAGCCGTTTCACTAGTACGCATATGATTGTTGTAGTTTGGTGAAGCCATCTATATCATGCATCGATCATTGGATTGCTTCCTGGACTAGAGAGCAGCATTCCATTTAACTAGCTATTGGTAATATCTTCTTCAGAAGTCCAAGCTTCTATATTACCGACGTACGTACAGGAACAATTTGCTCTCTATAAATAGCGCCAAAGCCTTACTACTTCATGTCGCATCTCACATCTAGTTACCGATCGATCATCTAGCTATAAACTTTTAATTACATTAGCTCCATCCCGTCGCAATCGAGTTAGCTTGCAATGGCTTCTGCTGCTGCACTGAAGATGGCTGCCATCTGCATGCTGGTCATGTGCGTCGGATCGCAGATGATAGTCCATGCATCACCCGACCAGGACGCTGCTGCCGGTGCGCTGCTGCAGGAGCTCATGGAGCACGAGCTCGCCAAGAAGCTGGGCCTTAATGCCGACAACGTCGGTGACATCTGCCCTCCGGTATGCGAGAACTGCTTGATCGTCTGCGCGATCAAGTGCGTCCTGAACCCTAAGCCAGTTGCCTGCTACGCGGACTGCATAGTGAAGGACGACTGCTTCCCCAAGACGATGGTTGCGTAAGACTAACATGAGCTTTGCCTCGCCCTTTATATGCTATCCTGTTGGCTCGTGTGTGCACTGTACTGTACGTACGTGTTGTTCCATGTTACAGCAATAACCTCAGAGGCAGGCCCCAGGGCTGGCCTTCTGGAGGAGGTGCTCAGTTCCCTTTCAGTTGTCATCGACTGTGACAACTGAGCAATGTATTATGTGTTCATCTGTGTAAGCTATCGAGGCGTGGCTAAATTATATACTCCTTCTATTCCGTAATATAAGTCCAAATCCATCGTACACATAGATCAAGAAGGTACTAAATATATATAAAAAAGTTAATGTCGTTGGACTATACATGTCCCTATTAAATTGTATAATACAATCACTCATCTATTTTTTCAGCATTAAATGAGATGTATATAGTGGAAATATTGCGATCGCTACACATTTGATCTCTGCAACAGGCTTATATTGTGAGACGACACTTCCCAAGAACAGGGACTTATATTGTGGACGGAGGGAGTATATACACACATCCAAGATTGTCAAAATTATTATTCTAAATCAGATCGAAGACACTCCGGTAGGATTGTATTTTAGAATCGAATCATAGAATCTAAGATCACATCTGCTTCTACAAAAAAAAATACATTTTTCAATGTATCGTATATTCCAAGAGTGATATAAGTGTTTATTTGGTCATTTGGCATCTAATTTATTGATTAATGTCTAAATCGTGGTTTAGATTCCTGTCATTCAGAGCTACTACAAGAATATTGATTTTAACAACATTGCCGTTACCTGAATATTTTACATAAAAGGTAAAATAAATAAATAATCAAAATATTTTTTTATTATTCCAAACCTCTAAATCTTAATGTGTAAGCTACTAACTACTTTTGTACTTACCATACAACTTGAATTGAGGAATATGGCACATCCAAATACCTAAATATTTTATAATCTGAGATGGTGCATGATTCTACATGATTGTACCACAATTCTACTACGATTCTACACGATTCTATGACTAGAAGCGTGATTCTACCAAAACTCTACCCGGCACGACTCAAGATGTGATTTGGATCGTTTTGTGTTTATGGGATTATAGAATCGTACGATTCTACGACTAGAATCACGATTTTAACAACTTACACACATCGCTATATATGTGTTGTTTGTGGTTACCATCTCCTTGGTTTAGCAACCTTTTACACACTACAGCAAGATTTATACATTGCTGGAATCAAAGGGCATACACCTAGAGATACAGGAAAAGGGGCTAACAAAATATTCTCCCATGTCCTGAATAATATGCATGCTCTTCTATTAAGAAAGTTCTTTTTGGTAGGAAGATCGTCTGATTTTATTAATATCTCATGGATAAGGCACATAAGTACCTAAGTTTTGCATTACGGATTTTAGATGAACAACGTAGTACCATCAAGTCTTTGAATCGATGGACACGTTGTACTTATCTATCTTCCTTGCCATAGACTTCAGATCTTGCAAGCTTCATGGTCGCTAACTATCGTAGCATCACGATGCCCCTCATTGATGTATAGGACCTCCGGCATTGGTAGCAATATTGTTCGTCGGAAGAAAATTAGAGGAGATTTATTTGTGCCTAACTCACCCCGGTGTAGGTGTTACCATCTTGGTCAGGTGAGTTGGTCTAGCAAAACCATCACGGCTAATAGAAATTTGACTAATAGGTCGCGGGAGAAGAACAAAGCAAGCTAGAATAGCTTGATTTAGAGGGAAAAACATATGAAACTAAAAAAAATCTGAAAATTACTTCTGAAAATCAATAGCCCTCGCGAGAACGCCAAAGAATTAGGGAGAGGGAGAGAGAGGCCAGGCGCGAACTCCGGCAGGATGTTCTGGCAGCTAGTTCTATTAAGAAAGTAAGTGGCAAAAATCAGAGCGTGCCAACCCCGAACTCGTTCTCGGTTAAAACAAGGCCAATACTGCAGTCTGGACCAACCCATGGACCATGCTGGCTCGAAAAAAATGAACTGTGGCCGACATTTGGCCCAACCCCACCCTAGTTTGACTGACCATTTGCCCAGGTTATTTGACGCACATGCTGCGTCATCTGCCCATCTAAAAAAACAAAAAATGACGGAGCTTAAAATATTCGACGTATCGTTACACCTAGTTACTCTAGCACTACGGTGCACGCGGTCATTTTCTTTGTTCGACCATTTTGATAACATATTGTAAAGCCATGTAATATCAAACTTGTTCATGGCAGTTCGGCTCGATTTTCCCGGCGAGGCACGAACCTTGTTTCACAATCCGAAGCAATTTTGCCGGCCGGGCTTGGGTCTCGCACTGCAGTTCTTATAGCCGGCATCACGGGGTATGTGTGTGTGTGTGTGTGTGATCTTTCACAGCCGCATAGGCACTCGGCAGCGATAGCCGGTTGTGAAGTTGTTGTTCTGCTAGATTCTGAATTAGTGAGAATGGATATAGTTTCATTTCTGTCTAGTTTAGTTGTTTCAGTTCCCGTGAGTGAGTCTGAGAGATGCTCCTCTACCGAGTTTTCTTTTCATTCAGGCCTCGGGTCGGGCTACGGGCATTGTTTCATGTCCGACATGGGCTTCGGGTTCGCAAACTGCGCGATTGTCGGGCCTCGGACCAGGCTCCGGCCTGGTGTTTCAAGGCCAGTCCAGGGTTTGAATAGGTCTATGTATGTAGGATCATGTATCCATCATCCTTGCTTTTTGGATATGGAATGACATCTTCTAGGCAAAACAAAGAGAGCAAAATTATGTTAAAAACCGTGAGTTTTTTTTTAATGAAAATCATTCGTGTGTAATATTATCTATAATTTTTTTAGTGCATGAGAACCAAGTCTTGCTTCGGTGGCTAGTGAAGGTGGTTGTACCTCCAGCCTATCAGGATTTAAACCCCAGATTTAGCCATACGCATCTTATTTAGAAGGATTTTCGTTAAATGAGGAACGGCGTGCCTGTCGCAAACGAGATGCCAGAAAAAAAAAGCTACAGGAAGATCCTGCCATCCTAGCCCTTCTATATTGGAGGCGAAGCCAAAAAAAAAACAAAAGCCACGAGTTCACACGGAGGACAGCGCAGCATGACTGAGTGTTGACATTTAGGAGATACATTATTATTTTTTTCGATGGGCTGCCGGCCAAATATAATAACTCTCTTTATGCGGAGGAATCGCCGGCCCCTTCAATGCCTCCACGTCCCAGATTTCCGATTTTTGGCTAATCGCACACAGACGCGTCGTTGAATCGGTCGGTAGCCGTCGGATCGCAGTGCGCGGCTCAGATGGCTTCGAAGGTCTCAGCACCAAAGAAGACATCGCCTCCTCTCGATCTCTCCCTCCCTCGAGCCTCACGTCGCGCCCTTCTTCCCCTTTCCCTCTCGCTTCCTCTCTATCTCTCCCTCCTTCCCGATGACGCCGCCAGAGGGCTCTGCCCACATCCTCCCCTTTGCCCGCCCCGCCCCCCTCCTCCCCTTCGCCCGCACCCCCTCCCCTCGCCAGCCACCTCCTTGAAAGGATACGGGTAGGCTACACTAGCTTACAATTCAAAATTCTATCACGTAAATCAGGAAGCTATGCAAGCAAGAGATCATAGATCGTTACTACTAGACGCGCAGTGCAGCGAAAGAAGAGTTGAGCAGTCTGATCCAACGTCGATCGCGTCGATGTAGTGGTTATAGTCGATCATCCAATATCCTTGACACCGATCGTCTCCTCAAGCAACTTATCACGTCATTTGCGTAGGTCGCGGATCGTCCTTGATCAACGCAGCAGCAACCGCAACAGCGTCTCTACAGTATCCACATGTCTAGGGATAAAATGTCGTACACCAGTGTACTAGTACCAACATGCATGGTAGAGCCTTCGGAGAGATAGCGGCTAGGGTTTCAGTGGTGCAACTCTTATGTCCCAACAGCCCCATGCATCCCTTTATAAAGAGCCCAAAAGGAATCCTATCCAAACTGGTTTGTCCAACCCGTTAAGTGTGTGACCCTATAGATTCATATGTAATCGGTCATGACTCAGAAACTCATTTCCAACCACGAGTTGGTAACGGTTCCTAGCAGGATATAACGACTTCCGAATACACACAAATACTATATCAGACGAACCTTATACAGTATGATCTGCGACCAGGTCCTTATCACTCACGACCAACTTGTATCTCCATACGACCAGTTCGTAAAACATTACAACCAGTTTGTCGACCAGTTAGTGATCATGTATGACTAGTCAGTATCTCCTTACGATCAATTCGTATCTGGTCAGACTGAATGACTTGCTTGCGTATTCTCCTTTTGTCTCACGATATCTAGTTAAACTCCAGGTGAGATAGTATGTCATCCATTGACTATTCGGTACTTTCTTGATCTAGTGACATATAACTTTATGTGGTCGACTCCTTAACCACTAGTAGTATGACTATACACTTCTTTATCCGACCATATCGAGGGGCCCAGAGATATCTTTTCTGTTATGTTAGGAGGGACAAATCTTATATCTAACTAGTCGCATCCCCCTGTATGTTTTATAGCATATCCGAAAGCTACATTTATAACTACCCAGATATGAAGTAGCATTGGGCAACCCCTAAGTGTATTATTATACATGTAGAAAACCATGTTGATCTCAGATCTAAAGATTATGCATCATCATTACTTGAGACCAACTGATAACACATAAACTCATAACAATCTCAATAGTATCTCAAGGTAGATCAATCTAACACCATGTTCTCTAACATGTGTTCACATTATTGATTCGATATCCCCATATCTATAACCGGTGAAACATGATCATCAATTAATACATGCATTGGTTGATAAACCAATAGTGTCCCGATCATTTGCATCCGATCAGGGATACTTTTATAATGACATCATATAACTATTAAAAAGCTCCACGAATAAGTTACATACTTGTTAATCTTTATAAATGATTATTCATCCAAGAAACATATTCTATGAATCATAAACATAGACGTGATACAATCATCTCCATAATCACCTTTATGACATATCACCAACAGTCTCCTACTTGCACTAAAGTAAATCATACAAGTATCTAATACTCATAGCTCTTGTGTGCACCTCATACTTAGGTTGCGGGAGAGGTTTTGTCAACAGATCAGCTATATTCAAATCCGTGTGCACTTTACATATCTCCACATCACATCTTTCAACAATCTCACGAATAATGTGATATCACCTAAGTATGTGTTTGGACTTTTGATGCGATCTAGACTCCTTAGCTTGTGCAATAGCTCCACTATTATCACAATAGAGATCAATTAGACTAGAAGCACTAGAAATCATGCCCAATTCATAAATGAACTTCCTTATCCACACGGTTTCTTTTGCAGCTTCTGAAGTTGCAATATACTCAACCTCTGTTGTAGAATCAATAATTGTTTCTTGCTTGAAACTTTTTCAGCTCACTACTCCTCCATTAAGACAAAACACAAACCTAAACTGCGATCTGAAATCATTTTTGCCGGTTTGGAAGCTAGCATCGGTGTAACCATTTACTATCAGCTCTTCCTCACCGCCATAAATAATGAATGCATCCTTAGTCCTTATCAAGTACTTTAGATATTCTTGACTGCTATCCAATGACTTTCACCTGAACCTGACTGATATCTGCTCATAATACTTAGAGCATACGACACATCTAGTCGTGTACAAAGTATAGCATACATAATAGATCCAACAGTCGAAGCATAAGAAATTATACTCATTTTGTGTCACTCATCAAGTGTTAAAGGACACTGACTCTTACTAAGACTATCCATGTGACATAGGCAAGAAACTCCTTTTGGAATCTTGCATGTTGAACCGTTTTAACACCTTGTCAATGTATATATCTTGGCTTAATCCAATTAGATTTTTAGATCTATCCCTATAGATCCTTATGCCCAAAATATATGCTATATCTCCTAAATCTTTCATACAGAAACTATTTCTTAATAAATTTTTAACAGATTCAAGCATAAGAATATCATTATCGACCAGCAATATGTCATCCACATATAAGATCAGAAAAATAAGTTTGCTCCCACTAACTTTCTTGTAAACACAAGGTTTTTCTTCACTCCTGATGAAGTCAAACCCTTTCACCACTTTATCAAAATGAATATTCCAACTCCGAGATATTTGCTTTAATCCATAGATGGATTTCTGAAGCTTGCATATCTTCATAGCTTTCCGTGGGTCGATAAAACCTTCAGGTTGTGTCATGTACATATCCTCACTTAAGAAAACCATTTTGACATCCATCTACCATATCTCATAATTGAAATATGCAGCAATAGCTAGAATGATCTAGATAGAGTTGAGCATAGCGACGACGCGAAAAGGTTTCATCATAATCAATACCTTGAATTTGTTTAAAACTCTTTGCCACCAATCATGCCTTACGAATGTGACCATTTGCATCTATATATATATATCTTTTTCTTAAAAACCTACTTGCACTCAATGGTTTTAACATCATCAGGTGGATCAACCAAATTCCAAACTTGATTGTCATACGTGGATTTCATTTCAAATCTCATGGCTTCAAGCCATGACTCAGAGTTTGGGCCCATCATTGCTTCCTCATAAGTCTTAGGCTTACCATTATCTAATAATAAAACAACATGCCCATGCCTTCTAGGCAATTGACGTGGTCTTTTAGATCTAAGTGGGGCTTATGTCTCATCTACAGGTTCTACAATATTTTGTTCATACTGTAAAGGTTTAGTAGGAGTTGAAACATTTTCAAATGTTTTTCAAACTTCTTCGAGTTGCACTTTGCTCCCACTGACTCCTTTGAAAATAAATTCTTTCTCCAAGAATATACCATTTTGGGCAACAAACACGTTGTCATCATCCCACTTAAATCGATACTCACCTCGATTCCGGCATACTACCTAACGGCCCTAAAAGCCCTGAAATGCATCCTCAGTGGCTTGGACCGCATTAAGCGACGCTTCCTATGGGCTGGCACAAAAGAAATCTCATGGAGAGGGGATGCAAGGTCAACTAGGACAAGGTTTGCTGGCCAACCCAACTCAAAGGACTTGGCGTGCTCAACCTCCAGAAGTTCGCAATGGCCCTCAGACTCCGCTAGCTATGGCAAGAATGGAAGGTGGATCATAAGCCTTGGGTGGGAATGGAGATCCCTTGCGACAGCGTTGATCACCGTCTCTTTGCAATAGCCATAATTGTCATATTGGGCGATGGAAACAAGCAATTTTTTGGTCATCACCGTGGTTTGAAGGTACATCTCCCAGAGACCTGGACCTGAATATCTTCCAAATGTCGAGAAGAAAGAATGCAATAGTCAGTGCGGCCTTGCAAGATGACCAATGGATCCAGGACATCAACATTCTAGGGGGATAACTACCCAACAGGTGCAGGAATTCCTAGACCTATGGAGGAAAATACAGTTAACCCAACTCAACCCAACTATCCAGGATGACATCACTTGGAAAATAACATGGGAGGGAAGATACACTGCGAAACCAGTGTACATGCTACAGTTCATCAGCTCAATAATAACAGACTACAAAAAGACAATATGGAAAGCATCGCCCCCCCCAATGAAATTTCTTTGCTTGGGTAGCTATTCAGAATCGTCTATGGACCTCGGATAGACTACAAGTGAGAGGGTGGTCGAACTAACACGTATGCCCCCTTTGCAGATGTAACATCCCAAAATTTTGGTCTGTTTTGAAGTTTTAAAAGAAAAAGAACCATTTTGATTTTTCTGGTAAAGTTAAAAAGCTTAATACGAATTTGCAGAGTTCAAAAACAATTTAATATGAATAATTTCAACATAAACTATTATCAAAACTATTTTATTTGGGTTCTATGTGCTTGGATATATTTTCTAGATTTTTCTAGAATTTTTCTTAGTGCATTTGCTATTTTCTATTTGCCATTTGTGTTTTCTGCTATTTTCTAAAAAGAAAAACTAATAAAAATCTTGGAACAGTCTTTCGGGCCGAATTCCTCCCTTCAGCCCATTCCTATTTCCATTTTCATTTTGATCCGGCCCGTGTCTCTTGACCCATCCTCTCCTTCGGCTAGCCCAACCCGCGCGGCCCACTCTTTTCCTCTCTCCTCCCGTTCGCGCAGCCCAGCCGCCTCCCTCTCCTTGTCTCACTGCCTGTGGCCCCGCCGCCATCGCCACGTGCACATCTCCTTCTTCCCGTCCTCGCGTGGGACTCTAGAGTCCATGTCTGTGTCCGCTAAGCGAAGCCGCCGTGCTCCTCCCGGACATCCCCATCCGGTGCTATATAAGGAGCCTTGCCCACGTCAATCCCTTCACCTCAAGTTCCTCCTTTGAAACCCTAAAAGCTTCAGCCCATTCCTGGTTTCGTTTTGTCGGATTTCACCGAAAAGCCAGGCGGTCGCCGCAAGCTTCTTCGTCGAAATTCTTGGTCATCCAATCATCTTGAGTAGGCCAGAATAAATTTCAAGTTTATAAACATAATAAAATGCTTTATGAACAATGAATGAGGTCTTGCTCATAGCATTACTGCTCATGTTTACACTTTGAGCAACATGTTACCAATTAAAACACGCTTTCTAGCCAAAATCCTAAAGAACCATTCAAAGTCTTAAAGGAATACAAGATAGAACTTGTATTATGACTGAAGCATTTTTATTAAAGCCTAGATAAATTATCTTGGCTAAAAGTATTTTGTTGCATTTTAGAAATTATTTGGGCTTAAAGAAAATTTATTGTCTTTAAATAAATATTCTCGATGCAAATGAATATTTATGTATTTTACAAAGTGAAAATGTGGTTTATAAAATTTATCCGGGAAATATATCATCCCAAGAGCTTACGATAAAAGTTTCATGATTTTACAAATTTATTTGCCATTTTAAAAGCCACCAAACCTTAAAGCATTTGAATAAGGTTTGGTCAACTAAACCGGTCCAAATCCAAACTCAACATCGTAGCGACCGGTCTCATGTGATTTGGTCCAACCGAATCAAATTGGTCAGCCTATCCACGTTCGGGCGCGAGCCCGACATCCACGCTGCGTGATGCGAGCCGTCGATCTTCAATCGAGCAGGCGAGCTCACGGTATCCCGCGAGACGTCCACGTGTATACTTTAATCTCCACCGTTGGATCTTGATCTAACGAGCGAGATCAGTGTGTGCAATCGGACAACTCCGGATCCCTATTCAATCTCCACCGTTCGTTCTCGATCCAACAGCGCACCTCTTTTCATTTTAAACTTAAAGGCTCGCCTTTATCTGAGCCGTTAGATTTAAATCCTACGGCTATTCCTTTTTACCGCGTGTTTTAAAGCCCGCGCTCCTCTGGGCCGTTAGATCTTCATCGTGTGGTCCATATTAGTGTATGCATTCGGACGACTCCGGATCCCCTCACGATCGCAGCCGTTCATTCTTGATCTAACGGCGTCGCTTATTTCAATTTGAAATCAGAGGCGCGCGATTATATGGGCCCTTGGATTTAAATCCTACGGCGCTCCTTTTTGACCGTGGGCCTTTAAAGCCCAAATTCGGTTGATCGTTGGATTTCAATCGTAAGGTCCATATGAGTGTATGCAATCGGACCATCCGGTTCAATTCTCCATCCTGACCGTAGAAATCAAATCCAACGGTGTTGTGCCATCGCATTTAAACGGGGCGACGTGTATTCTTTTAGCTGATCGTTGGATTTTAATCCAACGTCTCTCTTTGAAAGCGGAGCCCCGGAGCCTTCGGGATTTCGTTTAGATCTCGATCGATCGATCTAGATCGTGCGGTCCATATTAAATGATACCGATTCAAATCATTTAATCTCTCTATTTATCACAGCCGCCCATTTCCACTCGGACGGCTGACATTCGTTTGAGCATTTGTGAAGCACGTGCGGCTGAGAATGACAATGGGACCCACATGTAAGGGTATGCTTATCTTCTTCCCTCTCTCTCAACACAGATTTCTCTCAGAACAGAGGAGAGGATTTATCCCAAAGTTTTTGCAACTAATTTTTGGGATAATTAGCCTAAATGGACACCTCATCAACTCTAGATCATTCCTCTTGATCCAGTAGCTCAACATCCATATATAAACCCTAGCTTTTGGAGTCAGACCATTGTTGACCACTGAAGCTCACTTTCTTCCTTCTTTGTCCAAAGGAGTTCTTGCTCCTATCCTTTGCTTATCCATCCTTAAGCAATGGTTTTACCATTAAAGATTTGGTATCTTTTGCAGATTAAATCAGACTTGATCTCTCTGTTGATCAACCTCAAATTTTCAGAGTTCTTGGTATCTTTCCATACTGGTAAGCCAAAAACCCTAGTTTCGACATCTTGAGCATCTTAAGAACCTTAGAAGCTGCTGTGAATCATTCTTTTAAGCATCAGTAGCTTGATCTTGCTTCAAACTGAAAAGCTGTTATTCTAGCTTTTCAGTCTTTTGTGTCATTTTTAAGACCTAGGGTTTCTCCTGTCGACTTGTTATCCCAGTTAGGTCTAAACTAAACCCTAGTAGCTTAACAAGTTGTTCTTTTCATTCTTGTATCATCTCTTTAGATTGTTAGCAGAGGTTTGCCTCATTTCTTTATTGTCGGTTTGCAGACAATACAAATCTTCTTTAGTTTTGGTAGTCTAACTGATTTAGGTTAGATTGGGTTTAACTTAGGATGTTAATTATCCTAAAAGATCTTCTTGAGTTTCATTTTTGAATCTTTGCGTGATCTCGTTTCCTTTTCCCAAAATCTAGAACTGTCCTGTTTCTATTATTTTCAAAATCAAAACTAGAACTTTGAACTAAACCCTAGTTTCGTCTTTCAAAACCGTAGGTTCTAAAATGGGTTATTATCACTATTAGGGTAAATATAACTTAAGCATGCTTGTAATCATGCATTTCTTTATTGATCATGCCATTTCGATAATTTATACTAGTTGTCGTTTTGGGTATTTATTGGATTTTATTGCTTCTTTTAGAATCTGGTTCTCTTCAAGCTTTTGATCATACTTCAACAACCCGAGCACATGCGTGGGTCTATTACTATCAAGGCAAGCATCCTCTTTGCACCATATTGATCCCAAATTTTATACATTAGATTTGTCTAAATTCGGTGACAATGTGCATGCTATTTTTCCAAAATACAAATTTTGATCTGTTAGTAGTTAGCTATGACCAAACATGATGGATTACCTCAAATTGTCACCATACACTTAACCCTAGCTCGATCAGTATATTATAACCTTTATTTTCAGATTTGGCTTAGACATGCAGTCTAGAGATTGTAGGGTTTGACAAGCATATCTTGTCAAACATGGGAATCACAATCAACTCTTGTTATTTTAAACTCTTTGTCCAGTTTCTTTAAATCAGTCTTGTATTTGAAATTCAAATTGATCCGGACAAGAGGAAGCTAGTGATGGTGCTTTTGTGCACGAGATTGGGTTTGTGGTGGACTTGTCCGGTTAATTAAGGACCGAACTCGACTATTCGCCAAGTCCCCACGTACTTCCACATGCAGTGTATGGGCGCTGTTTGGTTAAGTAAAATGTTGAGACTATTGAGTTGGAAACAGGAGAGTAAGGATATGTGTATTGACCTTGTATGGCATAGATGCTTAGGTCTGAGGACTGCGTTTTATGCCATGTGAGCTTTGTATGTCAGTATCAGGATGTTCTTAGGAGGGGGAGGCGTATATGTGCCTCGTCGCATATACGATACCTTAATGGTGCCGATAGCATTCTACTATGGGTAGGGAACCCAATTCGCATTAAATTGTTTGGATCGGCATTCTCGACGCAACATGTGTGCCGGTTAGGCGGATGCTATCGATCGTTGTTTAAGCGGGATCGGTTCACACATGGGGTCCAACTCAATAGTGTTGGCTTGTTGAAAATACCAAATCTTAGCTTCCCGGTCGGCATACCAAAGGAAGTGTGTCATCATTCAAGGCATCCAAGACAACGGGCTAGCTAAGTCATGTGGGTAAAGATGTACACCTGCAGGTATAAAGCTGTTCGAATAGCCGTGTCCACGGTCATGGACGATAACTTGAATGGATGTCACTGTATAGAATTTTTGATTTTCAAAAATCTGGTTTTGGTTTATTTTCGGTTTGCATGAGGGAATCATGCATCGCATCATGTTACTTTTATGTCATTTACTTACTGTTTTAAGCAAACTTTGATTTATTAAATTGCTTTATCAAAAGTTAGCCTTTGTAGGTTAAGATGTATCGCTTTATGCAAATTTGAACCTTTATACCTTCCTGTTGTAACCTTATGCATATAACAATTCTATTCCTTTGGTTAGGCTCTAATCAACACTTCATTTTAATAGTTTGTGTAAGACTTGCTGAGTACCTTCCGTACTCAAGGTGCTATCACCTATGGTTGCAGGTGAGGACGGCTTTCTTTATGAAGTACCCATTAGCGCCGATCAGGGTGACGCTAACGAGTAACGCTACTTCTTTCCTCCACGCAATTGCCTGCGGGTGGATGAGGCCATTGGTGGACATTTTCCGTTTATTTTGCTTCCACAGATATCTTTAAAAAGTGACCAAGTCACTTGATCTTGTAGTACTAATAGAATGATGTAACCTTATGTTTAATTATATCAATGTATGACTGGTATGTGTTTGATGCAATGTTGATGAAGGATATATATGCAATGGTCGTTGATCACGGGAACCATTGTGAATCATATATATCCGAATCTGCCATCTTGGATCATCATTTGTTAAATTTATATCTTTAGCATGGTTTTTAATAAAGGGGCAGTACTGTTCCTTCATTAACAATTGTGCTACAGTATGAATTTAATTAGTAACATTTCCAATAACCGGGGGTCCTCACACGGGCTTCCACAGTCGACGGGTCCGCAATAGCGTTTTCTACGCCGTGCTTGCATCCTCTCTGCTCGGGGAACCTTCGTTCGTCGTTTTCGTGTTCGTCCGAAAAATGACCACCGCCGCCCTTGACCGTTCTACAACTTCGGTGAGCTCCCCACCCTTTTGAGTGTGTCATCATGTGCTCCGGGTTAATCTCATCCCATCCCCGACTTTCTTGTTGCTTCTCCTTCGCCGAGATGCCGCCGCCACCCGTTTTCCTCTATTCGGTCATCTTCTTGCCGGTGTTTCCGTCGATCTCCGATAGCATTGTTCCCTCGGTGTGCTCCTTTGGTCATTGCTAAGCTGGTGCTCACCTGATTCGTCATCGGGCGTCCTTGGTTTGTCTTCCTCGCCATGGCCGTGAGCTACCCCACCGCCGAAGTCGTTGCCGCCGACCACCTGCCGCCACCCCGGCCAAGCCACCGCCGCCCAAAGCTCCGCCTCACTCACGGGGTCTCGTTTGTGCGCTCTCCGGCTGCCCGCTCGCCTCCGTTCACCTTCGACACCGTCGTTAATGTCGCCGGCCGGAGCTCTCTTTCTTCTCGGTTGTTTCTCCTTGCCACCTCCACGGTGCACCATCTTTATGACAAGTGGGACCCACTTGTCGGGTGAGTTTTCGTCCCGTCCGAACCGCCTCGCTGACGTCAGCTGACGTCATAATTCGGGATTTCCAGTAGGAAAATAAATCGGATAATTCCAGAAATCCAAATTAGGGTATTTCTTTAGATTTCAATCTTCCGGAGCTCATATCTTTTGCATCCGAACTCCAATTGAGTCCATTCAAATTCCTAAATTTATCTAAATTCGAGATCTATTTATCTCAGATTTTTATTTAATTTTTGGAGTTTGTTTTCTCTCTGTTATTTATTTATTTGATTTATTTGCTTGTTTGCGAGTAGACGTCGATACTTCAGGAAGCTTTGAGCAAGGAGTAGCATACCAAGATCAAGATCAATCACAGGATTTATTCCCAGGCAAGTCGTGGACCTTTGATCATATTGAACCCATGATTTCAAAAGTATATTATTTTATACAATTGCATGCTATCTTTATATAAACTGCT
The DNA here is from genome assembly GCA_036346255.1 of Ampelocalamus luodianensis. Taxonomy (NCBI): domain Eukaryota; kingdom Viridiplantae; phylum Streptophyta; class Magnoliopsida; order Poales; family Poaceae; genus Ampelocalamus; species Ampelocalamus luodianensis. The sequence continues at coordinate 45,545,971 of CM070633.1, forward strand.
TTGGGTATAGCTATTACCTGTTGTTATTATGCCTCCATTGACTATTTGAATGCCATGAATCCTTTGCCACCTTAGCATGGGTAATATTAGTTGGACATATTTATATTGTCAACATGGGTACCGTACATATGCTTAGTCTTGCTTAGTTACGATGGGTTTGTCATCACATGTGTCTTAATGATTAATCTTGACTTAATAAAATATAGAACCGTGGTGGTGAGCCACTCTTGTTAAAATTTGTGTACCATGACAGGGTATGTCATTGGTTTTGGTTAAATAAAATGGTTTTCGCTCGGGCGAGTGGTTGGTGGATAGTGGGGATGTGGATTGAACATGTTGTGAGTTTGTGGTAGTCTCGTCTGAGTAACTTGTCAAGGACTTAATCTTGTGCGCCATTGAACTGGGCCTTAACCGTACAACCACATGTCTGGTATGGGACAGACCTGGCTGATTAATTAGCAATATCTTAATTTCGGTTCTGTCATGTGAAGTGTGAGTCGTGGAAAACGTATTCTCACGGTGGCGCAAGAGGGGGCCATGCAGTGGAAAGACATTCGATGTTGAATCCTTAGCGCGAATCGGGTTAAGAAGGAGCTTTGTAAAAACTTTGTGATGATCACTTAGTCACACACCTCGGAAGTGTGTTAAACGGACATTATAAGTTGATCTATCTCTTGTGGGTCAAGCTGTACAACCTCTGCAGAGTGTAAAACTATTCGAATAGCCGTGTCCGCATTATGGGCGTGCACGGGATTTCACACGGGAGATAGAGTTTCTTCAAAAATGTGTCGGAGTGTGGATGAGAAGTTCACTTGATGAATATAATGTTCGTTTGGTGAATAGGTCATTCACTTGGTGGGTTGTGTCGATTGGTGAATGGGGAATTCACTTATCGTTGGTTTGGTTGGGAAGTGAATAGGAAAGTTCACTAGTTGTTTCAAAGAAAATGTTTACTTACTTATTATTGTTTTCAACTTACGTCTTTCAGTCTATTTATTGTATTTATCGTAAATGTTGTTTTCCGCAAAAGAGTCATACCGCTAACCTTTGTTCAAGCCCTGCATGAATACTATTTGCATACATTTCTCCACGGCTTGCTGAGCACATTCAAAGTACTCATGGCTTTGCGCCCTGTGTTGTTTAAATCTCCACAGAAGAACAAGGGAACTCCGAGTTCTACCAGGAAGACCATGAAGGTTTTGCGGATTAGGATGTGTTTCTCCACTCGATTGCCTGTGGGCATGTTGATTGGCCAATTGAAGAATTTCGTTTCGCTGCAATAGTTTATTTGTTTCTTTAGTCCTGCGTGGCAAGTTAAGTAAACTTTAACCATAAGGTCCAGTTATTATTATTATTTGATACTTTGAGATCTTTTTAGTTAAAACGAATAAATGGATGGTATTTCATCACTGTTTTTCTGTGTGAGCTAGCTACTGATCTGGGACTAGTTCAGAATACACAGAGGGTTCCTGAGATGTATTTTTGGGTCCCGACAGCAGCTCTGCTTATTAGTGAGGGACTCCAAGATATGTGCGAGGTGTTGCTTCAATCCCAATCGATTTGGGGAGTAGAGGTAGATCTGAGGAGAATCTCGGTCAGCTTGAAGAAAAGGAAGAAGAAGGGAAAATACAAGGTAGGACAGAACGGTATTTGCACAACCACTTTACATTTTGACTCACAGAACTTTGTCAACAATGGCAAATAAAGGTAAGATTTCAAAAATACAATGGCATGTAAAAGATAGTGCATTTTGTAATGACAGATCAGGGATCTAGGAAATTTACCGTTGCATATAAAAGTTTTTCAAATGCAATAGCCTCTAGGGTGTCAGCGTCGGTCGTTCATAAATTTGACAATTTCATAATTAACTTCATATGCTCCACGTACGTGATACACATGCCCATCAATAGCATGATGATTCCATCCATCCATCTACCCGTCTTTGCTATTAGAGCCATCACGTTCCATCGATAGCTACACCAGAAATTCACATATTAGTCAGAAAAAAATATAAAAGATACACACCACATACTTAATGAATTATTGGGGCCATTATGTTCCATTAAGAACAACACAAGAAAGTCACATATTAATAGAAGAAATAAAATATTCACACTGTTGTAATATCAGCCTATTTGCCGATGGTGTGGATATTTTACGCCTATGATGGACGATTGACCGATTAGATCTATAAGCATAGTTTAGTTTTATATTACTTATTCCTTTTTAGCAGTGGCTCTTATTGTCTACGCATCCAAGAGATATCAATAAAGAGAGAGAAAATTATATGGGACTACATCTTTTGTGTTTTTTATCGGTGTTTGTCTACATCAGCCGTGTAACTAGGAATCGCTAATATTACAGCACACACACCACTCAGTAGAATTACTGGAGCCATCGCGTTCCGTTGAGAGCTACTCTGGAAATTCAAATATTAATCGGAAAAATATAAAAAATACACACCACTTAGTAGAATTATTGGAGCCATCACGTTCCATTGAGAGCTACACTGAAAGTTCACACATTAGTCAGAAGGGTAGATACACACCACTTACTTAGTAGATCTAGGTTAGGACTGTACCTTCTCAAATATGTCCTATACGCTCTAAAAAAATACTATAGTGCAAATTATTTAATAAAATATATAAAATTATTTTTAAAATTACAAAATGATTTTAATTGTATGTACAAATGCGTGTTTAGGTTTCCTATACAGTTCATATAAAATATGTATACCAATATTATACATATTAAAATATTTTTCAAACTTTAAAACTCTTACTTTAAGTCCTTAAACTTTAAATATTGCTTATAGGAAAATTTAGGTCCATGTCACTGTGTCAATTGCACTTTAGGTTTATGCCATTGCTTTTTGCCTAATTCAGTACATGCCACCAATGCACAAAACTTGTTCGGACAATACCACTGACGTTATCATCTGACAAGCTAGAGCTCTCACGGTGTACCGTCAAAGTGTTTGACTAGTACAAATAACCAGTGGTACCTATTCAACAATTATGAAAATGTCACAAAAATTCTAGAGGTTTTGTGAAATACCATTGTCCCCACGTATACCTCTTCATATTTCTTCCTTCTTTCCCCTTTCTTCTCTTTCTTTCTTCCTCCTTCTCTCTTCCTCTCCAGATCCTCCTCTCCTCCTCCTCCTCCTCCTTCTTCTCCACCAGAGGCTCCTCCCTCCTCCTCTGCTCTCCCTCCGGCAGAGCCAGCCCGGATCCAGCCACCTCCGCTGCCGCAGTGCCGCTTCAAGCCGTTAGCCGCCACTCTCGGACGCCACCTCCGCTGTCACTTGGGCCACCGCCACCGTGCGCCGCTCTAGTCGCTAACGTGTCGCCCTCGGCTGCCACCTCTTCCACCACGCCGCATTTGGCGTCGCTTGGGCCGCTGCCACCGTGCGTCACTCCAATTACTGATGTGTCGCCCTCGGCTGCCACCTCTTCCACCGCGCCGCCTCACCTCGTTGCCACCGCTGTTCTCGGTCGCCCTCGCGCCTCGAGCACCGCACTGCCTGAGCAGCTGTCGCTCCATCTGCCGGTGTGTCGCCGTCTGAGCCGCCGATCACCACCAAGTCGCCACCTTGCCCCACCTCGTCCACCAGCCGCATCTCTGCCGAGTCGCCGCGCTTGGGCTCGGCCGCTGTGCTCCAGCCTCCTCCGCCTTGCCTCAGCGTCTGTGTCAACAAGCTGTAAGCCGCCGTCGTGCGCCTCCTCTATTACCGCTCACGCCAGCTACGCCTTTCCATGCGTTGCTGCCGACGTGGTGCGCCCAACACCATGCCAAGACCTCCGTTGACACCACCTCGACATCGTCATGGCCACAGCGAGCCACGGTCACGGCCATTGCTCTTCTTCTCTTCCCCCCGAGCGCACACCACTACGCACCTAGGCTGCAGCAAACCCTCGCCGACCATTCCTCTGCTTCTTCCTCCCCTCTTTCCAACTCGCTCAAACAACCTCGTTGGACCCTCTTTTCCAATTAGCTCAAGTGATCACGGGTGGCAACTTTACTCGGGGGTATTTTGGGGAAATTGGCATGTTTCAGATGAAGAGTATAACATATTTCAATGGAAGGTAACGGCTCAGTGGCATTTTTCCGAACAAGTTTTGTGCAATGGTGGCCTATACCGAATTAGGCAAAAAAAAAACAGTGATATAGACCTAAAGTGCAATTGACACAGTGGCATGAACCTAAATTTTCATCGCTTATAATGTTGAATTGGAAGCACGACATGGAGATTAAAGTAATCCATTAAAGTAATACACAGTGATGCATTCCTGATGATATATATATAATATTTCACCCAAACCACATTAGGATTTGAGTACATTTTTAAGAAAAAAAAGCATTTTTTTTAAAAAAAAAGATATGTACCACGTGTGGACGCAGAAGACTGTTATGTTGCACATGATGGTATTAATTTGGCCACCGATAGCGCAATATCAAGTTAATGATCCTGTGGTCCATGACCCCGCAAGAATTGATTATACGTAGATGCACCTTAAATTACTCGCAAATGCACGGGACCGTTGTAGCTTAAAGCTAGATTATTTTCAAGTTATCGAATCGTTGCAACCAACCTGGCACCTAATTGGCCATGACAAATGGGTCCGTCAAAATTGTAATTATTAAAATTAACACTTTTGTCCCTCCAGCCGGTTTCGTCTGCTCCTTCAAACTAAACCGCGCAATTGCATTATTGCTTATGATGGCCCGCGTATCGACGGAATCCCCTGTACTTAAGATTTGTTTAGGAACTCTAAATTTCCGATCCATTTACGGGAATATGTCGTCCATCCACAACGATGGACCGAGAATTTAGAATTCCCAAATATGACCTTAATGTGCTACATGATTATATATAATGATAGCGATCAATCATATAGATATTATAATCCGTGAAAATATATTCTATTATCTCGGAATTTATGCCCCTATAAATAGCGTTGCCTTGCTTGTTCATGTGGCGTCACATATCTGCCATCTTCTTCTCCAGTTAGCTACTTATAATCAGCATCTCATCACTAGCTGTTGCAATGGCCTCTGCTCCCGCAGTGAAGGTGCCTGCCATCTGCATGCTGGTGATCCTCTGCACCGGATCACAGCTGATGATGGCCCATGCATCAGCGCCAGCGGATGGCCAGGTGGCCGACGCTGCTGGCCGCACAGTGCTGCGGCAGAAACCCATGGCCATGGCGCTCGAGCTCGCCGAGAAGCTGCGCGACCTTCGCGGCCAAAGCTGCACTAACAAGGCCTGCGAAATTTGCAGCTTTACTTGCGCGTGCTACGAATGTGAATGTGGTGCTTTGGACGATGCTACGTTCCGATGCATTCAGGATTGCGAGGCACGCTTCGGCTGCTACGAGCTGTGAGGCGTGTTGCTGCATCTGCTGCTGCTGCTGGCATGTGTTGTGCACTGTGTTCCAAGCTATATTCAACTTGGGTATGTAAAATGTGAATAAGCTCCCAGGTATGCAGGCAGGCACAGGCCTAGCATGCGTGTATTGGAGATTTGGAGGCATGGTCCAGTCCCGTTTTAATTGTCACTGGTTGTAAACCTGTAATTACTGAAGGCATGTACTTACCTATCCGTCTGTATGAGTTGTCCACCACGAGTGGACAGGCTATATATAATATATATTACTTTCTTTACGGCATGAAGAATCGTTATAAGCATCTACAATAGTTCACGTCAGCTGTTATTAAGGGGTTATCACATCATCATTTAGGTGATGTGAACGAGAGAAGGTGATGAGAGAAGATAAGGTTGTTTCTAAACGAAAAAACTATCAAATTATTAATACCAAGACACAAGAAATAACTAAATATTCTATTAGAGACTTACTTGTGTCGGGATCCGAAAATACATCTCAGGAACCCTCTGTGTATTCTGAACTAGTCTCAGATCAGTAGCTAGCTCACACAGAAAAACAGTGATGAAATACCATCCATTTATTCGATTTAACTAAAAAGATCTCAAGTAACAAATAATAATGATAACTGGACCTTATGGTCAACGTTTACTTAACTTGCCTCGCAGGACTAAAGAAACAAATAAACTCTTGCAGCGGAACGAAACTCTTCAAATGGCCAATCAACATGCCCACAGGCAATCGAGTGGAGAAACGCATCCTAATCCGCAAAACCTTCATGGTCCTCCTGGGCGAAGAACTCTTGAGCAGCTTGATATTCTTCAACTGAGCAATACAGGGCAAAAGCCATGAGTACTTTGAATGTACTCAGCAAGCCGTGGGGAAATGTATGCAAATAATATTCATGCAGGGCTTGAACAAAGATTAGCTGTATAGCTCTTTTGCATAAAACAACATTTACGATAAATACAATAAATAGATTGAAATGCGTAATTGAAAACAATAATAAGTAATTAAACACTTTCTTTGAAACAACCAGTGAACTTCCCATTCACTTCCCAACCAAACCAAGGATAAGTGAATTCCCCATTCACCAATCGACACAAACCACCAAGTGAATGACCTATTCACCAAACGAACATTATATTCATCAAGTGAACTTCTCATCCACACTCCGACACATTTTTGAAGAAACTCTATCTCCCGTGTGAAATCCCCAGGCACGTCCATAACCGCGGACACGGCTATTCGAATAGTTTTACACTCTGCGAGGTTGTACGGCTTGACCCACAAGAGATAGATCAACTTATAATGTCCGTTTAACACACTTCCGAGGTGTGCGACTAAGTGATCATCACAAGGCTTTTACAAAGCTCCTTCTTAACCCAGTTCTGCCCGCTAAAGTTTCAACACTGAATGTCTTTCCGACCAGACAGGGCCCCCCTCTTGCGCCACCGTGAGAATACGTTTCCCGTAACCACACTTCACACGACAGAACCGAAATTAAGACATTGCTAATTAATCAGCCAGGTCTGTCCCATACCAGACATGTGGTTGTACGGTTAAGGCTCAGTTCAATGGCACACAAGATTAAGTCCTTGACAAGTTACTCAGGCGATCTTTCCACAAACCTACAACATGTTCAATCCACATCCCCACTATCCACCAACCACTCGCCCGAGCGAAAACCATTTTGTTTAACCAACAACCATGACATACCCTGTCAGGGCTCCCAAATTTTAACAAGAGTGGCTCACCACCACGATTCCATAAATCATTAAGTCAAAATTTATTTATTAAGACACATGTGATGACAACCCTATCGTAACTAAGCAAAACTAAGCATATGTACGATACCCATGTTGGCAATACAAATATGTCCAACTACCATTACCCATGCTAAGGTGACAAAGGATTCATGGCATTCAAATAATCAATGGAGGCATAATGACAATAGGTAATAACTATACCCCAAGCAGTTTATATAAATATAGCATGCAATTGTATAAAACAATATACTTTTGAAATCATAGGTTCAATATGATCAAAGGACCACGACTTGCCTTGGAATAAATCCAGTGATTGATCTTGATCTTGGTAGGCTACTCCTTGCTCAAAGCTTCCTGAAGTATCGACGTCTACTCACAAACAAGCAAATAAATCAAATAAATAAATAACAGAGATAAAACAAACTCCAAAAATTAAATAAAAATCTCAGATAAATAGATCTCGAATTTAGATAAATTTAGGAATTTGAATGGACTCAATCGGAGTTCGGATGCAAAAGCTATAAGCTTTGGAAGATTGAAATCACATAAAATACTGAAAATCAGAATTTACGGATTTACTGAATTATTTTTCTGAAGGAAAAGATAATTATTGCATCAGCTGACGTCAGCAATGATATTTCGGCTGAAAAGAAAGGAAATTAAAAGATTATGACAGGTGGGACCCACTCGTCATAGAGATGGTGCACCGTGGACTGGTTTTATGGGCCTTTGGCTCGGGTGGAATAATTGGAGTGCCACACGGCGCTGACTTGCATGCCACATGGGCTGCCACCTAAGCAAATAGGTGAGGTGGAGGGGTGAGTCGGAGGCCACGGTGGCACAGAAGCAACAAGGGAAAAAGGAAGCTCTGGCCGGCGACTGGAGCTCGTCGGCGACGACGAACCACAGCGAGAGGACTCCGAAGAAGTGGCAAAACGGGTTCCCCTGAGCGAGACGAAGCCCAGGGAGGTGACAGCGCGGCAAAGGCGGCAAGGGCTCGCCGGCGGCGGCAACTTCGGCGGCGGGGAAGCTCACGGTCACGGCGGCCTTGGCGATGGAGTGGCGCCCGAAGAAAGGTGAGGTGAGCACCACGTCGGTGGAGGAGCAAGGATCACAGAGAGCATCTCAGGATGACCGGAGGAGGACCAGGGCGACGGCGCGACAGTGGTGACCGGAGGGCAAGAAGATGACCGGCGACGACAACTCGATGGCCGAGAGAGAAAAAGAAGGGCTGGGGCAGAACGAAGGAGACACGGAGCACAAGGTGACGCGCAAAGATCAACGGAAAAGCTCACCGGAAAGTAGATCGGGGTGGAGCGGCGGCGGTCGTTTTGTCAGACGAACACGAAAACGGCGCTCCGAAGTTCCTCGGAGGGGGATGGTGGAAGCACGACGAAGCCCACGGTAACGCGAACCCGATGGCGGCGGAATCACGGCCGGAGAAGCTTTGTGGACGAAGAATTTCGACGGCGAAGAGACTTCAAACGTCCTCGGTTTTTCGACGATTGCGGCGCGATGAAGGTGAATCCGGGGATGAGACCTTAGGGTTTTGGGAGAGATGGAGGATGCGATCAAAAGGACGCGGTTATCTCGGTTTATAAAGCACCGGAGGAGGGAGAGTCCACAAGGGGGCCGGTGGCGCTGCCTCGCGGGAGGAACTCGGACTCTAGAGTCCGGAGGAACAAGACGATGAGGTGGCACCAGCGGCGGGCCCACGCGGCAGAGAGACAAGGAAAAGAAGGGAAAAGGAGCGCGGGCCTTCGGCTGAGCTGGGCTTCGGTTGGGAAAGAAAGAAGAAAGGCGGCCGGGCCGGAGGGAGAAGAAGATGGGCCGGGATCTAGGGATTGAGCCCAAAACAAAATCTGAGATTTTAATTTAGTTTTTCTTTTTAGAAAATAACAGAAAATCCAAATGGCAATTAGAAAATAGCAAATGCACTCGGAAAAATTCTAGAAAAATCTAGAAAATATATCCAAGCACATAGAACCCAAATAAAATAATTTTTAAATATAGTTGATGTTGACATTATTCATATTAAATTTTTTTTAAACACTAAAAATTCATATTAAGCTTTTAACTTTAGCAGAAAAACCCAAATGGTTATTTTTCTTTTAAAACTTTAAAACAGACCAAAATTTTGTGATATTACAACTTGTTACTTAAAAAACATGTTTTGTGGGTCCCACTGTCTTAAAACAAAATATCTATCCGATCATTTGTACAGTTCGACTTTATTATTGATATGATAAATGAGCTAAAACATGTAGGCCACAAAGTTGTACTTCATTATTGATCATTAAGAATCATGCATATTTTGTAGCAATTAAAGTCTTAGACACAAGCTCAAGAAACAATCCATTTAAAGACTTGTTTTTTTTATTAGATTAAGTACTCTCTCTCCTCTTAGTAACAAATTAAGAAACAATATGTTGTAGATGCTCTAACTCCTCAATACTCCTGACCGATTTTAGGCCAATCAACGGGCAGCTCGGCATCGAGGGATCGCAACGGGTGGCCTAGATCAACCCTCACACCCTCTACCACGCTACAGCCCTAGCCACCTCACCTTCTACTCCTGCATCGCCCTCGGCCTCGCGAGGCGCTCCTCCCCTTCGTCCGCATCACCCCCGCTGTCCCCTCCTCCCCTTCCGCCCTCGCCGCTCCCCTTCTCCCCTTTGCTTGCGCTGCTCCTGCTACCCCTTCCTCCTCTTTGCCTGCACCTCCCCTCGCCGCCCGCCTCCTCCCCTTTGCTTGCGCCGCCCTCATCATCCCCTCCTCCCCGTCGCCCTCGCTGCACTCATATCGCTGCATATTAGACTTTTCTTTATATTTATAATTTTTCATGAGCGTATTATAGATTTTTTCAACTATAGTTGAAAATATTAGTCTTGTGTCATATGATTCCTATATGGGTAATTACAATTCTACTTTTCTTGAGATTCTATTACTGATACTATTAGGTGCAGTATAACTAAATCATATCTGAAAGTTTTTTTTTTCCACCCCAATCCGCACCAGCAAACGGACATCGACTAGTATATTCAGTATTTTCACATGGTTGCGCGTGAACTTGGGCCGGCGCTTTCTTCCACAATAGCTTAGGCTGTTGCTACTTGCTAGGCTGGTGGGCACACCTCTGCTTGGGCCACTAGGGTTGTCTGTGGTGGAATTGAAGCGTTACATCATGACGCTTACCGTGAACTGTGGCGGCCTTGAGGTGGTAGTGGCGCTGTGAGAGAAGAACGGGATACTCGATCTCCTTTCAGCTGCTCGTTGGATGAGTTTGGCAAGTATACTCCGCACAGGAGAGGTTCCTTGTCCTGCTTTGATTCCGATTCTTCTTTTTTTGTTCTGCTTCTCAGAATAATAAAATTCCATTTCCTTTTTCCTTGCCCTGCAAAAGCATTATACAAGGGAGCTCTCCCCTAACTCGTCTTCTTCAAACAAGCCCCCATGGAGAATTCAAATGAGGCGGCTGTCTGCAGCACCGCAGGGATGCTGCTGCGCCTGCCGGAATGAGTTCTGACGAGAGGTTTGCGGTAATGAGGAGCATCGGGGAGGAGTGCATTGACGATGATGAGCTCAGGCTGCTGCTCAACAACAAGACCGCTCACACAGGGTGTTAAGTTGAACACCCGGTCCCTGTTTATGGGTGTTAAGCTGAACACCTAAACTTTTTGTGCAAAAATTCTGAGAATTTTAGGTATAATACATATATATACAAAAATTAGGTTAAATGACTGTTTGGTAGAGTTTTGCTCCCTAATTCTCAACCGAAGCAGCAGGAGTCGAGCCAACGCACTTGCTCCTCCTTTTTTAGAATCAGGAGCAATCAAGAATCAGAGTTATATGACCATAGAAAATTGGAAGTGGCCAACTCCCCACAAGAATCAATCTCTCGGTTACCAAAATACCCCTTAAGTTGAGAGTTATTTACTCAAGTTTTTGCCGCTGTGTATAAAAAACCCTTTTTCACATCCCGTCGCCCCACTCGCCTCCCTCTCTATTGGAAGGAAATTCTCTGGAGGAGGGCCTCACCTTGATAACGATGGATGAGGCGGGGCCTTGCCCCAGGCCTTCCCCTCCTCGCCAGCCTCTGCGGCCACCGAGCTCCACGTCATCGGGTCCTTCCCCCTCCTCCAGTGTCACGGCGTATGACCCCAACTACGTCCCCGACTCCGTCAAGACATTCGTCTCCCACCTCTATCGCCACATCTGAGACCGCAACGTGTACGAGACCCACCAGATGTACAAGGGCGGTGGAAAATCTCTGATCGCCTCTTCCACAACACCCCTTGGCCGCCCGCCGAGGCCGTCATGTCCCACTACGACGGAGACCACGTCTTCCTCCTCTACTGCAAGCTCTAGTTTCGCCACGCCCACATGCGCCTCCTAGGAGGCCTCACCTCCAGGCATCGTGATAAGGACATCAACCCTTCGGATACGACCGCTACTCCACCTCCAACCGGGCTACTCGACTGCCATCGATTCGGCTGCGTCAAACGCTACTTCAACGTGCTGATGAATACACTTCACTTATATCTGGTCCTGCGCCACCTCACATTGGGCCGAGGGTCTTGTATTTGTATCAATTATTTGGCCCAAAGAGCAGCCACCATTTTAGGTTATTTGGGCCGGCCACCTCCTTGGCCTATTTGGGCCGTCCGCCTCCACCTGGGACGATGCACTGTTCATGGTTACTGTTCATGGTCCTGTTCATGTGAATAGTAACCCATGAATAGTACTGTATTGCTAGCGCTTAGACATTTGCGGCTCCCTCTCCCCTATATAAGGAGGCCGCACCCCTTTAGTTTTACTTGGATTTTGTTTAGTTAAAAGTTAGCTTCTATGCAACTTCGTGTATTGGCTTGTGTCGACTAGACCAACCATAATACCGCTTCGGAATCCCAATTTATCAAATATTTCATTCATATTCGCAATTTTAGACTGCTTATTTATCTTGTTCTTGCGTGCTTCTTCGGTGTATGCTGGAATCGACCTTCGTGGTCAGGTCATCCGGGTATTCGTGCACGATTGATAACGACTTGTCAATTAGTTCAGCGGTTGCGTGGTTTCGAGCCTTGCGTGTTCGTAGCCAGGATCGTGAGAGTTGAGCGACGACTACCGAACTTATCGTTCTCATCGAAAGATCGGACCAACAATAGGACCTTCGGGTTCATCACACCGCACCGAGTCCTAGGACAACTACAGCTCCCTCTTCGGCGTCATCCTCCAGGGCGTTGTCAACATGCAGCTGCCCAACCAGTGGCTCTGTGTCACGATCCTTCACAAGCTCCAGCGGATATACCAGATTGGATCAAGAGATAGAAGATGAAATCCGAGGATTTGGGGATGAAGACCACAGGAAGAAGAGGTGGAAGGAGAGATAGTTTGGGGATAATATTTCATTTCTTCGATCCCCTTTCCTGTGTTGTTGCTACTGCTTTTGTAGTGCCTAATACCATGGGACATGTCCAAGTCCAGCCCACATCCAACATAAGTCCACGGCCCAATCCGTGACATTCCTACCTCCTTGAATCACGGCTTATCCCCAAGAAGATGTCATGGAACTATTGAGGTCATGCATAGAGCCACCAGGATCCCATGTCACTTGTAAAATCTTGATGCCGACCTTGCCTACTGCGTCTGCTGAACAATAGTGCATATCGAGCCTCTCTAAGCATGACCAAATGTGTAGCAGCACACCTTGATATATCTTGAGGTAGAGAACAAGTCCCGTCAAGAGTCCATCTCCATTTCTTATTGATGTAGAAGAGGCACGACATAGCTGCTCCATGATGTCATTTGTCAATTCTAGAAATAGATGATTGCGTTTACAAGGAACTTGATCATCACAACAACTCAGCTCCTCAGTGAATTGCTCAACTTTCCACACTCTTGCACCACCATACATCATCCTGTCATGTAGAGAATCAACCAGGAAATTGTCAAAGCAATCTCCCCAGTTAACTGCAGTACGAAAGTCTCGAGTGCCTGCGATTGAGCTCAACGCCACCATTTTCCTATGTCCATGTGGTGTCCAAGCCTTCCATGCATCAATTGCTACTGAAGAAATAACCATGTTTTGGACATTTTGCAGTTGCAGCACCAACCACTGAAGATTCTCAAATGCATGGTTGCAAACACCATTCTATATTGCCTGACACAACTTCAAAGACTAAGGATTCATTTCCACCCATGCCACACCATGTTCATAATACTTCCCCACCTCAACAAGCACACCTATGAAATTTACTAGATTTGACGAAGGCCATGGTTTCAACTCGATCAATTGCTTGGTCACCTTCTTGTTCTTCACTTGGTTTTGAATCTCACAAAAGATAGCTATGTTTTTCCTGTTAATTCCAGCAGTAAGTGCAGTACTATTTGTAGTGTAGGTGAGGAGCATAAACTTCTAATCCTTGTAGGAATCCTTGTACAGGACACTTGACTTCAACATCATCATTTCAGGTGGCAACCACAACATGTTCCCCATTGGGTCTATCCTCAAGACGAGATTGATGACGGGATAACACTAGGCGCTGTCCATGCACACAAGGGGCAAACATGGGAACTTTGACTGCAAATACTTCCAAGTCCGTAGAAATCTTTTAGCAGGAGCAAAAACAAACTCACTGTTTACACCAATACACTACTCATACTGCAAATACCTCCAGCTCGCTCCAGCTCCAGGCCGCACACACTCGAAGCCCCACATTACAGCTGAAGAATCTAGATCCACCATTATGAGTTAATGGAGTATTTTAGTTATTAATGATAAATCTATTTGTGAGACTAACACTTCTATTGTTATACTTATTGTTTAGTCTTATTTGGATATACAAGTGAAAATCAAAGAGGTATGCATTCGACATTATATTCATATATCTTGTTGCTTCCTCGGATCCAAAATATAGGTTGAACTCCACCAAAAGCTAACTTGAATATGTGCATATGTTCTTATTACACATTCGTGTATACACACATTTAGGGGGAGTTCACTCTATGTTTTATAGTTTCATTAGTATTGATCCATATTCCTCTTTCCACATAGATTAAGGGTCTCTATTTTGAAACATATCCCTGAGTATATAAAACTTGTGTGGTTCATATATACTCATTCTTTATATTCAATTATTTGCTATTATGATGGTTGTCATCAATTACCAAAGAGCAAAAGATTGAAGTATCTCGTCCCACCATTATGAGTTAATGGTATATTATGGTAATTAATGACAATCATATTGTGGAACTAACGTTTTCCATGAGTTGGATGAATAGGTTATGTTCTATGTGGTTGGAGACTTTGGATAATATCATGAGTTGATAGTCATCAAGTAAAGATTCGGGATGAAGAAAATCATCATGTGTTGATGATGTTCAAGTCAATATCCCGAAGTGAAGAAGATCATCATGTGTTGATGATATTAAAGTCAAGAGCTTAGAGTAAATGATGCATCATGTGTTGATGCGTATTAAGATCTCAAAGAAGAGAAAATCATCATGTGTCGATGATGTTCAAGAAGAGGAGATGATCATGAGTTGATCATCAAGTTAAAAGAAGACCCATCATGTGTTGATGGAGATCAAGTGAAATAGTGCATCTTAAGTTGATGCATATTCAAGTCAAGAACCCGGACTTGAAGTGAAGATGTGTGTCATCAAGTTTCAAGAGATGTACAAGGAAAAGGTACGACTAGTTAGGGCTAAGGATATGTTCCTAGTCTTTTACCGGTCTTGGTGTTTGGTTGGAGACCAGATTGCTAGTATAGGTTGTCATACTATTAAGAGGGGTCTTGTCTAGTAACTTGAGTCTCATCATGTGTTGATAGCTCAATCTCACTTGCTCTAGCTCCCTCGTTGGCATGTTATCGATATCTGTGAATGTGTTTTGCAAATAGTTGACGCTCATGCATAATCATTGTAGCATGTGACTTTAGTTTATGAATGTGTTTTGCAAACGGTTTAAGTCCATGACCTTATTCCTTGTGCATTGATTCTAAAAGTTGGTAAATGTGTTTTATAACTTGTTGAGAATCTTGCCTTTAACCCTTGTTTGTATCGCGCATCAATTGGCAAATGTATTTTGCAAATTGAGTTGAAGTAGAGTGCAATCTGTGCCTTTCTCGGAAAGACGTAGTACCGACATGTACTGGGCGGTACTATCGGACTACGGTAGTACCGAAGTTCTTTGAGCAGAACTACCGCAACCCGGAAGTTCCAAACTTTGTGCAGTACGTGTTTTTCAGAGAGTCACATATTTGAGTGTGTTTTGCTCTCTTGGAAGTACGGTAGTACCGGCATTGTTTTCGCGGAACTACCGCATAGCAGTATGACCGCATGTTGAATGGCGGTAGCACCGCGCCGTATTTCCAATGGCTATTTCAGAGGCTTTTTGTAGCCATTATTGTGCATCAGTTGGAGGTGCGGTAGTACCGACCATTGAACAGCGGTACTACCGCTCGTGCTGATTTTTTTCAGAATTTTTCCCCCAACGGCTAGTTTTTGTGTGAGGGCTATAAATACCCACTT
This sequence comes from Ampelocalamus luodianensis, assembly GCA_036346255.1. Lineage (NCBI taxonomy): Eukaryota > Viridiplantae > Streptophyta > Magnoliopsida > Poales > Poaceae > Ampelocalamus > Ampelocalamus luodianensis. The sequence goes on from CM070633.1 coordinate 45,561,659, forward strand.
TGCCCGGTTGTGAGAGAGTAGCTGAGCCCCCATTCTATTCTCTTGAGCTAGTGCAAGTCTTCTCCTTTCAATTGTGGATGTGTTGCACCTTGTGAGTAAAAGAGAGAAGTTCTAGTTGCATGTGTTGCAACTAGAATTGGATTGAGTATCCATTTGTGCATGTGTTGCACTTAGTGAGAGTCAAGCGAAATGCTTCGACTTGTTACTCTTGGTGTTTACCGACACCTAGACAGCGTGGAGGTGTCGTGATCTGGTGATCTTCTCAAGAAGCTTGTGAGAAGGCCCGGCGTTTGTGAGTGGCTTGGTGCTTGCCATCTTCGGAGTGGAGGAAGCGCAACCCCGAGTGGATCGAGGTGTTGGTTCATTTTGGAACCGGTCCAAGTGGTTGGAATTACCTCGGAGGTATTGACTTAATTTGTGGAGCCGGTCCAATTAGTTTGGGCTTACCTCAACGTGGATTAGGGGAGACCGGCAAGTCTCCGAACACCACGGTAAAACATCATTGTGTCATTGTGGTTGTATTCTTGAGTTTTACTCTATTGCTATTTACATTTATAGAATTAAATTGCTTATTCATTTTTGTATGATTGCTATATTTATCTATAGTCTTTTTGTGTTGGTGCACTTAGTCAAGACTAGTTGATTTAGGTTTTAATTGTGCAAAACCGTTTTGTTTTTAGCTTCTACATTAGAAATCGATTTTAGCCAAAGAAAATTTTAAAACCGTCTATTCACCCCCCTCTAGTCGGCCTCCTCGATCTTACAATAGCAGCCATGTACAACAAATTCTCAAGGAGGGAATCAATGTTGTTCAACTCAAATGAGATTGTGTAGCTAGGAACTATTTTACCGAGCTCGCCAAATTTTAGAAGAACTTCTATTTCCACTACATCAAGAGTTCTCCCTGACTTGAAGCATGCCCAATTGACATTGCAGACAGCGACAATTCTCAGAAGCTCCTCCTTGTTGTCAACTTGCTACATGTATCTCATGCACTTCCAGAGATCATATGATTTTAGCTCTGCTCGGCGACCTGCCAACTTGGTGAACAATGGGAGCACCACCGCATTTCCTCGGGGTGGTAGCCATGGGAAGGGCCACTGTACGCTATCTTGTTTGCAATTGAACCACAACCAATGCACTTCAGCAGGCAGCAACCATGGGGAATTCAGTTGCACCTAGCTTTGCCTGCACCCCAATGATGGCCATGGTGTTGGTCGTGGCTCGGCTCAGCTTCCTGCACTTTCCACTTGAGAAGGCGGTGGCCATGGACTTCTCTCAACATATTGCATCAGTAGCGGCCAGAGGATCACAACACCCTTCCTCGGTAATTCCTTGAACACCCAGATAGCGGTGATGGGATTGACATGGGCGACATCGCAGGAACATACAGTGCCGAGCACCGTGACAGTGGCGAGGGCAACCACAAATGGAGCAACCTCCAAGATCGCCATGACCAGGGGTGATAGCGGCAGTGGAACCCTCGGCACAGTCCTGACCACCTTGTGGTTGTGTGTCTCGTCATGAGAGCAGACGACAACCCTGTGGAGCACGACGACGGCGGATGATGTTGGTGTGGAGGCTGAGGGAAGCGTTGTAGACGTGGGAATGAGCACTGATGCAACCTCCAACAGCAGCAAGGTGGAAGTGGCACCGATGGGCAGCGATGGTGGGGAAGGCGCGTCGGCATCATGGGTAGGGCACGACGTCGAACACCTAGTGGGGGTCATGGTAGTGCAACCGATGGTGGTGGAAATGGCTACGTCGAGAGCCGCGTCGTCGATGGGGAATGATGATGAGGCCGCGTGAGGCGCTGTAGACTTGGGGCGAGCGTAGATGTGCCCTTCGATAGTGGCGATGAGGAAACGGCTCCGGTGGCCGAGGGCACTGGGGTAAGCACGTCGACATCGTGGTTGGAGCACGATGTCGAACAAGCGGAGGGCATCGCAGTAGTGAGTTTGGTGGAGTCGATGGTGGCGACGTCGCTGTCGGCATCGAGCTCCTCGGTGGCGACTACTGTTGCGGAAGACTTGAGGCTCACCAGTTGGGCCACACCCTCTTACACAACACGATCACTTGCTTCAGCTCCCCTCAAATCGATGGCTCTGATACCATATTGTCACGATCCTTCACAAGCTCCAGCGAATACACCAGATTGGATCAAGAGATAGAAGATGAAATTCGAGGACTTGGGGATGAAGAACACAGCAAGAAGAGGTGGAAGGAGAGATAGGTTTGGGAATAATATTTCATTTCTTCGATCCCCTTACCTGTGATGTTGCTATTGCTTTTGTAGTGCCTAATACCATGGGCCACGTCCAAGTCCAGCCCACATCCAACATAAGTAACGGCCCAGTCCGCGACACTCTGGGACATGGTGAACGAATTTGTGTACCAATTCCATAGCTTCTTCCAGTACCGCGCCAAGCTCAAGAACAAGACTGACGAGGAGATCAACCTCCACAAGCAGTACGATCAGGTCCACCATTATCTTGAATCTCCCTGTTAGTTAGTTTTTGTTTATTTCGATGAGTTGCGATGAATTGAGGTTCCTACATGCTAAATAAATGTTGTATTTTGGTGAGTTTCTTCTTGTGGAATAGTTTACTGAATGTGAGAATGTGAGATTTTATATCACAGATACCAGAAATGCGATTCGTTTGAGTCGCGGTACGGGATTTAGGTTCGTAGTTCGCTATTTCCACTGCGAACATGAACCCTGTACCCTAAACTGGTTCGGGTTTAATGAATCTGGTTCGCGATTCGCATGGTTTTATAGCGAATATGGTAACTATGTTTTAGATGTTGTGGAGCTGGTTCTTGCTTTGTATTGGATGTTAATAGTATTTCCAATATTATTTGTGGGTTAGATTTGCGGTGGTCAGGTTTGTTCCTTGCTAGTTAAGGGTTGGGTGTTCACAGATTCTCCTAGTGGCAGTTTACTGGGTATGTAGCTTGCAATCTCAATCCCCATCTAAAATTTCCACTATGGGTGTGTTCAGAATGCAAAGTTGCAAACTTTGCATGTGGGTGGAAGACATTGCTTGTGATGTCGGCACTAAAGCGGAGAGGCCATGAAATGGAAAAATTTCAGGACTGGGATTCTCTGACTTCAAAGAGCAAAAAATTACGCATGTGCTAAAGTTGGCTCTCGAATGGTTGAAGCTCCTGGCCAAGGTTACTGCAGACTTTCAATAGATTTGTAGCTGAAAATTGTATCGCTTCTACGTGGAGCTGTCAGTAAGACAAATAGAAAGGAGTGCGATACAAACAACTTATGTGTTAAAAACCAGGGTAGCATGATCTCTTTGCCTCAAATTCTCGCTTTCAGAATTTTAGGAGCCTAACCTACTACCAAACGTTTCTGCCAACCAGCTCTAGATTCTCAGATGAGTGAATCATCTGAGAATCAGGAGTTGAGAGCTAAAAAATAAGGAGCAGAGCCCTACCAAACAGGCCCCAAATGAACATGTGATATCCTCAAAAGCTCAATCCGATTGCACCTCATTGACAGCCCACCACCCTCACTCATAGCCCACCAAAACCAGCCCATCGGGCTCCCCCTTCCCCACAATGGCTCGGCCCAAGGCCCATTTACGGAGCAAATGTCGGGACCTCGAGTATGCAACCCCAGGATCCACTGTGCATTCTGAACTAGTCCCATGATCAGTAGCTAATCCGCACAGTTGCAACATAGATAACATCATATCCATACAATGAAACAGCTAAAGAAGTAGTCAAAAAAATACTTAGCAGCAAAAGGACCTCATGGTCAAGGTTTTACAGAGCTTGTCACGTAGGGCTAAAGTCAGGACTAGGTCCACGATCAGATCCACGACCAGATCTATGACTAAGTCCACGACCGGATCCATGACCAGATCTACGATCAGGTCCACGACCAGATCCACGACCAGATCTACAACCAGAGTAAACTTGCAGCGAAACGAAACAAACTTGTGGAAACCATACGACATGTCCACAGACAATCGAGTGGAGGACGCGATCTAATTCGCATGGTCTTCGAAGTACGCCTCTTCATAGAACTCGGTGCTCCCCGGGTCTTCTTCGACGACTGATCAACAAATGGCGCAAAGCCGTGAGTATATAAAGTACTCAGCAAGTCGTATGGAACAGTATGTAAATAGTATTCATGCAAAGCTTGACAAAGATAACTTTATATTTAATTTGTAGAAAGCAGTATTGACATTAGATACAGTAAGTAGATTGTATAGCACATTTTGAAAGATTAATACATAAGTAATCAATATTTTTTGAAACAACTCGTGAATACCCTGTTTACTTCCCAACCAACAATCATTCTAACAACTCGCACCCATCCACGACAATATTTTTTGAGAAAATCTACCCCTCATGTGAAATCACCAAGCATTGTCCATAACCGAGGACACAGCTATTCGAATAGTTTTACACTCTAAAGAGGTTGTACATCTTGACCCACAAAAAATAGTTACTTGATAAAACACACGTTTCCTTAGACATGTGTATCAAGGGGATACTATCACAAGACTTTTACAAAGCTCCGTTTTGACTCGATTCAGCTCGCTAAGGATTCATCATGCTGGACCCCCTCTTGCGCCATGTTTGCTAAGGTTTCACCACATAGGCCCCCTCTTACTCCACGCTCGCTAAGGTTTTGACACTCAAGCCCAATCTTGCGCCGCGGATCAACCCAAACAAAACCGACTCAAAATATTGCTAATTAGTTGGCCAGTTCTACCCCATAAATGGACTTGCATGGTATGGCCCAGATCAATGGCGCACAAAGCTAAGTCCTTAGTGACTACTCAGACGAGGCAACCACATCCCAAAATCATCCCCTTTACTGCACGAACACTCGCCCGAGTATGAAATCATTTTTGGTTTAACCCGACCAAATGAAAACCCTTGCCATGGTACAACAAATTTTAATATTAGTGGCAACACATGCCACAACTTTATTTTTCATTTAGTCAAACTTATCATTAATGAATCATATGATTGTGAGATATAAATAAAGCAGGACTAAGCACAATACGCACCCATGTTGGTATTACAATAATATCCAACTAAGATTACCCAACCTATGGTGTCCAATGATACATGTTAACATGTCATTCACAATTATTCAAGAAAGGTGTTTAACTATTCCCAAAACTATTTTTATACAACTAGTCATGCATGTTGATATAAAATAATATAATTTTATAAACTAGGTACGACATGATCAAAGGTCTACGACTTGCCTTCGTTGAAGGCTTGAGTAGGCTTGAGTTGCTTCGGCAGACGGTTCCAAGAATTCTTCAGAGAAGCCAGAATCTTCGTTGAAGTGTTGAGATGCTTCGGTTGTCGTGTCCAAGAACTCTTCCGAAACGCCGGAATCTATACGTGCGAAAAGAACCAAATAAATAAAATAATTTCAAATAAAATCCATAAATTTTTACCAAACTAGAGCCAAAAGAAAGGTACTAAATTTAGATGAAGGTAGAAATTTGAAACACTCGAATCGGAGCTCGAACAAAGGAGAATGAGCTCTCGGAAGGAGGTTCGACTACCTGGTCGGAAGGAGGTTCGAAAACCTGGTCGGAAGGAGGACGACTACAGGTGGTTGGAAGGAGATTCGACTACTTGGTCAGAAAGAGGTTCGACTACAGGTAGTCGGAAGGAGGTTCGACTATCTGGTCAGAAGGAGGACGACTACAGGTGGTTGGAAGGAGAAAGAAGAATTTGACTGCTTGACGCGGTCGAAAGAAGAAAGAAGGATTTGACTGCTCGACACGGTCAAAAGAACAAAGAAGGATTCGACTGTGAACGGCGGTGGGGAAACTCGCAGTCGAAGGCGAAGGAGGACGGTGGTGAAGGGAGCAGCGGCGAGATGGCCGACGACGAGGACACCAACGGAGAGAGGGAGGCGAGGCAAACTCAAGGCTCATGGTGGTGGTGGCGAGACTCAGCGGATTGGCCGATGGCGGGAGGAGGAGGCGGCGGCGGTCGAAGATGGCGCGGGCTCTTCGATGAACTCCGGCGAAGACAAGGGGAGCCTCAGGTAGAACGCGGTCTTGTGAAGCCAGAGGTGAGGGAGAGATGGTCAGAGAGTGGGGTTGCTGTGAATGACAGGTGGGCCCCTACAAGGAAGTTGCTCAAAGAAAAAAAGAAGAAGAAGGAAGACAGTGCACTGGCAGAGTAGGGAGAGCACGGTTGCCGACGAAATTCGGCAAACTGGGAGTTAGAGAGAGGGGTTGGCGGCGATTTGAAGAGGACGGAATGGAACACGCGGTGCTCACTTATAAAGGCAATGGCGACACACGGCTCGACGAGAAATGCGAGCGGGATTCGCGACGGCGTACACGGTCGGCCGCGCACGGGACTCCAGCGAACCGACGATGCTTCAGAGAAAAGGAAGGGAGCATGGCGTAGAACGTCACGAGGCGAACTCAAGGGTGTGGACGATGCCGCCGGGGATCGATGACGGTGGCGGAACGTGAGGAGGAAGGTGGTTCGGCCGTCGACAGGAGAAGCTTGACGGTGGTGCTAGAGGCGGTGGCGCGAGCTCCAGCCAGCGGTGGCAAAACTCGAAGCACGACAAAACGACATCGAGAGAGAGAGAGAGAGGGATAGTTGAGGGGAAAACAAGAGGAGGCAAAGGGCTCTCTAGTGCTCCATTTATAGAGGAAGGAGGGGGACCGGGCGACAAGATAGAGCGGCGGGATTTGCGGCGGAGACAATGGCATTTAATGCGCACGTCGCAGCGGCACGGCGGAGAGTATTTAATGCGAACATTGCTGAGGAAAAAGAGGAAGGAAAGAGGAGGTGAGCAGGGGGCTGACAGGCGGGGCTGGTCAAAGCCGAGAGGGTGGTCGAAACCGAGAGGCTGGTCGAAACCGGGAGACGGTCGAAACCAAAAGGCTAGAGTGGGGGAAAGAAACGGGCGACGGGAATACAATCAGAGAAATAGGATTTTAAATACCAGAGAACTCCAACAAACTCAAAATAAACCAAATTTGAATTAGTTAAAGTTTGATTTAGTCATTTAATTCGTTTTTAATTTTTAAAATTTCAAGTTGAGCTTTAGAAATTCAACAAAACCAAATGATTATTTTTATTTTCGAAAATTTTCAAAAACTCTAAAAAATTCTGATGTTACAGCAAACCCTATCCTTCCCTGCCCTTCCTCTCCATCTGGTCTCACCTCTCTCTCTCTCTCTCTCTCTCTCTCTGTCACACCTTCGCGGCGGTGGCTCCCGTCTGCTACGTCTGGTGCGATCCCTCCCCCCTGGGTGCACATCGCCCAAGGGATCATGACGACGATCAACGTGCCATTCGGATGAGTTCTGGCCACTTGCCATGGATGTCGCCAGAAAGAACACCCTGAGGTTGATCATAACGTGCTGTGGAATCATGGATCCATACGAACTGGATGGAGAAATCCTTGATCCATGTGATCCGGAGGACGTGACCGCTGCGGAGATTTTTTACCCTTGCATGCAGTGCGCCGCCGTATTATTCCAGAAGGCAGATATATGGCTACTGGCCGTGGATCATCAAGAGGTCAGCATGCTAACCAGAGAGTACTGCAAGGGCATAGAAAGGGACAAGAAGAAACCAATTATTCTCTCACAATAAGCTCCCCAATTTACTAGAGGACCCTGAGTTTCAGGAGAGGGGAGATCCAGCACGGGCTATCTTCATGGAAGATGGGGAGACTGCTATAGGTGTAAAGGTAAGGAAATCTTTATGGCCTGCGAAAGTAGCACAAGGCAACCCATGTTTGGAGTGCATCGAGTACATCATCTTCCCTAGGTTCACTTGGTTTAGAGAGTTTGAGGTCGTTAGGGAGGGAGAGAACAGAGGTGACAGGACGTTTGAAAATATGGAGGGGCTTATTGCTGACTACGAAAGTGGTGCTCTGCATTCCGCTGAGGTGAAGCTGGCCCTTAAGAATGCACTGAACAAGATGCTGCAGCCTGTTTGCGACCACTTCGCAGACAACAGTGAAGCCAAAGATCTGGAGAACGCTCTGGAGGAGTACTACATTCTTAGATGAGGAGCGCCCGTCCAGGAGTACACTGCTAGAGCAAAAGGTCCAGACTTCGTTTCATAGTTTCAGAAAACTCCTAGAAGTCGAACTACTGGCTGCTAAGCAGGGATCATATCCTTTCGAGTTGCATCACACATACATAGCGGTCTTAATTAATACTAGAAGATGCCCCGCGCCCTGGCGCGGGCGGGCACGTGCGTAGCGCCGAAGGTAGGCCCGCTGGTAGGGGTGAAAACACATCGAATACGGATGGATAATAGCTCTGTTATATTTGTTGTCGTATTTTTTTTCCCCGGATGCGGATACGAATACGGTCGCGGATATTTTTCGGAACATAAAAACCCTTTAAATTGTATGTCATAAATTAATAAAAACATATAACTAGTTTGTTTGATACAAACATTCATGAATTGTTCATATTTTCAGTAACCACACATAACATTGGCACTAGCAAAATACATTAATTAGTTCATCACAAAACATAACACTTAGTTTACCCTTCTCTCTCTTATCTATTTTCTTACTTTAGTTCAGCCGAAAAGGAGCTCCTAGTCTCTCCTTAGTTTACCCTTTCTCTCTCTTATCTATTTCCTTACTTTAGTTCAGCCGAAAAGGAGCTCCTAGTCTCTCCTTTTCTCTCTCCATTCTATCCTACCATTTCTTTTTGGCCGAATTTCACTGGTCACTCATTCTTTCCCTTACTTTATTCCACTCTCTCTCTCCTCTCATTCACTCGGTCGACATGAGTTCCCCTCCCCGGGTCACTAGCTTCTTCATTGCTCTCCCCTAATTCTTCTCACCTTTATTTCTTTCTCTTACTTTTTGGTGAATGCTCCGCCCGAAACTTCTACTGGCTCCTAGCGCCATGGCGCCACTCCACTGTCGGCCCTGTCGCCACCGACGCCTCCTGAGCCCGCCGCCGCGCCACGCGCCTCTGGCACCAGCGCACGCCCGGTGTCGGTCTGCTCCTCCCTGTGCCGTCCATGGCCGGCCCGGCCTCTCCCGCCCGTGCGCCTAGCTCTGTCGCCCGGCCCCTCCCGCGCGCGTGCTCCTTCGGCCTACTCTTGCGCTTGGCCCTGCGCCCCGCGCCCGTGCCCGCGTACGGCTCGCCTAGCTCGGCCGCCCCTGCTCCCGCGTGGGGCTTGGGTCGCATCCATGCCCGCGTCCCTAATCCGGCGGAGGCGCTGGGGCCATGAGGGGGAGCCGACGAAGGAGCAGGGGAGCCGACGGGGGACGGCGAGATGGCCGGCGGAAGCGGGCAAGGTGGCTGGCGGCGAGGCGAGGGCGCCTGTGGAGACTGGTCTGGAGTAGCCAGCGCCCGGCGGCATGCCGCCTGTGGAACGTGGAACGGTGGAAATGGAAGAACAACTGAAGGAGCCCTCCCCTAAACCCTAACTCCCTAAGTGAGTAAGTGATTAAGTGGGCCAGGCTGGGGCGCTGGGCAATGGCTGGGCTGTTGGGAAATTCCGGATATCCGAACTAAGTCTTATCCGGATAATCCGTATTCGTTTCCGCCGGATAGCATGCTTACCATATTCGTTTCCGTTTCCGACAAAAAAATCCGAATTCGTTTCCGATCCGAAAAATATTCGAGAAAAATCCGATCCGGGACATTCCGAATCCGTTTTCGTCCGATCGATCGGAAACTATCCGATCCGTTTTCACCCCTACCCGCTGGGCGTATGAGGTGCGGGCGTCTGGAGGCTGGTGCGGGCACGTCAGCAGGTGGGGGCGATCGAGAACCCACGAGCGCGATCGAAACGTCCGAACGGCTTCCCGGGACCACCGGACGCGTGGCTATGCGAGAGGCCTCTCGTTCGCACAACGTGCTCCGCCGAAATCCTCCGGACGTGAGCCGGCTGCCGCGCGATTTGACGGAGCAAAATTTTTGGGCAACGTGTCCAGGCCGGTTGGAGGCCAAAGCTAGCAGCCTTATATGTTAGTAATAATTAAACCAATTTGTACATGTACTATCAATTCCTCCCATTGATACTCAATTCTTCTGTACTAACGTAAAAAGGAAGAGTTGCATTATTGGCTAAATCCGCCCATGTTCTGTGCACACGAATCATTTCTAGCCCTCCGATTGACTTGATCTATGGTTAATATTATTCCATAGCCTGCCATGCACATTCAGTTCTAGCCTCTGATCATTTGAATCCAATGGCGCAGATTAAAACTATACCTTTCTAGCAAATAATACATTAACCATAGCACTAATCCCACTAATCATATATACCATCAAACGCACGTAATACTGTAGCTAGTGAGATTGATCAAAATTCAAATAATTTGATTTCACATTTTCGGTGGTGCCACTCTTTTATGACTAAAGAGAGTATATGCTAATTAAAAAAAACACACATTTTTTGCTTATTATGAATCTACCATGACATAGGAGAATGTGGACTTAATAATTATGTATATCCGCTATTTGACTAGGAAATACATTAGATACATCAGTAGTACATTGATATTGTTTTACATTGCTTTTTATCTAGAGACGATTTGTGAGTTTTTGGCTGATTTAGCTTTTTTTTTTAAGCAATTGTAAAACTAGCCCCCGCACTCGAAATGACAAAAAAAGCAACCTTACCGGGCGATTTTGCTGCGGAAGTCCATGTGCCGCTATCTCAGACCGTGGTAGGACACGGGTCGTGATCTCTGCAACCTGTCACGCTCCTGCTGTGCTCCCTGACAGCGACAGGCGACCACTCCCAATCAGCGGCAGACCACCTGCACACATTCTTGCCGCGCCTGCCTGACGTTATGCCGCTGTCTGGGCGCACGATAGGTAGTCTGTCGTGGTCTGGTATTATGGCATGAGCTTTTTCCCTATGACGGATGCCATTTTTGTCATTGCAGACGTAAAAAGGCTAGTTTTGCTATTTCATTTCAAAAACGAATTATTTTAGCCAAAGAAACGAAGTTTGTCACGAACACGAAACCAAAGTCACGACTTGCAGTACCCCCAGTATCCACCCGCCAATCAAAATCCTATGGATGTTCTTATCTCTGTGCTAACAGCCAAAACATCTGCCAGCTCAATGCTCACTTTCTTTGGGTAGTAGTATATGTGTTATTCTTCATCTATAAATTTGTTGGGACGACACCATATCTCATTTTATACTAAACATGTGCTTATGAGGAATGAGGTGGTCATAAACTAACCCATTTAATTCCTCGAACCTATTATACTTTGATACCCTTTCTTATGCGTAGCAGCCCCCAAATCGGATAAAAATTACTAGATATGGCGCGAGCGTGCATGATATCAAGAACGAAATAGATGAATCTCGTAGAGAGAATCTAATAACAACAATGAAATAATCATGACGAGAGAGATTTGGCGAAGCCAACCACAAATTCTTTAAGCACAACCTCAAAAAAGTACAAGGAATTGTCACTTTCTCATGACCCTCTTGAGCCTTTTTGGACACTCGGATCATTACCCTATACAAGAATCTAGTATTAAAAATAACCTAGTTTCTAATCCTCTCGTACACCTCTTGCTTTGGATAAGTTGGTTTGTGACTTATATTTTCTATGACCACCCCTCATGGCTTTATATAGTGTCATTTAGTTCTCCTCCAAAACGAAGTAGAAATCCTAATCAGGATTAGGATATGAATCCTTGTAGAACCACTACTACAGAGAGGGTCATCACAGACAGTTCGGAACCGTCATCACAGACAGTTTTTGAACCGTCTGAATTTGTGTGTTTGTGATAACAGGCGGTTATCACAGATGGTTTTTGAGCCGTCTGTGATAAGGAACAACACATACAATTTTTTGTTGAAACCATCTGTGAAGTACTATTATCACAGACGGTTTCCACCAACAACCGTCCGTGATATCCTACATATCACGGACGGTTGTTGGTGCAAACCGTCTATGATAGTAGCCCTTCACAGATGGTTTCAACCAAAAATCGTCTGTGATAGTTCTTTATACCTAACTAATTTTTTTAATTTTCGACTAGCCTCAGGAATTGCTAGTCATGCCCTCTAAAAACAAGCAAGCAAAAAACAGATGAATCAATTGTTGACAACTCAACGTGATCATTTACAACTCAAAATCAATTACAAAAGAATATGTTCAAGTATTGTCGCTAGAGTTACAATTGAATTACAACTACTCAAAGTGAATTACAATTGAATCAATTGTTTGAAGGTCGTTTAGCGGTGTCGACGAAGTGAAACTCTCCGCTGGCATTAACGATCTCCGTCTTGATGAAGATGCAGAGCTGTCCTTGAACCTATGAGATCTCGCTCATAATGAATGCATCTAAATCTATGTTCAAGCCCTATCGCTAGCAAGAGTAAAGTAGTAAGCATATATATTTAAATTTATAATTAGAAAATAATTATTACAAAATTGACAAACCTCGGGATCCTTCATCTTAGCACTCATTATTTGTTGTATATGACAACAAACGTAGAATGCACATAGGTGATCTTGTTTTTGCTGGTGGCACTGCAAACATAGAATTACATATATAGGTATAGTCAGTTCGAGACGCATTATTACGAAGTATGATATATGATTATTGTGTTGTAGCGCATACCAGAAATTGCGTCCTGTGTTGCAGTGTGGCGCTCAATTCCTTGTGTGTCCCTCCCTCGGCAACATAGGTGTTGAACAACGTACGTGATTTCAAAAAGTTATCCTCAGATATTTCAAACGAAGGAAGACTACAATAGAGTTATGTATGGAGGAAATATGCATACCTGTCGAGTACTCCTTGCACAAGGGTGAAGTCGTGGTTTTTGTTGAGTATGGAATCAATGTATATTACCTTGTTCCTCTTTGGTACAATGACTAAAAGGATTCAGTGGTACATACTCATGCATGTCGCTATAGTCATTAAACCTAAGTTCGTGTTGCTTATAAAGTACAAATAAGATTTGTATAGCAAGTAGTGAAGCACTTACTTCTAATTGTAGGGCACCAGTATGTAGTCTTTGTCGCCTTGAGCAAACAATCCACTCATTATGTATTTCATAACATAGGATGCGTCTTCGGTGATGCATTGCTCAGAGACCAAGTGTGGGTCGTGGAAACCCACCGATTCTCACCATCGCCGGGTATTTTGCATCATGTATCTATACATAAGCAATTAGTTGTGACATTTATCAGTATTACGTGAATGTAGAATTTGATTGTACACACTTACAGTGTCCAGCATCATAGAAGTGAGGCATCGAGGGCATTGAGGTTGAATAGATCGAATAAGTCTTTAAAACCCACGACGAAGTTGTCCAGCTCGTGGGGGAAATGCTTCTTCGTGTAACTGATGGTGATTCCAGTATCACACCCCTTCTCTTTGGTCTTGCGCATGTACCAGCATGCAAAGACTGGCAACCTACTCTAGTGCAGGCTAAAGTTGTGTCGCGGGCCAACAGACTTCCGAGGGAGTATTTCCCGGGTTTGGGAGGCGCCTTAATGTTCTTCGATTTTGATTTGGCATTAACAATTTTACTAATCAGTCAAGATGATCTCAAACATAAAACAACAATAATCACTTTTGGCCAACAGGAGGTCACAATTAATAGATCATCAAACATAGCAATCTAGTCAGCCAACAGACTTTGTTTAACAACCTTGATTTAGATACAGGGAAAAAAATCACAGATTAAACAAGATAGCAAAAATGACAATATTGCTCACAAGACAGCTAGTAGCCTGAACTGCTAAAAAGAATCACAGAAACTAAACGTGCAACTCTCTTGGCATCCGAAAGTATTGAGCTATCAATTCAAGACCAGTTGACAGAAGTAAACAAACCTATTAGAGCTCAAGTCTAAACTAAATTGTCAAACCAATTTCAGTATAAGTCTAATTTCATCACAGAGCAATAACAGAACCACTGATAATTTGCAATATCTCCAGAACTAGTCTCAGATATCAAAATATCACAGATTAAGAAGATCAACTAGTACTGCTAATATATATGCAAGGATTAGGCAAACTATCACAGAGGTGCAATACTCACTGAAGCAGTGGTACTCAAAACCACCAAGATGAAATTACACAACAGCTTAAGCACTACCAGGAATAGGAGCGACAAGGGGGGGAGATGTACCTTGGGGCTTCAGGTAGCGGTGGGGAAGGAGGAGTGACAAGGGGAAGGAGGCCCGCAGCTCGGGGCTGGAAGTAGGGGCACCACAAAGGTCGATCGGCCAACATCGGAGAAGGGAATCGGGTGGCGGCGACGGCGGGCGGCGGACCGTGACAAAGTAGGGGAAGCTGGAGTTGGCGACAAAGTAGGAGGCTTCGGGCGGTGGCGCGTCGAGGTCTAGTGCGCTCACAGGGGCGAACAGGCGAGTGTAAGGCGCTGGGGAGGGGAAGTGTCGAGTAAGGATGCAAACCCTAGCGGTACCCTACTAATAAAGGGATATCAAAAACGGTTCTATTATGGAACCGTCTGTGATAAGTAAACGCAAACGGTTCCATAACAGAACTGTCTGTGATATGCTACTATGTGATAGAGCACATGAACCTGGTAACGTTCGGACTGACCGAACATCACTTTTGGGCCGATCGGACCGTCCGAACATTAATTTATCCACTAAAAATTTATTTACTTCAAAAATTCATATCTACTTCAACTCAACTCTAAATCAAGTGAAACCAATTTTGATATTCCACATTACATCAAAATAAGAGATTACAAGTCCATAACATATGACAATTCCACATTGACATCAAAATAAGATATTACAAGTCCATAACACATGGCAAGTCCACATTGACATGTCTCATGTTATGAAATAAATTACAATGGAATATTCTTAATTAAAATATAGCCCTTCATGATGATCGATGCGCATATAGCTAGCTTCCTCACTGGATTCTTCCTCCAGCCTGATGTCGTCTCCGAAAGGAGGCAACTCGTCAAATTGATTATACTCTTCCTCCTTCACGACATTCTCAACTCCAACAATCTTTCTTTTTCTATAAAGAACAACGTGGCGGTTCTTATTTGCCGGGTCTGTTACATAAAAAACTTGAACAACTTGCTTAGCGAGTACGAATGGTTCATCCTTGTATCCGACACGTTTGAGGTCCACAGTAATGACACCGTACTTGTCAACCTTCACACCCTGCGGAAGTTTAACCCAATGGCATCGAAACAGTGGGATCTTGAAAAGTACGTAGTCGAGTTCCCAAATCTCCTCTATGAACTCATAGTAGGAGTTCAACCCACGTGGCCTGGCAGTATTGAACTTCTCATGAAACGCATCTATGCGGACATCGTTGTTCTGGACTGTGTTCTTCGTGTCCTGAGTTGTCGCATAAAATGTGTACCCATTTATGTCATATGCTTGCCATGTCATAATTATAAATTTTAGCCCTTTTGCCAACCATAGCAGCGTATCATCACTTGATGACCTCCCAGTGAATCGCTCCTTTAACCATTCATTGAACCGACAGTTGTGTTCTCTCGTGATCCAAACCTTCGACCGGCCTAGATTCTGTTGGCGTACCATGTCTTTCTGCTCGTCGATGTACGGGGACACTTGGGTCATGTGTTGCAAAACCGTGAAATGGGCTTTAGCGTACGTATCCAGATCGGGAGTGATTGATTTTCTTTCGATGGTCCCGATACCCTCTAGTCTCCCCTCATGATGCGATAGAGACACACCTATCGGTTCCACCTGAACTATGTAGTCGACGCAGAACTCAATGACCTCTTTAGTTGTATAACCTTCGATAATGATGCCCTCTGGTCGAGATCGATTCCGTATATAGGACTTGAGAATTCCCATGTACCTCTTGAACGGATACATACGTAGGAACACAGGGCCGTATATCTTTATCTCTTTCACAAGGTGAACAATCAGATGGACCATGATATCAAAAAATAACAGAGTGAAATACATCTCAAAATAACATAGAGTCGTCACCACCTCAGCCTGTAGAGCATCTAATCCTTTGGGATTTATGACCTTCTAAGCAATTGAGTTAAAGAACTAACACAACCTCAAGATTGTCACTCGGATCTTGTTCGACAAGATACTCCTAATTGCAATAGAAAGTATTTGTGTTATTAGCACATGATAATCATGAAACTTTATACCAATTAATTTCAAATCTTCCATAGAAACAAGTTTCTTAATGCTGACGGAGTAATTGGACGGAACTTTGACACCATGCAAGCTTTGGCACAGTTCATTTCTCTCGAACTTGGACAGAGTGTAGCAAGTCGGGGAAGGTACGTTCGTCCTTTATCGGTCTCTTTCGGTGCTAATTCAGTCCTTATGTTCATATCAACCAAGTCACGCCGTGCGTTATCACCATCCTTTGTTTTACCACTAAAGTTCAGTAATAGATCAATCAAGTTATCACATACATTCTTTTCCACGTGCATGACATCGATGCAGTTGTGAACTTCTAAGTACTCCCAATAAGGGAAGTCCCAAAAAATTGACTGCTTCTTTCAGATGTTCTTCTGACGGGTCCTTAATTTACGTCCCTTCCCAAGCACAACGATATCCTTAGCCATATCATAGACCTCTTTCCCTCTAAAAGCCCTTGGAGCTGAACCGTCCTCCTTATTTTCGTCGAATTATTTCTTCATCTTGCGGTATAGGTGAATCATAGAAAGGAACCTACGGTGACGTATATACACAGTTTTCCGTGAGTTGTTCAGCCATATACTCTTCGTACCATCTAAGCAGTGCGGACAGACTTTGGCTCTTTTTGTACTGAACCCCGACAGGTTACCAAGGGCAGAAAAATCATTGATAGTGCAGAACAACATGGCGCGTAAAGTGAAGTTCTCTCGTTTGTACGCATCACATACTTGTACCCCTTCGTTCCACAGTGTCATAAGATCTTTCAGCAATGGTTCTAGGTATAGATCAATATCGTTTCTAGGTTGCTTCGGCCCTTGGATAAGTAGTGACATCAAAATGTACTTCCGCTTCATACACAGCCAAGGAGAAAGGTTCTACATACATAGATTAATGGACCAGGTGTTATGTCAGCTGCTCATGTTACTGAAAGGATTCAGTCCATCTGTACTCAACTATAACCTTATGTTTCTTGGTTCCGCACCGAACTCTTCGAAGCTCCGATCGAAGTTTCTCCACTGGGCAGAATCGGCAGGTTGTCTTAGCTTTCCATCTTTCTTACGCTCCTCCGAGTGCCAGCACAGCAATCTTACCTTCTTTCGGTTTGAAAATAAACGCTTCAAATGTGGGATCACAGGCAGATACCACAACATCTTAGCAGGAGGTCCTTGCTTCACCTTAGTAGTATTGTTACGCTTGTATCGAGATGCTTTGCACACAAGACATACATGCATGTATGCATACTCTTTACGGTAGAGGATACAATCGTTCGGACATGCATGTATTCTTTCTACTTCCATTCCTAATGGACAAAGAACCTTCTTGGCTTGGTAGGTGGTGCTAGGCAATACATTTCCCTCTGGAAGGATGTCCGCTAGGAGACCTAACAACGCCGTGAAACTCTTGTCGGACCAACCATTGCTTGCCTCAATTTCAGCAGTTCAAGCACGGTTGACAACCTTGTGTATTCCGGCTTGTAGCCAAGGAATAAAGGTTTCCCCGAGTCCTCCATTAAGCCCTCGAATTTACAAAACTCTCTCTCACTGTAGTTCCCTTCTGCATCGCGTAGCATTTGATCCAGATTGTCATCGTGCGATCTATCCTCATCAAAAACACAATCCATATGTAGCATATTATTGACTTCCTCGGCGATGTCGTCATTATTAACTTCATGTATAATCAGTTCTTCATCATGAATAGTCCAACATGTATATCCTTTTTTGAAACCCCTTCGAATCAAGTGCTCTTCGATCTACACTGGGTTGTTAAATATCTTCAGATTACCGTTGTTAAACAACTTCAGATTACCGCAATCAATGCATGGACAGTACATAAATTTTATCCTCTTCTTCAACATATCCTACTCGGCGGTTCTTCTAAAAGCAAACACGTCATTAATGTACTCTTCACTCACACGGTTCGCACCATACATCCAGTTTCGGACCATCTACGCTATGCACATAATAAATTAGTGTTAAATTAGATTAATAAATCGCAAATACTCTACCTATTGACCAAACATACTAAAATTGATTAACAATTAACCTAGAGCAAATATAAAGGGTTACAGATTGTTACCCTCGGTGCTCACGACAAAAATCCCAAATATCCCGCGAGATCCTCCTCCCTTTCTTCCTCCTCTCCTTCTCCTCCCTTCCTCCTCTCTTTTTCATCCTCCTTTCCTTCTCCTCCTTGCCTCCTTCCTTCCCTTCCTTCTCCTCGCTAAGGTGGCGCAATGGGGGAGGAGGCCGCAGGGGTGGCGGCTCAAACGGGAATGGGCAGGGGAGTCTATCGGGATCAGGTATTTATAATACCTGCATATCACAAACGGTTCTAACTACGAATCGTCTGTGATACGGAACTATCACAGACGATTTTTAAATAGAACCGTATTTAAAAACAGTCTGTGGTAGTTTCGTATCACAGACGGTTCCAAAGCGTCCAGTATAGCCTATTTTGTAGTAGTGAACACATCTCCAAATCCTAGTAGAACCCATACTCAACAATCTCCACCTTAACTCCTATCTGTTGAAGTCACCGTGCTTCTCCAAGAATTCGCTCCAAATCGGTTCCGCTTTTTTTTCTAATTTTTTCCTTTTCCTCCCACCTTTGGGAGTGCCCCCACCACAGGGGCCATGCACATATCCGCAATGTACGTGTCGATGTCTAGGCTAGCCTACCCGGACCCTCCACTTGAGAATTCCTTTGTTGTGTAGTTTGGTTAACAACACCTCATGTTCCTATAGCCCTCTATACAACAGGTTTGTATCGCCTCCGAGCTCCACCTGCTCATCGGTACCACATGATTGGTCCCACAACATCTTCCTTCTTCCAACAGCTCGCACCTTCGCCTTCATGCCTGCTAGAGTTTGCAACCATCTTTGCAGTTCTGCACATAACTGCAGATGAGATCTAAGTACTTACCGCTGACGATACAGTTTCCTTTTCCTAATCAGGATTTTTATCAAGCCTCCATTGGTTGCTCTTCCGTGATGATAACCCATCAATCGGTATCATCTATTACTCCAGATATTTTGTATGATTACCTACCTTTTGCAAGTAACTCGCATGACTCCACCTCAACGTGATATCTCACAACCTTCAAATTTAAGCGAGTTCACAGATATTATATTCTTCTTTAAGCTAGGAACATACCGAACTCTCGTCAATGTGCGATGTGCTCCATTATTCATCTCCAATGTAACCGTTCTCACCTTAGTAATTGCATACTCCTTACGATCTGCTAAGTGAACAGTTCCCACCTGTCAGCCACAAAGGATTTAAAAAATAAAAATAAAATGAAAATATGACCAAACCCACCTGTCAAGGATTCTAGATTTTCTAGAATTTCCTCTCGAATCAAACTTTGGAAAGCTCGTTTGCCCTCATTTTAAATCCAAATGATTTGATTTTTCTTTCTAAATTCAAAACCTTTCCAATAGTACCAATATTATACTTGTTGGAGTTCATTTGTAGTTTATTTTAATTTATTTGAGTTCATGTGTATTTATACGAAGTTGGTAGTTTGCACTTAAATAGATTCCAACATCACAGGAGACTTCGCCACTGCTTCAGGACAAGATTAAGACCAAGTAATATCACAGTTGAGCAAGGCAAGTCCTTACAATTGATCATGTTGAACCTACTTTTAAAATACAAATTACTTTGCTTTAAAGTATTACTTGCATGCTTATTATTATTTATGAAATATTATGTTAAATATTGATACCTAGCTATGACATATGTTGTTATTTACTATTCCCCTCCTTGATTGTTGATATTATGACTACCTTGTCACCCTAAGCTAACTATCATAATAACATTATCTTTGGTTAATTAAAAATGGATAATGGTTGTGCCTAGTGATGCTTAGTGGTTGAATTGAATATAACACAAACATTACCATTACAAATTTTGGGATGTAATATGATTTGTAGAGTGGTGACGTGGGTTACCAATGGAAATAGGAAAATATTTTACAAAATGGTAGACTTGGATGAGTGGATGGTGTGAGACCGGTGCAAGGGTTGCACGAGGTCGGGTTTGTGAATTGTCTTGCCTGAGTCGATTAAGGACCAAATCATATGCCACATCTTCTGAACTAATAAACATACAACCACAAGTCTAGTGTGAGATATACCTGGCTGAATAATTTACCGAGTCATGGTGTTATCACCATATTGTGGGCAGTTTGGGTTTGGGCCTGAGTTGTAGGAGGACGTATCTCTGAGTACGCACCCATTAATGGGATACACCTACTCCCCCCAACGAATTAGACCCATTGGATGGTGTAGTTCTATGACAAGTTATTGTAAAGGTCTTATTATGATCTTCTTAGTCGCACACCCACGAAAGTGTGTCGATCGGATATCAATAGTTGATCATTTCTTATGGGTAAATTTGTACAACCTCTGCAGAGTGTATATAATCTATTTGAATAGTCATGCCCTAATCATGGGTGTGGTCTAGAAAGCCACACCAGTTAGTTTTGATAAAATTTGAGATTGGAACATGTTAACTTAAAAATGGTGGTAACAGCGAGATAAATATAGGTTGTTGGAATCAGATGTCTAAAATCAGGTGAATGGAATCTGATATCTAGAGTCTGGTGGTTGGAACCATGTGTCTAGAATCAGGTGGATGGAACCTGATGTCTAGAGCTTGGTGGATGGAACCGTGTGATTTAGAGTCAAGTGGATGTAACCTGATGTCTAGAGTTTGGTGGATGGAACCTGATATCTACAGATAGGTGGATATAACCTCATGAGTAGTAATAGGTGGATGGAACCTTATTACATGACAAAACTCGCTTATACAAATGATACTTTGGTTTTAAGTTAAAAAGGCTAGGCTTAGGCTTGGAAAAATAATTATAATATTTGAGCAAAACCTGCTTTGTGATAAAATAATCATAAGACCACTCTTTTGACAAGCCATACATCTATATAATTACATGTGGTGTGAGGGCTTGCTGAGTACATTCATATTCATTGTTGCTCAAATATGTGGATTCAGACTGCGACACTAAAGACCCGGTGTATAGATATTTCTATGCATCCGGCTTTAGAATAGAAGATGACGGTGAATAGAAGATGACGGTGATAACTATGTCGTAACCCTAGTAGATTGTCTGTGGCAAATTATGAAGGTCATTTTAGTTTATTTATCCTCTGATGTTGTTTACTCTCTAAAATCGACAATCTATCGGCCGTTATGTAAGACTTGGGCCTTAAGGCTTATTTACAACCGTTTATGTATTATCAAGTACTCTTTTAATTTAGCGCATGTATGAATATGATATTTATCGATATTATACTGTGTAAGCTAACTACTAATCATAGAATTAACTCAATGTACACAGAGTGTCTCGGTACAAATCCGAGCTTCACACGGACAGGCAGTATCACACGTACGCCGAGCTCCGAACCGCTGTTGGGCAGCTAGAAACGGACTACAATGACCCAGCAGGATTCAGAATTATATTCGTGCCCGTACGTAAGCACTGTTCCATGATTGGTGTCATCGATTCATCATTACTTCATTTGTCCAAACCGTGCTCCTGTCTCGTGTTCTATACTCCCATTTGTCTAGAAGACTAAAGCTATGACTGAGACAACGCAACGGTTCGCTTTACGGGCATTGTTTAGTATATTTCGCCTCTGTTTTCAGTCACTTCTGAGATCTAGCAAAAGCCGATGAGGCGGACTTTGGGGGTTTTCTATATCAATCAGAGAAACTTTACAAGATTTGCAAGGCTTGGCCCTTCAACCGGTAGTGTGATCAAATCGTACTCTGAATGAATCTTCTTTTGCTAGACATCTTTTGAACACCTCAATTCAAGCAAACACATTTCTCAAACCTCAAATCAACAACCATATACACAGTTACACACAACACAACCACTCCGTGTTGACACGCCAAGAAAAAGGAGGCCACAGCAAGATCACTCTATACAAGATACATACAAGTGAAGTGAACTCCTATTCAGCTGCCATTGTCGATTGACTGATTGCTATGAGATGCTGATCACAGTGGTGGCTCTCGAAGGCTCCAAGCTTACACACTCTACCAACCCACAAATCTTGTTCATCTCCTGATCTTTCACCATAGGCTTATCGGGGCCTTCAGAAGTAGCAGAGGAAGCTTCAGTGCAGCTGCAGCACTCCTCAAAACGGTAGCAGGTGGTGAGATGGTCGTTGGCCATGCCGACGGCCTGCATGAAGGCGTACATCACCGTCGGTCCGACGCCTAGGAACCCCCTCCTCAGCAGGTCCTGGCTGATGGTGTCAGCTTTCGGCGTCTTCAATGGCACCTCCCGCGGGTGACGGAATCTGCCAATCATAGGCTTGTTGTTCAGAAAGCCCCAGCAGTACTTGTCAAATGATCCAAACTCCTCTATGACCTATGAACAGCAGATTCAGGTATAATTGCAGAAAGAAACAGAGGGCATTAAGTCTAAGGGCAAGATAAAGGCTGTTGAGCAAATGAATTGCCTGCCAATGCTGTTCATCTTATCAAGAATTCAAGATTAGGATGTGGACAGATGGATAGAATGGCATGGTCAACTTACCTTTAGTACCTCGCGTGCATTTTCGATGATTGTACGCAGCCTATGCTCTGACAAAAATGACCTAGCAGGACTGCATGGCCCCAAAAATTTCTTCTCATTTAGCTTTGAAACCAATAGAGGATCAAAATCCATGAAAACTTCCCTGTGGAATGCATGAGTTTTATGGACTTTTGAGATTTTGGTGAGCTGTTAGACTCTTCTTCAGTATATCAAGGAAAAAAAGAGTGCTTACCTGAAGGTGTCCCTCTTGCTGAGAATTACAGGCCATGTCATCTCAGCCAATGCACCAGATAGAACAAGCATCTCAAACAATTTCCTGTAGATTTAGGACTGAAAATTGTAACTTTATAATTTATTGTTGAACACAGGTCTTAGAACAAGTTTAGCTGATTTGATTAGGTTTAGAGCGTACTTGTCGTCATGTACTGGTACTCCCCACTCTTGGTCATGGAAGGCAGCATAGCATGGATCTGTTGCAAGGTCAAATCAAGGATTTCTTTACAGTCAGCTGAAAGCAATTGGTGGTTCAAATAAAACATTGAAAATCTTGGAATGTTTGCAAGATTAGATCAATGGCGATTTAGATTGAAGGAGTTTTAGACACCAACATTAAGCCCAATGTTCTGAGTGCTATAAACTTCAGATTACAAGCAGAATGTTTTTGTCCATAAAGAAAGGGGTCCCAACTGAACAGTTAATTAGGTGTATGATCGCCAGGCTGCAGGTAGGACAGATGAGCGTGAAAAAGAAGAGACTGAACAGAAAACCTCCTAGTTCCTAATTCCTGTTTTAATGCTACAAATAGGGTAATTTCTACAGTTGTCTTAGTACAGTATGTGAAACTAAAATGTGGCAGAAATCACTGCTACAACTAAGAAAAGGCTGAAAAAGAATTAATACCCAATAAAGAACTGCAAATAGAGCTCCAGATAAATTAAATATAGTAATCATGACTTCCATCTTCCTACTGCACTGCAGAAAAGATGCAAAGTGCAGTTGTACATAAATTAAGAGAACAACAATGATAAGCACGTCCTTACAAAGAAAAAGAAACAAAGAAGAAAGATAGCCTGGATCACCATTAGTCTACATTGCAAGTTTGCAACAGAATATGATAATTCAGGTCAAGGTAAGCCTGTGTACTGAAGTGGTTACCCTTGGACGCCTAAAATTGTGCACTAGCCAGTTTATCAGAAATAGTTGTTGTTATTGCCACTTAGTTAACCACTGCAAAGTTGCTATTGCCACTTGGTTATTCTGTTCAGAGTATAACAAGTTGAAAATTTAAAAGCATTTGATGAACTATATTAATTTGCATAAACATAGTGCCGACAAGTTAGTGGGTAATGGGATCCTTTTGGAAGATAAAATTGACAAGTACTTGCTAGATAACAGACACGCCACCAAACGTCTGAGTGCATCTTTTTATACCAACAAACATTTCTGATGTCGTATGTTCTAATCATCACCACCCCCAGGATCAATGCATCATATAGTACAAGTTACATTTTCCTTTCTCCTGATGAAGGTGAAACGTTTATGTCAATGCAATAATATGCGCCTGTTCCAGGTTCTGTGCCACAGGCTAGTGCTTGGAAGCTTATGTCAATGCAATAGTAGCATTATTTGAGATAGTTATGGTACGAAGAAGACTCTGTTTGGACGTGAGTTCACCGTTTGATAGAGACAAGGGTTATAGGCCCAAAAAAATTGGAAAATACTATTATATTTGGGAGTTTTCTGCCGTGCAGTACTACAATGCAATATGCATGTTTTAGCAAATAATATGGAAAAAAATTATATGCTACTACAAATGTTCCAGATCTCTTATCTGCAACTGCAAAATGGTATCTTCCTTACATGCTACTGCAAAGTCTAAACCACTGCCGTCAATTTCGTTAGATTTTTCCTGTTATATTTTTCAAAAATGATCATATTGACCTCATCTTCTTCTTCCACCCTCCCCATCCTCGCTCTCTCTTTCCCCTTTTCTCCCTCCTCGCTGCCAGCAGCACCTCCCCTCCTCTTCGTTGTCTCCTCTTGGCTGGCCACCCCCTTCCTTCACTGGAGCCCGAGCCCTTCACCGCCCCGACAAGGCAGCACACGAGATCTAAGGTGGTGACGGTTGGCACGGGGATGGACTGAGTTGGTCGGAATGGGAAGGAAAGGTGTGGCGGCCGAAAAAGGGGAAGCAACTCGCCGACGGCAAACTCTAGTGGCAGAGAGGAAGGAGGATGGGAGCACCGCATGTTCCCGGCGATGGTGATTCCCTTTTTGAGGTCGACGGAGGCATAGGTGGCATTGGGGAGGTTGGCGACGGTGACGGCTGTGTCGGCGAGGAGGAGAATGATGACGGCGCTCTGTGGACAGAAGAAGGGAGGAGAAGGAGCTCGCCAGTTCACAGGTTGTTCAAGCCGCGTGTGCACCTATGCGTGCATCTCCTTCCTGCATGTCGTCTTAGTCCACAATGCTGCTTGTGCCGGCGTTGCTGGAGTTCAAGAAGATAAGACGTAGCACGGATCTGGATCTCAGAGATAGGGACAACTGTCGTCGCTACCACCGCCACCACCGCTTAACTCCCCGCCCTGCTCCTCCTCCGCCACCTCCGCTCCCTCCCCGCCTCCCTCTTCCCCTTCCCCGCCACCCGCTGAGCAAGCTTCGGCTTCAGCTCCGCTCGGACGATCTCCTCGAGCTCGTGGTGCAACTGCTCGACCTCCTCAGAGGATACGGCCTTGGTGGCGGTGGCAAAGGACGACGTGAATCGCGGGGTGTTTCTGCCACCATGGGAGGAGCTCGGAGCCTCGGAGGCGACGGCGGTGGGGTGGAGTAGGCGGTGGACAGCATGGGAAGGCTGTGGCTCGGGAGAGAGGAGGGCGGCGGGCCGGCGGGGAGGCAGCACCACATGAGGGGCGTGTGGGTGGGGGTTAAGGTTCTCGGGGCGAGGAGGAGATGGCGGCGGTGGTCGAAGTTGGAGCGGAGAGCATCAACAAGAGGGTACAGAGAAGGAAGGGAGAGACATGAGGAATAACAAAGGAAGTCACGACTTGATCTGGTCAACAATGGTATAAAACGATATAGTTCCGACTTGATAATGACATGTGAAAAGAGATATTATTTTGCAATAGTAGATCAATGATCCGAAATATTTGTAGTGTTATATAATTTTTTTTATATGAATTACCGTGAGAGTTATACTTGGCAAACATCACAAGTCACAACCACTAAAATCCAGCGTCAAAAAAGCTATAGCTAGAGCGGAGTAGGTTTAGCTAGATTATGGGTCTATGCTTCTTGTAGAATCTTTTGATAAAAGGACCCATGAAGAGTTGTTTAGACTTTAAGCTAAGTATATATGGTTGGTCTTTTCTGCTTTAAGCTGATCATGATCTCAAATATCATTAGTAACTGTCACTCGGTATATATTTACGATACTTAATGTATGTACTACAGTGCACCACCAAAAGTTTTCGGGAATTTTTTATTTGGATTTGTATCTATGAGTAATGTGAGTGTTTTTTTTAACGTTGGCAGTGAGTAACAAAGAAGTATAACGTTGCTCTTTTTAGTGTGAGCATGGAACTAAGCTATGAACATAGCATGACAGCAAAGAGATGTTCCAAATCCTGACAAGATGCAAAGAAGTCTAAGCTGTGTGTATAATTGTAATCTCGGATACATGTAACTGTATAATTAGCATCCTCTTTTGTCTTTGTCTTACCGAAAAGAAGTCACAAACACTGAAACACATGATTGACTACCTACCAGTATTAGGCGTTACCCACGGGCACCTCGCCGGCCCCGCCGTCGCAGCCTCTCCGTTCAGCGAACCAAGCACCACAGCAGCAGCAGCTGCTGCTGCACCGTCCGGCACAACGCTGGCCGCCTTCCGGGCCACCGCCCGAGCCGAAGGGGGCCCCGCCGACCCGGCCGCCCTCCGCCGGGCGGCTCCCCCCGGCGGCCCCACCGGCCGGCCGATCCTGCCGGTGGACGCCCGGCTGCGGAACGAGTCGTTGGACGCCTCGGACGCGCACGACACGCTGAGCGACTGCATGTTCCCCGATCCCCCGCCGCCGACACCGCGGCGCAGCAGCTCCGCCGGACGGAGCAGCATGGACGGGAGCCCCCTCGTCGACGCAGTGGACGACGGCAGCCTCTTCTTGACCTTGTCGGCCGTCGTCGTCGTCGCGGCCCGGTCCTCGCTCTGGTGCATCTGCCTCTCCCTAATAACGCCGGCCGGCTTCGGAGACGTCCTCCGAGCGGCGCCGGCGGCTCTGGGAGCCACCGCCGACATCTAGCGCTTTCCCGGCGGCGTGTTTCTCTCGCGCGGAAGCAAGTACAACATGAGGCAGGAGCGGCCGGAGAGCGAAGGATGAACCGCCGTTTTAAAAGCCGAGTGCGTGGAGTGGCGCGTTGTTATAAGGGGTTTTTGGGTACGTGCCTACGTACGTACGCGCGCGGGTGGTGGGTGGCAGGTGCTACCGTGGTAGGAGGTAGCACGCGTGCGCCGCCGCATGATGGACGCATTGAGGTTCTGTTTGTTTTGGCTTCGGCTTCTGATTTTTATCTGAAAAAGCCGAAAACCGAATTAAACGGTCGGCTTTCATAGCCACTTTCGCCGAAGCCGTTTCCTCGTGCAATGGATGGAAGCCGAAAGCCGGAAGCTAGCCGCGAGGTGCTTCCTGCAGCTTCCCACCACCGCTATTTCCAAATTACCCCTCGAAGTTCGGGGTAATTACTCGTAAAATGCCATCGCATATAACCCGACTTAGCCCACTCAGCTCGTGCCCCTCCCTCCACACGACCGCTCAGCCTGTGCACCTTCCTTCTCCTCCCACGCGCCTCCCTCCTCCTCCCGCGCCGGCGAGGCCGCGCCGCCCTCCTCCTCCTCCCTCCACCTCCCCGGCGGCCACCTCCTCGTCCCACGGTGCACCTCCTCCTCGCCGCCATCCTCCCCGCCGGCCTCACCCGGATTCGGATTCAGATCCAGATCTGGATCTGGATCCCGCCTGCCGCCTTCTCCTCCCCCGCCCGCTTGTAAAATCAAGGAGGCCGACTAGAGGGGGGTGAATATGCGGTTTTTTAAATCTTTTGGTTAAAACCGAGTTGTATGCGAAATTATAAATCAAATCGGTTTTCTATAATTAAAACCTAAATCAACTAGTCTTTACTAAGTACACCAACAATATAAGTCTATTGATAAAGATAGCAAACATACAAAGATATGTAAGCAATTTAATTCTAGAAATATAAATTGCACAAAATATATCACAAGAGAGCAAATCACAATGACACAATGATGTTTTACCGTAGTGTTCGGAGACTTGTCGGTCTTCCCTAATTCACGTTGAGGTAAGCCCAAACTAATTGGACCGGCTCCACGAATTAAGCCAAACACCTCAATCCACTTGGGGTTGCTCTTTCTCCACTCTGGAGATGACGAGCACCAAACCACTCATAACACGTCGAGCCTTCTCACAAGCTTCTTGAGAAGATCACCGGACTACGACGTCTCTACACCGTCTAGGTGTCAGCAAACACCAAGAATAATAAGCCAAGCCCCTTACTTGACTCTCACCGCGTGCAACGAATGCACAAGCTCAAGTAGATACAAAATCTACCTCTAGATGCAACATATGCAACTAGAGATCTCTCTTCTTGTTTACAAGGTGCAACACATACACAATTAAGAGGAGAAGCTCACACTAGCTCAAGTGGGTGAAATAGCATGTCAAAGATTATCTCTCAACCGGCCAAGATGGGTATTTATAGCCTACACACAAAAACTAGCTGTTAGGAGCATAAATCCCCAAAACTCAAGATTTGCGGTAGTACTGCAGTACAAACCCCGGTACTACCGTTTTTACTGTTCAATAGTCGAATAGGTGAATAAAGGCTCAAAAACTAGCCGTTAAAGATTTTAGTGCGGTAGTACCACTCTTCTAGGGGCGGTACTACCTCTCAGTGGTAGTACCACTCTTATAAGGGCGGTACTACCTCAGGCTATTTTTAGCACAGATGACACTCGGGGAAAAATATCATAACTTTTGACTCTGATGTCGGAATTGAGTGATATTAGACTATATTGAAAACTTATTCAGAGAGCTACACAACCCACCTGATTACATGATCTCAAACACATTAGATCAATACAGAAAACACAAGAACTTCAGAGAGTCACGACTATGGTCTAAATCCAAGGAAATAGCAACAAGCAATCTTAGACCATGTCAAGGGAACATGCATGAATCCAAATAATTTGCAAAACACTTTTGCAAACTTAGATCATGCCACAAGGAGCAGGTATATAGACTTCAACCATTTGCAAAGTATAGTCACATGCTACAAGAATTAAACACATGAGCGTCAACTATTTGCAAAACACATTCGCAAATAATAACATCATGCCATGGTGAGCTGAAGCAAGTGAGATTGAGCTATCAACACATGATGAGACTCAAGATATTAGACAAGTCCCCTCTTAATAGTACGACAACATATACTAGCAATCCGGTCTTCCAACCAAACACCAAGACCGGTAAAAGACTAGGAACACATCATTAGCCCTAACTAGTCATACCTTTGTCTTGAGCATCCTCTTGAAGCTTGATGACGCACATCTTTACTTCAAGTCCGCGTCATTGTCTTGGTATGCATCAACCCATAATGCATCCTTTACTAGTCCTCCATCAACACATGATGGGTCTTCTCTTGACTTGATGATCAACTCATGATCATCTCCTCTTCAACATCTTGATATATATCAACACATGATACATCATCTTCTTGAACCTTGATTTGATGACGATCAACTCATGATGCTATCCAAAGTCTTCATCACCCTGAAACATAACCTATTCATCAAACTTATAAAAAATGTTAGTCTCACAATGATTAACATAAAGTACCAAGATATACCTACATTAAATACTTCTGAACAAGCCATTTCTGATAGGTGCGATATTACCCCCGTTGATCATGCGGTCATACCGCGATGCGGTAGTTCCGCCAAAAGAGCACCGGTACTACCGCACTTCAAGGGGAGCAAACATGATCCAAAAGGTTTCTCTTTGTAAAATATGTACCGCTCTTTGTTCTGTCCAACTGGGTTGCGGTAGTTCTGCTCAATGAACTCCGATACTAACGCACTAGATCACTTGGTCCAACGAACCGCCAACAAGACTATGGTCCGACTGGGTTGTGGTAGTACCGCACCACTTTTTTGGCCATACCGTTGTGCGATAATACTGCCAAGAACACATCGGTACTACCAACTTTTTTGAGAAAAGCTTAGTTGGATTTCAAAATAAACTCTAAATGCGATGCATGACAAACAAAATTGGCACAAAGTAATCTTCAAACTGCTAGCCAAGATTCCTCTAGTCTTTGCATTGCCATTACCATGTCGTCATCTATAAACCAGGACTAAGCCTTTAAAACAACTCAGCACACACATTAGTCCCATAGCCTTTAAAAACTCAGCACACACATTAGTCCCATAACACAATTGCAAATAATTGAATATAAAGCAATATGAGTATATATGAACTACACAAGTTTTATATACTCAAAGAATATGCTTGAAAGTAGAGATCCTCAATATATGTGGATAAAAGAATACGGATCAATATTAATGAAACCACAAAATATAGAGTGAACTCCCCCTAAATATATGCATACACGAATGTGTAATAAAAACATATGCACATATTCAAGTCAAAGTTTTAGTGGAGTTCAACCTACATTTTGGATCCGATGAATGCAACAAGATATAAGAATATGATGTTGAATGCATACCTCCATGATTTTCACCTTTTCATCCAACTGAGACTAAATAATATCATAGTTAACAAAAGATTTAGTCTCATATTTAGATTTATCATTAATCACCAAAATACTCCATTAACTCATAATAGTGGGTCTAGATTCTTCACCGCCTGCCGACCTCCTCCACCTCCCTACTCCGCACCGCCCTCCTCGGCGCACCTCCTCCCCGACGCGCCTCCTCCCCCAACTCCGTCCTCCCCTCCCCCCACACTGCTCAGCCTCCACCTCCTCCTTTCACCGGCTCGGCGCCATCCTCCCTCCTCCAGCTACCTCCCCTACCGTCGGGCCTCCTTCTCCCCCCACACATCGCCCAGCCTCCTCCTCTGCGGCGCTGTCTCCCCCATCGTCAAGCGCCTCCTCGGCTGCTCAGGAGGCTTCTTGCTTCTCCTTTTCTTTTTGTTGGTTCGATTGCAGCTGTTCTTGATATGGTAGTTGCAATGTTGGTGTCGTAGATGAATTCACTTGTTGACTTGTTAATTTGTACAGAGGATGGAAATGTATCAAGCAGAGTTCTTGTCAAAATGTGACAATTAGTGTGTTGCACTGTGTGGGGCTCTTTCTTGATTCTCCTTGTCTTCTTGGGATGATCTGAATTGTTATCGTACATATATACTAGATGGTATAGAAGAAATGCATGAGTTGGTTGGTGGATCAATGTCAATAGCTCCTGAGTTAAAAAATGTGAACTAAACATTTTAAGTTTAGGATGAACTACATAAAGAGCAAAGTATCTTGATTTTACATTCATAGCCATGACTATCATAACCTTGTTTTTCTAGGGTTGATCTAAGATTTAAGACTAGCATTGTGTTGTATATTCAAAGTTGAAGGCTGGTTCTATTGTACAATCTTGTGCGGGTTGATCACTGTCCTGTGATTGATGAACTGGTAGTGCTATGCTCATTGTGATTATTACAAGTTTATTTGTAAGAGAAAAGGTATGGTTCAAGTATAACATGCAAAATTCTTATATACTAAATAATTTAAACCCTGGATAATTACATGGTAGGATTTTAATCAATGCCCAAAAGTGATAAAAGTTGAGTTAGTTGACCATTCAAGTGTTTGTGATATACCAACTTAAACATTAGTTCTTTGTAACATTTGTGATGTGAATACTTCTTGAGTTGAATTAATATCTATATAACATTGATATTACTTCTTCTCTTTATCATGCATTACTCTATTGTTATTAGATATATGAATGTGATGAGTACTAGTACTGAACTGCTGATCATCTGTGATGATGATGACTAGGGATTTGCTAGGCTTTGGGTATTGTTTAGCTCATTTCTTGACAACTAGTTGTGAGTCATGGATAATAGTTGTTAGAAAGGAGGTAGCGCTATGCTCATTGTGATTTTTACAAGTTCATTTTTACAAGTTTTGTTGGCTGAAAATGATGTTTCATTATGATGAACTAGTGATATTGTGATCTCATTTTGAATTGGCAGAATTTGTTGGGATGTATTCTAATCTAGTAGAGTAGAAGAAATGGGTAATAAGGAAAATCCCCTATTTGGATTATCTAGAAACAGAACTGTGATGTGTGGCTTGTAGATTTGCAGTAACTTATCTATGGCTAGCACTTAACTTTAAAAATTAAACACCTTTTGTTTCTCTTTGTTATGCATCAACATGTCCACTGAAATTGTCTCATTCATTGTTGAATGCTCATACCATGACGATGTCTATATACATGCCTGTTGTTATAGATAATTTATCCTTCTTATAAAATTTCACTATTAATTCCATGACTAATTGCTTTGATGTAGTTTAACTAGTTAATTTCTATCTCTTAAAGTTTCTAATTATACACTTGGGGGTACGTGTGAGGTGAGGGTGTCTAACACTACCGATGTCGGTCCTATGCCCGGAAAAAAGTGGAGGGGGCATGAATTATTTGTAATAATTATTTGTTATAATAATTATTTATGTAATAATTGTTTGTAATAATTATTTATTATAATAATTATCATTAAATACACTAATCCTTTTTTCACATGGTGGAGAAATTCGCGCAACATGCTTCAATTCGGTGCTTGATCAGTTTTATGACTTAATTGAGGTTGGTAAGGTGTACTTAATATCTAAAGGCTCAATGAAATTTGCTCAGAAGTAGTTTACAATGACTATGAAGTAACTCTGAATGCCTCAACATCTATAGGAATTTGTTTGGTTACTCTTATTGTAATTGTTTATTGTGATTATTTATTGTTCATTGTCATTAATTACATTAATTGTAGTCAATTTGTCGTTAACTACTGTTAGTTGTCGTCAAATGTCGTTAATTATCATCACTTGTCGTGAACTACTGCTAGTTGTCATCAATTGCAGTAGTTGTTTTCAATTGTGCTAGTTGTTCATTATCTTTAAATGACGTTAATTGTGTTTAGCATCGTTAATAGTCGTCAATTGTCGTTAAATGTTGTTAATTGCGTTAAATGGCATCAAACAAGTCATTACTGTTCTCAGGGGCATTTTAGATATTTCCCATCTCGGAAGCTACAGCCAGTCTACCTAAAAGCCAGACAGCCAAACACCGAACCAAAAAGCCCAACCGTTCAGCCCGCAGCTGAAAAGCCCTGCAGCACAGCTGGAAGCCACTTTTCAGAAAAGCCCAGCCATTCCAAACACGCCCTAATTTGCACGCTGCGCGGTTTGTGTCGCGTCCAAAACGTTGTGAAGCATGAGAAGCCTGGCTCTTTTAATCTTGTCGTAGGAGGGTGTTGTGTAGCAAAGTCCATATGTCTTGTCGGCGAAATCTCTCCCTCCGATCCTCTCCTGAGCGAGACAGCGACGATGGTAGAAAGGAAGCAGCGGTTAGATCATCTGTCGTTGATACGGGCGACACACGCCATGTCTTGCGGGTGAGATCGATCGATGTGTAGTGTGGAGAAATTTCAACCGCCTCATGCTAGCTCATGAGTCCTGGCGCTGGCGGTACAACCGTACAGATGATGGCGTTGGCGGTACGAATGATTTAGAAATGTTTTATGCCACACTTAGTTTTCAAGAAAGAAATATGTTATGCATGCATCTTAAGTGTTGATTTCTGATTGGATGACCGATGCGCTTAAACTTGTTGTGTAGTGTACTAGCGTCGAAGTGATGAACGAAGCTTGCAAAATAAAGGTAAGTTACTTAGGCCCTGTTTGAGGGGTTTAAGGGGGTTTTGCAGTTAGGCCCTGTTTGAGGGGCTTAAGGGGGTTTGGCATGCCTGTAGTTTTTTTTTTTTTTTGAAAAGCAGCTTTCGGTTGGGCTGAATGATTGAATGGTTGTGGGGCAGAATGATTGAGTTGAAGGCGTTTAGTGTTTGTCAATCTGGCTTTTAGGTAGGTTGGCTCGAGCTTCTGAGTTGAAAAATATCTGAAATACCCCTGAGGCAAATGATGGCTTGTTTGATGTTGTTTAATGACAATTAACTATAATTGATAGCAATTAACAACAACTAACGATAATTAACGGCAATTTGCATACAAGTAAATCTTAACAACAATTAACGCAATTGATGGCGATTAACGACAATTGACGGCAATTTGCACACAAGCAAATATTAACGGCGATTAACGCAATTGACTACAATTAACGACAATTTGCACACAAGTAAATCTTAAAAACAATTAACACAATTGAAGGCAATTAATGACATTTAACGACAAATTGCACACAAGTAAATCTTAATGATAAGTAATGCAATTGACGACAGTTAATGACAATTGATCTATTTCCATTATTACACAATTAATCAATTCAATGATTACATAAATAATTCATTATATCGGGAAAAAAAAGAAAAAAAGAAGCGGCGGCAGTGGGAGGAGGACGACGGCGACGGTAGGGGAGGGAGGAGGGCAGCAGCATCAAGGGAGGAGGAGGGTGGCGACGCCGGGGGAGGAGGAGGAGGGCGACGCCGGGAGAGGAGGTGGGCAGCAGCAGTGGGGGGAGGAAGGAGGCGACGGTGTCAGCGGAGAAGGAAGACGACAGCCGCACTGGGGGAGGGAGGAGGACGGCAGCGCCAAGGGAGGGAGGAGGACGACGGTGGCGTCAACGCGGAAGGAGGAGGGGGAGTGGGCGGAGGCGAGCAGGTGTGGCTAGGGTTAGGGTTTCGGGTGGGCGGGCAGGCGGAGGAGGAGGGGGATTAGGGGTTTTGTTCAGTGGTAAGAAGCGGGTAAATACCCCTGAACTCTAGGGTCAAACTCAGAAATCTATCCCACCGAAGCCGCGGGAAGTTACCCCTGGGACGACTTTCGACTTTTTTTAGCGAAAAGCTGAAGCTGAAGCCATCCCAAACAGGCTCTAAAGCCATCTTCGGCTTTGGAAAAGCCGGAAGACCCAAACAGGCCAACTTCGCAGCAGTTTATTATTTAAGCCGCAACAAAGCCCATGTGAAAGCCGCAATTGGGTAGGACGTGCTTTTTCGGCTTATTTCGAAAGGGGTATACCACTTTACCACTAGAAGTTGAAAGAAATTATTCACCAATTGCCACTAGTTAAAAGGCCCTTCACCCACTCGTGTTCCCATCCTGATTCCAGCCAAAGGCCACTCATTCCCCTTCGCCCTAAGGCGATTCGATGCTGCTGCTTGGACCTAGCCACATCACCAGCACTAGTCCTCTCCTTGGCCTCCCCGCCTCCAACCAAGGAGCCCCGCTGCCGACGCTCGAGAGGAGCGATGGATCCAAAATTCATCCCCACCCGAGGATCCCAACGGTCGCCTGGCCCCCTGATGCCCGACGGTTCCTCCTGCCACTGCCACCGACTGCGAACTCTCCCTAATGCCGCCACCCAGCCAGATGAGGTACTTCTTCCCAACTCCCTCCATCTCGTCTCTCCCAACTCCCTCCATCTCAATCTACTTTGTGAAAGTGTAGGCATGGATGGTAGTGGTGATTCTTAGGGATTTTGAAAGATGGATTGTTAGTTGCTAGTAATTTTCAGATATGCTCATGTTGCTTGTTTGTTGGGCTAAAAGTAATGTGTCATTTGTAACAAGATTCATTACTTGCAACCTTCTTAGCATATAGTACCAGGTGACATTCTTTTTCTCTTGAATACACGGAGAAAGTGGTTTAGGTAACAATAAATTTGTTAGAATTGATCGTGAATCAACTTGTATAGTTTGAAATACCATGCAACTTGCCATCTACAGTTTTTAGGCATGTGTCCATATGGAATTATTATGGTTGTGGGCTAAGCCGATCAACACCCACAAGGAAACAATAGCAAGAATTAGTTTGAGTAAATTAGGATCATGGTAGTTAGGATCGCGATCCTACTCTTAGAGTCTTACGATTCTACGAACCCACGACAGCCTGTCGATCCGAGTCTCACTGTCGATCCGATCCTACTCAAGGTAGTTAGGATCGCGATCCTACTCTTAGAGTCTTACGGTTCTACGAACCCACGACAGCTTATCGATCCTACTCGTAGAGACTTAGGGCAATTTTTTTAGAGGCCAGGCTTTGCTGATATTTTGTTTTAGAGTAAAATTTGTTGATATTAATTTCTGAAAATAAAACTATAAATAAACAAGGAGCGCAAAATATTATATCGGTGTGGTAATGTTGTTCTCCAGAGTTCGTAACTATATCACCCATCATGTCGACCATTATGCTTTTCTGTTGTGTGATAAGAAGTGTTTTGCCCATTTTTTGGTAATAAGTAAGTGGTAAACCTTATAAGAATCATACAAACTTATAGTATAGATGGTAAATATGTGTATTTTTACAAATCCGTAGAATCGCCGATTCTACGATTCGATACTACGATTCGATCCTACCGGAGGCAAATCGATCCGACTCGGGATCTCAACTCTGACTACCTTGATTAGGATAGTTTTAGTAGAATCTGGTAATAAATTAGGATAGTTTGAGTAGTAATTGTATCAAAGTGTGGTAGTAAATTAGGATAGTTTGAGTAGTAACTGTATCAGAGTCTGGTGGTAAATTAAGATAGTTTGAGTAGTAATTATATCAGAGTTAGGTAGTTTTTTTTTGAAATAATAGTAAAGCATGACTTATGCACTAGATGAATAAAGTTGTTAAGAACTCTGTTGCGGTATGGGATTCTTTGGCTAACGAAGCCTTTTGTGATATATGTGTTGTTGAGGTTAAGGTTGGAAATAGGCCAACTGGACATTTGAATCCAAAGGGATATAGGAACCTATCCAAAAAATTGCAGGCAAAGATTGGAAGACTTTACGACAAGAAGCAATTTAAAAATCATTGGGATGTTTTGCAGACCAAGTCTCAATATGAAAAAAGTTGAAGCATGCAGCTACTTGTTTATGTTGGAATGTGTGGAGGGAACAATTGAGGTCGATGATGATTGGTAGGCCGACATGTCAGTGGATGGTGGGTACATCGGTGCTCTTTGTGATTTTATTGTCGATTCTTTGTTGGCTAATAGAGAGTAGGAATGTGTTTTGTTCAACTTTTGGGTATCATAGTGGATGTTGCACCTTTTGTGACTAGTATTGCTTTGTATAAAGAAAATGTGCATTTCACCTCCTAAATGCGATATTTTACGTTGCAAATTGTTGCTCAATTCTTCATAACTAGTAAACTTAAGTCATTTAACCAATATTTCCACAAAAATAATAAAAATGACCATATTTACGCTAATTCAGCGTACAAACATGCCATCAAAACCCTCCAGAGTATTTAAGAAATTTCATTATTCATTCACAACTGAAGCAGCCTGACAACCCAACAAAAAATCAGGCTGCCAAACAGCCTCTCGGAAAAAGCTAGCGCCATCGGCTACAGCTACTTTTCTGCTCAGAAAGTCAAAAGCAGCTTTTTAAAAAAGTTATGACTCCCTGAAACAAAGCATTAGTGATACACTATTTGACTTCTCGGTGTCCTAAGAATATCAAAGAAGCTACAGTGGGTTACGTACCTCGTTGATACCCACATTTTACATGGCAAAGGCCCCCACATTATGGAGTTGCATTTCGAAGAATAATCTTCCCTTTGTGCTATCCTAACATTTTGTATTTCAACAATATCTTTGTTGGGTCATACCTCAATCACAAGCAGAGGTTGTTACATACCTCTTTTGTGGGATCCTTTTGTCTCTTTAGCTTGCAAAAAAATTATTAAGGGAAGATATGTTATGAGACGACCTTTACCATTAGAACTCGCCAAATCCTAGATTCGATGCTAGCATATCGAAAGGAACAACCATATCATGAGGACCAAGCGGGGCTCAGTTGGCAAAAGAGAGCTTCCAGGCTCCTGCCCGCCCACCAGGGACGGAGGATAGTGACGGCCAACGTGGGCCGTTGCCCCTAACTTTCTTGGAAAAAATTTGAACACCATGTATGCAGCATGGTTAAGTTGTATTCAGAAAATTTTGTTTGAGAGTTATTATACATGTAGTATCTCGCAATCTATATTTTGTAACCCATGTATGGAAAATATCAATCTACAACTCTTTAATGGCTACAAATTATACCATATGGTAGTATTATGACTTAGCACTTGAATATTTCTGAATTTGCTTTGATCTTTGCCTCTTTGCCCTTTGACCGGTTGGCCCCCCTTACGATTTCGTTGAAGCTCAGTCTCTGCCGCCCGCGTTCGAGCGCTGGCTCACATGGGGCGCCTCGCGGTGTTTCTTCTTTATTGTAGTCGGAGGGGGAAAAGTCCCGGCACCGAAGAAAAAAGAAACAACCATGGCATGTTCTATGCTCCATGTATATTGAGCTGCAGCCCGGGTAATTTTAGAGATATTGCTATTGACACGTCGGCTAAGAAAATGAAGTGGTTAGTGAGACACTGAGACGTCAAAGAACTATGTACAGATATTCAGAGGAATCAGTGAATGCATAGCATCATTGGATAAAAACATGGAGTTCGTTTTAGTATAAAGGGTTAGATGTCCAGAAGCTGCTTGTTTATAAGCGTAGCATCATTTTAATTAGAGCAACTAACTCCATTGCTAGGGCATGTACAATGCAAGATGCTTATATACGAGTGTTTAAGGAAAGAGAATGTAGCCACATCATCAAATACCTATATAAAAGTTGTTTCCTCCAATGCAAGCATCTGTTTTGTAGGTACTTGGATGATTGTATTATCTATTAATTATATATATAGTTATATACATAAGCACCTCTTAAGCACCGATACCTAATCAAACATCGATGCTACAAAATAAACACCTCATCTATCCTACGTGGCAAGAAAAATCAAATTTTATTTGCTAAAAACCTCTCTAAGCACCTGCATTGTACGTGCTCTTATAGGCTTATCAGAGCAGAATCAAGTAGGTCAACTCTTCCCATCAGTTGGTTCGGCGGTCTTATGATGGTGGCTTAATTATCTCTGTACATGTTGTTTAAAAATAGCAAGTATACACTATCGTGGACCGAGCCGTTGCTCGGACGACTAGCTTCGCCAAGTGACCGAGCTGCCCGCCAGGGTTACTCCGGGAGTTCAAACCTCATGCGCCTCACCAAAAAAAAAAAAATAGATACTTACGCCTCACCAAATAAAAAAATAAGTAATTACGTGCGTGCATGGTGGCGCGAGCGTCCCTTATACCCTTTCAAAAAAAAAGTATACACACTATCATATCTTAAACAGTATGGTCGTACAACAACGGGAAATTTCGTATGCAGTTCTTGTTTCTGGCAGGCGGTTGTTGATTTAGGTCTAAACTTTATGCGAGGTCGAATAATTTTGGAAGCGGTGCATTCTCACTACGCGTGTATAAATAGTAAGCAGCCGACATGGTCTTGCTCTTGTTGAGCATTCTGTATTTTGTTAAGACGATGACCAGATAGAGCCTTTCCACAATTGTACAAACAAATGGCAGGTTTTTTCCTCCGTCCATACGATGGCTGTAGCTCGCTTCTATTTCATTTTGACATGCATCATATCAAACGTGATAGAAACAGTTTAAAAAAAAAATCAAAAGCTGCTCACAGATTCGGATTTACATCGCTTCAAGATCGTGTTTTGGAGGGAGCATAAACGCGAATTTTCAAGATAACCAGCATTAACATGGAAGCATTTTGGTGGCACGAATATGTAAGAGAATAATGTACCGAATAAAACTCCCAACCAAGGCAACCTATTTTGTTCCCCAGTGTACGTTAAGCGCAGGTAAAATAAATGCACGCATTCAGTTAATCGGTTTACTTTCGATGTTGAAATGTCATTTCTGCAAGAGCTGTCCGCACCAGCAAGAACAAGAACACGAAACCACATCATTCTTCTGTAGAATACGGACCGACCCTTCATAAGATTCGGAAATGGCATCTGCAAGGACAAGAAACCAAACAGCGGTTAAAATGTCATCACCAAAGAAACAAGAATCAGATAGCTCGTTAGCAAGTAAATTATAAGGTTGCCAGCTAGAGAACTTATGTTTGATAACATATCCCGTGCCATTGGCATCAATCTTAAAAAGAACAGACATATGAAAGAGGCAGTCCTGCTACTAATCAAAAGTCTAACAAGTAACATCACATATCTCTATTAACAAACTCTAGCACATCATATAAATATAAAACGCCGACACAACATATTATTCATGTGTATTTTACAAACCACACATATGTGCAGTGTTTGCCAGATGCAATGCCCAAAAAATAAGGAACGAATAGCTCTGTTACTCAAATGTTAGCATTGCTATCAAATCCTGTGTTTGGTGTAAAGAAAATTAGTACAAGAATCCCTAACTTGTGTCATTTCATAGCTAGGGAGCATCATTCCTCTTAAAAGTCCATTCCATAAGCTGCTTTCCTAATTTCATTTCATACATCTGAAGCCAGAATATAAGAATTGGAGACATGTACGAGGAGCCTGAGTGAGGGGCCCTCACTAGGCATTTTTTTTAGTCAAAACTGAGGCAAACAAATTGACCTCAAAGTCTCAAAACACTATGCTACGGTTTGCTACACCTTATTCCATTTTGGATACTCCCTCCATCAGCCTCCAACCAAACAAGTTTTGTGAAAATATTCTGCTTTCAACACGATACTAAATTATAAAACAAAACAATCAAATATCCAACCTGTGTGCACAGCAAGTGGCCATGCGCCCATGTCACACTTGAGGTAGTGTTGTGTCACATCTAATTCATGCCAACTTGGACACATTAAAAAGCTATGGTAATACATTTTTGTCAGTAGTATTTGTTGAATCGAAACACACAGCTAAAGCTACATATGATATTACTTGCAGTTTTTGCAGCTTCTAAAACATGTGGATACAAGTAACTGAACGATCTGTTGTGACACAAAAAGCAATCCAATCAAAAGCAACCAAAAGATCCACATTCATAAAGTTCTTGAACAAACCAATTTGAACTTTTTTATTGACTAAAAGTGTAATAGAACAATTCATACAAAGGTTTAGTAAAGCATACCCCAGAAGTCCTCTTCCATGCCACTTTCTTGGTGTAACTGTTAAGTTCATTGGTGATCCCTGACGAATGATGACTAGAGATACTTGACTGTCCTCGTTGGAAAGAGCTTCAGAGACAAGCCTTCCTTGCAATCTGTCACCAGCTTCCACACTCCCAAACTTTACTATCTCATCCCCAAGCTGCAAGCCATCCACGGCAGCAGGAGAATCATCTGTGATTTCATCAATCATGGCAAAAGGAAGTCTGGTCACCAGATCCTCTTCCATAGGATCATTTTGAGATAACCCACTGTGTAATGAGACTGAAGTACCTGTATGAAATCAAATACGATAGAGATCAGCAACTCTAATATCCTTTTATTTACAATAAACTCATGCTCATGCCCGGACCTTGTTTTGATGCACTGCCGTTTAACGCACAAATTTGCATATACAAGTGTGTATTATTGCCCTTAATATAATGTCGTTCACTGGAACAGCAAACAAGGTCATTCTAAAATTTAAACTTACGATGATTCACTTAGCTACTCTATATTTCTGTGATTAAAATCATTCCTCAAATTGACAAATCTTTTTATTATTGAGGGTACTTCAAGTGTTAGGATTAGTGAACATGTGGAAATTAGAAAAATTGAAGGTATTGAACATTGTCATGGGCGGGTACTGTTCATGTGCGTGAGCAGTACATATGGTACTGTAGTGCCATGCACTGTTCATGCCAGACCCACGGGTGCATTAGTAGTTGGAAATAGAAATAAGAATAGTTAGTTTCCTTATTAGTTAGGTTTACTTCCTTAAAGATCTATTCCATCTAATAGAAATAAGTTTCCTTAAAAATAGAGATTGTTTCTTAGGGATCAAGTCGGATCGTCTCTATAAAAGGGATAACATGTATTCATTATTTCATTATGAATCAAGAAAAATGAATTAATCTAGTATCCCTCCCAAGGTTCTATCATCCCAGTCTATAGTCTACTCTCTCATCCCACCAAGCTAACACTGCCCGCCTTCTTTCTGGCGGTGTTTACCCCGTTATGAACTAAGGTTCATTACATTTGGTATCAAAGCCGTCGATCCCTTCCCACGACTTCTGCTACCATGGTTATGGCGACAGATCAGACCATCAGACCTGCCACCGAGTCGTTGGCTATGATAAAGACTAACGCCAACAAGATGGCCATGAGTACCAACGACAACGACAAGAAGATGGCGGTCATCTTCTTCGACATGCCTGCTACTTTAGAGAAGATGATCGCCGATCAGAAGGAGAAGAAGACGCAACAAGAGGCGACGGCGTTTCTAGCAACCACAATGACGCTGTCGGAACTTACCGCGTCGTTGCGCGATCCCCGCCATGGTGTCGCTAAAGCTCGCCGCGCCCTCGCCGGCACGTCGTGGCCACCGTGACGCCGCTTGGTTGCTATCATGCTGCCGCAAAGAATCGGTGAGTTTGCCGCAACCACGCGTAGAGGCAATGATCTTCAAGGACCCATGTTGTCATCGCAACCTCTCATCAACATAGGGTCTCCTAGGGCTTCAGCCATGGCCGCCACCACAACTCAAGGACGAGCTGTCGCGAAAGGAGGGGAGCAGTGTCATGGGCGGGTACTGTTTATGTGCATGAGCAGTACATGTGGTACTGTATCGCCACGCACTGTTTATGCCAGGCCCACGGGTGTTGGAAATAGAAATAAGAATAGTTAGTTTCCTTATTAGTTGGATTTACTTCCTTAGAGATCTATTCCATCTAATAGAGATAAGTTTTCTTAGAAATAGAGATTGTTTCTTAAGGGTCAAGTCGGGTCGTCCCTGTAAAAGGGATAACATATATTCATTATGAATCAAACAAGAAAAATGAATTAATCTAGTCTCTCCTAAGGTTCTATCATCCCAGTCTATAGTCTACTCTCTCATCCCATCAAGCCGACGCTGCCCGGCCTTCTTTCTGGCGGTGTTTAGGGTGTTATGAACTAAGGTTCATTACAAACATTGATTCAGGTTATAATGAAAATCACTAAAAAATAGTGTCATAAAAGAAAGTCATGGCACACCAGAGTAGAGGAACTCCTTAATCATTATGGTCACAAAAACTTGCTGTTTTGACTTTTCATCGCTTGGTCTCCAAGATGCAACTTTGACTATTTCCGAAGTTAGAAAAGTACGATATTTATGATGAATCAGATCTGCTCATAGTATTTTCGTGTGACCGCAGATTTTAAAAAGATATTAAAGGCCAAAGATCAAAAACTTTGGCTGCACACTTCCCATGATAACAATTTTATGCAAGCAGGCAGTGTTTGAAGACTTACCAGAACTCCTGGGGATTGATTGCTCATTTCTTGACAGTTTTGTTGAGTGTAAAACTTCCAAATTCTTATCAATCTTGTTTGTAATATCCTTGTGATCATTCCGCAATTCTGCAATGGAGATTTTGCAGTGTAAATATCAATTACAACAAGCTGGGCATAAAGGCATTTGGATTTTGAAATATATACATGATGCACAAACATATTGTTTAGTCAGTCAGCCCAAGGCCCCAAGTCACATTTGTAAATGCATTCAGCAATAAAGTAAAGCCAGAACCTTGCTTGACTCAGGCTCAGTTCACTTACCAAAACCTAAGTTTACCCTGAACTTTTAACCTCAAATTTGTCTATTAGTTTTTCCTATACACATTATGCCACCCATCAGTTCAGCACTCCGCCATTCCCTATTCCTTTCCGACCCAAGTAGTTCAAACGGTCACCACCATACCTTCACCCCCTTGTTTCCTATATTTGTTCTAGATCAGTAGCAACCTAGTAGATGAAGAAACCACAATCCCAACCCCCCACCCCCCCCCACCCCCGAAAAAAAATGGTGTATGCATAAGCAAGGAATGTTCCGGTATTGAAGAACAAAACATAAAGGAGTTTAAGCACTATCCGTCAGGTACTGATGCCAAAACTATAAAAAGAACCTGTCCATTATCCATTTTCCTGAACACTTGTCTGGCACAACTAGTAGGAGAAAATGCTTAAATGCTCAGTCTAGAAAACTAAAGAACTTCAGCCCGATACAGCAACAAGAGCATCATCATGTGTACTCCTCACATCAGTGTCATCCCCACTAGGCCACACACAGCCTAGTCCCATCCTATCCAGAACCCACCCTTGCTCTTAAGTATTTCCTAACTCATACACAATACTCATAAACCCACCCCCCTCGCTAGAGTAGCGCACTCAGCTACCATAGCATCCCCATTGCTGGTCCCAAACGCTCCCCAAATCTAATTCATAATCCCGAATTGAACAGATCAAAGTAACGGAGAACCACACGGGAATTCGGGTGTAAGCATACCGGCGAGCTTGCGGCGCTGGGCGAGGACGGCCGGGATGTCGACGTCGGACCTTGGGAAACCCTAACAATTAAGCCGAACCAAAAAAAAAAACACGATCAGCAACCGCAACGTCAAAGGAAGAAGGTGCGGAATAGAGAGAGAGCTTCGGGGTTTAGGTTAGGGTTTTGGGTGCGGGGGGAAGCAAACGTCCGGAGGAATCCCCCGGTACCTCGGCGTCGACGAGGCCGCCGGTGATGCCTGGCCCGCCGGGCGCGGAGAGGGCGGCGATGATGGCGTTCATCTCCGCCTCCAGCACCGCCCGCCGGTCCATCAGCCCCATCGTCTCCGCCTTCACGTTCGGCGCCACCATGATCTCTCTCTCTCTCAATCTCAACTGCGGCTGCTCTGTTTCTCTCCGCTATTGTCTGCGGCGGCTTAAGAAACGGGGATGGATTTGTAAAGCTAGGGAATTGATTATTTAACCACCCCC
The DNA here is from genome assembly GCA_036346255.1 of Ampelocalamus luodianensis. Classification (NCBI taxonomy): domain Eukaryota; kingdom Viridiplantae; phylum Streptophyta; class Magnoliopsida; order Poales; family Poaceae; genus Ampelocalamus; species Ampelocalamus luodianensis. The sequence goes on from CM070633.1 coordinate 45,606,358, forward strand.
TACATGGCTTTCGAGAATATACTTTTATTTTTTATGTAATTGTTTTTATGTCTTTCGTTGAGTTTGATCATTGATAAAAATACCTTATTTTTATTATAATAATAATAATATCTGTTGGTTTTTTCGTTCAAGCCACGCGAAAAGACCAAAATACCCTTGCTTCCATTGTTGTTGGTTCTTGGTCCCTTGGAGCAGCTCTGCTTTGTCGTCGTCGTCGTCTTTGCAACGTCAGGTCTGGGCTTCTTGGCCCAGACGAAGCTGGTGGAGGCGATGAGCGACACCAGGGTAGAGAGAGAGAGGTGTTCGATAAAAAATGCACAGTAACAAGAAAAGATTTAGACATAGCATAAGCGATGGCATCAAGCCATGAATGGATGAACAGAGGTTGGTTTGATTTGGTGCCTCGGAGATGAGGACGAAGGATGCGGTGCCATGGGCGCCGGCTCGATAGAGAGGAGGGTGGAAAGGTAGAAGGTGGCGTCGAGCATGGACCTGAAGGTGTCCCTGAGGCGGCTCTCGTAAAGGTGTTGTGGGCATAAGACAGTGGCATGGGACATCCTGGCGTGGCGCCAGTAGTCGTCGGGCGGAGAGCCATGGAGCTTAAAGATATTGTGGATCTGCTCGACCTCGGTGCGGCCCTAGAGGATGGGTCGACGGGCGTACATCTCGGCGAAGACACAACCGACGCTCCAGAGGTCGACGAAGGGCTCGTAGGACGTGGCGCCGAGGAGGAGCTTCGGCGGGCGGTACCCAAGCGTGACGACACAGCTGTGCCGCCGGCAAGGAGAGGTTGGCAAGGGCGAAGTTAGCCACCTTGAGCTCATTGTCGTTGCTTAGCCAAGGTTGACAGCCGATTAGGTGCAAGCCGCATCGGACAAAAATGTGGTAGGGTGAAGGGTATTTTAGTCTTTTTGTGTGGCTAAACAGTAAAACTAGTTGATATTATTATTATTATAAAAGATGTATTTTTATTAAGGATTAAACTAAGTGAAAGGTATAAAAATAATTATAGTAAATTTCAGAAAACCCCAGGTTGTTGGGCATTAGTAACACAAAACCCCAAGTTTTAGAATTTTTTCAAGAAGCCCAGGTTTTGGGGCAAAATGTATAAAAAAACACAATGTACATTGTACACCACTTGAGGTATCAAATACATGGTATTTTTGAGTATATACACACATTGATGACCCCACAGTACGCCCGACCACACCACTGTGTAACTGATCATCGTGCAGTCGCCTCCTCGATCGCCGTTGTTGGGCCTCACTAAAAATACCAAGTACACCACCTAACAGTCCATTTTTCTCCAAGATTTGTGTAGAGTACCGGTAATAAAAAAAATATGGTATTTTTCTCTTCTCATCAATGTGGTGACCGAGGAGGCGCAGACGGCGGCAACATTACACAAAAGCGGCGACGCACTGGGCGTCTCAGAGGCCATCAATGTGTGTATATACTAAAAAAACCATATATTTAATGGCCCACGTAGTGTACATGGTGTTTTTTTATACATTTTACCTCAGAACCTGGAGTTTCTTGAAAAAAATCTAAAACCTAGGGTTTTTTTTGTTACCTTTGCCCCCAAAACCCGAGGTTTCGTGAATATTTTGCTCTAAAACAAGGAGTCTCTTGAAAAAAAATTCTGAAACATGTGGTTTTGTGTTACTAATACCCCAAACCTGAGTTCTCTAAAATTTACTCAAACAATTACATCAGGATAAGGGTATATTCTTAAAAAGCCATCTAATCGAGGGTTAAATAATCAATTCCCATGTAAGGTTGGATTGGAATTCTGCAGGGTATGGTCAAACAGTCATGGACCGTTCGATGCTAAATGAACGGTCAATATTGGACTGGAGCCCGAGACGGGACCCGTATCCGAGCAGAGGGGACTCCACGCCGCACTGTTCCTTCTGGAACCCTCTCGTGTGCGCCGTGGCTAGGGCGCTAGGCCGGGGCTGGGCGCAGTTCCTCTTCGAGAATCCAGATTCTTCTGGAGTCAGATCCGACCGGCTGCTTCGAGTCTGCTCCGCGCTCTCGACCCCTCTTCCTCCGCTCCTGTAGCTCCAAATTGGTAAACCCTAACTCTATTCCTCGCTCTCTGTGAGCTACTCTGTGATGAGGCATGTATAGTGTGCTTGTTCTTGGTTTAGAATCCAAGATTAGTTTTTTATCATTGTTTTCGGTTGTTAGTGGGTGATTTGGATACGGGAGGGTAGGATGATGTCGATTTCGTCTACAGGATTCTGCTACTACTTCCTTTTGTTAGGTCGTGGATCCTACTTAAGATAACTTTCATGCCTGGATTGGATCGCCAACGAACCCCTTGGAAAGCTGAATTGTATGGTCTAAATGCCGTGTGAGATTGCAAATCAAATGTGTAGTGTAGATTGTCTTACCCTAGGACGTTTGACACGGTCCCCTTGCCAGATTTCTCCCTAATCGAGCGTGCGCCTGGATTCGGATTGCGCGAATTGTACTAAGCAATATTCTGAACTTCTTCATGAGAGTAGACTAGTGAAGTTTCTCCACATTCTCTACAAATGCTTGAAGCACACGATGAATTGCCCCCACCCATCATATTTATCACTACCAGCTGCTCTCCCAGCTCCAAGGAGGTGTGCAATAGTACAAACAAAGAAGTCAGACAACATACTACTCGATCTAGATGTTTAATATGAATCCTTAACTGGAAGATGGTCTATGTGAAAGTTTCAGGGTCTTAAGAGCATCTCTAGTGAATTGAACCGATGTCGATTCAAAGTCATGCCACGTAAGCATTCAAGAAACTGAGCTTGTTTTTCTTTAATGTATTAACCAATTCCTACTAATAACTGGGACCCATGTTACATTAAAAAACCACAAAAAATAATATCCTCTCTCAATCGCACTCTCTCTCTTTTATGAATGAGTTGTTTAATGCTTTGAATCGACTCTTAAATAGAGTTCGGTTCCAAAAAAAAAATGTTGAAATCAACCCTTCCATTGTATTAAATCGATTTAATGCCTTCTCTTTTCTCCTTTGAACCGGCTAAAACACAACATTGGAGATGGTCTAAGGTAATCAAGAAACTAAAGGATTCGTAGACTACAGAATAGACCCTATTCTTGCCTTTCGTTTACTGGTTAAAAATGTATTGTTATTTGCCCTTTATTGTAAGCTCCAGTACTGTTGATCTCAATAGCTCGAATTGTGTTGACGACACTATTAAGGAACAGATCAATTTAGGTCATATAGAAATAGAACAGCTCTGTTTGCCAATGGCCCTGTTTTGGTGACCATTGTAGCTTCTCTGTGCTTCTGAAACTTCTGTTATTGCCAAAAGGAGCTATGTAAATATTGGGTTCTGTTATCTGATACTGTATGCACTAAAAGTGATCATACAAAATAGCACTAGCAGATTCAGTGTTCTACAGCCTTCATGATACAAGTTTTCTACTAATCAAGTTGTTGGTCTTCCTGCCCCGTTTTGGCACTGATCCAATGATATTTTCAATTCATTGCAGAGATGGGGAACGCTGCATCTGGGACGACCGAGGCGTCAAATTCAGCAGAGAAAACCGGACAAGCTCCTGCACCTGACACAAAGCCGAAAAAGAAGATCTGCTGCGCCTGCCCAGATACAAAGAAGTTGCGAGACGAGTGCATCGTGCAGCATGGCGAGGATTCCTGCGGAAAGTGGATCGAAGCCCATCGGCAATGCCTGAGAGCTGAAGGGTTCAATGTCTGATACCTTGCTCCGCCATAGATTCGGAGGGACCCCATATTTGCTTTTGTCGTGGTCTGATTTCGATCCTGAACACCGACGGATCAAATAAAAGCTTCTGGTAGAGTGGTAGGAACAACTCACCGTTTCATTTTCAGAAAAGGAAAGCTGACAGTTTGCAAGAGGTATTATGTCTTTTTCCTAGGCATTCAGCACCATAGATATGCGATTTCTCTCATTGATACTGTATGGGATTTTCACAAAATGGTATTACTGTATGCAAACGTGCTTCTTCTGGTCCACTGGTTGGATTGGAGATTCATTCAGTTCGTATGCTAGAATGGTTGCTAGGCTTCCATTCACCAGTGCCACTGATGTATGTATGCTTGAAGAAGATATTACACACACCGTTGTAATTTTGTTGCCGGCGTCTGTTACCTCCATGGCTCCATGCACCAGCACCACATGGCTTGCAGGTCACTGTACCATACACAATGCAGTGGTGCCGGTGCTGCCGCTCTTATCGTGTGAATGATGTTGGTTCTGACATTCCGCACGCCATGAACACTTTTTGGTACCAGGGCTGCGTAGTATGTAAGCATTTTGGTGCGATTCTGTAATCTGCACTTTTCTTTCCTTTTTCTTTTCTTTTTCTTATTCCAAATGATTTGCAGTACTAGGAGGGTCGCGCTTGGTTATTCATCCTAGCCTCGGAATTACGAATAATAATCTAGCATTGCTCAGATTTGCGTGCATGAGTTTTTCATGCGCCGTATACCGTTGGATCTCTCGTACTCGGATTAACTCCCTGTATGCCATCAAATATTTGTAAAATATTTTGGTATAACATTCGGTGTCATATAAGGAATAAGACAACACATATGATGGCTTACAAAAAAATTGGCAATTTATTATGTGTTATTGAATAACTTCAAATCTCTACTACTTAAAAGAAGGAGTTGGTGATGATCGTCCGTCCTCTATACGATGTGAGCCGTTTGATCCATCTTGCAAGGTGCGACGTGAGCCCTGGGATCTTCTCGCGTCGTCCCACCCACGTACGAGCAAAATTCGCAAAACCGCCGCTGAATCATTCCCCATTTCCCCCTCTTCTCCCCCTGTTCTGCGGTTACTACTCCCGAGTCCCGTCTCCCTCGCCTTATTGCCTCTCCTCTCTTCCACCTCGCGCCTCCGCCACCAACCACGGCGCCGCGCCCTCCCTCCCTCACCTTGGCTCGCCACGCTATATTTTGGGGTGTCTCCCCCCTCCCCACACACCATTCCGTCCGTTCGTTATGCCGCGTCTACGCTGCACGAGGAGAGGAAGGAGCAACCGCCTTCCGCAACCGGAGTGAGGAGGAAGATGCTCGGGTTCAAGCGGCAGATGCTGTAGTCGGCGGCACTGGCTGAGCTGCTGTGTGACACGGCGGCGGCGCGGCGGGGATGGAGATGCCGCTGACGGCCGAGGCGGAGGAGTTCGAGGAGCTGGCGCACGGAAGGATGCCGACAGCGGGGAGCTCCTCTCCCCACTCTGAGCAACCTCTCTCCACCCACGCCGCCCTCCTCTCCCACCCGAGCCGCCTGATCCCTCCACGAGCTTCCTCCTCTTGCCCACGACGCCACCGCGCTAACCCGATCTCCCATCTCCTCCAAACCGTCTTCGTCAATCGTCGCCGACGCCGTCGCCGGGTCCGACCTCGGCCGCGCCTGCGGTGGTGGGGACCTCCGGTCGTGGGTCGCCGTCACGCTGCTCCTCCTCCGGGAGGCCGCGCGTGGTGCGGACTAGCCGTGGGTGCCCTACCTCGCCATCCTCCTGTACCAGACCGACTCCACCATCTTCTGGTGAGTGAGGTGGCACTGATCGCTCTCCATGTGTTTGATGAAATGCTCTTTGTTGCTTTGGTTGGTAGTTCTTCACGACCTCACGTTGTGATGTGCTGATGCTTTTAAGTGGTTGCTTCGTGCCTCCAGTGCAGGTCAGAGGAGGAGCTCTTGGAGATATAGGGTGAGCGTGCAATGCAAAAAAAAAAACATGTCTTTTCTTCAAAATTTACTTCTTTACTGGATGAGCTGCTTGCTTAAGTAACTTTGTATGCTTCTATCCCTTCCAGGAACATAGTTGTTGAGCACAACAATGGGTGTGAATGAGTATGTGCAGAGCGAATTCAATAATGTTGAAGCTGAGATCATAAGCGCGAATAAGGACCTTTTCCTTGGTATCATAACTTTTGATGATTTCCTATGGGCATTTGGAATACTCAGATCAAGGGTGTTTTCAGGGCTCCGTGGAGATAAGCATGCTCTCATACCATTTGCTGATCTGGTAAGATTTTCCAACACAAACCTTGTCAACATGATCTAATATTGCTAATCCAGAAGGCTCCAAGCCAACTTCTATTGTCGCAATGGGCATTCTTGTAATTTTGGTGATTACGTTGTTAGTTCAAGCATTCAAATATTTTTCATTAGAGTGCTTTTCTCCATACTTTACACTGATTATGTGTTTCTTTTTTGTTATGATTTTCATCCATAACTAATTTTCTAATTCTCAACCCTTGGCTATGAATTATTAGTTTTTTTATGCGCTACCTGTTACAATATCTGTTGATGTACCACAATAAAAACCAGTGACTGTGCTCATGTGCCCAATAGCATATAAATTAAAGAGGAAGGATTTGCTATTGCTACATATTTCTTGTCACAATTATGTTGATAGTGGAAGCATGGCATAAATTTTAATACCTTTAGTGATCTATAGGGGTTGAAAATTTTCATTCAGATGTTTGTTTAATTAGTCTCTATGATCTATTGGAGAATTTAATTTTACTTGTTGATTTGGCTAGAATATGAAAAATGTTGGATTATCCTGGCTGATTGCCACCTTCGGTTAATTAATCAATAGAAGATGAACAATCCTTTTGACAGATGGCACCTAAAGATATAAGATGGGACTGTGATGATCAAGATGGTTGGGATCCTTCTGGTCCTGTGTTGAAGAGGCACCCAAGCAACAATGGTACCATGGCATTGTTGAGCTGGGGGAGAAGCAGGCTATCTCAGAATGAGCCTATAAAGGATTATGCTCTACCTCAAAATGGCACTAACAGAATATTTGTCACATTGACGTACCTAACACTGATAGTGTCGTGATAGAGGTATTTTTCTCTCTATAGGTCTAACATCAAAAGGTAGTTAGATACTATTGGTCCTCACAATCGTATGTTCCCGACACAAGTGGAGAGGGTATTGTCCAATCCAAATATGCATGAAATTGAAAAGGCAAGGAAACTGCTGAAAGTGAGTTGACCTATCTGTTTCCATGTCGTTCCCTGTAGAAAGTAGTGTATGGAGGAGAAAAACTGCTTATAATTCCTTCTGTCATTTATTTGAGAATTGTAAATGATTGTCCTCGTAGGACCAGGAGCAGTCATTACTTGATGCAATTGCTGGACTCGACGAAGCATCAGATAGCGAAAGTGGTAAGTTACCGGCCAATTCTTTCTTTGAAATGCACAGTAAAAGCAATATCATCGAAGGGCAAGTAATATTGTTCGCGTTGGTGTGGTTGATTTTCTGAATTGATAACACTAGAAAGTAGTATGATAAGTGAAATTCTGCCCAAAATCTCAACAAATGTTGGATGAATTTTGGTGAGTTTGAACTTTGAACTGAAGTTTCAGTAACTTTCCTAGATACTGGTTACTGGAGCACATCAGATATATATATATTCCTTGGTTGATACATCAAATCTATTACATTACTATTTACCTATTTCACTAACCAGTCTACATATAACAAAAGATATGGCCACGGAAGGCCGAATGGGCTCTGCTGGTGATCACATGGGTAGGAACGACATTGCTTGTTAGTTGTTACTAGCGATGTGTTGGAGGATTAACATGAATTTTTTGACCACCTACCTCAATCACTGGACAAAGAAACCATGTGATGGACAAACTGACATGCCAAAAGACGGTGTACTAGGCAGTTGGTCCCTGAGATGAGTTTCTTTGCGAACGCCAGTGGATGTTAAATCCGGAGAACATGTAGACATGAAGTTCCATTATTTTTTTCAATAAAATGCCCTGCAGATGTACATTAGGCATAAGTATAACATCGCCATTTCCTTTCATCACTAACAAATTCAATGAGTTTCATGTGAATAAACTAGATTTGTGCTTATAAATGAATGATGCTTTGACAGATTTATATTCAGTATATGACCTGGACAAGAGTAATGCTGAATTAGCACTTGCCTACTCTTGGTTGGTTGTTCGAGCACGACATTTAGCTTCTTTACCTATAACATTCTGCCCTGATAAGTGGTTTTGCAATTTCCTACGTTTGTATATGCAAAAAACTTACTGCATGAAGGGGAAGTCACACCGTAATACCGGATTAGCCAAATGGAAGAAATGGGAACAACTTGCTTGACCAAAAATGAATTTGATCATGTCAGCCACTAGAGGTAGTTTTTTTTACAGCTATATGGTGTTCCACACAGCCCAAAGGTGATGCATATATGTATCTTATATTGTGTTACATACAACAGCATAATCAGTTAGATGCCATTATTGCATAATTCAAATAGTTCATTTCACTTTCCTGCTCTACAGGACTTGGAACTTGGAAGCATCACTTTGCATGATTTACATGTTTCATTGTTTTTATACATATACTATTGCAAACAATCTATTTGAATGAAAGCATACATGGGCTACCTGACATACAAAAAAACTGTGTGTTCTACGACCAATACATGTCATTAAGCAGGCTGTATCCTTTATGGGCTACCTGACATGCAAAAAAAAAAACTATAGAGCATACGACCAATACATGTTTGATCAATCTGTAGAAACACAGTAACTGAAGGAAAAACATGTTATGTTTGATTCCTTGAAATTACAGCTCCACATTGATGAACAATGACTTAGTGTTTTACTTCAGAATGCTCTATATAAAAAAGAACATTGTAGTGCTTCTATTGGTTATGGTTGAGTTTTGCTACACAGTTTAAGCAGTTGTTTTCTCCTTTACTTGATAACTGTCGCTGATGGACCTATCTGTTCACCATGCTTTTGCTGATCTTTCTCTGTTGTACAATAGCAAAAAAATTATTTGCCAATGTAGACATACTTCTCTTGCAATGCTGGGGGAGTTCTCTTCACTAAAAGGATGTCGTATCGATGGATCAGTGCAAGTCGAAAGCAGAGGTACATCTTTTTGGTGACCCACAGTGTGAAGCTCACTTTGGATTTTCCATAGCCTGTTTTTGATATTCCCTGTCAGCTTTTGATTCTTGACTGACATCCTCCAATGTGTATAAACAATATATATACCATTTTCTTTATGTATAGTATATGCCTGGTTGATCTTCACTTCCTCGTCATTTTTATAAATATTATTAGTATGCTAATATAGGATTTTATATATGTAACTATGCAGGGCCTGTTTGGATGCAGATATTTCTTCTTGTGAAATTCCTACGAAATCTCTATCTCTACTACTTAAAAAAAGAAGTTTGCGGTCGTCCGTCCTCCCTCAACGGTGGAGATACCCTTAGTGACGCTCTTGACATCAGTTGGGAATTCATCCAAATAATTTATGTTTGGAATGAGGAAAGAATTTTTTTTGTACCAGTACAGACAGAATTACAGTAACTCATCCTTGACAAATTTTACCTTGCTCCACCTGATTGTAATTCTTGCATTGATGCTTCTGTGGTGATTCATTCTTTAGTTCACAGAAAAGATCCCTTACTTTATCTTCGCGTAAGTCATGTTCTATTAGCAGTTGAATTTCTGTTAAGTTCATTACTTAAATCACAGTTGTGTCCTGCTTAGCAAAAGGGTTTGTTGATGACGGTGACACTTTTTTCCATGCTGTGAGGGATATTCTTAGCAGTAACTCAATTAAGCAGATTTTGATTAATAATTTTTAATGACATTATCTACTAGAAGTTGGAATAATTCAATCCTCTTTTCATTTTATGTAGATGCTCAAGCAATGACACCAACGTATGTTTCAACATACGGTTTTGTTGAAAATGTGATGATTGTATATTCGAGTGAATAGTATGCTTTGGACACGGTTAGTATGCACTTCATACTAAAAATTTGGTTTATGAGTTTTCGTTGCAACGCACGGGCACATGACTAGTCTTCATAATATCTCACCGGCACACATGACTATTATCCCCTTGCCTTCCCCTACCATTCTTCTCCTCTCCCCCTTCTTCCACGAGCGCAAAGCCGAAAAGAGTCGAAGCTCCCGTTTTCCGCCCATGCGCCACCTTTGTCAAGTCGCCACTCCCACCGCGTCACCCCGCGTACCCCATGGCCCTCAATGTTTCCCCCTCTCCATCTTTTCGATTGCACGCCGAGAAGCGCTGCTGCCATAGCCCTATCTTCTCCACCACCGGACGCCGCTGCCCCACCACCTCGGTCGCCCCCAAGCTCCCCCGACCGCCCTTCCAGCTCCCCCACCTCCGGGCACACCTGTGCTTCCCCCATTTCCCTGCCCGCACCACCCCATCGCCAGCACCGCATGCGCTCGTGCGCCCGCCGCGCCTTCCGCCGCGCCCCACCGTCGACTCGCCGCTCCGGTGAGCTTCTCCCCCGTTTGACCCCGTCACGAGGTGTCCCAGTGAGCAAGGAAGTCATCCCCCAACTTTATTTGGCCTTTGGTCCACCGACGCCGCCAATTTCGCCATCTCCTTCGTCTCCGACCGCGACCTTCTCCGCCACCCTCCGGCCACCTCCAGCCTCTCCGCTCGGCTCCACACTTTCCCTGTGCCCGTGCGCAGCTCATGCCCACGTCGATTTCCCTAGAGCTACACCCCACCGCCGGCGTCGCACATGGCATGTGCGCTGTCTGATGAAAAGTCATGGCGTATGCGTCCAGACAACTCCATCCTCATGAAGACAAGTATCCAACTCACGACCTAGAGTTAGCATCATTAGTGCATGCTCTAAAGATTTGGTGGCATTACTTGATTGAAAATCATTGTGATATCTACACAGACCACAAGAGTCTCAAGTACATTTTCACCCAGACAGATCTCAACCTCCGGCAGAGAAGATGGTTAGAACTGATTAAATACTATAATTTGGATGTTCATTACCATCCTGAAAAAGCTAATGTAGTTGCTGATGCCTTGAGCCGTAAGACCTATTGCAACAATGCTATGGTTCAAGAACTTAAGCCTAAGCTATACAAAGAATTGGAATCACTTAACCTTAAGTTAGTAGAACAAGGCACCCTAGCTGTTAGTAGCCGGTTAGGTTAGGGTTAGGGTTAGGGTTAGGGTTAGTAATTAGGTTAGGTTAATTAGATAATTAGTTAGAGTCTGAAATTTGAAGAAATTTTAAAATATAGCAAATGAGTTCAAAAAATTATGAATTTTTTTGTGTAGCCTTCTTATACCGTGTACTTGCTTGTGTAAATTTTCATAATTTTATCCATTCAGAATTGTTATCGCTACTTCGTATGACTATCGCGTTCGTACGAATCAATAAACGTATAAAATAAGCTCCAAAAAATTTGAATTTTATTTTGAAGGGTACTCACGCAGTGGACTTGATTGTGTAATATTTCGGCAATTTTATATGTGTTCTAATATTGTCTAAAAAAATAGGATTTAGGTCGCGAGAATTTGGATTTTATGTTTCAGAAATTAGGGTTTCATGATTTCATGTGACTTGGAATGTATTTGAGATTTGCCGGACTGTTATGCGGAGAATTAAAAAACCTCGCGGTGGCCATCTTTTCCACCGTCCCTCCTCCGCACATCTGTCGCTGCATCCAGAAATTTCGACGCCAATGTTTACGGAATTCCCGGCGCCAACGCCGCGACTCCTTCTCCGCTCGACTATAAATACCGAACTCTGGCACTCGCTCTTCGCTCATATCAATTGCGTTTCGATTCTCATTCTTGCGCTCGTCGTTGAGAACTCAGAGAACGTAACATAATTAATTTTATTGAGAGGTTAACTGTTTTCCTTCTTCTCGTCGCTCGTCGCTCGGCCTTGATTTATTACTTCCCCCGAAGGGTTGATTGATTACTTCCTCCGAAGGGTAGGTAATTTGTGTTATGCTTTTGCTATTATTACCATAGTCGTAATTAGTCAGTCTTAGTCAGATAGTCGTAATGAGATAGTTAGGGGTAATTAATTAGTCGTAATTAGTTAGTTGACTAGTAATGAATTAGTTTAGTGCTAATTAATTAGTCGTAATTAGTTTAGCAGTCGTCATTACAGCGTATTAAGTAAGTGGAAATGAAGTACTGGTATTTTTTAGTGGTAATTAATCAACCGTAATTAGTTAGTTTAGAGGTAGTTAATTAGTCGTAAATAGTTAGTTCACTAGTAATTAATTAGTTTAGTGGTAATTAATTAGTTGTAATTAGTGTAGTAGTCATCATTACGACATATTGAATAAGTGGTAATGAATTAGTGTAGTGGTAATTAATCAGTCGTAATTAGTTAGTTTAGAGGTAATTAATTAGTCGTAATTAGTTAGTTCACTACTAATGAATTAGTTTAGTCGTAATTAGTTTAGTAGTCATCATTACAACATAGTAAGTAAGTGCAAATGAAATACTGGTAATTTTGTAGTGGTAATTAATCAATCATAAGTAGTTAGTTTAGATGTAATTAATTAGTCATAATTAGTTAGTTCACTAGTAATTAATTAGTTTAGTGGTAATTAATTAGTCATAATTATTTAGTGATTTTTGTGGCTTTAGGTATTTTCGAACATACAAGACTTGCTTGTGTTTTACGGTGATGGGCTCGTACGGGCCGGACACGATGGGTTGGACCGGTCGAAATGTCAATACAAGGTGGTCCGAGCGGAGGGGCTCCACGCAATGAATATTCACGAGCTGCGAAGCTGCATCCGGAGGGAGTTCGTCACGGAGCCAACGATGAAGAAAGTTATAATCGAGGCGATCACCTGCACGAATTATGTGTGGGAGCTCGTAAAGGTGAATGGAAGCATAACATGGAGACAGTACATGGAGATTGTCTCCTAGCCCGAGGCGGCCATTCACGGGAAGCCTATGGCGTACGTAAATTTCGTACATAGGGCATCGGGAAACCCTGATGATGCCGAGGCCTCTACAAGCGGGCAAGCACAGTTCGAGCCTGAAGATGGCAGCATGGAATGTGCTGCCTCGGAGGGAAGTCCCGTGCCTAATTTTGTGCCAAACGAGGGGGCAGAAACATGGTGGTCGGCCCGCATCGACTGCCACGAGTATCTACCGGACGAGCCTCTCGGGTTGGAGCCCGACGAGGACACCAACCCAAGCTCGAATGGTATCGACGAGGACGCACACGAAGCCGGTTGTCCTTACGTGGCATCAAGACTTGATGATATCGCGGTGCGTTCGCTCGTACTACCGCAAGAAGAAGGCTCCCAGTGGGGTTTGAAGCCGACACCCTCTTAGTTGGGCAGCGCTTCCCGAACAAGGTGGCCATGCAACAAGCTATAGCACGGTATGCCCTGTCCATCAGCCATGTGTACCGAGTGCACCGGTCCAACCCAGGAAAGTACGTAGTGAAGTGCGTAGTAGAAGGCTGCCCTGACAAGGTCAGTGCTCGCCGAGCAAAGTTCTTCGGCTCGATCTTCACAGTCAAGGAGTTGATCGACCACACTTGCGAGCTCAGCGAGCCCCTGCGGCAGCATCGGAACGTGACTTCCGCATATGTTGCAAACCTCATCACGCACCTAGTTGAGGCGGACGTGTCTATCTCCCCCAAGCTGTTGATGTCGGAAGTCGCCAATAAAGTTGGCTATCCAGTTAGCTACAACAAGGTTCGACGAGCCAAGCAGAAGGTCATCGAGACTATGTACGGGACATACGAAGAGGCGTACAACCTTGTGCCGAGATTGCTTCACCAGATTGCCGAATCAAACCCCGGCACGTACATAAACAAGCTTGACCGTAAAGATGCTGGCAAAGGGCCCAACCGCTTCATACTGGATCGGGTGTTCTGGGCTTTCGCTCGGGCCATCAGGGGCTTCAAGTTCTGCCGTCCCATGCTAACGATGGATGGCACTTTCCTTACGGGGAGGTACAAGGGCACCATCCTCACTGCAGCGGCGGCCGATGCGAATGACCAGCTACTCCCGATGGCATTTGCCATTGTGGAGAGTGAGAACACATCCAGCTGGCTGTGGTTCTTGAAGAACGTGAAGAGGGCGGTGGTGGGAGACTGGCCCAACGTCTGCCTAATCACAGACCGTAATGCTGGGTTGTTGGCGGCAATCAACACCATGCAGTGTGCGACGGATCCATCTCACCAGTGGAACGACATGCAACCTAGGTGGTACATGAGGCATCTTGCATCTAACTTGTTTACGCGGTTCCGCAGTCAGGAACTCGTGAAGACGTTCAAGGCATTGTGTCTGCAGATTCAGAGACGGAAGTTTGAGTCTATTTTGAGATACCTCGAACACCGGACTACGAGGCATACAAGGGAGTCCACTCCGGAGGGGGAGCAACCCAGTAGCGCCATAAGCTTCTCCGAGTGGATTAACGACCACGCTCCTAAATTGGAGAAATGGTCCCTCCTCTATGACACAGACGGTGCGAGGTACGGGATTATGACGACCAACATGTCCGAGGTCTACAATAGCGTCCTCAAAGGTGTGCGCGGCCTCCTATCACCGCGATCGCTCAGAGACATGGACTCGCATCGTTGGTTATTTCGTCAATAGAGCCACAGCAGACCAAGCGGCGGATGGACGAAGGCAGCGGTGGTCCGAGAACATGCGAGACACATGGACCGGAAGATGGAGAAGGCCCAATGCACGACATCCGGTGATCGACGGTCTCAGCGTAAAGTACGAGATCAAGCTTCAACAAAATACGCCAACGATCATGCAAGGGGAGAAATGCATGCACCCGGGTGATGTGGCGACATGCACCGCAACAAGCCGAAGCTCCTCCACAAGCCATGCTCGCGACGTGTACAAGGCATGTGCACAAATACGGCAGATGGCTACACCGTGCATCTCTCTCGAGTACTACGACATGCGCAAGACCTATTCGAGACATAGAGTGGAGAGTTTCACTGTCTGACTTGGAAATGAACTATAAGGATCTTTGGGCGGACATGGTGCAATGGGGTCCCAACAGGACTTGAAGAGAATAGGAAGGGCGACGCAGACGCGCGCTCCGAATGACATAGATGCTAGTCAACGTACCAGTATTAGCCGCACAATCAAGTGCAGGATATGCAAGACCCCTGGGCACTCAATGAAGGATTGTCCCAACAGACCCAGCTCGTCCGGTCGTCATTCAGTGTCGTAATTTCAAGTTTCTTTGTCTTGTTTGTTATGTACAGCGCAAAATTCTACGATACCCAGCTATGGACTCTTCGTTAAACTTCTACGCGAGGATGTTGCAGAAGCGCAAGTGGCTTGCGCAAGTGCGAGACCAGCCGACGTCGAAGCGTATCAGGCCGACCGTACAATTTGCATCCTTGTTACATTTCTTACTGTACGATCCACTTACATCATGAAAACGCAGGACACAGACAACTTCTACACTCACCGCCACCGTGGGCAGCCCTGAGACAAGAGGCACTCGCTATGGCATCGCGGAGACAAGTAGCCAAATTATCTAGACTTTGGTATATCCCGTGTTATGCGATTATGTTTGTCTATATTTGTATTCATATTTTGTTTTGCTATATGTATACGCGTGTTTTGGTTGTTACTTAATGTGTGATGCCCGTAATACTACACTACAGTACTACAACGACATACGGCAATCACAAAATGTTATTGCGGGTCTAATAGATAGTTTTCCTCAAGTAGGAAAAAAATAGCATATTTGCAAAATCCCACAACCTCCTCTAGACCGCAAATATATCTTGCTGTCAAGACATGTATATCACCAAAATGTAACCCGGCAAATCTCAAATACATTTCAAGTAACATGAAATCATGAAACCCTAATTTCTGAAACATAAAATCCAAATTCTCGCGACCTAAATTCTAATTTTTTAGACAATATCAGAACACATATAAAATTGCCGAAATATTACACAATCAAGTCCACTGCGTGAGTACCCTTCAAAATAAAATTCAAAGTTTTTGGAGCTTATTTTCTACGTTTATTGATTCGTACGAACACGACAGTCAAACGAAGTAAAGATAACAATTCTGAATGGATGAAATTATAAAAAATTTGCACAAGCAAGTACACGGTGCCAAGAGGCTACACAAAAATGTCATAATTTTTTGAACTCATTTGCTATATTTTAAAATTCTTTGAAATTTTAGACTCTAACTAATTATCTAATTAACCTAACCTAATTACTAACCCTAACCTAACCGGCTACTAACCCTAACCCTAGGCGCACTATTGCGGGGGAGCGGGGTGGCAACGCTCCCCCGCAATAGTGAATTTTTTTTGCCGTGGGCGCAGGGTGGGGCTGCCGAGCCGAGCGAGGCGCGCGGGCGGGGCGGGCGCGGGGAGTCGGCGCGTGGCGCGTGGCACGTGGCGGTGACGTGGCGGGTGGCGACGGCGCGCGAGGTGGCGGCGCGCGGCGTGGCCGTGGCGCGCGGAGCGAGCGGCTCGGTGAGTGGCGGGAGCGGAATGGCGGGCGCGGGCGCGCGCGCGCGCGGTACGCGGTCGCGACGTTGAAGACGGCGCGCGATGGCGCGCGACCGCGTTGCTATATTTACAAATACGGTTGGAACGTGATTAAAAGTGCAAATACCGGTTAAAAAGTGACCGTATCCGAAAAAAATTCGAGACGACTCGAACACCTCTGCAGTCCACGCTACAGACATGATCAAGGCCCAAAACCCAAAAACTCGTTTTGTAGAATAAGATATTGTTATTTAGAACTATTTTTAAAATGTTTTTGTAAAGATAATTATTTTTTATTATTTCAGTCGGGTTTTTGTCTTCGGGGCCGGGTCTGCGGGCCAAAAAAAAATAATAGCCCGAATCTAGCAAACGGGGTCGGGCTGCCTATGACGGCTTCCCTATAAATCCACCCGACCCAACTCTCAGAGGGGAAATCCATTGAACAAAATCCGAGAAATAGTAGAGAGGAAAAAAAAAGGTTTTCGTTCTGACGCAGCTCGACGCTCTCTTCTTGACCCCCAAACCAGAGAGAAGGGAGCGAGCGAGAGGAGAGCGAGAAGATGCAGATCTTCGTGAAGACCCTGACGGGGAAGACCATCACCCTCGAGGTGGAGAGCAGCGACACCATCGACAACGTCAAGGCCAAGATCCAGGTCCGATTCCTTCTCGCTTGACGGTTACTTGATTCCCCAGGCTAGGTCGTTTCTTGGCTGCTCCCTGATGGTGATGGGTTAGTTCGCGGAGGCTGTACACGGGTATCCTGTGCTGGTTTAAGGGTTTGATTGATCTATCCGCGCTGCTAGTTCTTCAGTTTACCCTAGTTGCTGTGCTTTTCATGCTCATTTTGTTAGGGCTGTAACGGAGTTCGCGTTCCTTGGGTTGGTCAGCCGGATTTGTGTTTAGGTTTATCTCGGGGCGAAATCATATGGTGAGGTTTGGAATTTAGATTACTCGGACTGTATGTTTGAGCAAACTAGGCAGTATGTTTTGTTCGGTTTCATATGTAATTTTGTTGTGTTAATTTCACTCGCGCCTAAAATTGGATCAATTTTACATCTTTCTTTCAAAACTAAAATAGGATCAAATTGACATCTTTCTTTCAAAACATACAAATCTGTTGTGGTAAATATGCACACCTTAAGCACCGCAAGAACTGCTCTTAACAGTTATGTTAGTAGTTGCCCCCTCTTTTTGAAATTGAGAATCATTACGCAGAGTTTTGAGTTTTTGACACAATCTGTAGTATATGACTAGTCCACTTGCTTGTATCCGCACAAATAGTTAATCAAAATTCAGCATGACACGATAAATAATGTATTATCTTGCTTTATTGTTGCTTGGATTTCCATATATCTTCTTAAAAGTAAATGATGCTTTCACCGCTTTTATGCGTAGTGTTCTTGTGCATCGTACTAGAAATGCTGCCTATGACAGAATATTTCCAAGGATATGGTCCAATGTGTGTACCTCTTTTTTTAATCTCATATCTGAGGGTATTTGATTCCCTAGAGATGCTAACCTTACTGTCTTGCTTTCCATGTCATTCTTTTGGTGAAGGTCCCTGTATTTTGTGTCTAATCATTAGGCTTGGCACTTTAAGAAATAAATCACTGGTCCGTATCATCAGTTGCTGTGAGCCTCATTCTGATCCATACTTCCGCTGTTCCGTGTAGCTATAACCTGTCCTAGCATTGGGATAATAGTGATAGTTTATGTCAGCAAGTAGCAGCTTCTCTGGCAGTGGGAACTGAAGAGCTAACAGATTACCTTGTTCGCTGTCGCAGGATAAGGAAGGGATTCCGCCAGATCAACAGCGTTTGATATTTGCTGGCAAGCAGTTGGAGGATGGGCGCACACTGGCTGACTACAACATCCAAAAGGAGTCAACTCTTCACTTGGTTCTCAGGCTAAGGGGTGGCACTATGATCAAGGTTAAGACTCTCACTGGAAAAGAGATCGAAATTGACATTGAGCCCACTGACACGATCGATAGGATCAAGGAGCGTGTTGAGGAGAAAGAAGGCATTCCCCCTGTGCAGCAAAGGTATGCATAGCATGCACGTGATTGTCTTTTTGCTTCCAAACGCACCCTATAATCTGCTCGAACAAGTTATTCTTTCAATTTTTCATATCTTTGTATGTGATGGTGATATTATACTTAATATCAAGAAATATTATCCGTATCACTTGAATCACCCAGACTGACGAAGCAATTATTTTCTCCTTGCAGGCTTATTTATGCTGGTAAGCAGCTTGCCGATGACAAAACTGCGAAGGACTACAATATCGAAGGTGGCTCTGTCCTCCATCTTGTCCTTGCTCTGAGGGGTGGTTACTAGTAAATCCAATGCACTACTTAGCTCAATCTGTTATAATGGCTGAGAAAAGTGACTCTTGGTGGCATGGAACTTGCAAAAGGGATAATAACGTACTAGCTTTGCCTAGTGGAAGAGGCTGTCTCCCATGTTATTATCTTATATGATTCGACAAAATTATTCCAAGTTTATCTGCCTGTACTGTTATCTCAGCTGAGTTGTTGGCTGCATTGTTATCATCTGAATCATTTGGTGGTTTTCATCAATTCTTCTTTCGGGAATTTAATTTAAGAATATTTAGGTTTTTTTAATGTGGTGTCTGCTGGTACTGAATGCTGAAAGATTGTTAAGCAAATAATAATAGCTGAATTGGGAGATATCAAGTAGTGGATAACTGACAAGAACCCTTCCTTTTTTCCGCCCCCATATCTGTTAATGTTACTGAAGAGAATTATGTGTCTAGATTTTCCCTGTCAAAACTGTCAGTTTGTTTGTTCGTTAAGATCACACAAGACATCCAAAAACATTGTGATTTGAGATGGCAGACTGAGACAGAGATGTAGCAAAAACTAACTCGTGGCTCGTGCACATCACACAAACGAAATCACTCCTGGCAACATGCAATCCAATTTTCTTTCGAAGTCCATTAGTGTGTCATGCAATCTCACAATATTCTGATCTAAACAGCATTACAAGTGTCAACACAAATCTCATGAACCCTTTCACCTTAGTTGTTCACTTGTCCTTCAGAAACATTTTCAAGAAGACCCTAGCAAATCTTCCCTAGTTAAGATTACACTAAGGTAAGCTACAACTTGGATAATCATACAGAAAGCAGCAGATTGAACTGCTTACACTCCTCCCCCATACTTTTCTCTTCATTGATAGAGCAAGGAGCAAACAAAAATGATGAGCAGCAGCTGATAACTTCTCTTTTCTGTACAAGCTAACCCAAAGCTAAACTAAAAGAATAGCAAAAAAAAAGTAACAAGAGCCCTATGACACAGAATACCTCCTGTTCCTAAGAGGGGGAAGAGGGGAGGGCTTCACATCTGCCGGCTTCGCCGTCAATGGCGGGCTCTGCGAGCTGCCAGACGTCTCTGAACCTTTGCCATTCTCTCCATGCCCCTTGCTGCTCCACAGCTTGTCAAAGATCCTCCTGGACCGCGACTGCAGCAGGAGGCCTCCGAGATGGTCCTTGAAGCTGTTTCTGCCGCTCCTGTGCTCGCTGTTCCGGTGTTCGCCCTCTCTTACGCTCAGGCTCGTCACTTGCTTGTTCAGCGAGTTTGGGTGCCTCGGTATCCGTCTTTCGCAAGGGTCACTCTGATCCTGCATAGGCTTTGCACATGCATGCCCAACACTGTCGGTTAGAGCGAGGGCGTTGCTTGATCCTGCCCTCAGCTGCTGGAAGAAGAGGACCTGCACCACCATCCGGAGAGGCAGGCGGTCGTTTTGTGTGGCATGCATGCATGCATCTGTGGAAAGCTTCTTGACATCAATCAGACTGCAAATCTTCTTCTTGTCAGCTTTGCTGATATTTGGATGTTCCTGGTTAGAAAGAAGCAAATGATCAGGTGCAGTCGTGACATTTACAGAAGCTAAGTAGCATACAAATGATCTACCAAGTCTACTTCCATTCTTAACCAAAGGAAAACTACACAGATCCAGCAAGCTTGAGTTTTAGAAGCATGCAGCACCAAGTAACTCATTTAATGAATAAATCGCAATCCCTAGCATGCTAGCACTATACACATGACTTGTGAGTTTATCACCAACTATGCATTCATAATACCAACCACCAAGCAATGTATACTGATAGCAACAATTGAGCATTAATTTGGGTGCATCAAGTGCTTTGAACATACCTTGAGATACGCATCAACCGCAGAGTACAAGCTGTCATGGACAGGTCTAGCTGCTTCTGGCACTGCTATTGCTAGTTCAACAAAGGTAGACAATTGAAGGTCTGGATCTGAAGCTACTTCAGATAGATAGCCATCAATCAGCTCCCCTAAAGCCAAAGTGGATTCATGTTCAAAGTTAAGCTCAATCATTTTCTCATCAGATTTCTCAACGAAATCACCATTGTGAGACAACGCTATTCTTGCAACAAATCTCTGGACAAGATTGTGGACCAACCGAACCTCATGTGTACCCTCGCCGGGCGAAGCAGCAGGTAACAAGAGATCCTTAACTGAAGCTTTGTGCAACTGGAAACTAATCCTTCTCATAAGCTCTTCCTTGACATGCTCCCCAGCTCCAACTAATATAGCAACTTTCAACAGTTTCAACAGAAACCTGCAAGAACAGCCTGAGCTCTTATCAGACGGCAACAACCATATTATCGTCTCGACAAGACATTGGTTCCTCCTCATGTAATCCTCAGCAACCAAAGCATCATAAGAGTCTGGCAGCCATCTAACTGCATAGGCTTTAAGGGCTTCTCCTATCAATTCGTGTGACATTCTCCCCTTAGATTTGATAGCAACCATAACTCTCTTGTAGAGGTCAACATCCAATTCACACAAATCCTCAACCCACCAGTCTTTGGGAGCTATCGATGTTTTTCCTGTTGACTCCATTATTTCAGCGCAGGCTAATCCTTTCTTGGTATGACTGTATGACCAGGTTACATTGGCTGGATCCACAGATGTCTTTGAAGCAACTGCATCTATACATCTGCCGACAACCTTCAGCTCCTCAGACCAAGGTAACAGTGCCTTTGTGCTCTGGAGAACAATGACTGAATCTTTCCAGCTCCGGAGGATGCTAGAATTTATGAAGACCTCGATTTTGAATATCAAGTTCCCTTTCTCCACATCTTCAGTCATTTCAAGGTACTCCGCTGCACATCTTGTTGCAACAACATTGTGGGGACTGAGGGTGACAACCATTCCATAGCAGAACTTTGCGCATATTTCAAACGTTTTTGCTCCCCCAGGAAAACCATCTATGTGGACCTCATCCATCCCATCCTCAGTGGCCTTGAGAACTAACCTTTGAAGCTTGCTACTCTTGGACAGAAGGGGAAACTGCATATGGCAATCAAATCAACCATAAATTTACAGTCTCGTTTGTCAATCAGATACTGCTCTGAATATGAGTTATCACCAGCAAGAAAATAGAAACGTTTACAAGCAGTTCATTACATGCAGCCATTTTAAAATTATTTTTAAAAATAGAAGATGCAGCATTGATGATTGGACTATTCACATTTAGTCCCACAATACCTGACACTTTCTGAAATAGATAAAGCTTGTATCTATGCCTATTCTATCAAGGTATTCTTTCCTTCAGTAGTGTCTAATACTTTCAGCAGTAAAAAAATAACTGTCTCACCTCATACCCTAGTAAAGTAATTGCGAAAAGTTACTAGCACAGAGATCAAGTACAAAAGTACTCCATGCAGATTGATATTTACTTGATTCAGAAGCTTTTCATTTAACACAATTCACTTTTCTAAGCTATAAACGGTCCTCGCAAACAAAAACAAAATTTGTCATAAGGTCACAGGTCACTATAAGTTTTAATGCTTGCGAATGAATACTAATAGCATCAAACATTATTGATATGCCAGTGAAAAAAAAATTAAAATGTGAAGCAGTATCCAGTAGATTGGAAAGAGACAGCCCATCAACAATCAGTCGTGAAACATAAATGTTGAGAATGTTCTATTCTTGAGGTATGCCTCAAAAAGAAAAGAACTAAGTAAAGCGTAATACATATCTGGCAACAGTGCCTATTTCCACCACCTTTGTCATTATTCTAAATGAAAATATAATGCTTAAGAGTTAACTTCAGTACAATTGTGGAAAATTACTTGGACACTTACCTTGTGTAAGTAAAATTTTACTTCACCGACATGCACAACAACGTCTGTTGCAAGGTCAGAGCTCACATATCTGCATGTATCAACAGCAAATTGTAAGAAGCTCATATTTCAAAATTAAACACAGAAAATATTGTCCTGATATAGTCAGGATAGCAGAAATACTAAATATTTTCACATGACAAAAAAACCTGATTTACCCATATAATTTCTATTGATAGACTTTCTACCTGCCTAACGTTCTAATGGAGAGTTTACTTTGAAATTGCATAGTATCAATTGTGGACACCCTCAGAACGATGCCAAAACTAGTGTTAAGTGTATGAGGCTGTGAGCTATCTGAGATTAAGATTCCACAGTCAATTGCACGTCCGACCAACGTATGGCCGCCCATATATCATGAGTAGTCGCTCTCCCAAACATATGACAACAACATACACATTAAACTTATCTTAAGCTGTAAAGATCTCGTCAAAGACCTGCACTATCGATCAATAATGGAGGAAAACATGCGGTAGCTGTTAAACTAGACTGTACAGCTCGCTTTCCAGTTACTCCAGTTCAGCTAAGAAAAGCAGACCAAAGGCACCACTAGAGTTGGTAAACAGGACACGTTTGCAATCGGTTAGCCACTAAGGTCCGAAGATCTCTCAGGTTCACTTAAGCTTGACACCATCCCTTTCTCTCTTTAAGGAGAGTCTGTACAAAAGGATCACTCAATCTCAGATTGCTTGTTATTTTTTCATCTAGTTAACTGACCACAAAAGCATCTTGCCAGAAGATCCCATATCACCTTCTGATTTATGCCTCTTATCATTATCATTTTGCATTCATTTAGTAAAAAAAATACTGATTGCTTCAAAAGACAAGTTGTAATGAAGCAACTTGCAAGGGGTTCTTTAACTGAAGGAAACGTGAACTCTGATCAATGATTAGGAAGATGGAGAGATGACCATCATTTTCCTCTTTCCTTCACAATAAATTAACCCATCTAACTTTACCAAGTTGCCCAAAACAAACAGCAAAACATAGTGGTATCTACCATATAATAATAGCACAGTAAAGCATAATGCTTCTAACCCTCAGATCTATTCTGCACTAGCCTAGCCACAAAGAGGAGAGAAAGCAAGTACACATTCAGATTTAGAAGACATAAAGAAAGCCGTTATTTTTAGTCAGCAAAATAATTTAGAGCAATCTAATTCAAACACAACCACAGCACTAACGGACACCAAGAAAACCAAGATAAAGAACATTGAAATAAAACTTGGCTTCAGCCTCACTAACCCAATGATGAACCACATTACAACAAGAGTAATTTTTTAATCAGAGGATTGCCCATCACTGTAAACTAAATCGTAAAACAGCTAGCATGTAGGATCACGACAAGGAGATGGACACAAACAGCTAATCCCAAGAGAAACAAGAATACCAGCTCAAAAGATCAGACGGAAAAAAACTTGATTCTGCGATGGATCCAGTTCAGAAAACCGTAGAAACTTGACACATGCAATACACAACAAAATACAGAGAATACTCCCAGGGAAAAACAGAAGCTGTAGGGAAAAAAACAACAACACAGCTTAGCGCTTCCCAAGGACCAATAGTCAACTCACACGGCGACTTCAAATGAAAGAACCATATTTTTTAGGAAACCGAAAATAAGAACAAATTTGCTATTAGCAATCGAACAGGGGACTTGACCAAAATCCAGGTATAATGTCAAGTCCAAATCCAGGAACAAGCCGCAAGAAGACAAAAGAATCGGTTATTCACGAATCGCGACAGTCCAAACAAGAACACGATGCAAGAACACCACTTTCCAAACGACCCCCATTCTAACAGCAGCTGTCACCTTCACTAGCTCACAAAACTTTCTAAGCACAGAGAAGCTGGCTTCCCAGAAGAGGCTAGCTCGCCGAACACACGGTTTCTCTTGCAAGGAATCTCTCCAAAAGCTAAAAAAAGATCAGATTTTGGCGATAATCTGATCGAGAGAAGCATCGGTACATCATTAGTTCACACCGAATCCAAAGACTAGAACACGAACACGCTGAAGATCATGCAGTTCCTGATCGACACCTCGCACCAAGACTAGAGCAGGTAAAGGAAAGAACAGATTTTGACATGAACAAAAGAAGCAGCAGTTTATCCTAACAACGTCAATACACCAAAGAACACAAGAAAAAGATCACACTCTGAGCCCAGGGCGAGGCTAAAGGTTGGAGAAAGAAAGCAACGCTCACGGCGGCTCACCTGACGTCGGCGCCGTCGGACTGGAAGGCGTCCGGCTTGGAGCCCAGCTTCATGAACTTCATCTTCTCCCTCCCCGGCCGCCGGCCTCTCCCTCCCAGACCTCTCTCGCTCAGAGCCTCCTTCCCATGCACCGCGACACACCACGAGAAGCAGAGAAAGAACGACAAAAAAACAGCAATAGAAGAGTACCAAGAGAGAAGTGGTTGGTGAGGGGGGATTAAACGCAGCAATTAAAGAAGGGATATGGAGGGAGGAGGCGCCAATGATGCTCTCTCTCTCTCTCTCTTGCTCTGTTTATCTCTGCTCCTCTCTGCCTGCCAAAGCCGCCTTCTCCTTGCTCGCAATGTCAATATGGGTATCTCTCTCTCTAGACTGTGGCTTAGCCTTTTCGCTCCTGTCTTTTTTTCTCCACTTCAACGTCCTAATAATAACACGGGGCGACTATAGCCCAGCTGACTGAAAACTACTAAAAACTTAGTTATTTTTTAGATCTATTGGATCACCGTCCTATCACTTCTGTTATTTATCTGTTTTTATCCGATTGTATGTTTTTGTTATCTTCTAACTCGACTGAATCTGATACTTAATGGTTATGATGTATTCTCCACGACTCGTTAAAGGCCTACTTGCTTATGAGCTACAAGTTAAAGGTTGAGCTATATTGTGTTGTTTGATTTTGGACTGGACTATACTGTGTTGTTTGATTTTGGAGTTGTGTTGTTCCGAACCGACCCACAAATTACAAATGTTAATATGTTTAGCCTGTTTGATTATGGCTTCAAATAAGAAAAGGACACCAAGAGATCTGCAAAGAGGGAAAAAGGTAATAAATTGAATTACTCAGAAGATCTGATATAAAATGTCTACTACTGGAGCTTGGTTCTAGTCTAAATCAATGTTCTCCTTATTTTAGGATGACGATTACATTCCTAGACATTCAGTCATGGAGCTTCATTAAGCATGACTGGGTTCAGAAGTCCGGTGGGTAACAGGAGGTCATGCGTCTTTAGATAGCAAAGCTACCAACTGATGCTCAAATAATACAGATTGAGCCAACAACCATTCAGAGTAAAAAGATAGTTTGATACATGTTTTGTACTAGATAAAATTCAGAAAATTCTTCTAGTCCCACAACTAAACATTGCCAAAAAAAATAACAAAATACAGAGACCAACAAAAAAAAATAACCTAGACAAATAAAATGGTATGATTTGTGAACCCCTTAAAAAACAGAGACATTAATTTTATCTAAAATTGATAAAAACTAACTAACGATTGGCGAACCCCTACAAAAAAATAAAAAGAAAAAGAAATTTGTTCTAACCTAGACAACTAAAAAATTTAACTAGGTAAACCCCTACAAAATACATAATCCATACTGAATATAAATGTGCACATAATATTATTTGAAATTACACCTCACATAAGATTGCAAAATTTATGTAAGTTTGTCGTAATTCTTACCAGTCACATGACTAGTCTAAAAATCTTGGAGGAAGAATAGTACATGATGAACTAGAAATAAAGAGAAAGACATGTAGTTGGTATTTAGTTTGGAAAAGGAAGAAATTACAGCTCTTGAATACTGAAATTCAAAGAGAAATTGAAAATCAAGAAAACTCTAAAGAACAAATAGAAAATTGCAGCGAAGTTTTGATGAAATTGCATATTACTTAGAACTGCAAGTTTAGCTTTAGTATTGTGCAATTTTTAATGTGGTAGTTATCTCCATAGCACCCACAATAGCTTAAAAATGCTACAAGAGCAGAAAACATATAGATCTTCATTATTATCCTAACCTAGGTGAATAACATAAATAAATTATTCTAAGCTAGACAAATTATCCTAACCTAGGTGAAATCTACAAAAAAAAAACATAAACCAGAATGAATTATTATAAGAAATACAAATCATCCTAATATAGATGAACCCTACAAAATACAGACACAAATAAAAAAAAAGATAGAGAGCTTGATTGGCTGACATCAGAAATTGCATGCTAGTTGAATTAAAATTGCATAGACCATGAAAGGGAAATTTTAATTAAATTTGTATGTAGGTTGAATTTTGGCAACTGTTGATATCAGCTATTCCCATATCAACGCAAATTTTTTTGACAAATTCAATGTAAACTTTCATCCTTGGGAGAGCAAGTTCTTGTGCTGATCTTCAAAAAGCAACTGCAATACCACCACAACTACATGGAAAATCATATGTGGGTACAATATTAGACTTGCAACACTTATCATGAGCAAAAAAATTACACTTCTAAATCATGATTAAAGTTAAGAATAAAAGATAAACACAAATTGATTAAACTGCAAACATAAACAAGAAGCAAATTTTCATAGGCTAGGTGAACCTATCTTTGCAATTTTAACTAAAATTAATTTAACTGGACAACAAGTTATGCAACTATCATGTGATTTTTGTTGCTAACAATTTTATCTCCCCTAAAAATACAAGGAAACAAAAATATGCAATATGCTACAGAAATTGAGTCTCAGGGACAAATCTTGTAAGACAAACCCCTAAACATTTCACTTATATTACTAAAAAATCCAGATTAATAGAACCTATGTTTGCTAAAAAAAACAGCTAAAAGCACCCATACCTTAGAAAATTTCATATACATATTTTGCAAGTACACCTTGAAGGAAAATCCATGAGAAGAAAAAATATTAGCAAACAGGGGTCTCATATATCAAGGATGATGACAACACAAATCATGTTATTTAGATCATGATGATGACAACACAAATCATGTTATTCAGATCATGATGATGACTAACCAATCAGTACAAGTTACCAAGTGTTTGAGACTAAACGTTTTGTGCTAGAATATACAAGAAGCCAACTAAATAAATAAATTTGCAAACAGACTACTGAACAGATAATACATTCAAAAATGACAAACCAAAATAACACTCAAGATCACACAAAACAATAAAACCAAATACTATCAGCCTTGGCTCCTATAAATCACTCTGGCGCAAAAAAAATCACATGAATAAACTTACAAAGTTAAAGTGGCGACAGCTTAAGTAAAAAACCGTATGCAATTTGAGTCAAATAAACATCGATAAGAGAGAACACCAGATCAAAATCAAAGCACGGAAATTCAAAAATCAATATAGGAGCAGTAGCTTAAGCCTCCCGTTCTCTGTGTGTGTGAGAGAGAGCAATAGAGAGATAGAGGAAGAGACACAGAGCAAAAAGAGAGAGGAAGACTGTGGTAACCCCGGAATATTGGAAATGTGATTAATTAAAATTATACTGTAGCACAATTCTTAATTAAGGAACAGTGTTGCTTCTTTATTAAAGATCATGCTAGAAGCATAAATTTAATAAGTAACAAATCCAATATTCAGGCTTCCCGGATATACGTCTTACAATGGTTTCCAGGATCAGTGACCATTGCACATATATCCTTAAACAACATTGCATCATACACATACAAGTCATACATTTACATAATTAAATACAAGTTTACAATTCAATTTAGGACTACAATATAAGTGATTTGGTCACTACAAAATTTTGCAGCGGAAACAAAAGATTAAACGACAAAACCACTAATGGCCCCACACCCACAGGCTATTGCGTGGAGGAAAGAAATAGCTTCACTCGTTAGCGTCACCCTGATCGATGCTAACGGGTACCTCGTACAAGTAACCATCCTCACCTGCAACAATAGGTTATAGCACCTTGAGTACGGAAGGTACTCAGCAAGACTTACACAAACTAATAAAAGAAAGTGTTTGTTAGAACCTATACAAAGGATTTAGATTTGTACATGCATAAGGTTGCAACAGGAAGGCATAATGGTTAAATTTTGCATAAAGCAATACATCTTAACCTACAATTGCTAGGTTTTGATAAAGCAATTTAATAAATCAAAGTTTGAGTAAAACAGTCAGTAAAGGAAATGTAAAAGTAAACAGTACATTGCATGAATTCCCTCATGCTGAATCAAAACTCAAACAGTAGTTGAAAACAAAATTTTATACAGGTGACATCAACTCAAGTTATGAGCTCCTTGGGTCAACAATGACAGTAGCAAAAAGCTAGGGTATATATATAGAGGTTGAGCTACAGGGCAAAGGGGAAGTGTCTAGAGTTGATGAGGTGTCCAATTAGTGCTAAATATCCGGACAATAGTTGCACAATCCTTGGATAACGCCTCTACTCCGGTCACAAAGCCGACGACGGCGCACAGAGGCAAGGAGGAAGAGAGACGACTCACGGCGTGCGGACCCGCTGGCGGCAGCGATGCCGCGCCTCCTAAAACTCAAGAGAACATCGACCGTCCGATTAGAGATGGGCGGCTGGCGATGAAATTAGGTGTTAAAGGATTTAATCGAGATCGTTTAATATGGGTCGTGCGATCTCACATGGACGATTGAGATTTAAAGGAGCCCTACGGAAGTCCGGGGGTTATATTCAAAGAGGGGCGTTGGATTAGAATCCAACGATCGATCTAAAAAGGATACACGTCACTTTAAATGAGATGATGTGGCACCGTCAGATTGGTTTTCTACGGTCAAGATTGAGGGAAGATCCAGAGGTCCGAATGTCATCTCATTACGGACCCTACGATTAAAATCCAACGGTCCGATAAAATTGGGTCCTAAATGCACACGGTCAAAAAAGGGCACCGTAGGATTTGAATCCGACGGCCAAAGATGACTGCGCACCTTTAAGTTCAAAACAAAAAGGGCGGCGCGGTTGGATCTAAGATCAACGGTGGAGATCAAGAGGGGATCCGGAGGTCCGATTGTTATCGCCCCTCTCGATCGCCCGATCTAGATCCAAGGGCTCAGATTCACTGTGGCATTCGGCGATCCAAACGACCCAATGAATCTGATCCGTTTAATTGGACATCAACGGTCACGAGATTGAGGTGCATTAAGATTTTGAACCTAAGTTGGATGCGGTGGGATGGAGATCCAATGGTGGAGATTGCTTCGCATACGTGGATAGCCCACGTGGTGTCGTAAACCCCGTCCGTTCGATTGGAGATCAACGGCTCGCGGCACGTGAAGGGTTGGGCTCGCGCCCGAGCGTGACTGAGCCGGACCAAATGCACCGGTTGGACCCAACCTCATTGGGTTCGAGTCACTACAGTGCTAAGGTTTGGGTTTAGACCAGAAGAGTTAACCAGCCCTAAATTCAATGTTTAAAAGTTTGACCGGGCTTTATAATTAGTAAATAAATTTGTAAATTCATGAAATTTTGCAGGAAGGCTACTGGGATGATATATTTCCCAAATAAATTTCGAAAACTACGGTTTCATTTTTAAAATTCATAAAGAGTTACCTTAACCCGATTAGGTTTATTTAAAGACAAATATTTTTCCCTAAGGCAAAATAATTTCTAAAAATTCAACAAAATTTATTTGTGGGCAAAATAAATTATCTAGGCTTTGATAAAAATACCTCCCAGTTCTAATACAAGCATTGGCTTGTATTCCCTTTGAAACTTCAAATGGGTTTTGGATTTTGGCTAGAAAAGGAAAGTTTTCATTTACAACATAATGCCCAATCTGTAAAAATGAACAGTGAGGCTATGAACAGCACCTCATTACTATTATGAACAGTACATCATTACTGTTCATAAAATATTTTATTACTGTTCATAAAATTGGGGCTGTTACAAAGACCTGATGTGGCAGTCGTGCCAGGTGTAGCACAGCTGGCACACGGTGGCTTTGATCAAAAGACAGGAAACGTTGTAGCCAACCAGAAGATGAGCGCACCACCGAGGGAGGAAGCCATCGAGAAGCCTAATGTCGTCAATGGCCATGGACCACTGATGCTCGATTAGCGAGAAACACCAGGTCGCCATTCGCCAATCTCTCTCTCTCTCTCACTCTCTCTCACACACACACAAACACACTCAATTTTTCAGACACAAAGTGACGTGAGAATCGAGGAAGACAACGAGAACCCTACCTTAACAAGTTAGCTTGTATCGGGCAGATTCAGGAACGAAAAAGCACTCCCGATAGCCGAAAAGAAGCCCGAAAACCACAACACTTACATCACAGATCTTGGAACAGATCGGATGGCTAAAAAGTCGACTGAAAGTTTAAAAATTTCCAGGCGACTTTGCAACAGCAAAACCGTAAAACATATAGGGCATGTAAATCTTGTCATCTTACCATCTACCAAGCAAAACAACAGAGAAGAACCAGAGAAAAAAAAACATGACAAAGAAAAAAAACTCATCTCAATTTTGCACAACTCATCTCATAACAATAGGTGAACCCAAACAACACACTAAAACAGAAATTAAATTCTAACCTACAAAAAAGGTAAACCTAAACTAAGTAAAGCCACACTGAGAACATAAAATTAGAACAAAAATGAAATTCTAACATGTAAAAAAACCAACTAAGTGAACTCAGACTAATAATAGAACACTAAAACATAAATTAAATTCTAACCTAGACGAAAAATAAACCTAAACTAGGTCAACCCATACTGAAACAGAAACAAAAAAAATCTAAGCTACACAGAATTAATCCTAAACTAGGTGAACCCATACTGACAAAAGAAACAAAAAATATATATCACATAAACTGTACATGATACAAACTTTATGACCATTTTAGTATTTGCATTCATTTAGAACTGAAATTGCATATCACATGACACTGCAACTTCAAAAACTATGCAAGGTTTAATGTTGTACTTTTTTTAATAGTTTATAACCTCAGGATTGTTTAGATGTTAGTTGCATAGGTATTTCTACTCTACATATGGCTCGACCAATTTTTTTAAATCAAATGTCTAGTATGACAACAGAAGATGTAGAACTATATGGAACATAATCTAAAAGTAGTATTGTTTGTATTTTATACTAAGAAAAATCCTAATATGACTACACAGTACACACATGTAGATAAGAAGGAACTCAGGAATCACAGAGACTTCTACAACAATTTAACCAGAGAAAAGGTAGACCGTGCCAAAAATATAAGCAAGTAACAAAAGGCACTTATTGTCCTCCTAAAAATCCAAAAATCCTAGGTAGGAATACCTCAACTTTGTTTAACATGTAGATGTGAACACACACAAATCCTAACACACAAACAACCAACAATAAGCTATAATCAAACTACACAACCCTTGGATTCATACATGTGTTCCAAATTAACCAATGACACACAAAGTTACAAGGCAACTCTAAAAATCCACAACCTCAAAACTAAAACCTAGATGATAAGAAAAACAAATAAGAACTGTCAAACCACACCTCAAAGCTAGAGACTTTACATAGCAAAACAATTTTAGCTGAAATACTATAAAAAAATTCATGTGTCAGGAATATCCAAAGATCAAAAAGGGTATTTAACCCAATAGATCATGGCACGCTACACAACATATATCGATTAAGACCATTTGATGGGTTAGAAAAAAGCTCATCTAAATTTTTTATAACTCATCTCAGAACAATATGTGAACCCAAACAACACACTAAAACATAAATTAAATTATAACCTAAAAAAAAGTGAACCTAAACTAAGTGAACCCACACTAAGAACATAAAACTGAAACAAAAACGAAGCTCTAAACCACATGGAGTAATTATAATGTAACTTTAGTAAAATGACATAAAGTAAAATCAAAACCTTAAGAAATAAATATTATTCTAGGAAAAACAGAAAGCGCTAGACCCAGGTGAACCCTGGCATAAAACAAAAAAAACTGAAGAAACAAAAAAACTACGAAGGATAGAAATCTAGATGAACCCTGACATAAAACAAATATCAAAACCTGAAGAATTAAAGATCTCTATGAAATAAAGAAGGGTTTAGACCCAGGCGATTCCTAACATAAAAACAAAAAAACTGCAAGGAGATCAAAAATATAATTAAAATAAACTAAGAGAATTATACTAAAGGCAAGGACTACAACCCATTTCAAAGGAAACAAAATAACAGAGCAATAAATGATAAATTTGGGTGGCAAAGAGCTACAATTGCAAATTGCAAGAAACTGGAAGTTTAGTGTAATGGTGTGCAACTTTTATTCTCACATGTTATTAACATATGTTAGGTTATCTACATGTCACTATAAACAAAAAAATATTATTATCTCCTAGACAAATAAAAATTCAAGGCTTGGTGAACCCTAACAAAGTACAGAAAAATAAGAGATTAATCTAACCTTGACAAAATCAAACACAACATTAGTGAACGCCTGTCAAAACTAAGCATTTATTAAAAAAAAATTATAGTAAACCTTTATAAGAATTGCACATAACTTACATATTATCTTAAATATTGTGCAATTTTTCATGTGTCTTCTATTACAAGAAGAAAAGTATATTACTTACTAATCTTGGGTAAAACAGAAGAGCAAAATACATACGCACTGTAGCAACTGTAACATTGAAGTGCACATTAAATTCAACTCTTTGTTGTGTATGTATGAAATAGAGAGAGATGCAGAGATAAAGATGATTATTCAATTACTTAAGATACATGAAATAGCTTCGCATCTTAAATAGAAGTACGACACCAAAGAAAATGAACATTGGAGCATACTACATTCTTGTTGCAAATGTTACAAATGCTAACCAGCATTTTCACCCTTAGGACAAGCATTACATGAACAGAATAAATATAACAATAAACTTATTGTTTCGGGCAATACCTATAAATTTTAATCTCTCTTGTGTGCTTCACTAGCCCAAGGAACGATTTTACAGCCTCTTGGTCTGTACAAGGATCCTTTTTTCCCTGCAATGTAGCATTAAATATAAATTCTAATCCTTCTTACATGCAGAAGCAAGGATATACAAGGTCCTAATCAAGACAAGCTAAAGTTCAGGCAAGAGCTAAGTCAATAAGCAAAATTGCACGTGCATACGAGCTGCTACAACCAAAGATTACATCAAATTTCAAAAATCTTCTACATCCACCATAGCTTAGACAAAATTAAAAATAAATAAAAATAAAACACAACAACTTGATCCTATGCAGAGTACTACTTCGTGCATCAGCACGGACCCTAGTTGAATCACCTCTCTTCTGCTACATTTCATCATGGATGTGAAAAAAGATACATGGTTTTTAGAATGTCTCTTTGGTGCAAAACTTGAGGCTCTCCCTCACAAAATCAAACCCTAGAGCATACTTACACACACAAGCACTCTCTGTCTGAGAAAAGGAACAGAGAAGGAGAAGTCGAGTGGTGGACTAACAGGTCTGATCCAACAACAGTCCAATAATCTAATCACAAACTGTACGAATCATAGAGATGGATCGACGGCTGACAAATCGATTGCGATTTAAAAAATATCAGTCGAGTGCAGTCAGTTTATGCATGAATCACAGGTTTGACCTGGTTTTCAAAAGCCAGAAAGAAAGAAGTTGAACAATTCACAAAATAGAGTGATGTTGTATTTGGTAGGGGTTTATTCTAACCTATAATTGTTCTAACCTACACAAAATAACGGTAAACTTGATGAACCCTAACTTATAACCTAAACAAATAAATTGATCCAAACCTACACAAAAAATAACAGTAAACTTGATCAACACTGACAAAAAAATGAAATTGCACTCTACTATTACTGAAATTGCATGTATCAAGCTACAACAAATTCAATTTAAACTGTTTGCATGTTTTTAGGTACAAAGATTATAACTAATTGAATGATTACATGATAGTTGCATATGAAATTCTAGTTTTCACACGGTCATTAAAAAATGGTAACCATTGCTATAACTTTTGAAAATTGGCAAATGTATAGCATGGAAAGGATATGACACCATTAACAATAAAAACATCAATACACAAAATACTTACTGAGTTACTCACATATCTACACTGCTATAAAATTGCACAGAGCTCCATGCGAGGCCACCCCTGCCTTTGAGCTTGCGCCGCCATAGCCGCCTCTCAGCTCCTCGACGTCGCTGCCACCACCACTGTCCCCAAGCTCACAACTCCATAGCTGCCGCCATCCTCCGAGCTCCACTCCCTCGAGGGCGATGCTGAGGAAATGATAAAATAGCATCTCTATCGTGATAAATTACCGTGGAATCCACGTGTCGCGATCCCAGATCGCGATAGGCGACCTGCCGCTGAATAGGTGCGCGGCAGGTCGCCTGTCGCGGTCTGGGATCGTGATACGTGGCTTCCGCGGTAATTTAGCGCAATAGAGATGACATTTTTGTTATTTCAAATACGAAAGACTAGTATTGTTATTTCTTTTCGAAATCGTGTTATTTTAGACGAAGACTACCGCCACCACACCTCCCTTTTGTTACAGCACAGCCATTATCTGTATGACCTATATTGTACTTACTCGCGCAATTAGCTGGGTTAATTACTTGTTTATGTTTTGTAGTAGGATTTCAGGGTTACAACGGGCGGGGCGGGGTTTCCGCGCAGCGTTAGCATAGCACAGGTCGCTTTCTGTGCGCGGCGCGCTTCAGAGGAGGGAGCATTTTTTTCCCTGAAGAAGTGAAGAGAGTTAAGGGCGGGAGAGCATAACGATGTGCAGTGACGTACAATATCCACACTCTCTTTACAGAAGGCTACTCATGTACTTTTCTTTTCTTTTTTTCTTACGATAGAAAATAAAAGGCTCCTTTTCCCCTCTGAATTTAGCCTTAAATCTTGTCTAATTGCGTGAGATAGTACTAGATTATCTCACATTTATACATATAATAGTATTTGTATTTTTATAACCCGTAGGAGGTCTGCGTGCCTTTTGCATTAAGAATAGAACCACGGTACCACAGTTACAGCAGCATTGTTAAGGCGTCATAGAACTCGAAATATCTACTCTGAATTTCTGATTGGTTGTTCATTTTCTTTACCGGCCATAGGTGCTTGGTGGGTTAAACACTTAAACTCTGGTAACAAAACGAGCACAACCTTAGTAGCTACAACCACCGTATATTCTAGAATTTAATCACCATAAAGCGCTTTGCAAGAATCCGTGGAGAGGATTGTAACTATAAAGGAAGATGCATTTCACCATTGGTCTTCACTAACAAGCCCCGGGCGCGTCACCTTCGAGGAAGAACTTTGGAAAGATAGGGAGGATCATCTCAAAACAATAAGTTAACAGAAAGCAGCATGATCTACATATATAAAGGCAATACTCCTGGCAAGTCGCCCTCGGCATCTCGCGCATTCTCACCCGCGCGCCACGCTACTCGCTCTCGCCACCTTTCTGCCCCTCCCTTTCTCGGCGTCGGCCGGCGCGCACGCCACGCGTGCCGACGCAGCAAAAACGGCCGCTTTTCCGCTCAAACCGCACCACGCCGCGGCCACGGGAGCCCCCCGCCGGCCGGTGGCCGCGCATGCATGATCCGCCCATGTGTCCCTCCCCGTTCTTTAAGCCCGAACGCTCCAATGAGCTCGCGATCCATCGCGCTCTTTTTTAACCGAGCCAATGGTCCAACCCGCGTCGATCGTGTCAGGATCTGCACTTGCCGCAGCGTAGCGCGCCCATGTCGTCGATCGCTTTGTTTTCGTCTTGTTTTTTCGATCTCGCGAGGGGGGAGAATTATATGCTTTCTGTGTGGTTCCAATCATGGCTGGTGATTGCGGGGATCATGCATGACGCGTCCGCCGGCCCGCTCGGCATGTACGCACGCAGCGTCAGATGGATGGATCGCGGGAGCTTTGTTTGTTTGTTAATTGGGAGAATCTTAGTCAAACGACGGAGGCGGTTAACTTTGTGGCTGAACAGATCACCACCGAACCGGCTTTGCAAAAGGCACCATTAGATGATGATACTTTATTAGTGCTAACCGAGGTCTGTGTGTGAAGAGCGAGATATGTAGACGGGTTTGGTTGAGGCGTCGAACATGGGAGCATGCTGCATGCACACCGATTTGGTCAAGGACCCTAACTAATTAGGGTGCAACACTGTAGTCCGTACTGAGGCACCATGCATAAAGCTAGCTAAGTTTAGCTTAGTTTATCTTAGCTCCGTTTGGTATTGCAATGACTTTTGATAAGCATATTTCTAAAAAAAATTATGTAATACTCCCTCCAATTCGCAGAAACATATTGTTTTATATATTGATACGGTCACCAAAATACAACTTTGATTAATAACTACTATATATTGTAATATATTTATAAAACCCAACGAAATTATATTATTATGAAAGTATTTTTCGAAACAAATCTACAAATATGATTTTTATGTATCCAATCTAAATATTTAAAAAGATGTCAATAGCCAAAGTTTGACTGCATGCATCCCAAAAATGATATTTTTTTTTAAACCAGAGGGACTTAAAACATCTCTTTTTAGATATAGTAGTACCAATAGTATCTTACTAAGATTAAAGGTGTGTTTGGAATGAACGAAAATTCACAGAAAATAGTTCAGTTCCTACAAGAATCTAAAAAGTTTCCCACATTCTAAACGGAGCCTAAACATTTTTGTAACTAACTAGATTCTACCCTGCAACACATCGCAGCTAGCGTATCCCGTATTGATTAAGGGATGGGAACGGGCCGGGTACGAGTGGTCCAACAATTTCCCATTCCATGCATGCAAGATGGTTTCTGAGGACCCTGGATAGGCCTAAGTGGCCTAACAAGGAGTTAATCAAGATGTGCATCCTTAACTGCTAATGATTAGCTTATGAGAAAGGTAACATCTCACTGTTCTTGCAACCGAAGATAGGTAACATGCATCTCTCCATCAGCTAACAGAAAGGCTGTAGCATAATGTAAATGCATATGTAGCCATCCTAAAAACCGAAAGCCCAACCCTTTGATTCTTTTTGTAGGGCATGCACCGTGTCATCATGATACATTAGCCACTGTGACTAATTAATTGAGATTAAGCTATAAGTCGCGGCTGAAATGATAAGTTTGGCTAGGCAAGTAACTACTGATACATAACATAGGGATATATCAGGTTCAAACCAACATAGTCAGGTGCAATCATGCAAAGTTGCAAACTCACGCATGGACCGCTGGATACGGAATGGATGGATCAGATTCATTCTGCATGTTTTGATACAGTGGTGTCCCTTGTATCCTGAAAGTTACCCAATCTCTCTCTCTCTCTCCAATTTAGTCCCTTCAAGTCTGATTCATCCATCTCACATCCAATGGTCCATGTGACAAGTTTGTATGATCGCACCTAGCTAGCTATGGGTGCAGATTAACTAGATATATATCCTAATAAGTCTAATTAGCTAAATTGAGAAAACCTTAGCTAGTGTCAACTGTCAATTCGAAACCGTGTGATTAAAGAGACATTGCCTCGACCAAGCACGTTGTCAGATGCATTTCCCCGGCAGGTAGCCGGTTTTCTCCTGTGCGTGAGCATTATTCACCGGGAATCACGTGGTACTGCGTACCTAAGAGAGGGAAGAAGAAGAAGAAAAATGCAGTGCGAGATGTTGCCATTAAACTAAGCACCACGTCAAGCTCGCACCGACCGCGATCAAAATTTTCAAACCGCCGAGCTGGCCCTTCACACGTTATTACTCTGATCCCCTGCAGTTAACTAGGGGTTAGAGTAATGAACTGGGTGAACTTTAATCTCCATCATGTACCACAATTAGACCCAATTAACATATGCTAGTGAACATGGTAGTTTAATTTTACATTGAAGTTGTTTGATATACACTTTTGCGCGAGATCGTGCAAACTTCTGAACTGCAGGAGGAGGGAACTGCGGGAGAGCCTAGAGGATGTGCTCCCAAATAAGAACTCCTCGAGTCTCTGTTGGGAACGTGAGAACTTTGCAAGATTCGTGCTATTAGGCGGTTTCTAATGGGCAGTATCTTAGTACAGCTTTTTTAGTGTATGAAGAGTGTTAGGATACTATCTTCCCAATGCATGGTTTCTTATGATGTAGTATCTTAGGCTGTTTCATTTAATTATATGCATGATCTTTACTAGTATTTGAGTATTGTGGCATATTTGTGGCATGTACTAAAGCAATACATGCACCGCACGGGATCGATCACAATAAATTTTTTGCGTTGGATTTTGAGACCGAGCCGGTATCCAAATTAGATACTAAAGTATCATCTCTCTTCATTAACTATAGTGTCACATCATTATTCTGCCTACATGGCAGGCTTAAGATACCAGCCAGGGTGGAGCACTGGAAGCAGCCTTATACTGAGTACTGCAAATTTACTGTGGAATTTATGTGTTCCAATAAGAGCATGTTCAATAGTTTGTCTTTTAAGTTGTCTTTAACACCCTCTATGTTATCTTGAGACAATTTTAAAGACAATTATTCCAATACATTGTCTCTTGAGCTGTCTCTTTAAAGCCTCGTAAGCATTTAAACTTTACATGATCGCGTGAATAAACGATGACTACGCTCCAACAGCAAAAAGCTTCATCGCTAGTGCTTTGTTTCACGAGATGCGTCCGTTGCTTCATGAGAGAACGACCTCATTCTATCTCCTCTTTTACTCTCCTTCACGTTACCAGAAAACTTATATGGCAACCTTAGAAGTAGCTGAAGTGGTACTATTAAAGATGCCATAAAACACACAGTTAGAAGGGACGTTTGATCATTTTGTGACAAAACCACTGCACAAAACCTTAGCTGGCTTAATTAGGCCCGAGGGACAAGCCGAGGACATAGCACACCGGTTGGTCCCTTCCATACTCCTCCAGTTCGGTGTGCTTATCACCCTGCCCCAACTACACAGCCTAGCTGACTGGACGCCTCATGGTCTGCAAAGTCAACACGAACATGTCAACCCTTGTCCAACAAGTTTGAATCAGCAGGAGCAGCTTGGTGTCCTATACTCCTATTCCATTCTGCTGCAGGATATGCCATGTTAATCAGCCCAGCTAATCCGAGTTCTTGATCAGGTCGATCTCCATCTCCCTGTCCAACCCACCAACATCTGAGAGGGGACGAGCACTTGCACAAGATGAGGTGCTCTAATTAGCACCGCTCCTAAAACCGAAAGCTTAATGGCGATAGGAATCTTCTTCGTCTCTGAACTAAAAAAACACAAGTAGTGTATATACCAGAACGTGAACGTCCAGAAGTGCCCTGGTTTTCTCCCTCCTCGGATTCGTCTGGCTCGCCTTGGGGAGCTGAACGGATGAATTGTTTTTGTCCCGTATCGGCGTCCCGATGGTTCGGCTCGGCTCGGCTCTGGCCTCGTAAAGCGTGGAGTTGTTTCCTTCACGTAGAAGCCAGATCATTAATGGCCGGTCGGGGCCTGGCTCTCTCCCCTCTCTGGCTGCCCGAGCGGTGGCGCTGAGATCGCCTTTTCGCAGAACCTGTCTCCTCCCTCATTTCTTCCCCGTTCCCGAAGTCCGAGCGAAATTCTCCCCTGTTCTAGACGAAAAATCAGGCGAGCCGACGAGTTTTTTTTGCGTGTGACGTGCCATGATTCTGCTCGCGCGTCTCTCGCGAGTCTCTAGGGAAGGGGCAGGGTTGGTTGGGCTTTGGGCCAGGAGATGTCTGGGATTCTGCTGTGGTTTCAGGCCCACAGTCGGTGCGATGAGCCCACTCGCCAGAAATGAAGGGGGCCCGACCTAGTGGTGCAGGACGTACGGTAAACTGCATGCATGCCGGGGGGCCCGCTCCAAAGCCCTAACTTCTGAGCTGAAGCCAGGAGTTGCTTTGATTCTTGTCTCTCTGGTTTGTTGTTACACTTTCTCGCACGCTTAAACAAGCTTGATTCTTCTCACAGGCGTTTGGTTCGTTGCCACTGCTGTAGCTCACTGAATCCGGCTCTAGCTTCTACAACCTTTTTTCGAAGATGAGCTTCTGATCGAGCTAGGGCATCTGGTTAATTTGGGATCAGCTCCTGCCCATAAGTTGGATGCTGGAGCTGGGCCAAACAAGTAAACCCTAAAGATAACCGTCAGTGGCGGAGCCAGAATTTCGCTCATGGGTGTGCAAACTTTTTTTTTGTGATTACAAAGAAGACACATATGCACACAACTCGCGTGCCTCATATCACATGTCTAGAAAGACGGAGGCCGGGAATAAATCCGCGACCTTACAAAATATGTACTGAAAACGCACTCGCATGTACATAAAAGTTGACATAGTAAAGATTCAAGTGGAACAAATTACATATTTCTAATACAACCGACATCACAAAATATTGTTTATGT
Source organism: Ampelocalamus luodianensis (assembly GCA_036346255.1). Classification (NCBI taxonomy): domain Eukaryota; kingdom Viridiplantae; phylum Streptophyta; class Magnoliopsida; order Poales; family Poaceae; genus Ampelocalamus; species Ampelocalamus luodianensis. The sequence goes on from CM070633.1 coordinate 45,647,178, forward strand.
TGGTGGACTGCTGACTATTAATTGCTGAGAATAACACAGTGTAATTGTGGGGTCCCCGGAGTTATCTCCGTAAAACCGAGACTAATCAAGGTTTTAGGGACATAACTCTAGATCTCCAGAGAATGAATTCCAACTTAACTCCATTTAAATGAGTTCAACCTCTCATTTAGATGTCCCTCATCCCCCTTAGTGCCTTTTCTTATACTTTCTGAAAGTACTTTGATAATTTCAAAATATTTTGACTCAGAAAGGCTTACTAACTCTAACGCCAGTGCTATCTCTAACCTACAGTCAGTATGGCTCTGATACCAACGCTGTGGGGTCCCCGGAGTTATCTCCGTAAAACCGAGACTAATCAAGGTTTTAGGGACATAACTCTAGATCTCCAGAGAATGGATTCCAACTTAACTCCATCTAAATGAGAGGCTGAACTCAAACGGGAGCCCCGACGATCATGCGCGCCGCTCCTCTGCGAGCACTACATGATTGTCGGTTCTCCAACAAGTCAAGCGCTACATTTAGTGAGTTAAATAGGAAGCCACGAACAGCGAGTATGACTTATATTGGCTCCCAAGATCAGCGACCAATATAACCATACTCTCCTTCAACGTTGATTACATCCATACAACAACCATACATAAATAGTTCAAAAGACATACAACATAGTTCTAAGTTTACAACTAATACAAGTGGCCGACCGGCCAAATTTAAAGGAACGTGTTAAGTAGCAGCGGAAATACGTAAATAAACCAAAAGGCCAGCAGTGGTATGCCACACAACCCATCGGCAACCAACTGGGAGCTAAAGATAGCACACTACTCATCGGTGTCGCCTAAATCGACACCGACGAGCTCGTCGGTCTCATTATCTTCCTCACCTGGAAAAGCCAGCAAACATCTGGTTGAGTACAAAAAAGTACTCGCAAGTCTTACACAAATAAAAAAAATAGTTATGCATAAGGTCATTCAAGGGAAGGCTCATATTGGCTTAATTTTGCGAAAACGACGCAATACTGAACAACCTACACATACTAGTTTTTCAAGTGCCATATAAAAATCAGATTTGAAGTAGAAGTAAAGCATGTGAACAAGTGATAAATTCAATAATAAATGAATCATACCGAAAACAAAGTGGCGGTCCACTTTGGTACAACAACAAGCATGAACATCCCATTCATGACGATACCAAGTTATAACCACAAATTTTAATTCCAAGACTAACAATAAGCAACCACAAATTTCAAGCGGTCGTCCATAACCGTGGACACGGCTATTCGAATAGATTTATACCCTGCAGGGGTGTACTACTTTACCCACACGACTTGATTAGCCCGTAAGCCTCCAGATGCCTTCGAATATAGCATACTTCCTATGGTATGTCGGCCGGGTAAATCAAGATATGGTCATTTTTGGCAAGAAGATCCCATTGAGCTAAGTCCCTCAACCCATGGCTCCTAGGAAACACAAGACGTTAACGCCTCCATCCTATATCCTAGTAAACACAAGACGTTAACGCCCCCATCCTATCGGCCTAAAAGGAACACGGGATTTCACGGTCCCATGCCCTCACAATTTCACCACCGTGGAACTCAACCCAACAAAACCTTCCCCCTACTTAACCATACGGCTCCCAACCCGCGTGTGATAGCACAAAAGCTACTTGAACAGCAGGTACCCAAAGTTCGGTCCTTAATTGTCCAGACAAGCCAAACCACATACCCAAATCTCGTGCACGAAGGCACCATCACTAGCCATCACTTGTCCAGACCAAAAGCTCATTTAGAATGACAAAATTCAACTTAGAAAACAGATTCGAAGATCTGAAACAAATTTATATAATGAGAGTTGTGTTTATCCTATAATTGTCAGGCTATTCCCGACAATCGAGCTACCGGTTCTAGACTTGCATGGCTAAGCAAACCCAGACAATATAATTTCACACATCCTATCATACTCATTTCAGTACGGGAATAATTCATAGATAGCCACAATGACAAGAATATAGGATGTGTCTAACTATTCATCATAAAAATAGCGACAATATCAAAATAGCATGCAAGCAATTATCATTGCATCTATCCTAACAAAACTGGGATCAAATATGATGCAAAAAGAAAGTTCAAAGGATGCTTGCCTTGCTGGTAGAGCAATTGTTCACTCTCGGTAGCGTACGAATCAATATCAATGAGCTCGAAATCTATATAAATACAATACCGAATAAACATCGAGAAATACTCCAAAACTCAAAATGCTCAAAAATGTATGATTTTTCTACAGTACCTAAGTCATGATTTTAAATGATTTTTGGTGAAAGAATTATTTCATTTTGATTTAGTATATGAAAGTTATGGTGGTTTGAATTTCAGATTTCAATATGTCTTAATTCATGCAATTTAATTATGAGGTGAAAATTTGTAGAGCAGTGGTGAGTACAAGGATTACATGGATAAATAGGCAATATTATTATAAGTCCAAAACAGTTGAGTTTGCTCCAATTGGAGTTTTCATGATTTAGTTATTGATTTTTAAAGTTATCAGCATTAATAGTGCAAAAATAAAGCCTTTTAGGATCATTTTCTTCAAACTATAGTTTCTGTGACAGAGGTAAGTTTGAAACCATTTTTATAATTAAGTTCATTTAAAATAGGAATTACCAAAACTTATTTCACTATTTTTGGAGTTTCCAAGAATTACTTATGACTTTTCATAGTTATCAGCCTTTTCCTTTTGTAACAAAAATAGTGTTTATAGCTCATTTTCCAAAATAATGCTCTCTGTTACAGAGACATGTTTGAAACCAATTTTAATATTAAGTTCACTAAATATGAAAATTATCAGAGGTGGTTTCACTTATTTTGGAGTGAAAATGATTTAGTTATACATTTTGGAAGTTAATACCGATTTTTAGTGTACAAATTAACAGATTTCGAATTTCATAAAGTACTGATTACTTTTTCTACCGAGTACTAACCTAGCCATAGCCGCTGACGTGCGGGACCGGGGGCAAAACCTTGACCCAGTCAACGTGGTCTTAGCCTCGGCTGCGAAGAGCTGAAGACGTATTTCCAAGAGTACGCTTCCAGAACACTAAAACGTAAAATCGTTCTAAGCATGCTAGGGATACGTTTTCCCTTTAGCGGAAACGTACATAACATACTACGCATCCACTTAACTACACTAGGGCCCACAAGTCATAGACTCAGGACTAATTTAACTACAACCATTAACGCTAATTAAATCGACAAAAATCACTGTTTTCGGCCGTACTCATCCGACAACAGGAACGACGCGGCTGTGGCGTTGCCGTGCTCGCCGGCGGCGAGGGAAGGCCGGAGAGTGCAAAGACTTAGTCTAAACGGAAAGGAAATAGCAAAGGCTACCTTCCGGAGGTGTTATTGCCGGAGAAGAAGCACAGTGGCACGCCGGCGGCGGAGTCGAGCGGAGAAGAGATATACGGTGCCGAGAGATCTAAAAGTAGAACCACCCCGAGGCAAATGGGTGCTAGATCCAGACTCCTGGGGTTCAAGTGATGCTGAGGTAACAGCACGGGAACCAAGGATCTTCGTCTTCAGCTCCGGCGGTAGAAACCAGCGGCGGCGAGGAGGAGGTCACCGCGGCGGGAACGTTCTAGAAATTAAGAAGATCAATGTGAGATGGGAACAGAACTAGGACATCCATAAGATGGTCCCAGAGGGTTGATTCGACGGGAAACTCACCGTGCCGTCGTCGGGGAAGAAGGCGAGCTCTCACGGTCAAGAATTTGAAAACCAGAAATCACAGAGCGCCTGAGCATTATCCGACAAATAAGTTGAGGGGTTTTACTCCTTATAATCTAGCACACGAAATGACGCGCAAGAAGTGAGGGAAATCTCACCAGAGACGAAGATGACACAGGAGTGTCCTCCGGAGCGTGCTCTGGAGCTTCCAATGGCACCGAGGCGGATTGGATGCTACAAACAACCATAGTAGTCGAGCTTAGCAAAAATGGAGATGGCATCGATCATAGAGACGATAGGAATCACGCGGTTGAACTTACCAGAGTAGAGAGCGGAGGAAAGCTCCCTTCTTCTCAACGGCCGAGAGAAGAAGTGAGTGGGAAGAGAGGTGAGGAGGGGGTATTATGCCCGGGAAAAGGACGGAGTAGAGGCGGCGTGAAGTGGAGAGTCTCCAGGAATGGTTGCATGGGGCGGCAACTCACGGCGCTGACGGAGCACCAACGGGCTGGAGCAGGGCGACGCGGCCGCGTGGCGAGCGTGCTCTGAGGAGTGCCTGCCCAAGGAGGAAGAAGGGTCTGACAGGCGGGCCCGCGGTGTCAGCGGTTCATCGCGCGCGAGTGGATGGGGATTAAGTGGCTTAGTGCACACCGTTGGATCACGGATGGACGGCTAGGATTAGAGGGAGTGTTCGGAACGGCTGAAGAGGTACATGATCTGGGCCATTGATCTTAGATCAGACGGCTGCATGCGTCGGTGCGTTTAGGCGGTCGGGCTGAGTCGGCTCGCCGAGTCGGACTCGAGCCCGGGGAATAGTGCGGCTGGTTTGGGTCCAGTGTTTTGACCAGGATTTTAATTGTTTTCACCACTTTGACCAGTGGCTTAAAAATAGGAATAAAATTCCTAAAATCATGAAATAATTTGTGGGGCTTCCTGGGATAGCCTAGTGTCCAGAAAAAATTATTGAACCCTACTATTCATGATATATTTTGTAATATATAAATTCAAACTTAGGCTAGGTCTTTTAATGAGGTTTGAATTTTCTTAGGGTTCAAACCAATCCTAAAAATTTGGGAAAAATTATATTAATTCGTGATAATTAATATAGTATTTGAATAAATTATTTCCAGATATACTTTAGTAGCATTTATTTCAATTTTTAGTTTAGTGTTCAAATCGAAGTGTATGTTTCATGTGTATTTTTTTTGAGATTTTTCAAGTAAAATATGTAATTAAAAAGTTTCAAAACATGATGCATGCTAATGAGATGCATAATAATCCTCTTTATAAGTTTGGGGATGTGACAGTAATTAATTGTATAGTCTGTATATTATACTAGGTATATATACTGTATAAAAAATTTGCATGCAAAAAATTTTGGGGGTGCAACTGCACCCCCATGGTCTCACATGGCTCCGCCACTGATAACCGTGTTAGCTAACCTTAACCCGGTTAAGTTAGTTCAACCTAAATTTTGTTTTGCCAACTAACCGCGTTAATCTAAATTACTGATTGGCTAGATTAGGTAGGTTAGCTAGGTTAGGGATAGAAAAAACAGAACTTAGGAGGGTTAGTTGTGCTGGATTAATTTATTCCACTAGTTTGATGGGTTAACTTAATACTGAGTTGGGAAGGTTAAAAGGCTTTGACCGGGTTAAGCTAATATTTCCTAATTCAGAGGTGTTTAATGGGTTAAACCCTTAACCCACCTCTTGGCCCTGAACCAAACGGGTCATAGTTAAATATCTTATATTAAAGTTTGAGCCTAGCCCTAGGACTTTGGATAAGCTGGGGCTAGTTTTAACACAAAGGTTGGAGCCCATCTTTTGGTAGATTCAGAGGCTTTAGAAGCTCTAGTGCATATGCGCTCCTACAACTGTAACAATTACATTGTAGTTGATCAATGGGGTGTTTGATTCAAGGGATCACCTCATCCAAGGATAGATTGGTCCATTATGAGATCATCCTACGAAATTTAGTGGGATGAAACCATATATTGTATACTAAGCATGTGCTTACGAGGGATGAGGTGATGATGGACAAACCCATTCCATTCCTCAAACCACATAACTGAGTTAGATTTGGAGCTAGGATCCGATAGTCCATTCACCATCGGGTCTCTCGGACCAAACATCCCAATAAAATTACACTTGTGTTCACATAGTGTAAACAGCTAGCAAAAATCGTGATTCTTGCATAGTTCCATTGCTTCATTTCTCCTCCCATTCTAGCTAGGGCTAATCTCGATGTGCCCATCAGGCCAGCAAGCACAAAGGTGCTTTTTCTTAGACATGGCGACCTAACCGCTGAGGCCGGTGCCCGGTGGAGAGCGACCTTACCAAGCACTTCAGTTCACCTGTAAAAAAGCAGCCCATGGGCATATAGACGATGATAACCCTAATGCTAGGATCGAGCAGCTGGCTCCAACATCACAGACAGAACCGCTGTTTGGAGTACTTGAGAGCCGATCGAGAGAGACGAGCAGAAGGGTACATGATTAGGTGGTCACTTGCTTGGACGATCGATCGGTGCTGTTGGATGGACGCGACACTTCAAGCCGGCCGGCCGGGGACCTCGCCTCCCCCTCCTAGGCTCTAGCCAGGGCGATGGAGGATCTCCCAACAGCCGGTGGGCCCCACAGAACAAAATCCGTTCCGTAGCATCTGCGCTTTACGGAAAATTCATGGATAACGCTAACCCACTGACGTCCGATGCCATCGTACCTAGGCATTCCTATCCCCAAGTGTCAGCATCTTTTTCACATTTTTTTTTCTCACTTTCACTCTGCCGCTTCACCTGCTCGATCCTGCTCCCCGACTAGTCACGTCGCCGGTGGCAATGGCGTCCCTCCGAGCCCCCCTCCTCTAACTGTCTGTGCCCAGTGTACAAGTGGTGATTGGTTGCTGCATAAAGCTTTGACCTGGCTAGCTCCAAGCCTCTGCTTGCACCACCTCAACTTGTCCCGAACAAACAAGTATGTTCCATTGAGCCGAGTTTGACCTCGTACAGCCACCAATCACACCACCTGTACGTGCAAACGGATATGATACTTTTATTTTTGTTGGAGCAATTAGTTAACAAATTTATCTTTTTAAGACTCGGCGAAGTCGATCTAGCTACGACTATGACCACTTAGCACATAGTTACGGTATGAATTAAATCATAGCATAGTTATACGATACGTGTGCCGTGCGCGACCCATCCCAACCACGACCTCTCCTTACCTGATCCGCCCGCCGTGTCACCCCCCAACAGCCGGCGGGCCCCCGGACATCCCGCTCTGGAGCAGCCGAGCAAGGTGGTTCGGGCACACCGGCCGGCACAGGTTACGCACGTACAGCGCTCGCCTCCCCTCACACGTACAGGTTGCCAGGCCAGGGCTGGCCGTGTCGCCGCCGACGTCGACGGCGGCCTCGGCGCACGGTACAGCTCGACGTGCGCGCGCGCGGTGGGTGGGAGGTGCGCGTCCTGGCCACTGTTGAACAAGTACAGGCAACACGGTAACGTACGTACGTTAGTTACGATGTGCGCGCTCTGCTCCTCCCGTCGTGATGCTCGTTGGCTGGACACGACGAGAGCTATCGTACTACCGCGTGCATGGTGGGAGAGACGTACGGCCAGGGGACTGATGGGCTAGCTAGCTGCTGGTTAATTGGTTTGTGTCCTTTCTCCGTGTGACAACACTGTTGTTGTAGACTTATTGTAGTGTGGGAATTAACCTCTTTGAATACAAATTATTTGCTTCGAGACGGCTGGAATTAATTTGGACGGTTTTTACCTGATAGAGACTGTGAGCCAAACGATGCCTCAACTAATTTGGAAAAAAAGTGTAACAGAACCTATCTTCGTTAGAACACTTTGTTACTGTGCTAAACTACCGGTACAGGGTGTAGATTAGATTGGATCATTATATGTAGGTTGAATTGGCTGTATACGGGTAGCTTTTGTGATTACAAGAAAAACGCACACGCACGTACATATGAGTGCGCCCTTTAGCACACGTCTAGAAAGACGAAGATCGGGGATAAATCCACGAACCCACAAAAATCATACTGAAGGTGCAATCGCACAAGTGTAAATGTGGTCACCAGGATTTAAACCCTAGTCACCGATAGGTAGTTCACAGGGTGTAGGCTATTTGATCGCGCAGATTTGAATATATTTGTTAGTGCGTGAGGTATATGCTGATATACATAGCCCTTGAACCTGAATTTAGTTGGGTCGGCTCATCAGGCTAATTATAGTTTATTTTGCTTAATTAGGTCCAACAAAAACATACAAAATCTTACAACAAAACAAAAAATCTAATATTTGCTTGCTCTTGTACATATCTCACTGGATGTTTTGCTCGTGTATATATCCGCGATGTGGAGCCTATGGCCGTGCCAGACTGTGTACGCATGCTATTTGGAATTTTCCGTGTAACGGTGGAGTACAAGAACGTTTGGACAGGCCCAAGTAGAACCCCAACATAGTCAATCGAGCCTACTCTCGATGGTGGTCTTGGCGTTTTGCCTCGGGAAAAGGACAAGCTAACCAAACAAAACCAAATCAGGCTGCCATGAGACGCTTGAGCAATGATTGCCGGGTTAAACTTAAAAGTGAAACTCCGGTCATGGGCCCCTGCTGGTCAAGGCTGGGCTCGAGCTGATCTATGAGAGATGCTCGATGATCCTCCATTCTGCGTTATCATCTCCACCGTATTCTTGGGCTTCGATTAGTTTTAGATAAGGAGGGCTTGCATTGCTAGAATCATGAGCAATCATGCACCGCCCCCATCATCACTTACCTTAACCCAATAACGCCTGTCATCAGTCATCACTACTTTTGTTGTGTATGTGTGTGCACTTTGCTGGTGGAGCAATGCTATGAGCTATGATGCTTTTTCTCTTTTTTTTTTTTTTTTTGCGATTATAAAAAAGACACACAGGCACTATCATACAGTACGTACACATATATGAGCATGTCTCCTTATCATACTCTTAAAACAGACAGGGACCAAGATAAATTCACAAAAAATTCTTACTAAAGTGCACTCGCGTATGTATAAAAGTAGGCATAAGGATTTGAACCCTGCTGAATGGAGTCGTGCACTCACAAAGAAAAACGCACGATCATCCTGCTGCTGCTGTTGTACCATATATACCACTGCCGGCACACAAAAAGAAAAAGAAAAAGAAAAAAAAGAAACAGGTTTTTCTTGTTCCCCGCGATATCTGGACCGCCCATACACAGCCACGGACGGCCGAGATCTCTGGATGGACAACTGAAGAACATACGGCAGAGTGGACAGCCTCGCGGTCCCTCGTGCTAACGTGCGTGCCCATGATTGTGTATTGTTCGCGTCCGAAAATCTGCTGAGGATCTAGCGAGCGGATCCGGCGGGCAAGCATGCGTGATTGCACGAATCATGTCCATCCATCCACGCCCGCGGGTATCGACGCGACGACCGACAATTTTCTCAGTTCTCTCACCCTGTCCTCTGCTCTCTCGGATGACCATTGAGGAGGTGATAAGCACGACATGGTGGCCAGGCATATGTCCCCGGAGGCTTTGGTGGCTGCTTCCTTGCCTCACTTGCATGGGCCCCATGTTTCAGTTCCAAGATTCTGATGAATTTGGCACTCTGATCTTGCAATGGAAACATCATCTCTCACGACATTATGTTTTTCATTGGGAGAAAAAAAAATAGTTGTCCTGCTTACTTAGGAAGATCCTTGAGATGTTGTTTATAAAAGAATAGTAATTTCCACAAACCCATACTACATTTGGTAAAACTGTAGTAAAAACCACATTTTTATGTAACAAATTCACAGAATCGCACTTCTCTTTTCATAATATTTGACAAAACCATTACTGTCATATCCAACGGGCCGGACCCACTTGTTGGTCTCACAAACCCATCTATGTTAGCAACAAAAACAGAATAGGCTTGTGAAACCAATAAGTGGGTCTAGTCTGTTGGATACTTAAAAGTATAGTTTTGTAAAATGTTATGCAAAAAGAAGTGTGTTTCTATGAAATTATTATTTAAAGGTATGACTTTGTAATAGTTTTACATTTTTATGATATTTACTAGAATGGAGTCAGTAGTTTAGGGAGACAGTCAAGACTCGAGACTAGATGATTTCCAACCAGCTTCAGATTGAACGTAGAGTTTGGATATCTGACTGGTTACCGACGAGAACCAAACAAGAATCAGTAGCGACCAGTCAACAGTGTCCAGTTAAGTACAGGCTTCCAAAAAAGTAACACTCGCCTGTGCTAAGAATAGCTGTTAGGCTAGTAATTCACTTGGCACTCGTACGTTGCGTTGATTACTTCGCTGCTCGTGAGAAACGATACAAGATCCGCAAATTTGTTGATCCATGTGACGAGATAGCGCCTCAAATCTCATTGCACGACTTCTCAACATTGCATGGCTCAATCTCACATATCCTTTTTAAAACAACCAGGATAGATGCATGAATCCAATTCTTCAGAAGCATATTAATCGCGGATAAGGCACGGTTGAAAATTTAGTGAATAGTACAGAACGAGGCTAAATTTCTTGTTACTTGATATTGATGTTATATGTTCAGTATTAATCCTTCAGCGTAGTAAGAGGGTCACTGGGAACAAGAGTACACCCCTAACCTGTTTGACAGAGCAACGTGCAACCATACCTATTGAGGACCAGTGCTTCATGCTCCTCAATTGTCCAGTGCAGCGAAGGCCCGCATTGAGTGAAGCCTGGTCTGTAGCAGCTGTCCTCTATGACCCATGGCCATAACCCATCCAAGTCCAACTCATATCATTAAACCACAGCAAATCTCTTACAAATTCACAATGAAATATAGCAAAGCTGGTGGCATGAGCCATGAGGTACCAGACGGTCCAGGGCAAGAAGTATGATGCTATGCAGCATAAGAAGCAACGACTCTGACAGTCTGACGGCCGATGACACCGCAGCAAGGATCTGAGGGAAAGAATAAAGCAAACGGTGTGCATCAAGTTCTGGTTGCATCAAGTCCTGGTCTGTAGCACTTGACAACCTTACTGAAGCAAATACTCAGGCACAACAAAAAGTCTGGAAGAGTTAAACGGCATTGAGGCAATACCGAGTGCTTTTGTATAATGAGAAACATATGAGAGAGATTCAATACGTGAGCTGTACATCAGAAAGGTTACTGCATCAATTTGGTGTGCCTTGTGATTCTTTAAGCTCTTCTCTCAACCTCAGAACTTCGCGGCAGTAGTAAGCAAGATCCTTCTTCAGCTTGGTGGATGCTTCATGATACTTTGCATCCATCAGCTTCATTTCATTCATTGCTTCTTTAAGCCTTCCACGGTGTGCATCAAGTTCTGGTTGCATCCACCGAATTTGCATACGAAGCTTTGTCTTCTCTTTGTTATAAGTCGAAGCATCCTATAAACGAAAGCATGTTATGAAACTATTACTACAGAGATTATGTTGGCTGGTGATTTCTTCTGGTATGCAGTGTGCACTTCTACATCACTAACCAGTCATTGACACACTAAATAAAGATACAGGAAGTGCTATATGTTTCATGAAATGATTCAAGAGGGAAAATAAAGCAATCTTTTGAATACTATTCATGCTTGTGAACAGTATTCCCGCGCGTGACCATTTCCCCCCCCCCCCTTCGGCAATAGCTTGTCCTCGAGCTAGACGAGTTGTGGTGGCGAGTTGGTGACCATGGCTGAAACTCTAGGTGACCCTATATTGACGAGAGGTTGCGATAACGACATGAATCCTTGGAGATCGTTGCCTGCACGCATGGTTGCGGCAAACTCACCGGTTGTTGCAGCAGGCATGGCAGCTGTTATGAATATTGTGTGTATATTAAAGAGGCCCAATGGACAATATATATAGGAGTACAAAAGGTGCATGCCATATACAGATAAGGCAATACAAAAGACAGATAAGGAATACAAAAGGATTCTTATCTCTAACATATCTCTAACAACAGCAACCCTGGCAACATTGCAGTGGCCACGACGTACTTTGGCAAGGCCGCGGCGGGCTCCGACAGCTTCGTGGCAAGACATGACAGCACCGCTAAAGGTTTTGGCTCTGCCGCGGCAAACTTCGGCGACACCATGGCAAGATGTGGTAGCAGTGCGGCAAGTTCCAACAACGTCACTGTGGCTACTGGAAACGCTGCCGCCTCTTGTAGCGCCTTCTTCTCCTTCTGATCTGCAATCATCTTCTCTAAAGTAACACGCATGTCAAAAAAGATGGCCACCATCTTCTTTTCGTTGTCGTTAGTACTCATGGCCATCTTGTTGGTGTTAGCCTTTATCATGGTGGTGGGTCTGATGATCTGACATGTTGCCATCACTATGATAGCAGAAGTCGTGGGAAGAGATCGACTGCTCTAATACCAAATGTGATGAACCTTAGTTCATAATAGGGTAAGCACCGCCAGGAAGAAGGATGGGCGACGGCGGCTTGGTGGTATGAGAGATTAGACTAAAGACTAGGATGATATAATCTTGGGTGGGAGACTAGATTAATTCATCTTTCTTGCTTGATTGATAACGTATACATGTTTCCCCTTTTATAGAGATGACTCGACTTGAGTCATAAGAAACAGCCTCTATTTGTAAAGAAACATATCTCTAAAGAAGTAAACCCAACTAATAAAGAAACTAACTATTATTATATCTATCTCCTAACGCTTATGAACAGTATTCCCGCACGTGACACTTCCAGTGTGCAAACAAGCAACTTTGACAATAACAACTGTCAGAATGTTCCATTCTATGCTGCTTCTAGCAGTCCACCAACAAAATGTGATTAAAAAATGGGAACGTGTTCTGGAGTTGAATTCAAACTCACCAGTTTTTTTAATACAATTTTGGCTTTCAGAGTCTTAGTTTAGGGGTTTTTTTTATATTCCCAATCCAAAAATGAATGAGACCACATAAAAATATAGAATACAAAAAATGTGATAGAAGAAATAAAAACATGCAGATGTTCCTATCACAGGCTGCAATTGGAACCTTACTCACCGGACGTGAATTTATTTCCAAAGTTCAATAATGATACACAGTAACCAGGCATTTCTTTTGGAAGATTGAACACTTACAACTCAAACTGCAGTAATATTCAACCTTAATCAACAGTAGACAATGACGAGTTCAGCAATGCTTACATTTTTCATCTTGACTTCCATGATAGATATCCTAGAGCTCAACTCATCTATATTTGCTTTGGCCTGTATTAACTGCATAAACAGCATGTAAACAAACCACTTAATTTTACTGAGATAATCTGTAGTTTGTAACAAATAAGCTAACTTGCCTTTTTATTATAATTCTCTTTTAAGACCTCTGATTCATTGATGACTAAGCTCATCTGTTTCATCTCAGAATGTAAGCTATCACGTTCTTCCGTAATCATCAGTAGTTGTTTCTGAAGTTCCTGCTCAAAATGGAGCCAAAAGAAAAGCTGGAAAGTAAATCTCCTAAAGTTGTACCCTGTAGAAAGTCAATTAGAAATTTAATAATTGTAGAAAAATATAATGGGTGACTTACATTTTCATCTACAGCATTGTCAATGTTTCTTCCTTTCTCCACGAGTTGTTCTGATTCTTCACAGGTCTCCCTGCTGCATGAGACATATATACTGTGACTATTAAGTTGAGTACTTGAGCACATGCAAAAAAACACCATGCTCTTTTTTCCCTCTTTTCTACTAGACCCATTTCGTCAAATCTGTTCTTATTGCTCGGAACCTGTTATTGATTCACTCTGCAAACATTTTTATGTTTATTATAATTGTAAGAACTGTCTGCCTTCTAAAATTGCTTTAAATGTTGATGCTCAAAAGTCAAAAGATTCAAAGGAACTTCTGACAATTTTGAGCACAACACTCATAGATATGTAGTTATGTACAATTTGGATGTAAGGCATAACCATTCAAATTTGTTCTTTTCTTAAATTTTAAAACTTCCTTCAAAAGATTTGAAATATTCTTAGATTCATGACAAGTATTGCGCAAAAAAAAAAAAACAAATTAGCAATGGACTATGTGCATGCTTTTACATACCCAATCCATACGACAGGGTTCCAGAAACCAAACCTGGCCCAAATACTGGAGAGGGGCAGTTCAAGTTTTCAGCGAAAACCGGTCAAATACCGGCTGGTTTTCCTTCTTTTTTTTTCAAATTTATATTTTTAATTTTGCAGATTTGAGATTGGGGTAGAAACTAGAAGCAATTAGAACTATTTTGGCACAGAATAAGTTTTAAATAGGGAAAGTTAGAGGGGTGAACCGGAGGGGTTAATACTGGGTTAAAAAAACGCCAGCCGGCCAGTAACAAACGGTTTTCTGAACCCTGCCACAACACTTCACAATAGAGGGGCATGAAAGAGGTTGTAAGAGAGGACTGACCAGCATTTATTCTCATTTATGTCATTCTCCATGGAAATAACCATTTTGCCCTCCAGAGTCCTGCACTGTTCTCTACAATGTGCCAGTTCTTGCCTCACCTAGTAGTGTATTGCAATATATTACTAATGGGAAATACAGAAGTTCTTTGAATTATTGATGAAAATTGTACATGAACTAAACCCAAAGCCCCTCAGGAAGCCATTCGTGCAATATAACATTGAGGAAATTGAAATTAGGCACCGTGCAGTACCCCATACTAGTTCCTGTAAGTAAACTCAAGACAAGCCAATGAAATATTTAAATGAATAAGGCCACAACAGAACACCAAAATGAGTAAATCTAGCAGTATCCTTCTGTTATGTGAAGTATGATATGGATCAAATAAAAAAGAAAAGGAACTTGAAAAGTTGATTTACACTGTCAAACCCAAATGGCAAAGCATATTTTATTCATGACATGAAGTTTCTAACAACTGCTACTGTTTAGTGCTTGTCAGTCGAACAATTCTCAACTGCAGATGGCATGTATGCATGGCGCTAAGTTTTTCCCTAATTAAACTATAGATATGACATTATGACATCAAATGATATTCATCGTATGAACCAAAGCTAAACGGTATTGAATAATTCACAAAAATCACGGCAAAGCCATCCACATAACATCTGCAAAACTAATTGTCGCATTTGTGGATTAAGCAATGACCACATAAGCAAAATGGATGTTGGAGAATTAGTGTTAGGGTTTGATAAGTGTCCAAATCGTGTGCAAGTCAAGAGTTGTGTTAGAGTCGGACTGTAATATTTGACACTATAAATAGAGGGTGTGGGAGTCCCAAGGACCCACACAATTATTCTGGAATCATCATGGTGTCAGAGCCCTAATCCACCGTCATCCGTAACCCTAACCCATGTTCCCTCGAGTCAACTACCGCCGCAGCCCTCGATCCGCCTGTCACCGCCTCCATTGTTGCAATAGGGCGCCACCACCGTCGTCTTGTGGGCGTGCGCGAGCCATCAACGCCTCCTCAAGGGTGTGCGCACCACTGCACACGGGCTATTGCCGCAGCCTTGCTAGCCGCTGCCGCGTCTTGCGGGCGAGCGAGTGAGCCACCACCCGGGGGCATGTGGGTCTTTGTGATGGTATTAAGGTCGGGGCAGCTTGTAGATGGTGAAGATAGATTTGGTGACGTCTGGTAGTATTGGTGGTGAACAACTTTTAGTCTTTGTGATTGTATCAACTATAGAGTCGATGGTGTTAGATGTGTATTATTACATGTGTATTTTCCCAGTTATATAAGGGGTTACCTGCATATATGTCATACCTATACGTGTATATATATTGGCCCATTGGTTTTATGATGAATACAAGCGTTATTCATAGCATGGTATCAGAACAAACCTAGAGTTTGTTTTCGTCAAGCCGCCGCTGGTTCCTCTTCCAACCTCCGCTTCGCTTTGCCATCTCCACCGCGCTTGCCGCTCTCCCGCCATCCGATGAGCTGCTGAGCCCTGATGGATAAGTCTCTGTGTTGGCTTTTGCCGCCCTTCAAGGACAGCATCCTTGACTGGCGGTTAGCATCTCTTTTGGACAAAGCATCTTGGACTAGCTTTAGGACTAGCTTTAGAGGACAGAGCATCTAGGACAGAGCATCTTAGACTAGCATATGCTTGGCATATGCTTGGCTGGTTAGCCCTATAAATATGTATCCCCAACCCCTCTGGTTGGCATGGCATTGTGAGAGAAATAAACCAAGAAGAAAAATTTGCCTCACCTCCAAGTGTCATCCTCTCCATGAGAGTAAGGATCTTGCTATCACCTCAAACAAGAGTCCAGCGACTAACAAGTGGTATCAGAGCTATACTATCCTGTAGCTTGAGCATCTCCTGCTCATCTCCTTCTCCGGCCTCGCGGCGTTTCCACCAGTGCGGCAGCCTCGGCCGCCCACGCTCACTCCTCTCCGGAGACGGCGGCGGCTCGTCGAAGCGACCCTCTCTCCACGCAACACCCCGATGCGCGCCATGTCCGCGAGGCGATCTCGGCCTTCGATGCGCCTCGAGCACGCGGCGTCGTGACGGCCGAAGCTTCGCCGCGCAAAGCGCGGCGAAGCGCGGCGGCAGAGACCGGCAGCAGCGGCGCAAAGCGCGTCGGTAGCGGCAATGCGGCGCAGCAGCGGCAGCGGCGGCAGATGCAGCGCGTGCGGCGCGCAGCAGAGTCAAGGTCTGCGCAGCGGCGGCAACTCCATCTCTGCGATGGCAGCGCCGACGCGGACCTTGAGCCACTGGAGAGGAAGCGGCGAGGGCGGCGCGCGCAGAAGGCGGCGCGCCGCGCCACGAGCTTGGCGGCAATCGAACGGCGCGGTCGCGCTGATGGCGCTCTGGAGGCGCGCGACGGCGGTGGCGCTCTGGAGGAGCGCTCGGCGGTGGCGCTCTGAGGCGCGCTGGCGGTGGTGCCCTGGAAGAGCGCGCGCACGACAACGGCGCAGCAGTCGATAGAGAGCGGCCTTCACGAGCGGCGTGGCTCTCTCCGGACCGTGCAGTGGTTACCACGGGTTCCGTGTTGTCGAGACGCCGGCCGGCGGTGGGTGGCCTACCCTCGCTAAGGCCAACTACGTCCGAGTGGGCGCGGTGATGAAGGTGAGGCTCGAGTGCGGCACATGTGGGAGGCGATCCGTGCGGCGGCGTCGACTACGACCGGATCGGCGGCGCTGGATGCCCTCATCGCTGCGATCCGCCCGAGATGCGATTCGCTCTCCAACAAGCGATCGCCAGGAGGCTTGGGACGCCATCGCTGCGGCACGCGCTCGGCGAGGACCGCGCGCAAGTCCACACCGCGAGCGCCGCGCGGGTAGGAGACCACGGCCTTCAAGCGGTGAGGGCGTTGATGACTTTGCTCTCGTCTCAACACTCTGCTGCGAAGTTGGTAAAGTTCGGCGACGACACCTACGGCGAGAGAGGCGCCGAGAAGCTCTTTCATTGCGTCCCCAGAAGTACAAGCAGATGGCTCAGTCGATCCAGTCTCTGCTGGACCTCTCCACGATGTCGATCGAGGAGGCGATAGGTCGCCTCAAGGTCGTCAACAGTGATGAGCCACAGTCTCTCTCGGGACCCGTCACCATTGGCGGAAGCTCCTCTCGCTCGGGAGGAGTGGGTGCCGACCAACGTGGCGAGAAGAAGGGAGCCTTCTTCCACGACGAGCGACGCATGCGTGATAAGCGCGGCAAGCAGCGCAAAGACGCCGAGCATGGGCGCAAGGGCGTCTTAGGGTGATGGCCGTGGGCGCCGAGCGGCGCGGCCGGCAAACAAGAGCCGACGCGAGGCGACTCTTGCTACAAGCTGCGGCAAGCTTGGTCATTGGGCCAAGGATTGTCGACAGCCACGACGCGCCCAGGCCCACGTCGCGCAAGCGGAGGAGGAGGAGCATCCGGCTCTGTTCATTGCTCAGGCGAGCATCGAACTACCTCCAGCGGCACCGGCCGCAGCGGCTCTCTCCACCTTGACGAGCCAAAAGCACACGCCTCTTGGCGAAAGTTCGCAACAGCAGCAAGACCGACGCGGGTGGTGCCTCGACACCGCGACACCCACCACATGACCGGCGGCGGGAGTTCTCGGCGTGACTCGGCGTTCGAGGCTCTGTCAGTTTGGGAACGCCTCGGCGTTGAAATCAGAACGACGCTCTGCTCTAGGATCGGGATGGCTCAGATTCCTCCAGGAGACACACAAGACTTAGGGGAGATTGATGGATAAGTCTCTGTGTTGGCTTTTGCCGCCTTCAAGGACAAAGATCCTTGACTGGCGGTTAGCATCTCTTTTGGACAGAGCATCTTGGACTAGCTTTAGGACTAGCTTTAGAGGACAGAGCATCTAGGACACAGCATCTAGGACAGAGTATCTTAGACTAGCATATGTTTGGCATATACTTGGCTGGTTAGCCCTGTAAATATGTATCCCCAACCCCTCTGGTTGGCATGGCATTGTGAGAGAAATAAACCAAGAAGAAAAATTTGCCTCATCTCCAAGTGTCATCCTCTCCATGAGAGTAAGGATCTTGCTATCACCTCAAGCAAGAGTCCAGCGACTAACAAGCCCGTTGTCTTCCACTGTCCGACGCTGAGCGCCGCCCGAGCCCAGCCTCCGCAGGAGCCAGCCCGCATTCCCGGCCGTCCAACGCCGAGCGCCGCCTGAGCCCAGTTGCTACGCCTCTGCCGCCCATCGCCGGTCGCCCAAGCCGCCACCGGATCCGCTGCGCCTCCGCCCTGCTGCCGCACCCTCGAATCGCTCAGGTCGAAGAAGGAAACCGTTGGTGGTTTACGGCTTCGGTTCAGAGCTGTATCGAATAAGCAGAGTCTTCGTTAAAAAAATGTTGTCCTCTTTGGGCGTTGTTTTTGTTCCTCGTTGCTCGGTGATCTTCGATGGTCTCAATTATCGAACTGGTTTCAACACATACGCCTCCACATGCGTGTCAGCGTCTTTGGGGTTTTCTCAACGGTGAGTTGCCTTGTCCGCCTCGACCTGTTCCACCTGTTGAGCTCGTGCTCCCAAAGGATGCTTCCGAAGATGCTCGTAAAGAGGCATATGATGTTTTTGAGGATACCATGGAGACTTTTCAAACTCAAGATGCTGCCTACAAGACATGGAATGATGAGGATGCCCGTGCCTCTGCTATTCTGGTTGCTAGCATGGAAGTGTATCTCACTGGGGATGTGGTTGGCTTGGCTTCAACACAGTTGATGTAGGCGCATCTGCGCTACTGCTATGAGCCGTTTGGTGATTCCTTGTATCTTGTTGTGCGTCAGGAGCAATCGTTGCAGCAAGGAGATGCCACTATGAACGAGTTCTATGCCAGTTGTCCACGGTATGGCGTCAGATTAACTCTATGGGACCTGATGTTTACCACACTTGTCAGTGCTATCAGCATCAGTAGTCTCACCTGGAGCTTCGTCACATCTACGACTTCTTGACACGTCTCTAGGCTGAGTATGAGCAGACTCGTACTCTGTTGCTAGCGCGTCACCCTCATGTGACTCTGTTGGAGGCCCTTGCATTTGTTCGTGCTGAGGAGATTCACCTTCGTGATACAGGTCTGCTGCTGTCACCATGGTTTCCTTCGATTCTGGCAGCTCCTCCAACTTCTACACCCACTGCGTCTCTAGCTACTCCTTCACCCATGGTGCCGTCACCAGTGACAGCTGTTGTTGGTAGGGGACTCCACTGCACCTATTGCAACAAGGATGGACATGTGGAACAGTTCTGCTAAAGGAAGAAGGATTTACATCGTGGTGGTCGTCCTCCAAATGGGCACTGACGCTTCCTCCTCTTAAAGGAGCTCTGGTGCTTCTGATACTCAGGAGCTTCTCACACTGCTGCGTCACATGGCTACTTTTGCACCGTCCGGTTTTGCTGGTTCTGCTGCACAGTCTTCTTGTGATAGACCACCTTCTGCTTCTTCCTCATGTATATCACTTTGGATTCTTGATTCTAATGCTTCCTTTCATATGACATCTGACTCCACTAGTCTCACTTCCATTAGTCCTTTGGCTGCTCCTATCACTGTTCAGACAACAAATGGTACCTCTCTTTCTGTCACAGGACGAGGCACTCCGTTGAATTCATCTTTTTATGTTCCTGTTGTTTCTCATGTTTCCAAACTAACCATGCAGCTCATATCTGCCGGTCAACTCACTTACCATGGTTGTGATGTTATTCTCGATTCAGATTATTGTTGTGTTCAGGCTCGACGCACAGGGACTCTGGTTGGTACTGGCCCTCGCCGTCGTGACTCACGGCGTCTTTGGGAGTTTGACTGGCTTTATCTTCCTTCTGCTACCCCTCTCAGTCTTATCGCCTCCACCACAACCTCCGCTTCTGCTGCATCCTCCTCTGCGTCTTTTGCTCAATGGCATCATTGTTTGGGACATCTTTGCGGATCGCGTCTATCTTCTTTAGTTCGTCGTGGTCTTTTAGGGTCTGTGTCTGGTGATGCTTCTCTAAATGTCAGAGTTGTAAGCTTGATAAACAGCTTCAACTCCCCTATCCTTCCATTGAGTCAGTGTCACAGCGTCCTTTTGATCTTGTTCATTCAGATGTATGGAGTCCGGCTCCTTTCGTTTCGAAAGAAGGTCATCGATATTATATAATTTTTATTGATGATTTTTCTCAACACACATGGATATACTTTATATCATCTCGTAGTGAGGTTTTATCCATCTACATGAATTTTGCCACCATGATACGTACTCAGTTTGACTCCTATACGTGTTTTTCGTGCTGATTCTGCTAGGGAATACTTATCGGGAGTTCTTCGTTGCTTTCTTGCTGAACATGACACTCTCTCAGTTTTCTTGCCCTGATGCTCATGCCCAGAACGGTGTGGCTGAACGAAAGCATCGTCATCTTCTTGAGATAGCCCGTGCTCTTATGCTTGCTTCTGCTGTTCCACCACACTTCTGGGCTGAGGCTGTTTTTACTGCCAATTTCCTTATCAATATTCAGCCTTCTTCTGCTCTTCAGGGAGGGATTCCAATTGAGTGTCTCTGTGGCAAGATTCCTGATTATTCTAGTCTTCGCCTCTTTGGGTGTGTGTGCTATGTTCTTCTTGCGCCTCGTGAACGCACTAAGTTGACCGCTCAGTCCATCGAGTGTGTTTTTCTGGGCTATAGCGCTGAGCATAAGGGATATCGTTGTTGGGATCCTGTTAGCCGACGGATGTGGATTTCTCGGGATCTCACTTTTGATGAGTCTCGTCCTTTCTACCCTCGTCCTTCTCCTTTCACCACTCCAGTATCTCTCATCGAGCCTCTTTCTTTCCTAACTTTTCATGCCACCCCCATAGTCACCACACCTCCACTACAGCCTTTGGCCTCTCCTGTGCCTCCTTCACCGCCGGCGCCTCCTTTGCCACAGATACCCTCTCCAGAAGTTCCTCCTGGCCTTGTTCCTTCTTATCCTCTCTACTACACCCGTCGTCCACGAGTTGAGGATTCTTCTTATACACCATCTTCTTCTAATGGGCCATCTACTTAGGCCTCTCCTTGATATGCTCTTCGTGATCGCCAGTCTATTCGGCCTCCTGAGCGCTTTGGTTTTGCTGCTGCTGCTCTTGCCAAACCGACCTCTTATCGTGATGCTGCTGTTCATCAGGAGCGGCAGCATGTGATGGCAGAGGAGATTGCTGCCTTTGAGCGTACTGGCACATGGGATCTTGTCCCTCTCCCCGCGCGTGTTACTCATATTACGTGCAAGTGGTTCTACAAGGTTAAGACATACTCTGATGGTTCTCTTGAGCGCTACAATGCTCGTCTCGTGGCACGTGGGTTTCAGCATGATTATGATTATAATGAAACTTTTGCTCATGTGGCTCACATGACCACTGTTCGCCCTCTTCTTGTTGTAGCGTCTGTTCGGATATGGTCCATCTCTCAGCTTGATGTTATGAATGCTTTTCTCGATGGTGAGTTGCGTGAGGAGGTTTATATACAGCCACTGCCGGGGTATTCTGTTCCTGAGGGTATGGTTTGTCGCCTTCGCCGATCTCTTTATGGCCTCAAGCAAGCTCCTCGTGTTTGGTTTGATTGTTTCTCTTATGTTGTCACTTCGGGTGGTTTTTCTGCTAGTTCTCATGACCCTGCTCTTTTTATTTACATTCGCCTCGCGGTCAGACGCTTCTTCTTTTATATGTTGATGATATAATCATTACTGGAGATGATTCTCAGTACATCACTTTTGTCAAAGAGCGTCGTAATGAGTAATTTCTTACGTTTGATCTGTGTTCTCTTCGCTATTTTCTTAGGGTTGGGGTTATTTCTACGTCTAAGGGCTTCTATTTGTCCCAAGAAAAGTATATCCAGAATCTTCTTAATCGTGCTTCTCTTACTGATCAGCGCACAGCTGAGACTCCCATCGAGCTTAATGTTTATCTTCGGCCCACTGATGGTGAGCCTCTCATTGATCCTACTCGCTATCGTCACCTTGTTGGGAGTCATGTTTATCTGGGTGTCACTCGTCCTGACTTTTCGTACCCTGTGCATATCTTGAGTCAGATTGTTTCTACTCCCACTCAGCTCCACTATAGTCATCTTCTCGTGTTCTACAATATCTTCGTGGAACCATCACTCGTCGTCTCTTTTTCCCTCGCTCCAGCTCTTTACAGCTCCAGACATATTATGATGCCACCTGGGCTAGTGATCACTCTGATCGCCGGTCTCTCTCTGCCTATTGTGTTTTTCTTGGTGATTCTTTCATTGCTTGGAAGACTAAGAAGCAGACAACAGTTTCTCGTTTGAGTGCTGAGACTGGGTTGTGAGCTATGACTTTGTTGACTGCGGAGGTTACTTGGCTACGGTGGATACTTGAGGATTTTGGTGTTTCTGTTTCTGCACCAACTCCTCTTTTGTCTAACAATACAGGTGTTATTAGCATTGCTAAAGATCCGGTGAAGCATGAGCTTACAAAGCATATCAGTGTTGATGCTTTCTACATGCAGACACAGGTACATGATCAGGTTATTGCTCTTCAGTATATGACTTCAGAGCTTCAATTGGCAGACTTCTTCATAAAGGCACAGGCTAAAGCCCAGCACAATTTCTATCTCTCCTAACTTCATGTTGTTAATCCACCATAAGTTTGAGGGGGGTGTTAGATGTGTATTATTACCTGTGTATTTTCCCTGTTGTATAAGAGGTTACCTGCATATATGTCATACCTGTACGTACATATATATTGACCCATTGACCCCATGATTAATACAAGCGCTATTCATAACAAATGGTAGGTTTGGTAAAGTCTAGTAATGGTATTGTAATATGTAACAAGATGGTCATGATTGTTATCTATTGCCTATCTTGAGAGGGAGTGTTGGACAATTAGTGTTAGGGTTTGATAAAAGTCCAAGTCGTGTGCGAGTCGAAAGTTGTATTAGAGTTGGATTGTAATATTTGTCATTATAAATAAAAGGTGCGGAGGTCCCAAGGGACACGCACAAATATTTTGAAATCATCAATGGACCTGGCAGATGTGTAAACTACTAAACTGTAGAATGGGCACTAAAACCTGGAAACTCTATTGAAGGTACCTTAATCAAATCTTCTGACAGTTTGCTATTCTCATCATTGCAGATATTAAATCTCTGCTTAGCTTCTAGATATGCTTTCTCCTTGGTTGTCCACATTGATCTTTCAGACTCCATTTCCAGAAGGACATCAGTAAGTTGCTGCATTTCCCAAGAAAAAATGAAATAAATTTCACATGAAACAAAATGAAATAAATTTCACAGAACATCAGCTCATTGGATTAAAAGTTAAAACCATAGAGCTATACCATTCCCATGTCTTCCTTTTCCCTTGATACAGAACTGAGAGAAGCCTCCAGTCTTCTAGCGATAGATTCAGATGCATCTAACTTTTTGGTCTGCGTCACAGACAACAAAATTTCATGGTGGCAAAATATTGAGGGTTAGACAAAAGAGGGGGGGGGGGTGATCTGGCCGTATTTGCAAAGACAAGTTAAGTATACCAAGACAGCAATCTCCTCGCTCAGGGAATTAATCTCTGAATCTGCTGAATTCGATCTATTTTCAAGATCTTCCAGTTCCGATGCCATAAGCTCTATTTTAGATAATGCTTCTTCCTTTTCTGCAATCGAAGTGATTAAAGCTTCTTGTAAAGAAGTAATTTCAGCCTCCATATTAAAAGCGTGCATCTCAAGCTTTTGGTAGTCCTCCTGAATATGAAAGATGAAAAATGAGATGCATGGTCATAGAGAGATGATAAGCTCCAGAGAAAGGAGAG
Organism: Ampelocalamus luodianensis; assembly: GCA_036346255.1. Classification (NCBI taxonomy): domain Eukaryota; kingdom Viridiplantae; phylum Streptophyta; class Magnoliopsida; order Poales; family Poaceae; genus Ampelocalamus; species Ampelocalamus luodianensis. The sequence continues at coordinate 45,671,073 of CM070633.1, forward strand.
AAAATATACACACATGACTAACATGGATAAGAACCAGGGAACAAAAAACCGGCCGGTAACCGCCGGTTATTACCGGATTTCCCGGTGGGGTCCGGGATTCAAAATCCCGGCCGGAATCCTTTATATTCAAATTCAAATTCAAAATTCCAGCGAAAACATCTCAAATTCAAATTTATTTGGACGAAATTCATCCGGTTTTCTACCGGGATCTCCGGTTACCGGCCGGTAACCGACCGGGAACCGTTACCGGGCACCGAACGGGATTGTGCCCGGTAACCGTTACCGGGCACCGAACGGGATTATGCCCGGTAACGAGTTTTTGATCCCTGATAAGAACAATTGCATGCCCAATATTCTTGTCATGATACATATGCAATACATATATTGAAAATGAAGGCGCTGAGCGGGTGCTAGCTGTAAGTCAACATCAATATGGAAAGGATGAACCTTCTAGGTACAACCAAAAGAGATTAGGGTTATTATTGAGCATGTATAGTATAGAAGGCAAGCTATATAAAAGCAAAGAAAAAGGAAAGTTTGTGGCATGCGTACAAGGTATGAGAACAATAGACCATCAGAATATAGGAAAATTAACAAGTTTTTGCTAGCCAGTAGTCCGGTACTAGTGATGTTATATCCACATTGGTATACACAGCTACAAAAAGGTCACTGTCTAAATCATGTAATCTAGAATCGCAGTACGAGATGAGCTGTAGTTGGAGTTTGGGTCTATGTTCCTGTCGAGTAGTTGTAGTGATTTACGAAAATTCTTATCGGGGCGCTTGTATGAACAAGGTGTTTGTATTGAATAAGTAATACAAATTGGGAAGACTACAACCTGCATCTGGACAGCTTGATCAAAAATTCCAGCAAGTTCCTTCGGCTTCACATTTAGTTCATGTCTTTTGTCAACAGTGAGTGAATCACGTTTTCGTAAATCACGTTCAAGAAGAGTCCTCTGGCTTTGCAACTTCTTTATTTCTCTGTGGGCCTCTGCTTTTTCACTCTGGGGAGGGTATGCAAAGATTGTACTTTAGAACCACTACTTATTATTTTTTGAGAGAAGAAACAGTACTGAATTGAAGTAGCAATCGTATTAACAATAATGGGTGCAAGATTACCTCAAGTTTTATTTTGTCTTGAATGGAATTTTTAAGTTTGTTCTCAGTCTCTCTTAACTTTGTTTTCGTTCTGTCAAGTTCCTTTCGGATAGACTCCTTTTCTTTCATCAAAGAAGATGATGACAAGGCCAAGACTTCCTTTTGGAGGGTTAGGAGCTCTGAGAGAATGCTATCCTTCTCCAATTCATGTTGAAGAGTACAATCCTGAGTATAAGCAACGACTTTAGAGCGGAAATAATAAGTTAGGAATCTATTGGTTGACGACAGCTTAGATAGTCAGTAGTCACAGACATCCATGGCCTTCTCACAGCTTTCCAGACTGGACTTTAACCCCTGAAGTTCATTTTGTTGATCTAGGCACTGTTCATCTAAAAGTTTCTGCACTCAAGTCAGAGTATGTTAACAAATGAGAGCTGCCAAGAATTTAAGTGCATGTGGGAAGAAAAGAACTTGAAATATCTACCTTCTCCAATTCGAGTCTGCTGATTTTTTCCATCAAACAATTTGACAATTTTTCATAATCCATAATCACTGAATTGAACTGTGTTATATCTCCATAAGCAGACTGCTTTACTTCCTACAGAAAGAACAATGACAAACCATTTACACATACATACTTAGGCTAGAACCGCCACCTCACTGCCACATCACACAGGCGTTAGATTTGTTTTTTAGTTGCAAGGTATAGCAAGACAGGACCCACAACTAAATAAAATATCACACATTTTTCTTCCACTACACTTCTCTCTCCACCTCTCGTTTCACTTACAAGTGGGCATGTAACTCTTTTTTTAACTAGCACCGGTGCATGTTGATGCGCCGGTGCTAGGATTGTTTGTGCTAGCACCGCTTGGCTTGGCTTGCTCCAAGGGCTAGCATCGGAGCCAAAAGGCTAGCTAGCACCGTACGCTGTACATGGCCTCATAAGACAAAACTATATTCAGCCGGCAACACTAACTACAGTACTAATGTAAGTCAGCATAAATAGATCCATATGCAAATCGATAATTGGCATAACAAAGGGTTTCATATATCATACATTTTCACCAGACTATCTGCATATTGGATCTTCAAAGATGATAATAGTACATACTACATAGCAATGCAACTGGCTCATGACCCACAAAGTTGATGGCAACCATTCACATATATATTTCTTTGTGGTACCAATGTAGTAGCTTACAGGTAAACAATATATACTGAAAATCACATTCAACATTTGTGCTGTCAAAAATATTTTCTAATGAGTTACTGAGTAAAATGCTCGCCAACACTCAACACTGAACTTCAAATGAGACAGTTCATTAAACAAAATGACATGATTACTCAAGAATATGGATATGGACTATGGAGAATATTGGAGATACTATCATACAAAATCAGAGAATCATACATATATGCTTTCTGCCATCATGGAGAGATTATGTAGGAGTTCTTCAATAAAAGAAAGAGCACTGTCAACTGAGCGTGTCGATTGATCCATCTCCACAGCTAATCCTTGAGTCTTCATCAATACACTGCTGAGGAATTCATAGGCTAGTTCCTGGAGTTACATCCAAATGTTTTATCCAAGTACCCAATCATGTCAATAAATCAGACTATGAGACCAAAATGATTGCAAGAAGATTAGAAAACAGATTAACATCCTAATTATGGACTGTATTAGAAAAAACAGAAACCCTGGAACTAGAAGAGGGTAAGAAAATACTTGTTTGGATTTTCCAATAGTAGACATTGCTGAGAGCTTCTCATTGGCAATTTTTGCTTGTTCTTGTGCCGCCAGAGTATTCCGCTGAAGCTGCAAACAGGCAAAGAATACAATATAGAACTAATAGAGTAGCACAATTTCAAAACAATACAATCTATTTTAAAGAGCTGTCATATGATGTAAGGAGCATGGCAACACAATAAAGCTAATGCAAGGCAGGTAGATCAAAACAAAGAAAGGACACCAGTGACTATAATTCCCTACGGAAATTCGACAAGATGGGGAAAGTAAGGTTCACTGCTCTCTCTCTGTCTTGGACGATAGGTTCATTGCTGTTTTTCTGTCCCTTCAGCCAAGAACAGTATGCCAATATAAAAAATAAAAATAAAAACATAATCCCATTTAATAGGCAAAGATGATACTGATAAAAAATAGGAAAAACATGTCTGACAGGACAACAAAACTAGCTTGCATGGTCACCAAGTGGGAGTAACATGTTGCATATGCTTGAACGTATAACTATCACATTATAAGATGGCAAATATGCCAATCCCCCATAGATAATGGGATTCACCTCTTCATACTTCTCGCTGAAAGAAGTCTTCTGCTGGGTTGCCAATTCGAGAACATCATCCAAGTTATTTTGAATAGAACTCTTTTCTAACTCCAGCAACTTGACCTGCTTGGGGTTTGAATGAAATACTTGTTACAAATTCATTTCAGAATAGGACAATAATAGGGGAAAAAAAAAGAGTAGCACCTGATCTTGAAGTTGTTTGATGACAAGAATCGCTTCAGACTCTCGAGCAGATAAGCCACTAACTACACAAGGCTTGGTGCTTTCCTGACTTCGTATGGTGTCTTTCCACTCATTAGAATCTTGGGGTAGTTCACTTGCTGACCCCCTAAATTGCTCTTGATCTGATTTCTTCTGGCAAGACCATGTATTATTTCAGCAATCAGAAGATCCGTGACCAATGAAAAATGTGGATTTTTTTTTTAAAAAAAAAAGTGTCAATAGCGATGGGTTGCATTAATAAAAATAAGAGTAAATTGCACTTTACACAACCTATTTGGACCCAGGTTGCGCAGAACCATAGTCACCAGGAACATGAGTCGACCGGGTCGAGGAACAGGGTCGCGGAACGTGGTATGCCACTTTTACTTCTAAATTACATAGGAATGGTGTATCACGTCTCATGAATCGTACCCGGGTCAATGAATCCAGTATGTGGTACGCGACATCAACCCGCGATCCCTGTGACTATGCGCATAACACCAGGTTTAATATTTACTTGCACATAACACTGTTAAGAGTCGTACATTCTCTCTCTTTCTTGGCCCATGTAGCCCATGAAGCTTATGTAACCCATGTCTATATATATCCTCTCAATAATGAATAAGATGCACAGTTGTGAATAGCAAAATTATCTCTCCCAAATTCTAACACGGTATCAGAGCTAATCCACCCAAAACAAAACATTAACCCTAAATCCCTTAAACGCCATCCCCTCATCACTTTCTTCCCTCTGCCGTAGGCCAGCAGACACCTTCCTCCGCGCCGCCTTGGCTCCCCTCCTTTGTGCCTCCTCGGCTCCCCTCCTTCACGCCACCTCGGGAGCCATCCGCGTCGCCTCGGTGCTCTGCTCCTAGATCCGTGCCGCCTCTGCTCACCTCCTCCGCGCGGGCGTCCTCCGGCGATCCTCCTCCAGCGGGCACCCCACCGTCCTCAGCGTCGTCTTGCCTCCGCGACGCCTCTGCTCGCCTTGGCTCCCCTGCCGCTGCTCTGCTTCCACATCGACAGCGTCAACAGCTCTGGTGCTCCACTTGGTGCTTCGACATCAAGATCAGTGGACCTCTGCTTCCACAACAACAGCTCTGGTGCTCCACTTGGTGCTTTGACATCAATCTTTGCTTCAACGTCAGGATCAGTGGACCTCCAGAGATCAAGCTCTGTTGTTGCTTTGCTGGCGAGCTCTGTCATCTTCCTCACCACGGTTGATGTCGTCTGCTTCTGCTATTGAGTGATGTTGATGCTCTATTGATTGCTGCTATCTGCTACTATTGTTGATGCTCTGTGTGATTGTGGCTACTGCTGTTGATGCTCTATGTGAACGTGGTCCATCAACTCTACTGTTGTTGATGCTATTGTGTTGTTGCTTGGTACTATTGTTGTTGCCCTACTACTGTTAGCTTGTTGTGCTGTGGATCATGATCTCCTGCTATTGTTTGTGGTATTGGTACTACTGAGGTTGTTGCTTAGTGCTAGTGTACTTGATCCTATCACGGCTCTTGATGACATTCTTGGTCCTAGACCTATTCGAGGTGATGCTGCTATTGCTTCTTTTGTCCCTGCTAGTGTTGTGGAATCTTGTGCAACTCAGTTTGGTCAGATTCTGGCTCAGATAAGCAATCTTCAGATCTCATTGTGTTGGTTGCAGGCATCTTTGGTGGATCGACCAGTTTTACAACACCATCATGTCCTGTGTCAGGTGCTTCACTACCATGTTTTTTTTATTAAGGGGCTTCTTTCCGTGTGACATCTGATGCATCTCAGCTCACATCATGTCGTCCTGCTACACAAGGTATCAAGATTTAGATAGTTGATGGAACACCATGCACGGTCACTCATCAGGGGACTCTTTCTACCTCTCACTTTGCAATTTCAGATGTCTCGCTTGTCCCCACACACTCCATGAATCTCATGTCTGCCGAGCAGCTCACAGATATGAACTGTTTTGTTGGGTTCAATGATAGCTCCTGCTTTGTGCAAGATCGTCAAACAAGAGTTGTCATCAGTACAAGTCATCGTCAGAGAGGTTCTACAAGGCTCTATGTTCTTGATCGTCTGAGTCTCCCTTTATCCTCCACCTCTGATACTGCTCCTACTCCTATTCCTTTATCCTTGGTTGTTGGTTCATCAACTCCTTGTCCTTCTGCATCTACTTGTGTTTGCAAGTCTTTTCCTCAATAGCATCATAGCTTGGGGCACTTGTGCGGCTCACGCATCTCTATCTTGATTCATCAAGGACTCAAGGTGTTATTGGTCCCATTTCTATTGACACAAAATTTCAGTGCAAGAGTTGTAGACTTGGCAAGTAAGTGCAACTCCCATACCTTTCCAGCTTTTCTCGATCTGATCGTTCCTTTGATTTGGTCCATTCGAATGTTTGGGGTCCTCCTTTTGCTTCAAAGGGTGGTCACAGTTACTATATCATCTTCATTGATGACCACACTCGATACACTTGGATCTACTTCATGAAACACCGTTCGCAGTTGATTTCTATCTATCAGTCTTTTGCTCATATGGTTCATACTCAATTCTCTTATGCCATTCGTGCTTTTCATTCTAACTCTGGTTCCTTTCTTCTGAAGGTACTCTTCCTCAGCTCTTGTGTCCTGGTGCTCGTGCTCAGAATGGTGTTGCCAGTGTTCACCTAGGCGCTAGGCGGAAGGCGGGCGGAAGGTGACCGCCTAGCGCCTAGCCCGCCTAGGCGGGGCCTAGGCGGCCGAACAGAATCAAAGAGGGAGCAAGGAAGTGGAGAAGAAAAAAAGAAAAAGGATAAAAATAAACAAAAAATAAAAGAAAGCCATAACTGTTGATTCACTATCAGGCTGGTCCATACTGTTGATTCACCACAGGGCCGGCCCATAGCCTCTACTATCTACTGCAGTCTGCACGATGCGTTCGGCCGAGCCTGCCGACGCTTTGCCCTTATCGTCTTCGGCTCTTCCTCGCCGACGCCGACGCTCCCCTGCCCTCCGTCCCCTCTTCCCACACTCCAGATCCAGTCTCCCTCTCCCGTCCTCTTCCCCTTCTATCTCTAAAGAAGTAAACCCAACTAATAAGAAAACTAACTATTCTATCTTTATTTCCTAACTAGTGCACCCGTGGGGCCTAGCGTGAATAGCGTGTGGCGCTACAGTAGCGTCCATACTGTTCATGCCATGAACAGTACCCGACCCGTGACATTACACCCCTCGCGACGAGACAGCTCGTCCTCGAGCTGCGGTGGTGGCCACGATTGAAGTACTTAGTGGCCCATGTTGATGAGAGGGTACAATAACGACATCGTGTCACGTGGACGAAGATCAACGAAGCTCCAATGAACAACAATCATGTTGTCGAGTAAGACCCTATGTTCTTCGCTGTTAGCCTTCAACTTCTCCAAGAGAAATAGTGCAGCACCGGAAGCCATGATGAGTGGCTCTGATACCAAATGTTATGAACCTTAGTTCATAATAGGGTAAACATCCGTCGGAGGAGGTCGGACGGCGACAACTTGAGGTAGAACGACGCTAGGTGAAAAAGGGCACCGATTGGGGAGGAATAGATCTAGAATAGCCGGTCAAGGGAACGCCCACAACTGGACTTTAGGGACTAGGAACTTGTCTATTCATCTTTGCTTGCTTCCTTGATAATGGATACATGTTATCCCTTTTATAGAGACGACTCGACTTGACCCCTAAAAAACAATCTCTATATCTAAGGAAACTTATCTCTATTAGATAGAATATATCTCTAAAGAAGTAAACCCAACTAATAAGGAAACTAACTATTCTATCTTTATTTCCTAACTAATGCACCCGTGGGGCCTGGCGTGAATAGTGTGTGGTGCTACAGTAGTGTTCGTACAGTACCTGGCCCATGACATCCCCTTCCTCATGGCGGCAGGGTGGCGGAGTTCGACGGCGGGGAAGGCGGATCCGGCGACAGGGATGGCAGATCCGGCGGCGACGGAGGGCAATTTGACCTGTGGCGAGCCGGAATCAACGGGGGTGAGGTAAGTTCTCTCCTCTTCTCCTCTCTTCCCTGCCCTCTCCCTCTCTCGTCCTCTCCGCCGCCTTGGACCGCCACGCCTTGCCCACCTGGGTCCGCCTTGGACCGACGGTCAACGACTAGGCGGGCCGAGCGCCCAGGTGAGCAACTATGCCCGAGTCACGGCAGAGAGCATGCGCCCAGCGCCTAGGCGCCCGCCTAGGGGAACACTGGGTGTTGCTGAGCGCAAGCACAATATTTTTGCTCATACTCTTCTCATTTCCTCTTTTGCTCCCTCTCACTTTTGGGGGAAGTGGTCTCTACGGCAGTCTATCTCATCAATCGTCAGCCCTCTTCCAAGCTTCAAGACAAGTGTCCTGGTGAGGTCCTATACAGAGCACATGCTTGCTATGATCATCTTCATATCTTTGGTTGTGTCTGTTATGTTCTTCTAGCACGTCGTGAGCACACAAAGCTGAGCCCTCAGTCGGTTGAGTGTGTCTTACTGGGTTAATCCTGAGCATAGAGGCTATCGTTGTTATAATCCCTCAGCACGTCACATTCGCATCTCTCGTGATGTGACCTTTGATTAGGGTCAACCCTTCTTTTATCATCCTTCTACACATCCCACTCCTTCTACAGATTTCACCTCCTTTTGTGTCTATCTCTCGTTTCTTCACCAGACTTGCCTTCTCGGGATACACCCTCTTCACCTGTTTCACCTTATAGTGTGTCTCCTCCATCAGCTCCGCCAGTTTCTGACACTTCCAGTTTTCCCTTTCACTATAGTCGTCGACAGAGAGTTCCTTTTGGTCCTCAGACTTTCATTCCTCTTGAACCTTCAGATCCTCAGTCCTCCTCTCCTCCACTTGACACCAGTACCATAGACTCTGACAGTCGTTCTACTACATCACGGTATGCCCTACGTGATCGTTCATCTCTTCAGGCACCAGAGATATGGGTGTTTTCTTGTGCTTGTGCAGTATCTGAGCCGAGTATCTATCAGAAGGCAACCAGTATACCTAAGTGGCAGTTGGAACTGAGGAGCTTACTGTATTAGAGTCTACAGTCACTTGGGATCTTGTTCTGCTTCCATCTGGAGCTCTTCCTATAACTTGCAAATGGGTGTACAAAGGCAACTAGTATACAAGACTCGTCTTGTTGCAAAAGGTTTTCAGCAGGCTTATGGTCGAGAATATGATGAGACTTTTGCTTCAGTTGCTCATATGACTACAGTTCGTACTCTCATTGTTGTTGCAGCGGTACGCTCATGGACTATATCGCAGATGGATGTCAAGAATGCTTTTCTTCATAGTGATCTACATGAGGAGATGTATATGCAGCCACCCCACGGTGTTGAAGTTCCTACAAGCTATGTTTGTCGTCTTAGGTGTGCTCGATATGGTTTCAAGCAGGCTCCTTGTGCCATGGTCATAGGCTCACAGCGTCCTTGAACTCCTCATCGGTGACAAGCCTCGTGGCCACATCCGGTGCGAAGCATACCTCCAACGCCAGGCCATCGCGCTCGGATGGCCCGATCTGCCCCACCCAAAGTCATCATCGTACACGTCAAACCGCTGCGAGTTACTCATGACCACGACCGTTGACATGAACGACACCAGATGCGGGAACTTGGGATCCTTAAGCCACTCGACGAGCGTGTCCCTCACGGCCTTCTCGTCGAGCGATGCCACAGTCCGATTTAGGAGCCACGCAATCCACCCCACCCCCACCCCCTTGTCTGTGATCTCATTAGCCGTGGCCTTTGTGGTGCTGCTCACCACGGCGGTTTTTGGATCGACCTTTTGTGATGTGGAAAAATAAAACCGCTCGCCTTCCCCTTAGCCAACGTGGAAAGCCACATCATCACATGCGTGGCGCCTACAAGTGGTCCCAGACTGTCAGTTAAGCGGATGAGATTCTATTGGAGACAATACCTCGTGCAAAGCGCAATGGATTATCAGATTATGTAGTGTTAAGTGCAAACAAATATTAAACCTGGTGTTTTGCGCAACGGAGATCAAAATAGGTGGTGCAAAGTGCAATTTACTCAAAAATGAGAATCAATCACCGTTGTATTTGGCTTTCTTCGGCTGGTAACATGCAGCAAAGCATGTGAATCAGGAAGAGAAACGTCTTCATTGGATAAATCACCAGATGAGCAAGCATCAGCACAAAGCTCACAATTGCTTACATAGCCTTCTTGCAATAGCTCTTCAAAATGTGGTGGCATCCCCATGTTACGCCCATGCCTAACTGTGCTGCTCGCAGGGCCTTCTTGGACAGGTTGTAAAACCTGGATATTTGTAGAGATGCATTGCTCAAAAGATATTATTAACAATATCTGTTGGGCTCTGTAAATTTGATGAACTCCCGTAACAGATTCAATATGAAAGGAAATATATAGCATGAACATTTATAGAAGTATGGCATGTATACATATACTGATATACAACACCCAAAAAATGGCATATCATATATGTAATCTATCCCAGCACCCAAAAAAGACAAGAAAAGAAAAGGCAAAGCACTCACAAAGAAGCATATCTAGCTGAACATTTTGGGGGAAATGATTTTAAACAGCATTTCAAAAATTATGAGAACAATGAACCAACGATGCAGTAGCAATCCAAAAAGAACAATGTACCTTTAGACTTTCAGAATGCTGAATTGAACATGTTAAAATATATTATACCTCAACATCAAATTGCCTTGAGTGTGGTCCAGCACACCATGTTACCCTTCTTTTGTTCTGTTCAAATAACAAAAGTATAAAGCAATCAGACTAATAAGTAGGTATACATTGTTGTTCCTCACTTCCTCTGTCTAAAGGAGGCAACTTCTCATGGCTGTTTGTCAGCAGAAAAGAAAGTGAACCAATGAACATAAATTGAAAGAAAGCACCAATGAACAAACCATGTGGTTCATATGCATTGTATGACTAGTAAAGATAAGATAAATGAATTGTGTACTAACCTTACTAGAAACCGTGGTTCTGTCATCTCTCTCTGAATTTAAAACCAATGAACTAAGATTTTCAATTTTCTTTGCTTGCTCCAGCAACCTCTTCTCACGCTGCTCTTTAGCTTTCTTTTCCTCCTCCAACTCTAAAGCAATTCTCTCCTTTTCCAGTTCACTCTAGAAACACTAGCCAGATTATTTAAGGCAATATACATAACCAGTAATAGAGATAATGCTGCATGCTTAAGAAATAAGAAGGAAACCTGTAGCAGCGTGTTGCGCAAATTCAGGATTTCTTCCTCCCAATGCTCACTTTGAGAGTTCTATGGACACAAGTATAAGGTTTGCATGTTCAAGTAAATTAAATTAAACAGTATTTTTTTAATACATACCCTAAGTTTTGCTCGAAGTTCCTCAATTTCTCTCCGTTGGCGTTTTAATAGAGCAGCATCTGTCAAAATCTGTACATACATATCGAGTAAAGATTTATGCATTTTAGCACCTTGTGTAGAAAGAGTAATCTGCTTGTCATTAAAGAATATGTCAGTACCTCATTAACACATGCACAATTTGTAACACGTAATGCTCTACTGGCAAATTGTAAGCTGCTTTTGGTCTCATCTGCATGGACCTATAATACAAAATAAAGTAAATAGTTTACAAGGACCTGTGCTAAAAATGAAACAAATAAGAAAAAAAATTAGTTGTAAGACAATAATGTTTGTTGTTACCTGAAAACATTTCAAATGTCCAATTTCTGCTACTAAATTATTATTTTTAAGCATAGTTCATTAGTTCTACATTTTGACACATCATTTTAAGAGTAGATCATCTTAGCAATGTAAATTGTGTAGATAAACAGTAAGTCAAAATACCTAGTAAAAAATTCTAGCACCACCTTTCATATTTTAAAACAGAGGGAATTCTATCCATGTCATTCTAAACCTAGTTACCCCTCGAAATAGAGTAGCATAATTGGCCCTTCCTAATTTACTAAATTTAGAAAAGAGCGCCAATGTCCTAAAAGACTTCCCCCCCAACCACCCAATCCACCACTCTGGTTTTTTCTACTTCAAACAGAGGGAATTATATCTGTGAATTTTTCCCTATAATTCATGTGCAATGAAAACCTAATTTCTCTTATGTAAAGGGGTTATCATATACCACCCTACAAGCTCCAATCCCTACCCACGTAACTAGCCTTAAGTTAATATATGCTCTTGACCTCTTGTACATTTTAACTTATGTATTTTCCACCAGTCTTATTGTGATTAATGGTATTATTGCAAATTTACTGTTCACAAGCAAGCCACACGACACGACACGGTAATGAGTTGTGACTAGTGAATGAACTATAAGCCTAGATGCAATGCCTAAAATTGACAAGGATTGCATTTTTTTCATGACCAAGGAGGACTTCATGATAAATCACTACTTCATTTCCATCACCATAAGATCAACCAGTACCAGTAAGCAAAATAAACAACCAGTATTACAAATATTAGGGCATGTTTGGTTCGTAGCCAAATGTTGCCACACTCCGAGTTAGCCAAAGGGTGAAGATTCTGCAGTTCATACTCTGGTGTCCAAATATGCAGGAAAGAGAAAACAAGCAGTACTTGTTTTCTACTTCCATCATCCAAAGTCCAGACAACACAGGAACCTGATCAATAGCAGATAGTTATGAAATATAGCGTACCTGTGCAAGTGTTATATTACAAATGATAGCTGTATTAGCGTTTCCACCCAGAGCAGGTTGCAGTATCCTTGTCAACTTACTATCTCGGTAAGGAACATGTCCCCTAATGACAAAATCCATTACTAAAGTAGATGAACCCCCAAAAAAATCAAAGCAACTGGAATCACTAATTAGAAAGTTAAGAACTTACCCCTGACCCTCTATGCCTTCACTTAGTTTCTTGATGACTGTACCAAGAGTCATTAGACTTTTGTTAATGTGAGAACCCTCCTTAAGTCTCACACCCTCAGCACCAGTTTTTGCAGCACGTTCTGAACCAGCTAAGTCTACCAGATTCTAAGATGTAGAAATTCACATAAATTGCAACATAATATTAAAAAAGTATCTCAAAAGTCAATAATTAAATAAGTACTACCTCTAGTTCAAAATACTGAAAATAGATGACGTTTTAGCAAGTTACTTTTGGTTTGCAAATACATGAAATTTTGTTTTTTTTTGTTGGGGCAACAATTTCCATCAAATGCCCCTTTTGATTGCTTATTGGTAGTGGTGTTAGAGAGATGTATTCTAATGTTATGTGTATTCAATTAATAGGGGAAAACTATATCGAAAAAGAAAATTTGAAGCAATAACTCTTTCCTTGTCTTATTTGCATGGAGCTAAAGCAACATGTAATTTGGCTGGAGTTAGTACTAATTAAGAGTGGGCAATTGTGAGTACCAGAACAGATACTCGAACAGCATCACAAGAATCTCCCGTGTCACTGTCATCAACTTTTTCTCGACTCTCAATTACCTGAATAATTAGTGGCATAAGAATTCAAATCCCGATGCTGTTCATAGGAACAACAGAGTGGAATATAAGCATACCATGCGAAATATAGTATGAGAACGACTGCTGTAGACATTCATATTTGTCTCCCCAATATGACGGTGAGCTGCAATTTTGCTATTAATTATTAAAAAGGATTAAACATAAATAAGTTGAGCTAGCAAGCAGTAAACAAAACTTACATTCTCCAAATGACATGAAATCCAATACTTGTTCAGGACAGGTAACAATTTCCTCCCTTAAACCAGCAACATAAATACCTCTCTTCAAACAAGAATAGCAACATATAACAGTAAGCGAGCAGTCATACCATTTAAAAATGGTGTTAGCTACCAATTTGATATTAAAAGATGAAATGTTTACCTCAATACTCTCATGAATCTGCAACTTTCGATGTTCTGGGACAAGAAGATCATTAATTTCCTCATTGTAAATTTCCATATAAGACATGCGGACAAGGAATTCTCTGTCCATGTGCTATAAAATAGTAAAAAAATAAGTCAGACAAAAATATGCAGCATACGTAATGAAAACTATAGGCAAAGTCCAATGGAATAATACACAACGTATGGAGGAGACCTCCTATTAAAGACAGAAGTGGTTAAGTGTGTTTTAGACGGCCTTTGCAAAATATATCGAGCAAGCCCTCTAAGTCTTTACGAACAGCCACATTTTTACACTACGAAATACAATATCAGGTTAACAAAGCACCAAGTGCATAACAGGTGGCAACCAGACACATGCATACACTAAGGATATGACAGCTACAAACTCACAGATGACATTCCAATGAAAATAACTATCTATGTACTGTGAGTGATGTGCAATGCAAAGAAAGCAGAATAAGGATTGGTTGTGAATAAAATATCGAAATCACCTCTTGAATGCTTTGGAATAAATCGTGAACTGCAAGCGGAATTATTCCAGGTTCATTAGTGGACCCTCTCATTGTAAAGGTCTTGCCACTGTTAGTTTGCCCATATGCAAAAACAGTGCCTGTCATACAAGGAAAGAGACCAGATGATTTTCAATGCATATATGGTCACTTGATGGATTAAGAAAAAGCTACCGTGCGGGCAGTTAACAAAGGCAATTAATCTCAAAAACAAGCAATCAAATCAAAAGAAGGCACAAACAAGAACATTGAAGTGTTTCATGGAACTAGTTGAGCTCGTGTGATTTTAGAATTTAGAAATTACAGTGTTCATCCTATATTGGTCACTCTAGAAAGGAGAAAACATGCTGAACGCCACCAAGTAAGATGCCAGAGAGAATAATAGTTTCCCAACAACTCCCAGATATACTGAGAGCCCGAACCAATTTCAATTAGAGAAAATATGGCTTGCTGACAGTATAGCATACATGATACAAGGAATGATGGAAAACTGAAATTTAACATGCATTTTGAATCAGAACTTGAAATATTGCCTCCGACATGCTTAAGCCAAGCTATAGGTAGTAGCGCTGTTAGCTTCGACTTTCTAAGAGAAATTAGCTACTTGTTCAGCTTTGCAACACCCATAACCCAAGCAGACTTGAGAATCTGGTAAGACACCTGCTCAAAACTGAACAATAAGAGGACCTAACAATGGATTGACATGAAATGGAATTGGACCCAGCTAGTTTGCCCTAGGATACGCACCAACAACAATAGCAAGCAGAGGTAGACAAGTTACCGTTGAATCCTCGCACTGCGGAGTCAACGATGTGCTTAGTGCGGGCCCCGTAGACGTCGGCGGTGTGGCACTCCTCGCCGAAGAACCGGTCTGCGAGCACGAAACCGAACACAAACCCCTCAGTAAACCCGCCGTCTCAAGCGGCCGGAAGCGAATCCGTGGGGGGACGGGAATTCCTCACCGAACTCGAAGCGGGTGGAGGGCTGGGCGGAGAGCGCGATGGCGTTGCCCGCGATCCGCCACGGGCTGCTCCGCGCGTCCTCCACCGAGAGCGGCCGCGCGCGCACGGCGACGTGGATCCGCTCCATCGCAGGCCGCCGCGTGTAGGAGAGGAGTCGCCGGGGCGGAGCGGCGGTGGGGATTGGCCGCTTGGGGGCTTGGGGAGGGGAGGGGAGGCGAAGTGGGGATTTCGATTTGGTTTTCCTTGGTGTTCTGCGGGTATTTTTGGTTTTCCCGCTCGGCGAGAGTGAGAGAGAGAGGCTGAAAGCGATGTCACTTGGGTCGGAACGTAGAGCCCAGAATCAAAGCCCAAGATTTGAGCAGAGAGCCAGCTGAGCTGGGAGCCCAGACAACGGGAACAGCTAGTGCAAGTGCGCAACAATTGAATTTCTTTTCAACTTTAAGGCCCCGTTAGGAATATGGAATTTTCCTCGATTCCTATGACAGTTAAAATGTTTAATGTAAATTTTCTGCATTCTAAACTAGGCCGAAACTTTTTAAGCAACAGAGGACCACCTAACCTCCTAGTGGGGTGGTGGAGTTCGTGAGAGCGCGATTTCACCCGTAAGGGTTTAATTCCCTGGTGTAGGTGAAATTAGCTTAACTAGTCAATTGGCCCAATGTAGCACCTATCGCACTTATTTAATGTTTTAGTGATTAATGACAATCGTATTATTGGGACTAGCAATTTCATTGAGTATAAAATAGGAAATAGGCCCCTAGAAAAGAGAAATAAGGGAAACAACGTTGAAGTGCATAATTGAGACCTCTCAAGAAGGAATGAACCACACCAAAGGTTTGAAAAAATGGAAGATTAAGGATCATTTTTTGTAGCCTTTTACCGGCGTTGGTGTTTGGAAAAGGACGGATTAATAGTTCCTTATCTTTCTAGTCTGGTCTTGCTATAAAGAGGGGTTTCGGAATTGGTAGCTTGGGTCCATATGGTGTCGACGAACTCAAATGCATGTTTCACATGACCATAGACTTATGCTTTGCATTCCCTAGAGCTTTGAGTACAAAAGAATTGCATTGGAATTTTTTTATAAAAAAAACTTGGTTGATCTCATGTTTTCAGCCTAGGACAAACATGTTTAGGGTGTCACCCCAGACATGTCTGGGATATCAACATCTCAGCCCCAACATCTCTCTGTCGAGCATTTAATGAGTTAGCCATTGTGAGACAGACTATGGTATATGTGACTTTGCTTATTTTTGTATAACGGCTAGTTTCTTGCTTTTGGGGCTATATATACTTGGCTTTGAGCTCTCATTTAGTTCTCTTAGCACCTGAATAGAACACATTGAGCATTAGCAAGTGGGAGGTACTCCTTTTAGCTTTGATTGCATACACTTAGCCATTTAGCAAGAGCAATTTGAGCATTCATTCATTTAAGCTTTGTTGGCACTTGATTGGAATCAAGTGAAGGTTTCAAGCTTACTACTCTTGGAGGTTGTCGCCTCCTAGACGGCTTGAAGGAGGTGTGATCGGTAATCTGTTCAACAAGCTTGTGAAGAGGGTCGGTGCTCACCTATCCGGAGAGGAGAAGAGCAACCACTAGTGAATTGAGGAAGGCTCATTTGTGCGTGGAGCCGGCTTGATTCGTTCAAGTTCCCTCAATGTGGATTAGGGGAGACCAGCAAATCTCCGAGACTACGAGAAAAAATCTCTTGTGTTCATTTTGTGGTTTATTTCCTTAGCTCCTTACTTTGTGCATTTACATTCCTAGAAATTGAATTGCTTACTTGTCATCCTAGGATTGCAAACCTTGCTTAGACTTAGGTTGTCAATGCACTTAGAGAGACTTAGATAATTTAGACCTTGAATTGTGCAAAAAGGAATTTCTATTCATACTTGTTCAAAAACCAAGTTTTAGCCAAAAGATTTTTAAAACCTCCTATTCACCCCTATAGTCATTTATCCTTGATCTTAGATCGGCGCTATTGCGTGGTTTGGTGTAGTATAGTACAACCATACACAATACCAAATTTCAAATTTTATATTTTGCCATCTAAATTGGATTTGGGATATTTGATTTCATATTACACCCGCGCTATTGCGTGGTCCCGACAGGTACACCAAACCACGCAATAGCGCGGGTGTAAGAGGCGACAGTGGAGCTCGGGGCGACGCGAAGCAGGCTTGAGGCGGCGCGGAGAAGTCTTGGGGCGGTGCGGAGAAGGCTTCGTGCCGCCCCGAGCTCCGCTGCCGCCTGTAGTGCCTCGACCTGGGGCCACCCGAGAGGTCCTCCTGGACCAATCGGAAAGTCCACCAGGACCTCCCAGGAGGTCCAATAGGATCACCCGAGGAGACCCCCAGGACCATCCAGGAGGTCCAGGAGGACCACACGGAGGTACTGGGAGCGGACCCGAGGAGGTCGTGGAGCCAAGGAGCACCCCAAGACCTCCCACGATGTAAGATCGAGGAGGCCGACTAGAGGGGGGTGAATAGTCATTTCAAAACTTCTATACGCTAAAACCGATTTCTAATGCGGAAGCTTATAACAATACGGTTTTGCACAATTAAATTCTAAAACAACTAGGTTCAACTAAGTGCACCAACAATACTATACTATTGATAACAAGCAATCATACACATAAGAATAAGCAATTTAATACAAGTAATGTAAATTGCACAATAGTAAAGCACAAGAAGCAAACCACAATGATACGACGATGTTTTCCCGTGGTAATCGAAGACTTGCCGGTCTTCCCTAATCCACGTTGAGGTAAGTTCAACCTCTTGGACCGGCTCCAACGCGAACCAACACCTCCGAGGTAAGTCCAACCACTTGGACCGGTTCCAACCCGAACCAACACCTCTAGGTAAGTCCAACCACTTGGACCGGCTCCAAATCGAACTTAACACCTCGATCCACTAGGGTTGCTCCTTTCTCCACTACGGAGATGGCGAGCACCAAGTCACTCACAAATATCGGGCCTTCTCACAAGCTTCACTTGAGAAGATCACCGGACCACGACACCTCCACGCCGTATAGGTGTTGGCAAACACTAAAAGTAACAAGACTCCAACTTTCACTTGAACCAATCAAGTGTCAAAGCTCTCGTGAATACTAAATCCACCACCTAATGCAACACATGCAATAGGATTTGCCTCTCAAACCTCACTAAGTGCAACACATGCACAAATGGGAGTAGAGAGATTGCTCTTAGCTCAATAGAATGGGAAGTGGTAGCAACAACATCCCCTCACACAGCCAAAGTGGGTATTTATAGCCCACACACAAAAACTAGCCGTTGGAAGCAAGTTTGCTGAAAAATCAGCAGGGCCGGTCTGACCGCAAGCATGTGGCCGGTCAGACCACACCCCCTCCAACGGTCAGAAAACTAGCCGTTGGGGCACATCCGGTCTGACCGCCAACCACTGGCCGATCAGACCGCACAAGCAAATTCCAGAAAAATCACTCTCTGGAAAAAGTTGATCGGGTCCACGACCTGGGGGTCCGGTCAGACCGCGCTCATAACGCCGGTCAGACCACCAAGACCGGTCAGACCGCCCGACACACACCGGTCTGACCGCTCAGCCAATTTCCAGAAAAGTCGCTCTCTGGAAAAACCTGACCGTGGCGATTATCCACGAGTTCGGTCAGACCGCACCTAAACCGCCAGTCAGACCGTGGTTCAGAGAAAACCAGATCAACTCAGGATTTTGCATTTCCTTTTCAATCTCAACTTTGCAGAACACATTTGCAAACAATATGAAATGCAAACAAGGCATGTAGGTGAGATTCTCAACAAGTTGCAAAACACATTTGCCAACTTTTAGAATCAAACCACAAATTGCACTCCGCTTCAACTCAATTTGCAAAACACATTTGCCAAAATGACACGCGGTGCAAACAACGATAGAAGCGAGATTCTCAACAAGTTGCAAAACACATTTGCCAACTCTTAGAATCGACGCCACAAGAAATAAGGTACATGGACTTAAACCATTTGCAAACTCAAGTCACATGCTTCAAGGATTAACCATGAGCCTCGATCATTTGCAAAACATGTTAAAGATGAGCTAGAGCAAACACAACGAGCTATCAACACATGACTAACTCAAGCTACTAGTCAAAAACCCTCTTAATAGTATGTCAACCTATACTAGCAATCCGGTCTCCCAACCAAACACCGAGACCGGTAAAAGACTAGGAACACATCCTTAGCCCTAGCTAGCCAAACCTTTGCCTTGCGCAACCACTTGAAGCTTGATAACGCACATCCTCATTTCAAGTCCGGGTTCTTGACTTGATATGCATCAACACATGATGCACTCTTCACTTGACCACCATCAACACATGATGGGTCTTCTTTTGACTTGATGACCAAAACATGATCATCTCCTCTTCTTAAACTTGATATGCATCAACACATGATGCATTCTTTTCTTCAAGCTCTTTGCTTGATGACGATCAACTCATGATGTCATCCAAAGTCTTCATCATTATGGAACATAACCTATTTCATCAACTCATGAAAAATGTTAGTCCACATGATGATTGTCATTAATTACCAAAATACTCCATTAACATATAATGGTGAATCTAGATTCTTCACACGACCAGGCCTGAGGGTGGTCGTGGAGGGCTGGGATCACTCCAAAGTTCCCTGTACCAACTAAGCTATTCCCAAGGATCAACTGTTAGCTCACACACAGCATACAAAAAGTGGTAACATACATCAACGAGAGCTTTATTAATATCAACAGAGTTGTTTACAAGGGAGGCTTACAAGCCAACAAACCAAGACACAGCGGAAGGTAAACAAGAAGGCCATCTGATACACCACAGGCAATCGGCTGGAGGGCGCATCCTATTCGTCCAGTACCACATGGTCCACAGCAAAGATCTCCTCAAAGCTTTATTTTCCCTACTCAAAAGATTAATTCAAGCAAGAGTCAACACAACTACCGTACTCGCAAGTCACACCCGTGGAAAAAAAGAATGATAGGCATAAATGGATATATGAAAGGAAGGCTAATATGGTTAGTTTGCATAAAGCCAAGTTTCTTTCTATTACAAGTAATAAGTTTCAAAGCAATTACAATAACTAAAATTTATTTTCTAAATCTTAGTTTTCAATTGGATAGCATTCATCACAAAGTGGTGAAGGATATCCTCCTGTCACAAGGCTCCCCCACCCAAACCCATTGGATAGAGATCCAAAGTAGATTTATCAAATCCTTTTGAAAACAAAACCAACATCTAACTTTGAGTGGCATCACTAGCACGTCCATGACCGCGAACACAGCTATTTGAAAATAAAATATACCGTGCCTCGGGAAAATGTATACTTCCCAGAATTGCAGTATACACACCCTTTTACAAAACATTGCATCAATTCCACACAACACACAGAACCAAAACTCAAACTTTACAAGCAAAAGACATATAGTAAAGTTATTACAAAAGAGAAGCCAACCGGCCAAGAACAAGTTAAAAGAGTTAAACAACAGCGGAAGCAAAATGCCATAAGATGACTATGAACAAAAGCCAACCGGTTTGCCATACAACCACAAGGCAATCCGACCGGACCGTAGATCGCGAATCGGACGGCCCAAGCGCATCGCACACCGCACACGCGCGCGCTCGCCAGGCCTACAGTGCACACCGTTGGATTAGATCCAACGGTCCGCAAGAGCTAGGACATTCGGACTTCCCGAATGCCTCCCCAAATCTGGGTCGTGGATCAGAAAATGAACGGCCTAGATCAAGATCACATTCGGAGGTCTGAATGCACCCAAGATCTAGGACGTAGATCAAGAATTGGACGGTCCACAGGGACTAGAACGTTTAGAACTCTAAACGCGCCAAGGAGGTCTAGCCCGTTAGATCTAGATCTAACGGTCCAGAGCTACAGAGAGATCCTAAGGTTAATGATCTACAAGAGGATGTCCTAAACGACCTAGATCTCCAAGGGGAGATCCTGGACGGTCCAGATTTACACGGAGGAGGTCCTAGATGATAAGATCTAACGGAGGGAGATCCCGATGGCTAAGATCTCACAGGAGGAGGTCTTAACGGTCAAGATCTACGCGAGGAGGTCCGCGAAGATAAGGTCTTAACAAAAGGGAGCTCTTAACGGCTCATATCTCCACTATGAGGTCCTAAACGGTCAAGATCTGCCGGGGTGGTCCTAAGGGTTAAGATCCGCAGAAATGGAAGGTCCTGAGGTTTTCTTTACAAAAGACCAAGGGGTGGTCTTTTGCAAGGAGGACCCCAAGGGAGGTCCCGAGGGTGGTTTTTACAAAAACGACCACGGGGTGGTCTTTTCGCACGGGGGTGATCCTAACGGCTAAGATTTAAGCCAAGGAGGTCCTAAACGGCTAGGATCTAACCTAGGGGAGGTCCTGGCAACTATGGTTTTAACAGAGGAAGATCCTACGGTTTAGACTTAACCCACAGAGGTCTTTAACGGTTGAGATCTAATCTGGGAGGTCCTGGGGGTTGTCACGGAGGTGGTTTAGCGTACGACAACAGGAGGTCAAGGTCCACATGTAAACGACACACGAATCATTTCCGACAGCTATTAAATGCTAATCATCCAGCTACAGTGCTGTCCGAGTAAGGCACGACAAAAATCCCGAGTTCGAGTTTGAGCTCACCGCCGGCGACTCTGGTCACGGCAGTGGGAACCAAGGACAGGGATGGGTTCTAAATAGCAAGGTGAACCTAAAGGTGCCAAACACCCAAGCTAGAACACCTCCTACGCGGCTGGCGAGATGACCGCGGAGGCTAAAAATGGTAAAATTCCAAAAGCTAAAGTGGTCCAGGCACACTAAGGCACTAAAAATTCCAAAGGAGCTAAAGTGGTCCAAGGAAGAAGGCAAATCCAGGCCACAAAGAGTAAGTTCAAATACTAAGGCACTAAAGAATGAATTACAATTGAACCATTGGGGCCGGATGTCCTCGAGGAGTCCAAAGTCCGTGATGGCGGCTAAGAGGTCCTTTGGTGTTGTGAGCACAACACACGAGAGGAGCTTGGATTTGCAAAGTAGTGTTGAAAGAGAGCTAAGGAAGGAGCTCCCTTTATCATTGAGAGAGCAAGTGTTACAGTCAAAGCTCACGCCATGGGTGCACTTGAAAAGATGGAGGCGTGGAAGGAGGACTTTTAGGGCAAAGGTACTGACATGTATTTAAGGTTGGCAGCAAAGAGCCGTCGACAAGGGCATGAAATGACAAGACACTACTCCCTACTGCCATGGCTATGGCACACACACATGCGCGCGGAAATGATGATGACCAGGCTCAGAGAGGTCCCACCAGTCAGTGAAAGAGCCTGGGTGGACTGGTCAAAGAACATAACGGTTATGTTAAGTGTTGAGATCGAATTGGGGAGGTCCAGACGGTTGGATATGAAACGAAGGGCCCCGATTTTTAGTGACGTTCGGAGGTCCTAACGCTCAAGGAGATCTGAGGCACAGATCAAGATATGAACGGCCCACGATCACTAAGGCACAACGCACACACGACCAAGGGTGGTCTTGAGGGTTGTCTTTACAAAAGACCAACGGGGTGGTCTTTGCAAAACGCCAAAGGTGGTCTGAGGTGGTCTTTAAGGAGGTCTTCGCTCCCGACCCAAGGTGGTCGTTGCAAAGGTACAAAGGGAGGTCCGGGAGGGTGTTCTTTGCAAAAAGGACACGAGGTGGTCGTGACTAGGGGTGGTCTGAGCGAGTGGGAGGTCTGAGAGCTCCCGAGATCGCAGCGGTAGACCAGAGATCTAACGGTTGAAACTGATCGCACCCAAAGGATTGAGCCCGAGGTGCCCTAAGAGGTCGGGTTCAACCGAGACAGTGGTTTGGGCTCGAGTTTGACTTGAGCCCAACAAGACCTTGACTTAGGGTTGAATTTTGAGTTGAAAGTTTAAGAGATATTTAGAGGTAGCAAACTAACTCAAAAATTTCTGAATTTTTTACAGTAGCTTGCTGACTTTGAGATGAACCTTGTGTAAAATTTTCAGAGGTTTTTATGCTGAGCATTTTTCTTCAAAAATTTCTCAAGGTTTTGAGTTAGGGTTTGACTCAAAGTTAAACTGGTTTGACTGCCCTCTAAAAATATTCAAACAATTTGTAAAAATTGTGAAATTTTTCAGAGGGGTCCCACATCATCCCTAGAACTTAGGAAAAATCTTTCCAAGGAATGATCACAAGAATATCTAGAGAGGTTTTCAAAGGGTCAAGGCTAGGTTAAAATGACTTGTGATTTTTGGATTTCCATAATTCCTTTGCAAGAATTTTCAGAAATTCCATACAACAACAAGATGTAAGAAAAAGTTTTAATTTATACACATTTTCTTACATTTGAAACACAAGTTGAGAATTGGGATGTTACAGTTCGGCATCCGTCGATGCCACCTCTCACTGCTGAAGGTAAAGAGGTCTAGAGCTCATGACAAGGCCTTTACAATGCATCATTCCACCGCAGCCCTTCCTCGCTAACGTTTTGCTTATATTGGATACAAACCCACCGGAAAAGCCTCCTTTTGCGTCAAGTGGGACTTACATAGTCGTGACATGACAACCTACACATCCAAATGGAACAACCGCGGTGGAACTTTGCAAATTAGTCAGTCAGGTCCTACTCCCCATACTGAGGACATGTGGTTGCACGGTGAGGCATAGCCCATTATAGGCATAGCATGGGACGCTCAAAGACAAGTCATTATCTGACCAGGGCGACTTCCACAAGACCCTTGAGCCTCAACTCTACCCAAGTTGAACTCGTGCATGGACATGCACCAACCAGGCAACCAATTTGCCCCAGTCCAAACCATTTTTCATTGCTTTATTTTCCAACAACATTTTCAAACCTCCATGACAACCCAATGTCACGACTAAACATTTTAAGCAGCAGTTGGTTATTGAAAGTAAAACTTCCCAAAATCAAATACTTTTGGTCTAAGCATAATTAAGCATCCATTTTTCAGAAGGTCCTGGTTCACACTTATTGCACCAACCAGGTTTTACCTAAGGTGACAACATGTCGGTTCAAGGTCAAAAGTGGCCATACAAAAGTTTAGGCATAGTTATGAACTTAAAGATAGGTATTGAAATAACTAAGTAAAGTAAGCATGCATTAACACTTGAAATAGAACATAAATATGTTGAAATAATGGGTGCAACATGGTTAAGGGTGTAACTTGCTCAAAAGGCTTCACGGGACCACCTCCTCACAAAGCTCAGGCCCTCTAGAGACGTCGAGGTCTACACGTTAGAACAACTCAAGATCAAACAAAGACCAAAAAGAGATTCAAAGAACTCCAAAGAAACACCAAACAAGAACCGCAGAAGGGCTTGGCGATTTGGAGGAGGTCCGAGGAGCTGGTTAAAGGAGGTTCAATAGTTCTGAGGGAGGTCCAAGAACTGGTCAGAAGAGCCAGAGTACTGAAACGAGGAAAATGCAAAGGTAGAGAACTTGCTCAAGCTTATATGGCCAGAGCTGCTGGGAGCTTAAAGGACAACCGAAGTCAAGGGTAGGTGAAGGAGGAGATGGTAGCAGGTAAAGGAAAAGACAAGAGAAGGGTACGGGTACTGTCGGAAAGACAGCACTAAAAGTGACACCATGGCATTTAATGCACCACAGAGGCATTCAAAGTGACACAACCTGCATTAAATGCGTGAAGACTTCCATGGTAGTAAGGACACACGGAAGGAGGAAAAAGACGGGCAGAACCTGACAGAGGGGACCAGTCAAAGCACGGGTGGGAGGTACGGAGGACAAGGGAGGTCTTGACCGCTAAGGTGGTCTTTGCAAAGGACCAGAGGTCCTAACCACAAGGGTGGTCTGACCCGCAAGTGTGGTCCTGCAAAAAGGACCAGGAGGTCCTGAGGACAAGAGGTCCTGAGGAGGTCTGGACCGCAAGGGTGGTCTTTGCAAAAAGACTAATAAAGGAGGTCATGGTCAGTGAGGAAGTTGTGACCAACAAAGTGATCTTTGCAGAAAGACCACGAGGGTGGTCTTTGCAAAAAGGCCAAGAGGTGGTCTTCTCATAAAGACCAGCGAACAAGGAGGTCTAAGGACAAGGAGGTCCAGAAGACAAAGAGGCCCTGGGGACAAAGGGAACTCAAGAGGAGGTCTGGATGGTCAAGATCAAAACAAGGGGAGGTCCTGACGGCTAAGATCTCACAAGGGGAGGTCCTAACGGTCAGATGAGATCAAAGGAGGTCTGAGTAGTTTAGCTCAACACAACGGGAGGTCTGAACGGCTCAGATGAGATCAAAGGAGGTTTGAACGGATCAGATCAACACAAGGGGATGTCTGAACTGCTCACATGAGATCAAAGGAGGGGAGAGATGGCGAGATAAGGCGCAAAAGAGCGGGAGCTGTTGGATTTCAATCGAACGGGCCAAAACGACTGGGTCGTTCGGGCCATCTGAGGCTACCACTAGATCGGGCCATCCGGCACGGATCGGAGGGTCCACAAGCGATCAAGGTCAAAATCTAGCGGTAGGTCCGATTGGACTCATGGGAAGTTCAAATGAGGTTCAATTGGACATAGGGAGGTCCAAATGAACTCTGGGCGGTCCGATTGGACACGGGGAGATCCAATTGAACACAAAAAGGTCCAAATGAACCCGAAGAGGTTCAGATGAACAGAGAATGAAAGGAGGTTAAACAAGAGAGACATCCAGAAGGGGGGATTCAACCCAAAATTGAATTTCAGGTATCAAGGATATTTGAAACACAAGCCCGAGCTTGGAACACCTCAGGGTGGTTGTGACCCGAAGGGGTGGTCAAAACCAAAAGGGAGGTCTGGACCAAAGAGGAGGTCTAGACCTAAGGAGGTCTAAATTACAAAAGGGTGTCTAAACCTCAGGGGAGGCCTAAACTACAAAAGAGATTAAGGGAGGTCCTGACCCAAAGGGTGGTCTTTATGAAAGACCACGAAGTGACCGACAAAGATGATCCAAACAAAAGGGAGGTCATGACCACAAGGGGTGGTCTCGACCAAAAGGGGTGGTATTCACAAAAGACCAGAAGGGGTGGTCTTTGCAAAAGACCACGAGGAGATCCAAAGGGCACAGAGAGGCGCGGCTAAGTGGAGCCGTCCGATATAGATCGGGTGGTACAAAAGAGAGGAGAGCGCGGGCAGCACAAAACGAAAGAGGAGATCTGGACAGATAGGAATTTCCTTAGGGAAGAAAAGATTCAAGCGGACCAGAGAAGGAGAACAACACCAGAGGCCAAACAACTCAAAAAGTAACCAGCCTTAGGATTAGTTGGAGTTTAGTTTAGTCATTTTAAACACTTCAAATTCTGAAAACCTCAGGTTAAGCTTTGGAATTTCAACAAAACCAAATAGTTCTTTTTATTTTGAAAATTTTCAAAAAGACTCGAAAAACCAGGGTGTTACACCGCCTCACCCCCTCCCTCGCTGCCGATGAGGACAACGACGCCGGCATGGACGACGACGATGACTTCTTCTCCTTTGCTCCCGCCTCCTCTCGCCCGCCGCGAGGCCGCACGTGCTCTCCATGGTCGACGTTGCCGTCGAGGCCCATTCGCGGTGACACCCTGAGCCTCTCCATCACATCCGACGACCCGACCACCGTGGTCAAACCCACTTGGTGCACCTCCAGCCTCGATGTTGCCGCCATTAGTTTCTCTGTGGCTGTGGGGTTCCATTTTTCCCCTTCCTAGCCGTCTCCGTGGTCCCACTCGCCAGTGCCGAGCTCAACCGAGTGCGCCCATGGAGATTCTCTATTTCTTCCGATTTGGGGAAGAAGATCAACCGTAGCAAAGTAGTTAGGTTAGTGAGGAAATTAATTAGTGGTAAGTGTAATTAGTTAGCCATTAATAATTCATTAGTATTTCATATGACATGTGGGTCCAAAACTATTATAATTGCAATTAGTGAGGTTATTTTCTACTAAGCCAGAAACTTTAGACGGTTGAACCAGATTGACCGAGCCAGTCACTGTGCATTGAGGGCATTTTACAAAGTTTCTCTCTCCTAATCACTCGGATATACTAAAAAGAGGAGTGTCTATCAGCAAATAGCCACAAAATTTTAGTGTCTTTTGGCGAAATCGTGTTTTTTATGTCCAATAACTAAGGACCTAAAAGTTCAGTGCCATGTATCCTATTTTTCCTTTTTTTATAATAAATATTATATGGATGTTAAGACCTCATTCAATCGATGTTTTCTTTGAGTTGCTCGGTCTTCAGGACTTTTTGACCTTGCGTGTGTGTATTTGGTATAGATGTAACATCCCAATTTTTTGAGCAAAAAAAACTTTTTAATAGTTAGTAGGAAGAAAATTCACCATTTGGATTTATTTGAATTTAACTCAAAAGCTTAACTTGGACTTTTAGTATCAAAATCATTTAACATGAATAACCCCAACACGAACAATTGTCAAAACTATTTTATTTGGATTCTTTGTGCTCAGATATATTTTCTAGATTTTTCTGAGTTCATTTGCTATTTTCTATTGCTTATTTGAATTTCTAGTATTTTCTAAAATAGAAAACTAATTAAAATCTCAGTTTAACTCCTTGGGCCAAAACCCAACCCTTTCCGCTTTCGGCCCAGCTCTGTGCGGCCCAGAGCCCGTGCACACCGCCACCTTCCACGACATGTGGGCCCTGCATATCAGTCTCTTCCTGTCTCTCTCTTCGCGTAGACGCGCTAAGTCCGCTGCCGTTCGATCGTGCTTGGACGGTTTGATGCAGAGGTACGTTCGGCCGGTCCAAACGTCACCAGCGGTATGAGCCGTCCGATCTGTTTTGAACGGTCCGATGGAGTTGGGTCATTCGGTGGTCCGAATGTTCATATCAATTTGGATTGTCGGATCAAGGTTGGATGGTCAGATCAGTTGGAGTCCGAAATGCGCCCGCGCCTTGTCTCTCTGTTAGGTGGGCCCCACGTTGTTGTCATCTCCGTCACCATCTTCTTCGCGGAGTCCAGCTCGCGTCCGCCATTGAAGCCCTTCTAGAAGCTCAATCCGACAAAACGGATTCTATATCTAAAACCTTCCCGATTTTGTTGCCAAATCTTATCTCCTATCCTTTCGTCCCTCGAGCCTAGCATCTTTTAGGTTTTTCAGCCAAACTCCAGCACGTGGGTGCATTGGATGCGCAATAGCATGCTCTAGCTATTACCTCGTGTGCATCCATTACCTCGGATCGTCGCGGAGCAAGACAACACCCACCCGCTTCGCCATTGTCCGTCATCTTCTCGAAACTCGGCACGAACGCAATAGCATGCCTAGCTATCTAACATCACCCGCTTCGCCATTGTCCGCGTGTCTAACATCACAAGTCGACCAAGTCGTCTCGATTCGACCCACGCCTACATGTTAGTATTCCTTTTAATTCTTTTAATCCGGTAATTCTCTGTGCTGGCGTCATGCTTACGCAGTAACCGATTTTTCTGTTGAAGAATAATTCGGAAATTTCAATAATTCAGTTTTTAGGGTGTTCTTTAGAGTCTAACTTCCAAAGCCCATATCTTTTGCATCCGAACTCTGATTGAGCCTATTCAAATTTCAAAATTCATCTAAATTCGAGATCTATTTATCTAAGATTTTTATTTAATTTTTGGAGTTTGTTTTGTGTCTATTATTTATTTGTTTTATTTATTTGCTTCGTTTGGGAGTAGACGTTGATACTTCGGGAAACTTTGTTGAAGAAGGAGTGCCTCAAGATCAAGACTAGTACTTAGACCTTTTCCAAGACAAGTTATACCTTTGATCATGTTGAATCCCAGTTTTCAAAATACTTTGTTTCAAATTATTGCATTTACTTGAAGTAATTATTTAAAAGCTTTTGGGTTTAGTTATTATTCCAATTTGTTATATCCACTTTGTCTATTGTATGTCATAATATTTTGTCGCCCTAGATTGGTTCATTAACTAGTTGGTATTATCATAGCACTAACGTGGGTTGGTTAGTTATGATTAGTTTGCTTATCCATGCTACGAGTCATCATTTCATGTGAGTCACAATTATAAACTTGACTAAGTGATTATGGAACTAAATGATAAAATTGTGTGCACTATGTGTTATTACTCGTTGATGGCATGTGTTGCATTTAACCAACATGGTGGTAAAAGGTTTTAGACTAAGGCAAGTAGCACTGTGTTTTGTTATGGTGGAGCTATGTGCATGGGCTGAATAAGCTGTGTGCATAGGGAATAGTAGTAAAAAATAGAAGTCTTGCCTTGGTTAATTAAGGACTGAACTTTGTACGCCATTGAATTGAGTCTTATTGTACGACCACATGCCTGGTATGTGACGGGCATAATTTAGTAAGTTATGGATTCTTGGCATTGATAACTCAGGTAGTAGGTTAGGCTGTGTTGCATGGGTAGAGGTGTGTACTACCAAGTAGTCGTATCGCGGGACAGTTCGTCGCATCCCTGTCCAACGGTGTGTGTCGGACTGGCTTTCTGTGTGGGGTTGTCTGGCAGTAAAGTACACCGGGAGTATCAATGTTGAGATGAAGTTTCGAAAAAGTTTTGTTATGATTAGTGCTAGCTACACTGATCATATCGTGTGGGTAAAGTGTACAACATCTGCAGAGTGTTAATTAATCTATTCGAATAGCCGCGTCCATGGTCATGGACATGCTCGGGGATTTCACACGAGGTGTAGTGTTCATAAAACAATTGGGATGTGATAGCTATGTGATCTAAGTCATGTGGCTGTGTGAATTAAACTGATTAGCTTTGTGTCTTTGTGAAAAACAACTGTCAACTTAATATTGTCTAATTGTTTTGAATTATGCTTTTAACTTATTATTGTATTCAATTGCAAATGTTGTATTTCTGCAAAAGAACCACATAAGTCATTCTTTTGGAATAAGCCTGCATCTATAAATTACATTCTGTTGTATGACTTGCGAGTACGGTTGTGTACTCTTGCTTGTTATAAAATTTGCAAACAAATCTATAGAAAAGGAGGAGTCTTCGCCCGCTTTCAAGGAGGAGTTCAACGAAGGTTGCTGGTCGTTAAGGTCTAGATCCCAGTCGGTTGCCTGTGGTGAATTGATGGGATCTCCGCTGGAGTTTATCTATTCCGCTGCTATTTAATTCTCTGTCAGCTCTGAGTGGCTTAATAAGTGTAAACTCGACCATAAGGTCAAAACTATTATTTGGTATTCAAATTACTCGTTTATTCTATTAATTGCTTTGTGTGGATCGATATTCATCTATGTTGACACTGTGTGCACTAGCGTGATCCTGAACTAGCGTGATCGATATACAGAGGGTCCAGAATTGCATTTTTGGGTCCCGACAATAAATGACTAGTCGGTGCTGCATTAATTGGAGTATTTTCTTCGAAGAAGAGGGAAGTCTTGCTACAATTAACAGGTAATTGCAAGCCTACTTTGAGTACACATGTCATAATTGCGTGTACATAAACACCCCTATAAGTCACATGTTTTTTTTAATTTGCCCCATATTTCAGTTTCGTTTACTTTGCTCCTCATAAGTTCATTGGCTTGCAAATGCCTCCTAGGTCGTATGTTCGCACTATTTTTTAGGGTTTTAATTATATTTTGCACCTAATTCATTGAATTTAGTACTTAAGTGATTTCAATACTTGTTTCAATGATTTGAATGATTTCGGTATTTGTAATAGAAAAAAAATCCATTTTCAACTTAACCTATGACTTGAGTCTGTTTTTTCAATCCACAACTTTAAAACCGTATGAAATACAACCTGAACTAACAAAACTGGGTCATATGACACCCTTGACCCATTCCACGGTGGTTTTGACATGATGTGGCGTCCACATGGATCCTAATCAGCATTAGAAAAAATAAAAAGAATTTTAACCCCACCAAGCCCACATGTCAGTAACTATTTTGCCACCTCATCATCTTCTTCCTCCCTCTTCCTTCCACTCTTGTCATCCAATGAGTGCGATTGATCACCTTGTACGCCCATCCATGGGCGCTCCGGCAAGAGCTCACCACGGTCAACATCCATGCCGCGCTCATGTCCCTCATCCCCTCTCCTTTGTCCCCACCCCTCCTCCGGTCCTCCCTTCACATCCTTCACAGCCATGGCGCTAGTGCAATAAGAATAGGAAGAAGTGGGAGGAAAATGCAAAATCAAACCAAAATTAGTACGCAAAATCACAGAACAAATTGAGGGCAAAAACTAGTGCACAAAATCCCTTCTCTCCCTCCTTACATTTCTTTCCAGATCTCAAAATAAAACCAAACCTGTGCAATAAGCTGTTGTTGCTCTCCCTCCTTACATCTTTGAAATCCAAAACCAAACCAAACCTATGCAGCTATCTATTGTTCCTTCCCATGGGCTTGATGTACATCACTGCTGCCATCACAAATTTCTTCATGCTGGTTGTGAACAGCATGCGGCGTCCTCCAGCTGCTCGTTGAAATTCCCAAAGAAAGCTAAGTGTGTGCGTGTGAGTGAGTGAGAGAGAGGGGGGAGGGAGGATATATATATATATATATATATATATATATATATATATAGAGAGAGAGAGAGAGAGAGAGAGAGAGAGAGAGAGGAGGGAGGGAGGTGGTCAGCAAGGCACCGAGGTCCGTGGGTGGTGGCCAGCGAGCCGAACCCAGCTGGCTTGGGCTAGACAGAGAAATGGATAGGGAAGAGAGAGAGAGGAGGAGGAGGAAGGGGAATTAAGTATGACTGGTGGGCCATAATTGTTTTTTTGTTTTTCTAATTCAGATTTATCGACTCAACTATGAATGCACATGTGTATAGGGGTGGGAAAAAAGCTCAAAACTCATGAGCTAGCTCGGCTCGTTAAGGACTTGGCTCGAACTCGGGACATAAATGAGCCGAGCTGAGCTGACATTTCTGCTCGTTATCTTAGTGAACTGAGCTCAAGCCAGCTTGTGAGCAACTTGTTAAGCTCGTTTATATTAGAGCTCAACCCAACAAGCCTCCAGCCTCCAGCGTCCACCTCCCACTCCGGCCTCGGCCTCCCACCCTCCGCCCGGCCTCCCCCTTCGGCCTCTACTAGGTGTCCTCCCCCTCCGCTCCGGTCTACCCCTAGCCTCTGCCCTCTGCCCCCCTTCGCCCTTCGCTCGACGCCCTCCCCTCCGCTCTGGCTTTCCCCTGGCCTCGCCCCTCCGCTAGGCGCCCTCCCCCTCCCCCTCCGCTCCGCCCGTCGCCCTCCCCCTCCACCCCCCGCTCGACGCCCTCGCCCTCCATATTCGACCTCCACCCGACACCCTCCCCCTTTGGCCTCCGCTTGGTGCCTTCCAGCCTCCTCATCCAGCTCGTTTCCCTCCTCCTCCGTGTCAGCCTGGTGCCCTCCTCCTCTGCGTTCGACCTCCGCCCGACGCCCTCACCTTCTGTGTCCAGCCCAGTGCCCTCTCGCGGTCTCGCGAGTTCATAACGAATCGATCCGAGCAGACATTTTTGTTCGTTTTCTTAATGAGCTGAGCCGAGTCGAGCTTAGTTCCTTAGTGAGCTTGACTGAGCCGAGCTGGCTTGTTATCCACCCCACCGTGTGTATGCCATATAAGCCAAAACTACTGCCACGTGAGATAAATCCGGAGTGGTTTCGAGCGAAGGGGTGATTTGCACCGGTTTTAATAGTTTGGGGTGTAAACTGAACGGTTTTGTAGTTTGAGGTTGTTTTTTTGGACTCATGGCATAGTCGAGGGTCGTAAAGTAGACATTTTCCTTTGTAATACATTATTTCAGCATTGATATTAGTGATGAAATGGTGTATTATAAGTACTAAAACCACCCAAACAATTAAAACAAGTGTTGACACTGTTGGAACAAGTGCCAAAGATAATGAAAAAAAACACAAAATAGTGCTAACATGCGGCCTAATGGGTTATTTGAATGTCAACTTAACTTGTGAGGGCAAAGTAAACGATAATTGGATATGTGGGCAAATTGTAAAAGCATGTGACTTATAGGGTTATTTATGGATGTTTCCCTAATTACGTTGACTAAAATAAGTAGAGCTATTCAATATGAGTGTTTTTTTATATAAAAAACTACTCAAATTAGGTGTACCATCCGCGCATTGCTGCGGACCTGCCAATGATTTTCTTTTGGGGACGTATATTTAAAAGGAATATCACAAATAAGAAAAATGTCAAAATTTTAATTCCCATGTATTTAAAAAAGTATTGTATGCGTAGGTAAAGGGTTATAATCTATTTTTGAAACATAAGAGTGTTTAAAAGTTAAGGCATACACAATATAAAATCCTATTTGCAAGCTACAAATTCGTGTGCCTTTTTTTCCCTAATCAATAAGATAAATATTATTATTATTTATTCATAGAGCGTATATGTAATAACACCCACAATTGCATAAAATACGATAAGAATTATTTCCATTAGAACAAGGTATGATTGATTTCTCAAATCATGGTTCCAGAAAATTTTCCGTTACACAAATCATTCAAAGTAAATAGGAGTACCACTCGCACATTAATACATATGTCTGAAAAGCAGATGCAAAAGGAATAGAATAATCGAATAGGAGTACCAACCGCACAGTACAAATAAAATGAACAAATCGGTAATGGAAAAGAATCTCTACTACTTAAAAATACGAGTTGGTGGCGGTCCGTCCTCTCACCAGCTTTCTCGTCCGTCTGATCGACACTCGGATCACCAACGGACCAGATCAACTAATGTAGCAAGCAACCGTCCGACACACCCACGTACGATTAAAATCGGTTTCTCCTCGATTTTTCTTGGCTACCCCATTCCCCACGCACAAACATCCACCGGCATCCCCTCCAACCGTCGCCTCGCCCACCTCCTCACCACCGCCTTCGCCGCCGGCTGCTCAACTCCCGCTCTCTTCCTCCTCGCCTCGCCGCATGCTGCACTGCGCGCGCTCCTCCCTTCGCCGCGCCACCGTTTCCGCCCCCGCCGCCACCCCTGGCTCGCTCCTCACCCGCTCTCTTCCTCCCTCTCCCACACCGCCGCTCGGAGCCTTCCTCCTCCCCTCCGACCATGCCCTTCGCCCGCTTCGCCCACCTCCTCTTCTCTTCCCCAACCGCTCCGCACGACGCACGCTCTCCTTCCCCTGTGCGGCTGCACCCCCATCCTCTTCCCCACGCCTGACGACGCCAGTCTCCCTCTTCCAGAGGAGTACGACGAGGAGGAAACAGAGGTGGAGGTTGAGGAGGATGCCTGGCTGGAGAAGCGTCCCAAACCGGTCGGGTTAGGCGCAGGGAGGATTCCACCTTCACCGGCAAGAAGCCCGACGAGCCGTCCTTTCCCGCCTCCAGCTCCTTCTCCCTCATTCGTAAGTCCCCGAGGTGTCTGAGCAGTTTGGTTCCTCTCTTGATAGGGTGGTGGTGTGTGATTCAGGTTTTTGGGTTTAATTGCAGAGTTCGCGGATACATGAGGGCGACGAGTGGCTTCGACGTGAAGTCTGGCCGGGCGGTGGGGAGAGAGGAGACTCACGCTGCACCGCCGCGGCGGAAACCAGGCGTCGCAACCTCCTTAAAGGAGTAAACATCACTATTAGCATGGAAGGAGACAAGGAGTAAACATCACTGAGGCGATGGTGGTGGCGCGGCATTGCTCGGCCTCGATGGCGCGACTCCAATCGACGCTCGCGGGACGCGGTGGCTCGGGACGGCCGCGGCAGAGGCCGGGGTCACGAGGTGGGAGCCGATGGGGGCGCGGGAGCACTACGACTACTGGAGGGCCATCTATGGCGACATCACACACAAGGCCATCCTCGTCGATGCCACAGGCACCCTCATCGCCCCCATCGAGCCCATGGCCCAGGTCGGCTCACGTCTCCTCTCACATCGCCGATTCCTATTTCTGTGTCGCTTTGTTTGATGCGGAGGTTCTCATCCGGCCAGATCCCGACCCCCCAATCGTCGTCTCCCAACCTCACCAACTTCTTTGGTAAGTTCCCTCCCTCTCATTTCACTACACGCTAACATTGGATTACCAGCTTCTGCGGTTATGTTTTCGTCTTCCAGACTTCGGATCTCTGGTATTAGTTTAAGCTAAAATCCAATGTTGCGATTTGGGAGACTACGAGATACAGTATGTAATGGAGGGTTCTCAGTGTGATGTTGAGGTTTATTGTGCTTATGATTTCGGCCTGATTAGTGATATGAATCGTCTCTGGTTTGTTCCCTACAATAGAGATTTGTTTATGCATTAGGAGGTTATTTGCGCATCTTTTGTTTGTTTGCTTTGCATTGGATGGTTATGCAGTAAAATGCTTTTATGAGCAAACCTTTTTCGAGATTTGGACATGGCAATCGATGCGCCATATCTTCTTGACCTCCTCAATGAAGCTGATAAATAGTTAGAAATTTTGAGAATTTTATTATAGGATAGAGGTTTAAATCGTGGTTCATCTTCACCAAAAATTACTACACTACTGCTCAGTTAACAACGGACTATGTGATAATTTGTATTAGGGTTTCTGACAACTTAACAACATTATTCCCAAAATGTGCATTAGATTATTAATGAGATGAAACTTATGTCAGCAGTATGGAGGAATTTGTGTAGGAGCAATTGCAGCACATTTGGGGAAGGCATGTCAGATCCAATTGACACTCTGAAAACAAGGCTTCAGAGTCAGGCTATAATTACAGGGACTAAGGTGCGAGGTCGTTTCCTAAATTTTTTATTCACCTTACACGAGCATGAACATGAATAATTCTTGTTGTAATGCATGGTTTTGATACATGGCATGCTTATTAAGGTGTCGCTTATTAAGCGGTAAGGCGGTCCGGAGTGTCAAGGCGTCCTCCCGCCTTGCGTTGTCCCCGCCTTGCTCCGGATCTGCCGCCTCCTCCCCGCGGTTCCTCGTCGCGCAGCTCCCCATCGCCGTCGCGCCTCCTCCCCGGCACTGCAGCTCCCCGGCGCTGAGGGATGAGGCGGCGCGGGCGAAGGGGCGCGGAGGGAGAGGGAGAGCCGGAGAGAGAGATGGAGAGGGGGCCAACGCTG
The DNA here is from genome assembly GCA_036346255.1 of Ampelocalamus luodianensis. Taxonomy (NCBI): domain Eukaryota; kingdom Viridiplantae; phylum Streptophyta; class Magnoliopsida; order Poales; family Poaceae; genus Ampelocalamus; species Ampelocalamus luodianensis. Next base: position 45,706,958 of record CM070633.1, read on the forward strand.
CCACTGAGGGAGGACCGGAGGAGGCGCGGCTCGCGCCCGAGGAGGCGGAGAAAGGAGAGGAGGCGGCGCGGGCGAGGCGTGGAGGAGGCGGCGGCCGCGCGCGGCGCGGGCGGCGCGAGCGAAGGCGAGGCGGCGAGAGAGAGAGGGGCGTGGAGGAGAGCGCGGCGCGGCAGTGGCGGCGTGAGCGAAGATGCGTGGAGGGAGGCGGAGAGAAAGAAGAGGGGAGGAGAGGCATGGCGCTCGGCCGGGCAGAGGGGGAAAAGAGGGCAGGCGGGGCAGCTGGGCAGCGGGATCTTCTGTGGTCACCAGAGAATGTGTTGCTGCTTGGATCTTCTGCGGTCGCTCTGCACTGTCGCCTTAAGATGCGTAAGGCGTCGCCTCGCCTCGCGCCTTATCGCTTAAAAGGTGTGAGGGGGGTAGGTCGCCTCGCCTCGCCTTACCGCCTTAATAACCATGATACATGGGTGTTGCATCTTTCTTCTTTTGTTCTGGACAGGCTCAGAAGAATATATTTTAGATGCTCAGGATAGTTTGGACTTCTGGTGGTCTGAGAGGTTAGCCCCTCTCTGTTTTTTATTGAACAAAAGAGAAAGAAACTGGAGCAGCATTTGCAGTAGTATTAGCTTTGTCGAAACCAATTAAAATTCCATAGTGCTTGAGCCCTGAGGTTGAGAACCACCAAAATAAATGAACTTGTCCTTAGCATCAGCAGTAATCTTGATAAACTTTAGTACTCTCGGTCCATTTTCAGGTTTTTACAGAGGAATTAGAACAGGTGTTACTGGATCATTTGCTACAGGTGCAACATATTTTGGTGTTATTGAATCAACTAAGACATGGCTGGAGAATGCTAATCCCAATCTAAGTGGTCATTGGTCTCACTTTATTGATGGAGGAATTGGTGAGCAGTTATTTTCTTATGTCTGTTGTATTTTGCTTTTTAAAAATGTTTATGATGCTACCTAAAATTTATACTAGGATTAGGATTTAGTAATCTTTATGATTAGGATTTAGAAGCAGAAGTGGATGTTTTTTATATGCTGACTACATGGAGTTTGCCATGGGAGATTCTTTGATATTTCTTGTGCCATGCACAGGCAATGCTTGGGGTCTTTATCTGCACATGCAAACTTTTCTGGCTGTCCCTTCTATCACTCATACAATACTTTACTGATGCAATTTGCCTTTTTCATTGGAATACATGACATCTCAAGAAAATCTTATGCTACTTCCTTGACACCAAATGTATTTTTTATTGTTCATTGCAGGAGATACACTCGGATCTTTTATCTATGTGCCTTGTGAAATCATGAAACAACGAATGCAAGTCCAAGGCCTTCTTCTGTATTTTGATAGAGGAAAACATAAAGTTTTTGGCCCAGCAAAAGAAACACATAAAGTTTTTCAAGGAAGAAGCCTGTTGATTCAATAATTTCCTCCACTCTAAAATCATTTACAAGGAAGTATGCTGTCATACTATTTTTGCTTGAATATTGCGATAAAATTAGCTCAGCTTAACTCTGTTCTTGCTGCAATCTTCAGGATTCATCTATTTTGGCCTTGGTAAAACTGTTATCATAAGAAATTTGTGTTTATGTGCATTTTTTCTGGATGCATGAATGTACGGTTATTGATGGAACAAACCTGCTTTTGTTAATTTGTTTGTGAAAAAACTGATACTATTCCTCATGATGATAGTCTATTTGTCACATGTTTCAGTAGTTTCAGTTTTGTTTCAACCAACGCAACCTTTTCTTTCTCGCAGATATTGGTCTACGCTTGCTAGGGATGTCCCTTTTGTTGGTCTGATGGTAAGTGAGAATTCACCTTATGCTTTTTGCATTGTTCTATTCCAGAGGGCCAAAGGCCAATATAAACATGGTAGATAATTATTGATAAATGATTACAATATCAAGGTTGCCTTTATTTAACCTTCTCTATGAATATATACTTTGCATGATCACTTCGTACAGATTAGAACTACTCTTCTTTCATTCAAACAACAAGCATTGCAGATTGTTCCTTTTTTTCCCCTCATTTGCTTTTCCCTCTGGAATTAGTTCTATACTGCTATGCACTATGTTAAAAGTTCTAATACTTTCTTTTCATTTAACTGTGCGAGAGAATTGAACTTAAATAAAGCTCCATGAGAAGAAAAACCTTTTGCGAAAATGAATTTCAGAGTACCCTCAGCACTTAGCAATACATTATGAGATACCTATATGAAATTGAGATTAGCCAAGAGGTAAGGTGCTGCAGATAGAGGAAGAAGAGCAGCTGGGCCTACTCTAAAGTGAATTCCTCTAGACTATATCAGGCAAACTGAACGCTGATGCTGCTGGTGAATGAAAGGGGCAAAAGGGTGGTGCTGTTGTGATGTGCTAACATAGCCAAGGAAAATTCATCGTTGCAAGATGTATAATTTGGGATTCTTAAACTGAACTGGCAAGCTTGAAGGCACTCAGATGTGACAAGTGCTATGTTTAGCAAAGCCTTGCACTGATTTAGTAAATGGTCACCATTTGGCATGGTTGAAATTACATGTCCATAGTCATTTTTGAGGAAATGTCCCATTCAAGTAAAAAGGTCACCATTGGGCATTGTAGTTTGGATGGAATTATATGTCCACAATAATTTTCTCCCACTTGATTGGACTCAATCAAGTGAACCCATACATGTGACATTTTTTTTCTTTTTGGGAAGGATGTAATATGAGGTTTTCATTGGTTCAGAAATTTTAATCTGGTACTCTTTATTTTGGTTTGCTCTTGAATCCAGTTCTTGTTACAAAGTTTCCGTGTCTTATGGCCTATAATTAGCCTAGAATTTTTAGTGCTTGGTCTTCTTGTTCCTGGCCTTACAAATAGAAGTTGTTGCCATTTACATGGTCTACGATCTTTTCATCTTGTTTATCGTCTTCCTATTCTATCTTCCTCACCTATCTCAGAATCTTCCTTTTACCTTGTCATTAACAATCTTGGAACAAATATTTTTGCAAACTGAGGAATGACTACCGGAGTTTCAGATCGAAGGCGTCCGCCATGCTCAACGACCATTCGTTCGTTGTAAATCTCCTAATCACACATTAGGCCAAGTTCTGTGAAATTTCTGCAAGTTTCAGAACCTTTGCAAGGTGTTTTAGGCCTTTTCACCGTTCTATTTATCTGCATGATTTGATGATCCATCTATTGTGCCTACTTGCCCATGCATGTTCTTGTTAGGATTCTATTGAAATGGCAATGGCAATGGCAATGCTCTGATTTTGCTAAACCAATACCAAGGGAATCAATGCCTGGACTTGATAGTTTTTGTTTCTTGACCTCGATAAGCTTTATATCCGCATTGCGCCATGCAATTTTGATTAGGGCCTCCTTTTTCATTCAAATTCTCTAATCCTAACAGTAACATTCCCCCCGCATACGGCTAAGGACCTATACCTCACTGTTCTTGCCATCTTCAGATATTGCAAATTGAGCTGTGTTGTTGCAAATATAACAGTACAGTATGTCGGTATTTGCACTACTACAAAAAACGTCATCACAGACGGTTCTAAACCGTCATCACAGATGGTTTTGTGAATCGTCTGTATTTATGCGTCTGTGATAACAGGCGTTCATCACAGACGGTTTTCAAACCGTCTATGAAAATAGCTATCACAGACAGTTCTTAATGAGAACCGTCTGTAATAATTACAATCACAGACGGTTCTTGTTCAGAACCGTCTGTGATAGTCTATTTTCACAGACAGTTTTTAACAAGAACCGTCTGTGATAGTAATTATCACAGACGGTTGTTGTTCAGAACCGTCTGTGATAGTTTTTTGTATTGCAAAAAAAAAAAAATCAGCATACGTTGTTTCCATTCTACATAGAACGTTGTTTCCATTCTACATAGAACGTTGTTTGCAGCGCACAATGTGGAACACCAGGCTATCTAGCACACCCAAACATGATCATCAAGAACCCACCAGCACACATTGTGTAGCACACCATGCCATCTACAATTCCACCAGCAGCAATAACCGGAATGCAGCCTTAGGACCTTCGGCCGGCTCTCATCCTTCCTTCCCTCCTCCCTTTTTCAGCATCCACCTCTCTCAACATACATCATCACCAAGAACCCCACAGCTAGCGGCTTCACCCCCTTTTCATGCATAGAACAAACCACATCAAGCAAAACATCAAAAGATAAATAATACTCAATATGAAACAAAAAGGGAAGAGGGGAGCGAGAGGAGGACTGAGCGGGTAGCTGCGTGGTGGCGCTGTGTTAAGGGCCTGAGGCTGCGGGTCGAGGAGGCAGCATCCAAAGGAGCAAAGGAGGAGGGAAGGAAGGATGAGAGCCGACTTGAGGTGTAAGGGGCGAGGAGAGGAAGACAACGTTGGGGTAGCTATAATATATAAGGACGGCGTCAAAATACTTTGCCTCCCGCGCACGCGCTCAAAATTTTTCAACTCCCGCCTCCGCATGTGAATCACGAGCATTTGTTTCATACAAAACCGTCTATGATGACATATCACAAAGCGTTCGTATTATGAACCATCTGTGATAAGTATATCATCACAAACGGTTCTTAATACGAACCGCTCGTGATAATGACCTCATTACGCATTTGGTTGGTATTAAGAACCGTCGTGACTTGAATTTTACCATGGCTTGGAATTTTTCTTACTCTCGATTTTACCATGGCTTCGAAAACTATGGTAAAATCAGAGAGTAAGAAAAATTCCAAACTATGGTAAATCAAATCACGACGGTTGTTAAATCCAACCGCTGCGTGATAACTACCTCATCACGCACGGTTGGTATCACGAATCGTCGTGAAGTATCCTGACGGTTCGTCATACCAACCGTATGTGATGAGGTAGTTATCACGACGGTTCTTATCATGAACCGCTCAGGATACTTCACAGACGGTTCTTAATACGAACCGCTGTGATAATGATGTATCACAGACGGTTTCAAAAGGAACCGTCTGTGATATAACAACACAGACGGTTCCAAAAGAACCATCTGTGATGAACCGTCTATTATGACCTGTTTTGTAGTAGTGTTGATTCCCTGCAAGGACAGATTATAAAAGAATTGTACAAATGTGTTCTTGTAGGTTATAATATAACTTGGTTGTTGCTTTCTCGATCAAGAATTATAAGACTAATAACAGTTGCATTCTACAGGCCTAATTATACTGACCGAAAAAATCAATACATCTACATGTTCTTTTATGACTAATTGCTTGTTTTCACCATCTAAATATGTTTGACGTACTAAATTTATTTTGCATGGTTGTTTAGTCAAACCTGCAACAAGAAAACCTTCTTGGTTCTACTGCAAGACATGGAAGTTGGCAATAGGGAGATTGATGAGCTGCAACAACATATTCTATGCAAAAAGTGATTTTCCGTTACAACGTACGGGCACATGACTAGTGTAGAAGAGTAATGACCGGAAGGAGAAAAAGGTGACATTGAACTCCCTAGACCAAGAGAAATGCGGGCCATGAGGTGGTAGTGTGGAGTTAGATTAGTGAAGCAATCGGTCAATGGGAAGATGATGTGGTCACCGTTGGTTTCTCGTCCACGCCGACGAAGGGAAGGGTGATTTCCGTAGTATGTAGTGGCATTCACGTGAGATACAACAGGGGGCAGCCGGGCGGAGCATCTCTTACCATTGGTCAGACGTATCGACTATTAAGAAAAGAGTACGATACGAAGATAGAAAAAGGCTAGGGCCTACGAGTACTCCTTCATTTTATTTCTAGATCAGTGTGGAGGATGGAAGAAGAAGAGAGTGCCGGACGAGTAGTGACTGCTGAGGCTCTGGCTTTGGCACGTGGAAAATGCTGGAAGCCATAGTGCTAAATCGCCAGGAGTGGATGGCATCAGACGTCTATCGATGAAGAGGTGTCAACGTAATTTTTCTTCTTCTTTTGTTGTGTTTTGTCTCTTCTAACGCATCCATGCAGCGGCAGTCATGCAACGGTCCATAATTTTCTGCATATGCAATGATGCGGCCGGTCAGTAAACAATCGCGAGGATTGTACTAACTGAAAAGTCGGGTGCCTGGAGGCTAGGATTCAATATTTCAATGTGTAGCATCCAAAGACCTGGAACAGCGTTTCATGAGTATGCAAGTAGTACACTAGCAAATACTGTAGTGATAAAAAATTACTGTAGCTGCTGATATGTATCTTGCTTTCAGTTGGACGATGAAGATCGCTTTCTAATACAAAGTACTGTAGATCATCTATATTGAAACTTTCAATGTAGATGACCCATTTCCAATATCCAAATGTTGTAGTTTATTTAAGTGTACAATGAAAAGGCTTGTAATTTGCTGATGATGTAGCTTAATAACAAGGCTTGGTTTGTAGGCTGTAGCCAATAATATAGGGGAGAGAAGTTCGTGACAAAAAAAAAATAAAGGTGCCTGTTGTGTGGCGGTGAGGAAGACGATTAGCTCCTATACATTACGGGCATCGAGAGCACTTAGACTTGAGACTGCATATCACAAAAAAAAATTAGATGGAACACTTTGCACTGATGATACGTTGTTACAGAATCAAGGGCAGTGAACAATGGTACATCTATCGTTGAAAATAGGACGGATAATTTCTGACCGATCCGATGCCGTATTTGAGGAAAAATCCGTTCGAGACACCATTTTTAGTTCCGATCCGTACCCGATATTATCCGTATCCATACCAGGAAAATCTAATGGAATATATGTTAGGATATGAGAAGAGCAATATTTAACCCATATCCTTAGATATATGATAAATCAATAAAATGGATATCCAATAAACATTAATATCCTCTATGGTTTTCTAACCATTGACTAATATATAATATCAATTTATATTTAATTATATTTATGTTGTTAAGTATGATAAATAATTCTCTAATATAGGTTAGAATACGAAAAGAGCAATATTCAACCCGTTTTCACCCCCTAACTACACCTCTCAAAATTCAGCAGCATGAAAGCTCTGGCTCGGAAATGCACTCCGTTTTGTGCATCGTCACGAATTACCTGCACATATATGCGAACTCAGTTCAGAAAACAGTGCAATTCCCACGTACAAAATTCGCACATTGCAATTCGCAAACATGACCTTAGTCCTCGTCCACTATTTGGCCCGTTCATTAGCTGATGGACGGCTAAGACATTCTGCAAGCCGATCCCCGTCTCCCGACTAGGAATATGCCTACTTTTGAAGGGATCTTTCTGCAAATATGCCAGCTCTCTCGTGTTTACCTAGAGTTGGCCAAATGCCGGGTCTACCGGGCTAGCACGAAGCACGATACTGTAAGCTTAGCCCAAACAAGGCATGACCCGCACTGTTCATGAGTCGTGCCAGCCTGGCACGAGAGCCCGGCCTGCCACCTCGGCACGGTGGGCCTGCGGGCTAGTTGGGTTTGCGGGCTTTGGTGACGCTGTAAAATCCTCAGTTGAACAGATCTGGCGGCGGAAGAGATCGGGAACTAAGGTGCGGGTTCAGGAAGAAGTCCTGGGTAAAATTCCTTAAGCCTTGTTCTTGATCTACTCCGGAGAGGATGACTAAACCAGCTACTTGTTCGGAAGTGGAGTCCTCCGAATGGGTAGTGATGAGACAGGAAGTAATGGAAGCAAAGAACAAGACAGAGGTTGTTCAGCAGCAATTGGGAGATCTTCAATCTCAGGTCAGCAGCATACAGACTCAAATGAATAGATTAGAATCAATGTTGCAAGGATTCTCAAGGGTACATGGCCAAATTCCTGAGGCACAAGGAGGGGTCACCACACATCTGAACAGAAATGAAGATCTGACAAGAGTACAGGGGGATCCACCACAACAGGGGGAAATCGAACTAGAGGTGATGAGAAGAATGAGGAACTTGAATCGGCTACAAGTAAACATGGTATGTTCCAGCGATCGCAAGGGGTAGCGATGCGTCACCGGCGATCGCGTCCGAGCGGGTCGGCGTCCAGGAGCCGTAGCGAACAACTATTGTCGACAAGCAGGAGACGAGGAGCAGAGAACCGGATTTGGGAAATAGACTTTCTCGATTGCTTGGTGCTACATGAGTCGTGGCTTCCCCTTTTATAGTTTCATCTATTTAAAGCAAGTACATATCTATGACTAAAAGACAGCTAAAAGATGGTAAGTACTGTAATAGATAGAATCGGACTCTGCTGTATACTCGAACTCTTCTTGCCAACTAGAAGTTCATGTTGTTTGCGTCGGCTGTATCTCCTTCCTATTGCTGCGCCTCTGATAATGAATCCCCCACGTAACATCTCTCCCGACCTCAGCAAACAGCTCGTCCTCGAGCTGAAATGAGGGATATGCAAGTTTGAATTCGTCCACCGGTTCCCAAGTAGCATCCGCAGCGGGCAATCCCACCCATTGAACTAGCACATGCAAAACGTCGCGACGCAGACTTGCCTTCAAAACTATTGCAGGAACTGGAATTGCCCGTTCTCTATCAATTTGTGGCAGCACCGGTATTTATGTCGGTGGAGTCCCATGGAATTTCTTCAGAAGACCAACATGGAACACATTGTGTAGGCGACTTCCGGCAGGTAATTGAAGGCGATATGCTACCGTACCAATACAAGCTAACACCTGATACGGGCCGTAAAACCATGGGCTTAGTTTGCCTGTGCGCCGTCCCGGTAATGAAGCTGCTGAGCGATGAAGTAAACGCAGCCACACCCAATCATGCACCTCAAATGTTACCTCACGGTGGTGTTTATCGTAGTATTGTTTGGCATACTGTTGGGCTTGAAGTAAACGTTCACGGACCTCGCAGATGAAGTCGTCACGGTCCTGAAATTAAGCTTCAACCGCTGCCACTTTGGCCGTTCCCGCATCATAAGTCGTCAAGGAAGGTGGAGCACGCCCATAAACCACCCTGAAAGGAGTATCACGAAGAGCTGTGTGATATGAAGTGTTATAACAGTATTCCGCCCATGGTAGCCAATCAACCCAAGTACGCGATCGATCTCCTGTTAAGCACCGAAGGTACATAGCAATGACTTTGTTAACTGCCTCCGTTTGTCCATCTGACTGTGGATGAAATGCCGAACTCATGTGAAGATTAGTTTCCGTTAAACGGAACAAGTCTTGCCAAAAAAAGACTGGTAAAAACCGGGTCACGTTCACTGACAATCGACTGTGGAATCCCGTGTAGGCACACAATGTCTTGAAAAAATACACGGGCGACTGTTGTGGCTGTATATGGATGACCCAATGGAATAAAGTGAGCATATTTAGAAAAACGGTCGATAACCGAAAGGATGACTGATTTGCCATGTACACAGGGTAACCCTTCTACGAAGTCCATTGAAATATCAGCCCATACGGTGTTTGGAATGACCAGTGGTTGTAGCAGGCCAGCTGGATGCAAGTGCTCTGATTTATTTCGTTGGCATATCACACATGCTCGTACAAAGTCCTCTACTGTCTTCCTTGCATGCGGTAGATGGAAATCCAAGCGTAGTCTATGGAAGGTTTTCTGGAAGCCTTCATGATTAGCATGAGCAGCTGCCAAAATAGACGGCAATGCAGGTGAAGAAGGTGATACATACACACGTCCTCCATGAAGCACGAGGCCTTCTGACCAAGCCCATGGTGCACCTAATTCTCCTGATTGGATTTTAGAATGTATGGCCTGTAACTCAGAGGAAGATGCCACCTCCTGACGTAGCTCATCAAATAGAGAAAAAGAGGGTCCCGACAAAGCATATGTAACAACAATGTCTCCTTCATGGCGAGAAAGAGCATCGGCGACGATGTTGAGACGCCCTGGACGATATTCAACCGTGAAGCTGTATCCAAACAATTTGCTGACCCATTGATGCTGTGGGATAGTGGAGAGGCGTTGATCCAGCAAGAATTTCAAGCTGTAATGGTCAGTGCGCACAATGAAGGAACGACCCCAAAGGTACGGCCGCCAGTGTTGGATTGCGTGCACCAATCCGATGAGCTCTCTTTCATATGCAGCCAGTTTTGTGTGACGAGCGGCAACAGGTTTGCTGAAGAAGGCTAAGGGTCCCACGCATACGATGCGATAAAGACCAAAACCGATGCGATGCATCGCATTCCACGATAAAATCAGAAGAGAAGTCTGGTAGGTGAAGAACCGGTGACGTGGAGAGAGCCCATTTGAGTGTTTGAAAAGCCTGATCCGTGGCCTCAGACCACTGAAATGTTTCCTTCTTGAGTAATTTGGTGAGAGGGGCTGCTATCGTGCTGAAATCCCGGATGAATTTACGGTAGTAGCCGGCGAGGCCAAGGAACCCACGTAACCCTCGCGTTGTCAGTGGTTGTGGCCATGTTTGGACTGCGAGCACCTTGTCTTCGTCCATGGCTACCCCCTTAGCCGAGATGACATTGCCAAGGTAGGTGACGGATGTTGTGCCAAAGTTGCACTTGGAGCGCTTCAGATGGAGGCAGTGGACACGTATGGTTTGGAGAACTGCCCGTAAGTGTTGTAAATGTTCCGACCAAGACGAGCTGTAGATCAAAATATCATAAAAAAACAAGCACAAAACGACGGAGATAGAGTCGCAACACCTCATTCATTAACGCCTGGAACGTAGATGGCGCATTGGTTAGGCCGAACGACATCACCAAAAACTCGAGTGGCCATGATGGGTTTTGAAAGCGGTCTTCTCCACATCGTCTGGATGCATACGCACTTGATGATACCCGGAACGGAGGTCAAGTTTTGTGAAGAAGCGAGCACCCCGCAATTCATCCAGGAGCTCATCGACGACCGGAATAGAAAATTTGTCACGGACCGTCAGTTCATTAAGTGCACGGTAATCAATACAAAACCGCCAAGAATTGTCAGCCTTCTTGACTAGGAGTACTAGCGAGGAAAATGCCGAGGTGCTTGGCCTGATTGTGCCCAGTTGTAGCATAGCGTCGCATTGCCGTTCAAGTTCATCTTTTTGCAACTGAGGATATATGTATGGTCGTACTGCCATTGGTTCTGCACCCTGTCGAAGACGAATTCGGTGATCGAAAGAGCGTGCGGGTGGTAATCCTTCCGGTTCAGCAAAACGATCCGCAAACTCGGTTAAAAGGGTAGTGAGGAGGTCCTCTTTGGATCCTGTGACCGCACGAATTGCTGTTGTGGGTGCTACGATGCCGTCTCAAGATATGTGTCACCCTTCCCGCCAGAACGAAATACGTAAATTGTTGAAATCCCAGAGGATAGGCCCGAGACTACGCAGCCATTGAACGCCGAGCACGATGTCGAATCCTCCCAATGGAATAGCGAGAGCATCCATTGTAAACGTCTCGCCTGCGACTTGGAAGTGTAGATTCTGTGCTATGCCCCCACTGGATACTTTGTCCCCATTGGCAACCTCCACGCGAAGACCCGGCCGAGCTTCCAGCTTCACCCCCATGTGTGGAACAAGGTTGTCATTGATGAAGTTGTGCGTGGACCCTGTGTCCAAGAGCGCAATGAATGTCTTTGTGCCAACCGTGACCTGGACCTGCATTGTTTCAGTTGCTCGGATACTCCACAGCCCTGTCAAAGCATGAAGAGATACTATGGGTGCTGGTTCCTGGTACGCGGATGTTTCGTCTAGTGCGGTCTCATCGTCATCTGCTACCTCAATATAGAACAACCGCTGGCAGCGATGGCCACGTACGTATTGCTCGTCACAATTGAAACATAGTCCCTGTTTGCGTCGGTCTGCCATTTCAGTTGGGTTGAGGCGGCGTAATGGGCGACCTGGCTGTGCAGTGGTGGTCGGGTTCGCCGCCGGTGCATTGCTCGGCGCTGGTTGTCGCTGTGCAACAGGTATGGGTATGGAGGGGCGTTGGCCACTTGGAGTCCGTGGCATCGTCCTGTTGCTGCTTGCCGTTGTCGGCGTTGGCACTGACTGGTTGCGGCGCTCATATGCTCGCGCGAGGCTGATGGTCACCTGGAGGTCAGGTGGGTCGTGGAGTTCGACATCCACGCGCAATTGCTCCGGAAGACCTACGGTGAAGAGCTGCGTCTGGTGTAGTGGATGCAGTGCTTCTATTCAGCATAATAGCTCCAAAAATTGATCGATATAGTCTTGCACTGCGCCGGGGAACGGAAGTCGAGCCAGGGCTCCGAGCGGATTGCTTCGGAGAGGTGGCCCAAACCGTAAGTTGCACAACTCCTTGAGGCGATGCCATGTCGGTTGACCATAATCCCGTTCTAGCTAGAAGTACCAATATTGGGCGATCCCCGTGAGATGATAAGAAGCGAGTCAGACCTTATCGGTCTCGTCGGTCCTTTGCCCCCAAAAAAATTGTTCACACCTGTTTATCCATACTAACAGATCATCCTTACCATCATATATGGGAAACTCCAAGTTATGGTAGCGTGGAACCCCGACGGGCGAATTTCCTGTGGCTGGCAGATAGACACCGTTCTGCTCTTGCGTCCGATAGGGGAATTGATTTGGCTGATATGGCAGTGTGGATGTTGCAGCTGCGCCATATGGAAATTGTATGGGTTGGTGTGTTGCGGATGATGCAAAGATGGGTACTTGCAGCGGTCCTAATGATTGTTGTCCCAGGTGAGTCGGTGGAACCGGCGGTTGTAGTCCTGGTGGTGGTTGCAAGAGGCCAGGTAGCTCTGCCGCGGGTTGCTTTTCAACAGCCGAGAGTCGGGTGACAACATCCCCCATCTGTTGGTTCATGCCGTCCAGTCGTATCGTTATCATCTGAAGAGTTTTAACAAGTTGCGCCATGGTTACCTCTTCCGCTTCTTCCGACGTCGACATTGTGTCCACCGAAGTTGGCTCTGATACCAGATTGGTATGTTCCAGCGATCGCAAGGGGTAGCGATGTGTCACCGGCGATCGCGTCCGAGCGGGTCGGCGTCCAGGAGCCGTAGCGAACAACTATTGTCGACAAGCAGGAGACGAGGAGCAGAGAATCGGGATTTGGGGAAATAGACTTTACTGATTGCTTGGTGCTACAGGAGTCGTGGCTTCCCCTTTTATAGTTTCATCTATTTAAAGCAAGTACATATCTATGACTAAAAGACAGCTAAAAGATGGTAAGTACTGTAATAGATAGAATCGAACTCTGCTGTATACTCGGACTCTTCTTGCCGACTAGAAGTTCATGTTGTTTGCGCCGACTGTATCTCCTTCCTATTGCTGCGCCTCTGATAATGAATCCCCCACGTAACAAAACAGTACCCACAGAATCAATTTCAATGCCTACCCAGAGGTAAATCCTCTGACCTCCAACAGGCGCTTCAGTGCTCACGTCTCATCGGTCGAATGCTTCACCCCCTTTTACCCCTAATTCTCCTTCACTGAACCACTTAAACCATGATAGAGATTAGTATTACGCAAGATAGTGGAACCCAAACCCTGGTAATGATAGAATCAACAACTTTTACAAGTCAATTGCAAGAGGACCTAAGATAGATTTCCCTAAATTTGATGGTACTTGTCCATTAGAATGGATTAGGCAAGTAGAGATTTACTTTGCTATGGCTAATGTGCCTAATGAAGCCAAGTTGGATCTTGTCCAAATGTATATGGTGGGAAAAGCTGATAATTGGATTAGGAGTACTGGGTTATTGTGGAATCCTCCCCCATGGCAAATCTTCTGCAGAATGATCTGGGACAGGTTTGCCCAGCACAGTGGTTATGAAGTCTTGGAGAATTTCCATTCTGTTAAGCAGTACAATCGCAGCATTTCAGAATACATAGATAAGTTTGAAGAATTGATGACTTTGTACAAGAGTGAGGTTCCAATGCAGAATGAGCATTTCTTTGTTAAATGCTTTGTTAATGGATTGAGGTATGACATCAAGCACTACTTGAAACCTTTGAAACCACAAACACTTTGTGAATCATATTGGATGGCAAAGGATATGGAGAAGGGTGCAGGGGCTGTGACAAAAAGGGGCTTTCAGGGAGTTCCCAATGGTCAGCAAAAAGGAGGTTACACACCCAATCCACTGGAGAACAAAACCCAAATGGGAACTACTGCTCCAAAGAAGGAAGTTGTCAGTAAACCTACCACAACTTTCATTCCTGGAGTTTGTAAATATTGTGGAGGTAAATGGTTTTTAGGCCACAAATGTAAACAATATCAGAGTGTTAATCGTATGGTTTCAGAGACTGAGGAAGCACCACTGCTGGAGACTGAAGGTGAACCAACAGAGAATCCTGATGAAATTCCAGCAAGTCCTGAGCAGGAAAAACAATTGATGCAAATGCAAGTGTCAGCTCAAGCAGTTCAAGGGTTAACCAAAGTAACTACTTATACCTTGTCAGTTAGTATAGGAGGAAAAAGAGGAGTAGCCTTATTGGATAGTGGGAGCACTCATACCTTCATTGACCTCAGATTTGCCACTAAAACCTCATGTAAGATTCTGAGTAATACCTTGCAAAAGGTTGTGGTTGCTGGAGTGGGAACACTATTGTCTGGAGCTCATTTACCAGAGACTGTGTACTACCTCAATGGAGAAAGTTTTTGCAATTCTTTCAAAATTCTCACTGAAGGGTTATGATATAGTGTTAGGGTGTGATTGGATGTATCAACACAGCCCTATCAGTTTAGATCTCAAAACAAGGAAGTTAACCATTAGAAAGGAAGGAACTGCAACAATAGATTTGTATGACAAGTCACAGACTGATTCTTTAAGACTAGTGAACTCCAAAGGACTTCACAAATTGTCAGTTAAAGGAATTTCAGGCTTTGTGATTGAACTACAGGTGATGAAGGAAATGGAAGAATCAATGGTGATTAAGCCACAATATCAAACATTGATTTAGTCCTATGAAGATGTTTTTAGAGAACCACGGGAATTACCTCCTGAGAGGAGTTGTGACCACACTATACTTGTGAAAGAGGGCTCAGAACCCCCCAATATCAGACCATACAGAGTTCCTCATCAGCAAAAGAGGAAATGGAGAAACAAATACTCAAATTACTAGAATCTTCAATTATCAGGCCTAGTGCTAGCCCATATGCATCTCCTGCTATCCTTGTCAAAAAGAAATATGGTTCTTGGAGACTTTGTATTGATTACAGAAAATTGAATGCTCAAACAATCAAAAACAAGTATCCCATACCAGTCATAGAAGATCTACTTGATGAGTTGCATGGAGCTACAATTTTTAGCAAATTGGACTTAAGGTTTGGTTATCACCAAATTAGGATGAGCACAGGAGATGTAACCAAAACAGCTTTCAACACCTACTTGGGACACTATGAGTACTTTGTTATGCCCTTTGGCCTCACTAATGCCCCAGCTACTTTTCAATCTTTAATGAACAATATCTTCTACAAGTATCTGAGGAAGTTTATTCTTGTGTTTTTTTTATGATATACTTATATATAGCAAAGGGGAGAAGGAACACAAGGAACATCTTGTCATTGTCCTAGACCTATTGAGACAGCACCAACTCTTTGCAAAGCTCAGTAAATGTGTGTTTGCTGCTTCCTAATTGGAATATATAAGACATGTCCTCTCAGGGCAAGGAGTGGCCACTGATCCCAGCAAGACTAGTGCCATCCAGGACTGGCCTAAACCTCAGGATGAGGCTTTATATGGGTTTCCCCCTATGATTAATGAGATTGCAGTGCCCGGACCTGAGGATAATGAAGCTAGGAACTTTCTGGAAGAGAAAAAATCATGCTGAATAGTTTGAAGGGCAATCTGGCACAAGCTCAATCTAGGACGAAGAAGTATGCTGATTTGAATAGAAGTGAGAGACAATTGTCTGAAGGAGACATGGTCTATTTGAAGATGCAACCTTACAGAACAACAACATTTGGCTTTAAATCAGCACTAAAGCTCACTAGTAAATTCTATGGTCCTTTTCGAGTTCTGCATATAATTGGCAAGGTTGCTTATCAATTGCAACTACCTCAGGGAGTGGTTATACACCCAGTTTTTCACATCAATCATCTCAAGAAGCACTGTGGTCCAAATGCAATTCCAAGTCCTGATTTACCTTTAGTGGGGGAAGATGGAAGGATAAAAACGGAACCATTGCAAGTAAATGAAAACCGAGCTATGCCCAGAAATGATGTTTTCGTAACACAGTGGCTTGTTCAGTGGGTTAATCTTCCACCGAAAATGCATCTTGGGAGAATGCTGATTTTATTAAGAGTACTTTCCCTGAATTCTAATCGCGTACCATTCGATCATGGTTTCCATATTCACACACTTGAGGACAAGTGTGGAGTTGAGGGGGAAGAATTGTCAGATTCAGAGTTTTGGCTTTAGTCTTCAGAGAAGAATGAAAGCTTTTGAATGAAGCGTTATGTTGAGTGGGCGGCTCAAATGGCTGGATATCCTTTTAAGTGAAGATCAACGTACAAGAATGGCTGGAGTATTGAATGTTGACATCATCGCTATGTCGTTTACCATGAATAGTACTTCGCGAGGGTGAAAACCTGTTTAACAGAATGTAATTCAGTTTTACTTCTTACAGCTTGTATTCCCTTTTAAACCTGAACAATGGAATGGAAAATGGCATCAAAGTATTATGCCAACAACTAGTGTCTCTTAGCTTTAGGGTTCTTAGCTACTTTATTGCTGTTCTTGCGCCGTTTCCTCGTTCCTATCTATTTCATCTTCAAACCAGTCAGATTCCATCCTGGGATCTGACACTACGCCATGCTGCCGCCTCCACGTGGCTGCCCACATTGCGCCCCCGCCATGCTGCCACCGAGGGCCGTGGGACCCCTCGCGTTGGCTCCACTATGCTGCCGCCTCCGCGTGGCCGCCCTCGCTGCCGCCTCCGCGTGGCCGCTCTCGCTGCTGCCTTCGCGTGGCCACCCGCATGGCGCTGGCTCTACCCATGTTGCGCCCCCGCCGCGCGGCCGCATGACCCCTCATGCTGGCTCCGCCATGCTGCTGCCTCCGCGCGACTACACTAGCTGCGCCCTCGGCGAGGGCCGTGGGACCCCTAGCGCCGGCTCCGCATGCGCAAAATAAAAAACAGAAAAAACAAAGAAATGTTTTACAGCGGTGGCTCCACCATCGCTGTGTCGGCCCAACTACGGCACGAGGGGTGTCAGATCTCGCCAGGTCGCCCTCGCTACGTCCCTCCGCACCAGCTCCGCCCACGATGCCACCATCGCGCGGCCGCCTTGGACCTCAGGCCTTCACGTGACATCACCTCTGTGCGGCTGCCGATTCCCTTGGGCAGACAACCTCACTGTGCTCGGCCAAGGGCCGCGTGCGCCCTCGCACGGGTTCCCCGAGTAAGTACCGTGAACACCTAATACCGCAAAAAATACTATTACCTATTGAAAGTTAAATTGTGAGTGATAACCTCCAACCCATTACTTACGCATTTCCAAGTTCAATAGCACAAAAATCACCGCGCATGGCCCAAGAGCCCCAGTGTACACCTCGATGCCCCACGCGAGTGCTCGGTGTATAAAGCCCACAAGGGTGGCATATGCAAGCCCACCACTGTGGCACAAAAATCGCCGCACATGGCCCAAGAGCCACGACGTACACCTTGACGCCCCACACGAGTACTCATTGTATAAAGCCCACAATGGTGGCATATGTAAGCCCACCACCGTGGCACAAAAACTGCCGCGCATGGCCCAACAGCCTGGCGTACACCTTGACACCTTATGTGAGTGCTCGTTGTATAAAGCCCGCAAGTGTGGCATACGTAAGCTCACCACTGTGGCACAAAACCACCGCGCATGGCCCAAGAGCCCCAACGTACACCTCGACACCTCACGCGAGTGCTCGGTGTATAAAGCCCACAAGGGTGACATACATAAGCCCACCACCGTGGCACAAAAACCGCTACGCATGGTCGAGAGCCTCGGTGTACATCACAACCCCCCACGCGAGTGCTTGGTGTATAAAGCCATAAGGGTGACATACGCAAGCCCACCACCATGCCACAAAAACCTCCACGCATGGCCCTAGAGCCCCCACGTACACCTCAAAGGCCCACGCGAGTGCTCGGTGTATAAATTCAAACTGTCGCACACCATGATGGCAAAAATTGCCTCGGCGACTAGGGAGTCTCCCGCCTTGAAGGCTTCGCCTCGGTGTGGAGACTTCGGATATTGCTCTCCAATCGCTTCGAAGGCCGTGCCTCGGCGACTAGGGAGTCTCCCGCCTTGAAGGCTTTTCCTCGGCGGGGTGACTTCACATGTCGCACTCTCTCGCGCAATCCCAATCGCTTCAAAGGCCATGCCTCGGTGACTAGGGAGTCTCCCGTCTTTGAAGGGTTCGCCTCGGCATGGTGACTTCGCATATCGCGCTCTCTTGTGCAATCCCTATCGCTTCAAAGTCAGTGCCTCGACGACTAGGGAGCCTCCCGCCTTGAAGGCTTCGCCTCGGCGGGGAGACCTCGCATATCGTGTTCTCTCGGGCAATCCCAATCGCTTCGAAGGTCGTGCCTTGGCGACTAGGGAGTTTCCCACCTTGGAGGCTTCGCCTCGGCTGGGAGACCTCGCATATCGCGTTCTCGCACAATCCTAATCACTTCTAAGGCCGTGCCTTGGCAACTAGGGAGTCTCTCGTCTTGAAAGCTTCGCCTCAGCAGGGTGACCTCGCGTAACGCTCTGCGCCTCGTGCCCTTGTCGCGCATTTTTTTTCAAAGGTAGAGGGACAACACTCAATATTTGCCTTCTCCCGCAAGCGCAAGTGCCCTCCTCAGGCATGCGCCTCGCGCCCTCGTCGCGCACTATTTTTCAAAGGTAGGGGGACGATGCTCAATCTTAGCTTCCTCCTACAAGCACAAGCACCCTCCTCGAGCATGCGCCTTGCGTACTTGTCGTGCACTGTTTTTTTGGGGGGAAGGGGGGCGCTCAATCTTCGCCTCCTCCTGCAAGCGCAAATGCCCTCCTCGGGCATGCACCTCGCGTCCTTGTCGCACACTGTTTTTCAAAGGTTGGGGGATGATGCTCAATCTCTTCCTGTGTGCACAAATGCTATGCCACAGCAACCCTTCGCGCCACTTTAGGTTGCGTGCACAAACTCCCAAACATGGCCGAAAGGGGGACAGTACCAAGCCCCCTAACAGGAGCAACACAAACGACCACACCAAAGCAATGATCACATGCAACAAGTTATAATATAAAAACCTCGCCCTAATGTGTTGCCCACCTTGAAGGCAACGCCTCAGCGGGGCGACTCAGCAAGTCAGAATCAACGACTTCACTCCACGCACCGCCCGCCGTGAGGGCATCGCCTTGGTAGTGCGGCTCAGCGATAGCGTCACTGCGGCATGGAGAGCGCTACCCCACCTCGAGGACACCATCGCTGCAAGGCGGCACGCCTCCGTCTGCTTCACTCCAACGCGCCGCCTGCCTTGAAGGGGCAGCCCCGCGTCCACGACTTCGTCTAGTAAGCGTCTTTCCTACACTTGAGCTTACCCTTACCGGGATAAGGTTACTTCCACGACATCGCTACTAGAAGATCTCGAGTATTCCGACTCTCGAGGGGCCAGGGCGAGAACCTATTGCGTCCGCTCGCCCCTTGAGACCTCGGAACATGCAGACGAGGGAGTCCTATCATAGTGGTGCCCCACCCCCTAGGGTACTCAGGAATACCTAGTAAACCATGGGGAATATAAGTATGTATATA
This sequence comes from Ampelocalamus luodianensis, assembly GCA_036346255.1. Lineage (NCBI taxonomy): Eukaryota > Viridiplantae > Streptophyta > Magnoliopsida > Poales > Poaceae > Ampelocalamus > Ampelocalamus luodianensis. Next base: position 45,726,538 of record CM070633.1, read on the forward strand.
GGCTAGACATATAGTTATACTCAATAGGAATATACAAAAATACCTCTTTCTCCATTCTTGTAAGGGAGGGGGTAGGAAGGGAAATGTCCTCCCCGCTCTCCTATATATATGGCCCCAAGAGGACATGTAAAGCAGAGGCATTTACACACTCATTGTTCAATATGTGCATAATGCTCTTGGCTCCTCTATTGCAGTCCCTGAAGCTAAAAGGGTACTCCGTACCCACTGTCTAGTCTTGATGCTACAACAGTTCAGATTGCCACAATTTGTTCGGAAAAAAAATCACTCCAATCCGCTCCACCCTCTCTTTCCCTCTTTTTGACCAATTTCACATGCTTTTGGTACACCGTTAACACTGTCCTTGGTAAGGAGGGGCAATGGAGAGGAACAAAATAACAAGTTCTTCGTGTATTTTCAGTTTGATCGCTAGAGTAGAGGTCCCACACATTTTACCTCACATCTTCTCTTACTGGTGAGGCAGTGACACGCGTCCCCCATGTGACACCACATTACTCCTTTAGACACCACCCGTTACACAGCCTAGTTGTACCCTCTCTCTCTGCTTCGGCCTCCGGTAGTCCCGGAGTTCTTCACTGCCACTGTTTGAATCGCTGACTTCCTGCATCCTGTTCTGTCCTTCCTCAGCTTGCCTTCGCTTTCAGCTCATGTACATATAAAATAGCTGCATAAGACGAGAGCAATGAACTCTATTGTGGAAATTGATCCTAGAAGTAGGTAGGTGTATCTTTTTCATATGCTTTCTATAAAAGCAGAGTTTATCCTTGATTAAAAAAAATCCTGGAAGCAGGTTAGCACGTATTAAGGTTTTTTAATATGTTAGAAGCCCCACTAGGCGGGCAAAATGATTAAGGCACTCAACCATGGTTTTTCGCTCTCTTTAAAAGTAATCCAAATATAAAGTAGAAATTCGAATGTGAAAAGAATTATATCCTGAATCTCAAATTCCTTCTGTATTGCTTTGAATGGATGTCTGAGCTAAAAATAACTACCATAAGAGTGAAGTTTATATCTTAGGGGTGGATAAAGAGGAAGCTTGCATGGTTGCTAACATATTGAACTGCAAGTTGGGTTAACTCCCAATGACTTATCTAGGGATTGATATAGGGGATAGGGAGATTGGTAAGAATGCAACAAGGAGGGTTATTAGCAAATTGGGGAATAGATTGGATAACTGGAAAAACAACCTCACTTCTTCGGGAGGGAGACTTATTCTGGTGAACAACTGCTTAAGCAGCCTTCCCATTTATACAATGAGGTTTTATAGATTAAATGAGGATGTTCACAAGAAAATGGACTCCATTAGATCAAAATTCTTTTGGAGATGGACTAGGGATTCTTTTAAATATCACATAGTGAGATGGGGGCAGTATGCAGGCCAAAAGACTTTGGGGGATTGGGTGTGATTGACACCAGGCTGATGAATGATTACCTTTTGTACAAATGGTTTTGGAGGATGAGTACGACCAAAAATGAGTTATGGTTTAAGATTATGAAGGCCAAATACTTTCCTAAGGGGGGTGTTAAAGATAACAGGACTCTAAGGGGTTCCCAGTTTTGGAAGTCCTGGCAAAAAATCAAAAATCTCTTTAAGGGGGGATCTGCTTAACATATTGGGAATGGTGAAGAAACTCTTTTTTGGAAAGATGTTTGGCTTGACAACTGCTCTTTGAAAATTAAATTTGCTAGATTGTTTAATACTAGCTCGAATCCAGATGTAAGAGTAGCAGATAGCTTTGAGAATGGAGAATGGAATATCACCTTCAATAGACAATTTGGTAAGGACGAGGAGGACCTTTGGAAGCATATGAAAAATGCTTTAAATGGGGTGGGGGCTTAACAATGAAAATGATAAAGTGGTGTGGTGTCCGGAGAATTCTGGATATTTCTTTATAAAATCTGTATATAGACACTGGTCTTTTTTTTTTTTTGGGGGGGGGGGGTCATCCTTAGGAGAAATAAGAAGCTGTGGAAAAGTAGAATTCCGCTTAAAGTGATTTTTTTCTCTGGTTGTTGTTCCAAGACAGACTCCAGACAGCAGCTCAGCTTAAAATCAGAAATTGGAAAGGGAGCAAAAATTGTTGTTTATGCGGGGTGAGAGAGGACACTGATCATATTTTCTTCAACTGTGTTCTAGCCAAGTTTGTGTGGGCTTGTGTCAAGGAATGCCTGATGTGGGAGAAGATCCCAGTTTCTCTTGATAAGTTCCATTGATATTAGTTAGATACTGGGGGTGCTAATGATTACTACGTTTGCTTATCTAGTTTTGCAGCTGTTGCGTGGACACTCTGGAAAATCAGAAACCGAATGGCTATTGAGAAGGTCTTTCCAAAACATCCGACTGAGGCTATATTCAAATCTATATCTTGCATGCAGAAGTGGCGGATTTTGATCAGGGAAGATGACCAGGGAGAACTGGACAAGGTGATCAATATGGTGGAAGAATGGATGAAAAGTTTCTGCGCTTTACATGCAGGCTGACTTTGTTTAGGTTTAGCCGAGGATTGTATAAGGTCTTTTGCTTCAGCTTCAGTTCTTTTTGTTAGTTTTCGCTTGGTCTGTTTCCTTAGTTCTGAAACTTGTTTGAACTGGTATCCCCAGTCTATGTGGGCTGTGTTTGGTGAATTGTAAAACTGGCGATTAGCTTTCTATAAAAGCTGGGTTATCCTTTTTCAAAAAAAAAAAATATAAAGTAGAAATTACAAAACTATGCCAGGAGGAAAAGGTTTTGCAGTTTGCCCAATCATGGATCTGTCCCACTACTGGTTCAATTGTGGGCGAGAAAGCCCAACTGCACAGAACCTTTGAAAGTGATCTTATTTCTTTTTTTCAAGAACATGCAAAAGATTTGTGTGTCGTTTTCCTTACGGATTGGAAAGGTAAAAAATACAAACTACAACGAACCTAAACATCACAAAGGATATTTGACATTTTGACTAGAAGAAAAGAAACTAACAAAACTGGGGAAAGAGAAAATCTGAGCGCCGGTTGAAAATACACACTGCAATCACCAATTAACTCAACAAGCTAACAGGGGATCCAAACATCTTGCCCCGGCTAGTCACCATTGTCCAGCCTCCTCTTTAATTGCTTGGACTACTAGATGGACAGTGGTTTGCTTGCCATTGAAAAACCTGTCAGTCCTCTCCTTCCACACCATCCATGACTTCAGACCTATTTTGTATTATTTTCTTTACTGGGTAAAGTATTTGTTAATCTGGTCTATAAAAAGTATTCCTTAATCAAACCTAATATGTTTGAATGGTCCAAGTCATACAGCTATTGTTCACATTGAGTGTGTAATTAGCTACCCTAATCGTTGAGCAGTCGTGTACAAGGATGGAAACTTGGAGTCATTGAGTGATTATTTATTTCTAATCTTGAGTAACCAAGGCATTAGGATGGCCACCAACCCACTTTCTAGGAGTCAACTGGTCAAGTCAACAGGACCTTTATTCTTAGTTTTTTGTAGATGATGTATATCTACAGTAGTAATAAAAATGTTTCTTGCCTTTAGTTTCAAAAGAAAAGGTCAACTGGTGCTGCTTTACTTATGCCTTCAGCTTTGCCCTTCTGCACACTTGGAACTTTGAATACTATCTCTTCCCGTTCAACAGGGCAGATTATTCACAACAACATGATGAGGAATACAATTTGATCAAATGTGTAAAGGTGCAATGCTCTCTCCTTTGATCCTTTCGCCTCTTTTCTTCTTTTTACTGTATTGTTGACAATTTACGCAGCAAGCATGATAGAGCTGCGTGTGATGTGAGATGCATTTAAGTTCATCAGTTCGTGAAGGCAGAAAGGAAAACATAGAAACTGAATTTGTTGCTCTGTTCCAAGGGAAGAAATTGATATTCTTTCTTGCTTATATTGTTTACGCAGTTTTAAAAACAACTCAAATGTTTCCCAGTCCTTTTTATCTTTAACAGACACCATTTCCTGCATTTTTCTCCCCACTGAAATCGTTATGACGGATACAGGAGCAGCAGTGCTATCCACACATTTATCCTTCCGTCTTATTATTCATCCATCTTCTCCAGCAAAAGCGTGTACTCCAAGATTACATGGGTTTCAACAATTTTCAGCAAGCTTTCAGGTATTTCAAACCGTTTTAGCGATCAGACTTCAATAAAACCAGCTCTCGTTTAAGCATTACATCTTGCTCATTAGCTAGGATTTCCTGTTTGATAAAAAGTTTATGTTGTTTATGTAGATTTGATGTACAAGGATGGAACTGGTACTTAAGATTGAGTGTTAATTATTGCAACTATATTTTACTGAAATATTGAAGTCAAACTGCACGAAGAGAAATGGCGGAAATTGCTGTTCTTTGTGTCATAAAAAAGATAGGAATAGCTGTGGCAGGAGAAACGCTGAAGTTAGCTTTACCCTTGCTTGGAAAAAAAACTGATTTACCAACAGCACTTCCAGTTAAAATGAAACTGATAAAAGATGAACTTGAGTTTATTAATGCATTTCTTAAGGAAATTGGCATGAAGGGCTGCAAAGGTGAAGTGGTAGAAACTTGGATAAGGCAAGTCCGAAGGTTGGCATATGATATGGAAGATGTTGTTGACCAATTTATGTATGTTGTTGGTGAAAACCAACAGAAGGAGCCATGGGCTTATGTGAAGAAAATTTTCAAGAAACCTCAATCTTTTTCACTTGATGAAATTGCTACTAAAGCAGATATAATAAACAAAGAGCTTATGGAACTTTCGAAAAGAATAGACCGTTGGGCCCAACCAATATCTGGTTTGAGTTATATTCCTGCAACAAACTATGACAGTGAACAACAACTGTTTCTACCTGGACATGATCATTCAATCAATGATGATGAGCTTGTAGGAATTGATAAAAATAGAGAAATCTTGATTGACTCATTGCATCTGGAAGACTGTTCTCTGCGGATCATTTCTGTGTGGGGTATGGGTGGCCTCGGCAAAAGCACTCTTGTCAATAATGTCTACAAGAATGAAGGACTAGTATCCAATTTTAATTGCCACGCATGGATTTCTATCACTCAGTCATATAAAATGGATGATATTTGGGGAAACATGCTGAAAGAACTCCATGGAAAAGACAATATAGAATTTGATGCTGAAAAGATGAACAGTGCAGAATTAAGAGTGGAATTGAAGAAAAATCTGGATAAAAGGCGATACTTGATCATATTGGATGATGTATGGAAATCTGCAGATTTTTTTAAAATCAGAGAGGTTCTTGTTGATAATGGCCTCGGAAGCAGAGTAATAATCACAACAAGATTTGACGAAGTAGCTTCATGTGCAGAAGATGGTTGTAAGATCAAAGTAGAGCCTCTAAATGCCGATGATGCATGGGTTCTATTTTGCAGGAAGGCATTTCCGAAAATTGAAAATCATATCTGCCCTCAAGAATTACACCAGTGTGGTCGAGAGATAGTGGGGAAATGTGATGGCTTGCCGTTAGCTCTTGTGGCAATAGGGAGCATATTGCCCCTCAAAAATAAGTGCGTTAAAGTGTGGAGGCTCTTTTATGATCAACTCATTTGGGAGCTACACAACAATGAGAACCTGAATCAAGTGGAGAAAATTCTAAATCTAAGCTATAAGTACCTTCCTAACCATTTGAAGAACTGTTTCTTGTATTGTGCTATGTTCCCAGAAGACTATCAGATCCAAAGAAAAAGATTGATTAGATTGTGGATCGCTGAAGGGTTTATTGAACAAAAAGGAGCAAGCAGCTTAGAAGATGTTGCTGAAGGTTATTTGAGAGAACTTGTCCGACGAAGCATGCTTCAGGTTGTAGAGAGGAACAGTTTTGATAGGATTCAGTGTCTTCGAATGCATGATCTGGTGCGTGAGCTAGCCATTTTCCAATTTAAAAGAGAGAACTTCAGTACAATTTATGATGATACTCATGGGGTGGTACAAGTGGATTTAGATTGTCGTCGTGTGTCTGTGCTCCAATGCACCAATGACATTCAATCAAGCATAAATCCATCTAGGCTTCACACCTTCATAGCATTTGATACCAGCATGGCATCATCTTCATGGTCTTGTTTTATTCCCTCGGAATCTAAGTACCTTGCGGTATTAGACTTATCAGGCTTGCTTATTGAGACAATTCCAAATTCAGTTGGGGAGCTATTCAACCTTAGGTTGTTGTGCCTCGATGACACCAATGTGAATGAACTCCCAAAATCTATTACGAAGCTTCGAAATTTACAAACATTAAGTCTTGAACGTACACAGTCGCTGAATTTCCCACGGGGATTTGCAAATCTGAAGAAATTGCGTCACCTGCTTATTTGGAAATTGCTAGATGCAACATACAGAAGTTTTAATAACTGGGAATCTATGGAGCCTTTTGAGGGCTTGTGGAATTTGAAGGAATTGCAATCTTTGAATGAAGTTCGAGCAAGTAAAGTCTTTGTTGCAAAACTAGGAAATTTATTGCAGCTGAAGTGCCTTTGCATTACTGATGTAAGGAGTAGCCATTGTGCACAATTGTGCAACTCTTTATCAAAGATGTATCAGCTCTCAAGATTATACATAAGAGCAAGCAACGAAGATGAGCTGCTCCTGCTGGAAGATTTGACAATGTCAAACCCTCTTGAAAAGCTCGAATTGGTAGGGAGATTGTCAGAAGGAACTTTGGAATCTCCCTTTTTCTCAACTCATGGAAATGAACTTCTGCAAATAGGGCTATCATGGTGTCAGTTCACGGAGAATCCAGTGCCAGGCCTTTCTGAATTGTCGAACATAACTGAGTTACGTCTTACAAGGGCTTACACTGGACAACAGCTAAACTTCCACGCAGAGTGGTTCAGAAATTTGAAGAAGATTATGTTGTGGGATTTGCCACAAGTCAATCAAATATGCATACACGAGGGAGCTTTGGTCAGCCTTGCATTTCTTCACATCGACAGCCTCAAGGAACTCCGGGATGTCCCTATCGGTATCAAATTTCTCACCTCTGTCAAAGAGGCATATTTTACTAGGATGCATTCTGATTTTGTAAGGAATCTTCGAATGGTAAAGCTAAATCATATCCCGAAGGTCTACTGGTCAACACAAGGCAAGTGAAATCACCTTCTCACTATATTATGCTCACACTTTTCATATCTTCGAAAGTGTTGTTTATCAGTTACAAATAAAAACTTTTACCAGTGAACTTTGCTCACATGCAACTGCCAAGTTGTTTTTGAGTGCATCTAGAACCAGCTCTGCGAGCAAGCATAAGAAATCATGTTAGTAAAATTTACAATTATAGAGTAAATTTCAGAAAGCCTAGGTTTTGGGACATTAGTAACACAAAACCCTATGTTTTGAGATTTTTTTTTCAGAAAACATCAGATTTTGAAGCATTAGTAATATAAAATCCCACGTTTTGAGTTTTTTTTCTCCAAAAAACCCTAGGTTTTGAGGCATCAGTAACACAAAACCCTACGTCGTTGTGACCAGATATGATGCCTCAAAACCTAGGGTTTTCTGAAAAAAACTCAAAACCCCACATCGTTGGGACCAGATATGATGTCTCAAAACTTAGTGTAAAACCATAAAACGTGAGGTTTTGTGTTACTAATGCTTCAAAACTTAGGGTTTTGTGTTACTAATATGAAAATATGGGGTTTTGTGTTATTAATACCCTAAAACCTGATATTTTCTGAAATTTACTCATAATTATAATAGAATCAGCAAATGTCACTATAGAGCACTTTGCATTGGATACTACATCATGGGCATCTCCAATTCTCCATTTTATACATCCTTTTCTACATAAAATGCAGGGGTGTCCGCGGTTCAAACGGAACCCGCTGACCTACCTGGACCAACCAGGCAACCACCACCAACCCACAATGGCGCCTTTTAGGCGGGTCAGGTTGGGTTTTCAAACCACATAGTTTGGGTGGGCTGCTGGTTCCATCCGTCATAACCGTTGATCCATCTCCCACTGCTCCGATCCATGAACGCCTGATTCGTTGAAGTGGAGATGGTATTTTGATGGTGTACTTCTCCTGTGATTTCATTGGTAGCAGTGCTTCTCCGGCAGGCTACGGCTTCATCACCATCTTATATTCCTCTGGCGGTGGCAAAGCAAAAACTGCCTTCACTGGATAGCAGCGCGGCCGAACTAATACTCCAAAATCACACTACCTCCATACCGATTTAGATAAGGAGAACTAAAGTGAAAGCTTCAGAAAACTGTCAGTGTTGCTTTCTTATATGTTTTATCATTACAATGTTACTCGGTTTCACATTGTTTTGTTTGGCAGTATGCAGCTGCTGTTTGAGATGATTATGAAGACGAAGTGAGGCATGTAATGATGCCCAGAACTAAAGTTGCATTGTCCATGTGTAATGTACTTTTAATGAACTGAACCGTTTTGATTTTTATTTGGAAATGTTTGTGACGAAGGGCGTGTTTGTTGCATGTCAACGCAGAGTCCTACTGCCGCTGTGATCAGTGAGCAAATGGCAAATCGCACAGTATTTTCCTGTTACCTCAGTTCTAGACGTCGGATCGAGGTTCCAACGCTCCAAATTGAACGCGCCACCTTTTTCTCGAGTCTTGACCATGTTTAGTATATCTCTGCTGTACATGCACCTAGTCCAGTCTTAATGTTTCTCTGAGCATATCTATGTATTGGATCTAGGTGACTAGTCGATGTTATTATGTCTGGAAGCTACTTCAGAACTTGTAATTTTCTTGCAATAGAGGGCAGTAACCGATCAGGGGAGCCTTCCTACAATTATCAGGCAGATGCAACCCCTACTTGAAAAACACAAATGACGCCGGTTCAGAAAAAATGACCTTAGTATTGCTGTACAGGAACAAGAGTATGTAGTTTCAACCATTGCAACCGTTGCCTCCGTAGAACAACAAAGTACCTTGGTTCAGAGCAAGAAAGTACGAGCCCCCAATGTAGATGCGGCTTCATCGCAGAGATCACTGGCGGCGCGTGCGCGAAGCCGACCGCTTAGTCGTTTCCGCGGTTTGCCCGCACAACTGCGCGTACGCCGGTCGCCGGCCTTCCAATCAGGTCAACCAACCCCCGTGACATTTAGCCGATCGGCGGTACGGTCCAATTATAAAGAGTTACTTAGATACATGCCACTCTAAAATAACCGGTTTTAAAATATTTTATTGCAAACTTTTTTTAAAAAAAATGCCACTGAAAAGTGTCCATTCTTTGAGATATGCTATTGTAGACAATATAAGACCATAATATCCTAACTTCTTCCTCCCACCTCCTGCTCTTGGCTGCCATGGATTCCACCAATCCATCCACCCCCTGACGCCTTCCTCTATCGCACCCTCCTACCAACCCTCTCCAGACAGGGGCGGATCTACCATTATGGCAAGGTCTGGTATTTGCCAGAGGTTAATCCTGTACCGAACACCCCCTACCCCCCGGCGTCGGAGAAGAAGCTCGGTGCTCGGTCTGTTCTTCGCTCGGACGCCTCTTGGCCAGCCACTGCATCACGAATTAAAGCTTCTTTTCTTTTCTTCGCTCGGACGCGGCCCACCCAGCGGTCCCAGCCCAAGTGCCCAGCGCCCCAGCCCAACCATCACTGCCTGCCTCCTCGGGACTCAGGAGATCGCCACTTCGCCTTCGCGGCTTCGCCAGATGCCCAGAGGCCGCCAGACCCAATCATCAAACCCCGAATCCCGAAATCCCCAACAAAACCTAGCCTAGGCGGCGCCGCGGCGGCTGTGGTCGGCGGAGGCACGGGCGCAAGTGGGGCGACCAGGCGAGGACCGAGGCCGAGGGCCGAGGCGACGAGCGAGGGCTCGAGGCGCCGCTACGCTGGGTGACGCTGCTCCAGCCTCCAGGGCTCCAGGCGGCAGGCACTTCAGTATAAATAGTAGAAGAAAATCATAAAAGGGCGCGAAGTTTTAGCACCGCAAATTTCAGATTGTTTGAGCTCTTTGTTGTCTCTGTTTGGTTATTGTCGTTTCTGTTTATCGTCAGAATAGAATCGGCCGATCAATTGAGATTGGTCTTGGTGGTGTCTTCTTCTGTCCAGAGATTGAGAGTACGTGTTGGATCCTGAGTTTAGTTTCCACACAGTACAGTTCAATATTGATATCTCTAAATCTCTTCAACATCTTTCGGTGATTCTGTCCAATTCAAATTTAACAACCAATTCATTATTCAATATTCAATATTTATATCATCTAATATTCTAATTCATACCATTCTACTGTTACGAGTTCCAAAGTTGGAACCTCCTCTGATGCAGTATTGCAGTGCAGTCATGCAGACATTCACAAATGAAATCAGTAAATCACAATTCACAACCACTAATTACTGACCACAACCACAGTCCACAGAACCACTCAACCAAACCACTTACTGAATTTTGACATTGCAGCAGGCGGCAGCAGGACCGACCGCAGCACGGCTGCACGACAGCAGGCAGGCAGGCAGCAGAGCAGCGCACTCGCCCAGCAGGCGGTGCCTGGGAGCCTGGGAGTAGCGTCGCTTGCCGCCCCGCCCGGCGCGGCGCGGCGCGGCGCCTGCCGCCTGGAGCCCTGGAGGCTGGAGCAGCGTCACCCAGCGTAGCGGCGCCTCGAGCCCTCGCTCGTCGCCTCGGCCCTCGGCCCTCGGTCCTCGCCTGGTCGCCCCACTTGCGCTCCGTGCCTCCGCCGACCACAGCCGCCGCGGCGCCGCCTAGGGGTAGGTTTTGTTGGGGATTTCGGGATTCGGGGTTTGGATGATTGGGTCTGGCGGCCTCTGGGCATCTGGCGAAGCCGCGAAGGCGAAGTGGCGATCTCCTGAGTCCCGAGTGGAGGCAGGCAGTGATGGTTGGGCTGGGGCGCTGGGCACTTGGGCTGGGACCGCTGGGTGGGCCGCGTCCGAGCGAAGAAAAGAAAAGAAGCTTTAATTCGTGATGCAGTGGCTGGCCAAGAGGCGTCCGAGCGAAGAACAGACCGAGCACCGAGCTTCTTCTCCGACGCCGGGGGGTAGGGGGTGTTCGGTACAGGATTAACCTCTGGCAAATACCAGACCTTGCCATAATGGTAGATCCGCCCCTGCCAACCACCACCAACCCACAATGGCGCCTTTTAGGCGGGTCAGGTTGGGTTTTCATCTAACCCGGCTTGCACATAGTTTGGGTGGGCTGCTGGTTCCATCCGTCATAACCGTTGATCCATCTCCCACTGCTCCGATCTCATGAACGCCTGATTCGTTGAAGTGGAGATGGTATTTTGATGGTGTACTTCTCCTGTGATTTCATTGGTAGCAGTGCTTCTCCGGCAGGCTACGGCTTCATCACCATCTTATATTCCTCTGGCGGTGGCAAAAGCAAAAAACTGCCTTCACTGGATAGCAGCGCGGCCGAACTAATACTCCAAAATCACACTACCTCCATACCGATTTAGATAAGGAGAACTAAAGTGAAAGCTTCAGAAAACTGTCAGTGTTGCTTTCTTATATGTTTTATCATTACAATGTTACTCGGTTTCACATTGTTTTTGTTTGGCGGTATGCAGCTGCTGTTTGAGATGATTATGTAAGACGAAGTGAGGCATGTAATGATGCCCAGAACTAAAGTTGCATTGTCCATGTGTAATGTACTTTTAATGAACTGAACCGTTTTGATTTTTATTTGGAAATGTTTGTGACGAAGGGCGTGTTTGGATTGCATGTCAACGCAGAGGAAAGGGATCCTACTGCCGCTGTGATCAGTGAGCAAATGGCAAAGTCGCACAGTATTTTGCTGTTACCTCAGTTCTGGACGTCGGATCGAGGTTCCAACGCTCCAAATTGAACGCGCAACCTTTTTCTCGAGTCTTGACCATGTTTAGTATATCTCTGCTGTACATGCACCTAGTCCAGTCTTAATGTTTCTCTGAGCATATCTATGTATTGGATCTAGGTGACTAGTCGATGTTATTATGTCTGGAAGCTACTTCAGAACTTGTAATTTTCTTGCAATAGAGGGCAGTAACCGATCAGGGGAGCCTTCCTACAATTATCAGGCAGATGCAACCCCTACTTGAAAAACACAAATGACGCCGGTTCAGAAAAAAAGTGACCTTGGTATTGTACTTGTACAGGAACAAGAGTATGTAGTTTCAACCATTGCAACCGTTGCCTCCGTAGAACAACAAAGTCCCTTGGTTCAGAGCAAGAAAAACAGTACGAGCCCCCAATGTAGATGCGGCTTCATCGCAGAGAGTCACTGGCGGCGCGTGCGCGAGCTCAGCCGACCGCTTAGTCGTTTCCGCGGTTTGCCCGCACAACTGACGCGTACGCCGGTCGCCGGCCTTCCAATCAGGTCAACCAACCCCCGTGACATTTAGCCGATCGGCGGTACGGTCCAATTATAAAGAGTTACTTAGATACATGCCACTCTAAAATAACCGGTTTTAAAATATTTTATTGCAAACTTTTTTAAAAAAAAAATGCCACTGAAAAGTGTCCATTCTTTGAGATATGCTATTATAGACAATATAAGACCATAATATCCTAACTTCTTCCTCCCACCTCCTGCTCTTGGCTGCCATGGATTCCACCAATCCATCCACCCCCTGACGCCTTCCTCTATCGCACCCTCCTACCAACCCTCTCCAGATCTGCTAGCTTCTTGTCGATCCACGCCATGATGGTCTCCCTGGAGCAAAGGAAAGGAAACCAGAATATAGTAAAGAAACAAAACTGGTACATGATGGGATCTGGAATAGAATGATCGGGAATCCTGGTCGTCATACTTTTGGGCGAGATAGGTGTCCTTGGTGGGGTCCCTTGGTGGCGTCGACCTTGGCGAGAGTGATGTCCTGGGCTTGGAGGTTAAGCTGGGCAGTGGTGGCGGTGTAGTCTAGGGCGAGCGCCTAGCGCACCGGGGGCGTAGAATTCTACCATGATGTGGTGGCAAGTGGCGCATGAGCTTCTTTGGTGCATGGGAGACAGCAAGGCAATGGAAGCGCACTAACTTCTTTGACGTAGTCTAAATCGTGGCACGTCCTAGCTCCGCCGCTAGCCGCATCGTCCTAAGGTTTGCAGGTCTCTTTTCTCTTTGCAACCATGGACGAGGAAAGGGGAGGGATGAAGAAGAAAGTAAAGGTACTATAGTCTTAATTTTTCCATAATAGTACTCCCTCCGAATTTGTTTACATGACATCTGGATTTTTCTTTTACACGTCCGGAGTACCAGTTTACATGTCGGAAATGTCAAATAAATAAAAACGGAGGTAGTATATCTCAAAGAATGAATACTATGTGGTGGCATTTTCAAGAAAAAACTTTTCGGTGGCGTTTCTCAAATCCGGTCAATATCCACAGAACTTTAAGTGGGCTAATTTCGTAACTCCAGTCTTATTCCGAGTTTGTTTTCTTCACAGCATTTCTTTTTTTCACTGTTTGTACCCAACCGAAAGGACCAGAATACCCCTGCTACTTGATCTGGTCGAACCAGCACCTCTCCACGCTCAGGTCTCCTCTCGTCGCCGCGCCGCTCCGCTCTCCTCGCCTCGCTGCTTTCCGCCGTCTTCGCTTCGCCGGGCCGCCCTACTCCCCTCGCCGCGCCATACTCGTGCTCATCCTCCTCCTCGATGGGCCGTCCATTTGGTTTCCATTTACTTCGGTTTGCAATACCTTCTGATTTATATTTGGTTTCTTTGAGCGGATGCAATAGTTTGTTCATTTGTAGTACTACCTACTTTCTTTTTTGAACGAAAGCAATACTACCTTCTGGTCGACAGTGTGGAGCAGGGAAAGAACAGAACCAATTGCCCTGTTCAAATGTCTGAAATGCAAGAACTGACCGTGCAAATGTCTCAAATGGAGTACACGGTTTATTTCCTTCTGGATGTTCGGATGAGGAGCACTCTATTCTCTCGCTTTCTCCAAGGACTGCGATTCCAATGAAAGACGGCGAAAGTTTCAGATGAATGGCAAGGACAGTTTTCTCCAACCATCACTGCAATTTGTCTCAGATATCTGACTTTGAACTACAACGCTGGAGTATTGCTCCAGAAATCTTCTCTGTTGAACTAACAGCTGGAATGATGACCGACAAAGTGTACTAAATTAGGACTAGTGACAGAAGCTGCCTCCTCCAACGACATGCTACATTTTGTGGAAAAAGTATCAGCGCAATCAATGAGCTATGGTGAGATTTGACCTATTTGTTTTGCAGCCTGCGCTCATACATTATGGACTATGAGAAATAAGCGGATCTTCCAAAATACCGAAATTGGAAACATTACAATGCAGCGTCAAATCCGAGAATACATTAGCCTCTGGTCCTGCAGAACTAAGTCCGAACACCAGGTTTCCCTCCGGCAGTGGTGTCAGCTCTTTTTGTAAATATTTTATTTTATTTTTTTCTCTACTTTCGCTTGCTTTCTATTTTCTTTTTAATGTATTTGTAATGCTTTGGCAACCATTTTAATACAATGATCATAAGGTAGGGAATTCTCTACCTTTTACGTCCAAAAAAAAACAAAGTGTATGCGAGGTGTGCCGGCGGCGTGCGCTGCAGCTCACTGGGGGTGGCGCGCGTGCGTGAGATATCGTTGGAGAAGGCGACACATGCGAGAGGGGGTCAGCGACACGCCGACACATTTGGGTCCATTCAGGTGAGAATAAACAAGAAAAGGTCAAGGAAAATGAGATGGAAACGGCAAATTTGGAACCAAACATGTGTTGGAGTGGCATTTTATGGAGTGGATGTTGGATTATCTATATGAATAGATTTGCAAGTTGCAACTTACGCAAATAGAAAGGCAGAGCAATTGTAAATTTCCAAATTGGATTTCATATGAGCTTGGGTTTCACTTTAGAGCAGGGTTTTGGCAACTGTTTTTTTTTTTGGAGGGGAGGGGGTTAACACCGGTTTAGCTGAAAACCGGAAAATTTTGGCCGAAAATTTTTAAAACAAAATTTGTTTTTTCCAGAATTTAAATAAAAAAAGATCAAATTCAAGCAAATTTGAACAGACCGATTTTTTTGGAGCCAATTTGGATTCCTGTCAGAGGCCCGGTAAAACTGGTAGAGCCGATTTTTGCCTGAAAATCAGAAACCTGCTTCAGAGACCGCGCAAGCCACAGGAGCAACACAGAGTTACAGACGCTTGGTTGTACTTTTAGGGTGATTTGTTGTCCATTCCTTATTTTTGTGTACACGTGGCACGTCACAGACGTACAGTAAGCACTGAGTAAGCAGCAGCTAAGCATATGTATCAGGTTCTTCTCAGTTCTTGCGAATGATACGATCATACAAGTGAGCAGTTTCACCGACTTCCCCTCACCGGCACCCTCGTGTACAGGAACCACCCGTCGGCCACCTCCCCGAACTCCGACACGCTGATCGGGAACGGCAGCAGGTGCCCCGACAGGTCCACCACCTTGTCCTGAGTGTACGCGTCCCACAGCGCCTCCACCGCGCGCACGCACTCCACGCCTCGGCCTCAAGGAACGCGCCGTCGCCTCGCCGACGTGTCTCGTCAAGTGCTCGTGCCACAGTGACATCCGGAACCCGTGTGTTAGAAATAATGCACAGATCAAGGGAGACAAGAGACACAAATTTTACGTGGAAAACCCTTGCGGGAAAAAACCACGGACGCCAACCGGCGATGATCACTATATGAGGAGCGATTACAAAACGCAGGAGATTACAATGAGGCGTCAGACGTCAACTCTCCCCGTGCGGCTTACAAGAGGTATATAAAGGGACAAAAGTACTTAGAGTCCAAGTAAGAAACTAATCCGCTAATATGACAACTAATTCGGATACTTCCATATTAAAAATTCGGATCACAATATATCCCATATTTAACAATCTCCACTTTGAGACGAATTTCCTCTTGTAGCATAATAAAGAATCATCAATCACCAAATAACTCCACAGTAAGATAAAAATCACCGTACGCCAATTAGTCTTTAGGACTAGACTGTAATACCAACTAAGCTTGAGCAAAACTCAAACTTAGTAACAGGATCTGACTTTGTCATCATATCAGCTGGATTATCATGAGTACTTATCTTGTACACTTTAACATCACCTTGAGCAATAACATCTCGAATAAAGTGATATCTCACATCAATGTGCTTTGTTCTCTCATGGAACATCTGATCCTTTGTAAGACATATAGCACTCTGACTATCACAAAATATAGTAGTGCAAGAATTATCTCCACAAAGCTCAGTGTACAAACCTCTCAACCAAATAGCTTCTTTACAAGCTTCAGAAATAGCCATATATTCTGCTTCATTGGTAGATAATGTAACATTAGATTGCAAACTTGCTTTTCAACTAACAGCACAACCACCAATGGTGAAAACATAACCTGTGAGAGACCTCCTCTTGTCCAATTCACCAGCATAATCAGAATCAACATAACCAACAAGTCCATCTCTAGAATTTCCAAACTGCAAACGAGTATTAGAAGTTCCACGCAAATATCCGAATATCCACTGAACTGCTTTCCAATGCTCTTTTCCAGGATTAGCCATGTATCTACTAACAAAACTCAGTGCATGAGATAAATCAGGACAAGAACAAATCATGGTATACATAAGAGAACCAACTGCACTGGAATATGGAACTCTAGACATGTACTCAATATCATAATCTGACTTAGGGCATAAAGCCGAAGATAATCTGAAATACGAAGCTAATGGAGTACTCACTGGTTTTGCATCATGCATATTAAAGCGACGAATGACTTTCTCAATATAACCTTTTTGACTAAGGTATAGCTTGCCAGATTTCCTCTCTCTGATAATCTCCATGCCGAGAATTTCCTTTGCTGCACCTAGGTCCTTCATATCAAATTCACTACTCAATTGTGCTTTCAGTTTTGATATTTCTGACTTATCTTTTGCAGCAATCAACATATCATCAACATAGAGAAGCAAATAAATGGCTGGATCATTAACAGTCTTTAAATAGACACAACTATCATAATCAGACCGCTTAAAATTATGAGAGTATAAAGGAGTCAAATCTCTTGTACCATTGCCTAGGAGACTGTTTCAAACCATAAAGAGATTTCTTTAATGTACAAACAAGGTGTTCTTTTCCAGGAATAACAAAACCTTCAGGTTGGTCCATATAAATGTCTTCTTCCAACTTCTCATGTAAGAATGCAGTTTTAACATCTAATTGCTCAAGTTCATAATCATGCATAGCAACAATACTGAGTAAAGTGCGAATAGAACTATGCTTCACAACTGGGGAAAAGACATCATTAAAATCAATACCTGGAATCTGACTATAGCCTTTAGCAACTAATCTTGCTTTATACCTTGCTGGTTCAGTAGGAGAAATACATTCCTTTCTTTTGAAAATCCACTTGCAATGAACAGGTTTCTTCTCCTTTGGTAATTTCATTAATTCTCAAGTGACATTCTTTTCAAGTGACTCCATCACATCATGCATAGCAGTTATCCACTTATTATAATCAGTGGAGCTAATAGCCTCAGAGTATGATGAAGGTTCTGAATTACCTTCAATTTCTTGTGCCACACTCAAAACATAAGAAACAATATTAGGTTCTTCAATCAACCTCCTGGGTGGATTAATTTCCCTCCTAGGTCTGTCAACTGCAATGGACCGTTGTGGTGGCTGCTCAACAATAGGAGTATCCTCAACAATAGGTGCATCATGAACAGTGGTATTTTCCTTATCTGATGTGTTACCTGAACCAACAGAGTGCTCCGCCTGAACACTTGAATTCTGCTCACTCTCAACAGGAACGTTAGTAGGCAGTTTATCAGGAAGCATAGCAGATTCATTAAAGACAACGTTTCTGCTAATCACAACCTTCCTTGTTTTAGGATTCCATAATTTATATCCTTTAACACCAGATTTATAACCAAGAAAGATGCACTTAATAGCTCTAGGCTCTAATTTTCCATTATCAACATGAGCATAAGCAGTACAACAAAAAACTCTTAATTATGAATAATTTGTTGGGGAACCAGACCATACCTCAATTGGAGTCTTCTTTTCAATTGTAATATTGGGTGACCGATTAATAAGATAGCAAGCAGTGGAAGCGGCTTCAGCCCAAAAACGCCTATGCAAACCTGCATTAGACAACATACAACGGGCCTTGGAAATGATAGTTCTGTTCATACACTCAGCTACACCGTTTTGTTGAGGAGTACTAGGAACAGTGTAATGCCTAACAATGCCTTCAGACTTACAATATGATTCAAATTCATCAAAACAGAATTCCATCCCATTATCAGTGCGAAGTTTCTTTACCTTATTTTCAGTTTGTCTTTCAATCATAGTCTTCCACTCTTTAAATGCTGAAAATGCTTCTGACTTATGCTTCAAGAAATAAGGCCACACTCTTCTAGAGTAATCATCAATAATTGTTAACATATAACGAGCACCTCCTAGAAATGTCTTACGAGATGGCCCCCATAAATCAGAATGCACATAATCTAAAATACCTTCTGTAGTATGAACTGAGGTATTAAATCTCACCCTCTTGTGTTTGCCAAACACGCAATGCTCACAGAATTTTAGCTTGCCGATGTTATGTCCATCAAGAAGTCCTCTCTTACTCAATTCTGCTAAACCAAGTTCACTCATATGCCCAAGACGCATATGCCAAAGATTAGTAGCATCAGAATCAGATAATGAACTTGAAATTACAGCAACATTACCTGATATTGTAGTACCTGCATGGTACAGTTGGCGATTTAATATCGCTTTCATCACAATAAGAGAGCCTTTTGATACCTTTAAAACTCCACCTTCACCAGAATACTTGTACCCTTTAGCATCAAGAGTACTCAAAGAGATGAGGTTCCTTTTCAAATCTGGAATGTGCCTCACATCTGTCAAAGTTCTGACAATGCCATCAAACATCTTGATCTGAATTGAACCCATTCCTACAACCTTACAAGATGAGTTATCACCCATCAACACAGTACCACCTTCAACAGGTTCATAGGTGGCAAACCAATCCTTATTAGGACACATATGAAAGGTATAGGCAGAATTAAGAATCCATGCATCATTGGTCTTAGCATATCCAGCAAAGGCAACAAGGTTTTCTCCATTAGGATTATCATCAGCAGCAAGAGATGCTTTACCTTCATCATCTGGTTTACCTTTTGGCTTATAATGGCAGTTCTCTTTTCTTTATTCTGGAGCTTCCAGCATTCAGAGATATCGTGCCCACTTTTCTTGTAATATTTACACGACTTATACTTGCCTCTAGATTTCGACCGGTTCTTGTAGCCGTTCGGACTTTTACCTCGAAATCCATTGTTTGAGTTCTTCTCCTTTTGCCTGCCACGAATAAACAAGTCTTCTCCTTTCGAGCTTGAATTTTCAGAAGGTACCATCTGTTTCATCTTTTCCTTAGCATGTAAAGCTTCATAAACTTTATTAAGAGTGAGAGTATCTCTACTATATAATATGGTATCTCTGAAATTTGAAAATGAACTAGGCAGGGAACACAAAAGAATAAGACCCAAATCCTCATCCTCATATTTTACCTCCATCGACTCTAGGTCGGCAACGATCTCCTTAAACGCCGAAAGATGATCAAGCGCTGATTCTCCTTCTTGCAATTTATGGGAGTACAACTTCTGCTTGAGATGCATCTTACTGGTGAGATCCTTTGTCATGCAAATTTTTTCTAGCTTCAGCCATAATGCAGCAGCTGTCTTCTCCTTCAAAACATCCTGCAAAATATTATTTGATAGATGAAGGTGAATCTGAGATAAAGCCTTACGGTTTTTACACTTGTCATCTGCGGTCCATGCAGTAGGTTGTTTCGCAAATCCTTCTAATGCATCATCCAAATTCATCTGTGCCAACACAGCTCTCATTTTGACTTGCCACATCGAGAATCTTGTGTCCCGATCCAGGAGTGGAAGATCATACTTCAAAGTCGCCATGAGGAATAAAACCTGGAAATTGTTGGTACTGTTCTGTGTAAACCTAGCAATAATCACGACCTCGTTGGTACACCTTCTGTGTACACGAATCAATGATCTTTAAAATTCCTGGTAAGCTACTCGGGTGCACGAAGTAAAGGTGGCCGAAAATTGGTTCTCCAGAACTTGGATCACACGTGATTCAACAAATTCAAAGGACAAAGCTAGCTGTGATTTAATAAAAAAAAACTTGGAACCTGTGCTGGATTGATGGCTTCTTTTTTTTTGTCTTTGGTCTGATGTTGTTCGCTCGATTGATTCGATCGCTTGCACGTCGGTGACGGCGCCACCGAGGACCGAAGACGCCTGGCGTTGATGGCGCTGCTGTTTGGGCCGAAAACCAACGGGCGCTGCTGCCCTTTCCGAGTGCATGCGTCGGCCCGAACGGGAGCTCCGAGTGAGGCGAGACGGGGCGGTGAAGATGCGCTTGGACCGTGGTGAAGAGGCGCGCTGCAACGAGACGGCGGCGCACGGACGCAACGCGCGTGACAGCGGCGCACAGATGGGATCTGTTATTTTTTTTCGGTGTCTCTCTCCAACTCTAATCTCCTGTGCTCTGATACCACTTGTTAGAAATAATGCATAGATCAAGGGAGACAAGAGACACGAATTTTACGTGAAAAACCTTTGCGGGAAAAAACCACAGGCGCCAACCGGCGATGATCATTATATGAGGAGCGATTACAAAATGCAGGGGATTACAATGAGGCGTCAGGCGTCAACTCTCCCCGTACGGCTTACAAGAGGTATATAAAGGGACAAAAGGACTTAGAGTCCAAGTAAGAAACTAATCCACTAATATGGCAACTAATCCGGATACTTCCATATTAGAAATTCGGATCACAATATATCCCATGTTTAACACCGTGCACGAGCCCCCGGGCGCGCCCAACACCCGGCCCGTTCAGGTGCGCCGGCTGGTAGCTCCCCTGCGCGATCTCGCTGTCCCGGTTGCCAGCTAGCGACCGCTCGTTCAGGTTCGTCGAGCCGACCATGACGTACTTGTTGGCACCAAGCCGATCGAGGACTCAACGTGAACACAAACACGCAACACACACAATCTCTTCGGAGACTCCAATCAGCATCCAAAACGCGAGGGGATTTTGTGCCACACTAACTTGCTGCAGCTTTTCGTTTTTCTTATTTAAACACCAAAGGAAAGACAAATCACAATCTTTATAAATACGCTAATCAAATCAGCAAACAAATCAAACCGTATCAGCTAAACAATCAAACCAAGACTAATTAGCTGACAACTTATCTTATGCCTATGCTGTTGGTGATATGCCCTAGAGGTAATCATAGATATGATTGTATTACGTCTATATTTATGAGTTAGTGAATAAATGTTATTCAGTTCCTTGAATGATTTATCGGTTATAAAGATTAACAAGTATGTGACTTATTGGTAAACTCTTTAACTTATATGATGGTATTCTAAATGTATCTCTGGTCGGATGTCATTGGTCGAAACGCTAGTGATTTATCGACCAACACATGTATTGATAGATGATCATGTTTTATCGGTCATGGATATAGGGATATCGAATCAATAATGTGAACACATATTAGAGAACATAGTGTTGGATTGACTCACCTTGAGACACTGTTGAGATTGTTATGATTTCATGTGTCATCAGTTGGTCTCAAACAATGATGATATATAATCCTTAGGCCTGAGATCAGCATGGTTTCCTACACGTGTAATAGTACACTTAGAGGTTGTCAAACGCTACTTCGTAGCTGGATAGTTATAAAGGTAGCTTTCGGATATGTTATAAAACATACGGAGGAATATGACTGGTCGGATATAGGATTTGCCCCTCCTATCATAACAGGAGAGATATCCTAGGCCCCTCGATGTGGTCGGATAAAAAAGTGTATGACCTTGCCACTAGTGGTCGAAGAGTCGACCACATGAAGTTATCCAACACTTGATTGAGAAAGTATTGAACAGTCCATGGATGACAAAATATTTCACCTGGAGTTCAACCAAATATCGTGTGGCAAAGGGAGAGTACACAAACAGGTCGTTCGGTTCGACCAGATACGGACTGGTCGAACATGATCACTAAATGGTCATAAGGAGTTACGAACTGGTCATATAGATATACGAATTGGTCGTAAGTGATAAGGACTTACTCGTAGATCATATTGCATTAAGGTTCGTCCGATATTTTTTATGTGTACTTGGGAATTGCTATATTCTGTTAGAAACCGCTAATGAGTCGTGGTCGAAAAAGGTTTCCGAGTCACAACCGATTACGTATGAACCTAATGGGCTACACGCTTAACGGGTTAGAACAAACGTGTTCGGATAAGATCCATCATGAACTCTATATAAGGAGATGCATGAAACTGTTGGTAGACATGGGACATACATACGTTGCTCCACTGAAACCCTAGCTGCCATCTTCTCAAAAAGCTCTACCGTGCAAGTTGGTGCTAGCACACCGACTTATGGTGTTCCATCGATGTGTGAATATCGTAGAGGCGCTGCTACGGTTACTGTTGTGCTGAGGACGATCAACAACTTCGCAAGAAACGCGATTGGTTGCTGGAGGAGATGATAGGCACTGAGGACGTTGGACGATCGACTACGACCACTACATTGACGGGCTTTACGTTGGACCAGGCTACTCCAACTCTTCTTCCGCTACACTACGTCTAGTGGTAACGATCTATGATCTCCTACTTGCATGACTTTCTGGTTTACGTGGTAGATTTTTGAATTGCCAGCTAGTGTAGCCTACCTGTATCTCTTTAATTTTGAGTTACAAATCTAAATTTGACTAAATAATTATAAAACTTTGTGTAAAAACTATGTGTTATGTGTTGTTACTCGTTGATGGCTTGTGTTGCACTTAACCAACAGGGTGGGAAAAGATTTAGACTGAAACGTGTGAAAAGAATTGTGATATGGTGGAACTTTGTGTTTGGAGAAGTATGAATCTTAGTAATTTGGTTAGAAATTGGGCAATCTCGCCTTGGTCAATTAAGGACTTAACTTTATATGCCATTGAACCGAGTCATAACTGTATGACCACATGCCTGGTATGGGACAAGCCTAACTTAGTAAGCTACGAAATCTTGGCATTGACTACTCAGGTATGTAGGTTAGACTATATGCCAAAGTAGAGATCTGTACTACTGCGTCTGGTCACACTTATGAGCAGTTCGCCGTCTCTAGATCTAATGATGTTCGTCGGACGAAAGCACTTTGTCAGGGTTGGTACAACTGTAAAACACATCGGGGGAGGGGGGGTCAATTGTCCAAATGAAGTTTCGGAAAGATTTTGTTATGATTGGTGCTAGCTACACTAGTTATATCTTGTGAGTAAAGTGTACAAATCTCTGCAGAGTGTTAAATAATCTATTCGAATAGCCGCGTCTGCGGTCATGAACATGCTCGGGCATTTCACACAATGGGTAGATTTTTATAAAAAATACTTGGGAAGGGACAGTTGTGTGATTAAACTCATATGTCTGTGTGAAAGAAATTGATTAGTCTTTGTGTTCTTTGTGAAAATAATTGTTAAACTATTATTGTTTATTTGTTTTAAATTACACTTTTAATATATTATTTGTATTCAATTGCAAATGTTGTTTTTTTGCAAAATAACCATAGAAGTATCATCTATAATTGCATTATGTGGTACAACTTATTGAGTATTTGATGAGAACATCTCTAACTTGGATACAATGCCTACATACATAACTGATCCACAACCAATGTTACAAGGACCAATTACTCGAGCTCGTGCTCGCCAACTTAATCACCAGGTGAATTCGTTCGTAGGTTTATATATTACTGAGAATAGACCGCTACCTAATGCAAGTGATTTAATTGTGCTTAGAAACATAGGAAAGGACCAAGGAGAGGTATGTGGAGTCATGGACAAGCATGGAAGTCATAATAGAGGTTACCACGTCACTTTGGGTCCGAGCCAAGCAAGAGTTCGAGTTGGGCTCGTTCTGGATTCAAGTTCGGACTACTGCGACAATACTAAGTTTAAACGACCGTAACTTTTTCATACAGACTCCGTTTGGGACGTTCTTGGACTTTATTGAAAGCTTATCAAGTCTACTTTCCAATGGATCTAACCTTATCTTCAAATTCCAGCTGAGCCGGTCATAATCAACAAAATAATTCGCGTCTGTTTTTGAGCCCGAGTCAAAAGGGTACTGCACCACCTCCTCTTGGGCCCATGGGCCTTGTAACCCTAGGGGCGTGCGTCCACTTCCCTGGCCGCCACCCCTGGTCGTCTCCTCATATAGGAGCCGCCACCTTCTTGCTAGAACTCGGATTTAGTTGAGTTTAGATTTAGCCATTGTGCAAACTTCTATTCTTCAGTTGTGTCGGACGACCACCTGTTAAGATAGCCTTCGGGATCCCACATTTATTTTTTCAATACCATCTACACCACAATTCCTATTGGCAATATCATATTGCCTATAATTTATTCTTGTTAGTTCTTCGATTGTTCGCAGGAATTGAACCTCATGTTCAGGTTGATCGCGCTTCCAGCACAGTCAATAACATCTCAGAGTTGGTTCAATGATTGTTAAGACGCAAGCGTCGTTGTACGGTTGTAGTCGGATCACGAGAGTCACCTCTACCAAAATCGATATTTACCAATCTCATCGAAAGATCGGGCACCCCGCCTTCATCAGTACTCATTTTTTCTGCAATCATTCAGCTGAAGTGGAGGAATCTTCGCCTGTTTTCGAGGAGGAGTTTCATGAGGATGGTGATCGCTAGGTCTTGATCCTAGTCGGTTGCCTGTGGCAAGTCGATGGGTTTCCATTGGAATTGTTTCTGTTTCGCTGCTATCTTTTTATTTAGCGTCAACCCTTTGTGGCTTAATTAGTGCAATCTTGATCATAAGGGCACAACCGTTATTTATTAATCAAATTAGTTATTTATCTTTATATTCGTCTTGTGTGGAATGATATTCATCTATGTTGACACTGTGTGCACTAGACTAATGCATTATACACAGAGGGTTCAGATAAGCATATTTGGATCCCAACACATGTCATCTTGTCACCACGCAATTGGTGGTACCAATTATGCAATCCTCCAATAATCCAGACGCAATGTGACTTATTCCATTTTTGCTGGTTTTTTTGGTGCACTACTCATCAAACTGTTGATTGTGTGTTTGCACAGTCAGTCACCATAGTACTAACAGTTGCTGGCTTATTTGTATCTTTCTTTCTTATCTTATCTTAACTAATAAAAGAAGGACTTTACTCCTGCGTAGCAGGATGATCGTCCTTTCTCCTGTGCGTGCGGTTGGCCTCTCCCACCTAAGGATGACAATTGTGCTCGATTACCTGCGTGCCCGCAGGTAAATACTCTAATGGAGTCGGACATGAGTTATTTTCTTTGCCCATGGACATAAAAATTGGGGAAACTCTCTACCCATTGAGTAAACGGGCACGTGTATGGGTAAGCTCCACCCGTACCCGTCTCGCCCGTTTACTAGCAACCTACACAGACAGGTGGGCCACACCCCCACTAAAACTCACAGCCGCCAGCCCCATCTTTAGTTCCTCACCTCCTCAGTCCTCCACATACCACCCTTCCACTCGAGCCACTCCTCCTCACCCCCTCGTCCCCCGTCCTCCTCCCGACCGACCGCTGCCCCGTCCTCCTCCCGACCAGCCGCCACTCCCGTCCCTCCCCCTCACGAGTCACACTACCCCCCTCCTCAAAGAACTCCAGATCCAGATCCGCCCCTGTCGACCCATCCTCCTCCCGACCAGCCGCCGCCGTCGTCCTCCTCCTAGCCGACGAGGAGGTGGAGGAGCAAGAGTGAGTGGGCGGGCGGCAATGGCGCGGTGTGCGGGGAGGAGGGTGATGCAGATGCCCGCGACGTCTCCTGCGCGCGGTTCTCCCCTACAGCCGCCTCGCGACAGCCTCCCTCGACGGCACGGTCGCGCTGCTCTCCCTGTCCTGTGCTCTGCCTCCGACGACCGCACCATCCGCATCTGGGACTTCCGCCCCATCCTCTCCGGCCCCAACCCGGGGGGGCCATCCTGCCGACCCCAACGCCAACAGCTGCATCCGCATGCTCAAGGGGCACGCTAATTTTGTATTCAGCGCCACTCAACAACTAGCTTCTTCAGTTCAATACGAAACGCGTCCATAACTAACGGTAGCATCCACGACAACATGTCTCAAAGAGCAGAAACTACTACAAATGCACCCATAGCAAACTTCATAAAAGCACAAACATTAACACAATGACAAACACACCCATAACACAAAAGAACATTTTATTCATATGTTCAAGTACAATTTCAATTTTTTTTTGCTTGAATAGGCAAATGACGATTTTCCTTGAATGTAACGGGAAAAAAGAGTTGGTTACGAGGGAAATTAGCATCTAAGATCAGGGAAAAAAGAGAAAAGAGTAAAATGCATGGTGGGTCAATGAACTTGTTGCGTTGGGTCAAGTTGGTCACAATACTCTCAAAATATATATTTAGATCA
The DNA here is from genome assembly GCA_036346255.1 of Ampelocalamus luodianensis. NCBI lineage: Eukaryota > Viridiplantae > Streptophyta > Magnoliopsida > Poales > Poaceae > Ampelocalamus > Ampelocalamus luodianensis. The sequence goes on from CM070633.1 coordinate 45,752,969, forward strand.
CTAAAATGTATTAAGTGGTTCCTTAGACGATCAGAAGTGCACACCCTGACGTTTCACATGACCCTACGAACACGTGTCCATAGAAAATATTTTTAAAAATCGTGTTCTCTTTTCTTTCCATCCTTCTTCCCCTCCAACACTAGTGGTCACCACTATCACTCCGCCATCCAAAGTCGGTGGCGCTGACCAGATCTGGCGTTGCATTGCACTGGCCACCGTCTACAGGTGTCCGCCGCACTACCATCGCCCCTACACTACACACCGCTGCCGCCTCTACTGCGTCTTCTAGGCCGTCGGTCCATGCCCGCCTCCGACTGCACGGATCGGTGCGGAGGAGGCAACCAAGCGCCCAGGCCAAGAGGCCCAAGACTAGCTTAGGTTCGAGCCGGAGAAATACTAGCGGTTGAATGTGTGCCACGCGGTTAATTGAGTAGTCATATTTAATTGGGCAAACAAATCAGCAGCACCATGAGTTCTGGGCCCGGCCCATCCAAACATAGGTTATGCAAGTGGGAAAAAAAACATTGTCACCTCATACTAACAAGTAACAAGTGGCCTTTGGTCCAACGTATGAGCCTCCCGTGGGAAGCTAATTTTCAGATTGCAATATATATGCGGCATTTTTTTAATCCAATTTTCCCTATTTAATTTGGTGGTGTGGTGTAACGTCTAGACTCGATTTATAGCTTGTACTTAGTTTCGAAAAAAAATAGCGACTTGTAATAGGGACGAACTAGGAGAGAAATAGAAGGAAGAGAAGAAAGCAAAACAGGGTGTGTTTGTTTTTGGAAGGAAAAGGGGTTAAATTTTGCTGAAGCAAGCCAAACAGGCCAGACCATGGATGCCGCCGAGGAAGACAAACAACACTCCCAACCAAGCAATCACCGGCGTCAGAATGTGCAAGCAGTGCGCAGCCTCATGGTGCTGCAGCCTCAGCCTGCAGGCCACCGACACCAACCGCATGGATGGAGGAACCGAACAAACAAGTGGTGGAAGTTGCAACTCCAACTCCACCGCTGCGAGGCAAGGCAGCCCAAACCCAGCAAGCGAGCGGTGTCCCCTCCTCTCCTCTCCAATGCCCCCTCCGGCTCGTCTCGGTCACGCTCACGCACGCGCACGCCCACGCGCCCCGTCCGGGCAGGGCAGGGCGGGCGATGGGTACCGCACGGGCGCACGGCACCGCATCGGATAGATGGATATGGGGAGGCGTCCTTTGTATCTCCCCCCTCCCCCATCTCCCTCCGAGGCCTGAGTCCTGACGCCACGCGGTCTCCGTCTCCTCCCCCTCTCCTCTCTCCGTCTGGATCTAGCTTTCTCCCCTCCTTACCCTCCTCCTCCTCCTGGCTTTTCCTCTCGCCGACGCGTCTCCGGTGGATCTTGCTGGGTTCTTGGCCTGTCCGGCGTGATGGATGACGGCGGGGAGGTGCGGCTGGTGAGGAAGAAGGGCAAGAAGAGGCCTCCGGCGGCGGCGCCCGTGGAGAGGGAGAGGGAGGCGGAGGGCAGGGACAGGTTCCACGCGCTCTGGCGGGACTACCACGATTTGCTCAAGGTATAGGACCGCTCCTTTCTTTTGCTCTTGGCTGATGATGAATCTGTTATTCTCTTCTCGCTCTCCTCTTGTTTCTACCGAGTGATTGGATTCGTTCATGGGGTTTGCAATTCGCGGTGTCCCGCCGCTGTTTGATCTTTCGGTAGCACGCTTTTTTGGCTGATTAATGTTTTACAAATTACAAGCACTCCACTTGGATTGGTAAATTAGGGATTGAAGATTTTATTGTACGGCTAATGTTGGTAACAATGGGGTGTCAAGAATTCGTTCTAGTTCTAGTACGGACTAATGGCACAGATACTGTATATACTCGATTGGACTTAAGCTGATAGCATATTTGATGCAGGACACCGAGGCAAAGAAGAGGAGGCTAGAGAGCGCAAACCGGCGAAAGCTTGGTCTGCTCGCTGAAGTCAAGTACGGCAGTTCTTTGATTCGTTCTTGTCACTCCATGTTAACATCTAGTGCTTAATGCTGGCCATTTTACCCCCTTTAGGCTTTAGCTAATCCTGGAACTGCATTTTATTGCAAGATTCTTGCGAAAGAAGCACAGTTCGTTTGCGAAGGACGATTCACAGCAAGCACATTGCAGGCTGAAGAAGCAAGGTCGGAAAATTCCATTCCCTGTGGGAAGCAACGACGCTTCGGCATTTGGCTATCGTGGGGCAAGTACTGAAGTGCCATCTACAAGTAAAAACACAAATTGTGACTTAAATCAAGATTCCCTAGTAGTATGTAACTGTGTATTCAAAGGCAATGAAGCCAAGCTGTAGCTGTAATATGAATTTCTGGCAACTATATCTTTTCGAAAAAAATCTGACAACTAACAGTGCAACTTTACCTGCAGAATGACGAGGGAGCTGATTGCCAGGGGCAACAGGACCATTCAGAACCTGTGAAGCTTGAACAGACTGGGGTAGAAGAAGACATAATGACAACTGATGTCAACCTATCAGTTTGTAGAGATACAGGAAACTCTCCAGCAAGTGATGATAAGAGGACGATCGCATGGCAAGATCGGGTAGCGCTGAAGGTCTAGTCCCTCTGTAGACAAGATCGGGTAGCGCTGAAGGTCTAGTCCCTCTGTAGACGTGGCTATGAAATAACATCCTTCTCTGATGATTGACTGCACTCTGCTTAGCATTTCTCAAATGTTTTGTAGTGCTTTGTAAAGAAACAGTCGATACTGCACCATAAACTCAGATAGCTCCAAGACAAGTTCAATTTGATAATTGCCGATGTTATGAAAGATCCACTCCAGATTTCGAAATCCTGCTTTACCTATGCTTTTCTGTGTGCCTTGTGTTTTGAATCATTCGAAAACAATGCGACTGATGTTTTTGTCGTTATCGTTACAGTGAAATGATTCAAGAGTGTGCCAACTGCCAAGTATATCCTTCATTGCAGACATGTCTGCTTGGTCAACTGTATGATAGCTCCTGAATGTGCAAGTGTAGAATACAATAAGTACTGCCTGCTTTTATCATTTCAGAAAAGTAATAGTGGCTACTCCGCCTGTGTAGTTTTTTTATGCAGCCTGTCCTAAGCCAGGAAAAAGGAGGAGGGTTGTGTTAGGCCTGGCGAGTCAACGTAAAAATCAAACATCTTTTCATGGAATGAAACCTAAAATTGATCTCGTTTTTTTGACTTTAAGAAGGTTTTATTCCTAGCCTATCTCAACTTGTTTGGGATCAAAGACTTTGTTGTTGTTGTTGTAGAAAAGTAATAGTGGTATTGTGACATCTAGCAGCTGCTTGTATTATAGTAAATGAATGTCAGGTTGAACAAGTTGTATTACGACAAATGAGAAACAGCTGCAGTTAGGCCCGAAACGAATGATTAATAAATTCTTACAACGCCATAGCGTAATTGAAAGGATCTACAGGCATTATGCCAGCGTCTTGCTTTGAAACCTCCCATATCCACAAATAAATTTCATTTCTTTTCGTTGAGCTTTGACTGATGTTTCTTCCCGCTACGGTGGTCAGCGAACATTTTCTCATTGTTGCACTGCAAATCGCAGACCTTGCAAAAATATGGTGTCTTCTGTTTCGCCACATTCTCCCGGTGTTTCCTCCCACTTCGATGGTCCGCGAGCACTTTTTCGGTGTTGCACTGCAAATTGCAGACCTCGCAAAAACTCAATGCCTTCTCCTTCCGCATCTTCTCTGCATGTTTCTTCCCGCTACGATGGTGCACGAGCATTTTCTCGCTGTTGCACTGCAGACTGCAGACCTTGCAAAAATATAATGCCGTCTGTTTCTCCACCTTCTCTGAGCTTGTATTCTTTCTGTTAGAATAATCTGAAGGTAGCTCATTCGCGGTCTTCAGACTGCTAGCTTTCGCATTCTTGCCTTCTCCCTGTAGAGCTTCTAGCTTCTGTTGGTGCCCCCTGCTTATGCAGTGATTCTCAAATTGAGATTCAGAGTTACATTTGGCCTGGCACAAACTGCAATTCCATTCCGAGGGTGGGTTTTCGTTCTTGGCAAGTTTTGGTGGATTGTTTTTCTCATGGTCGGCTTCTTCGCGTAGGGCCTGGATTTTCAGTAGGTGTCTCTTGCCCTTAAGGTGGTTTTCCAAGTCCGATTCACAAGTACAGTGAGCTTGGCAAATGCTACAGCTCCATGTTGAAATTGTCTTCTCTGCGTGTTGGGGCACATTGTTTGAATGCAGCTTTGCTTCGTGCGACTCAGAATTCCTTGCCATGTTCTTGCCTTCTTCGCATAGGGCTTGAATCTTTGTTTGGTGCCTTTTGCCTTTTAGGTGGTTCTCCAAGTCCGATTCGCAGGTACAGATAGCTTGGCAAATGCCGCAACTCCATTTGACTGAGGATGTTTTCTGGTCTGTACCAGGACAAGGTTCCACTGTTGTTTTCGCCTTCTGATCAATGGCTTCAGTCCTGGATTCCAATGCTGCAACTTTTGACTTGTGCTTCTGCCCTGCGCAGTGCTCTTGTAAGTTGCGCTCACTGGTTGCGTGCACCTGGCACACGGCGCAATTCCATATCAGTTGTGACTTTGGCTTCTTCACTGGTATAGTTATTCCTATCAGTTTCCACTTTACTGCAGGCGACGTCTTCTTGGGAGGTACAGTCTGTTCGATATGCAGTTAGATTAGACCATTAGTAAGAGAAACTGCCAGAACAAGGAGAGTAAACTTGCTACTGAGTTCTATGCAGTTTGATTAGACCATTAGCAAGTAGACTTGTGAAAGCAATTAAACTTACTACTAAGTTCTATGAAGTTTGATTAGACCTTTAGTAAGTGATTGTGAAAACAAGGAGCAAACCTGATACTACTAAGTTCCATATAAAAATGACAAATCCTACAAAGATCCACAGATATAGGCTCGAGCTTTGAGGAATCACATTCATATAGCTATTGTGAATTGTGATTGCAAGATACTCCATCTGTTCTTTTTTACTCGATATTTTTTACTTTTCACGGTCTCCGAGATACGTACTTTTTATAACTTTACATCAAGATGTACTAATTTAATTATAATATTACGAAAGTATATTTAAGAACAAATCTAATGATACTCAATCCGTTTCAAAATATAAGGCATATAGTTTTTTAAGTTTTGTTTCAAAATATAAGGCATGCATGCGACTTTAATGATATTATCACTCTTTTGCCCTCATTTATCTTCCCTCCCTCTTCAACATTTATTAGTAAACACCCACTCATATTATTCTCTCAATTATTCCCAAGACATTAACACTAGGTACTTCATGTTCATTTCCCCCTACGATTCTCTTGGTTTTACAACTTTCTTATTCTCTGCGCTTGACCAAAATACGCCTTATAAAAAGAAACGGAGGGAGTATAATTTTCATATAATCAATCTAGATAGTTTTCAATCTATTGATGGTCAAACTTTAAAAGTTTGACGGCACGAATTCTAGAACATCAAGTCAAAAAGAACAGAAGGGGTAATAGTACACTCCTTCAGTCACAAAAGGGAGTCGTTTTGGGTTACAGGCAGTCAAACATTATAAACTTTAGGTGTCAATATATTTTTGAATATTTATAATAGACACAGGGAAATAATACGTGTAGATTTGTTTCGACAAGTACTTTTATAATATTATAATTTTAGTAGGTTTTATAAATACTCACTCTGTTCTTGAATAAATGTCATCCTAACTTTCAAATTTTCTTTCCAAATACATGTCATTATACAATTTCAAGACAAATTTTAACTTTTTTTTCTTTGCATACTTGTACCCTTCATTATTCCCAAGACTATTTACTACTACAGATTAGATTAGCACACACCATCCAAGAGCAATAAGTGAGCTAATGAAGGATGATGATTTCGTCATTTCTACACGTGCGTAGGTTGAAGTGCAAAATCCTAAAACATTGTCTATTCAGGAACGGCGGGAGTATATTATAATAAAAATGATTGGTCATATTTGCATTTTGAGAACCGTGTCGATATCTAAAATGACTTCCTTTTGTGACAGGAGGGAGTAACAAGAATACAATATGCTTTTTGTCACCACACTTTGAGTTACAGTACTTTCTGAAAGTATATAGCAAAACATGGATTAATGAAAACAGTAGCTGTCTTACAAGGAGCGAGCGTGCGTTCAATTTGTGGATTAAAAATTCTTAGCAGCACTCTGAAGAAGTAAATAACAAATGCAGAGGCAAAGTAGATGACATATGTAAAGAGAACATAATCGACAACCCGCTTACCTCATTGCATTCCGGCAGTTTCTGCTCATCAAATGCTGCACTCGGTTGAGCCTCCTTACCATTACAACAACATGGTTTCAAGCATTCATCGGTCTGATCTTCGATGACGGGCTTCGATTCTGCACTGCTCTGCCTTCCAACTTTGTTCGGAAGCTTCACATCATGTTCCTCACCCACGTCGGCGTAATGGTCCCGACCGACGGGTTCTCTGCGCTGCGGCATGATGAACTCCTCACTGAACGTCGACCATGGCTTGGCCCGTTCCACATCGGCAGCGCGCAGGGCCATGGCGCGCTCTATCTTGGCAAGCTCGGCCACGATGATCTCCTGGCGAAGGCGGTCCTTCTGGAGCTGCGACAGCAGCGCGTCCCTCATCACCAGCATTGGGTCTCCTGCACCAGCATTGGGCAATTTTTGATGGTCAGCACGCGATAACAGCGAAATATGAACAGAAAACGACCATGATTCTAGTACTCAGAAACTTTCACGCGCTTTCTTCGGTAGCGGTACATCTAGTTAGAATTAGCAAGGTGCTCCTACTATGGTAGGCTGGACCTAAAGTCTGTCAATGGAAGATGAACAAGTTGCTTTTCTTTCTGGCGAAAAGGTGAACAAGTTGTGTAGAATCTTTTATCTGTCCCACACACAAATCTGAACCGCACCTAATCTACAGTACTACACCTTGTACGACTATCATTTTTATCAGGTACAGATTAGGTAGGCCAGTCACCAGTCCTAATACCATCACAGTTTGTCGTGTTATCGGAGCTTTCCATGATGCTGGCGATGCAGACAAGAACCTGCTTCCTTGCTGGAAATTGGGGTTATAACGGGTAACTGTATATAACAGAGGTGCAGATTCTTGGGTTCTTGGCATGGAAACATGGTAATCGCAAGCATAAGAACTAAGGAAGACGGAAAAGAAACGAGCACAAAGACGATGGTGAAAGGTGGAGAGCCTTGTTACATACCTTGCGACGGAGGGTCGGGGAAGCGGCGGCCGTCGTCGACGTCGTTGTCTGCCGCGGCGGTGGCTGGGCCTCGGCGGGCGAACTCCATCGATCGATCGGTCAATCAGGGGAGCAGCCGAGCAGAGCAGCGAGGGGAGCCTGACGGGTTTGCCTGCTTCGGTGAGGAAAGCGGAGCGGCGCGCGCGAGAAAAGTCAGGGTGCGAAAGCAAATGGAGCCTTCGATGTGGGGATTTAGCCGCGATCTCAATGATTAAGGTTGCTTAGTGGGAAAGAGAAGGGAGCCGGAGTAACGACGAGGATGATTCGGAAGGAAATTTGCTGGAGGCCTCAGCAGCCGTTGATCCTCTGTCAATTACCTCGAATGGATGGTTGGATGCGTAAGTCTCTCCTGAGGCCTTTCCCTACTGGATTTTTATCCGGTGACTTAGTGGGTTGTCCAGGCCTCCAGGGCGCAGGGGCATAGCTTAGTAGGGCCCAATGGGTTCTGGGGCATCTCTAATGTTAAAGAAAAGTAGGTACTCCATTCGTTCTTTTTTACTTGACACAGTTGACTTTTTACAGTCAAATTTTCTAAAGTTTAACCGTCAATAGGTTTAAAACTATCTAGAATGGCTATATGAAAATTATATCATTAGAATTGTCATTAAAAATACTTTTATAATATTATAATTTTATTAGTACATCTTAATGTAAAAGTTATAAAAAGTTGTGGTCAAAATCACACCCCAAAGACCGTGAAAAGTCAACTGTGTAAGTAAAAAAGAATGAAGAGAGTATTAAGTTGAGATGCCATTCCTGATGTTCGCATTCACATTGGACAGGTCGACACTTGGGGAAAAAAAATAAAAGTGTGAGTACTAGACCGGTTCGAAGCAATAGAAAGAGGGGCCACCTGTCAGGTCACCAAGAGCAATCGCACCGCCAGTCCGCTAGGAGTAGCCATGTCATCAGGTCGCTAGGGCCAACCATGCCCCTGATCCGTCGTTGGGAGACGACACACCTATTGAGATCCTCCATCGGCCCATCGAGAGCAGCGAAAACACTACCGGTAATAAAAATTTATCGGAGGGTAGCGATACAGCCGGTTTTCGCCGGTTGTCGCGAAATTTCGGATGAAAATTTTGAATTGAAATTTGAATTTTTCAGATGTAAAGATAAAATTTATCTAAATTTTGAATTGAATTTTGAATTTGGATGAAAATTAAATAAATCCATTTTTCTGGTTTAAAAATTTATCAGATCCCACCGATAACACCGGTAACCGACGGTTATCGGCGAAATTTCGGCGATAGTTTTTTCACTGGTCGAGAGCACCCAGATCATTGGGATCTACCGCTCCGCCAAAATCCTCTGTGTACAGCTTTCGGGATGAGAAATCTTAAGGGAAAGGTTGGGTGAGAGAAGAGGCGATATGCTGGCTGGGTGAGAAGGGGAGGGGTGGCAATGCGGTGGAGAGAACGAGGGACGGTGTGTTTAGGTGGATTTTTTAGCATGGTTGAGATAGAAACACGAGGTGTGAGAAAGAAGAGGAAGGGAAGTGGAAAGAGGGGAGATGAGTTATATATATATATATATATATATGAAAATGATATGGTACTCCTGGGAGTACGTACTCCCACCTCTCATATACCACTTAAATCGTATGATGATACCTCCTTATCAATTTGAGTATACTCCAATAATGATTATAAGATATCCCAAAATGAGTTCCATGAAAAATTTCATGAAAATCCACTTTTTATACCAAAATTCGTGTATATACTTCTTTTATATATAAAAAGGGTATATAGCAAAAAATAAAAGGCTCTAATAAAATTTTATCAATTAAGTCACATTGGAGTGTCTTATAATTGGTATTTAAGTATACTAAAAGTGATAAATAAGTATAATATATTTGTTTAAGTAGTATATTGAAAGTAGGAGTACATACTCCCAAGAGTATAAAACAGGTGTGGGCCTTACCTTTATTATGGGCTTTGTATTGGTCCTATTGAAGTGAATTGCACTAAACCATGTTATCACATGCGGAAATCACTTCAGTGCCCACTTCTAATTTAAACCATCTTGATGGCCATACCCCTTCTTCCAAATTGAACAAGAATTGAAGTGTTGTTTAGGGGTTGCTACCTAGAAATAAATTCTATAGGGGATGGCCTCCATGAGAGCCCTCCCCTACAGCTGTCCATCCATGAGATATCAATGCAGCATACCTGTGTGAGGGGAAGGGATCGGACGGTTGTGGGAGAGGGGCCTCATGGAGGCCCTTCTCCATAGCCCTCCTCCATAGAATTTATTTCCGTTGCTAACGAGTGAGCACCCATCGGAAATAAAAGTAAGGAACATCTTTTCATTTCCTCCAGCGGTAAATATACGTATCTCTCCCACTCATTCGCTTTCACGATTCCCACGTCACCACATATCGAAAAGGCAGAACCCTCGCACATCCTTCAACTTTCAACCAACGACATATTAAGTCCCATAGAACTAAAAGGGAAAAAAAAGAAACAAAGAAAGCACTACATCAATTATGAGCTTTTACACAACTTTTTGGCATGAATCAAAACATTCCAATGGAGATGAATAATAAGTTTAAACTTTCAACCCGAAAATTCAACTTTAACATTAAAAAGAATCTACTTTCAACTCTGAGTTCTAATCTTAAAAAAAAAACTCTGAGTTTTAATCCTACCAAGTGACTAGTAGTGAAAATAGATTCACAATTTTAACTTTTTATACGGGGATAGTGTTGGAAAAAGGTGTTATGAATTATTAATGGTTGCTTAAATGGGTGCTAGAATTAATACATAGAACACACTCACCACATATCTCATGTCAACTCAGTCAGGAACCACGATACTAAGTGGAACACTGAGAATTTGTTCCATGTATGATGATTGATGAATGAACCAGCCTCCCGGATACCTTTGCTTCGAAACAAAACAATTGGCATTAGGTTAGGGTTCGATAATTTGAAATACATATTTCTAAAAAAAAAAGTTCGACAAGAGTTCTGGCATTCATGAAAGAAGAATGTGGGCATCTGAATCGATCCCAGGACTCGAGTTGAGCCTAGGTGGGCGAGACACACCTGTGCTCCTTAGGGTGTGTTTGGTTAGATGAATCAGAGTGGATGGGATGAGATAGTACATGGATGGGATGATCCTGGATGGTATGGTATAACTTGTATGTTTGGTTAGTGGGATGCGATAATTCAAAATTTTATTTGGTTGCATGAATGGGATGGTACTGTAAGACCCAGAATTAACATCCCAGATCCTCTGTGCATAACTGAACTCCATGATCAGTGGCTAGCTCACACAGTAAACAAATGTGATAGCACAACCATAATCGCAAAAATTTATTAATAAGTAACAGAGTTGCTTACAAGATAGGCTTACGAGCCAACAATGAAGAAACACAGCGGAAGACGAAGAAGACGTAGTGGAGTCCAGCTGATCTGCCACAGGCAATCGACTGGGGTAGCGACCTAGTCGTCACGATCCACACCTGTAGCGAAGTTCTTCTCCTCTGAAATTTGTTTGCATAAAGCAAGTATGAGCACAACTATCGTGCTCGCAAGTTACACCCGTCAAATAACAGAATGACATGCATAACTAGATGTAACAAAGGAAGACTTATAGGGTTATTCTTGCAAAAACAACATTTGACATTAAATACATTGCTAAGTTCCAAAAGCTCAAGTTTTATAATATCTAAAATTGATTTTGAATTAATAAAGATAGTGTAGGCACCAACCTAACACCAACATAAACACGGGCACCAACTCGGGGCTTCAATCCATAACTTTTCTCATGGACACCCATCCATGTCAAAACTGTTTTACAAAAAATATTTTGAAATCAAAACCAAAGTCTAACTTTGAGTTGCTTTGCCAAGCATGTCCATGACCATGGACACGACTATTCAAATAGATTGACACTCTGCAGAGGTTGTACAACTTTACCCACACGACATGAATTCTCTAGTTTGTTTGGCATCCGTCGATACCACCGCTCACTACCTTAGGTAAGCAGTCTAGAGCACGTGTCAAGGCCTTTACAATGCGCCATTCCACCGTAGTCCCGCCTCGCTAAGGATTCACCCCCTTTGGACTAACCATCCGCCGGGTTCAGGTCCCCTCTTGCGCCAGGTGGGAATACATAAAAGTAGGTCATACAGACACCCACACAACCGGATGGCATGACCACGGTGAAATGTTACAAATTAGTTAGCCAGGTCCCGACCCATACTAGGGACATGTGGTAGTACGGTGGTGGCATAGCAAGATGCGGCTCGAAGACCAGTTCTTAACTGACCTGGGCCTCAACCTACCCAGTTGAGCCCGTGCATAAACCTACACCCACCAGACAACCAATTCGCCCAAGTCCAAACCATCATTTAATTTTATTTTTATGTTTCAAAGCATTTATAAAACTCTCATGACACACCAATGTCAATGGTACAATTTAAACAATATTTGATTTTTGGCTGAAATTCCCCAAATCAAACATTTTGGGTCTAAGCATCACTAAGCATAATTTTTTAAATGATCCTAGTTCATACTATTATATTAACTAGGTTTTTATCTAGGGTGACAGTATGTTTGATTCGATATCAAAATTGGCCATACAAAGGATTTAGGCATATCTATGAATTTAAAAATAGGAATTTAAATAATTGAATATAAATAAGCATGCAGTAATAATTTGAAACAGAAATTAAATAATTTTAAATACTGGGCTCAAATATGATCAAAAGTATAACTTGCCTTGCTCAACTAGTTGTTCTCAAACGGTGTCAAAATCTGACTTTCCGAAGTCGTCGAAATCTATAAGCCAAAATAAGCCAAATTCAAACAAAATTCAAATAAGATTTAAATTAGCCCCAAATTAAATAATTTTTGTGTAGTTAGCTAGATCTTGAATTTATATAAATTTTGAAATTTAAATCGACGAAATCGGAGTTCGGATGCAAAAGTTATGGGCTTTGGAAGATTGAAATTACATGAAATGATAGAATTAGGGTTTTTCCGAATTTTGGAAATTATTTTTGTAAAGGAAATAGGCTTTATTGTGCAAGATGACGTCAGCGAGGGAATTTCTTTTTCCTGGCCGAATTAAATTTGTAAAGGAAATTGGTTTCTTTCCCTAACATGTGGGCCCGGGTCTATGGACCCGGTCCACGCTTGGTCAAAGGTCCATGATGGACCCGCGATGCGAATGCGGAACGCGGGTGTGGCCGCTATGTGAGATGAAGTGGCGTTGACCTGGCCGTGACGTGGCCGAGCCACATAGGCCCGACGGTGGCGCAAAGCCGGCGGCGAGCTCGCCGACGATTTACGCCGAGGCGAGTGTGGGTGGTACCATCGTGACGAGCGTGCTCCGCTGAATCTGGTGCTTACCGAGATAGCAGAAGGGCGTGATTGGGTCACCGACGATGAGGAGATAAGCAGCGGCGGAACAGGGTCAATGAGGCGGCGGCGTTCGGGTGGCTCTCCAATGAAGCTAGCGCGCGCACGGGGTAGCCCTGGGGATGGCTATGTCGATGCGGTGGTCGCGGTCGACGATGAGCCTTTTTGGTCGCCGGAATCGGTGAAGAACCGAGCTTCGGGTGGTGGGGAGGGACTCCAAAATCCGGCCACTAGAGGGAGGGAGAGGCTACGAGAGGGGCAGGGATGAGATGAGGAGAACTAGGGGCACACCATGCCTCCTTTTATAGGGGCGGAGGAGGCCGGTAGAGGGAGATCGTGTGCGCGGGTCCTTCGGTGGCCATGGCGCGATCCGGCGAACGTGGGCGTGATGGAGGGGGAAACGGCCGGGAGTGGGCGCGGGCTTGAGGGGCGGTTTGAATGCACATGGCCGCGTGAGGAGAGGGGGCGGGAAAGGTGGCGTTGACGGAGCTTGGCGCGGCAGAAAATGGCGGAGGCGTGTGGCCTGCGCGAGAGGAAGGAGAAAGGTGGGGGAAGATGGCCCTGTCGGGTGGGCCCGAGCGAAGAGAGAGGTGGGTGATGTGTAGGCTGTATGCGAGAGAGAGGGCGGGAGCAAGCGAGCGATGGGTCAAGGCGCGGTAGAGAGGAGTGGGCCGGAGGTGAATTTGGCCTATTTGATTTTCCCAGAATTTAAATGGTTTTGCTATTTAAATAATCCAAGTAATTCAATTAAGCTTTAGAAAATAGTAAATAAAATCCAAAAATTCTAGAAAAATTCACAGAGTTATTTTGGACTTAATAAAATTAGTTCCAACTTAAGATTGGTAATAGATTTTGCAAATAAATTATTTTGGCTTTTAAAATATTTAGGAAAAAGCTTTTAAAATTCCAAAAAATTTCAAAAATTAATTAAAATTTTATTCTTCAATTTAAATCAAATAAAACTTCAAGAATTTCAAATAAATTTTACTTTTGACTTTTAAAACTCCAGAAGTTCAAATAAAGCTATAGAACTCTTTCAAATTTCAGAAAATCCAATAAAACAATAACTTTATTTATTTTATTTTGGTAACAGCACTCTAGGATGTTATAGGTACTGAATGGTTCAAGATGGTGTTTGGTTTGAGAGATAAAGTTGAATGAGTTGTATACATAGAGGATTATTAGCACAATTAATTATTGAAATATTAGCACGATTATTAAATTTACCTTAATTACAAAGGAGTATTTAACTAAATTAATTATTTTAACTATACACTAATGGCATGACCTACTGATCAGTGACGTATACACAGAGGGAGAGGGGGTAACAGAAGTGTCGTAGCAGGGCGCCATGGGGTGCCCTGCACCCTAGGGTCGTCGGGAATTCTGGTGTACCGTCAGAGATACTGTACATATGTAGACCTAGTCTACATAGTGCATTTAGGTAAATGTACCTAAATACCCTCTCTCCCTCTCAACATTGTGAGGGCAAGAAGGTAAATGTCCCTTCTTGCCCTTCTATAAATAAAGCCCTAGGGGCACATCTAAGGGGGCTCTCCCCAGTGGCGTAGCCAGAATAAATACCCTGTGGGGTCAATGCCTTTAACATCTTAGGAATTTTATAGATTTATATGAAATTATCAATAGAAATAGAGCTATATTACAAAAACCTGTGGGATCAATTGACCCCACAGGTAACACCTACATCCGCCATTGGCTCTCCCTCATTTTCATTTGGGGCATACATTCAAGACAATGCTCATACACTGTCTTTGGCTCCTCCTTCGGTCCTCCTTCAAGACAAAGGGTATCATGTAGCCACTGTCTAGCCAAATCTTTGTACGACAGCTGGCGCCATCCGTGCGGACCGAACAAGAGGCTACACATAGAAAGGAGCCAAAGTCCAGAATGTTGGCCAAGCCCACCCCTACACCTTCGGCCGAAGCAGCCTGGACCGAAGTCCACTTCGCTCAGCACCCGAAGGACAATTGCACCTTCGGCCAACCTTCGCTCAAATGCCCGAAGGCTCCTTCGCTCGAGCGAAGGGTGCTCATCCTACCCCCGCACGCGACCCCTCATGCTCCGGAGGCCAACTCGCGCTCCGAAAGACGCTTCTCCCGTGGCCCCCCTCGCGCTCCGGAGGCCACCTCGCCCACCTCGCCCGCGGTCCACCCGTGCACTCCGGAGGCCACCCACGCGAGTCCCACCACGCCCGCGGCCCACCACTCCCACTGGAGGCCGCCTCGCCCGAAGGCCACCCACGCGAGGCTGAAGCTCACTTTGCACCTGGGCCGACGCACACCCTGCACCTTCGGCCGAAGCGACCTAGATAGAAGCCCACCCACTCCACAGCATGCGAAGCTCCAACACCACCGCTCTGTGTCGCTTGAAGACCCTAACCTGCCGCCATTCACTCTGAAGGAACCGCGCGCACGGGCCCACCTCTCGCGCGCAGACCCATCCATCCGGAGGACATGTGCGCTCGGCCCAGCTGCTCCGAAGCCCACCTCCGGCCATCCCTCGCTCCGGAACCCACCCGCGTGATTGGGCCTCGAGGTAGCCAGGCCTGCTTCAAGATACGGGTGAGTACCTAGCAACTCCACTTTAAATGGCAAAAACATTTTCCCCTACTTGGTGGACTCATGATTCGAAGCTAGCAGGTAGTTTGCCATAGCTAGCCAGTTGGTCATTAGTAGGTTTTGTGTTAGGATAGGAGCAAGTACATAAATAGCTAGTGGCTTCGGGTGGGAGTTAGCTACCCCAGTGAGCCCCCGTATGTGCTGAAACTTTAGGGCTATGGGGCAACCATCATTAACATGCAAGTATTTATTGGGTCTTGTGATTGCTTTAACCCCCACATAGGAAGTTACCAGCACCATCAAGCATCCATGCCTTTATTTAGCATCATATTGCCCCGAAGTCAAAAGTATGCATGTTACAGTTTGAACATAACTCCGGCATAACTGAAGACAGCACAGCCTCGCAGACTACGGTCTCCACAAAGACGCCGCACACGGCCCCAAGATTTGATGCACACTAACTCACCATCGTGGGTGTGAAGTGTATAAAAAAACAAATCGCGCATGGCCCCGAGCCCCGGTGCACACTAACTCACCCCCGGGGTGCGAAGTGTATAAAAAGACACCGCGCATGGCCTCGAGCCCTAGTGCATACTAACTCACCCTTGCGGGTATGAAGTGTATAAAAAGACGCCGCACATGGCCCCGAGCCCCGGTGCACACTAACTCACCCTCACAGGTGTGAAGTGTATAAAAAAAGACACCGCGCATGGCCCTGAGCCCCGGTGCACACTAACTCACCCTCGTGGGTGTGAACCGTATAAAAAAGACGCCGCGCATGGCCCCGAGCCTCGGTGCACACTAACTCACCCTCGCGGGTGTAAAGTGTATAAAAAGACGCCGCGCATGGCCCCGAGCCCCGGTGCACACTAACTTACCCTCGCGGGTGTGGAGTGTATAAAAAAACGCCGCGCATGGCCTCGAGCCCCGGTACACACTAACTCACCCTCCGGGTGCGAAGTGTATAAACAAGACACCGCGCATGGCCCCGATCCCCGGTGCACACTAACTCACACTCGTGGGTGTGAAGTGTATAAAAAAGACGCCGCGTATGGCCCTGAGCCCCGGTGCACACTAACTCACCCTCGCAGGTGTGAAGTGTATAAAAAGACGCCGCGCATGGCCCCAAGCCCCAGTGCACACTAACTCACCCTCGCGGGTGTGAAGTGCATAAAAAAGACGCCGCGCATGGCCCTCAGCCCCAGTGCACACTAACTCACCCTCTGGGGTGCGAAGTGTATAAACAAGATGCCGCGCATGGCCCCGAGCCCCGGTGCACACTAACTCACTCTCGCGGCTGTGAAGTGTATAAAAAAAGACGCCGCACATGGCCCCGAGCCCCGGTGCACACTAACTCACCCTCACGGGTGCGAAGTGTATAAAAAGATGCCGCACATGACCCCAAGCCCCGATGCACACTAACTCACCCTCCGGCGTGCGAAGTGTATAAACAAGACGCCGTGCATGGCCCCGAGCCCCGGTGCACACTAACTCACCCTTGCGGGTGTGAAAGTGTATAAAAAAGATGCCGCACATGGCCCCGAGCCCCGGTGCACACTAACTCACCCACGTGGGTGTGAAGTGTATAAAAAGACGTCGCGCATGGACACAAGCCCAGGTGCGCATTAACTCACCCTCTGGGGTGCGAAGTGTATAAACAAGACGCCGCGCAAGGCCCCGAGCCGCAATGCACACTAACTCACTCTCTGTGGTGCAAAGTGTATAAATAAGATGATGCGCATGGCCTCGAGCCTCGTGCACACTAACACTCACCCTTCGAAAGTGTGAAGTGTGTATATATATATATATATATATATATATATATATATATATATATATATATATATATATATATATATATATATATATATATAAACACGCAAAGCCCTAGTCGTTCCAAAGGCCCCGCCTCGACGACTAGGGAGTCTCCCGCCTCGAGGGCCTCGCCTCGGTGGAGAGACATTTCACCTCGCACTCAATCGTGCAAAGACCTTAGTCGTTTTGAAGTCCCTGCTTCGGTAACTAGGGAGTCTCCCACCTCGAGGGCCTCGCCTCGACGGAGAGACATTTCACCTTGCGCTCAATCGCGCAAAGACCTTAGTCATTCCGAAGGCCCCGTCTCGGCGACTAGGGAGTCTCCCGCCTCGAGGGCCTCGCCTCGGCGGAGAGACATTTCACCTCGTGCTCAATCGTGCAAAGACCTTAGTTGTTCTGAAGGCCCTGCCTCGGTGACTAGGGAGTCTCCCGCCTCGAGGGCCTAGCCTCGGCGGAGAGACATTTCACCTCGCGCTCAATCGCGCAATGACCCAAGTCGTTCCAAAGGCCCCACCTCGACGACCAGGGAGTCTCCCGCCTCGAGGGCCTCGCCTCGGCGGAGAGACATTTCAAATCGCGCTCTATCACGCCAAGACCCTAGTCGTTCCAAAGGCCCCGCCTCGGCGACTAGGGAGTCTCCCGCGTCGAGGGTCTCACCTCGGCGGAGAGACATTTCACCTCGTGCTCAATCGCGCAAAGACCTTAGTTGTTCCGAAGGCCCTGCCTCGGTGACTAGGGAGTCTCCCGCCTCGAGGGCCTAGCCTCGGCGGAGAGACATTTCACCTCGCGCTCAATCGCGCAATGACCCAAGTCGTTCCAAAGGCCCTACCTCGACGACCAGGGAGTCTCCCGCCTCGAGGGCCTCGCCTCGGCGGAGAGACATTTCAAATCGCGCTCTATCACGCCAAGACCCTAGTCGTTCCAAAGGCCCCGCCTCGGCGACTAGGGAGTCTCCCGCGTCGAGGGTCTCACCTCGGCGGAGAGACATTTCAAATCGCGCTCTATCGCACCAAGATCCTAGTCGTTCCAAAGGCCCCGCCTCGGCGACTAGGGAGTCTCCCGCCTCGAGGGCCTCGCCTCGGCGGAGAGACATTTCACCTCGTGCTCAATCACGCAAAGACCTTAGTTGTTTCGAAGACCTCGCCTCGGTGACTAGGGAGTCTCCCGCCTTGAGAGCCTCGCCTCAGCGGAGAGACATTTCACCTCGTGCTCAATCGCGCAAAGACCCTAGTCATTCCAAAGGCCCCACCTCGACGACTAGGGAGTCTCCCGCCTTGAGGGCCTCGTCTACGTGGAGAGACATTTCAAATCGCGCTCTATCGCGCCAAGACCCTAGTCATTCCAAAGGCCCTGCCTCGGCGACTAGGGAGTCTCCCGCCTCAATGGCCTCGCCTCGGCGGAGAGACATTTCACCTCGCGCTTAATTGTGCAAAGACCTTAGTCGTTCTGAAGGCCCTGCCTCGGCGAGTAGGGAGTGTCTCGCCTCGAGGGCCTCGCCTCGGTGGAGAGACATTTCACCTCACGCTCAATCGCGCAGAGACCTTTGTCGTTCTGAAGGCCCTACCTCGGCGACTAGGGAGCTCTCGCCTCGAGGGCCTCGCCTCGGCGGAGAGACATTTAACCTTGCGCTCAGTCGCGCCAAGACCCTAGTCGTTCCGAAAGCCCCGCCTCGTTGACTAGGGAGTCTCCCGCCTTGAGGGCCTCGCCTCGGCGGAGAAACATTTCAAATCATGCTCAATCGCGCCAAGACCTTAGTCGTTCCGAAGGCCCCGCCTCGGCGACTAGGGAGTCTCCCGCCTCGCCTCGGTGGAGAGGTATTAGATGTGCACAAACGCACAAACCCGTCGTTCCGACGGCCACGCCCTGAAGGCCTCATCTCGACGAGGACACCTCACGAATCAAGCACCGGTGCGCCAGATCCTTTCGACATGAAAACAAAACAAAAACATATATGGGGGACGGCATCCGGCTTCGCCTCCCCCTCGCTACCTTTGGGCTCCGCAAGCGAGCCCAATCAAAAAAAAGTTAGGGGATGGCATTCGGCTTCGCCTCCCCCTCGCTAGCCTTGGGCCCTCAAGCGAGCCGAATCAAAAAAAAGTTAGGGGACGGCGTTCGGCTTCGCCTCCCCCTCGCTAGCTTTGGGCTCCGCAAGTGAGCCTAATAAAAAATAAGTTGGGGGACAGCGTTCGGCTTCGTCTCCCCCTCGCTAGCTTTGGGCTCCGCAAGCGAGTCCAATCAAAAAATAAGTTGGGGGGCGGCGTTCAGCTTCGCCTCCCCCTCGCTGGCCTTGGGCTCTCAAGCGAGCCCAATAAAAAATGTTGGGGGACAACAATCGGCTTCACCTACCCCTGCTAGCTTTGAGCTTTGCAAGCGAGCCCAATCAAAAAAAAGTTGGGGGACGACGTTCGGCTTCGCCTCCCCCTCGCTAGCTTCGGGGCTCTCAAGCAAGCCCAATCAAAAAAAGTTGGGGGACGACGATCGGCTTCGCCTACCCCTCGCTAGCTTTGGGCTCCGCAAGTAAGCCCAATAAAAAGAGAGTTGGGGGACAGCGTTCAGCTTCGCTTCCCCCTCGCTAGCTTTGGGCTTTGCAAGCGAGCCCAATCAAAAAAAGTTGGGGGATGGCGTTCGACTTCGCCTCCCCCTCGCTAGCCTTGGGCTCTCAAGCGAGCCCAATCAAAAAAAGTTGGGGGACGGCGTTCGGCTTCGCCTCCCCCTCGCTACCTTTAGGCTTCCGTACAAGCCCAATAATAACAATAGGCAGATACCTCCTCAGGCAAACAAACATCAACCCTTCATGCCACTTAGTCACGAGCACAATACACTCGCAGTGGCCAAAGGGGGGGGACGGTACCGGACCCCCAACAGGACCATCACAAATGGTCACACCGAAGAAGTAATCAAATACGAGGGCAGCAACGACCGCCATGGCTCACCGCCCGCCTCGAGGGCCATGCCTCGGCAGGGTGGCTTTGCGCTGACTTTGCCCCCACGGGCTCCGCTGCTGCTCACCGCCCGCCTCGAGGCTACAGCCTCGGCGGGGCGACCTCGACACGCCGTCCACCTCAAGGGCCATGCCTCGATAGGTGGCTCCGTGTCTACTTCTCCCCCACGGGCACCGTTTCTACTCACCGCCCGCCTCGAGGCTACAACCTCGGTGGGGCGGCCCTGACGTGCCGTCCGCCTCGAGGGCCATGCCTTGTCGGGGCGGCTTCGCATCGACTTCACCCCCACAGGCACCGCCGCTGCTCACCGCTCGCCTCGAGGCTACAGCCTCGGCGGGGCAGCCCCGACGCTCCGTCCATCTCGAGGGCCATGCCTCGGCGAGGCGGCTCCGCGTTGACTTCACCCCCACGGGCTCGAGGCTACAGCCTCGGCAGGACAGCCCCGATGAGCCGCCTGTGTAACAACCCCAGTTTTATGGAACAATAATAAGATGCTTTATGAACAGTAATGAGATATTGTTCATAACAGTAATGAGATGCTGTTCATAACATCACTGTTCATTTTTGAAATTTGGATGTGTTGTTACAGTCTAAAACCTTCCTTTTTAGTCAAAATCCAAAACTTGTTTAAAGCTTCAATGGAAAAATACCAGTTAATGTTGGTATTATGACTGAGAAGTATTTTTATTAAAGCCTAGATAAATTATCCTGGCCAAAAATAGTTTTTTGTTGAATTTTAGAAATTATTTTGATCTTGATAAAAATATTTGACTTTAAATAAACCTATTCGGGTTTATTGAATTATTTATGTATATTAGACTGATAAGCAGTGGATTTTAAATTTTATTTGGGGCATATATGATCCCAGTAACATCTTTGCAAAGTTTCACATTTTTACAAATTTATTTGCTATTTTTAAAGTCCCGGTCAAACTTTTGAGGTTTTAAAATGAGTTAGTCAACTCCCTAGGCCTAACTCCAGTTTTTGACACTGTAGCGACCGAGCCAACCAGGTTTGAGTCCAAACCGATGCATCGGGCCTTGTCTGCCATGTCTATACATGTGCCCCAGTCCTCGGTGCTTGCGAGCCATTGATCTCCAAGCGAACGGGCGAGATCTACGAAGCCGCGTGGGCTATCCACGTCGCTGAAGCAATCATCGCCCAAAAACCTAGCTCGTTTATCGTCGTTGCGAGCAGTTGGATCGTCAAAGAAAGCCATATCGATATTCAAAAGATTTCATAACTACGTTGGCATAATAAAGAAAAAATATAAAGGAAAATCTAATGGCGTCCCTCTTGCTTTGCCCGCGTGTCGTCGGGCCTCTGCCTCCTTGCGCGATACGTCGGGGTCAGTCGAGTCCCAACGCGCGAAAGTCGCGGTGGTGTAGCGAGGGCTCTGCGTCGATCTGCGGTGGAAGCGGTCCGGTGGGTGGGGTCGTGTCGGACGTCGCGCCACATGTCGGCGGTCGACCGACCCAGACGCAACGACCTCGTCCGGTGAGTACCACTCCATGTAGTGCTCGTGCGTCTCGGGTCGTAGGTCTCGCCCGTAACCTCGACGAGGTCTCGTCGCGCGCACTCAATCGCCACCCAGGGCCATCTGTCCGACAGGACATCGTGCCCTGAACTCCTTCCTAGTGTACGTGGGACGGCAAGAAAAATATTTGGTTGCGATGTAACACATATTGTAACACATATTGTAACACATAGTGAACTTACGCGTGTATGTGCCCCACGCCTCCCCAAGGGGTGGGACCTCTGTCGCGACCGAATCGGCGCATGACCCGTATCCGTACTCCTCCACGAAGATGTCGTGCACCAGGCACTCGCGTGTACCCGGACACGTAGTCTCGCGTGCCGCACGACCGGTGCCGTTGAGGCGCGCCATCACCGGCCGATGCATGCACGGGTCGGATGCGCGTGCGTCGGTCGGTGATCGAACATCGCAACGTACTCGGGTAGGAGCCGCGAGGTGATCGACGTGAAGGTGACCGTGCAATACAACACCGCAAACTTAGCACGAGAATAACGACGCAAAATGAAAATAACAAATGATTACGAAACTAACCCGTCGGGCACCACAAAGTGCCCATGGTCCGGTCGTCGTCTGCGGGACGTACAAGCCGTCCCTGCGCTCTCAAGTCCACATGTGGTCGTCCGATCCGAAACACTCCAACAACCACAAGCGCAGATGGAGCGGGCATCCGAGAGGATGGCGCCGCCACGCCATGGCCGCGCGCGCTGCCTGGCGCGTGATGCGTCGCGCAACGACGGCCGACCCCGCGCTCGTGGGATCGCCGATCGGTGACTCCGCCACCTCCGCGTCACGGATGTAGTGCTTGTCCACGCTCGCCGTGGGAGCTCGAGAACATCACCCACCCGAACAACCACAGCGGTAGGCCTCGAAGTGCCTCGAATGTGGCGGCTGCCGTCGCGACCATACGCCGGCTCGCAAGAAGACACGTAAGCGTCCGGCGAGGTTCACAAACGAATTGTTACGAGAAAAATAGTTAGGAAAACACTTACGTAGAACGCGGATCCACCGGCGTGGCGTGCGGTCGAACTTCGCGCGCTTTGCTGGCGGCGGATATCGCGAACCGCTAAGAGTCCGTGCGCCACGTGGCGGGGCGTCGTGCGCCACCATCGAGCTGCGCGAGGCAACCCGGTGAGGTAGCTCACATCCTGCGGCGTCGGCGTCATCTCCCGCACGGAGATGGAACGTGGGTCTCGGCCTCCACGGCCAACCAGCCGCCGGAGGGCCGGTCGTCGAAACGCCTAGACGCGTCGATCGCGCGTCCTCGATCGTCCTCCACCGTCCGCCTCCACCATCCTCGCGAGTGGAAGGAGGTCTGCGCTCTCAACCGCGTCCCAAACGATTAAGCACAAGCAGAGTCACGCAAAATAATCGGACCGCCATTGGTGCATGAAGGACACAACTTCACGTACCTCGGAATCGGTCTCGGTGCGACCTCCATGCCACTGATGGAGTGCGTGGCGAAATGCCCTAGCTCTATCGGCGCCTCGCCCTCGGAGGAGCAGTGCTGAGGCGCTATGGTGACGCTGTCAATCATCGGTCAAGCAACTCGTACTCACTCGCTCGGCCATACCAAAATGCAGCAAGATAGAAAGTTCATATTTTTCCATGCATCTTTACATAGCCTATGTAGCAACTACGAAATTGACCGCGACTAATACAACTAATAACACGTACTAACAGATATTGACTGCGCTAACACAACTAATAACGCACACAAATATTCTCATTGTTTTTAGACCTAAGGCTACTCCGTGTTTTCTCACAAATCAAAAAGTATCTTGCATCAATTATGTTACTCAGGTCAACAGCGCCATACTCAATTCTATGTCGCTATTGTCGCAATTCTATGTCCAACTCAAAATATGTACTACAGTTCGGCTACATTTATGTAACCTACTCGATTCTATATCGCTATTGTCGCATTTCTATGTCGCTACACAACTCAAAATATGTACGCACATGTTCGACTAAATTTATGTAACCTACTCAATTCTATGTCGCTATAGTCGCAATTCTACGTCGCTAATCAACTCAAAATATGTACTACGAGTTCGACTACATGTATCGACCTACTCAATTCTATGTCGCTATTGTCGTTTGCTAACCTACAAAGTTTGGGCGTAACATACAGTTTGAAATATTTACGCAACACAAGATGATCGATCAACGATGGTCTATCAATCTCTCCACGCCACGAACCGCGGGCTTCGCGCAATTTCTTCTCTCCCTCCAACCTCTCTTGTTTTTGAATTAAAATGAATTCGATTGATTTTTGGGATTTTATAGTCGTCTCTCTGGCAGTTGAGCGGCGCAGAATGCGCTATGCTTGAATGGCGCTGAGAACCTATCGCGATTCAAGCGGCGAGGCGAACGTCGCCACTCCATTGCCGGCGACTTCATCGCCGGTTGAATCGGCGACGAACTGTCGCCGATTGAATTGGCGATAGGTTCTGTCGCGATCAATCAGCTGGCCCATTTTTGTAATTTTTTTAAACGGCTATTTATTTTTGTAAATATCTTTAAAAATAATATTATTTTAAAAAAAAATTCCAGGAGTAATCGCACCGCCAGTCCGCTAGGAGTAGCCATGTCTTCAGGTCGCTAGGGCCAACCACGCCCCTGATCCGTCGTTGAGAGACGACACACCTATTGAGATCCTCCGTCGGCCCATCGAGAGCAGCGAAAACACTACCGGTAATAAAAATTTATCGGAGGGTAGCGATACAGCCGGTTTTCGCCGGTTGCCGCAAAATTTCGAATGAAAATTTTGAATTGAAATTTGATTTTTTCAGATGTAAAGATAAAATTTATCTAAATTTTGAATTTAGATGAAAATTAAATAAATCCATTTTTCCGGTTTAAAAATTTATTGGATCCCACCGATAACATCGGTAACCGACGGTTATCGGCGAAATTTCGGCGATAGTTTTTTCACTCGTCGAGAGCACCCAGATCATTGGGATCTACCGCTTCGCCAAAATCCTTCGTGTACAGCTTCCGGGATGAGAAATCTTAAGGGAAAGGTTGGGTGAGAGAAGAGGCGATATCTTTGGTGGGTGAGAAGGGAGGGGGTAACGCATGGAAGAACGAGGGACGGTGTGTTTAGGTGGATTTGTTAGCATGGTTGAGATAGAAACACGAGGTGTGAGAAAGACGAGGAAGGGAAGTGGAAAGAGGGAGATGAGTTATATATATATATATATATATATATATATATATATATATATATATATATATATGAAAATGGTATGGTACTCTGGAGTATGTACTCCCACCTCTCATATACCACTTAAACTGTATGATACCTCTTTATTAATTTGAGTATACTCCAATAATGATTATAAGATACCTCAAAGTGAGTTCCGTGAAAAATTTATGAAAATCCACTTTTATACCAAAATCCTTGTATATACTTCTTTTATGTATGAAAAATGGTATATAGCAAAAATAAAGGGTTCCAATGATTTTTTTATCAAGTCACATTAGAGTATCTTATAATTGGTATTCAAGTATCTTGAAAGTGATAAAGAAGTATAATATATTCGTTTAAGTGGTATATTAGAAGTGGAGTACATACTCCAGAGATATCAACGGCTATATATATATATATATATATATATATATATATATATATATATATATATATATATATATATATATAAATGGTATGGTACTTAGTACTCACAGAGTACGTATTCCTACCTCTCATATACCACTTAAATCGTATGATGATACCTCCTTATCAATTTGAGTATACTTCAATAATGATAATAAGATACCCCAAAATGAGTTGCACGAAAAATTTCATGAAAATCCACTTTTTATACCAAAATTCGTGTATATACTTCTTTTATATATGAAAAAGGGTATATAGCAAAAATAAAAGGCTCCAATGAAAATTTTTCAATTAAGTCACATTAAAGTATCTTGTAATTGGTATTTAAGTATACTAAAAGTTATAAAGAAGTATAATATATTTGTTTAAGTAGTATATTGGAAGTGGGAGTACATACTCCCAGGAGTACAAAACGGGTGTGGGCCTTACCTTTAGTATGGGCTTTGTATTGGTCCTATTGAAGTGAATTGCACTAAACCATGTTATCACATGCGGAAATCACTTCAGTGCCCACTTCTAATTTAAACCATCTTGATGGCCATACCCCTTCTTTCATGTCGTAGGAGGGCGCCATGGGGTGCCCCTGCACCCTAGGGTCGTCGGGAATACCGGTGTACCGTCAGATATACTGTACATACGTAGACCTAGTCTGCATAGTATATTTAGGTAAATGTACCTAAATACCCTCTCTCCCTCTCAACATTGTGAGGGCAAGGAGGTAAATGTCCCTTCTTGCCCTTCTATAAATAAAGCCCCAAGGGCACATGTAAGGGGGGCTCTCCCTCATTCTCATTTGGGGCATACATTCAATACAATGCTCATACATTGGTCTTTGGCTCCTCCCTTCTGTCCTCCTTCAAGACAAAGGGTACCATGTACCCACTGTCTACCAAAATCTTGCTACGACAAGAAGGGATGTGCTCGTCCCTATACAACGTGGTTTGTCTGTTTTTATGGAACCGTTCGGTACAGAATATTTAGGGAATATTATCAGAATCTGTATGACCCCTATCTAGGAAGCGTTGGTTCGGTTCACTCAACCAAACACATGGACGAGGGCATATTCACGACCATCTTGTACATGTATGCCTTGATTCACCGAACCAAACACACCCTTGAGCAACTAAGAGTATCCTCAGATCTCAGGAAAGTGGTCAGTTAATCCTTACGAATTGTTCATGAGACATGTATCTAGGAGTCTAGGTGAATCGCACTAATTAGCAGTAGTGTGTAGATGTAGTGGTTGATCGAAAGGTGTAAGGATATGGATAAGCTATACTAGCTGGTAATTTAAAAATTCTATCATGTAAACTAGAAAGCCATGCAAGCAAGAGACCATAAATCATTATCACTAGACGCGCAGTGCAACAGAAGAAGAGTTGGAGCAGCTTGATCCAACGATGAACACATTGATGTAGTGGTCGTAGTCGATTGTCCAATGTACTCAGCACCAATCGTCTCCTCCAACAACCTATCACATTCCTTGCATAGGTCGTGGATCGTCCTCAATTAGTGCAGCGGTGCTTCTACAGTATCCACATATCTAAGGGTGGAATGTCGTACGCCGATGTGCTAGCACCAACACACATAGTAGGGCCTTTGGGGAGATGACGGCTAGGGTTTCGGTGGAACAACTCTCTTACGTCCCAATAGGGACACTTCGACCAAAGATATGGCCCTCCGCTGTATCGGTGATGGTGTCCTGCTCGACCGTGTTGGGTGAATTGTTGCGCCCGTGCTCCAAACGAGTGATAGCCGCATAGTGTGCTCGCTGTTGATGATCGATATCTCAAATGGTGCCAGATAGATTATCGAACTTATCGTGCAACGTCAAGCGGTCTGCCTCCATCTGCTGAAATAATACATAGAACTTCTTGCTGAGCGCTTCGATGTTGTCCCCCTCCAACATGATGGATGGCGCAGCGAAATCTGATAACAAATTGTCAGAGACCAGGATCGCAGATGAAGGGTTCGAACGAAAGTTGCAGTCGTGCACAGGATTGGGCCGGAGTCCAAAGCCTCGGCGTCACGGCTGGGGCGCCGTGATGGTCACAGCCAAGCGGCAGAGCTCTGGAGTGTTTGTCGGATAAGCAGAACCAAGCAATAGGGGAGCAGAGAAGATTGAGACAGTTTTCTGATATTTCTTAATGAAATCAAAGCAGTATCTCTCCTTTAAATAGAGATAAGACCTAACAAACCGAACTTGTAATACAACTCAAATACGAATAACAAACTAGGACAATATTCCGAAATAACTAAGAATTGGAAAGGAAACTGCAATACAAACTATTCCTAATCCGACAAAGCTAGTAAAATTGCCGTAGCATCCTGACCGAACATCTCCTGAGCAGCGTCCTTCGATCTCTTCTTCCTCCGTTGGTACTTGATGCCCCACATGACAGCTACGGTGGTCAGCGAACATTTTCTCATTGTTGCACTGCAAATTGCAGACCTCGCAAAAACTCAATGCCTTCTGCTTCCGCATCTTCTCTGCATGTTTCTTCCCGCTACGATGGTGCACGAGCATTTTCTCGCTGCTGCACTGCAGACTGCAGACCTCGCAAAAACTCAATGCCTTCTCCTTCCGCATCTTCTCTGCATGTTTCTTCCCGCTACGATGGTGCACGAGCATTTTCTCGCTGTTGCACTGCAGACTGCAGACCTTGCAAAAATATAATGCCGTCTGTTTCTCCACCTTCTCTGAGCTTGCATTCTTTCTGTTAGAATAATCTGAAGGTAGCTCATTCGCGGTCTTCAGACTGCTAGCTTTCGCATTCTTGCCTTCTCCCTGTAGAGCTTCTAGCTTCTGTTGGTGCCTCCTGCTTATGCAGTGATTCTCAAATTGAGATTCAGAGTTACATTTGGCCTGGCACAAACTGCAATTCCATTCCGAGGGTGGGTTTTCGTTCTTGGCAAGTTTTGGTGGATTGTTTTTCTCATGGTCGGCTTCTTCGCATAGGGCCTGGATTTTCAGTAGGTGTCTCTTGCCCTTAAGGTGTTTTTCCAAGTCCGATTCACAAGTACAGTGAGCTTGGCAAATGCTACAGCTCCACGTTGAAATTGTCTTCTCTGCGTGTTGGGGCACATTGTTTGAATGCAGCTTTGCTTCCTGTGACTCAGAATTCCTTGCCATGTTCTTGCCTTCTTCGCATAGGGCTTGAATCTTTGTTTGGTGCCTTTTGCCTTTTAGGTGGTTCTCCAAGTCCGATTCGCAGGTACAGATAGCTTGGCAAATGCCGCAACTCCATTTGACTGAAGATGTTTTCTGGTCTGTACCAGTACAAGGTTCCGCTGCTGTTTTCACCTTCTGATCAATGGCTTTAGTCCTGGATTCCAATGTTGCTACGTTTGACTTGTGCTTTTGCCCTGCGCAGTGCTCTTGTAAGTTGCGCTCACTGGTTGCCTGCACCTGGCACACGGCGCAATTCCATACCAGTTGTGACTTTGGCTTCTTCACTGGTATAGTTGTTCCTATCAGATTCCACTTCACTGCAGGCGACGTCTTCTTGGGAGGTACAGTCTGTTTGATATGCAGTTAGATTAGACCATTAGTAAGTGAAACTGCAAGAACAAGGAGAGTAAACTTGCTACTGAGTTCTATGCAGTTTGATTAGACCATTAGCAAGTAGACTTGTGAAAACAATTAAACTTACTACTAAGTTCTATGAAGTTTGATTAGACCTTTAGTAAGTGATTGTGAAAACAAGGAGCAAACTTGATACTACTAAGTTCCATATAAAAATGACAAATCGTACCAAGATCCAGAGATATAGGCTCGAGCTTTGAGGAATCACATTCATATAGCTATTGTGAATTGTGAGTGCAAGATACTCCCTCTGTTCTTTTTTACTCGATGTCTTGACATATGTAAAGAGAACATAATCAACAACCCGCTTACCTCATTGGATTCCGGCAGTTTCTGCTCATCAAATGCTGCATTCGGTTGAACCTCCTTACCATTACAACATGGTTTCAAGCATTCATCAGTCTGATCTTCGATGACGGGCTTCGATTCTGCACTGCTCTGCCTTCTATCTTTCTTCGGCAGCTTCACATCAAGTTCCTCACCCACGTCGGCGTAATGGTCCCGACCGACGGGTTCTCTGTGCTGCGGCATGATGAACTCCTCACTGAACGTCGACCATGGCTTAGCCCGTTCCACATCGGCAGCGCACACGGCCATGGTGCGCTCTATCTTGGCAAGCTCGGCCACGATGATCTCCTCGCGAAGGCGGTCCTTCTGGAGCTGCGACAGCAGCGCGTCCCTCATCACCAGCATTGGTTCTCCTGTACGCGATAACAGTGAAATATGAACAGAAAACGACCAGGATTCTAGTACTCAGAAACTTTCACGCACTTTCTTCGGTAACGGTACATCTAATTACATCTAATTAGAACGCGCTCCTACTATGGTAGGCTGGACCTAAAGTCTGTCAATGGAAGATGAGCAAGTTGCTTTTCTTTCTGGCGAAAAGGTGAACAAGTTGTGCAGAATCTTTTATCTGTCCCACACACAATTCTGAACTGCATCTAATCTACAGTACTTCACTTTGTACGACTATCATTTTTATCAGGTACAGATTAGGTAGACCAGTCACCAGTCCTAATACCATCACAGTTTGTCGTGTTTTTTCTAAGGATATGCAAAAGCTTTCCACAACATTTCAATAGAAGAAAGAAATCGCACCACAGGGAGATACAAGCTAAACACAGCCGAACAAAAACTAAAAAACAAAAAACTACTAACAAACAACCCAAAAAACAAAAACAAACGAAAGAACAAAAGGTGACCGACAGGGCCAAACAACTACTCCTCCGATGTCGCGACCAGACGATGCCCGGCAGCCGTGCACCATTGCTGATGTTCTTGGAGAGCAAGCTGAAGAATCTGATCGCTAGAATTAACGATGTTGTTGAAGATCTTTTGATTGTGCTCCTTCCAAAGCATCCACGAGACTAGAATTATACACTCATCTATTTGCTTCCTCCGGTTCTTTGGTTGAGGATTCTTAGCAGCTAACCAGTGATCTTGAAGGGTGTGCTAGCCGCTAGGAATTGGGCACAGAGAGCCAGTCTGAACTATGAAGCGAGCCCAAATTTGCCCAATGACCGCGCAACCTACCAGAAGATGGTCTATGGTCTCTTCCTGGAGCCTACAAAAAACACAAACTCCCTGGTTTTGCAGCCCGCGCCGTCTTAGGCGATCGGCTGTCGAACACCGCCGTCTAATAGCCAACCACATGAAGACTTTGCATTTTAGAGACGCCTGAGCTTTCCATATGGCATCAGCACATGGAAACCTTATCGACCCTGTGAAGAAAGCCTCATATGCCGACTTAGCAGAGTAGTGACCCGAGGTTTCCCAACACCAACTTACTGAGTCAACCTCACCCTGAGATAGACAAAATTGTTGCAGCCTATTCCCCAGCCGCAGAACCTCCTCAACAACTTGGGCACCTGACTGCCCCTGGATGTCTAAAATCCAATCATCATTGGTAAGAGTTTGAGCCACAGTTCTTTTCCTCCGAATGGAAGGAATAACCATTTGGACGATTGACGGCGCGAAGCCTTGAATTGAGCTACCGTTCAGCCAACAGTCCTCCCAGAACAACGTGTTCTCTCCGTTGCCTACTCTGACCACAATGGAAACCTTAAACATGTCATGTTCCTCTCGATTAGTCTGGAATTGCAACTAGCCCCATGGACGTGTATCCCAAGTTCTCTGTAGCCATTGCCAACGTATGCGCATGGCCTGCCCTAGCACACTCAAGTTGTGCACACCGAGGCCTCCTAGCTGTATGGGGTGACAAACTACCGACCAAGCCACCAAGCAATTACCGCCTGAAATATTTTGCGACCCTTTCCAAAGAAACACTCACCGCTTCTTATCAATTTCTTTGATTACCGACCGCGGAGGATCAAGGGCTATGAAATTATAGACTGCCATGGCGGACAACACTGCCTTAACCAGAATCAAGCGCCCCCCTTGACAAAGCAATCCGGCCTGCCATGCTTGCAGGCGGTTAGCGACCTTATCCACAAGAGGTTGAAAATCCGCTCTTGACGGCTTCCGTAAAGAAAGAGGCAAACCAAGATATTTGCACGGGAAAGAGGCGATGTTACAGTGCAAACTGTCGGTGATGAGTTGGTTCTGCTGATCATTGCATCTGATTGGAGAGAAAGAGTTCTTATCCATGTTGGTATGCAAACCAGAAGCCTCCCCAAACAGTTGGAGAATTTCCTTGATGGCTGAAAGATCTTCACTCACCGGTGTTAAGAACACGACCGCATCATCCGCATACAACGAGAGACGATGAGGTATACCTTGACGCCCTCCAATCGGATGAAGCAAACCCTCTTTTTCTGCCGTGAGGATCAGGTTATTGAGCTCGTCCATCGTAATGATGAACAACAATGGAGATAACGGGTTTCCTTGACGCAAACCGCGATCATGCCAAACCGGCCTTCCCGGTTGTCCATTAACCAGAATTCTGGTGGAGGACGACTGTAACATAATGCTGAGCCAAGAACACTACCTTGGTCCAAAACCTTTGTGCCGAAGAATTTCCAACATAAAAGGCCAAGACATAGAATCGAAAGGTTGAGGAATGTCTAGCTTGAACAGAAAGGCTGATTGCTGACTGCTTGGGAGCCACTAACTTCTGTAGTTCTAGAGAAAGCCTTCGAGCAAAAACTTTAGAGAATATCTTGACAGATCTGTGAAGGAGGCTTATAGGCCGGTAGTCACAGTTTGTCGTGTTATCGGAGCTTTCCACGATGCTGGCGATGCAGACAAGAACCTGCTTCCTTGCTGGAAATTGGGGTTATGACGGGTAACTATATATAACAGACGTGCAGATTCTTGGGTTCTTGGCATGGAAACATGATAATCGCAAGCATAAGAACTAAGGAAGACGGAAAAGAAACGAGCACAAAGACGATGGTGAAAGGTGGAGAGCCTTGTTACAAACCTTGCGGCGGAGGGTCGGGGAAGTGGCGGCCGTCGTCGACGTCGTTGTCTGCCGCGGCGGTGGCTGGGCCTCGGCGGGCGAACTCCATGGATCTATCGGTCAATCAGGAGAGCAGCCGAGCAGAGCAGCGAGGGGAACCGGACGGGTTTGCCTGCTTCGGTGAGGAAAGCGGAGCGGAGCGGCGCGCGCGAGAAAAGTCAGGGTGCGAAAGCAAATGGAGCCTTCGATGTGGGGATATAGCCGCGATCTCAATGATTAAGGAAGGCGCCTTGAGATGAGAGGTTGTTTAGTGGGAAAGGGAATGGAGCTGGAGTAACGAGGAGGATGACAAGGTGGGTCGTCCACGCCTCCAGGGGTCGGATTGGCATCCTCCGCTAGTGTCGTGAGTTCGTGGCTTTCGGTAGGTCTTAGTCGTTCGATTGGAAAAAATAGCTTAGATCAATGGCTACAGTGATACTACAGTGTTGCTGATGCTATAATTTGTTTTTTTTTTTCTGTAGTTGCGAAGCACGATCTTATCCTTTACTTTTCGATCCGACTGCTGCTACACAATACTATAGTATTGTAGCACTATGACATCGGTACACAATGTTAGAGAATATGTTTCCCAGAGGGTAGAGGCCGAGCTTAATGGGACCAAACTGGTCTCGAGGCATCTCTAATGTTAAAGAAAAGTGGGTGCTAAGTTGATATGCCATTCTTGAGACCTGCTTTCACATTTGATAGATTGACACTTGGGGCAAAAAAAAAAAGAAAAGAAAAGAAGAAAAGGGTGAGTACTAGGCTTGACGGCCAGTTCGAAGCAATAGAAAAGGGGGCCACTTGTCAGGTCACCAGGAGCAATTGCACCGCCAGGTCGTCAGGAGTAGCCATGTTGTCAGGTCGCTAGGGACAACCACGCCCCTGATCTGTCATTAGGAGACGACACACCTATTAAGATCCTCCATCGGGCCACCGAGAGCATCCATGCCATTGGGATCTACCGCTCCGCCAAAATCCTCCGTGTACGGCTTTCAGGATGAGAAATCTTGGGTGAGAGAAGTGGAGATATGTTGGCTGGGTGAGAAGGGGAGGGGCGGCAACGCGGTGGAGAGAACGAGGAACGTTGTGTTTAGGTGGATTTGTTTGCGTGGTTGAGATAGGAACATGAGGTGTGAGAAAGAAGAGGAAGGGAAGTGGAAAGAGGGGGATGTGTTTTTTATATTAAGATGTGGGTCTTACCTTTAGTATGGGCTTTATATTGGTCCTATTGAAGTGAATTGCACTAAGCCATGTTATTGTATCCAGGAATCACTTTAGTACCCACTTCTGATTTAAACCTTCTTGATGGCTATACCTCTTCTTCCAAATTGAAGAAGAATTGAAGTGTTGTTTAGGAGGTTGCTACCCCGTGGGCACCCATCGGAAATCAAAGTAAGGAACATCTTTTCATTTCCTTTAGCAGTAAATATACGTATCTCTCCACTCTTTCACCTTGAGTTTTTTTTTTGCTGTATTGGCGCATTTCCGCCCCGTATTTACAAGAATGATCATTGACTTTCTTTTTTTTCGTTGCAAAATTGACACCCTGCCGCACAGCCAACGTGCGGCACGCCCTCCCCTCCCGCCACGTGCCATCCTCCCACACAGCCACCGTGCGGTGGCCCCTCTCGCACGACCACCGTGAGGTGCTCGCCCCTCCCGTACGGCCACTGTGCGGTGGCTCATCTCGCACGGCCGCCGTGCGGTGCCCGCCCGCCCGAGCCACGGGCCCTCCCCTTCCCCTCCCACACACACGACCCTCCCCTCTCGCACGGCCACCCTAAGGTGGTCCACGCAACAGCCTAAAAAATCCCCAAAAACACTAGTTCGGTTCTCTGGAGAAACAAAAAATCACCGACATCTAGTCCATCTGTTGTTCGGAGAAGGATCCGCACGGCCACCATGCGGTGGCCACCTTTCCCATCGTCCATCCTCCCTCCTCCGCACATCTGTCACCCCATCGCGGCTGTCTCCCTTTGCCCGCAGTGCTGCGCGTAGACAACGAGTCCGGAATTCTCGGCGCCAACGTAGCGGCTTCTCCTTTGCTTTGCTATAAATACCGAACTCTCGCAGTTGCTCATCGCTCATCTCAATTGTGTTTTACTTATCGTTCTAGCGCTTGTCGCTGAGAACTCAGAGAACGTAACATAATTAATTTTCTTGGAGATAAAGTAGTTACTTGCTTCTCGTCCCTCATCGCTCAGCCTTTTTTTATTGCTTCCCCCAAAGGGCAAGTAATTTGTCGAATGCTTTTGTCGTTATTATCGTAGTCGTAGTTAATCAATCTTAGTCAGCTTGTTATAATTAAATAGTTTAGTGGTAATTAATTAGTCGTAATTAGTTAGTTTATTGGTAATTAATTAGTCGTAATTAGTTTAGTGGTTATCAGTACGACATATTAAATGAGTAGAAATGAACTACTCGTAATTTATTTAGTGGTAATTAATCAATTGTAATTAGTTAGTTTATTGGTAATTAATCAGAGGCAATTAGTTAGTTTAGTACGCAGTGAAGTGCGTAGTGGAAGGCTGCCCTAGCAAGGTGAGCGCTCAACGAGCAAAGATCTTCGGCTCGGTCTTCAGGGTCAAAGCACTGATCGACTACACTTGTGAGCTTAGCGAGCCCCTGTGGCAGCAACAGAATGTGACTTCCGCATATGTGGCAAGCCTCATCAGGCAACTAGTTGCGACGGACGTGTCCGTCTCCCCCAAGATGCTGATGTCGAAAGTTGCCAATATGGTTGGTTATCTAGTCAGCTATAGTGACTTGCGTAGAAGGCCAAACATCTATAATACCCAGATTATTCAATGAAAGGTGCTCTAGTATCACCACAGTTCCGGTCCCACAGTGTGTGTGTGGTGAGCCGATGGAGATCATTCAGTCCACACACCCAGATACCTCCGCTTGGGCGTACTACACGTGTGGGCACTACCTCGTAAGTGTTTCTTTTGTACACATCGATTTTCCTCTCCATACGTTGATTTCCATAAATTTTTTACTTTATTCCCATGTAATGACAGCTCGAGATGTGTTACCACTTATTCCAGTGGATCGACAGCCCGGAGATGTACGACGAGGCGTTCATCCAGCAGAAGTACATACTGAACTTCTCGACGCGAGCCGAGACCTTCGAGCGGTGGAAACCTTACGTATTGGACCCTGTTGAGGAGGCACTGGAGGATCCCAAGACTCGCCCAACGGAGAAGGGGAAGGCTCCTGCTACTGAGACTGACAATCGTCGTAGCTTCTCCTATCACCCGAGAGCACTCCATATCGAAGAGGTGAGTTACGTACAATTCATATCCTGATTTTGTATTTGCCCTCTTGTTGTTCTAACAACATGCCAGCGTCCAGCCCGTATCGCAGAACATGGGGGATTTTGACACACAACACCGACGTGGGGAGTCCCGAGACAAGGGGAAAGGGAAGAGAAAGGCTCCTACGACTAAGCTCAGTCGCCATAGCGTATCCGATCGCTCGGGCGCACTCCATATCGACGACGTGAGTTATGTAAAATTTACATCCTTATTACATTTTCACTGTACAGTGCACTTATATAATAGAAACGCAGGATATGGACGACTTCGACATACAACACTGACATGGGGAGTCCTGCAACACGGAAGGCTCCTTCGACCGAGACCGGTCGACATCGTAGCATATCCAGCCGCTCGGGCACACTCTGTATCGAAGACGTGAGTTATATACAATTTACATCCTTGTTACGTTTGTTATTATACGATCCACTTACATCATGGAATCACAGGACATGGACGACTTTGACACTCGCCACCACTGTGGGCAAACCCCGAGACAAGGGGCAGTGGCTATGGCGTCGCGAAGACTAGTTGCAGACATCATTGCATAGATGATACATAGCATATTCTTTATTAGTTTATCGGTTTAATATGGATGATATTTTTAATATTGTATTATACCACAGGCTAGATAAGCTTGTATATGAACTAACTGAGGGAAATGTGTGGCATGCAGATCATATAACAACATACCATAGCGTGTGCATTGTTATATGATCTGCATGCCAAGTATTTTGCTCAGTTCGTTCATGTACAAGCTTATGTAGGCTATGGTATAATACAATATTAAAGAATATCATCCATATTAAACTGATAAATTAACAAAGAGTGTTCTATTTGATCGGGATACATGTGATAATACTCCCTCCTCCATCGTCCTGATTGCAATAAACCTGCGCGTGTATCATGTAATGCTAGTAACGCTTCAAATGTCGTCAATTTTATGTATGAAAACATACATTACAACTCCATTGGAAACCCTAATTTTGTTACGAGTACTTTGTGTGGGAATTCATGAAACCCTAATTTTTGAAACCTAAAATCCAAATTTTTGAGACCTAAATCCTTAATTTTTGAGAAAATTTCAGAACAAATGTAAAATTGTTGAAATATTACACAATCAAGTCCACTGTGTAAGGATCTTTCAAAAGAAAATCTATAATTTCTAGAGCTCATTTTCTGTACTTACAAATTCCTACAAACAAATACACTTATACGAAATTGTAAGAAAAATTCAGAACGAATAAAATTATAGAAAAATACACAAGCAAGTACATTGTGTTGGGAGACTCCACATAATATTTTACAATTTTTTGAACTAATTTTCTATGTTTTAAAATTACTACAAGCACCGCTGAAACCCTAACTTCCGGAGCACAGAGAATCGTGCGGCAGGGCTGCCACCGCACGGTAGCCATGCGGGAGGTACTCCACCGCACGGTGGCTGTGTCGCAGCAGGCAGGTATCCAATCGGGCGTCTCCATCGCGCGGTGACCGTGCGGCAGAGCGGCATTTTTGCAAATTACTAGCGACGATAGCTATTCTTGCAAATACGGGGCGAAAATACGCCAAAACAGCCAAAAACTCTTTCGCCTTCATGATTCCCATGTCACCACATACCGAACGGGCAGAACGCTCGCACATCCTTTAACTTTCAACCAGCGACATATTAAGTCCTGTAGCACTAAAAGGGAAAAAAAGAAACAAAGAAAACACTACATCAATTATGATCTTTTACACATGTTTTTGGCATGCATGAAAACATTCCAATGGAGATGAATAATACACTTAAACTTTCAACCCGAAAATTCAACTTTTAACATAAAAAAAAAAACTACTTTCAACTCTGAGTTCTAATTCGCGACCAGTGTTATGTAAAACGTCCATTTTGGTCAATTAATCGTTGGTGTCGCGCGCGACATGGACGTGTCGTTGTATCTTCCTACCAAATGAGCAGCAGTCACTATATGTCATCTTACCAAGTGACCAGTAGTGAAAATAGATTCACAATTTTAACTTTTTTATACGGGGATAGTGTTGGAAAAAATGTTATGAATTATCAATGGTTTCTTAAATGGGTACTAGAATTAATACATGGAACACCCTCGACACATATATCATGTCAACTCGGTAAGGGACCAGGATACTAAGTCGAACACTGAGAATTTGTTCCATGTAGGATGATTGATGAATGAACCAGCCTCCCGTACCTTTGCTTCGAAACAAAACAATTGGAAATACACACCAAAAACATTTGAAATACATATTTCTGTAAAAAAAAAAGTGGGTCAAGAGCTCTCGCATTCACAAAAGAAGAATGTGGGCATACGAATCGGTCCTAGGACTTGAGTTGAGTTCGGGCGAGTGAGACACGCCTGTGCCTCTTAGGGTGTGTTTGATTGGGTGAACCAGATTGAATAAGATGGGATCAGATGGTACATGATGGATGAGATAATCCTGGATGGTATGGTACAACTTCTGTGTTTTGGTTAGTGGGATGAGATAATTCAAAATTTTGTTCGGTTATATGAATGGGATGGTACCGAATGGTTCATGATGGTGTTTGGTTTGAGAGATGGAGTTAATTAGTTGTATATACAGAGGAGTATTGGCACGATTAATTATTAAAATATTAGCATGATTAATTATTAAAATATTAACACGATTACTAAATTTATTTTAATTACAAAAGGAGTATTTAACTAAATTAATTATTTTAACTATCCACTAATTGGCATGACCTACTGATCAGTGGCGTATACACAGAGGGAGAAGACCGTGTTATTTGCCCCTTTTATTGAACTGTTCGGTACAACATATTTGTAGAATATTCTCAAAATTTGTATGAATCCTTCCAGGACGAGTTGGTTCGATTCCCTTGACCAAACACATGGACATAAGCATATTCAGGACCATCCCGTACATATATACCCTGATTCACCGAACCAATCACACCCTTAAGCAACTAAGTGTATCCTCAGATCTCATGAAAGTGGTAAGGTAATCCTTACAAATTGTTCATGAGACGTAGATCTAGGAGTCTAGGCGAATCACACTAATTAGCAGTAGTGTTTAGATGTTTGTGACTGCCCTTGTACAACTAAATACTAGGAGTTCGTACATGCAGTGGTTGACTTGAGGGTGTAGGGATATAGGTAGGCTATACTAGCTGACAATTTAAAAAATTCTATCACGTAAACCAGGAAGTCATGCAAGCAAGAGACCATAGATCGTTACCACTAGACGTGTAGTGCAGTGGAAAAACAATTGGAGCAGCTTGATCCAACGTTGTACGCATCAATGTAGTGGTCGTAGTCGATCGTCCAACGTTCTTGGCACCGATCATCTCCTCCAGCAAGCTATCACGTTGTCGACGATCAAGACGTCGATCTTACGAAAATAGAAAGGAGAAAGTGACGTGGGAAATCTCAGGGAATGATGAGACTGCTCTTTATTAATATGAACTGGAATTTACAAGGTATGTACTAAGAACTCTGCTTGCTCTCTTGCTATCTCAGAACTATTACACAAATCTATGGCTTGTGCTTTAGTCTTCCTTTTTTTCTCTCCTTGATCCGTCCAGGTTCCATCTTTAAATAGCCCTCGAAGAGGTGGCGCATTTCGGAGAAGACGCTCGATGCGGCGTTGCTATGCCCTGTCGAGTCAAGTGACGGTTGATACGAATCAACCGCTCGCGTTATATGTCTATGAAACATATAACCACATGGAGGTTGTTCATCGTGTGTTCGGATAAGATACGTCGTATGGTATGGAATATGCACGTGCTCCATTCATCATACGGTAGAGAATATACCTTGGGATTTATTCCGAGTATCAATTCATACCTTCTACGAGCGCTTCTCCGGTCTAAGCTTGACTTAGGCCTTCGTCCACCAGGTACCTATTATGTAACCTCCGAATCTCTACGACCGCTGAGGTGTGCACTCGTGGCTACGACCACGAAGACGTATGGTCTTTTATATATTAAAGATAATATATAGAGGTTTTAATCCTCGTCAGCTAGCCCCCGAACTTTAAATGAATAGGTCATGTGAACACTTTCCTTCCGATGAAATTGTATCGGGTTGACGCTCATTTAAATGCAAGGGCATTTGAAGCGGTTTGTATTCACTTTAAAGTTGAGAACCTTGCCTTGGGAATTGAAGAGTTTTGTGTCCGTTGGACTTCTTTAGGTAACTCCTTATTACGGTTAGAAGTTCTGAAGCTTATAAAACCCTCTGTAGACTTAGGTTTTTTTTTTCACTTCCTCCTTTCCTTCTTCATCTCCCGAGTAAAAACTACCTCCGACCTCCTTTGCTTTCTTCACCCAAAAAAGCAATCTGATCATGTCGGACCAAATCACCAACTGGTTGGTTTCCGACTTGAGTGAGAAGAAGTTAGAGAGCCTAGAGAAGATCGGGATGCTTCCCAACAAAGACCTGATTTCTTGGAGATCTGCAGTTGGGGAACATTCTCCGAGTAGTGAAGATGGAGAAATTCCTGTTTTTCTTGCATATATTGAATGCGGATTTAGGCTACCAATTCACTCCTTCCTTCCCAAAGTTTTGGAGTATTATGGAGTTGAATTGGTGAATCGGCCCCAATGCTATCGCCAATCTCGTGATTTTTATCTATCTCTGCAAGCGCATTTGGGGATTCCAGCAGATCCGGATCTATTCAGTACTACTACGAATGACAAAGTCCGGAAAGACGATTGGGACGCCTGGAGAATGCACCTTGCGTCTCCATGACGGAAAAGCTGATGAGTACATTTTTATATACTCGAAATCTTCGTGGTCATCGTGGAAGAAAAGCTGGTTCTATATGAAGATCACGAAGAAAGACAGCCTTTATTATTCTGGTAAGAAGGCGGTCGAGAATCCGAGATGGCGCTCGTCTACAGAGAAAGAGGGAAATGTGAAGAAATGGGCCGAAACAATCAAGCTTCTTAGTGTCAAGGGTCTAACATCTTGGCATGTAGTAAAAGATTTTTCTACACGCCGGGTTAGTCCTTTGAAGGCCTGAGCACATAAGATGCTCTGGTACATTGGTCGTGATGATACGACCAGAGATTCTAAAAATGGTAAGCCATTAATGATTCCGACCAGTTTACCTATCTCAGTTAATTATTTTCGTATCCTTAAATCTTTCATTTTACCTTTACAGCTCTATCTTCTGATGAGATTAGAAGCCGGATCAAGATGATCTGCGCCAGAGAGCCTGCGACAAGGCTAGTTTCCCTCGGATCTTAGCGGCCGTTTCCGCTGAAGAAAGGATTGAAAGACTTAAGGTAAAAATATCAACCGTTGTTTTGTTGTCGTACATATTATTTCTGATCGGTATACCATAAATTCTCTTTGATGTGTAGTCGGTTGGGTTGAGAATTGTCGAACCCGGAGCGAAGGATCCCGAATTCTCTGTGTTCAAACACCGGTCCAGGATTTTCAGCGTACACAGTCTCACAAAATGGATATCACATTCATATCACGAAAGCGTAAATGACATTAAATAAATAATTATTTAATACAACTGGGTCTGAATAATAATATCAAAAGTCAAAAGATAAACATAGTGGAAACATAATAATAAAGGTGAGCCACACGATGCGCCACAGGCAATCGTCTGGGTCAAAAGCCTACTCGTCCGGATCTTCACCATCGGTGTAGAAGTCTTCTCCTGAATAAGATTTATTCAGCAAGGATGAGCACAACTTCCGTACTCGCAAGTCACACCTAATATTGAATTTAAATGTATGCATAAGGTAACAAGTGAGTATGGCAGGGGTTGTTTTGCATAAACAGCATTTTCAGTTTGAATAGGCATAGTATTTTCTAAGGCAGTTTTATACTAAGACTAAAATCATACTTTGAAATGACAATATTATAATGTGGATAACCTCCAATATTTTAGTGAATGATCCCCTCCTAACACTTGGCTTTCCGCCCAATTTTTCATAAGGATTGACAATACCACAATATCAAGTTTGAAACAAATTTGTAGAAATTTGGTGTAAACCCTCCCAAATTCTGTAAGTGTGAACTACGCTTGGCTAAGCATATATTTAATTTTAGTAATATCTTGCCTATGGTATCAAGGTAGTCAGATACAACATTCAAATTGGTCATACAATAACACATGGAATTAACTATATGTAAAACAGGATATTAAAATATTTATTACAACATATGCATGCAATAAGGAATTTAAAAACGGAAAATAATTTAAATTACTGGGGGCAATATGGTCAATGGTGTAACTTGCCTTGGTCGATGTCTTGGAATTCTAAATCTTCAGATTGATCGAACTACGACAAATTCAATATTCAAATTCAAATAAATTCAAAAACATAGATCAACATAACTCCAAATTGAAATATTTTGGTTTAGTTAGCTAGATTATAATTTTATCTAAATTTTGCAATTTGAATCACTCAATTTGGAGTTCATATGCAAAAGTTATGAATTTTAGAAGTTTAAACCCA
Organism: Ampelocalamus luodianensis; assembly: GCA_036346255.1. Lineage (NCBI taxonomy): Eukaryota > Viridiplantae > Streptophyta > Magnoliopsida > Poales > Poaceae > Ampelocalamus > Ampelocalamus luodianensis. The sequence continues at coordinate 45,794,884 of CM070633.1, forward strand.
AATCTGAGATTTAATTGATTTTCCCGAATTATTTTTCTACTGAAAAAATCTATTTATTGCGCAATGCTGACGCCAGCTACCGAAATTCGGGATTTTAAAAGAATTAAAATTATTTCTGACATGTGGGCCCCACGTGTCATAGACACGGTCTATGCTGAACTGGGTTTATATCTTTTGGCTCGGGGGTGTGCTCGTGTGGCGCCACGTAGGCGTCCACGCGTGTGATGACTCGGCTGTGGGTCTGACGCGGCATCGATATGGCGTCTACGTGGCCGAGCCACGTAGCCACGAGCGGCGCCGGCGTCGGGACCGAGGGTCGCCGGCGTTGTGGTGCACGGCGGTGTCCAGCGTAGATACCAACAGAGAGAGGGGGAGATGGTGAACATGATGCGCTCACCCACACGTCGAGAGGAGGTCGGAGGCGGCCGGCGGCGAGAAGAAGGCGGCGGCGTCGCACGGCTTGACAGCGATACGGCGCTCCGGTGATCCTCGCGGTGAACGAAGGTGCGCTCGGGCTTCGCGGGGTTGTGGCAATGCTGATGGTGGCGGCGGCGAGGACGCGGCGTCGACAGCGGCGGCGTAAACGAAGCTCCAAGCTTCTTCGGTCGCCGACGGAAAATCGCGAATTACAGCGAGCTCAAGAGAGAATAGGAGGAGTGAGTGTGGGCGTTGGCTTCGTTGGATAAATGCGCACCCGGGGCTGCCTTTTATAGGCGCCGGGGAGCTCTGGAGCGGCGGGGCGACGTGGGAGTGTGCGGCGGCGGTTGCGGCGATTGTGGTGTACGTGCGGAGAACGAGGGGGAAACGGCGTGGAGGAGGTGGCGGAAACCAGTGCAGTCTCGTGCGCACGACGTGGGGAGTGCGGGGCAGTTAGAATCGCCCGTTAGCGAAGCTCGACGGTGGGCGAAAATGGCGGGAGACAGTTGCGGCACGAGGAAGAAGAGGCGAGGAAGACGATGGCGCAGAGCCGTTGGATTTTAATCCAACGGTCACAATTGGTAGCCGCGACGCGAAGGGGTACGGTGTGTGATCTGACCGTTAGATTGAGATCGCACGGCTCACATAGCTGATACATTCGGACCTCCCGAATGAGTATTACAATCTGGTCGTTGACCTGAGATCTAACGGCCGAGAGGGAGAGAGATTGAGAGAGAACGGCGTGGGGGTTTTGACAGCTGTCCGATTTAAATTGGACGGTGGGAGAGAGAGAGGGAGAGAGGGTGCGGGCACTGGTCATGGCGGGCACACATGGAGGAAGTTTGGGCCGGAGCCTTTGGGTTTCGGCCCAAACAGGGTTTTTGATTTTCTTTTGCTTTTCTATTTGTTTTAATTCTGAATATTCATTTAGGCTTTGGAAAATAGCAAAATAATTCTAAAAATTATGAAAAAATTCACAGAAATTTCCATACTTATTTTGGACTTAATAAAATTACTTCCAACTTTATGTTGGCTTTTAATTTTGTAAATAAATTTGTTTTGGCTTTAAAATATTTATAAAAAGCTTTTAAAAAATTCAGAAAATTCCACAAAACTTAAATAAATTTTAATTTATACTGAATTTGGAAATTAGGCTGTTACAAGAATTAACGAGGCCACTGAAAGATGTGAGCCAATTGATGATCCGATCTCCCCTTCGACCACACAGGATGTCAGCCTTCCAGAGGTAGGTGACCGAACACAAATAATATTTTGGATAAATTATGTTCATCGCCTAACTATCTTTGATGATGAATTTAGGCGGTTGTCATACCTTCCAAAGAAGGTCATCGAGGACCTCCAAAGGCTCATCGAGGCCATCGTTGTGGAGGTCGACGAATCTACATCTACTGACCCGACGATCAGGGACCTCGACCAAATGGTCGCGGATATCGCTTCTGATTTCCGATCAGTGGATGTGCAAGATCTAGTCAACCCTACCGGTTTAGAACCAGTGAAATCGGTTGAGAAGGAGAGGAAGGCCAGCGCAACGAACTTTGCTTCGATGTGTTACAAGGGTAAATTCAGAAAATCGACAAGGTACATGTATTGAATGAAGAGGTCGTATATATACATACCTTGGATCTTACTTACCTTCTCTCTCTCCCTTTTTTTTAGATCTTCTGGTGTTCTGGTCGTGTTCGACCAGAGCACCCCTCAGGAAAAGGTTCCTGAGGAAGAGGTGGTCGTGGAGGTTCCTGATCAGGATACTCCTAAAGCAAAAACTACTGAGGATAAAGTAGGAAAAGAAGCTCCCGAGCAGTTTTTAGCATCTACTCAGATCCTCTAGTAATCCTTACTCTTTCTCCGGAGGTAGTCATCTCCAGAGATCCTCAACAGGTTCCACCTCCTCCTGGAAATGTTTCTTAGGTTAACAAATTTCCTTTTTCTCCCCGATTTATCGAGGATAAGGAACTTGATGAAGCCTGGAGAAAGATATCGGACCATCAAGTCGAGATTGGTCCAGATACCATCTTTTCCGAATATAATGATATAGCAATTCGGGTAAGAGTTCTACGACCATCCTTACAACTCTTTCTTTTGAAGTTGCTTTGAAAGCTTATCAAAAAAAGGGATTTTTTTTTATTTGTAGCACATGGTCGAAAACTATGCTGTGGTCGGAGGACTAACCCGGCGAATAAAAACTTTGGAGCAAAAACACTCCGATCTGAGAAGTAAGAACATTTCTCTTTTTTGACCTCCTAGGTTTTATTATCTTATTTCTCTTTATAGCTTAATCAGAGTAAAGACCGGTCGATCGAGCATGCGATGACCAGGCAAAAGGAGGTTTTCGACTCTTGTGAGAAGAAAATCAAAGGTAACTGGTCGTAGACTTAACCAGTATTCCATAACTCCAATTGTAAATAGTACATTAATTTTTATCTACTCGCGTAAAAATCAAGCACTTGAACGAGCGGAGAAGATCCTCGATTTTGAGTGTGGCCAAAAGGCAGCCCTTGTATTCGCCTTGATGAGAAAATCATGGCTCTTAACAAAATGATCTTTGATATGGGATCGGATCAAGCTTGCCTTCTTTAGGAGATCCAAATGGAAAAGATGAACTATTTTGGTCAACTCGAAGATCTCAAAGGCTGCTCAAAACTATGAGGGAAAACCATTCCTGCATACAATGAAGGAAGCTATTGTAATCGAGTTGGTGTTGCTTTAGCAAAACTAAAGGCTTCCACCCTCTATTAATCTTAAAGTCGTGGAAGAGGACTTGATCGCTCAAAAGTGAAGCAACAAAACTTCTCGAGGAAGTAAGACCTCTCGGAGAGAAAGTTGCTGAGGAGATAGAAATCGGATCTCCATCACGTAGCGACCAGTCTGGTGGTCCCTACATGTAAACGGATGTAATATTAGACTATGTAAAATGAAACTTACCTTTTATCAATGAAGATCCTGCTTTGTCTTATCAATGTTGTTAAATACTCATATATCTCCTAGCCCCCGACTGCTTATGTTAGTAGATGAACCTTACTAAAAGAAAGCAGTAGACCAAGAATTTGAGTAATAACAATGACCATGGTAGGAGTGCTGATAATGTGTATGACAACGATCCAGTAAATACTAGGAAATCATGTGGTCGGAACCAACTGACGATTTCGACTAGTATAGATCTTGTCCATTATCGAAGTACTATGAAATACCATTTGTAGTCGGAAGATATAACAAAGACCGGATTTGCTGATAAGAAGATATGCATTAAGAATGTATGCAAGAAATGAAATGAAGAGATAAGTACCGTTGTTTAGGAAATATTCGGATCTGGTCGTATCGAATCTTAAGAACTGAATATTTGTAAAATATTTCGCGAAACGTGTTCATGCTCAAATCCGACTAGCAGCGAGGATCGTAGGAAAAGGACCGTCACTAGGAAGCTCCTTCCAGTGGGCAGGACCACGTGCAGAGAGGAGAGACTTCGACCAGGAGGCTTTCCGTGTCCCGACCAGTAGCCAAACTTGAGTAGAACAGAATGTTGAAATAAAATAACAGTCTTCAAATTCAAGAAAGAACGAAAACCGTCTAAATTGTCTGGATTGGTACTCCTTATACTCATTTGTTTCTTTTAGAAAATAATATGTGGTCGTGCGTGCGCATTAATGAAGTAATGATCACGACTGAAACCAGTGTGCTCGGTGACATTTAAGTCAACAACCATGAGTAGTGGAGATCCCCTTGAAAGGAATATCGGAGAGAATGAGTGTCTTCTCCGACCAACCATCAACAAGAAAGGCATATGACGAGATGCAACGAATAATAAGTATAAACAACCATATTTATCTTTTTGGAAAAAGGAAATGCATTTTTATTGAAATATGAAAATGAAATAAATACAGGAAATTAAACAAAGAACTTACGCAATTGATCAATATTCCAAGAATTAGACAAAATTTGCCCATCCGACATAGCTAATCGTACCGATCCTGGTCGGGTGACTTCGACCACAGTGTATGGACCTTCCCATTTAGGTGAAAGTTTGTTGCGACCCGCTTGGTTATGAATTTTTCTAAGAACCAAATCACCTACGGCTAGGCTGCGAGGTTGCACCTTACGATTGTGGTACCGACGCATGGCTTGCTGGTAGATTGTTGATCGTAGCAAAGCTTGATTTCGTCGTTCTTCAAGGAAATTGATGTCGTCAAGTCGTCGTTCACATTGATTACTTTCGGAAAAGCAATCAGTTCGAGCAGAACCAATTTTAAATTCTGGAGGAAGCATGGCTTCAGCTCCGTAAACCATAAAGAATGGTGTTTCACCGGTCGCACGATTAGTTGTGGTAGGAACAGCCCATAATACCGAAGGAAGTTCTTGAACCCAAGCCCCTGACCGTTGAAGTAACTGGTCGAAAACTCGTCGTTTGATTCCTTGCATTATGATACCATTGGCTCGCTCAACTGCTCCATTGCTCTATGGATGAGCAATAGAAGCGAAATGTATCTTGATACCTAGGTCTTCGCAATTCTGAAAATTGCCGCCGAGAATCGCAATCGTTATCGGTGATTATACGACTGGGTACACCAAACCGTGTAATCACGCTTTTTGTTAGGAACCTCTTGGCGGCTTCAGTTGTGATTTTTACAACCGGCTCGGCTTCGATCCATTTAGTGAACGTGTTAATCATAACGAAAAGGAACTCAAAGCCCCCGGGTGCTCTTGGGAAAGGTCCCAGAATGTCTAGTCCCCAGGTTGCAAAAGGCCAAGAAAGAGGAATTGTTTGCAAAGCTTGAGACGGCTGATGTACTTGTCGGCTGTGAAACTGACATTGTACGCACTTCGTCACGAGCTCTTTTGCATCATAAAGGGCAGTTGGCCAGTAGTATCCTTGCCTAAAGGCTTTACCAACCAAAGTTCTGTAGGAATGATGAGCTCCAGAGACTCCTCCATGAATTTCGGCTAGCAATTTAATGTCATCCGAGCGAGATATGCATCTCATCAACACTCCGTGAGATCCTCGTTTGTACAAGGTACGTTCAATGAGAGTGTATGATTTGGCTTTTCGTGCGATACGATCAGCCTCTACATCATCTTCTGGAATTAGGTCATGCTTAAGATAATTGTAGATCGATGTCATCCAATCTCTACCGTGATCGTGATGGCGCCAACCATCATCGACCTGTGGAACATCCATGTTTGCAGGATCAAGGTGTGCAACCTCCTTGCGAACATCTATGTCCTCGGAAGGCTCGACTACCGAGGGTGAATCGAGTTTCTCGAGAAAAACTCCGGGCGGGACGGATGTCCTTGTGGAAGCCATCCGGGCCAACTGGTCTGCCATAAAGTTTTCCTTTCTAGGAATGTGCTGAATCTGAAAACTGAAGAAATGCTTTTCGAGTTTCCGTACTTCCGCCAGATATGATGACATCTTGGTACTAGAGCATTGATACTTTTTTCCTACTTGAAGCGCTACTAGTTGAGAATCGCCTTTCACTAGCAATCTGCGAATCCCGAGCGAACGAGCTGCTCGAAGTCCTGCCAGTAAACCTTCGTATTCTGCCACATTGTTAGTAGCAGAAAAGTTAAACTGAATAGCGTACTTTATTTGTTCGCCAGTAGGGGAAATCAAGACGACCCTAGCCCCCGAGCCATGCAACATCAAGGAACCATCGAAGTACATTGTCCACTCGTCGTGGTGCTCGTACTTGGGCCCTTGGGTGGGTTCAGGGTTTGTCCATTCGACAATGAATTCTGCTATTGCTGGGACTTGATTGCTGTTCGTGGGACAAAATGGAGATCGAACGCCCCAAGCTCAACTGCCCATTTTGATATTCGTCCCGATGACTCCTGCTTCCCAGACTTGACCAAGAGGATATCCGAGAGGTACGACCACCTTGTGGGCCCGAAAATAATGCCTTAGTTTCCTTGAAGCCATAAGGAGACCATAGAGCAACTTTTGTACCTGCGGATACCTTTCTTTTGGTCCATGCAAGACTTCGCTTACATAATATATTGGTCGTTGAATATGGTCTCGTTCTACGACCAAAGACACCACTAACCGCTTGTGGCGTTGCGTACCACGTAAATTAGCAATATTTCTCCCAATCTTGGAGAAACTAAGATTGGGGGACTCGTAAGGTACCGTTTTAATTCTTCAAAGGCGCTGCTTGCTTCTTTAGTCCATTCGAAACTCCCATGTTTCTGGAGAAGCTTAAAGAAAGGTAGTCCTTTTTCGCCTAACCGTGCTATGAAACGACTTAACGCTGCCATACAACCGGTTAATTTCTGAACTTCCTTCTTTGTGGTTGGATCGCGCATCCGATCGATGGCGGCGATTTTTGTTGGATTTGCTTCAATGCCTCTAGCCGAAACTAGGAACCCAAGAAGCTTTCCCGACGAAACTCCGAACACACATTGCTCTGGATTTAACTTAAGGTTATGACGTCTTAAGTTATTGAAAGTCTCTTGTAGATCTAGAATATGATCGCCAGCGTTGATGCTTTTTACGATCAGATCATCAACGTAGGCTTCAAGATTCCGACCTATCTGGTGGCTAAAAGTCTTTTGCATCAACCTTTGGAATGTTGCACCAGCATTCTTGACACCAAATGGTATTTTTACATAACAGTAAGTACCATATGGAGTGATAAAGGAAGTTTTCTCTTCATCTTGTTTACTCATATTGATCCGTGGTACTCGAATAGGCATCCAAAAACTTAACAACTCACACCCTAAGTAGAGTCTACAAGTTGATCAATGCTAGGAAGGGAAAGTCATCCTTCTGACAAGCTTTATTAAGATCCAGAAAGTCAATACACATTCGTCATTTCCCATTGGCTTTTCTAACCATTACAGATTGGCGAGCCACTCGGGTGGTCGACTCACGAATGAACCCACTTTGAGAAGCTTGTCAATCTCCGACTGGATTGCTTCTTTTCGATCAGATGCGAAACGCCGTAGCTTCTGCTTGACCGGTTTTTTGTTAGGCTATAGAGCTAGCCTATGCTCGATCACCTCCCTGGGGACTCCGGGCATGTCGGACGCCTGCCAGACGAATACGTCCTGATTAGCTCAGAGGAAGGAGACGAACAACTCTTCCTATTTAGGGTCGAGTCCTGCTCCGACCAGTATCTTGGCATCCTCTGGAGAAGTACTTCCGTCGAGTTGTACCTCTTTTATCTGGTCGAAAGATTTGGTGTCATCTTCGGTCTTGAATTTTTGACCTGCATGTTAACGGTGTTAGTTCCCCTGGTCGGGAGTTCATCGACCAGTTCTAAACATTTCCGATCGCATGCGTAAGCTATCTTCTGATCGTCTCGGACCGTGATTACACCTTTTGGTCCTGGCATTTTCAAACTCTGATAACCGTAGTGCGTGGCTATCAGGAACTTTGCTAAAGCTAGACGACCAAGTATCGCATTGTATGCGGTCTCGAAGTTTACCACATCAAATGAAATTTTTTCTGTCCGGAAGTTATCAGGCTTTTCGAACGTAACCAGTAAGAACAAGTGCCCCATTGGCTTAGCGGTAGACCCAGGAACTATGCCATGGAAGGCATATTTCACAGGTTTTACCTTGGATTTGGGAATCTGCATGTCTTCCAAAGCACTTGCAAATAAAATATTCAAAGAACTACCCCCGTCTATCAAAACCCGATTAACCTTGCAGTTATTAATAGTAGGCTCAACGACAATTGAAAATCTACCTGGTCGAGTTGAAGGAATGGGGCAGTCTTCCTTGCTGAAGGAGATTATTGTATCCTACCACCTTGAAGGTTTAATGGCGATCGAAGATTTGGTAAGATTGACCTCTCGCACCGTGGCTTTCAGGTGACGTCTGACTCGTATGAAGAAGATCCGCCGAAAATCACATCAACAGTGTGCTGGGGTTCTTGGTATTCCATCTCTTCGTCACCATCTTTGTGCTTCTTGGAGCTTGTTTCCCCGAGCTCTTGAATCGACGGGAGTGGTCCTTTACCTGCATAATAATCTTCCAGCTTCTTTTGCCAAGCGCGACAATTGCGCAAATCGTGTCCTGCTTGCTGGTGAAGAGGACACCATTTTTTATTTTTCTTGTAATCATTGGTCGGAGCCTTAGCCTTGCCACGACCAGTATAATCTTTTCTTCCTTTGGTAAATTTTCAGGAACAGCAAGAACCTCTTTGTCGTTGGCTCTGCCATGCTTCTTTTTCTTGAGAGTCTTCTTTTGTTTCTTTTCCGTCTTATCTAAGCCAGGTTGGGGAATTTTATCATTTCGATCAACGGCTTTGTTCCACTCGACCGCTTCACTGGCCGTAGCGTACTTGTCAGCCATGTCGAAGAGCTCGATGGTTGTTCGTGGGGGATGTATTGCTAAATCCTCCGTAAACCTTCGATTTCTTAATCCCGCTTTGAAGGCTTGGATAACGGAAGATTCTACAACCTCCGGTATTAAGTTACGAACTTGGCTAAATCTTTTAATGTACTGCCGGAGAGTCTCGTTTGATTTTTGCCGTATTCTATGGAGATCGTCTTCTTTTAAATCGATCGTGACGCACTCGGAAATTTGCAATTAGCAGGTCGCAGAGTTGCTCCCAAGTATACACGGACCCAACCGGTAGGTTAAGCAACCATGATCGGGCTGATCCTTCTAATACCGTAGGAAGATAATTTGCCATTACATTTTCATCACCACCAGCAGCTCTGATAGCGGTGGTGTATATCTGGAGAAATTCTAAGGGGTTTTGGGTCCCATTGAATTTATCCATGTTGGCTGGTCGGAACCTATTTGGCCAGCGTACCGCCTGGAGCCCTGCTGAGAAGGCTCGACAGCCTGTGATAGTTTCGTGGCGCCTTCTTTGAAAAGGTGCCTGTCGGGACCCAAAAATGCAATTCTGGACCCTCTGTGTATTCTGCACTAGTCCAGGATCACGCTAGTGCACACAGCGGTAACATAGGTAAATATCAATCCACACAAGCGAAATATAACATAAACGAATAGTTTGAGTAACAACTTAGAGTTTTGACCTTAAGGTCGGGGTTACAACTTATTAAGCCACGCAGGCTAACACTAGAGAAATACTGCAATGAACGAAATAAACTCGCAAACTCCAATCAAGACACCACGTGCAACCGATCGATCGATGACCTAGCGATCAACCTTCTTCCACAAACTCCTCCTCGAAAGCGGCGAAGACTCCTCCACTTCAGAGGTTTGGACGCAAGTTTTACAACAAGCGTGAGTACACAACCGTACTGCAAATCATACCACGAATGCAATATAGAGATGCAGCTTATTCCAAAGGAATGGCTTCGTGGTTATTTTGCGTAAATGCAACATTTGCAATTTAATACAAATAATAGATTGAAAGCACAAGTTAAAACAAATAAGCAATAATAATTTAACAGCTTGTTTCCACAAAGACACACAATAAAACTGATTTATTCACACACCATATGATTGAGATCACACACCCCAATCCCACATTTTATGAACACTACCCTTATGTGAAATCCCGGCGTTGTCCATGACCGAGGACGCGGCTATTCGAATAGATTGATTAACACTCGCAGAGGTTTGTACACTTTACCCACACGATACAACTAGTGTAGCTAGCACTAATCGTAACAAAATAGTTCGGCAACTTCGTCTCAACATTGACGTTCTTATTCACACAGTCCCATATCACAAAGCTTAACCTATCCACCTGAACCCCAATGTTGAAACTCCGTAACCTACTAAGTTAGGCCTGTCACCAAACATGCGGTCGTACAGTATAGCTCAGTTCAATGGCGCACAAAGTTAAGTCCTTAATTGACCAAGGCAAGACTTCCAGTTTTTCTAACTAAACCACACAGATAAATCCCAATCACAAAGCCACCGGTTCACACAGTATCCACCACTTGCCTCAGTCTAAATCTTTTACCACCCAGGTTGGTTTAGTGCAACACATGCCATCACGAGTAAGAGCACACAAAGACACACAGCTTTATCACACGCCCATAGTCACTTAGTCAATTTCATAATTGCACTCACATGAGATGATGACTCGTAGCATGGCTAAGCAATTCTAGTCGTTCTAACCCACCATGTTGGCAATATGCTAATACCAACTAAGTAATAAACCAATCTAGGGCGACAAAGATGAAGGTATACAAGTAGGCAAGGTGAACATAACAAGTGGGATCAATAACTAGCCCAAAAGCATTAAAATACATAATGAAAGTAAATGCAATAATTTAACACAATGTAATTTGGGAAAACTGGGATTCAATATGATCAAAGGTATGACTTGCCTTGGAATAGGTCTATGTACTGGTCTTGAACTTGGTTGAAGCCTTCTTCGACGAAAACCCCCAAAGTATCGACGTCTACGCACAAACGAAGCAAAACAACCAAAACAAATAAATAACAGCAGCAAAAAAAACTCCAAAATTTAAATAAAAATAATAATTAGGTAGATCTCGAATTTAGACAAATTTAGAAATTTGAATGGGCTCAATCGGAGTTAGGATGCAAAAGTTATGGCCTTTGGAAGATTGAAAATACATAAAATGCTGAAAATCAGTATTTCATGAATTTCCCGAATTATTTTCCTAAAGGAAAATCAGATTATTGCGCAAGCTGACGTCAGCGGAGGAATTTCGGAAAAAGACATAATAAAAGAAATCTCTGACATGTGGGACCCACATGCCAGAGGCTAGGCTCACGGTGGACTAGGTCCACCGAGCCTCGGACTCGGGTCCGATCGCCGCGCGTGGCGCACACGTGGGCCGATTGGCGCCACTGGCCGCCACGCGCGTGCACGGGTCGACGCGGCGCCGACGTGGATGACGACAAGACGGCGGCGCTCGACCGTCGCCACGGCGATCGGCGGCGCTCGGCGAGGTCCGATGGTACGATTGAAGCCCGTGTTATTGCGAACACGATGGTGCACTCACGAGCGCGAGACACTCAAGATGGCCGCGCGAGGGTTGAGCGCGAGGGCTTCGCTTTTGTCGGACCGAGTTCCGGCGAGGTTTTGGCGACGCGAAGGGTCCTTAAGGTAGCCCCGCTGCCATCGATCTCGGTGGTGCACTCGGCGACGACGCGGCGGCACCGACGGCGGCGAAAACCCTAGAACTCGGATTGCGGCGGCGCTAGGTCTTAAGTGGTGCAATGGATTGAGGGGTTCTGGTGTGGACGTCAATGCGATCCCGGGGGTGCCTTTTATAGGGGTCGGGAGGGGCTAGGGCGGCATGCGGCGATGAACCCTAAAAAGAAGTCCGAGATGAGCACGAGAGAGAAACGGAGATAGAGTCCGTGACGGGATGAGGTTCCAACGGAAACGAGTGCGGGATAAGCGGGGATAGGATTTGGCGAAGAAATCCGGGGCAGTTTAGTTAGGAAAGCTCGTTGTCGGATTGAGCTTCTAGAAGACGGCAATGGCGAGCGGCTCCGACTCAGACGCGGAGAAGGAGGCGCGACGAAGACGAAGCTGACGCGGCAAGCGGGGCCCACACGTCAGTGGCTAGGGTTAGGATGCGGCGCGCGAAAGCGCGCGGCCACGGCGCACTCAAGATCTGACCGTCCAGATCTAATCGAACGGTCCACAATCAAAGGAACATTCGGACCGTCTGGTTGTCTCACGCGCATCTAGCCGTCCATGCTTGATCCAACGGCGGAGAGCGAGCGGGCGCACGGAGAGAGAGAGAGGGAGCTGACAGCGGGTCCACTGTCGCTGGGAGCGGCTACGCTGCGCGGCGAACTGGCCGAGAAGGTCAAGAAGCGGGAACAGGAGTTGGGCCGGAGAGATTCGGCTCAAGGAGATTTCCGAGATTTTAATTAGTTTTTCTAATTTAGAAAATACCAGAAATTCAAATAGGCAATAGAAAATAGCAAATGAACTCAGAAAAATTCTAGAAAAATGTAGAAAATATATCTGAGCACATAGAACCCAAATAAAATAGTTTTGGCTATTGTTCATGTTGGGATTATTCACATTAAAGGTTTTTTTGATTGTAAAGTCCAATATTAAGCTTTTGAAATTAAATCCAAATGGTGAATTTTTCCCTACTAACTATTTAAAAAAATTTTAAGCTCAGAAAATTGGGATGTTACAGTGCCGGATTATAATCGGTTGGAGACCGATTTCTAGGAACAGATTGTCGGTGCTCCAATGTCCCGATTCAATCGTGGACGTTAGTAGAACGCCTCCGACCGCTTGCCTGGTTTAGGTGATGTCGAAGATCACCAGGTCCAAGCGATTGCTCCTCTCGACGAAGTGAGGGTGAGGATTCCTGGAATAGTCTCCTCCCCTCATGACTTGTTGGTCGGAATCGTCGAGGTGGTCGCAGTGTCAGTTGATCTTCAACACGACCATGCAGGCCCCTGCTTCGAGAAGAATGCTGTGATGAAGTCATGGTCTGACTTTGCGAGTGCCTTCGTTCCCGATATGCTTCTGTGCGTTGCATCGTCTGTCGAATAATCTCCGATACTTGACCTGCGAGTTGGGCAAAACCCGGAGTCTCTGCCAGGGCAGGGTCAGAAGTATTTAATATATCCCTGACTCGCTACAGGTTTTGTATTGTTACCGAAGGTCTTGAGGGATTTCTGCCAGAAGAGGGTGTTTGATGGCTTACATCCTCCGACCTTCTGGTCGATCTTGCCTGGTCCCTTACATTGGTTGGGGGAGGATCAGGCGAATTAACTGATGGACGTCCAGCAGTTCCGTTACCTCCGACATTTGGTGCTTGACCGCCCGTACCATCTCCATCAGGACGTGGTGGCGGGGCAACGTATGTAGGACCGTACACGGCATTGTAATCCGTATCTCCGATCGCATTGACCTCATGTTTCCAGCAGCGATCCTCTGATGAGCTTCCTTCGTAATCGATGGAGAGCCTTTCAGAACTTCTGCGAGAAGCTTCCACGACGGAGAGCAGTCGGTGATCAGCACCTCCTGAGGTTTTTGGAAGGGCCTCACCGATCCGCGACTGCCGATCGAATGCTGAGCTTTATCATCCTCACTTGGTTTACGACCAATGGAGGTTTCATTGACACCGTCACCAGGTGTCGGTTGGCTCCTGGAATTGCTAGAAGCCGTTGGTGAGTACCTATCAACCATGATCGCATCAAAGGTATATTGAACCTCGGGTTGCGGTGTTGAATTTTTGTCAGCTCTTTTGCCGGTCGAAAAGCCCGGGCTTGCTGAGGCTTTGGGGTGTTCCGAACTGGTCGGAAGCACTTCCTCTGAAACCGCCACTGATTGTAGCGGTGTGTCTTCATTCATCCGGTCATCTTCACCGATTTCTGCCCTGGGCGAGTCGGCAGAGGAGGATGATGAAGAGATTTCGTTTTCCTCCATGGCGCGCATGCATGCATCCATCTCGAGGTCGGCGTAGTCCGCCAAATCGAACCAATTTTCTTCATCCCAACTCCCCGCCATAACCGCATCAGCGGTCACAAACGGGGAATGGATAAAGATTTGATGAGCAAAGAAATTCTTCCGAAATTCCACGCCGCGATCCCCACGGACGGCGCCAGCTGTCGACGACCAAGACGTCGATCTTACGAAAATAGAAAGGAGAAAGTGACGTGGGAAATCTCAGGGAATGATGGGACTGCTCTTTATTAATATGAACTGGAATTTACAAGGTATGTACTAAGAACTCTGCTTGCTCTCTTGCTATCTCAGAACTATTACACAAATCTATGGTTTGTGCTTTAGTCTTCCTTTTTTTCTCTCCTTGATCCGTCCAGGTTCCATCTTTAAATAGCCCTCGAAGAGGTGACAGTTACTTCCGGAGAAGACGTCTGATGCGAAGCGTTGCGTCTGGTCGGAGTCAAGTGACGGTTGATACGGAATCAACCGTTCGGCGGTTATATGTCTATGAAACATATAACCGCATGGAGGTTGTTCACTGGTTTGTCTGGATAAGATACGTCGTATGGTATGGAATATGCACGTGCTCCATTCATCATACGGTAGAGAATATACCTTGGGATTTATTCCGAGTATCAGTTCATACCTTCTACGAGCAGTTCTCATGGTCGGAAGCTTGGCTTAGGCCTTCGTCCGACCAGGGTACCTATTATGTAACCTCTGGAATCTCTACGACCAGTGAGGTCGTGCACCTCAGGGTTACGAGAACGAAGACGTATGGTCTTTTATATATTAAAGATAATATATAGAGGTTTTAATCCTCGTCACACGTTCCTTACATAGGTCGTTGATCTCCTCAATCAGCGCAGCAGCAACCACAACCGTGCCTCTACGATATCCACGTGTCCAGAGGTGGAACACCATACACCGATGTGCTAGCACCAACGCGCACGGTAGGACATTCGGGGAGATGGCGGCTAGGGTTTCGGGGGAGTAACTCTATTATTTCCGAATAGTCCCATCCATCCCCTTATAAAGGGGAATATATCTGGTGCACATGGGAGTTTTGGTGGACATATACACATACGTGATCTGGCCCCTCGATTCACAAATCTATGGCTGAGATCGACGATGCAATCTGACCTCCCACTTAAACTGAGTGTGTTTCAATCTGGTGGGGTTTTTTTTTTGCAAAAGTGCATTTAAGTGGGAGGTAGGATTGCATCGTCGATCTTGGCCGTAGATTTGTGAATCGAGGGTCCAGATCGTGTATGTGTATATGTCCACCAAAGCCCCCATGTGCACCAGATGTTCCCCTTATAAAGAGCTCATAACGGATCCTATCCGAACTGATTTGTTCTAAGCCTTTAAGTATGTGACTTAGTAGGTTCATGCATAATCGGTTGTGACTCAGAAATTCCTTTCCGATCATAAGTTGTTAGCGGTTCCTATCAGAACATAACGATATCCAAATACACATAAATATTATATAGGACAAACCTTATGCAATACGATCTACAATCAGGTCCTTATTACTCACGACCAGCTCGTATCTCCATACGACTAGTTCACTTTAGTCACGACTAGTTCGTAACACCTTACAACTAGTTCACCAATCAGTTAGTGATCTTGTACGACCAGATCACGACCAGTCTGTATCTCCATACGACCAGTTCGTATCTGGTCGGATTAAACAACCTGTTGGGGTATTCTCCTTTTGCCTCACGTCGTCTGGTTGAACTCCAAATGAAATATATATATCATATATGAACTGTTGAATATTTTTTCGATTTAGTGACGGATAACTTCATGTGATCGACTCTTCAACCACTAGTGGCGAGGAGTACAAACCGAACAACTGTACGTAGTTATCACCCGAATGGTAGTACCGTAGTAGCTCAAAAGAAGACCAACAGCTGCAAGCCAGTGAGCCTGGCCATGAACAGCTGCTGCAACTGCATCTCAATGGCGTCCCTGAAGCGTTTCCCGGTGCCTTCTCCCGCCGAGATGCGACTCCAGCATCTTCTCACTGTTGCACTGCACACCGCAAACCTCGCAAAAGTGCAAGCGTCTCTTGTCCATCACGCGGTTCGAGGCACACTTGGCCTCCTCGTTCTTGCCCTCTGCATGCAGGGCCTCTGTGTTCTCTCGGTGCCTCCTGCCCCTGAGTTGATCCTGAAGGTCCGATTTTGACGGTGGCTCCCTGTTCTTCCCTGCAAGCTGTGGCACAGTCCTCTCACAAAACTTCTCTTCTTCCTGCGATTCACTGTTCTCCACCGTATTCTTGTCGCCATTTCGGCGTAAGGATTGCGCCGCGTTATGTCGGTGCCACCAGCCTCCGAGGTGCTTCTCCAGGTCAGCCTTGGTATCGCATTTCGCGTCGCAGATGCTGCAAATCCATCTTGGCAATGTCAGGGGCCGTTTCTGGTGTGCACCGTGAGAAGATTCAGGTGCTGATTTCGTGTCCAGATCAGCGGTTTTTCGCCTTGATTGCAGTGCTGCAAGATTGGACCGGTGTAGCTGCCCTGCCCAGTGTTGCACCAAGTTGCCGTCACAGGTCGTGTTCACCTGGCAGAGGGTGCAGCTCCATTTTCCTAGTGTCTTCTGCTTCTGGCGAGGTTTCTGCAGTCAGCTTCCTCTTGACCCCAGACCCAGAGGGCGCTCGCGTTTCGATGCTGCAGATTGGACAGCTGGCTCCTGTTGCACACCACAGGTCGTGTTCACCTGGCAGAGGCAGCCATTTTCCTAGTGGCTTACTGGTGAAGTTTCGCAGTCAGCCTCCTCTCCACAGAGAGACAGAGAAGGTATGTTTAGGGCATTAGTTAGAAGTCACAGAACTACTATATCTAACAAAAAGGTGAGAAGTACAAACAAGGTGATCAGGTGGGTATTGTACTTAATTCATATATAAATATTATCGAGTTTTAGATCGGAGCACAAGATACAATTATACCACTGTGCTAATTTTTCCCCGAAACGATGGCAGGAGCCCTGCCTTTCAATTAAGAAGGAAAAGAGTATAATTACATCCTAACAGACCAGAAGGCAAGGAGCCATGGCTTCAACATCTAAAACAGAGCACAAGACTGAGCTACAAAGTAGCTAGGCTACTGCAGCAAGCAGAGTACTCCTAGGAGAAATGCTCAGAATGATGTGTTGCCATCCTTACCGCCGTGAGTTCTTGTTTGATGATTTCCACACCCCTGTGGCTGGAGGGAGAAATTTTGGAATATACCATGTTTCTTTCCTTCCATGAGTTCCAACATGTGAAAGGCTGTTTCCGGTGCCTGGTCTCAGAGAGCGCACAGCGAATTGTGAGGCCAGCCCTTCTTAGCTAGCTTGTCCGCCGTCTAGAGACTACGTGGTTTAGTCCTATTCTAGATGATGAATAATTGATATAGTTGTCAGGTAGTTTGGGGAGTGAACTTTTAGTTTAGCAAAAGTTGGCATGATGTTAGGGTTTAAGCGGTCTGACCGGCCTGGTGGCAGCGGTGCAGGTTTGGGGAAATGAACACCAAACAATTGTGTGGAAATATTTAGGGATGTGTTTGCACCAGGCGCCATTAAAATGGAAATTGGACGCGAAACTAGTTAGAGTTTAATTGAAAAGTCCATAGAGGGGTGTTTTTGGTTTTGGGAAGCGGTCTAACTGGCCGATGGTTGGCAGTCAGACCAGTCCAGGGCTGGCGGTCTGACCGACCGTGGCGGTTTAATGCACAATGAGGTGTGATGAACCTTGGGAATTGACCTAGGGTCTTGGAATTGTTGTATAGGTGTTGCATGATGTATATTCTGGCTAACATGGGTTGAGTTGCAAAGAACATGTGTCCGAAATCGATTTCTTAGTTTATTGTTGTGCGGGGAAGTTTGGAGTCAACTACAATCAATAGCGAGGATGATCAGGACTTGGTTTGGTGAAATCAAGGTATAGAATGATCGAGGATGCTGGGTGAAGTGGTTCGTCTCAAGGAAAGCGTAAGATGGACAAGAACGATAAATTTGGTGCAACGGATTGCATCAAGTGGCTTGAGTCGGTACAAGTATTGAGACGGTTTGGTGGGAACCGGATGGGAGAGACTTGTCAGCATAAGGAAAGTCATTGATGAACCTACGCGTGGCGAAACATGTGATTGCTTCACAAGATTGGACTCGATCAAGGATAGAAAAATCGAGAAGGGGTATTTTTGTATCTTCACCAAAATACTGGGTTAGTGACCTTGAAGAAACCACGACGCACGACAGCGCAAAGGAGAAGCAGTTTAGGTTATGAGGAAGACAAGCTCACGAAGAGATGAATTAGGGAGCGTCGGATCGTCATCCGCTTTGAGAAACATGCGTGGGTGTGAGACTCGTTTGTGTGTTGGCTTAATGAGTGTTCATTAGGGTTTTCACTCTAGACCTAGCCTCCACTATATAGGGAGTAGTGCAGGATTTGCATAGAAACCAAGTCTAGGAAAAACTAATTTGAGATTTGGGGAAGTGAAGAGAGTAGAGGAGACTAGGGTTTGAGAGATGTATTGAGAGAGCTTTTGTTCTCCATGGTGGAGTAGTTATAAACCTTGAATTCCTTGATATCAATCCAATCAAATCGTACAAAGATGATTGCTCTCTTGTTCTTGCTCCCTTTCTTAAGTGTTTGGAATCTTGTGTTCTAGGGGTTTTGCCTTGGTCTTTTGATGCGATCCAGCTTGCTATGACTTGTGGAAGTTGATATAAGGTCATCTTAATCATTATTTGTCCACGAGCAAGTTTTTGGATCAAGTTTAGGTTTTTTACCCGATTTTGAGCCATCTTGCACTAAATAAAGAAATTCATAGAATTTTGGTTGTAATCCTCTCGATCTTCGATTGGAATAGATTCTTGACCTTCTTGTTGAGTTGTTTATGAAATCTCAAATGTTTTAGTCTTGTAGATCAAAAGTTAAGTCATTTTATAATCCAAAATCATGCTAATTTTTCTGACAGACTGAGGAAGTGATCAGACTGGCCCTAGGTGTGGTCAAATCGACTAAGCGGTTAGACCGCCGAGTACCTGGCGGTCAGACCGGATGAGGGGAGATGTTGCGGGAGATTCTTGGTTTTAGCTCAAATCTTCCGCTGTGATTTCGAGACCTTAATCTTCGTAGCTTCAAATAGTTATTGGAGTGAAAATGGAGGAGAATTCAAGAAGAGAAAAAGTGGGCTCCTATTTAACCCCTAGTTGCTAACATGGTCGAACACACCATGTTAATCTTATTTTGCACCCGCAACCAAGCAAAGAAGGCGAAGGGGCAGCCGGCCTTGGGCGCAGAAGCAATCAGCCCTGGCGGTTGATTTGATTTTGTTTTATCTCTTTAGGAAGTTGCAAGTAGGAATATTTCAATTAAGAAAGTCCCCTTTAGGGAAGAGTGCTAGTTAAGGAAGGATAATACCTTCTATTCTAAACAATGTTCACCTAGGCGCTAGGCGCTAGGCGGGCGGTGGACCGGCGCCTCCGAGGCGCCGCCTAGGCGGCCGACTCAGGCGGAGGCGAGGGGGAGCAGAGGCGAGCGCGCGGAGGGAGCAGGGGCGGGGGGGGGAGGGGGGCGAGGGGAGCGCGGTGCGGAGGCGGTGGCGAGGAGGAAGAGGAAGGAGGCGAGGGGAAGAAGGAGGCGCGGGGAAGACGAAGAGCTGAAGGTGCGAGGAAGAAGAAGATCCAGCTCAAGGAAGAAGAAGAGCCGGAGGTGCGAGGAAGAAGAAGTATTGGCCGTCTGATGTAAAGCAAACAAGCAGTATCGTCCGTCTGATCTCAACAAAATATCTCCTCAGTCCGATCTCTCGCAGCTCTCTCCCTCACTCGCAAGTCGCAACCCCCTCTCGCAGCTCTCTCCCTCTCGCTCTCCCTCACTCACAACACCGCCGCCCAGATTCGGCCGACCGCAACCCTCTCCTTCTCCGGCCGACCACCGCCGCCCAGATCCGCCGCCTCCGGTAGCCTCCGATGCCCCTGGCGATGGGGAGCCAGGGAGGAGGCGGCGAACAGAGGGGATTCGCGGAGGAGGCGGCGCGTCGTGGAGCTAGGGATGAGGCGCCGCGCCGTGGAGCCGGGGAGGAGGCGTCGCGCCGTGGATCCGGGGACGGGGCGACGCCGCAGACCACGAGTGAGTGAGTTCACTTACCTTTTTCTTCCGCCCGACCCCTCCTCGGAGCGCCTTGCGCCGCCCCGGACCGCCCAGCAGCCGCCGCCTTGTCCGCCCAGATCCGCCCCAGGTCCGCCTTGGACCGCCTTAGATCGGCTAGGCGGGCCGAGCGCCTAGGCCACCGATTGGCACTAAGTCGCGGCGGAGGGGCTTCGCCAACGCCTAGGGGAACACTGATTCTAAATCAAGTGTACTATTATATATAAGAGGATATGTCAGAGAAACAGACGCACCGAGTCCATGCATCCGAGGCACGGGCTGCAGCTGTGCGCAGACTCGGGAAACCGCCTTTTGAACGGCGTTTAGTGCAGACTATAAAGGCATTTAGTGTAGCAGTGATTTCCCACGCGTGAACCTGCAGAGCAGACGTTTCACTGTAGCATCCGTGCCTCTGGACTCGGTGCCACCGTGCGCACGGAGACTGTACCACTTTTCATTTGACACGCAGAGTGTTAGTTTGCTATTGCACGAGTAAAAAGTTCTATATAAGCTAGTTGTGTTGAGATCAATTTAAACCTCGTTATTAAACCAGACGAGGGCAGATTAAATGGTGAAGGCACTGACCTCGCTGAACTCTAGTCGCTTCTGCTCATCAAATGTGGAATTCTCCTGACCTGCCGGCCTATACTGAGGAGGCGGTCGCACGCGTTCATCGATCCCATCTCCGACGATGGACTCTGTCGGCTTTGGCTGTTCAATGCTCCGGTTTCCATTCTCGTGCAACAGCTGCACGGCACGGCTTTCCTGCGCTTTTTCATCGCGTTCCTGACCAATGGCTTCTCGGCGCTCTGGTGCCACCTCCTCGCTGAGCAACGCCGGCTCCGTCGGTTTGGCATCGGCAATGGCCGCGCCTGGTACCAAGGCTTCTTCCACCGCAGGCTCCTTGTTCGACAATGACCGGCACTGTTCCACATCAGGATGCACCGAAGGAGCTCTTGCCGGTGACCTAGATGATCTGCCGCATTCTTTCTGCTCGGCATCATCGGCCGGCGGAGGTTGCGGCGTCGGTGACGGCGACCGCTCAACGTGCGGATAAACCGGAACTCTCACCGCCGTGGGGCTCCCGCGCCAATAGGAAGGCCGCTCACTTGAGCGCGCTGCGCGGAAAGGCGCCACCTCTCCCCACGGAGGCATCGACGGCCTGCCACACCAAGCGTCCCGCGCCGCCGCGGGCGTTGAGAGCCAGTCTCCAGGTCCAGGTGGACAGGGGAGCGTTGGCGTAGGCTGGTGGCCGGCAGCGAAGCGCGCGGCCATGGCGCGCTCCGCCTCGGCGAGCTCACGCAGGATCATCTCCTGGCGGATGCGCTCCTTGTGGAGCTCCCCCAGCAGCATCTCCCTCCTCCTCGCCCACGCCGCCACGTCTCCCTGTGCCGGGCCAGCGTCGACACCTTGCCATTGGCAATGGCAAGCATCGTGAAAAGATCAGAATTACAAAATTAATCCAAATTTGAACTACTAGCAATTTCGTAAAAAAAAAAAGACTAACAACGGAAAGATGGGGGTGATTCGTAGTGCAAAAAACCGTAATTCTTGGCCCCAAAAAGATTGTACCCTTTGTAGAGAAGGACATCCATAAAGAAAGTCCAAGGAAACGGCGGCGGCGAGAGTGGGGGTAGTCTCATTACCGTGCGGCGGCGGAGGGCGGTGGCCGTCGTCAACGTCGTTGGCCGGGGCGGTGGATCGGCCGCGGCGGGTGAACTCCATTGTTGCGAGAGGGGATTGGTAACGGCCAACGGGGGAAGTTAGGAGGCGAAGGGGGCGCGCGAGAGGTTGGTGTTTCTACGTTTCGTTTTCTCGTCGAATCGTCGACGGATACACGCGAGCGTGCAGCGTACTGGTGGATTTTATTGGCCAGATTCTTAGCAACTCCCCCCCGATAGATGGAACCGCCCAATACATACCATCTGGGCACGTGGGGACTGGTTCCCGTGTCGACTCTAAATTCGGATCCCATTCCAGTTAATTTCGATCAAGAGTAGTTATGTTTTTAAATGGATCTTGATATACTTATCCAAATCTGGATTAACCGCACTGTGCTTATTTTTGGGAATTACTGTCTGTCTGTTACAGTAACAAACACATCTTTGAAGTTCAGAATTCCAACTTTGCAGTACCGATCCCACTTCTACAATTTAACTCCTTCCGTTTTGCAATAATTGTCTATTGTCTCGAGAGGTATCCGTTTTAATATATTTATTTATTAATATAATATAGAGTGTAGTTATTATAATTTTTCTATTTTCTACCTCTACCTAAATACTTTGGACTACATATGGTGGGTTATAAATAAATATAGCGAAACATAGGAGTAATCAACATATACATTCATAAATATGCATATATGACCAGCTTCAATTCAAACTGCGGAACTAAATGCTGTGCATGCAGCCACGTTTATACATCCCCAATTCTGTCAGGTATGAAGGCCTCCACAACCTTTGGCTTCGTTACAACACAGTAGACCATAGGTATCCTAGTAGCGCGCGATACACCTGCACGTTACATGTACGGAGCGCAGCCAATAAGCAACAAGATTTTTTTTTTGCAATGATCTTGTCTACTCCAACGCGGCCATCTCCTCGAAGAAGAGCTCCTTGAAACGCGCCATGCGCTCCGGCTCCAGCGCCACGGCCACAGCGACGTCGCCGCCCTTCCCGTGGCTACTCATCAGGTACACGAACCCCGTGTAGTACATGAGCGCCGGCGCCAGGAACGCCGGCTCGCCCCACCCGAAGTCGGCGTCGTGGGACGGCATCCCCATCCAGCTGATCACCCTCAGGTCCGTACCCGGGAGCCCGCCCCTCCGCAGCGACCGCGTGTCCGCCGTCTCCAGGTAGTCCAACAGCGACCGCGCGTATTCATCGCCCTGGCCCGTCGCCGCGTGGAGCCGCCGCGCACCGAAGCTGAGGGGGTTGGTGAGGAGGTCGCCGACCCTGGCGGACACCGACGTGCGCACTACCGCGTTGCCGAGGTAGGCCTCGGGAAGCGGCGGGGAGAGGCGGGCGCGCATGTCGACCATGGTGTAGAGCCGGGACTCGGCGTCGGGGCTCAGCGCGCGTGCCGCGCACGCGCAGCGCCAGACGTGGGCCACCAGCGCGCGGAACGTGGACACGCGGGGCGCGCCCGCGCTCGCGCGGAGCGCGGCGGCCTGCGCGCCGGTCACGCGGAGGATGGCGCTGGCGTACTCCAACGGCTTGCCGCCGGCGCCGGCTGGAACGGGGGAGACGGCGGCTACGCGGTACTCGCGGGTGTGGTCGAAGAGGACGGTCGGCGGGGAGCGCGCGCCGAGGGGCGTGCGGTCGAGGGACGGGGGCACGGTGGCGCTACCGGCGCCGCGCGCGATGCTGGCCCACGTCTGGATGAAGTGGAAGGCGCTGCGGCCGTCGATGACGAAGTGGTGCATGGCCGTGCCGAGCGCTATGCCGCCGCATCGGAAGAAGGTGACCTGCCGAGTGCCGGCACGTCGTTCGCTAATTAGTCGAGGTGCAAAATAGAAAAACCGAAGAAATAATCGGTTGAAATAGAATAGAGATCTATACAGCAACCTGAAGCATGAGCAACGGGGCGCCCGTGCCGGCCTCCTCGTACAACGGCACGAACATGTCGCGCATCGGCGTGGACGGCGCGAAGCCCTCGAACTCGTTGAGCGTGGCCTCGCACCGCGCGACGACGAAGAGCGCGCCCTCGGCATTGCAGTCGATCTCCGGCCGGCCGTCGCGGCCCTCGCCGAGGCGGCCGGCGAAGGGGTGGAACGGGACCAACGCCCTGGCCAGCGCCGCGCGCAGGACGTCGGCCGAGAAGAAATCCGGGCGGCACTCGCGGCTGGGGGCGCGGAAGAAGTAGACCGTCGGGGTATAGCCGTTCCTCGCGCCGAGGTCGAGGTTGGACAGCCAGAGCGGGCGCCGCGGTGTGGACTCACTCGGCGCGACCAGCTCGGAGCTGACGATCTCGACGGCCATCTCTACGGCGCGTGAGTGTGTTAGTTTCTGGCTTTCTTCCCTAGCTAGCGTAGTGCGAGTGCAACGACTCCATGGAAGGGGTTGGGTTTTATAGGCATCGCATGGTGTGTTTGGTGAGGTCGCGAGGGGTTTCCATCTATTTTTGGATGCCTTCGTATTTAATACGTGGATGTACTTTGGGCCTTTGGACCAAGGTGTGAAAATAGATCGTAGCATAGGAAGAGGCATTTTGCGCCAATATGGATGCATCTACAATAGTTTGTTTTTTAGTTTGTTACTAAGAGAAAAATAGTACTCAATTTAATAAAAAGAAATAAATCTTCCAATAAATTGTTTATTTAGCTTGTGTCTAAAATTTTAATTGCTGCAAGTGTGCATGATTCTTTATGATCAATAATGAAGTACAACTTTGTGGCCTATATATTTTAACTCATTTATCATATCAATAATGAAGTCGGACTGCACAAATGATCGGGTGGATATTTTGCTTTAAGACAGTGGGACTCACAAAACACGTTTTTAGGTAACAAGTAAGTCTCCAATAGAGTATTTGGTTGTTTCTTGTGTCTGAGTATTAACAATTTGATAGTTTCTTCGTCTAGAAACAACCTCACCTAAATGCTGATGTAACAACCGCTTAGTAACAGCTGACGTAGACTGTTATAGATGCTCTAATAGCACAATCCGACGGTTAAAAAGGTGTATCCTTATATGCGAAGGTTTTTTTAAAAATAAAAAAAAACTCAGGGTTTTTGCAGAATTGGTGTGGGAGTTTGTCCCAGATGACACGGTCGGCTCCCACGCCGCCACGTGATCATGTCCACGCCGCCAGCGGAAGACGGAGTCACCTCTGCCGTCCCTCCGAGCCGCGGGCCTCACTGCATCCGTCTGAGCAGCGGACGTCCGCCCAACAAGGCAACAACAGACAGTGTGTGCATGCATGTGTGTGGTTCATGCGGAGTTGGAACGATTTTTTATTAGGCCAAGTAGGCAGCAACCAGCGCGAAGATTCGATTCAAGGATTCGACATTAACAATGTTAGTAGCTCCTTTAACTTGCGCGTCCCTGCATGCACGTGTTGCTCTCGGTCTCGGATGTATTTTGAACCTTAATTACCAGGATACTGCACGCCATTAGGACTCCGACACTTATCAATTCCCTTATTTCAGTCTCAGTGAACAGTTAAATTATTGACAAATCCCGGTCCCGGAATAGATTTTCCCCCCTCCCAAATAGCCGTGTTCGGACAAGGATTAGCGGGAATAGCATCATCGCGGCGTTATTTACAATTTTGGCTCCCAAAACCGTTTAGGGGAGAGACGGACGGCCGGGATGCCGCCACGTCAGCCTCGTCGGTCCCACCCACGGACAGACAGTCTCCTCCGTCGCACCAATGTGCGCAAGCCACCCGTTGCCCACCACGTCACGCGTCCCGCCGCATCCGTCCATCTCGTGTGTGGTTCGTCCACCAGTCGCTCGGACAAAAGGCGTGTTCATTCGCCAGTCCGACGGACAAAAGCGCTAGGACAAAAGGCGCGTCTATCCGCCGGTCCGACGGACAAAAGAGTATGCACAATCTAGACACAATCGTGTGACCGAGAATCTCCCCTTTATGCGCAATCTAGACACAGTCGCTCGTACAAAAGGCGTGTTCATCCGCCAGTGCTGACGGACAAAAGAGGGGCGGACGTCCGCTGCTCAGACGGACGGAGGAGTGAGGCCCGCGGCTCGGTGGGGCTCAGAGGGACGGCAGAGGCGACTTCGTCCACCGGTGGCACGGACAAGACCACATGGCGGCGTGGGAGCCGACCGTGCTGTCCGGAGACGGACTCCCGTGCCAAAATTCCCCAAAAAAGGCGCTGAGAGCGTCATTAGTGCTAATGCAGCTCCAAAACGTGCTAATTCGGCAAAATATTCGTTGCTCCATATCCTCGACAATTAAGATGAACACTTGGTGTGGGCCAATGCTTCTCTTTTGGAACACCCTCCCATTTCTCTCTCCACAGGTTCCGAAGTCCATGAGTTGGATACCCCTACTAGTAAAAGAAAAAGGTAAGTACAATTGAAATCCAATTTTATTTCATTAATTAATTTCTCTCCAGACCTTTATTTACATAGCGAAGAAAGGAAAAAGCTCTTGCTCGAGTTTACACCCAAAGCTCAATGAGAGATCCTAAAGCTTGGCAAATTCATTTTCGCGCTCTATTATTTCCTTTGCGATGTCAGAGGATTCAAATCCTCCGCTCCACCTTCCTTGTCTCCTTTGATGATGCTTTTAATAGTCGATCCAACCAATGATGCTTTTAACACCTTCCTTGTCTCATATGGACCACCTTCCATATCTCATTTCCGCCATGACTGTGTGTCCAAGATTAAAAAGAAGAATCCGAGAACTGATTGGACCGGCATATTGAACCTTAATTTAAGGTAGATACCATCACAACACCAGTATATATCAACTGGGA
Source organism: Ampelocalamus luodianensis (assembly GCA_036346255.1). Classification (NCBI taxonomy): domain Eukaryota; kingdom Viridiplantae; phylum Streptophyta; class Magnoliopsida; order Poales; family Poaceae; genus Ampelocalamus; species Ampelocalamus luodianensis. The sequence goes on from CM070633.1 coordinate 45,821,221, forward strand.
CAGTGGCTACTTGTTTGCTATTGTTTCCATAGTCCGTAGTAACACCTTCACCAACCCCATCGATGACGACAACCTAACCTTTACCAATTATCATGGCATCGTGCTAACACTATGTAGCTACATATGCTGAGCTAAAGCATCTAAGCAAGGACGTGGACTATCTAGCTTAGGCGGTTCAGTCGCATCAATTCTGAACACAAGCATGCAATTAAACTAAGCAGTCGCTAGAAACAGGTTGTCCCTAATCAATTCAATCTGTTGCTACTTGCTACTAGTACTATGTTCTGCAATTCGTCCCACGAGTGGAGGCAACATCAACACACTAACCAACCCTCTTCTTCCTTCGATCGATTCTATATTTCCATCCGTGATCCGTCCGTCCTACTCCTCTATGACGTAGTGGCCTGCACGAGGGAAAATTATATCGGTCGAGAAATTTTATCGGATCTCACTGATAGAACCGGTTATCGTTGGTTGTTGGAAATTTTGGACAGAAATTTTGAATTAAAATTTGAATTTTCAGATGTAAAGACGAAATTTATCTAAATTTTATATTAAAATTTGAATTTAGAAGAAGATTAAATAAATATGAATTATTTTATCAGTATAAAAATTTATCGGATAATACTGCAATAGATTTTTTCGTGGTATGGCGCTCTTTTTCTGCCAGTATTGTCGTGCGTGGCTACGTGTACATTCTTAGTTTCTTACCTTGGACGAGTCATGAATTGACGATGGATACTGTCACTTATCACTCACCAACCGAGGAGAAAACTGTCCGATTCTTGTCGCGACCGCCGGTTGCAAGCGACAGGATTGATTCAACGAAGGAAGATAGGCATATTAGCTGCGGCTGCGAGACCAATAAATCAGCCGGTTAGGGTATTTTCAATAGTATTCATCTTAGTTGTCTTGTACCTACTATATTACTCAAAAATCTAGTTAGAGGAGAGAGGATGTGAAGAGAGAGAATACATCATCTCTTACAGGGGCGTAACTAGCGCTGGTCGAGCCTCAGGCCGGCCTAGCGTGTTTTGGCCTAAAATCATATTGCCGCTAGTCTTTTGAAGCTGGCCTTTGGAATTTCACCTTGCATTTTACGCTGGGCCTCGGGCCATTGCCCGGGAGGTCCGAGGCCTAGCTCGGTAGCTCCCACCCTGATCTCTTATATAAGAGACAAGTTGGGCATGTAAACCATGGCAAATGATGAATGTGTAAGAAGAGAAATTGAGTTGAAAATAAATGATTTTATAGATAAATTATTAGAAATATTGTCTCTAAAGTTATCTATAAATGAGTTAAAACCTTTAAAGACAACCCTAAGTGAGATGTCCTTAGACTCCATTGGCTCACTGAAAACACGATGTTGTCTACGGACTTGCTTTACATCTTTATACCGGCCGGCAACCAGCTGCGTCGGTATCAGTACCGGCAAAAAATGTGCGTCCATGGGTGTTTCTTCTTTCATCTTTGAGATAAACAGAAACTTGAGTGAACCATAGAGAGCATTTTTACTTAATACATGTATTATCAGCCTGTTTTTTTTTTTTTGGACTAATGTGTTCTCTCTCTCTTGCATCCTGGACTAGTGTATTCTCACTTTCTCAGTCTGCTAGTAAACCATTTGCTTTAGCCTTACAGCAGCTACACCCTACAGTGTACGGGCCAGCGATTGGTCGGGCGGGCCCAAATCCAAGTCTACTGGGTTAATGACCAATTTGTTCCTCAAGTTTCACACAGCCTGGTCGTCTCTTTGTTACGTTCCTTGATCACAGGATACAAATTACACAAGTAATTGGAAGGATTTGGGAAGAACTAGAGGCGTATGGAGGAGATTTGAGGAAGAACAGAAGAAAGGGGCAAGAGAGCAGTCGAGAGAGATGAGGAGGCCAAAAGCGAATTCTATCTGCTTCAGTCCCTTGCTGAAATGCTCCTGCTCCTGCTCCTTTCCTGCTCCTGCTCCTGCTCCTTTTAATATCATCCTTCCTGACAACTTGGGCCACAGCCCAGCCCAGACCCCACAGCCCAGTCCGGTGCCAAGTATGGACGAGTCCATGACACTCTTTTCCTTCACAATTAACAAAACCGGCCTTGTCTGCGTAGTTGGCTGTAAGCTGCTAAATGAGAGAGATTAGACTGGAAGATCTTGGCCTAGTACCAATTTGTTATGTTCCAACGAAGAGGGAAGGATTGAATAGCATCGGAAGCGGAGAACGGAGTAGAGGAAGGAAGATAGGAGGCGAGGAAGACAGATGATAGAAGAGAAGTAGTTCCAGTCTTTACAACTCCGATGCCCTGCCAACTAGGGGTGAAAACGGATTGGAAATGGACGGATAATGACTTTGTCATATTTGTTTTCATATTTTTTTTCTGGATCCGGATATGAATACGAATAGTATCAAATACGAATACGGAGCGAATACGAATCGAAATGAATACGAACACAGATATTTTTCGGAATATGAAAACCCCTTAAATTGTATGCCAGAAATTAACGAAAACTTATAACTAATTTATTTGATGTAAACATTCATGAATTGTTCATATTTTCAGCAACCACACATAACATTAGCACTAGCAAGTTACATTAACTAGTTCATCACAAAATATAACACTTAATTTACCATATTTAGCTCATAAGTCATAACTCACAAAGTTATCACGCATTCACACTTAGTTCATCATATACATAAAATTTAATTTACACTAACATCGATTAGACTGGATGGTTAATCTATACGTAAATGACTGTAACATCCCAAAGTATGTTACCAAAAATAAAATTAATAAAGTTATTATTTTATTGGATTCTCTCATATTTAAAAGAGTTTTCCTAGTTAAAAAGGAAAAAAATAATAAAATAAAGTCAATTATATATTTTCCTAGTTTTTAATGTAAAAAATAAAATTTATTGAGTTTTCTGGTATTTTATTGGATTTAAAGTGAAAAAGAAAATTTTAATTAATTTATTGAATTTTCTGGATTTTAAAAAGGTTTTTCCTATTTTTAGAAATTTAAAATAATTTATATACAAAAATAAAAAATAACTTTAAGTTGGAATTAATTTTATTAAGTTAAAAATAATTCAACGAATTTCTGTGATTTTTTCTAGGATTTTTGAACTATATTTGCTATTTTCTAAAAGACAATTTGATTTGTTGTATTTTTTGAAATTCGAAAATCAATTAAAATCCCCTTTTCTCTTTTGGACTTAAATCCTCTTTTGGGCCAAAATCCGGATATCCGGACTCCGTCTTATCCGGATAATCCGTATCCGCCGGATAGCATGCCTACCGTACTCGTTTCCGTTTCCGACAAAAAATCCGAAGTCGTTTCCGATCCGAAAATCATCCGAGAAAAATCCGATCCGAGACATTCCAAATCCGTTTTTGTCCGGATTGATCGGAAACTATCCGATCCGTTTTCACCCCTACTACCAACCGGCACTCAGGCTAAATATAAGGAACCCGACAAACAAGCTTTCTTGGCCACTACGAAACCACCTTGTTCAGCCCAAAGTTAAGTAGCCCATTTAGTAGAAGTAAAGCGTGTGCTAGGCCTCTTGGTTCTTTGGCCCATCCTCTTGATCGCCTCTTCCTGCATAAAGTCTGCAGCAGGCATGACATTACCCCTCCCTCCAGTTTCAGCTTGTCCCCAAGTTGGAGCATCCGGGTAACGAGTTTGTAAATCCTCCAGGTCCTCCCATGTGGTTGTCAGTGCCGATGATCCTGACCATTGTACCTGGACTTGCGTAGTTGATGTGGAGCCTTTGTCACAAAGTCGATGACGCAGCACTCGGATTTGAATCTGCGTGCCTTCCTCTGGACTTGGGAGTTCAGGTTGCACCAACACTGAAGGATGTACTGCTTTCCTGAGCTGAGATACGTGAATCACCGGATGGATTGACGAAGTAGCCAGCAATGAGAGTTTATATGCCACTGGACCAATCTTTTTCTCCACCTGAAACGGACCAAAAAAATCGAAATGTCAGTTTATGGTTAGCTCGAGCAGCAACTGAACTCTGAATATATGGTTGAAGCTTCAAATACACCCAGTCTCCTTCTTGAAAGGATTGCTCAAATCGCTTCTTATCTGCCTGAGCTTTTATGTGTTGATTTGCCCGATTAAGATGTTGTTTCGATAACTCAGTCATAAGCTTCCTTTCCTTCAACCATTCCGACAACTCTTGGTTCCGACAAACTGCAGTTGTTTTGATTCCAAAGTGTCTATGGCTGTAGCCATATAATTACCTCAAAGGGAGTCTTTCCAAGAGTGGAATGTAACGATGTATTGTACCAATATTCTGATAATACCAACCAATTGAACCATTTCTTCGGGCATGCATGAACAAAGCAATGTAAATACGCTTCAACACATTGATTAACGCATTTGGTTTGTCCATCCATCTGTAGATGGTATGCTGAACTCATTCTTAGTTACGTTTGAGCTGCCCGAAATAGTTCCTTCCACAGCAAGCTGGTGAAAACTTAGTCCCTATCTGAAATAATAGACAGAGGTAATCCATGAAGTTTGAAGACGTGTTGCATAAACAGGTGGGCTACTTGGAAAGCAGTGAAAGGATGTGCCATGGCGATGAAATAGCCATATTTGGAGAACTTGCCAACCACATCCATAATACAATTGAAGCCTGATGAACGGGCTAGCCCTTCAATGAAATCCATCGATATAATCTGCTAGGCATGGTCTGGAACTGGTAAAGGTTGCAATAACCCCGGATAGCGCACAAGTTCTGCCTTCGCTTGTTTGCATATTGAGCATTGGTCCACAAATTGCCTTACATCTCGTTTCAGTCCAGGCCATGCAAATAGCCTCCTAATCCGATGATAGGTTACTTGAACTCCGGAATAGCCCCAATAGCACTGGAGTGCAGTGACTGTAATATATTTTGTTTTACTGTTGCATTATCTCCAACCCACACTCGATCTCCCAATTTGATAATTCCATCGCTTAGTTGAAATTTGGATATCCCATTATGTCACAGCCCCAGCTAATTAAATTGGATTAATATGTATTTCACTAACATGCATTATCAAATTCAAATCATTTCATAATATATTGTACTTGGAAAATCTAATTTGAGGTGAACATGCACATCAAAATTCACATTTCAATTCAAATCAGTGATAAAAAGTTGTGATCATCATCTGAAATCAATTTATGTAAATACTACATTAATTATCACGAATTAATATAATTTTTCCCAAATTTTTGGGACTAGTTTGAACCTCATTAAAATTCAAACAACATTCATAGACATACAACATGTTTGAATTTAAATATCACAAACTCTATTATGAACAGTAGGGTTTTATAATTTTTATGGGAACTATATACTCCCAGGAACCCCCACAAATTGTTTCATCATTTTTGGAAATTTATTTCTATTTCTAAGCCTCGGTCAAAGTAGGAAGAATGAATTAAAATCCTGGTCAAAGCACCAACCCAAACCACCGCCATCGTTCCTCCGACTCAGTCGACTCGCAACCGGACTCAACCCAACCACCTAAACGCACCGCCACATGCGCATCGTTAGATCCTCATCCAACGGCCCGTGTCTCCCGCCATTCGACTGTCCGAATGCCCCCACTCATCTCGTCCGTCCATTCGCAATCCAACGGTGCCGATCAAACCACTTTGCTACGCACCGCGCCGCCCTTTATCGCCGACCGCCTGTGCCCACCGCCGCCTCCGTCCGACGACCGGGCGCCAGCATCCGTGCCACGCGCCGCGACGCCCGAGCACCTCCGTCGACGCCGCCACACCACCGCGCTGCTGACCAACCCGAGCTTCTCCCTAACGCCGCTCGCGCCGTCTTCTTCCGGAATAAGACTCCCCTATGCCCTTCGTTGGACCTCACTTCTCCTCGGTTGACGAGGAGAGGAGGCTTTCTCGGTTTCTACTTGGGTAAGCTTCCACCGGGTGGTGCTCCTCCGCTCCATGTTCGTTGGCATTTCCATTTTTGCTCAAGCGAACTCTTGCTTTTGCTTGTAGCCTCTGCCCCATCGTCGTGCTCTAGCTCGGTACCAGAGCACGCTCCGAAGGACACCCTCGTGTCTTCTTCGTGTCCGAGAGGTAATTATCCTCACTCCACCGCGTCACCATGCATGCCTTACCTTTCTAACCAAAACCCTCACTTTATTTGAACAATGCATGACAAAAGTGCGTGTATTAGAAGATTGGATCATTTCCGACCTCGAGCAACTCTTCATCTCCCACCTTGCTTCGTGAGCCCTTCCTCAATCCCTTTCTCTACAGACTTCCTAGTATGACCTTCGAGCTATCCCGAGCACTCACTTGAGTTGGTTTCGCTCAGGGCTCCTCTACCCGCAAAACCGTGCCGTCATCCTTTTCTTCTCCGCCACACCAAGTCTCCGGCTACTTCACGCTTCCTCAAGCTCTCTCTAGCTCGGTGACCGCCTTGTAGCCTTTATGACTTGGGCGCATGCTTGTATGAGCGAGCTTTACCTTCGCGTTTGTGCATTTGCCGTGATGGGCGCCGCCACCGCTTCGGCCAGCGCGCACGAGCCACCTCTAGCACTAAGACCACTACCCTAGCCGCGCCAGCTATTGCCAAGCTAACGCGACCACCGGCAGCTCGCCGCGGCGCGAGCGCCGCGAGCACGGGCAAGCGGCGGCAACGCGATTGCCGTGCCGTACGCGGACCAACACTGTAGCATGTCATTTGACGGTTAACTCCAATCATTAGCGTTAAATGATGTCTTAACGAGTTAAACAGCCGCTTACATGTGGGCCTTCTGGACCGTTAAGTGGTTGCGTAGTTGCTAGTTTATGTTTTCCTAATAGAACACGTGACTGGGTAGTTCAAATACGAGTTTACGCTTTTGAGTTTAGGAGACGTATTTTCTGGAATGCGTTTTCCTCTGAGATTCGGCCGAGCTAACCTTGGGTGTGGACTGGGTCAAAACTTTGACCTGGGCCCGCTAGTCAGTGACTGCGGCTAGCGCGGTGCTCGGTGAGGAAAGTAGCAAATGAATTATAAAATCCGAAAACCATTTACTGGTACACTGAAAATTGGTATTAACTTCTGAAATGCATAACTATTTCTTAATAACTCCAAATCACATGAAACCACTTCTGGAAACTTTCACTTTTAACAAACTTTATATTGAAATTAGTTTCAAACTTGTCTCTGTAGCAGAGGGCTTTTATTGCAAATTAATTCATTAAAATCATTATCTTTACAATAGGAAAATGGACTGAAATCTTTAAAAATGCATAAGTAATTATTGGAACCTTCAAAAACAGTGAACCCAACTTTGGTAATTTTCATTTTCAGTGAACTTAATTCTAAAAATGGTCTCCACCCTACTCCTGTCACCGAAACTATATTTGGGAGAATATAATCTTTAACTCCACTATTTGTATACTAGTAAAGGCTGATAACTTTGAAAATCAATAACTAAATCATAAAAACTCCAAAAAGGACAAACTCAACTGTTTTTAACGTATAATAATATTGCCTATTTATCTATGTAATCTATGTACTAACCACTGTTCTGTAAAATTTCACTTCATAATTAAATTATATGAATGACGGCATATTGAAATCTGAATTTCGAACCATTATAACTTTCGTATACTAAATCCAAATGAAATAATTCTTTCACCAAAAATCATTTAAAATCATGACCTAACTACTGTAGAAAAATCGTGCATTTTTGAGCATTTTGGTTTTTGAGTTGTTTTTCTCGGTATTTATTTGATGTTATAATTATATAGATTCCGAGCATATTGATATCGACACTTACGCTACCGAGAGTGAGAAGCTACTGTACCAGCAAGGCAAGCATCATTTGAACTTTCTTTTGCATCATATTTGATCCCAGTTTTGGTTAAGTTAGTACAATGATAATTGCTTGCATGCTATTTTGATTATGTCAATATTTTTGTGATGTGTAGTTTAGATATGTCCTATGCTTGAGGTTAATCTTGAATTATGCCAACTCCTATATGCTTAAGATAGGATGTGTGAATTATGGGTTGTAGAATTGCTTAACCATGCAAGTCTAGATACGGTAGTTCGATCGTCGGGAAATAACCCGGCGATTTTGGGATACACACAACTCTTACTTTATGTTTTTTACTTCAGATCTTTGTAGCTGTTTTATGAGTTAAACTTTGTCATTTTTAAATGAGATTTGGTCCGGACAAGTGTTGGTTAGTGATGGTGCTTTGTGCACGAGCATTGGGTAAGTGGAAGGACTTGTCCGACAATTGAGGACCGAACTTTGGGTACCTCATCGCTCAAGCAACACTCGTCTTGCCACACGCGGTTGGGAGCCGTATGGTTAAGTAGGGGAGGGTTTTATTGTGTTAAGTCCTTGGTGGTGTAAGGGCATAGCGACCGTGAAATCCTATGTTCTTTGAGGAGCCGATGTAATCCTTTATAGTGTGTAAGGGAGCACCAATTCTTTTGTTTTGATTGCATCGGTATTTCCAATATAACTTGTGAGCCCCTAGCAAGTGCTATCGGACGCTTGTACTAGGCAAGGAACCATCTCACAAGGGGACTTAGCTCAATAGGGCTTTCTTTTTGAAAATGATCGTATCTTGATTCACCCACGGCATACCATAGGAAGTGTGCTATTTCGCAGGCCTCTGGAGGCTTACGCAAATCAAGTCATGTGGGTAAGTAGTACACCCCCGCAGGTATTAATCTATTCGAATAGCCGTGTCCACTGTTATGGACGACCGCTTGAAATTTGTGGTCGCTTATTGTTAGACTTTAATTAAAATTGTGGTTGAACTTGGTATCCGTCATGAACGGATGTTCATGTGTTTAGTACATCAAAGTGGGCTGCCACTTTGGTCTTTGTATGATTCAATTGTTTATTACTGAAATGCTTTACTACATGTTTTACTTCTACTTCAAATCTGATTTTTAAATGGGCACCAAAAACTAGTATGTGTAGGATGTTAATTGTTGCGCCCTTTTTCGCAAAACTAAACCAATATGAGCCATCCTTTGAATGACCCTTATGCATAACTATTTTTACTTGTGTAAGACTTGCGAGTACACTTGTACTCACCGGATGTTTGTGGCCTTTTCAGTGAGGAAGATTATGAGTATGACGATCTCGCTAGTGTTGACTTGGGTGACACTAATGAGTAGTGTGTTACCATTTAACCCCATCGGTTGCCGATGGGTGATGGGCATACCACTGCTGGTCTTTTGCTTTATCTATTTATTTCACGCTACTTGGTACTTTACTTTGAATTTGGCCGGTCGGCCGCTTGTAATAAGTCAGAGACCTTAACTATTATGCAAGATGTCTTTTATCTCTTGTTGTATGCGTTGTATGGATGTAATCAACGTTGGATGAGGGTATGAGTATATTGGTCGTTGATCTTGGGAGCCAATATATGTCATACTCGTTGTTGATGAATTCCATTTAACTCACTAAGTGTAGTGCTTCAATCGAGGAGAATCGACAATCATGTAGCGCCGCAAAGGAGCTGCGCGCATGATCGTTGAGGCTCTAGTATTCGCCAAGCCTCTCACTTGGATAGAGTTAAATTGAATTCATTTATCGAGACCAGTAATTATGTCCCTAAGACCTTGTTTAATCTCGGTCTTAAGGAGATAATTACCGGGTTCCCCACACATTACCTGACACCATCAGATCTTTCAACAATTTGCAAGCCTGTGGGTCATGCTAATAACCATTGGCGATGGCCTCCATCCAATCTGGTATGGCAGTAGATATTGTTGTAATTTCCCATTGTCTCCTTTTTCCCTTCGCGACAAAGCGTTAGCTGCTCTGTTTGTCATACCAACCTTGTAAACAATACGGTATTGTAGACTGAGCAATTTGGTCATAACCTTCTGTTGCCATATTGTGGTCAGTCTTTGATCCCCTAGGTGCACCAGACTCCGTTGGTCTGTCCGAATGACGAATTCACTCGACTGCAGATAGGCTCGCCAATGTTCTACCGCCAGCAAGATTGCCAAGCCTTCCTTCTCATAAGTGGAGAGTCCTTGCGCCCTTGGTCCCAAAGCTTTGCTAAGATAAGCCACTGGATGTTTATTCTGTATGAGCACCACACCTACCCCTTTGTCTGAAGCATCAGCCTCCACTTCGAATTCCTGAGTGAAATCGGGTAATGCCAGGACTGGTGCCGAAGTTAAGGCTTCTTGTAAGGCCGGAATGCAGCTTCCTTATCCTCAGTCCAAGAGAAGACAACATTCTTTTTTAGCAAGTCAGTGAGAGGATGGCTAATCATACCAAAGTTTCGGACGAACCTCCGGTAATAGCATGCTAAGCCCAGGAATCCTCTTACTTGTTTGACATTCATCGGTACCGGCCAATTCTGTACTGCCAAAACATTCTTTGGGTCGGTAGCCACCCCTGCATGACTGATAACGTGTCTGAAAGATCTAGACCCGCCATTATGTGGTAATGGTGTTTTGGTGATTAATGATAAATCTAATTGGGAGACTAACACTTTTATTGATATACATATTGTGTAGTCTTATTTGGATATAAAGGTGAAAATCATGAAGGCATGCAAGTGATTAAGTTATTAATGACAAATGCACTTGTGAGACTAACACTCCTATTGTTATATCAAGTTTAGTCTCACTTGATATAAAAGCAAAAATCCAAACAGTATGTATTCATTAATGACAAATCTATTTGTGAGACTAACAATTCTATTGATTATCTATTGCTTAGTCTCGTTTGGATATAAAGATGAAAATACAAGAGGTATGCATTCTACTTCTTATTATTATATCTTGTTGCATTCTCGGATCCAAAATATAGGTTAAACTCCACCAAAAGGTTAACTTGGATATGTGCATATGTTTCCATTACACATTTGTGTATGCACACATTTAGGGGAGTTCATTCTATATTTTGTGGTTTCATGAGTATTGATCCATATTCTCTTTCCACATATATTAAGGATCTTTACTTTGAAACATATCTTTGAATATATTTAACTTGTGTAGTTAATATATTCATATGAGTATATGAGAACATATGAAACTTGTGTAGTTCATAGATGTTCATATATCCTTGAATATATTTAACTTATGTAGTTAATATATTCATATGAGTATATACAACTTGTGCAGTTTGTATACACTCATATTTGGTATATATAACTTGCATAGTTCATATATACTCATGACCTTGTTGTTTCATTAGTATTGATCTTTGTGATCTACTTTGAAACATAACTCTTGAGTATATATATAACTTATGTAGTTTATATATACTCATACCAATTACATTCAATTATCTGTAATTGTGTTGGTTATCATCAATTACCAAAGAAGGAAAGATTTTGGTATCTTGTCCCAACCATTATGAGTTAATGGTATGTTGTGGTAATTAATGATAATCACATTATGGAACTAACGTTTCTCCTTGAGTTGGATGAATAGGTTATGTTCTAGGTGTTTGAGGACTTTGGATGACATCATATGTTGATTGTCATCAAGTCGTGATTCTTGAAGAAGAAGAAGTCATCATGTGTTGATGATGTTCAAGAAAAGGATGATCATTATGCGTTGATGATATTAAAGTAAAGAGCTTGAAGTAAAGGATGCATCATGAGTTGATGTGTGTCAAGTTCAAGAAGATGAGATGGTCATTGGTTGATCATCGAGTCAAGTGAAGAGTGCATCATGAGTTGATGTATGTCAAGACTTGAAGCAAGGATATGCGTCATCAAGCTTCAAGTGGTTGCGCAAGGAAAAGGTATGACTAGCTAGGGCTAAGGATTTGTTCCTAGTCTTTTACCGGTCTCGGTGTTTGGTTAGAGACCGGATTGCTAGTATAGGTTGCCGTACTATTAAGAGGAGTCTTAATTAGTAACTTGAGTTGGTCATGTGTTGATAGCTCATTGTGGTTGCTCTAGCTCAACTTAACATGTTGCCTATGTTTGCAAATGCGTTTTGCAAATAGTTGTGGCTCATGGTTATTCCTTGTAGCATGTGACTTTAGTTTGCAAATGCGTTTTGCAAACGGTTTAAGTTCATGTACCTTATTCCTTGTGGCGTTGATTCTAAAAGTTGGCAAATGTGTTTGCAACTTGTTGAGAATCTAGCTTTACCTTTGTGTACATGTTGCATCAATTGGCAAATATGTTTTGCAAATTGAGTTGAGGCAAATGTACAAAGTCCGCTTTCGCCTTGTCGATCGCCAGCGGTCCGACCGCCTTTGGTAGCGGTCGATCGGGTGGTAGCGGTCTGACCGCCATGGGTTGGGCGGTTCGACCGATCTTCGCTTGTACCGGCCGAAGAAACGGTACTACCGGAGTGCGTAGTACCGGAGTTTGAAGCGTACTACCGGAGCGCGGAGTCCCGAACTTTGTTTGGCGATGCACGTGTTTTCCGTAAGAGTGTTTTTCCGATTGCTCGCTGCTCGCTTGAGCGGTCCGACCGCCTCTGGCGGTCGATCAGTTGAGCGGATCCGACCGCCATTGGTTGGCGGTCGATCGATTGTGAGTCCAACGGCTAGTTTTATAGCCGTTGGCATTAGCGTCCGACCGCCATTAGTTGGCGGTCGACCGATTTTGTCCGAGCCTCGGAATCTTTTCCCAACGGCTAGTTTTTGAGTGTGGGCTATAAATACCCACCTTGGCTGTGTGAGGATTAGGTGGCTGAGTTGCTGGTGCCCCATTGAGTTTCTTTGAGCTAAGAGCAAGCCTCTCATACTCTAGTGTGCATGTGTTGCACTTAGTGAGTGATTGAGAGCAAACCCTAAGTGCATATGTTGCATTAGGTTGTGGATTGTGTATCCATAGAGCTTTGACACTTGATTGGTTCAAGTGAAAGTTGATTCTTGTTACTCTTGGTGTTTGCCGACACCTAGACGGCGTGGAGACGTTGTGCGTCGGTGGTATTCTCAAGTGAAGCTTGTGAGAAGACCCGGGCGATTTGTGAGTGGCTTGGTGCTCGCCATCTCCGGAGCGGAGTAAGAGCAACCCTAGTGGATTGGGGTGATAAGTTCAAGTTGGAGTCGGTTCAAGCGGTTGAACTCACTTAGAGGTGTTGGTTCGGTTGGAACCGGTCCAAGTGGTTTGGACTTACCTCGGAGGTGTTGCCTCGCGTTTTGGAGCCGATCCAAAAGGTTGAACTTACCTCAACGTGGATTATGGGAGACCGGCAAGTCTCCGACCACCACGGTAAAACATCGTTGTGTCACGTGTGCTTCTTGTGATTAGCTTTCATATGCTTTACTTATTGCAATTTACATTTATTGTATAATTGCTTATTCATTTTTATGATTGCTATCTTGTATGTGCTTGATTGATCATATCATTAGTTGATAGCTTACAAGTCGTTGCTAAATTGCTTTATTTATTATTGACTTGTATTGTTGGTGCACCTAGTTGTTTTAGGCGTTAATTGTGCTAAACCGAATTGATATTTAGCTTTCGCTTTTGAAATCGGTTTTAGAGCATAGAAGTTTTTAAAACGCCTATTCACCCCCCCTCTAGTCGGCCTCCTCGATCTTACAGTGTCCTAAGTAAGTCAATTGCCTTTGAGAAAATGCGCATTTGGATTGCTTGATTTTCAACTTATGGTGAGTCATGACTTCCATCACTTGTCGCGGCTTTGCTTCATGATCCTCTAGAGTCTAGCTGTAAACCAGTATATCGTCTATGAATACCAAAACTCCTAGGCGTAACAGATGTCCCAAAATGGTGTTCATTAATCCTTGAAAGGTCGCCGGTGCATTGGTCAACCCATAGGGCATAACCTTGAACTCATAATGCCCGTGATGTGTCTTGAAAGCGGTTTTGTGTTCATCATTTTTGTTCATGCGAATCTGGTGGTACCCCTGCTCTCAAATCCAGGCTAGAGAACCATTCGAATCGGCTAATTCATCCAACAACTCCTCGATGATGGGCAAAGGATAACGGTTCTTCATTGTGATCGCATTCAAATGGTGATAATCCATGCAGAATCGCCAGGTACCGTCCTTCTTCGGCACGAGCAGCACTGGTGAGGCGAACAAACTAACACTAGGTTGGATTGTTCCTTGCTTAAGCATTTCGGTCACTTGTCGCTCTATTTCATCCTTCTGTGTTGGCCGATATCTGTATGGTTGTAGGTTTACAGGTTGAGCTCCAGGCAGAAAGGGAATTGAGTGATCAAACTCTCGTGGCGGTAGTCCCTGTGGTTCCTCAAAGATTTCCGCAAACTCCGACAATAGACGATGAATAGTATCTGGGCAGAGATATTATTCAGTAATCATTACGTTCAATTGAGTTGTATCTGCCTCGGTTTTCTCCTCCCTTGGAGTTGTCAGCAGCAGACAGTGCGGCGCAACCATCCTCTCACCTCGGAGTAAGATCCATTTCCCATTATACAGAAATGACATGGTCTTTTTGCGCCAATGAATGGTTATCAGGCTATTCTGCTCCAACCAGTCCATCCCTATTATGAGGTCATAACAACTGAGTGCTAACACTCTCAGTGTTGTTAGGAACTCTACTCCTTGAACTTGCCATGGACAATTTGGGAACTCCCCTCCGTAGGTCAGAATCCCTCCATCTGCCACTCTGACTGATATCCTTTTGGATGACTTCTGCTCCCCACTGAGTTTAACTGCCAAAGCTTCCCAAACAAATCTATGAGTACTTCTAGAATCAATCAAAATATTGACCTCCAGCCCTTGAATACAGCCCTTGAGTTTAACTGTCTTGGGTGCCTTGGCATCACAAGTAGCCACTGCAGAGATAGCCAACACCTCTTCCTCTTGAACACTCTCCACTTCTGAAGGAGTTAACTCTGATTTCGGATCTTGAACTAATTCCCACAACTCTTGGACCACATGAAGCTGAACTGTAGGGCCGCAACGATGCTCACGACTCCAGCTTTCCCCGCATGTGTGACACAAGCCTTTAGCTCTGAGATATGCTCTGAGGGCCGCCATTTTATCATCAGGTCCACGACTCGAACACCATCCACCCCCCTTCTGTCGTCAGCTCTATTCCCAGTGAAGCCAGATGACCTCCCCGGTGGTGCCAGTAACGGCAATGTCGTGCGAGCTTGAGTTCGTCCATCCATTGGACACTCCGGTCGACGTGACTCTCGTCGCATGGTCTCTAGAACCTCCTTCTGTAAACAAGCAAGGGAAACCGCAGTATCGAGGTCCTTGGGTTGGTGCAAAATAACTGCAACTCTAATATCATTGCGTAATCCATCCGTAAATTGCGTGACAAAAACATTTGGATCCCAAGAATGATGCGCAATAAGATTATGCATGCATGCATTGAACTTCTCAACGAATTCTACGACAGTGTCATTCTGTTTAAGCTGGTTAAATTGACAGAGTTGCTGCTGCAACTCCTCCCGACCGAAACTTGCACAAACGACATCAGCAAACTCCTCCCATCCTGAACATCTAGTATGGGCCTTGGTTGATTGCAACCATAGAACGACATTCCCCACAAAATGCATAGTGGCTATACTAACCCATATATCTGACCGAGTAGCACAAACTCGAAAATACACCTCACATTTTAACCTCCATGCTCTCGGATTCTCCCCATCAAATTGGGGGGAATCAAGTTTTGGTGGTACTGGATAATGATGGTACCCTCCCGAAGATCTAGAACCCGAATCACCCGCATCATGAGGAGGTAAGGGTAAGTAATGCAAGCCATATATACCATTGCCCGGAGGTAGCTCTGGGGTTTGGTTCCCCATGGCTTTCCCCCGGTTTTGAGTTGATGCGCAGTGGCCATTCGGCCCGTGACCATCGTCACCTTCTTCCTTCGTCTCTTTGTGCTTCAGATGTTCTGGAATCGGCAGCAAGGGAGGCAATCCAGTTGCCTTGGATCCTGAGATCGAGTCGCTGGTCATTTGTTGGACTTGATCACACAACTCACCGACTTCGCCACGCAGATCGTTCACCGCCGCTACCATGGTTGGCTTCCATTCCTTCAATTCAAGATCCACTGGTTTGATCTCAGCAACCGAGTCTACCAACGTCTGGACGTGATGCTTTGCGCCTAAATCGCACGGGTGAGCGCCGCTATTTCCTGCTCCATGGCCTGAGTCTTCTCTTGGGCTCTCGTCTGATACCTGGCCTTCTCCAGCTTGCCGTCGCCGAGGATCGGGGGCTCTGATATCAGTTGTTATGTTCCAACGAAGAGGGAAGGATTGAATAGCATCGGAAGCAGAGAACGGAGTAGAGGAAGGAAGATGGGAGGCGAGGAAGACAGATGATAGAAGAGAAGTAGTTTCAGTCTTTACAACTACGATGCCCTGCCAGCCGGCACTCGGGCCAAATATAAGGAACCCGACAAACAAGCTTTCGTGGCCACTGCGAAACCACCTTGTTCAGCCCAAAGTTAAGTAGCCCATTCAGCAGAAGTAAAGCGCGTGCTAGGCCTCTTGGTTCTTTGGCCCATCCTCCTGATCGCCTCTTCCCGCGTAAAGTCTGCAGCAGGCATGACACAATTCCTCCTATGTGGCAAACTTGTTGACTTTTAATTTCAGTTGGACCTAGAATTTCATACGAAATCCACTGAAAGCCCATTATAAGTTGAACAGGAGCTGATCACTCGACATGCAGCAATTTTTGGATAAGAGCAGGATTTAGATTCTAACCTATCCCTATAATTCTACTTGGTGGCTAGAGCTAACATAGCTAATCAGCTATACGCCTATACAAATCAGCAAGGCATAGTGCCAACCATAGAAAGCTGCAAACTTTTGATAGCCATTTTCATTTGATTTCTGTATATAGTCCACAGTACTCCATCTCGTAACATGCGTTATGATATATCACATCGACTCCACTCCATACGGTCGATCAAAAGTCACCTCGCCATCCCAGGAGGCTCTCCTACTCTTTCTAAAGGCACTCAGCACTCACTCCCCGTAGAAGGCCTTCTCGAAGCACTGCAGGTACTCCGGCTCGAGCGCGAAGAGCACGGACACGCCGTCGTCCTTGTCAGGCCCCTGCGTCACGTACGCCGTGCCGCTGCCGAACATCTGCGCCGGCGCCACGAACCCTGGGCGCCCCCACCCGAAGTCGGCGTCGTAGATGGGCATCCCGAGCCAGCTGACCACCCACAGGTCAGTCTCCGGCATGAACTGCCCGCGCGCCGCCTGGCTGCCCTTCTCCGACTCCACCTCCAGGTAGTCGATCACGGACCGCACGAACGCGTCGTCCACCCGCGCCACCGCGCGCTTGATCCGCTCCGCCACGAACCCCAGCGGCTGCGATAGCACGTCGCCGACCCGCACGGTGACGAGGTCCCGCACGATGGCGTTGCCGAAGTAGTGCGCGGGCAGCGGCGGGCGCAGGCGCTGCCGGATGTTGGCCGGCACGCGCAGCCGCGTCTCGGCATCGGGCGGGAGCGCGCGGGCGACGCACATGGCGCGCCACAGGTGCGCGGTCACCGCGCAGTAGGTGGACATGCCCGGGGCGCAGCCCTTGATGTCGGCGAGGAGCTTGGGGGGCACGGCGTAGACGCGGGTCACGAACGGGCGCGGGTGGCCATTGAGGTAGCTCGGGGAGTAGACCGGGTGCTCGAAGGGGACGTGCGGAGGGGAGCGCGCGCGGAGGAGCGTGCGCTCGTGGGACGGCGGGGACGGGGACGCGGACGCCGCGTCCAGGCCGCGCGCCAGGCCCGTCCACGTCCGGATGAACTGGAACGCGCCCGCACCGTCCATCGTCACGTGGTGCATGCCCGTGCCGACGGCCACGCCTCCGCACTTCAGGAAGGTCACCTGCAAAACAAAATCCACGTGTGCTTTGGTTACATTTTGACAATCTAAGCTCACATCGAGTAGCTGAAAAACAGCTATAAACTGTCTGCGCTCATTCACATCAGTGGCTCGTCGAGGGGTTAAAATTCTTAGTTTTTCAGAGCGCCAAGGGTCATTCGTGCTCCATGATGCAGCCGCCCTGTTTTGAGCTTTTCTGTAAGCTTATGACGTTACGCAATAACCATACTCTGATAGCATCACTCACTCAAAGCACGAGGCAATGAGACAATACAATATTTCTCCTCCAAATTGTCAACAATGACGAGCTAGCTTCCCCCTGTCGTATTGCCTTGTCTTTGCCTAAACGGTTGACAGTTAAAAGCCATCCGAGCTTCAAAACCTGTATCATGACAGCAAGTAGGCCCTCGTTTCAACCTAAAAAAACCAAGATTATGTCGTAACAAGCAGCTAGTTTTTAGGCAGCTATCGCGGGCGGCGCTTCGTAGCGTCTCCGAAATCCATATGGATGGTTGACACGCAAGCGGCCTCCGATAAAGATTCAGCTAGTCAATAGATAAACATTACTGTCACAGTCTTGGAATGAACCCATCTTGGCATGCCTTATCTGCCGTTTTGATTTGGCTCGGACAAAACGATCAACGGCGACGTTACCTTGACGCCTCTGGCAATCTGAAGATTTCATCTGGGCACGTCGGCAAGCGCGTCAATACTGATCCGAGAAGCATGGACTCCGAGGTGCTTTGGGGGAACTAAAGCAAACCCGTCGCATTCGATCTAAGCAGAGTGGCGGGGTACCACATGTCGATCTCAAATTCAATGATTACGATCAGGTGCATTGGCTCCTGTATGCAGACAGGCACACGAGAAGAAGATCTGGAAAAAGATAAGGATTGGGAAATCAAAGAAAGCCTACTCACCGCTCCGGGTTTTTTCTTGTAAATAATGTAGAGTGGCGCGCTTGATTAGCTTGTGGATCTCACGGATTTGAAGGAAAAAGGATCACCTAGACATGTACTTCTAGTCTTCTAGATAGTATATGTATAATTGAGGAGACTTTTAGGTAACAGAGCATGCCCTGGAGCTGATATAGCTTCCAAAGATGGCTTCTTTTCCAGAGTACGAGACAAGGCATCCTGAATTCCTGATTTGGACTACTTTTAGAACGACTACCATAGGAAAGTTTGAAGAACAAAGGGAAATTTCTGAGAAATGCTAGAAGTAGCACTTACACCATTGGCAGGGAATCTCATCTTGCCTCACAGTTTTTGTACGTTCCTGCCTATTTAATCTCAGTCAAAATTCCAGGGCCCATATTGCACATACAAAAACCTTTATATCTCGCACCTTCCGGCCGATAACCAAAAGGAATCTTCACGGTGAAAAATATCTCGCCGGGTAGCGCCAAGCACGTCGCGTCGGCGCGATCAATGCTGACACGGACGCTGGGAGACAAAACTGAACGCCGAAAGCGTCGATGTCGATGTGGGCGCTCGCGCGCGCGCCCATGTTCTGCTTGGACCATCCGCCGTGCGGGTCGTTGTACGCTGTGCCGTTCTCGGCGCCCATGTTCTGCTTGGGAGTGTATGACAAGACGGCAGCGGCGGTCAAGATCACGAGCTAACATCTTTCTCTTGGGGGGGATTGATTATGCGTATCAGCTTTCTTGCTACTGCCAGATCTGATGTGCTAGTCATCTCATCTCATAATGGACAGCTCACAGGTGGTTACACTGACCGGCAATCAGTGAGCCGTCCTGAGCTTAAAAAAAAGCAATCGCTGGCCATAAAGAAACGGTCTAGAAGCCTTCTCCGGTTGGAGGAACTTGTCAGCTTGGATTGCTCCTTAAGTCAAAGTGCTATTTTTAATAATCCTATAACTGATGGTACAAAAATACTATACTAGTATTTTATCATCTTCACTCATGTTTCTTTTTTTACCAGAACCTCCATTGAAGTTTCCGGTCCATTGCCATGGCAATGGAATTAACATACAGAACACCCCTATGTTTCAGATGAAGTTTATGCAGTGGTGTCGGAAGAAATTTACACCTCGTCAACGACCAATAGCCTGCTACTAGTACCTCACCAAATTATATTAATCCAAGCATGACTCTAGGTTAAACAGGTTAACTAGGACTTAGTTTTTAGGTAAAGACGATCCCCACGAAATGTTCTGCACTAAAGAACGGCCATTGATTGAATCGCACCTTCGATGGACCCCTTGTTCTAACCGGTCCTAAAATTTCCCAGAATTGTACCCCCCCCCAACCCCAAAGTCGTCGACGAGAGTACACAGCGCCTATCAAACTTTATCTGTTCCGAGAAGCATCCAGCGAGGTGGAGCCCGCCGATAATAAAAAGTCGATCGTATATTGTCTATTATATATTAAAAGTGGAGGACAGACTCCTTATAATGGCTAAGAAAAAAAAGAGAAACATGTTAGAAATTCTAAAAAAGAAAAACGTATTAGTGGACCTTAATTTTCAAGGCTTACATTCACTAGCTGCCTTAAAGATATTAATTTTAAAAAGATCCAAAAACATATAACCTTTAATTTGGTGGACACTAATTTTAAAAGCTTAAATTTAATAATTGATTTAGAGATATATTAATTTGAAAACAATAAATAGGTAGCACTGCTGTTAATTGTAAGGTTGAGAGCGTAAATTTCTAGATTTAAAATTAAAAGGTTGAGAGCGTAAATCTCTCAAAATAAAATTAGCTAATTAAATATAAAATCAAATATTCTAGATGTAAATTTAGATTGCAAAATATAAATTTTGAAATTGTGTAAAGTTATACTAAACTGTACTAACCTATACTAAAAAGCGCAATTGCCTGAACTAACCCGCTATTTTTCTAAAACCCAAATTATATTGCCAGATTTTGTCTATCATTCATCCAATCAATAATCGACACGTCTTGCGGCTTAGAGAATCGTACCGTCCGGCCCTTGTCAGCGTCACCTGTTTGTCAGTTAACGACAAGTCACTGTCAGAGCGGGCCCGGGATATCGGGGTCCCACCCGCCAGTGAGGCATAGTTAATGAGCCGTCGGTTAACAGTCCCTGTCCCAATCTTTTACTAGCGAGACCATCCCAAATTTCCACCGACGTGCCGCGCGCACACAAAAATTAATAATTTGGAAATAAAACGGGAAAAATAACCTCCAGAGGAAGTAAAATTTAATTAAGTCAACCTTTGGTGGATGGTGGCGATTTACCTGGACCATGGCGAGCACGCAGGGCGGGTCGCCGGAGGCGGCGAAGGGGACGAGCAGGCGGCGCGCCTCCGGCGAGGGCTCGAAGTCCCTGAACACCTCGTCGCCGGTGAAGTCGGCCCGGGCGACAACGAACAGCGCGCCCTCACCGTTGCAGTCGATCTCGAGCCGGCCGCCTTGGCCCACCGCCAGCCGCCCCGCCAGCGGGTAGAACGGCACCAGCGCCCTCGCCAGCGCCTCCCGCAGCCTCTCCGGCGCGAAGAACCCCTCCTTTCCCTCCTCGTCGCCGCCGCCGTCGGGGGACCCCGCCCCCGTGGGAGCCGGGTAGTAGTAGACGAGCGGCGTGTGCGTCTTGGGCACGGCGAGGTCGAGGTTGGAGAGCCACAGCACGTGCCGCGGCGTCGCCTCGCTCGGCGCCACCAGCGTCGTCTCCACTACCTCCGCCTTCATCTCCCTGTGTCCTTTGCTTGTGTGTTGGGGTTGGGAACTCTGTGTGTGTGTGTGTGTGTGTGTGTGTGTGTGTGAGCGGCGAGTGTGTGAGGATTTATAAACAGGCGATGGAAGAGGAGAGGAGGTTAACTCCGTGGAGGATTTACTTACCGTCTTACCGGCTGGTAATTAATTAACAGTGGTGGCTATGCTAATTTGTGCCACGTGCGATGGGCCCGACAGGAAATGCTATTATGATCGGGGCTTGCCAGTTATCCGTTGAAACTTGAGAGTGGTGTTAAGATTAAGATTAAACTACGCTTAAGGGATCTTGTACTGTCGTTAGTGACTCGTAGCTTTCTTGCGGTAATCTGTAGTTCTTTCTTCCTTGTCTCACTTTTTGTTCTTTCCACGCTGCTTCCTGTTTTGCGATCCTTTTTCTGTGTTATTTCCCATGATGTCATCCTAACTAGGGGTGAAAACGGATCGGATAGTTTCCAACCGATCCGAACAAAAACGGATTTGGATTGTCTCGGGTTGGATTTTTCTTAGATTATTTTCGGATCGGAAACGAATTTAGATTTTTTTTTCCGGAAATAAACGAATACGGTAAACATGCTATCCAGCGGATATGAATACGAATTATCTCGATAAAACCAAGTTTGGATATCCGGAATTTCAGAACTGCCCAGCCTAGCCCACCACAGTCCATTGCTATTACTCTATTAGGGACTTGGTCTTAGGGTTCCTTCTTCGCTTCTTACAGCGCCACGCCGCCACTCGCACTACTCGATCCGGTCTCCACAAGCTGCGCAATCCACGGCCAGCCATCCTCGCCTCGCCACCGGCCTCCGCCGACCATCTCGCCGTCCCTGCGCTGCCTCCTCACGCCCCCGCGCCTCGCGGATCCCTCGTGGCGGCTTGCCTCGCCACAAGCCACCTCACCGGCCTCGCCCCGGTCATCTTGCCTATCCCCGCCGGCCATCTCGCCTATCCCCGCCGGCTCCCCCCTCACGGCCCCAGCGCCTCCGTCGGATCCCCCTCGTGGCCACCTTGCCTCACCGCCGGATCCCCTTCGTCGACCGCTCGCCCTGTTCCCCACCATAGGTAAGCATGCACAGATTTTTTTTCCTCCTTTGTTGTAAATTCTTCCGAGCTTCTTTAACAATAGGAAGAAGCAAGTCGCACCAGCATCCTCCAGATTCCTCCAAAAGCTTTGCACTGCAATCCTTATGTGAATCCTACATGGAGCAAACTTTATAATCAGCAAGATACAAATAAGAACATATAACATATCTACATATCAACATCTATGACAATGTAATTGAAATATATCAAGGTTTCCACAATGACAAGGTGGATGAAAACCTTTGCACATTGATGTGCACTTCCAACCACATCTAAGGAAGGTATAAGCCATGCCCAGGAGGAATTTAAATTCTTGTGCAATAGATAGGCAAGGAGTGCAAATGAGAGATTTAGACAGTAAAAAAGTACATTTTCTATAATTTGGATCAAGTTGGAATATGAAATTAAAACAGGGCACTACTTCAAAGTTGGTCCTAGCTCTTAAAAAGACCCACTCTTCTCATCTTCATAAACTTGTAATTTTGTATACACTTTTGGACATAATCATCTAGTAAACTGGAGGGGGGAAATGCAATACTAAAAACCATCTCTATTACTAGAAATTAATTCTATTTCTACCTTCAATTTATTATTTTATTGTATACCTTGAATTTGTTGTTCACTGCCCCCAACCAAACATTTCATAACATTCAAGGAAAACTGAATCCGAATGTTGGCCTTAGGTGACGACGCTTGTGTTTGATTGGTTTATGTGTAGTATGTGAGGAAATCTTTGAGCATACTTAATCTTTTGACATGAAGGTGGAGATATTGGTGGATATATCCTCACTGAGATGGACATGGAGGGCATTGAGCGATGCTTTGCAAGCTTGGCAACGGTTTGCTGTTTTTTTACCTAACTATCTAGCTCATTGACTTAATTTAATGTCACATTGATAAATGATACTCATTGAATTACAACTTATAGTTGTAGGAGCACGAGGATATGAATGATTTGGAGGAGGACGTGTTGGAGGACATGGATGAATGACCAATCACTAGGTAAATCTCCATATCACTTACTTTAGAATTATAGAATCATGATTAGTGTGGAAATTGCCCAATGCCAAATCTCAAGTTCTCAACTAGTGATATGAGCAGCCATTGGCAGCATGTCTTCAATGTGTCCCTAAAACACAGATTATACAAAACAAGATCCTGTTGCCTGTCTTGCTGACCTGAGATTGCCCTTGGGAGATTACATATCAGGCAGCGTGGTGTGGTATTATTCCAGTCCAGCTACAAAATTTGAAAAAAAAGGCAAGATCTATATGTTGCCATGCAAATTCCATAAAACAATGAGTTTCTTGTCTTGATTCCTGCAGGATACGATAATGCTTAGGACAGTATCATGTTATACCACTTTAAAGCTTGTGATACTGATAAGTGGTTGTAATTCGGTGACATGGCATGGCAATTAAATTTCAGTTCTAGAAGCCTCCATGTTCAGCTAACAACCTCCATGCATTTAATATGATACTTTAATTGTCCTATCATCTTTGCTAGATCTTTTGCATAACAATAAAAGAAGAAGGAAAAGATGACATTTGATGCTTCTCATGCATTTTCCAGGGCCAAAGTTGGAGGCTTCTAAAGACATGGTGAGATACTGCTGGCCTGCTGCTTGTTAAGACATGATATCTTGGATTCTTGGCATTATTGAACTATATATGTCATGAATAAACTAGGTGTAATGAGTTAAGTGTGAACTAAGTTTTATGTATGTTGACTTATGAGTTATGACTTATGAGCTAAATATGGTACACTAAGTGTTATACTTGTGATGAACTAATATGGCAGATCCATTATCCATCCGTATTCGGTCCGTTTTCACCCCTAATCCTAACCATAGCTGTTGTTACGACATGTACAATGATCCACCGTAGTTGGTAGCCTCGCGGATTCACCTCGAAACCGAGCCACGGTGGAGGAGAGAGGAAGGAAAGGCGGTGGCTTGTAGTGTGTCAGGGATGACCGCAGAAATTGCGGTGGTTTAAGGAGAGAGAAGGTGGTCCAGGGCAGAGAGAAGGTGACACCTGCATGCGAGGACGGTGGCACCGGGCCCGAGCCGTGGCGGCTTGAGGACAACAACGTCGTCGTCGGGGCCAGGAGATGGCGGCGACACCGGAGTGAGCGACGAAGGCTAGAAGGAGGTGCCGGGGTTGGTAAAGAAGGCTGCATGGCAACCAGATCTGGGAGAGGCGACATCGCAACGGTCGGATCCGCGCAAGGCAAGGTCGGCTACTGTCGGATCAGGGCGCAACGAGGTGTGCGGCAGCGGAATCCGGGTGAGACGAGGGAGGTGGCGCCCCCAAGTTAGCGAGACGACTGAAGAATCTAGACCCGCCATTATGAGTTAATAGAGTATTTTGGTGATTAATGATAAATCTATTTGTGAGACTAACTCTCTTGTTTGATATATCTATTATTTAGTCTCAGTTGGATATAAAGGTAAAAATAAAAAAGGTATGCATTCAACATCATATTTCTATATGTTGTTGCATTCCTCGGATCCAAAATATAGGTTGAACTCCACCAAAAGATTAACTTGAATATGTGTATATGTTCTTATTACATATTCGTGTATGCACACATTTAGGGGAGTTCACTCTATATTTTGCGGTTTTATTAGTATTGATCCATATTCCTTTTTTCACATATATTTGGGATCTCTACTTTGAAACATATCCCTGAGTATATAAAACTTGTGTAGTTCATATATACTCATTCTTTATATTCAATTATTCGTAATTGTGATGGTTGCCATCAATTATTTGTAATTGTGATGAGGGAAAGATTGAAGTATCTTGTCCCACCATTATGAGTTAATTGTATGTTATGGTAATGAATGACAATCATATTATGGAACTAATATTTTCTATGAGTTGGATGAATAGATTATGTTCCTTGAGATTTGAGACTTTGGATGACATCATGAGTTGATCGTCATCAACTCAAGAGTTTGAAGTAAAGGAAACCATCATGTGTTGATGATTATCAAAGTCAAGACAATGATCTGGACCTGAAGTGAAGATATGTGTCATCAAGCTTCAAGAAGGTGTGTAAGGCATAGGTATGACTAGCTAGGGCAAAGGTTGTGTTCCAAGTCTTTTACCAGTCTCGGTGTTTGGTTGAAAGACCGGATTGCTAGTATAGGTTATCGTACTATTAAGAGGGGTCTTGACTAGTAGCTTGAGTTAGTCATGTGTTAATAGCTCGTTATGCTTGCTCTAGCTCTCGTTAGTATGATGCTATTGTTTGCGAATGTGTTTTGTAAATAGTTGAGGCTCATGCATTATCCTTGTAGCATGTGACTTTAGTTTGCGAATGTGTTTTGCAAATGGTTTTTGTCGGTGTTTTAGAACCGATCTTACGTAAAGATTGTTTGATTCGGGGGGTGGGGTCTCCACAATTGATCACGCGGACAGAAAAGACACAGGGATTTTTATACAAGTTCGGGCCTTCTCCAGAGAGAATAACAACCCTACTCCTGTGTGTGTTGTATTGTATATGCTCGTTACAATCAGTGGAAAAAACTTAGGCTTATGCTGCTACTGATTGCCCTCTCAATCTCCCTCCCATTTCTCTCTAACTGAAGTCTTTTTATAGTACGTGAAGAGGTAGTCGTTCCAGGTCAAGAGGCGCCCTATTATTCCGTAATAATGGTAGTAATCACTGGAGTAGTAACCTCCTCACGTCGCCTGGCGGTTATCAATAAAAAATAATGATGTGTTACATGCAGTTACTCCAGAGAATAACTGCGTGCGTTACATGCAATTACTCCAGAGAATAACTGCGTATATCGGCTGCTCATATCCCATAATCAATTGGGCCTACAGGCAAGTGGACCCAATTAACTATGAGGAAGTCATGACAGAGCTGGTCGTAGAAGGACTTACGACCAGGAGATAGTCATAGAAAACCTTACGACTGGTTACTGGTCGTAGAAGGACTTACAACCAGAGGTGATAATAGAAGAACTTACAATCACATGGTAGTCGTAGAAGGACTTATGACTAGGGGATGGTCGTAGAAGAACTTACGACCACCTGATTGGTCTCCCCCTTAAGACTATAAGGGGTATATTTAATAGCAGCATAACGTCATATTTACCTATAATACTAATTACAGATAAATAGTAAAATAAGGATTATTAGATCCTTGTTAGTTTTAGTCCATGTACTCATATTCCTTGTGGTGTGATTCTAAAAGTTGGCAAATGTGTTTTGCAACTTATTGAGAATATTGCCTTTAACTCTTGTTTGCATCGCGCATCAATTGGCAAATGTGTTTTGCAAATTGAGTTGAAACGGGATACAAAATCCTTATTTTCTAGTCACTGGTGGTATGACCACAGATTGTTGACGGTATTACCGTAACTGGTCGTAGACCTATGTGGTCGTAGAATAGTGGTCGCAGACCTGTTCGTGAACAGTAGTCGTGGACCTATTCATGGACAGTGGTCGTAGAACAGTGGTCATAGACCTGTTCGTGAACAGCGGCCGTAGACCTGCGTGGTCGAGGACCTGGTTGAGGACCAATCGGTATGACCACATTTGTTTAGCGGTAGTACCGATCCTTTTGGTGGTATGTTTTTTCAGAGAATGTGTTTTTCTGGATTGGCTTGCTCCTTTGTGGAGCGTTATGACCGTATTTGTTTTGCGGTATTACCGCATGGCGGTAGTGCCGATTCTATCGAGCGGTATGTTTTTTCCAGAGAAGCTGTTTTCTGGATTGGCTTGCTCCCGTGTGTCCAACGGCTAGTTTTATAGCCGTTGGAGCAGATCCGTTGGAGTAGATCGGTAATACCAGCCTTGACTGGTGGTATTACCGCATTTGCTGATTCGTTTATGTCTTTGTCTCCAACGGCTAGTTTTTGTGTGGGGACTATAAATACCCACCTTGGCCGATTGTGGGAGTTGTTGCTATTGTTGCTGAGGTTGCTGATGCCATATACATTCTCTTGAGCAAAGAGCAAGCCCTCTACACTCTTTTGTGCATGTGTTATATTTAGTGAGCTATGAGAGGCAAATCCTAGTGCATGTGTTGCATTAAGTAGTAGATTGTGTATCCATTGAGCTTAGACACTTGATTCGTTCAAGTGAGAGTCTTTGACTGGTTACTCTTGGTGTTTACCGACACCTAGACGGCGTGGAGGTGTCACTGTCTGGTGATCTCTTCAAAGAAGCTTGTAAGAAGGCCCGGCGGTTGTGAGTGGTTTGGTGCTCGCCATCTTCGGAGTGGAGGAAGAGCAACCTAGAGTGAATCGAGGTATTGGTTCGTTTTGGAACCGATCCAAGTGGTTAGATTTAACTCGGAGATGTTGGCTTAATTTGTGGAGCCGATCCAATTGGTTTGGGTTTACCTCAATATGGATTAGGGGAGACCGGCAAGTCTCGGAATACAACGGTAAAACATCTTCGTGTCATTGTGGTTTGATCTCTTGTACTTTACTTTATTGAAATTTACATTCTTTGTATTAAATTGTTTATTCATCTTTGTATGATTGTTATCATTTAATAGTCTTATATTGTTGGTGCACTTAGTAAAGACTAGTTGATTTAGGCTTTAATTGTGCAAAACCGTTTTGATATTAGCTTCCGCATTAGAAAAGATTTTAGCCAAAAGAATTTTTAAAACCGTCTATTCACCCGCCCTCTAGTCGGCCTCCTCGATCTTACAACGGCGGTGTTGGAGCTGCGCGACGACTGAATCTAGGCAATTCAAGGTCGGCGGCGGGGCTAGGTGAATGGGGCGATGGTGCGGAAAGTGTGGAGACCCCAGAATATTGGAAATGTGATTAATTAAAATTATACTGTAGCACAATTCTTAATTAAGGAACAGTACTGCTCCTTTATTAAAGATCATGCTAGAAGCATAAATTTAATAAGTAACAAATCCATTATTCAGGCTTCCCGGATATACGTCTTGCAATGGTTCCCAGGATCAGTGACCATTGCACATATATCCTTAAACAACATTGCATCATACACATACAAGTCATACATTTACATAATTAAACATAAGTTTACAATTCACTTTAAGACTACAATATAAGTGATTTGGTCACTACAAGAGTTTTGCAGCGGAAACAACAGATTAAACGACAAAACCACCAATGGCCCCATCACCCGCAGGCTATTGCGTGGAGGAAAGAAATAGCTTCACTCATTAGTGTCACCCTGATCGACGCTAACGGGTACCTCGCACAAGTAACCATCATCACCTGCAACAATAGGTTATAGCACCTTGAGTACGGAAAGGTACTCAGCAAGACTTACACAAACTAATAAAAGAAAGCGTTTGTTAGAACCTATACAAAGGATTTAGATTTGTACATGCATAAGGTTGCAACAGGAAGGCATAATGGTTAAATTTTGCATAAAGCAATACATCTTAACCTACAATTGCTAGGTTTTGATAAAGTAATTTAATAAATCAAAGTTTGAGTAAAACAGTCAGTAAAGGAAATGTAAAAGTAAACAGTACATTGCATGAATTCCCTCATGCTGAATCAAAACCCAAACAACAGTTGAAAAAAAAATCTATACAGGTGACATCAACTCAAGTTATCGTCTATGACCGTGGACACGGTTATTTGAATAGTTTAATACCCTGCAGGGGTGTACAACTTTACCCACACGACTTAGTTAGCCCGTAAGCCTCCGGAATAATAGCACACAACCTTTGGTATGCCGGCCGGGTAAACTAAAATTTGGTATTTTTCAACGAGTTGATACTATTGAGTTGGATACCCATGTGTGAACTGATCTCGTTTAAACAACGACTGATAGCATCTGCTTAACCGGGGCACACATGTTGCATCAGGAATGCCGACCCAAACAAAATAAATACAGGTTGTGTTCGCTACACATACTAGATTGCAATCGGCATCTTTAAGGTACGTACATGCGATGGAACACAAATACGCCCTCACCCTTCTAAGAACATCTGATATTGATATAAAACTCACATGGCATAAGACGCAGCCCGAAGACCTAAGCATCTATGCCATACAAGATCAATACACATATCCTTACTCCCCTGTCTCCAACTCAATAGCATTAGCCCTTTACTTAACCAAACAAATACCCATACACGCGTGTGGAAGCACGTTGGGACTTGGATTGAATAGTCAGAGTTCAGTCCTTATTCGGTCCAGACAAGTCCACCACATTTCCCAATCTCGTGCACGAATGCACCACCACTAGCTTCCTCTTGTCTAGATCAATTGAAATTTAAAAGTCAAATCTGATTTAAAGAAACTGGACAAAGAGTTAAAATGACTGAAATTTATTTGTTGTTACCAGGTTTGACAAGAGAATCTTGCCAAACTCTAACGTTCTATGGACTGCATGACTAAGCAAAATTCTGAAATTAAATATCGTAGTATACAACCCTACTCTAAGCTTCGAGGGTATACTCAGATTTAAGGTAAGCCACAATGTTAGGTCGTAACTACCTACTAACAGATCACAATTGTATTTTTAGAAAATTAACATGCAACAGGTGTCACTGTATTTGGAAAATCTATTGTATAAAACTTTGGGATCAACATAGTGCAAAGAGGATGCTTGCATTGATAGTAATATACTTCTTGTGCAGGCTCGGGTTGTTCAGAAATAGAATCAAACACCTCAGAAGAACCAGATTCTAAAAAGAGACAATAAAATTCAATAAATACAAGAGCTAACAACAAGTACAGGATGAAAGAAAAATGTATGATCAATATGGGAATGCATGATTAACATCATGCTTAAGTTATATCTACCCCAATAAAGATAATAACCCCTATTATCATCTGCAGCCTTTAAATGACAGAAACTAGAGTTTAGGTCAAAGTTACAGTTTTCAAATTTTGAAAAGAACTGAAAACAGGGCAGACTGCAGACTTCGGGTTAATTGAAAATAGACTAAGTAAAAGATCCTAAATTGAAGCTTAGTCTGATCTTCAGAGTAAATAATACCCCAGGCTAACCCTAATCTAACCCTAATCGGTCAAGTTACAGAAACTAACGAAATACAGAAGTTGTCGGTTGGGCCGACAACAGATGACAGAGATAGACCTTTGCTACAAAGTTAAATAGATGACAACAAGAATCAAAAGAACAACTGATTATGCTACTAGGGTTCAACTAAGAGCTAACTAGGCTAAAAGGATAGACAGGGAAACCCTAGAACTGAAAAATGATATGAAAGACCGAAAAGTTATGAAAATAACTTTTCAGTTTAAAGAAGGTTGGAGCTACTTATGTACAAGTGAATGATTCGTGTGAGCTATGGAGGTCCTTAGTGTACTTGAGATGACAAGAACTAAGGCCTTAGCTTACCAGAGCATGAGAAACACCGAAGGTTCCTAAAACCGGCTTTGATCAACAGAGAAATAAACTCTGATTTAACCAACAAAAGATGCTAAATCCTTATTACAAGGTGAAACCAGCGTTTAGGATGGATAAGTAAAATGTAGGAGCAAGAAACTCCACTGGAACGACAATGGAAGATGAAGAGTTCCTTAGGTCAACAATGGCAGTAGCAAAAAGCTAGGGTATATATAGAGAGGTTAAGCTACAGGGCAAAGGGGAAGTGTCTAGAGCGGATGAGGTGTCCAATTAGTGCTAAATATCCGGACAATAGTTGCACGATCCTTGGATAACGCCTCTACTCGGTCACGGCGGCGACGGCGCCGCAGGCAAGGAGGAAGAGAGACTCACGACATGCGGACCCGTGGCGGCGCGATGCGCGCGCTCCTAAAACTCAAAAGAACATCGGCCGTCCGATTAGAGATGGCGTTGCGATGAAAATAGGTGTTAAAAGAATTTAATCGAGATCGTTTAATATGGACTGCATGCGATCTCAAACGGACGATTGAGATTTAATGGAGCCCTACGGAAGTCCGGAGGTTATATTCAAAAAGGAGCGTTGGATTAGAATCCAACGATCGATCTAAAAAGATACACGTCACTTTAAATGAGATGATGTGGCACAGTCAGATTGGTTTTCTACGGTCAAGATTGATAGAAGATCCGGAGGTCCGAATGTTACCTCATTATAGACCCTACGATCAAAATCTAACGGTCCTATGAAAATCGGGCCCTAAACTCACATGGTCGAAAAGGACACCGTAGGATTTGAATCCGACGGCCAAAGATGACTACGCACCTTTAAGTTCAAAACGAAAAGGGCGGCGCAGTTGGATCTAAGATCAACGGTGGAGATCAAGAGGGGATCCGGAGGTCCGAATGTCACCACCTCCCTCGATCGCCCGATCTAGATCCAAGGGCTCAGATTCACTGTGGCCTTCGGCAATCCAAACGACCCAATGAATCTGGTCCGTTTAAGTGGAAATCAATGGTCACGAGTTGGAGGTGTGTTAAGATTTCGATTTAAAGCTGGATGCGGTGGGATGGAGATCCAACGGTGGAGATT
Organism: Ampelocalamus luodianensis; assembly: GCA_036346255.1. NCBI lineage: Eukaryota > Viridiplantae > Streptophyta > Magnoliopsida > Poales > Poaceae > Ampelocalamus > Ampelocalamus luodianensis. The sequence continues at coordinate 45,853,169 of CM070633.1, forward strand.
GTTTCGCATACGTGGATAGCCCACGCGGCTTCGCAAATCTCGTCCGTTCGATGGGAGATCAATGGCTTGCGTCACCTGCGGGGTTGGGCTCGCGCCCGAGCGTGACTGAGCTGGACCAAATTGCACCGGTTGGACCCAACCTCATTGGGTTCGAGTCGCTACAGTGCTAAAGTTTGGATTTAGACCGGAAGAGTTGACCAGACTCTACTCAAATGTTTAAAAGTTTGACCGGGCTTTAGAATTAGTAAATAAATTTGTAAATTCATGAAATTTTGCAGGAAGGCTACTGGGATGATATATTTCCCAAATAAATTTCGAAAACTACGGTTTCACTTTTAAAACTCGTAAATAAATACTTTAACCCAAATAGGCTTTGGATTTTGGCTAGGAAAGGAAAGTTTTCATTTGCAACATAATGCCCAATCTGTAAATATGAACAGTGATGCTATGAACATCATCTCATTACTGTTATGAACAGTATTACTGTTCATAAAATTGAGGCTGTTACAAAAGGAGTGGCTTTTGTGTTGGAGGTGGCGGCGAGACAGATCTAGGGAGGGCGAGAGGAGGAAGGTGGTGGTGTGGGTGACAGGGGGTTAGGGGCGGTAGTTGTAGTTAGTTTTCTACTTGCAGGGTTTTCTTTGCAAAAATTTAGCCAAAATTATAAATCAGATTTGCTATTTTTAAGTCGCCTGAAATTTTCTTACGTTTAAGTCAATTATTGTAACCATTGGATTTGTGTAAAGATTGATGTGTCATATGATTGAATATTGATCCAATGGATAAAAAATGTAACTTATATTTAAGAAAATTTCAGTCACCTTATAAATAGATAGTCCCATTATAAATTGGAATGATATAAGGGCTGAATTGGAAAAAATAGAGGACTGAAATACGATATTTCAAGCCACCACTCAAAGCCACCATGTATTGGGTGAGTAGGAATTTGGATAGTGTTTTGAGAGGATTGTGTCTAGGTGAAAAATAAAACCACCACTTTGGGAGCTGGGACTACTATATGTTGTATATGCCCTTATAGAGCGAGCAAAAGTTGGGTGACGTGGCTAGAACATAGGAGTGATAATGAATCGAGTTTGAGCCTTTGAGGGGGCTGGACTTAGCTCGTTTTGAAGAAAATGAGCAATCTTAATTTAAGTCGAGCTAGAGACCGAGGCAGAGTGTTATTCATACTTGGCTCGTACCGAGCTCGAGTCAAATATAAACTATGAAAAATTAACTGATCGATGTTTAGTAAGTTGACTGGAGTTAATTACAAGGAACTATAACCTACCACACCAGTTGGAGTTAATTACAGCTAAGTTGTGATGACTAAACTTTGGTCATGCCAATTCAACGTTGATATGTAGGTAGGTTCCTAGTAAAATTTAGTTTAGCATTAACTTCTTAACTCGTTTTCTTGTCAATTCCTGCTGACATGGAACAGTTTTCTTGTCAATTCCTGCTGACATGGAACACGAAATGTAAAGGTAACTGGCGTGCAAAACGTGTGAGACTGGACATATAGCCAGTAAAGCCTCAAAGATGCCATTCGATGTATACAGCCAGCCATGTACCATGGGATCGATAGTGTGGATTACTTTGAGATGGACATCATCAGTCACCGTTACGATCGACAGTAACAAATCAGGTACTATTTCCGTTTCGCCTAACTGCTTCCGAACCGAACGTGCGCTCATCACGAGAGATGCATGTGCGCCCGATCGATCGCCCAGCAAGTTAGCCGTGATTCCTTGGCGCGCCAATCCGGCCGTCTCCGAACGTGCAGACGATGACACCTCCCACGAGATCAGCTAGCCTTAGTGTGAAGCAACGAACCTCGCATAACGTGCTCAAAGACCCATCTTACGAACACCGGCTGCTACTGCAATTTGCAACTTATGTATACTATATGTCAGGATTCTAATCTGCGAATAGATTCGTGCACCACATTGTTGATTCTATATCCTGTACTCTATATAAAAGAAGGACCTGCTCAGGGTGGAGCCAGGCCTTAGGCCGCTATGACAAAGACCCGAGGCCTAAGATAAAAAAAATACATGAAAAACCTCTTGAAAAATTAGCAAAATATATGCTCCATTCAAAAACAGTTGGTCTAGCCTGAGGCTTAAGCCATAGCCGGCTCCGTCCTGAGCCTGCTTAATCATCGCTCTACTGTAAACAAAAGAACAGCTCAAACAATTCTGACGGCGCCATAGGTTCGACTTGGTCGCCGATCAGAATCGAAGTCTGGTTAGGCACTGGCCGGGTGCCTTCTCATGTTAAGCTAGTAAACCATCCACACGTCACAGGATATTTGGTCAAATCGAATAGGCATTTTCTTAGAGTAAACCAAATTGGCATTGATAATTGAAGCTACGAGAATTGATTCTTGTAGTCTTCAGTAATTTGTTAGTGTCTTGTGCGTTCATTGTTATCCAATTGGTCGTCGTTCGTGCATCTCAGCTTTGTTTAGTGAAATGCATTGACAGGTCATCTGCCCGTCTTTGATTTGGCTTTTTTTGTTAGTTCGACTAGCACTCTTTTCGTGGACAAGCCTGACGTGGAGAGAATATCACGTGCTACCTCCTTTTACGGTGCCAAGTATGTATTATCTATGTATAAAAGTTTTAAATTTTTCAAACATTCAGGAGATGTAGGAGATGACATATTCTACAGCCACATAAAATTTCAAGATGAAACTCGACCGCATTTTAAAGATATAAATTTGACAAAATAATGAAGAAAAGGCGATAAATTCACTATTCATACAGAATTAGTCTTTTTCGTATCTCTTAAATGCAATTGGGTTTTATCTTTAAATTTTACATGACTGTATAATGTTTCCTCCCCTACATCTCCAATTTTTTGGGTAATTTTTAAAAACTTTTATACATAGTTAATACAAAAATAATGTCGTAAGAGGGTAGCACATGATACCTTCTCACATGACCTGGTAAGACGTGACCTGGTAAGTGATGCCCGAATTTTTGGCTAAATTAGTGCGTTTTCATCTCGCATTTGCAGATCTAATCACGACCAAACCGTATTTACAAAAATGACACCGTTGGCGCACGACCACCGGCGCCAACGTGGGAGGAGCTGCCACCTGGTCTTGGCGAACACCCACCGTACGCCAACGCCGCCGCGTGTCCCTGCCGGCCCGCCCTCGCCGCTGGCGCACGGTGGCCATGCGCCAGCCATTGGCGCATGGTCACCATGCGCCCGCTAATTAGTAGTTAGGTTAGTTAGGTAATTAGTTAGGATATGAAATTTAGAGGATTTAAAATATAGAAAATATGTCCAAAAAATTATGAATTTTTTTGTGGAGCCTTCTGACACTGTGTACTTGTTTGTGTAAATTTTTTATAATTTTATTCGTTCATAATTTTTATCGTTATTTTGTATAAGTGTTCTGCTCGTACGAATAAAATAAATTTAGAAAATAAACTCCAAAAATTATGAATTTTATTTTGAAGGCTCCTCACGCAGTGCAATTAATTGTGTAATATTTCGGCAATTTTATATGTGTTCTTATATTATCTCAAAAATTTAGGATTTAGGTCATGAAAATTTTGATTTTAGGTTTCAAAAATTAGAGTTTCATGATTTCATGTGACTTAGAATGTATAAAATTATGGTTTCATAATTTTATGTGACTCAGAAATTAGGGTTTTAAAATAAAATTCATGATTTTTGAAGCTTATTTTCTATATTTATTGATTCGTATGACCAGAACACTTATACGAAATAGCGATAAAAATTCTGAACAAATAAAATTATAAAAAATTTATGAAAGCAATTACACGATGTCAGGAGACTCCATAAAAAAATTCATATTTTTTAAGCCAATTTTCTATATTTTAAAATTCCTTCAAATTTTAGACTCTAACTAATTACCTAACTACTAATTAGGTAACTAATTGGCTGGCACATGGTTCGGTGTTGGCGCACGGTGGGCGTGTGCCAAGACCTCCTCCGCGTTGGCGAACGGTGACCGTGCGTCAATGGTGCTATTTTTGCAAATACGGTTTGGTCGTGATTAGATATGCAAATACGAGATAAAAATGCGATAGATTAGGCAAAAAGTCATGATACACTGCGCTATATAGTTTCCACGATACGCCCTTTATATTAGTAGTATCACGTACAATAGTCTTGGTACTTTTTGTAGCTAATTGAAAAATACGGATCACATTGTTGATCATCAAGAGATTATATGGTCCAATTTTATATGGCCAAAGGCAAATGCTGCATGTAGTGGCGGACCGAGGATTAAATTTTAGGTATGACGAAGTTAGAAGCATGGACTAAAGAGTATAACCCAAAACAAAATAACCCATATGCGAACTATATTGCAACCGTACTAATACGAGTATATGACACTAAATGGAATCAACAAGTGAAGATAAAATGTAGGACATTGAGAAATACCCCACTAATGAAGCTTTTATCAACAACTTGCCATCAAATTATCGAACATAATAATTTGAACAAAGACAATACATAAAAAAAGCAACCTGTCAAAAATAAATGGATTACTAGTGTCAAGATTAGTTGACCATAAATTATAAAAGATACAGAAAAAAGAGAAGTCAAAAGACATACCCACGGGGCACGGCCTATGCCAACCGTCGGACGTCGCCCCTGCCGGCCCAGGAGCAGAGCTGCCCAGCCGTGCTAGCACCAGGGAGCAAGTAGCAGCGCCGTCTGTGCGTCGCCCGGCGCCCGAGAGCAGAGTCGCCCGTGTTCCGTCGACCGTTGCTCACCCCGCCTGGCACCAATGCCTGCGCCGCCACGCGCCTGCGTTGACCACGTCGCACTTCGCTTGCACCGCGCTCGTTGCTCGCGGCCTCGCCCGCCGCGCTCGTCGGTCGCCCGCCCTTCGCCGCGCCGCCCACGCCGCACCGCCGCTGCACCGCGCTCTGTTGCTCGCGGCCTCGCCTCGCCCGCGCTCCGTCGGTCGCCCCGCCCCGCCTGCGCTCGCCGCCTCGCACCCACCTGCGCTCTGCCACTGCCGCCTAAGGATAGGGTTGGGAAAGTGGGAGTTGGGAGCTTGGGAAATGGGGATTGGAGGCACAATCGCCGCTGCGCGCCGCAGTGCCTTGAGGTTGAGGCCTTGAGACAATGGCGATCGGTTTGGCCGGGTGGGCGCGAGCGTGAAGTCAACCCACGGCCGCCCGAAAGAACGGCGGGTACCAGGTCGGGGAGGATTGAAGGAGCGAGCCAATCTCTTCTCCGACATCGGTGGTACCAGGGAGGCAAGGAGGAAGGACCGAGGGTAGGGGGGTTTCTGGACCGTTGGAAGCTCCGGCGGACGCCAGAGCTTGCCTTAATGGCAAGTCCGACCCTGGCTGCACGCACGAAGGTTTTATTACTGACATTGTTACGAGTTGTACCTCGCATGGGGAGTTTGATTGTGTGATCAACACCTATTGGTGAATCTCACTAGCACTCATGAAAAGTTCAAAGATGCACCATTCGATTTCGGTTGGTCAAGGGTAAGTTTCTCAGATGGGCCTGCCGGTCGATTTAGGGAAAGCCGGAAAGTCCATCTGTACGTACGATCAGATTTTGGTGCCCTGGACCCTTGGTGTTACTCAGGGCATCTCCAATAGTTAGAGATAATTTTATCTATAACACATGCTACATCATCTTTAGAGATAATATCTCTAATAAATAGTCTCTAGCACACTCTCCAACATTTGTATTTTATAATTTTTCTTTAAAATGAGCCTACATATGAACTAGAGTAGATTAATGTATCATGTTTTGTTCTCTTCAGGAAAAGATGATTTGTGCTCTCTCTCCTCCCCCTCTCTCCTTTACATAGCATTTTGTTGATGCGATATAGCTAAAAAACAATAATAAATACATTATTGCAGAAGCCTTCGAACGCTTCGAGCTGCCCCGTGCCGACGAACGAATCGAGGGCTGGAAAATCAAGCTGTAGTGCGGCGATGCTGCAACCTGCAAGGATTCCGACGCTTTTCCGCCTACCGATCACTGCCGTCATACGAACTGAACGGTGAAACTTTGAAAGGCGCGCGCGCGACAGGCTCGCTTCGTGCCGTTCGATTCCCGTTACCGAGGAGGATACGATAGGCAGTTTCGTACGGGGCGACGAATCCACGCCAATCCACGGTCCACGGGACTGGGACGGGCGGCCAGCGATCGAGTAAGAGTCAAGCCGTACGGACAGAGATAGTAGTAGCGTGCATCTGGGAGTAACCGCCCGCAGAGGCACGGCACGTTCCCTCGCGCGTGCCGTCGTGATCGTTGAAAAGAAGCCCCCGCCGCGCGCGCGTGCGTCGTCACGGTGGAGAAATCGATTTTGCGAGACGACGGAAGCGCGCGCGCGGCACGGCCGGTGCCTCCGCTTGACCGCTTGGATGGGTGGCGGCTTGGATGGGTGGCGGCCCTGGCGGGGCGGCTCTGGCGTGTGGCCGAGACGGTACCTGACGTGGGCGTCGGGCGGACGGGACGGTTCGGGCACGTCGCGAGCCGCTATCTGGGCGCGCCGGGCGCCGCGTTTCCGGCTAGATCCGCGACCAGGCGATGGAGTGGAGTCTCAGGCGCTTCGGATCGTTCCAGTAGCTCCAGTTCTTCAGCACTGCAGATCCAAGTGTCAAGACTTGGAAACTCAATTCGCTATGCTGATATTGACCGCGTGTGCGAACTCCCTTTGATTCCGATGCGACAACTACTTCTGTTGTCTCCTGGGTCGATATCGATGTTAGTCGTTGGTCAAAGTTTATGCAGCTTGTCTGTCCAATTTTGCAGTGGGTTGTTTGGATCTTGAGTTTAAAGAAAACCTGATTTGGTTAAACTAGTTCTAGAGTCTATCTATCTAAGATATTGTTTGATTGACTAGAATAAGTTTAGAGAAAAAGAACAAGTTTTCCCAAAACTCAAATTATGGGTTCTACTAGAAACCACATAATTCAAAACTCATAATTCGCCCTCACGAAAAGAAACTCGTGATTCGCAAAGAAAAAAGGGAAAAGGACAGGCAAAGTCTGAAAAACAAAAACGGGTTTGTCATTCCATTCCTGCCTGCGTCATCCTTTGCAGATTCGGCCCAGTTTCCCACCCTTTCGCTGATTTTGGTGACCAACCAAACCAGGCCGCCCACAGTGGACTTGTAGGCCGCGCGGATCGGGACCGCGAGGACACCATTTCCGCATCTCGCGGACGCAACCTAGCCCACCACCACGTACGTCCTTCGAGTTTTTGACATCGCACGCGGCGTGGGGTGCTCCACGTACGCCGTGTTGCAAGGACAATTCCCTCTGCACGGGCCGACTCGTCTCGTACCACGAAAGCAAAAGCTCTACGCGGGACTTGTGGACTAGAAATCCTATTTGGCACGCCGTAACTTGCATGAGAAGTATCTATCGGCTAAGTTGAACGGCTCAGTTAAAAAGGTTTGATGTTTTGTTGTCTGGTTTTTAGTTAGGTTGGTTGTAACTTTTGATATGAAAAATATCTGAAATGCTCCTGATGACAGTATTGTCTTGCTTGATGCCGTTTAACAGCAATTAACGTAATTGACGGTAATTAATGACAACTAACGCAATTAACAAGAATTACCTCACTTAACGACAACTATCGCAATTAACGATAATTAACAGCAATTAACGACGACTACTGTAATTAACGTAATTGATCGCATTTAACGACAATTAACGCAATATACCGTAATTAACGACAATCAACGCAATAAACCACAATTAACATAATAAACAATAATTATTACAATAAATAATTATTAAAGACAATTATTACAATAAATAATCATTATAAAATAATTAATTTACAACAAAAAAAGGGAAAAACAAAGGCGGCGGGGGGGGGCGAGGCGGCGCAAGGTGGGAGGAGGAGGAACGCTCGAGAGGGCGGCGACGGGAGGAGGAGGAGGCGGCATAGAGTGGGGAGCAGGAGGAGAGTGGTGCCGGGTGGGGAGGAGGAGGAGTGCTTGTTTGGGGCAGCCGGCGGTGCGAGAGGACAACAATGGCGGGGGGAGTAGGAGGGCGGCGACCGCAGCAGAGGGGGGGAGGAGGGAGGAGGGCGGAGGCACCAACGTCGGGGCAGTAGGAGGAGAGAGGAGGCACCTGCGTCAGGGGGAAAAGGAGGAGAGCGGCACCAGCGCCGAGGGAGGAGGACAGGGGCGGGCGACAGCACGAGAGGAGGAGCCAAGGGAGGAGGAGGGGCAGCGTGGCCAGGCGAAGACGCCGAGGGAGGAGAACACAACGGTGCGGGAGAGGAGAGGAGAACGGGGATGGGGCGACAGGGTGGGAGGAGGAGGACGCGATGGGGTGACAACTCGGGAAGAGGAGAGGGACAGGGGTGGGGCGCCGATTCTAGGGGAGGAGAAAGAGGAGGGAGGACGTGGGGCACGTGAGAGGAGGAGAAGGCGAAGAGGATGGGGGTGAGTCGGTGGGAGCAAGGGTTAGTGTTTGGGCCAAGGATTGGTGGGGAGGGGGATTTGTTCAGTGGCATATAGCGGGTAAATAACCCGTAAGTGGAGGGGTAAAGTCAAAACGGAGCTGCGGGAAGCTCCCCGCGGGCGGCTTCTGGCTTCGAGAAAAGCCGGTGCGAAAAGTCTCCTGTTTGAAACATCTTTCACCTTTTTTGAGCGAAAAGTCAAAGTCGCTCCAAATAGACCCCTAACTTGAAAGGTTTGATCTTAGCCATCAGATCGGGTGCAACAATTATTTAGTAAACCTGCAACAAACCCCCATCCGGTGTAACAACGAATAACTAAGTTGCAACAAAAACTCACCCAAGTGCAACAAAATACAAGATGCAAACAAAAAATGATGCAATGAATCACCAAAAGTACAACAACAAAATTAACTATTGTTGCAACAATTGAAAACCATTTTGCAACAACTCCAACAATTTGTAAGAAATGCCGCAACATTTGAAAAACCTACCACAACAAGGAAACCACTCTGTTGCAACGTCTCGCTACATGGTGGGTTGGCTTGATAGCACAAGTTCACTAGAGGGAGCTCGGCAACAGAGACGTGTGTGATGGGGGTGGCGACTCCACAGGTGCGGAAAGGGTAGTGGGGGTGGCTTGGCTAGAGCTCGTTGGAGGTGCTCCAGCAAAGCTCGTCATAGCAATAGAAATAGTCTCAAAACAGGGCCACAGACGATGGTGGCCTTGCACGAGCACGAGAGAAGACGATGTCCTATGGCCTCGGTTGGGGCCTCCATGCGAGCTTCGGCCATCATGACATGCGGTGAGGTAGGAAGAGAGAGGTGGAAGAGGAGGTCGTGTGCTTGCGCAAGGAGAGGCCAATTAGTTGTAGCTCATTGGAGAATTCGGCGGTGGGAGCCTGGTTGGAGTTTGTGGTAGCAAAGGGAGATGTGGGTGTAGGTGGAAATGGAAATGGAATAAGAAACTGCTGTGTGGATAAGGTTAGGAGTAACTGGGAATGAGTGGTCTTGGTGTAGTCGAGAGTGGGTTGTCCTATTTTTCTCTATCACGTCGGACGTCTTCACAATAGCATTACCCTATGGATTTTCCCAAATATTTGTAGTAGGTTTTTTGGTTGTTTCTCGTGTTCATTATCATTTTCACTACTATGTATATTAATATTTTTTATTTGTTCACCCTAATTGTCTTGATTTGTTCCACCAATATTTTTCATTTGTCCCACTAATGGTTTTCACTTGTTTCACTAATAGTCTTGAATTGTTCCACGAATATGATTTGTTCCACTATTTTTTTAATTCTTTCGAAAATCCTCAATGAAAATTTTGGAGCATCATCGATGAATCATTGGAACATTAAAACCAAACGCGTGGAATATTGGCCCATACACCCTAATTTAATGCATGGAACATCGCCCATAAACTGTTTGAACATCGAAACTATGGGTGAAAACGGGACGGATAATTTCTGCCCGATCCAATGCCGTATCCGGAAAAAATCCACCTGGGCACCAGTTTTTACCCCCGACCCACATCTGGATCTGGAAAATCTAGGTTAGGATATAGGAAGAGCATATCCAATTCGCATCCGTATTTTATAGGATATCCGATAAACATGAATATCCCTTAATATACTCTATGATTTTCTAGTCATTAACTAATACATAATAGGAAGAAGTCCATTCTACCATCTCAAGTATCGATATGCGGACAACTAACCCCTCTGTATTAAAAAAAAATAGACCTTTCACACCCCGAAGTTTCGCCAGGTTGGCCACTATGTCACACATTGATCTGGCACTACCAGGGTGTTGTCGCCAAACATGGCGTTCAGCAGGATGTTGCCGCATATTTTGATCCCCTCGTCGGCGGCGTGGACGGCCACGTGGTGGGCAATGTTGCCGCCGGAGCTATCCCCAAAGAGGAACACCCAGAGCTGCGCACCCTCCCCGCTCCACAGTCTCGGCTTCAACATGGTCCCCGCCCCCGCCACCGCACTCACGCCAGCCCCCCTTTGATCCAAGTACCGCCTTCACATTATAAAAGGAGCACTGCGTGTCCCTCGCCCCCCCTCTTCGTTTTTCCCCAAACCATATAGCCTAACTCTTCTCCATTTGCCTGGAACGCCTGACACCATCCGTCCTCCTCTCCAAGTCCGATCACATCGTCATTGCGTTAATCTCCTTCTTCGGTGGGTCCCAAGCCAAATTGATTGCGTCACATCGTGTTCCTGATCATTATATACCCATCCCCCTCCTCAATTTCGGTTTTTTTGTCACCGAAGCATGTCGTCGTTGCCGCTCCATCATTTCTACTGCCGGCCACCGTTGCCGCACCTCCTCGGTCATCCCCATGCCACCCTGACCCCACCATCACCTTCCCCTCACCATCGCGCAGCCATTGCTCTCGCCGCCCACCGCCGCCACCACGCCGCCCGCAGCCGCTTGCCACCAGCGTGGCACCTTCGCCGGCCACCATTTGCCGCGCTGCCACCTCCCACCGCTTCCTTGGGCTGCTGACGACCCATTTTGGCCACTGGCCGAGCCTCCCGTGCCACCCCTTGCCAGTGCCGCCGCTTGCCCTGTGCGCCTGGAAGCTCCCATGTCTCATCTCTGTTTCTTCCTTCTAATTGCATCTTGGCTCACTTACAGGTGGGCCCCAAGTGCCAAAGAAACCAACTCATCTAGCCGACACAGCGGCCGCCCTGGCGAAACAAGGTCGAACGGACGCCACATGCGCAATACCACCACATGAAACAGCATCAGGGGTAAGTTGTACGATTTTACAACTTTGGGGTGTCAAAGGTCTATTTTTTTTAGTTCAATGGGTTAGTTGTCAACATATCGATCCTTGAGGGGGTAAAATGAACTTTTTTCTATATAATATGAATTTACATTTGATTATGTTTATGTTGTTAAGTAGGATAATTAATTCTCTAATAGGTAGTATAATTTAACACTTTCGTTGGTGAAGTAATATCTTTTCCTTATGTGTACACAAACCATCAAGTTATCTGCGACCGATTTGAATCCGATCTGCATCCTCTACGTGCCCGTATCACAAAAAAACCGTATTTGTATCCGCATCCGACTCCGAACTTGGAGTAAAAATATAGGTTAGGATACAAGAAAAGTAATATCCGCCGTATTCATCTCGTTTTCGCCTCTTGTCGGAACCAAATGCGGAACATTTTATTTTACCTAATGTATATGCACCTGGTTCATTCCCCACACCCATTCAGAGCGATACACTGGAACATCGTCCGAAACTACTAAAACATTAGGAAGTAATGTACGAAACATTTGGTTTTATCTATCGAACATATGCTATATGATTACATTAATGAGTTTACAAATATACACCGGAACATATGCACCCATCTTGTTCCTTACTACGGACATCTTTAGTTTTCGACTGCAATAGTATTCGTGGAACAATTAAAGACTGCAAAAAAATAATCGTAGCGTGGGCCAACTGCTGCGTCGTGGGCCTTTATTGCGCTGGCCTCAGTCTGGAGTATACATGGACAGGACGTATGCAGGCCGCGCGCGCGGCCGACGGCCCAGGCTGGCGGCATATAGGAGCTTCCCTTTTGGACAGCGTAGGCCTAAATTTTGGGTCGTGCTGGCCCGACCCAGCACCACATTCGTTAATCCTCGTGCTGGCAAGTTTGTTCTTTTCTCTCTCTCTGGCACGCTCGTTAGTTAACTATCCACGACACCGATGGAAAGCATCTCACAAAGGGTATCCTGTCTTCTTTTCGTTCCTACCCAAGGAACAGAAGCGCCAGCCTTTTAGTTTGCACGAGAAACATTCCATGGCAGCGGGGAATGGATACGGGATCACCGCATAAACAATCATTTCAATTGTGCGAACAGTGACAGGCAGAAGCACTACAACATCGCACTGTATATACAGTGTAGCAAATCACTGTAGATAAACTGATGTGTCGAAACACTGTTTGGATTTTGCTGTGGCACCCCGTCTCGTCTATATCCGCGTTCCATCTAATGAGTATTAATGCAGAGAATACTATACCTTTCTCCCGTTGCAAGTTGCAATGGCAGAGGAATGCTTCAGCGACCCGTTGTTGGATGAGAGGGTTTTTATTTGGATTCAATTCAGATTTTGAAGCACCTGATGGTTTGCAACGGCTGCGGTAGCTTAATTAGCACTCGGCCTATGTTTAGTTTACTCCGATTTATGCAATCTTTGTTGGGTTTGACCATTGAAGTACTCTACTCAACTGGCACGGCGGACGTGCAACTGTGCAACAGCATGCACCAAGTGCCATGCACCTGTTAAATTAGTACCGGCTAGCCTGTAGCATCCTGACACTGTGTATGTTTGCTTGGACCTTAGCCATGGTTACAATGTTGAAAATTAATGTAGACTTGTCGAGTAATAGGATGTTAGAATTCTAATGCAATTAGCATCGGATCAAAATTAGTTTGTTTTTTTGTTAGGTTTTCATGCTTAGTTTCGGCTTAATTAGCAAGTTGATCAGATAGTCTTTAAAAGAACATATAATCACAGTTTGATTGAAACAGTAGAGAAAGAAAAATCAGAAAATGCTGCATGCAGCAGCACAAAAAAATCGTCGTGCTCTTCCTCGCGTACGTGAGCTTTTGTTTCCTCACGTGCGTGTGTTGGTTGCTTCCTACGTGTCTTCTTGCTGTACGTGAATTTTTCCAGTGTGTTCTCGTCTCGTGTGTGTGCATTGCTTCGAGCGTAGCGTGCCTACTAGTCGAGTATTGCTTCCAGAGCCAGTACTCGTGGAGTGCTTCATCAATGGACTTTCTTGCTGTACGTGTGTTCACGTATACGGTTTTACCGTGAGTCTCTTGTTTTGATTAGCCGAAGGTTCTTTGAGTTCGGTTTGGGGCCAACAATTGGCATCAGAGGTAGTCAGAGTCGAGATCCTAAGTTGGATCGATTTGCCTCCGGTAGGATCGAATCGTAGAATCGACGATTCTACATAATTATAAAAATACACATATTTAACATCTATACTATAAGTTTGTATGATTTTTATATGGTTTACCACTTATTTATAATCGAAAAAGAGACAAATCACTTTTTATGGCACAACAGAAAAGCATAATAGTACTGACATGATGGATGATATAGTTCTGAACTACAGAAGAACAACCAATGATCATGACTAGTTTACTACAATTACATGAGAAATGTTCACAACTTTTGTAAATCAATATCTAATTGCAACACTTGCATGTTCCTTAAAAGCAGCTAGACGTACATGAATAAAAATAGCTTATCATTATCAAGCTCAAGATTGTTCATGTCATAATATAGATATTTGCACTAGCATTACCACACTGATATTTATAGTTTTATTCTCATAAATTAATATCAACAAATTTTGCTCTAAAAAAATATCAGCAAACCTTGGCCTCTAAAAAAATAAAATAAAATAATTATAATTTTTTTGTCCAAACAACTCTACTCTGCGATTCTACATGATTCTACGATTTGGATTGCGAGTCTACTACAATTCTACCTGATTCCGATTCACGGTGCAATTTGGATTGACAGGCTGTCGTGGGTTCGTAGAATCGTAAGACTCTAAGAGTAGGATCGCGTTTCTAGCAACCTATTCAGAGGCATGGCGAGGGATGGGTGACCTTGGAGCGGCTCGGCGAGCTCCTAGCCAACCCCAATGTGCACCGATCTTTGGGTGTCGGTAGATGGGATGGCAGCGGGGCCATTCCGTCGGGAGTGGTGGAACATCCCCATCCTCGAGAGCGAAAAATTCCCGCCCCATCCCCATCCCGTCCTCGGTGCTATTCTTCCCATCCACTGTTCCTATCGGGTTATCGGGGCCCACGGGACCCATACCCAAGTTGAATCCGAAAGAAGAGAAAATAAGATTCATAATGTTATAAAATGAGTATGAACATTCACATGCAATACTAAAATGACAATATTTTTGATTAATTAGCATCTGAAAAGTAAAGAATGCAAATAAGATTATCAGCTATCGCCTTATCGGGTTGTGCGATCTGGGCTAGTGGCTTACATGTCTTATCGGGGCCCAAGCGGGTATGAGGATGGGGAGTAGGGGAATATCTCCATCCCCGTTTCACCCGATGGGGAATTGTATTTGCATATTAGCATCCCCGTGGGGGAAGAAATAGCCCCATCCCCGTCCCCTAATAGATGAATTCTCGATCGGGGAATGGGGCCCCATTGCCATCCCTATGCGCAGCGCTCGGCGGCGGCTCGGCGGGAGAGCAGCGCGGCTTCGATAGCATGCAGGCGACACAAGCGGAAGTGGACGCAACAATGCATGGGCACGTCGGGCGCACGGAGCGGGGCGGCGGCCCAACATGGCGGCACGGCCGATGGAGAGGCAGCATGGGCGCTACTACGGCGCGAGCGCGGCACAGCACGGCAGAGTGGTCGGCTCTTGTAGCGCGCGGGGGAGTACGCACGGGGCGGATCCGGCGGCGTATAAGGCGTGGCAGCGGCGGAGCGCATGGCTCGATGCGGCGAGACCGACGCACTACACGGTGCATGCGGCTCTGCGATGAGGAGTCTGCACTTTGGTGGAACGCGAAATGAGTTGCGCGTTACCAAGGTGAAAGCGTTGTGTTGGTACTTGGTGGTTGCGGTGCTGTATTTGTGTGTGTGTATGTGGAGTTGAGTCCGGGGCGTTGAGAAGATATGTTCGCCGTCCTGAGTCGAGTTCGTGGGACGTTGAAGAGATGTGTTCGTCATCCTGAGTCGAGTCCGAGATGTTGAGGAGATGTGTTCGTCGTTCCGTGTCTAGTATCAGTTGGACAAGTCGTAGTTGAGACCGACTGCCGCAACAAGTTATAGTTGGCAAGTCTAGATTAGGGGGGAGATTGTTGGAAATTAATCTAGACTTGTCAAGTAATAGGGTGTTAGAATCCTGATGCAATCAGCATCGGATCAAAATTAGTTTGTTTCTTTTACTAGGCTTTCTATGCTTAGTTTCGCTTGACTATCAAGTTGATCAGATAATCCTTAAAAAGACATATAATCAGATCAATTTGATTAAAGCAGTAGAGGAAGAAAATCAGAAAACGCTGCATGACAGCACAAAAAACTCGTCGTGCTCTTCCTCGCGTACGTGAGCTTTTGTTTCCTCACGTGCGTGTGTGTTGGTTGCTTCCTGCGTGTTGCTTGCGTGTGTCTTCTTGCTGTACGTGAATTTTCCCAGTGCGTTCTCGTCTCGTGTGTGTGCATTGCTTCGAGCGTAGCATGCCTACTAGTCGAGTATTGCTTCCAGAGCCAGTACTACGTAGAGTGCTTCATCGATTGGCTTCCTTGCTGTAGCGTGTGTGTTCACGTATACGGTTTTGCCGTGAGTCTCTTGTTCCGATTGGCCAAAGGTTCTTCGAGTTCGGTTTGGGGCCAACACACTGACACAACCCCCATGAGCGCCCTATGTCGAGCGAAGAAGTTCTGTGGCTTCGCAGTCCGGTGCTTGCGTGACATGACGCCGGCCTCAACAACAACGACGTGAATTCTAGCACTGGGCTAGTAGCCCATTATATAGCCCAAGGAGGACTAGGTGGCCGGTGAGCAAGGACAAGAAGCTGATTCTACAGTGGCGACATCTTATTCTTCACACACCGACGGTGATATTTCGCTTTAATCTGAGCCTGATTTGAGCAGGATCGATCTCACAGCAGCGACAGTGCGACATGATAACCAACAAATCATAACTTGCGTCCTAAGATGCTTCAGCTGCGTACCTACATTTCCCATCCAGGATGGGGACATTTCTTCTTCTAAGCTGCTAACGGGCACGAAGCTACCTGCAAACAATCGCAAAAGACGCAATTTGCTCTTGGATTCCTCGTGACGGTTCTCTTCCCCAACGACAACAAGAAAATGCTGCGCTGCCAATGGATCATCGAAGCTCGCAGCATGTGTGAGCGTCACACGATCATAACGTGGTAGGCGTCAGGGCGCGCTGATACTACCAGATTAAGGCGTGTGGTATTAAAAAAAGAGAACTGCTATACATCTTTAAAAAAAAAGGCGACGTCTCGTTTGCTTCTCGCTCAATGCTGATACGATCGATGGGCTGAAACATGGACTGCACGGGACAGGCCAACCTACCCTAAACTTGAAGAACAAAACATCACCGGCCGATTCGTTCACCACGAGTGTACGTCTTTCGTGTTATGTGTGAGTTTTGGAGTAGTTCATCACGTGTAATGCTTGCATCACTAGAAGGAGATTTCAATCAAGACGAACACGTCCTTGGATACAATTGGGCCTCGAAACTGGATTGGAGAAGGATCGAGCACAAATTTGAACACAAATTGAGCTGCTGGCAGGGGAAACTTGTATCTATAGAGGGGAGATTGGTATTAGTAAATTCTTCTCTTAGCAGTTTATCTCTGTACATGATGTCTCTGTACAAGCTTCTAGTGGGGATTAGAAAAAGAATGGATTTCTTTAGATCTAGGTTTCTATGGAATTCAGCTAGAGATAGAAAGAAACATCATTTTGGTTCGTTGACCAATGGTATGTCTGCCTAAAGATCAGGGTGGTTTGGGTATATTAGATCTGGGAACCATGAATTCAGCATTGCTGGGTAAATGGTTGTGGAGGTTGGAGAATGAAAATGGCCAATGGCAGAAGATCTTTAAGAGGAAATATCGTAGCAAAAACACCTTGGCTCTGGTGGTGCTTAAGGTGGGGGACTCTTGGTTTTGG
This sequence comes from Ampelocalamus luodianensis, assembly GCA_036346255.1. Lineage (NCBI taxonomy): Eukaryota > Viridiplantae > Streptophyta > Magnoliopsida > Poales > Poaceae > Ampelocalamus > Ampelocalamus luodianensis. The sequence goes on from CM070633.1 coordinate 45,870,329, forward strand.
AAAGGTGTTCTAAGGATAGGGGGTATTTTTTTGTCTTGTTGCAAAAGAAAACTGGGAGATGGGGTTAGAACCAGATTTTGGGAGGATCTGTGATTAGGGGATGTACCGTTCTCAGTAAAGTATGCAAGACTCTATGATGTTACCTTTTCCAAACATATTACTGTGGCTAAGGCTTTTGAACAGGAATTTAGAAACATCAAATTTAGAAGGACGTTGTGTGGAGGACTTATTATGTGGAATAAGCTTCTAGCAGATTGCAAGAGAGTGGTCTTGAAGAAGGAATGCGATACGTTGTTGTGGCTGTGGTCATCTTCGGGGGCCTTTTCTGTTAAATCGTTCTATAAAGTTCTGAGGATGCAAAGCATTGCTTTCCCACATAACTTCATTTGGGGTGTCAAGCTACCCCTAAAGCTTAAAGTTTTTCTCTGACTAGTGCTGAAACAAAGCATCCTGACTAAAGATGACCTTATGCGTCGGGGTTGGGTAGGTAACAAGGGATGTATGTTTTGTGGGCCTGAAGAAAGTATTGACCATTTGTTCTTGTTGTGCCCTCTGTCGAGATACATTTGGAATATCATGAGCTGTACTTTTGGCTTGCCTAATCCTCCAGCAGATACTGCCCGGCTATTCACTACCTGGGTAGGAAAGTTTGTCAGGAAGCGTAGGAAGTTGGTGCTGATTGGTGTAACAGCTATTTTGTGGAGTATCTGGAAAGTGCGCAATATGGCATGTTTCCAGAATAAGTGGCCCGCTGAACCTATTTCAGTGATACATACCATCTGTTATTGGATTGAATTTTGGTCTAATTTGCAGAAGGTGGAAGAACGAGAGTTGCTTCACAAGGGCACTAGAGTAATTGGGAATGTTGCCTCTGAAGTTTTTGGAGCTAGAAGCAGATGGGCGACGTGGACTAACAGATTAGCTGATGGAAGCTGTTGAATGTATTGCGGTTCAAGGGTCCTCTGAATTTATATCAAACCATGCTAGTTTGTTCTTAGCTTCGTTGTTGCTTGATTACAGACCTTTTGTGTAATCTTGTTGTCAATTGAACTATGTAATTTGTTTCTTTTAATGGAAATAGGGTGCAAGCCTTTTTATCAAAAAAAAAAAAAATAGGCCTCGAAACACTTCTACAATGCTACATTTTATTTTATTAGGATTTTATACCAAAATCATTTGTTCCAACTTCCAAACAGGGCATGATTTGAATGTATCGAACTGCGCAGAACACAATGGTTTACTTAAAACAATGCGTAGCCACACAAAGGATAGGCAAATCAACCCAAGAAGATGACTCATGCATGATGCGTCCGTTTTTTTTTAAATAAGCAGTAGTACTGCTAGTAATAAGTTTAAAGGGAAAAAAAAAAGAGATGGCGGGAAAGCCAAGTATCGGTTGGTCGGGGTTGGTCGATCCGGAGACGCCGCCTGACAGCAGCAGCTAGCAGGGAGGCACCGCAAAATAAGCCTTTCGCTTCACTTAGCGGCAACGGGGACGCCGCACCCAACCAACCCGGCTCCCCCTCACCGGCCACGACGCACGCATCGCATCGCGCGCATTTCCCACACGCGCCGACGGCTCGACCGGTTAGCTAGCGAGGTGCGTGCGCGTGACTCCACCGCGCGCGCGCGCGCAGATCGCACTCGCCCGAGCGGCCGAACAGCCACCCCTCACCTCTCCCACCCGCCAAAACCCATCCCTCCCTCCCCGCGCGCGCTTCCTCCTTTAACCTTCTCATATAGCCCCTGCCACAAGCGTAGCGAGCACCTCACCACGCCTCGCTTCGCCTGTGCGAGCGCACTTGTCTCTCTCGCCCTGCGCCGTCGCTGCCGCGAGTGAGCCGTGCACACGCCAGGGGGGAGGGGCGGCGCGATGGAGGCGAGCGCCGGGCTGGTGGCCGGCTCGCACAACCGCAACGAGCTCGTGCTCATCCGCGGCCACGAGGAGCCCAAGCCGCTGCGGGCGCTGAGCGGGCAGGTGTGCGAGATTTGCGGCGATGAGGTGGGGCTCACCGTCGACGGCGACCTCTTCGTCGCCTGCAATGAGTGCGGTTTCCCCGTGTGCCGCCCCTGCTACGAGTACGAGCGCCGCGAGGGCACCCAGAACTGCCCCCAGTGCAAGACCCGCTACAAGCGCCTCAAGGGTACGTACGTGCACGCACATTTCTCGCCTTCTCCATGGACATGCGTGGTGATCGCATTTCTGATCGCTAATGGCGATGTTAAGGGAGCCCGAGGGTGGCGGGGGACGACGACGAGGAGGACATCGACGACCTGGAGCACGAGTTCAACATGGACGACGAGAAGCAGAAGCAGCAGCAGGAGGGAATGCAGAACAGCCACATCACCGAGGCGATGCTGCACGGCAAGATGAGCTACGGGAGGGGCCCAGACGACGGCGAGGGCAACAACACCCCCCAGATCCCGCCGATCATCACCGGCGCTCGCTCCGTGCCGGTATGCCCTCTAGCCATCCGATTGATCAATTCTCCCGGTCCTTCCCTCGGAATTCAGTACTTCTAGCTGAGGAATTTCACCGATCGTTCACTACAATTTAGGTGAGCGGTGAGTTTCCAATAGCAAGCGTCCATAGCCATGGAGAGTTCTCCTCTTCCCTGCACAAGCGCATCCATCCCTACCCTGTGTCAGAGCCAGGTTAGTACTTCGGTGCTGTTCAAACATGTAGCTTTCTGATTTATTCATGTGCTCAAACGAAACAACCTTGATCACTTACCAATGAATTAAATCAGGGAGTGCAAAGTGGGACGAGAAGAAAGAGGTGAGCTGGAAGGAGAGGATGGACGACTGGAAGTCCAAGCAGGGCATCCTCGGAGTCGATCCCGACGATATGGACCCCGACGTGCCCCTGTAATCCTCGCAAAGCTGATCAATCATGATTGTTGTACTTCGAGGAACTGTTTCTCACCTGTGATTTTTGGTTTGCAGGAATGACGAGGCGAGGCAGCCGCTGTCGAGGAAGGTGGCGATCGCGTCGAGCAAGGTCAACCCGTACCGGATGGTCATCATCCTCCGTCTCGTCGTCCTCGGCTTCTTCCTCCGGTACCGTATCCTCCACCCCGTCCCGGACGCCATCCCTCTGTGGCTCACCTCCATCATCTGCGAGATTTGGTTCGCCATCTCGTGGATCCTCGACCAGTTCCCCAAGTGGTTCCCCATCGACCGCGAGACCTACCTCGACCGCCTTACGCTGAGGTATTTACCGTCACAAAATCCTCTTTTTTTGTGTGTTGCAAGAATCGTCACAAGTACTTGATCCAAACAGAAGAAGAAACTACTTTTCTTGTGACATGTGATTCATGGTTCTAAACTTTGTAAATGTGCAGGTATGAGAGGGAAGGTGAGCCGTCACTGCTCTCTGCGGTGGATCTCTTCGTCAGTACGGTGGATCCACTCAAGGAGCCCCCGCTGGTCACGGCGAACACCGTGCTCTCCATCCTGGCCGTGGACTACCCGGTGGACAAGGTCTCCTGCTACGTCTCCGACGACGGCGCGTCCATGCTGACGTTCGAGGCGCTGTCGGATACCGCAGAGTTCGCCAGGAAGTGGGTGCCGTTCTGCAAGAAGTTCAGCATCGAGCCACGCGCTCCCGAGTGGTACTTCACGCAGAAGGTCGACTACCTCAAGGACAAGGTCCAGCCGACGTTCGTCCAGGAGCGCCGCGCCATGAAGGTACATTAGGCTGCCACTGATTCTGTCTCATTTTGCTAAGGAGTATCGTTCTTGATCATCTTGATTGGTTGGTTGAGCAGAGAGAGTACGAGGAGTTCAAGGTGCGGATCAACGCGCTGGTTGCGAAGGCGCAGAAGGTGCCCGCCGAGGGCTGGATCATGAAGGACGGCACGCCGTGGCCCGGCAACAACACCCGCGACCACCCCGGCATGATCCAGGTGTTCTTGGGACACAGCGGAGGCCACGACACCGAGGGCAACGAGCTGCCCCGCCTGGTGTACGTCTCCCGTGAGAAGCGGCCCGGGTTCCAGCACCACAAGAAGGCCGGCGCCATGAACGCTCTCGTACTACACCTAATCTCTTCAGTTCCTTCTTCAGTTCAGAAATAGATTTGGGAAAGTGGAACTTTTGCTTACGGTTCTCTGAACTTTCTCCGACAGATCCGCGTCTCCGCCGTGCTGACCAACGCGCCGTTCATGCTCAACTTGGATTGTGATCACTACATCAACAATAGCAAGGCCGTCCGGGAGGCCATGTGCTTCCTCATGGATCCTCAGGTCGGCCGGAAGATCTGCTACGTGCAGTTCCCCCAGAGGTTCGACGGCATCGACATACACGATCGATACGCCAACAGGAACACCGTGTTCTTCGATGTAAATCTACGGTTCAATCACACCTAAATGAATCTAGAGGCTAAATTATGAGCAAATGGACCTGACATTAGTTGTTCTTGGTGATCAGATTAACATGAAGGGACTGGACGGTATCCAAGGCCCGGTGTATGTCGGAACCGGTTGCGTGTTCAGGCGACAGGCGCTATACGGCTACAACCCTCCTAAGGGCGCGAAGAGGCCGAAGATGGTGACCTGTGACTGCTGCCCATGCTTCGGCCGCAAGAAGCGAAAGAACTCCAAGGATGGGCTGCCGGAGAGCACAGCTGATGCCGGTAAATTTCAGATGAAATACATACAGTGATACAGAACATGGTTTCAGTTCAGCTCTCTCTGAAAATGGATGAAATTTCCGCCTTCTTTTCAGGAATGGACAGTGACAAGGAGATGCTGATGTCCCAAATGAACTTCGAGAAGCGGTTCGGGCAGTCTGCGGCGTTCGTCACGTCGACGCTCATGGAGGAAGGCGGTGTCCCTCCGTCGTCAAGCCCTGCTGCTCTCCTCAAGGAGGCCATTCATGTCATCAGCTGCGGCTACGAGGACAAGTCTGACTGGGGCCTGGAGGTACAAGAAAACCACACAAACCATCAGTTCACTCAACTATATATGTACACATCTTCAGTTACGAATTGTGTCTTCGCCATGGATGTTGCAGTTGGGGTGGATCTACGGGTCGATCACTGAGGATATCCTGACCGGATTCAAGATGCACTGCCGCGGGTGGCGGTCGGTCTACTGCATGCCGAAGAGGGCCGCCTTCAAGGGGTCGGCGCCGATCAACCTATCCGACCGTCTGAACCAGGTGCTGCGGTGGGCGCTGGGGTCCGTGGAGATCTTCTTCAGCCGGCACAGCCCCTTGCTCTACGGCTACAAGAACGGCAACCTCAAGTGGCTCGAGCGCTTCGCGTACATCAACACCACCATCTACCCCTTCACCTCGCTCCCCCTGCTCGCCTACTGTACCCTCCCCGCCGTCTGCCTCCTCACCGGCAAGTTCATCATGCCGCCGGTCAGTGCCACGGCCTTCCCCAGCCTTCCCGCCAAAATGAGCAGTTCAAATGTTTAACAGCTTCTTGTGGTTGATGTCACTGCAGATTAGCACATTTGCCAGCCTCTTCTTCATATCCCTCTTCATCTCGATCTTCGCGACGGGCATCCTCGAGTTGCGGTGGAGCGGGGTGAGCATCGAGGAGTGGTGGAGGAACGAGCAGTTCTGGGTCATCGGCGGCGTGTCTGCGCACCTGTTCGCCGTCGTCCAGGGCCTGCTCAAGGTGCTCGCCGGGATCGACACCAACTTCACCGTCACCTCCAAGGCCACGGGCGACGAGGGCGACGAGTACGCCGAGCTGTACGCCTTCAAGTGGACCACCCTCCTCATCCCGCCGACGACGCTGCTCATCATCAACCTCATCGGCGTCGTGGCGGGCATCTCCGACGCCATCAACAACGGCTACCAGTCGTGGGGCCCGCTCTTCGGCAAGCTCTTCTTCGCCTTCTGGGTGATCGTTCACTTGTACCCGTTCCTCAAGGGACTCATGGGGAGGCAGAACAGGACGCCCACCATTGTTATCATCTGGTCTGTGCTGCTGGCTTCCATCTTCTCCCTGCTCTGGGTCAGGATCGATCCGTTCACCGTCAAGGCGAGGGGGCCTGACGTGAAGCAGTGTGGCATCAACTGCTGAGCGCATCAAGAATTCTGAAGATTGTGCATAGGGAGAAAGACCAATTTGGATGGAAGTTTTGTATTGTTGATGTTGAGTTCATGCTATGTGTTGTGTAATATTTTGGGACCCAGAATTGGTTTAAAGAGGAATTGAACAAAGGACCAGGTTTGAATGTTAAGCAACCAAGAATGGTATATATTCATGTTGAATGTGATTTTTATAGGTGAGATTACTCCTGTTGGTAACTGGTAAATTTGGCTCAAATCACAGTCTAATGTAGCTGAAAAACAGGTTGATCTACTTGATCATGGGCTGCAGTTATCTAATTATATTATGAGTATATCATTCAGATTGCAGTATAAGCAGCTTTGATTTGGTAAAAAAAAAGGCTGCATGTGAGCACCTAGACTTTAGTCTCGCAGCTAGCCAAGAGAAAGCTTTAGACAGGTTTAGTCTAGGCGAAGGCCTGAGGGAGCCCAAAAGGACCAAATATCTGAGAGACCATCCTGAAGGCGAAACAAATACACATATTCCATAATCCATAGACTTTGCTAATATAGATCTGCGCAGCAAGCGTAAGGTACAGGTGGAAATGGAATTAACATAGTTTCGACATTTCAACAAACAGAAATGTGTCCAGCAGCAGTGTAACTTTAGAGTAAACTGCAATCCAAAGGCATATGGATATTGGTACGAGTGAGATGTCAGTATTCACCCAACAATGAAGTTGGTTAAGGCAACAAAGAGAGTTGAGCTACAAAATGTCAAAATCTGGCCTCACAGGCTCTAGAAAAAGGAAGCCCATATTTCTCATTATCTTAACCCTTCCATTTCATTTGTGTATTCTCTTTCCAGATGTCAAAAAATACAATGGGAAAGAATAGGGCTCTACCCTTGAAAACAAACTACTAACAAAATAAGAAAAAAAGAACTAAAAGAAGGGGGAAAGAGGCTGGATGTGCACTATATGGTGAAAACCATTTACACATGACGAGACCTTTAAGTAAAGCTATCATCTCTAAGCACTGCGAGTTGTTAGCTGCACAGCATCACACCATGATCGCCAGGGGATGTTTAACATTCTTTTGTTTTGTTATTTCATCTCTACAGATTCCTTGTCTGTTTGCAAGATATGTTCTTATAGTCGCAGGCTCGACTTGCACAGTTGCACCTGTTCAAAAGGATGGCCTGGGACTTCTAGATCTTTGCTCAGATTGTTAATTCATCTGAACAAGTCCTTGTCTCAGTTGCATAAGATGTGTCCGCAGGCTGGACTCCTGTACCTGATTTAAGATACAATAGCACTAGGTAAGGTCTTGTGTACAAACTGCTGCCGTCATGTCCTCGAGGAGGAAATTAAACAATTGATCACCAGTTCACCGTAAATTAGAGAAACAAATTATATTATTCAAAATTTAATAGCTCTATGCTCACTTCTTAGAAGGGAGTACTTGGGAGTAGAATGTAAGTACCTGCAGTTTTGCTGCCATAGCTAAGAGTTCTCTGCATTCATCAAGCATGACCTTTTCTTGTCCTGCTATGACTGAAAGTTCTGAAACCAAATATGTCCTGTCTTCAACCTGCTACGATATTCTAATATCATTAAAGCAACCCTTGACAAGATTACAAGAACTTGCCATAACACTGAGTAAATTTCTTTTTTAGTTCCTCAGCTTTTGCGCTCAGGTCCATTTGAGATCATGAACTTTTTGAAGGTCCAATTTAAACGCTGCTAGTGACTTAAGATTTAATGGATTTGGTGTTTCTTTTTTTATATACATAAAAATTGGAAAGCTCTTTTGTACCCTCAAAAAGTTCTAGGCCTAAATGACACTTCAATACGCACAGTATTTCAAACGGTAGCTGAGGAATGACAATTTGTTAAATTCCCATGAAAAAAATTCAGCATGTGGAACATCACCATTTATTGTCAGAGAGCAACTTTACTTATATTTTGAATCAGTCTTTTTATGTAATTTCTGTGCTGAATGTGCACCAAACAATGAGCTACGTAAAACAGTTTCCTATGTTTAAAGAGTTGATTTTACCAGGGAGACAAATAAAAGTTAAAAGTAGAATGTTAAGTCGTATACATGCTGTTATCTGACCTTGGAAAGCATGTAGCGAACTGATGAACCCAAACCTTGCATGACATCAACAGCTGAGCTTACAGCATTCTTAAGAGCAACTGCATCAGCCTGTTAATATAAAAATCAAATACCATTAGCCAGAATCACAAAATAATATTTGTAAACGAAGTAGAAGTGCAACTGCAAAATTATTTGCAATTTAATTAACGCAGTTTTTCACAGCATACCCTCGCTCCTGATGTAACTGGAAGGCGCAGTGTGCTTGCTTTTAGAGCCTCAGTTGCCCGAAATAAATAAATACTGTTATCCTTTTCAAGTGCTGGCCATTGTTCGAGGTAAGCAATCTGAATCACAATAACAGCAGATTTTTTTAAAAAAAGGTGATGTATGCATATGACAGACATAATTCCTGTAGTATGGTCATCACATGCATTCTTGCATATATCCATTTTTCAGGTTTCATATCACCCTCTTACGGACAAAAAGGTGTGATATGAGAACTATGTCCCTATATTGAGCAATTCAATGCATTTACCTCGGCATTGCTAAGTTTATTCCAAATTTACCCTATTTGCATTAGAATAGTCTTATTACCATGCAATCATGTCTTAGTTTTTCGAATAACATTTTTTTGAATAAGTAATACTTCGTGGCAAGTTGTTTAAATTTACTTTCATGGCTATGCTTCAGTTCACGCAAATAGGAACATCGTAGTAAGTTTGTGCCAACTTGATGTAAATTGGAATTATAATCAAGTGGGACATAACATGAATTTTGCAATATGCTTGGTGGATTATAGAACATAAACAACTGATGCATGAACACGGGCCTTACCTGCTCTTTAAAAATGCCATAAAACTTCAACTCTTGCTGTAGACGTTGCACCATGATTCTTCTCATATTAACAGCATCCCGGAAGTTCAAGGTATCCCTCCAAACATTATAAATATTACTCTGTTTTACATGATAATGTGGAAAACTCTTTCATCAACTGAACATCTCTCAACAAAAAGAAGCAAAAAATTCTAAGAAAATACACCTATGATTCACCAAAAGTACCAATGCTAAGAAGCAGTAGATCACAAACTTCTAAACATAGATATGAGCAAATTTTACAATGCAAAAAACTATTGTCAATTTTTTAGTCAAATAGTAATCATCACTAAAGCCAATTGATTTTGGCACAATCACATGCCTAGTCAGGCAACTTAATAAACCATAAGATGTGTATATCCTGTAAGCTTAGCAAAAAAGGAAGCAAGCATTACATGAACGTCGTTATGGACCTATGGTATGGAAGTATCCTTGAATGAGGGACCAATTGCATTAGGCACAGGCATAAAAAGGGAACAAGGAAGACATCATGACATGAACCAGGCCAACTGGAAACAATTTTATATAAACAAAATATGCTAATTTACCTCAGCAGTGGTCTTTTGGAAAGATAGAATATCTCTTGCACGAGCATTTACAAAGAGCCACTGCAAGTATCTATTATACAGCAGGTGCAGTTGGTGGATATTTTCAATTTGGCTGGCATTCTTCTTTCCTTTTCTCGCATCAACCATGTAGGAAATAACAGGGGATGCAACACCTGATTGAATAGTTCCAGCACTTTGTGACCGGCAAGGTGTTGAAGGCCTTGCCTGAGATGGGCTCTGAAAGGCCCTAGAAGTAGAGGATGCAGCTAACAAGACATTGCTCGGTGACGATGAGCGATGAAAAACAGGAACAGGTAAAGTAACTGCCCTACTTGGACGGCTAATGGATTTAGATCTTTCTGTTGTCTGTGAATAAACAACACTGCCAGAGTCTACCTGATCATCTCTTCCGCTTGCATGAATAGCCAATCTCCTTGCCACATCATCCAATGATTGATTCAACCTTTTGCCTGCGCCTTCAGAAGCAGGCACCTTCCTTGGTGAAAGCCCTCTATTTGACAAAGGGACTGATCTGCTAGCTTTATCAGAAAGGTCAATACTTCTTGACATAAGATTGGTGGGCACACGCCCACTAATCATGGCTGGCCAACGGTGTTGCTCAATTACCCTCTTAGGTGGGTCCTCTGAAGGTAGAGCATTCTCACATTGTTCACCAATGTTCTTCCTTCTCAGAGGACTCCTCTTCCTCTCAGCCAGAACATTCGCCTGCACCTTGGTCCGATCCAAAGATGAGCTAGAGACTAACTTATCTTTTTTATTACCACAGGCAGCCACAGATTCCGACTGGAAGGAGGAAGACAGGTTCCGCATTGTTGGCCACAAGCCATCAGGAGCCCTTGTGCTCGTTATACGCTTAGAACTCTTATGTACCTCTGTAACCGTATCACGAACTGGTGTTACAGACCTTGATGTACGGGTGGAGGGTGTTGAGACCCTAGAAGAAGGGGTTGAAGGTGTTGAGGGCCTTCTTCTGTCTTCTGATTGCGCTCTTTTGGGAAATGGTGTGCCTTCAGTTGTGCAGGTCCGGCCAAGACTCGGAGATGTGCATCGCCTTGTCGTAGGAGCAGCAGCCAGACCATTCTTGTACCTGGATGCAACATCTCTCCCACGGCTTACTGGAGAAGCATTGTGCTTCTCAGATGGAACTAGTGGCAGTCTTAGAGTCTCATCGACAAGAGCAGCCTTCTTCACGTCACTCTTGATGGCATCCATGAAGACTAGCAACTTCCAGAATCAACCACATCAAAGTGACTCTCATGAAACTAATTCTCCGCAGCAACCCAGATCTACCAAAAGGTCCAAAAACAGACACCAAACAATCAGAGTAAGCCAAATGAAGAAAAGCACCCAACTTTCTATGCATACAAAAACCAAGAAATAGAACCAAATTAACAGGTAAAAACAATGCATACAGGTCATCCAGAAATTGCAGGTGCCATACCAGTTTAAGTACCAAAAATTTGTACAGTCGATTGTTGCTTCAATCCCTCTCATGGGGATATCATGGCCGGATCGGAAAGGTGAAGTGATTTAATGGTGGCTTGGAAGCAAGGGAGGAAGGTGGCGGGTATAAATACATCATACATACACTATAAAACCAAAAAAAAAAGAGATTTTTTTGGGCAAATTGAAGCTGCTACATGGGATCATGCAGCGTTAGAGCAAGGACAAAGCACATAAACAAACTATCCGTGGAGATTCTGATGGTTTTGGAACAGACAGGACAATCCACATGCATGCGAGACGAATCTCTTGCCTAGAAGTTTAATAATTTCTCACCAGAAGCTGCATGGGAAACAGGGGCCTTTTTTTAATACTTACCACTTATGAACTATGCACATGCATTAAGGTTTTGTACTCTTCGATACAAACATGGAGAAAAAAAATACAACAGTGGTCATAGTATCAATAACCAGATAAACTGGCAATGTTCACTCGAAGTTGCCGGAAATTTTCCTCGACCAAATTGTCTATTCAAACACAAAAGTACGTTATGCTCAAAGGTAATAACATACAATGCTCACATTGTTGGGGTCTAAATCAAAGAATTCACCCACCAAGAGCAAACAAGCACAGATTGCATGGATAGAGACATTTCCTTTAGCTCTAAGGATTCACCTCATGGGTTTTGTGTGGTTTGATTGCTGACATGTAAAGTCACCAAATTCGATTAAGTGGCAGTAGCAAATAATCATCTACCATTTAAAAATTGCAGTGCAGACTAACCAAGCATCGAAATCACCTCAGGGTTGAGGCTACGGAGCAAAAGCAATGACGCATTTTGTGAAATTAATTTTCCAAGCAGTGCTAGAACGAAAGCCAAGGGAGGTCTCATACCACGCCATGCGATGCCAAATTTCTCAAGACTAACGCCGTAACACCCAAAAAAACCACGGAATACGCAGAGAAAACCCCAAACCGCGCATCGGAATCATCATTATTCATTTGAGGACATCGACGAGCCCGTGACAAGCCAAGCGGATTCGCCGGTGTTTTCTCCGTACACACCGCCGCGGAGGAGCATCTAGATCATTTGAGCTTGGAGCTCGCGAGCAACATCAAACAGCGCACTCTCCATTGAACCACCCCAAGCCCCAATCACACTACCCAGCACTTCCTCCTCAGCACCTGGTGCGAGCCAAGCCTAGCCATCCTACTGCTCCCCCCTTCCCGAGCTCAAATCGAGGAAAACAAAACTGTAGCTTTTCCACATGAATCAATCTCCACGACACAACCAAGCGACCCTGTAGCTCCGAATCGACCAAGCAAGCAAGCCAGAAACCTCACCTCGAGAGCCCTAGCAGCGATCGCGCGCGATACCGCAGCGAGACCTTGACCGCCGCCGCCTCCTCCTCCTCCCCGCGGCGCCGCCGTCCCGTGGGGATCTCGGGGAGTAGCAGACGGCCAGCTCTCGCGGATTTGCTACTATTTTGGTGCGGGTTTTGCAGAGGAGAGGGGAGAGGGAGAGGTTACCGCGGCGGAAGGGACTTAGGGGGAGGCCATAGTTAAGGAAGACCAAACGGCTCCCTTAATTGCGCCACTTAGTTGTTAAGCTACCATTGCGGTTTCGGTACGTGTACGCGCGCGTGCACCCCGAGTGTGCGCTGGCTCATGGACCCTGCGGTCCATCCCATATTCATACCGGGGCTTTCTTTCTTGTGGATCCGTTTTCTGTGTATATACGCAAGCGAAAAAGGTCCCAAAAATTGTTTGTGAAATTAATGTAGCGGCATAATGGTTGCGTACTTATGTCATCAAGTAAGAAGGATTGGCACCTCGCACAAAAAATGGCAAAAATGATTGGATTTTCATCTCACTACCAATGAAAAAGATGATGTAAGGTGATAACAAAAGTAAATGTTCATCGAAAACATTAGACAGCTAATGAAAACCATTTAGCTAAAAGTATAGTAGACAAGACTGGACATAATAATAAAAGCACGAATTTTAATTTATGCAGAGTGCAGACAATCTATACTGTTGCTAGTGCAGTTAGTAGTTTGAGGTAGAAACATGGGACATCCAGTCATCGGCTGATATGCTCAACAGAAGCAACAACGCAGCAAAAAAAGAAAGCAGATGAGTTCCCGGATTAGCTCATCTCCTCGGACCAAAAGTAACACGCCCAACGGCGCAAGCCCGGTCAACTGTGCAGGTAGAGGTAGGCCTCATTAGCTGACCTAATCTCCCGGGAAACGCATGTTTCCTTCCTCGTTTTATATCCCTTTTACGATGACATTTTCAATCCATAGCATTGCTACAAAAGTCAGAAGTCGTAGCTAGAGCTAGGCAGCTAGCATTCAGAAATGTCAGGCGGTCCAATGAAAAATCCAAATCAAAAGCAAATGGCCCCTCCAGTCCTACTCACCCATCAGTTTGGGAATTTATGATAATAATTTTTTTTTTATAATTTTTCGCTAATAATATAGGCATGTTTTCGTAAAAAAAAAGTTCATAATATTGCATTTCATTAGGAGCATACTATAGCCATCCATAGTTTTGGATCCTCAAGATTGTGCATGGTTAAAAAAATTCCGAGTAAGCATTTTCAATTGGAAGCAACAATAGGCAATGTTTCTAAAAAAAATATATCAAAGTATAAGTGCATAGATTCATATATCTATATATCTACAAACAACTAGTGATATCCAAGGTATTTCATTCACTTTGGACGTTTAGAAAATCCCACAATAATTCTTAATTTAGAAAAAGCAAAATTTCTAGAAATTCTCTCATCAATCGAGAGAAAAAGAGAAGATATGTACCACTTATTTCGGTGCGACTAGATTATAATAGTGCAAATACATTATCCCACAATTATATTTTCGAAAGACAACAGAGTTACATAACAAATACATTATGTTGCAGCGCACAGTTGCACAGGAGATTCTGCTAGCTCTTACCTGTTACGACATTAAGATCGTAACCCATACTACAAAGCTGGCATTGAAAGTAAATATAGATTAATCATAGAAAGTACACAATACATATTTTGTTACTAGAGTAGAAAATACCGTGTACCATGGCAGTAAATCACTTAGATGCCGTAGTAGAGGCTCTGAGTCCCGCCTTCTATTCCCTCTGTTCTTTTTTACTTGACATAGTTGATTTTTTACAGTATTCGAGATGTAACTTTGATCATAACTTTTTATAAATTTTACATTAAGATGTACTAAAAAAAATATAATATTATGAAAGTATTTTCAACGATAATTTTAATGATATAATTTTCATATAGCCAATCTAAATAGTTTTAAACTTATTGACGGTCAAATTTTAGAAAATTTGACCGTGAAAAGTCAACTGTGTCAAATAAAAAAAACAGAAGGAGTACCTTAATTCAAAGGTCGATTATCCCTCATTTTGTTAGAGTGATTAGTTACTTTGCCTTTCAGAAGGAAAGAGAAAAGTCTCTCTCTCAAAAAAAGTTGCAACTCCACTTTGCATTGCATGTCTTGTGCAGTTCTGCCTGGCGGCAAACACGAGTTCACTGGCGGAAGTCATAGCCAAAGTCTCGGGCTGAACCAGTTGTTGTTGAGTTGAGCTCGAATGTTTAGTGAATTTTCAAAAGATATTTTGGGCTTTAACACTAGTAGGATTTGTAGGCCTTGAGCAATAGCTCACCCAGCCTGAGGCTTTGATCCGCCCATGTGAGAGTTCCTTTCCACCATTATTCGTGCCTCATCCACATAAATAGAAGCAATTAGAACATGTGCAATGCAAGATAATATAGTCACACCTTCAAGCATCCGTGTAAAAATATTTTCTCCTATGCAACCACCTCTTTTGCATATGCTTAGATCGTTGTCTTATTTATTTATCAGATATAGTTATATACGTAATCACTCGTTAAACACCAATACATAATTAAACAACGATACTTCAAAATATACCTCTTATCTATTATTTTATATGGCAAGACAAATCACTTTTTACTTTTTACACCTCTTAAGCACAGAAGCCCCGTCGTGGTGGCCAGGTAGACGATGGGAGCGCGCCGCCTCGCCAACCGCCACGTTGGCCAAGTCGACAGCGAGCCCCTCAGGCTCGCCACTTGCCGGCCGCTCCGCCTCCATGACTGAGTGCACATGGCATGGGCCCACCGCCGCGAGCCCGCGATCGGGCCACGTTCTCGCGCGGCCTTCCGCCGCACACAAAATTATGTGTTACACTGTAGATACATCTACGGTGTGCCTGGCTAGTGATGTAGCCGTACTAGCTAATCTCACTGTTTCTAGCGGAGACGTGTGGTATCAACTAGTGCCAATTGCCCAAAGACGATCGCAGTGGTGGCAGAATGGTGGTGGGATTGCATCATGGGGATCATGATTCCAAAGATTACGATGTTTGAACCACTATTTCATATGCTAATTGGGATCTAGTATCAAGATCAAAATGGTACCGTAGGATTTGAGATGTTCTACGAGTTTTTGGCTAATATAGCATTGTTGATACGTGAATTAGCATTTCTAGCTCTTTCTCTCCGCGTCAAATACAAAAATAATGCCGAGTTCGTGCTAGAGGACTGGAGCCACTTGTTCGTGCACCAGACAACTAGAGCCATTCATCCGCTCGCCCGATGCTCCCTGGTCTGTGCACCAGGGGCATGGAGTTCCATAGTTCGTATGCTAGGGGCATGGACTGCCCCCTCCCCCGTCTGTCCTATACCGTGGTCTATGCTTGTGTGGAACCGTGCACCGGGCGCACAGACGCATGACATTGTGCCCTGGGCGCACAGACGTGGCGACGTGTTGTCCACCAGTGGTTCTGGTCCTCTGGTGCACGGATTCGGCGTTGTTTTTGCATTTGATGCGGAGAGGAATGTAGAATTGCTAATTCGCACATAAACAATGTTATATTAGCCAAAAACTCGATGTTTTGCGACACAACACGTATCAATATATATATCGAGAACCTTGAGCACTATGTCGCCGTTAATTTTGTCCTACAATACAAAGGATCCGTACGTCCGTCCAGCGGGTGCGTTACCATTTAGACGTGGAGATATCTTCTGAATCATTCAATCCAAATCAAACCCAGGCACACATAGATCTCAAAGCTGATCCAGAGCCTAGGGAAAAAAATCGATTTAGAGTGTACAAGAAAACAAGCGGCTTACAAATAGCAAGCTCGTTTTTTTTTAAAAAAACTTGCTCTGCTCCGGCTCCGATTACAAACAACATAATGGCTGGAGAAATGAATTAGAGTGTAAGCAACGTGCACAGCACTATGATTACGTACGTCCTCTTAACTGATGCAGCTAAACATGTTTCTTTAAGGAAAACGTAGTAGTACTACTGGCCGTGCCATACATTGATTGTTAATTAGCACGGCGATCGAAGTAAACAATCGAAGGTGGCAATCATGGTGAGCGCCGCTCCGGCCTTAATGCCACAACGTGCCAGACTTTCAAATGCACGCGTCCGCCGGCTCATCAATCATCAGTTCATCATAGTATTAATATATAGTTACTAGAGGCAGGTGCGTAGTACTATGCTCCCGCACTTGTCGTGACCTGAAAGCTGGCTGGTTCAAGTCGGAGCATCTTGTTGAGGAATATCCGCTGACGAGTTCAGTCCGAACGATTATTTTGTAGATAAATTTAGAACTGTACGAATGTTGCAAGAACATAATAGATATGAACACAGAGATATGAGAGGACTGCAGGCTTCTCTTTATTGCTCTTCCAATGAACGTGTACAATAGTCGGTGGTCTCCTCTTCCTATATATAGGCTACGGGTGGATGAGGTGCCCACCTGGGCTAGAACTTCTGGTCGGACTCGGTTTCTTAACACTCCTCATTGGGCTCTCATCCTTCATGTCTATGCTTCGTCAAAACTCCATAAAAATCCAGTTGGAAAAATTTGAAGAAAGAGTACATGAATCATGTTCTGCTATGCTGCACGAATTGACTCATTAAAAACCTTAACCGAGAAACTTCGGGAAAACTCGTCAAGGGAAAAAGAGTACAATCCACCCAATTTCATTTGATCTGCAGGATTTATTCTTTAGGTACTTGATCTCCATGATCAAGCTTTAGTAATGAGTTTGTGAAGGTTCTACTCCTGAATTCTGCACTTCTCTAAGTCTCATCATTCCAATTCCACGTATGCACCTTTCAAAGCTAGATGCTGGAAGTGACTTAGTGAATAAATCTGCAAGATTTTTCACATGACTTAGTATGCAGTACTTTAATTTCGTCCATCTTTTGCATTTCATGAGCATAGAAGAACTTGAGGGTTGATATGCTTTGTGAGAGGATTCTTCACATAACCCATCTGCACTTGTACGACATAGCTGCATTATCTTCATAGATAATAGTGGAGTTTTGTGCGGTATTCAATCCACATGACTGCTGGATGTAGTGAATCATCCGCTGAAGCCAAGATCATTCACGTGCGGCCTCGTACAGTGCTATAATTTATGAGTGGTTCGTCGAAGTCGATACAATACTTTGCTTAGACGATTTCTATGAAATTGCAGTTCCACCACACAGGAAGACATAGCTTGTTTGCGACTTAGTCATATACTGTCCGACAGTACCGCATCTGCATAGCCATCATTGTCGTCTTGGTTCTTTCAGAGAATGTACCAAGATCTTTACTTCCTTGGAGGTATCGGAAGACGCCATTTATTCCCTGTCAATGCCTTTTGGTAGGTTCTGCACTATACCTTGCTAGTAGGTTCACTGCAAAAGCAATGTCCAGTCTGGTACAGTTTGCCAAATACATGAGTGCTCCAAGCTGCGCTCGAGTATGGGAATTCCGGTTCCAGGACTTCCTCCCCCTCTTATCTAGGTCTGTATGGGTCCTTGTCTTGCTGCAAGGATCTTCCGATCATTGGCACTTTCGAAGGATATGCCTTTTCAAAGCCGAACCTTTCCAACACCTTCTGAGTGTTGGTTGACTGATGTACTAAAATCCCTTCAGGTATGCTCAAGCTGCAAGCCTAGGCAATATTTAGTTTTACCCAAATCTTTCATTTCAAACTCCGACTCCAGGTAAGAGCTTGCTTTCTTAATATCTTCTAAGGTCCCGATGATATTTAGATCATCTACATTGTGAGACCCCGATTTATTTGACTTGTAATGCTTGGCCTTTTCGTAAGCATTCGGACAACTCGGTTGCCTATGATTCTCGGCCGTTGGATTTCAATCGGGCGGTCGACGCCATCCGATGCCGTTTCAACGCGATCGCACGCTAACCCTTGGATGCAAATCGGACGGTTGGCGTCGTCGCCTTCCTCGCTCGCGCGCGTAGCCGCCATGGCGGAGCCGGCGTGGCGCGCGCGTTTTGTCCCATCCGGCGACCTCGCAACGGGTGTCTGCGGCGCATTAAATGCCCGTCACTCCACCGCCCGTTTAGTCGTCGTCTCAATCGCCCCGTCGCTCACGGCGACCGTGCGGCAGCAGGAACCCGAGGCGAGCAACGGTGCTCTCGTGCTCTCGAGCCTACTTAAGCCCCCGGTCACCTCCGTTGGCTTCCTTTCCTCTCCCGCAACTCTCTTGCACCTCCGAGCTTGAGCGAGCCCATACCACCCAGCGCCCATTTCCGCCATTGTCGAGCTTGGAGCTCCTGCCGACGGTGCTCGATGGCTCCTCGCCCGATTCTTCCTCCTGCTCCTTCCTTTACCTCGTGGTGCTTAACCTCACTCTATTTTGGGTTTCCTCTACGAGCGGCGGGATGGAGTTTTGGAGCTCGCGGCGCCGATGCCCTTTTCTTCTCCGGTGCCGGTAAGACCCCCATTTCCCAATACCTGCCTCCTGGAGCTTCTCTGTGGTATTGCGAAGCTCATGGTACCACCCGGTGTTGCTAGTTTGGCCCAGGTTGACCCCTCCACGGTGAAGCTCTTCTCATCGCCGTGGGACTTCGTCCGGCTGCTCGATCATCCTTCGCCCACCCCAACCCCGTCATCGTCTTGGTGAACCTGGTGAGCTTAAGCTTCTCCCCGTTTAGCTTTTGCTGCACCGTAGCCATAGTTCCCTGTTTCGGTCGCGCCGCCGCCGCCGTTAGCCTCCGGCTCGCCGCCGGCTACCGTTTGGACTCCGGTTGGTCGCGTTAAGTCCATAGGACCCTGTCATAGCTTTTGCACCCGTCCATTTGCGCGTAGCTTAGCCATATCGTCGTTTCGTTTTGGCCGTAGCACTCCTCCGCCGCCGCCGCCGCGCGTCGGTCACCATTGGCCTCGCCGCTGGTGCCATCAGGTGCGCAATAGTGCTAGGATCCCGTTTTGGCCCTTGGCCGGCGTCGCCATGGCGATTCTCGCCGGCGACGAGCCGAGCAAGCTTCGCGGCCGAAACTTCTGTTGTCGTCGCGGAGCTCGGTCGGGCGGCGTGTCTCATGCGGTCGTTCGATCTAGAGATCTACGCCCTCGCTCTCCACGTCGCCGCCCTCTTCGCGCTCGCTGCTGTGTCGCTCGGGTTCAACCGGGACGTCCGATCTGAGATCGACGGCTCTCACTCGTCCACGTCTCGGGTGTTAGGAAAGTCCAGAGTGCTAAGTCCAAAACGGAAGAACATTAGGTCTTGTCATTTTCATATCTTTGTCATCTTAGCTCCAAATTAGATGATTCCAATTTTGTTAGCTTCCTTATAACTTGAACTTAAATAGAAAAATAACTGGAGACCATGATAAAACCTGGAAAACCATTTTCAAAAATAGTAAACAAATGAACTTAATACTGTTTTCAGAACTTTAGCAAACTTGTAAAATGCATAACTTTTAATCTATAGATCATTTTGTATGAATCCAATTGGATTAGCTTCCACTGATAGTGTATTTTCTAGGAAAATTGGTTTCACAAATTTCTCTGTTTTAGAAATCATAAGGGTCATATTTTAGTTTAATAACCTAAACAATTTAGACAAATCATAACTCTTTCAATATAACTCCAAATGACCTGAAATTTTATATGGGTTATCACCACACCAGTAGGTAGCCACCCTAAAATTTCAGCTCCAAAATATTTCTAGAAAATATTTTTGCTACAGTGCTAATTATGGCCAAAAATAGGTTTTTAGGGGATATCTTTTGCACCACAAATCCAAATTAGGTTTTTCCAGTTTCTATGTCTAGGTATGCTAGTATTTTACCTTGTGTATAAATTTCGTCGCATTTGGATAAATTTTGCTTGCTCTTTCGTTTAAGTGTTGCTCGTCTTATTGGTTGTTTTCGCTTCTTTCGCTTAGGCCGACATTTGCGGTAACCCAGAACGACCCTCCGCAACAAATTGAGCAACAACAAGAAGGCAAGCAGTTTGATCATTTCCCATTTGATCCCATTACTTTTAAAGTCTAATATTTTGTTTAACTTCTATGTATGCATTGCTAATTTGTTGTTAAATTGATTAGCTAATCCTCTAGTTGCATAATCTGTAGGTAAATAAGTATCCTCTACTACAGAGCCTAGGTTATTTGTCGTGATTAGAGTTCGTTGGATGAGCTCTTGTCACTTAGTAGATCCCGAATAAATATTGCTTAGCCATGCCTAGTATCGGTAGCATTGGGCGATCATCGACTTAGTCGGTGATCTTGATCACACAAATACTATTATTATTCCATTATGTCCAACCCTTGTGTTTTACCATTTTGCAAATCAAAAGCGAAAACAAAAATTATATCTTGGCTTGGGCACAATGGTATGTTGGGTGATCTGTTGGGTGTGATTGAATGGTGCCTAAGTCCCTAAGGACCGAGTTACTTGTGCCATTGATCCAAGCAATTATGCGTGCTAACCACGAGGGGATATGGAACCTCTCTTGACTAAGTACTTTGGAGGTGTTAATTATGAGCTGGTCGGTGGGTGTGTTCTTGTTTGTGGTGTTGGAGGGAGCATTAGCGGGCCGGTTAGGGCTGTCTAATGTGTCTTTCTCCGTGGGTTGCGGCTCTTAATTAGCATCGCCCATTGGAAAGCGTCTTGTTAGACTTAGCCATGCCCGCATACCAAAGGAAGTGTGCTAACCGTGGTGGTGGAAAGGCGGTCTATCGTGTGGGTACATTGGTACACCTGCGAGGTTAAAACTATTCGAATAGCCTCGTCCTAGGTTATGGACACGCTTGGTTATTTCCCACAAGAACTAGACTACAACCTTTTAAAAACTTAAACTTGACACGGGTGGTATGAAGGGTACTTCATACTATTGTTGTGGTGACTATGGGTTGGTCACTTCTAGGTTGGTGTTGTCATCTATCTATTGTTATAATTGTCTCTCTTTTATTTGAACAATAAAAGTTAATTGCAAACTTGCTTTGAATCTATTACCTTATTGCAAATGAAAACTTGCTTTATCTTTGAAAATAAGTCGAGCCTCATCCACTTAAATAAAGCTTGCATATAGTTAATTATAGTTCTGTTATCTCACACGTCGGTCTTGCGAGTACAAAAACAAGTTTTGTACTCATCCGCTTTGCTTAATATTAATTGTTGCAGAGGAAGAAGGTGAGCCCCAAGGGCCTCACTTTTGTGAGTTGTGTTGCGCGCGTCTGGGACGATTAGCTTGGCGGTCCGGTTGGTTGCCTTGTGGGTAAAGGCACACCGATTGGCTTTTGTTTATCGCCATCTTATGGCCATTTTGCTTCATTGTGTATTTACTTATTTGTATGACTTTTGGCAGTCGGCCTCTCTTTTGTAATAACTCTCTTTATATTATCTATGTCTTTCGGTTGTTGCTTTTGCTTGACTCTATGTGTATGAATGAAATTGATGCATGATTTTGTAACGGGTGTGTATACTTGCAATGCAGGAAGTATACATATCTCGAGGCTTGGTTTATTTGATTTGTCTTGTTAGGACCAAGTGGATGGTTAAACAGTACAAGCCGAATAAACCGGGGTCCTCACAGCCTTCCATTGGCCCTAGCATCACAAATCAAATAAACCAAGCCTCGAGATATGTATACTTCCCATAAATGCAGTATACACACCTCGTTACAAAATCATGCATCAATTCCATACATACAATATAATAAGTCTAGCAAAAGACATACATAATATAAAGTTATTACAAAAGAGCCGACTGACCAAAAGACATCAAAGTATCTGTGGATATTATGGGGATATGCTCATGATCTTAGGATGATGCGACAATTGGCAATGACGTTGAAGGTTTGCGAAAACACAAGTTTTCGCAAGTTCGATTCTGTCGGTCTCGCGGCGATCGACCGCCATGGTGGCGGTCCGACCGGTCTCGTCTTGGCTGATTTCTTTGGTGAGCATGGCGATCGACCGCCCAGAGGCGGTCGGACCGGCCAGTGTGTGGCCGGACCGACCTGGCGGCGGTCGACCGGTCATTAAGTGAAGTTTGGATTTTGGAGCTGGGCCAAAAATAGAGGGTGTAGGCAAGAGAGAAGGTTCTACTACTCTTGGTCCCATAATTTTTGGAGTCTCCAGACAAAAGTTCTATTCGTTTGAAATTTCCAGAGAGGTTGCGGATTTCAGAGTTGAAATTTTGGCTAAGTCCCTGGGTGGCGGTCGACCGCCTTACATTGGCCGTCGGATCCGAGGCGATGGCGGTCGACCAAGCCAAGGGTGGCGGTCGGACCGGTTTTCACTTAACTCGTCAGCCCGTGTGGCGGCGATGGTTGCTTGTTAGGTCAATCTCATGGGTTTCATTGCATATGTGTTGCATGATGCATGTTTTGACTAACGTGGGTCAAGTTGTGAAGAACTTGTTCCCGGTTTCGATTTGCTTGTCTATTGTTGTGCAGGTTGCTTGGTGGTCAACGACGGTCAATGGCGAGGACGATCGGGACTAGGCTTGGAGAGCTGAGGTTCAGAACGATCGACGATGCCGGGTGAAGTCATTGGACTCAAGTAAGGTGCAAGATGGACAAAGGTGACCGAACGGGCAGTTCGGTGCGATCGTTGACTCAAGCGCGCGGGGTGGTGCAAGTGCCATGGTGGTTTCGGTGGGAGCCGGATGGGAGAGACTTGCCGACATGATGAGAGCCGTTGGATCAACCTACACGTGGCGAACAGCGCTTCCGCACAATGCGACTCGGTCTTGGAGAAGGACGAGAAAGGGTATTTGGTAATCTTACCAAATACCGTCTTGGTGACCTTTACTAACCCGCGGCGCAAGACGGTGCGTGGAGAAGCGGATTAGGTCAAGAGGAGATGAAGACGGCGCTTTAAAATGTGTGCGTGTGTGACCCGTTTGTTTTGGGCCTTAACGGGAGCCCATTATGGAAACTCTTCTAGAAGGTCTAGGCCTCCACTATAAATAGAGGAGGGAGGTGGCTGCACCCCCTCAACCCTTTCATTACTTGAAAATCCTAGTTTTGCTTGTGTGCTTAGGAGTTGATAGTTGGAGGTTAGGGTTCTAGAGAGTTGGATTTGATTTCGTGCTCATGTATTGAGTCTTTGTCCTCCATTGATGGAGTGGCTGTAAACCAATACCATATCAAATCAATCCAAAGAAAGTTCTCTCAAAGATGAGTTCATTTGCCTTCTTTCTCTCTATTTGGTGATTTTGAGTCTTTCTTTGATCCGCGAGTTTTTGGTTGGTTTCTTGCTATGATCTAACTTGCTGCAACATGTGGAAACTCATCTAGGGTCATCTTAGTCATCAATCACCCACGAGCAAGTTTCTAGATCATATTTCGTTCTTGACTCGGTTTTGACCCACCTTCACTCAAACGGGAAAAGGTCTGAACTTTGGCAAGGATCTTCACGATCGTTGCTTGGAATAGGTTCCTGACATCCTTAGGAAGGAGTGTGTCAAGTTTCACGAAGTTTGGACGCACGAATCAAAAGTTAGATCAATTTGCGCTTTGGTTTTTCGGCCGATTTCACTATTCATTGGCCTGGAGGTCTGACCGCCATGTATTGAGAGGTCTGACCGATTTCCAAAGGTCAGACCGATTTCTAGTTGGAGGTCAGACCGCCCAACTCATTTAGGTTTTGAGTTTTTATGTTTTTGAAGATTTTGCTTGGGGTTTTGATTGGATTCAATACAAGTCTTCATTGTGCATGATTGATTGATCTTCATAGCTTTCATAGCTATTGGAGTGAGATTCGTATTGAATTCAATTAGGAGAATAAGAGATCGTGCTCTATTCACCCCCTCTAGTCGCCTTTTCGGTCCAACAAGTGGTATCGAGCCGGTTAGTTCAATCTTGATCTTAACCGGTCACCGAACTTGGCGATGGATAAGTACTCCTCCAAACCGCATATCTTCAATGGGCACGACTATGCTTTTGGAAGAACGCATGCGTGTCTTTCTTGAGAGCGAACCACGGGGATCCGGGAGGTCGTTCGTGATCCGCTCATCTTGCTCGAGGTTGCTACGCCGCTCAAGCCCTCTTGGCTAGTGACCGTAAGGCAAAGAATTTTCTCATGGTGGGCTTGGTAGGCAGAATATGATAGGATTTGCAATCTCGAGATCGCACATGAGATTTGGAAGACCCTCGAAACCTATCATGAGGGTTCTTCCCAAATCAAACAAGTGCGTCAGAGTCTATAAAAGAGAATATAACAAATTCGAGATGCGTCTGGTGAGAGCATCGATGACATTTTGATCGCTTTAACACGTTGATAAATCGATGAAGGTCATTGGTATTGAATTTACATCAAAAATGCCATCCATCTCTGGCGCAATCAACACCGTGGAGTGGGAGATAAAGGCTACCGCCATTCGAAAATGTTAACTTCTCGATCCGACCTTGGAGCTGCTCTATAGCAAGCTCGGGACTCATGAGATCCGAAGTGACCATTCTAAGAAGGGTAACATGGCTTTAGTAGCGCACCGCTCAAGAGAGCCTCGATGGGTCGTTTGAGTCTTCTTCGGAATTTCTCTTGCTTCTTTATCTGCAATCCAAGAAGAGGATCTTGAAAGTATTCTGAGCCCGAGATGGCACTTTTGATTAAGAAGTTCACAAGGGCCTACAACAATATGAGGAACAAAAGAGAGCGGCCTGTGACTTGTTATGAGTGTGGAGAGCTCTATCATATCCGGGCAAATTGCCCTAAGCTGAAAGGCAAGAGCAACCACAAGGAAGAGAAGCCAGCTTGGAAGAAGCCTCAAGGGTACAAGTCCAAGTTTGATCTTTGTAAGCTTAAGAAGGTTGTTCACGGGTCTTTGCCGCTCTTGGAGAACAATCCTTGAGCGATGTGGACTCCGGAAGTGAGGAGGACAAAGAGGAGGAGCTTCCTCAAGACAAGAACAAAGGGAAGGCTAAAGATTTTACCGGCATGTGCTTCATGGCCGACTCCGTCGACATCAATGACAATGAGGTACCTCCTTCCTATGATGATCTTTCTGCTAGATGTGATAATCTCTTTGAGCAACTCTTGAGTCAGGATAAGGCTTTAAAAACTACCATGGCTAAGAACAAGGACTTAGAGTCACAAGTGGATAATTTAACTCTAGAACTTGTAAATGCTAAGACTCTTGAATCTGATGAATGTTCATCTTGCCATGTTCTGCACTCTGAATTCTCTAAATTGCAATCTGCTCATGATGTTGCCTTGCATCAACTTGAAAATGCTAGAACTGAGCTAATTGAATTTAAATCTACTCCTTGTGATAAATGCTCAGAGTCCAGCAAGTTGGATGCTTCTGGTAATGTGAAATCTAGCTTTTGCACTTTCTGTTTAGAACGTGAAAATGAAGTCAAAGATATCTTAGAAGCAGTTAGAGCTAAATATGCCAAGCTTAAGGACAGTATTGAGACTTCTACATGTGCTTTATGTCCAGCTCTTAAGCTTGAGGTTGCTAGTTATAAGAAGAGGTCTATGGCTAAAACTTGTGATTCATGTGTTAACTTTAGAAAAGAAATTGCTTACCTTAATGATACATTAGAAAAATTTTCTAAAGGAAAGAAACAGTTAAACATGATCCTTGATCAGTCAAAGACTCCTTATAAGAACCAGGGGTTAGGATACAACTTTGCACATGACAAATCTAAGGGCATACAAATATTGAAAAATGGCTTAGTTGAATTCGATACCCAACTTTGCCAAGATTATTTTCAAATCTGTGTTTTGCCCAACCATCTGCTCATCAAAAGGTGCTTCTCAGGTGGTACCAAGTACCATTGCACCTATTGCAAGAAGGATGGGCATTTGATTGAATTGCTGGCGTAGGTTGAAAACGCTAAGAAAAATATTGCTACGATGTCATCTAATCAACCTAGAGCTTTTGTGAGACATAGTAATTTAGAAAGGAAGAAACTGGTCTAGGATTTGCTTCACATGCTTCTAGACAGGATAATTCTCATGTTAGAGTAACCATTGCTCTGAAATGTAATTTCAAATAGAATCAAGGATAGCATACGCTTTGCATACTACTCATGAGATATGTGTCTCGATCTGGGTTCCCAAGTCATGTTTAACTAACCCCATGATTGAGACACATCGTCCTTCTATACCTTGATTTTCGGATCGCCGCGAAGGAAGGACACGTGGTTCGTCGACTCATTGCTCACGCCACATGACCGGAGATTCAAAATGGTTCACCTCCTTCACGCTGGCCGATCGTGATGTCTTCATCACCTTTGGAGACGAGACTCAAGGGCGGATTGAAGGAATGGGATCAATCGGGGTGAACGACCATTTCATCCTAAAAGACGCCGCCCTTGTGGACAAGCTCGGGTTTAACTCTACTGTCTCCACGCCTTCTTGATGATGGCTATGAGACTATATTTAAGAAAAATGCTTGTCGGTGCTTGATTGGTGGTGAGCTCGTTTTGGGATTTATAGAGTCGCTAGGATCTTTGGGTGACTTTTCGAATCTCTTGTTGGTTCTCTTAAATGTTTGATTACATCTTCTTACGAGTTCGGCTTTGGCACCGACGGTTGGGGCACATTGGGTTTGATCATCGGCGCGAGTTAGCAACCTTGATCTCATGAGAGGTTTGCCCAAACTCAAAGTCGTCAAGGATCTTGTATGTGCGCCACGTAGGCATGGCAAGCAAGTTGCCGCCACACCCTTCAGTGACTATGGTCATGGTAGCGGACGGGCAGTTGCTTCATATGGATCTTGTTGGTCTGCTAGGGTTCGGTCAATTGGTGGCAAATGGTACATTCTTGTCATAGTCGATGATTTTGAGATACACTTGGGTGTTCTTTCTTGCTTGAAGGATGAAGCTTTTGGTCATTATCATGATCTTATTCTTCGTTTGGCTTGAACTTCCGGTGCCTTAAGAGCGATCCGCAGTGACAATGGCACGGAGTTCAAGAATGCCTCGTTTGCCTCTTTTGTCTTGGCGCGAATTGAGCATCGATTCTCTTCTCCACACGTCCCTCAACAAAATGGCGTTGTGGAAAGGAAGAACAGAACCTTAGTCGAGATGGCTAGAACGATACTAGATGAGTATAGCACACCGAGGAGGTTTTGGGCCGAAGCTATTGCTCTGACTTGCCATATTGCAAATCGTGTCTTCTTGAGACCATCTTTGGGCAAGACTCCTTATGAACTTCGATTTGGTAGAAAACCCTCTGTTTCTCACTTTCGAGTTTTTGGAGCTAAGTGTTTCATTCTTAAGAAAGAAATCTAGATAAATTTGAATCAAGGACTTTTGATGGTTTATTTCTTGGTTATCCCGCACATTCGAGGGTTTCGGGTTTTAATGTTGAAACTAACATTGTCCAGAGACATGCAATGTCACTTTTGATGAGACTAGCCCTCGGAGCTAGATCAGACGTTTAGTGATACACAGTGTGAAAGCATTTTTGTGGAGGAAGATGATGAAGGCTGAGACTTGTCCTCCACTGCTGCTGTTGAGGCTCTGTCCAAACTCGCAACACGCTACGACTACTTCACCTTCGCTGAGGCTCTCGCTTGCATCTTCATCATCGCAGTACTGCGAGGTCGAAGAGATCTTTGTCTCCCAGCGCTCCACTTCACATTCAGAGGCGTCATCCTCGGATCGGATGATCGGTAATCTTCATGAGCGAGTCACTCGCTCTGGTATCACGATCCGAGTCTCTACTCCCATTCTGCGTTTGTTGCTTCTTTCGAACCCGCGATATATCACATGCATTATCGATTCTAGTTGGGTTAATGCTATGCATGAGGAGTTAGAGAACTTTGAGAGGAACAAGATGCGGAACCTAGTAGAACCTCCTAGTGGTCATAATGTGATAGGAACCCGTTGGGTGTTAAAAATAAACAAAATGAGGATGGTTCTGTGGTTAGAAACAAGACTAGGTTAGTAGCTCGGTGTTTCACCAAGTTGAGGGGTTAGATTTGATGAGACATTTGCTCTGTTGCTAGATTGGAAGCCATTCGTGATTCCTTGCATTTGTCGCTTCTAAGGGCTTTAGATTATATCGGATGGATGTCAAGAGTGCCTTTGAATGGTTTTATAGAGGAGGAAGTGTATGTTAGGCAACCCTGAGCTTTGAGAATCCCAAGCATCCACATCATGTTTTCAAGCTATCCAAAGCCTTGTATGGTCTTAAGCAAGCCCCTAGAGCACAGTATGATAGACTTAAGACCTTTACTTAAGAATGATTTTGAGATGGGTAAGGTAGACAAGACCTGTTCATCCTTAGGCGTGGCAATGACTTCTTGCTTGCTCGTTTATGTAGATGATATTATCTTTGGTGGTTCTTCTCATGCTCTTGTTTCTAGTTTTTTGAGACCATGTCCAGGAATTTGAGATGAGTATGATGGGAGAACTCAATTACTTTACAGGGCTTCAAATCAAGCAATGCAAGGAAGGATCTTCATCCATCGACACGGTACACCAAGGATCTGCTCAAGCGCTTCGAGATGGGTGATTGCAAGCCAATCGCCACTCCCATGGCGACCGGTATCGCTGGATCCGGATGAGGAAGGAGAAGCCGTGGATCAACGCGAGTACCGCAAAGCATGATCGGCTCCCTCACTGCACTGCGGCCTCAAGACCGGACATCCACTTCGCGGTTTGCCTGCATGCGAGGTTTGAGCGTCTCAGGGACTTCCCATCGCCAAGCCGTTAAGCGCATCTTGGTATTTACACTCTACCCTCCAATATGGCATTTGGTTTTCTGCTCTTCGTCCTTGTCCATTCGGGGTTTTTCGATTCGATTTTGCGTCGTTCGGCTAGATAGGAAGAGTACCTCGAGCACTTGTCACTTCTTAGGCACGTCTCTTGTCTCTTGGTCTTCTAGGAAGCGGTCTTACATTGCACAATCCATCTTTGAAGTGAATATGTATTCTTTGCTAGTTCTTGTAGTCGATCTTGTGGATGGTGTCCACTCTTAAGGATTTTGGGTTGGCATTTGATAGTGTTCCTCTTTTACGTGATAACATACTTGCGATTAACATTGCTAAAACCCTGCGCAACACTCTAGGACCAAGCACATAGACATTCGCTATCACTTTCTTAGAGATCATGTCGAGAAGGGTGATATTGTCTTTGCATTTCGTGGAGTCAGAGGCTCGAGTTGGTGATATCCTCACCAAGCCTTTAGATCCAACTAGGTTTGCCACCTTGAGAAGTGAGTTAGGGTAATTTATCCCTACGGTTTGGTTTGAGGGGAGTTGGCTCTGTTCGAACTTTTCTTGTTCATTTGAGCTTTTGTTTTTACGATACCTTCTTCTAGTGGTATTTTCTTTTAATCTTTTTATCTTTTAGGCTCTTTAAGTTTTTGTGCATCTCATTGTTTCATCTGCATTCATATGAAAAACCAAAAGATGCATTGTTATATAAGCTTTTCTCTTGTCTTTTACAATTGATGAAGCTTTGCTTATTACCCTTTGAGCTTTAGTATTTCAATTCTGCTCAATGTCATGTCTAGTTCTTTGACTTGCTAGAATTATCATACTTTCACATGTGTAGCTAAGTCTTTCTTGAATGAGCTAAAATTTTAAGACAACTTGAACTAAAAACGCAATTTGTGGATGTTTTAGCTAGTTGCTTAATTAGTGCTCCTTTTGTGACATTGGCCTGTGTATCAAAATGCGGTGTTAGCTTTTGAATCTAGTATTGATCATTGCTTGAGCTTCTTGTTCTTTTAAGAATCCAAATCTGCTCTTGTGAAAAATGAAAAATCAAATTTAAAGATTGTCTTGTGCTTAAAATGTGCCAAACTATTCTCTCGAGGCGCATGTCATAGACATGAACTTGGAGATAGTTTGATGATCGAGACGATCTCATGGGAATGCTTGTCACAATTGATATGAACCTCAAGATTTGTCATACAGGTAGAAGCTTAGGAAGAGTTTGTGGATGGCTCCTAGTCGAGGATCTTCTTCACTAAGATATACCTTTAATCAACTTCAATATTCATTGAAAATGAAAAAGCATTGAAAAATGGGCAGTTGAGAAAATTGAGCAAAATGATTCAATTCGAGACTGTTTGTCTCTTAATGTGGTCATTGTTAGCTTCTTGATCTCACATTGACATTTTGACATGGCCAGTATCATCTTAGGATCCCTGCTGATGAACTTGCTAGATTTGAAACTTTGCTTAAAATGCTAAAATTCATTGCTTTACCTTAAGCCTTCTTGCTTAGCTTTGTTATATATGTCTTAACATGATCTTGCTAGCGCTGATAGGCTTGATATGTATTGAGTGTGATTAGAAATGCTAGCTTGCTCTTTTTGGGTAATCTTCAAAGCTTCTTGTAATCAAAAATTGAAAAATTCAAAAATATGAAGCCACTCCATTGCTTTTCATGCATGCTCCCTCTTATGCTTTTTCCTCATTCTGCACTTGTTATCTCTGGACGAGAGGAAGGCGTGATTCCTTGATGACTCCATTGTCAAAGGGAGAAGATATTTGAGATGTGTAAAGGGAGAAGATTTAAAATATTAAAGGGGAGAAAATTGGAGAATTTGAAATTTTCTGAAATTTGAGGATCATTGTGAGGGGGAGTTTCTTATTTGCATTCGTTTGATCGTATTGCCATTTCTGAACGTGAATTGCAATTCTTGAGCCTCACGATGATCAAAGGTCATATCGAACAATTGTTCTTTTATATGGACCTTAAGTGAGATTTTAACTCTTTAAAAATGAAGCTTTCTACTTTCTTTTGCCTTATCTCACTTACCTATACTATTCAAGCCGAGTTTGGTCATTTCCATTGCTTTCTCTTGCATATGGACCAAGTTGTGCCTTCTTGTAAAAACGTCGAGTTTTACTTTTCAAACCTCAAAATTTACATTTGTTGAAATTGCCAATGTGTTCATCAAGGGAGATTGTGGATATTATGGGGATATGCTCATGATCTTAGGATGATGTGACAATTGGCAATGGCGTTGAAGGTTTCTTGAAAACACAAGTTTTAGCGAGTTCGATTCTGTCGAGTCTCGGCGATCGGCCGGCCATGGTGGCGGTCGACCGGTCTATCTTAGGTTGATTTCTGGTGAGCGGTGGCGGTCCGACCGGCCCAGAGGCGATCGGGCCGGCGATGTGGCGATCGGCCAAACCTGGCGGCGGTCGGACCGGTCATTAAGTGAAGTTGGATTTTGGAGCTAGGCCAAAAATAGAGGTGTAGGCAAGAGAAGGTTCTACTACTCTTGGTCCCATAATTTTTGGAGTCTCGAGACAAAAGTTCTATTCGTTTGAAATTTCGAGAGAGGTTGCGGATTTGAGTTGAAATTTTGGCTAAGTCACTGGTGGCGGTCGATCGCCTTACATTGGCGATCGGGCCGGCAATGCGATCGAGCCGAAGCCAAGGGTGGCGATCGACCGGTTTTCACTTAACTCGTCGGCCGTGTGGCGGCGATGGTTGCTTGTTAGGTCAATCTCATGGGTTTCATTGCATATGTGTTGCATGATGCATGTTTTGACTAACGTGGGTCAAGTTGTGAAGAACTTGTTCCGGTTCGATTTGCTTGTCTATTGTTGTGCAGGTTGCTTGGTGGTCAACGACGGTCAATGGCGAGGACGATCGGGACTAGGCTTGGAGGCGAGGTTGAGCGATCGGCGATGCGGGTGAAGTCATTGGACTCAAGTAAGGTGCAAGATGGACAAAGGTGACCGAGGCAGGCGATTCGGTCGGGCCAGTTGGATCAAGCGGCGCGGTGCGGTGCAAGTGCCATGGTGGTTTCGGTGGGAGCGGATGGGAGAGACTTGCCGACATGATGAGAGCCGTTGGATCAACCTACATGTGCGAACAGCGAGTGCCGCTGTCGGACTCGGTCTTGGAGAAGGACCGAGAAGGGTATTTTGGTAATCTTACCAAATCCGTCTTAGTGACCTTTTACTAACCAGCGGCGCAAGGCGGTGCGTGGAGCGGATTAGGTCAAGAGGAGATGAAGGCGGCGCTTTAAAATGCGTGCGTGTGTGACCCATTTGTTTTGGGCCTTAGCGGGGCCCATTATGGAAACTCTTCTAGAAGGTCTAGGCCTCCACTATAAATAGAGGAGGGAGGTGGCTGCACCCCTCAACCCTTTCATTACTTGAAAATCCTAGTTTTTGCTTGTGTGCTTAGGGGTTGATAGTTGGAGGTTAGGGTTCTAGAGAGTTGGATTTGATTTCGTGCTCATGTATTGAGTCTTTGTCCTCCATTGATGGAGTGGTCAGAAACCAATACCATATCAAATCAATCCAAAGAAAGTTCTCTCAAAGATGAGTTCATTTGCCTTCTTTCTCTCTATTTGGTGATTTTGAGTCTTTCTTTGATCCATGAGTTTTTGGTTGGTTTCTTGCTATGATCTAACTTGCGCAACATGTGGAAACTCATCTAGGGTCATCTTAGTCATCAATCACCCACGAGCAAGTTTCTAGATCATATTTCGTTCTTGACTCGGTTTTGACCCACCTTCACTCAAGCGGGAAAGGTCGAACTTTGGCAAGGATCTTCACGATCGTTGCTTGGAATAGGTTCTGACATCCTTAGGAAGGAGTGTGTCAAGTTTCACGAAGTTTGGACGCACGAATCAAAAGTTAGATCAATTTGCGTTTTGGTTTTTGGTGATTTCACTATTCATTGGCACGGAGGTCCGACGCCATGTATTGAGAGGTCGACCGATTTCAAAGGTCGAGACCGATTTCTAGTTGGAGGTCGGACCGCCCAACTCATTTAGGTTTTGAGTTTTTATGTTTTGAAGATTTTGCTTGGGGTTTTGATTGGATTCAATACAAGTCTTCATTGTGCATGATTGATTGATCTTCATAGCTTTCATAGCTATTGGGTGAGATTCGTATTGAATTCAATTAGGGAGAATAAGAGATCGTGCTCCTATTCACCCCCCCTCTAGTCGCCTTTTCGGTCCAACAGTATCAATAACAGCGGAAGCAAAAGGTGCCATAAGATGGCTTTAACCAAAATATGACCGGTTAGCCATAACCCACAAGGCAACCGACCGGGCCGCTACGCTAGTCGTCCACACCACAACAAAACTCACCAAAGTTGATCCCTTGGGGATCAACCTCCTTCCTCTGTAACAATTAAGCAAAGCAAATGAGTATAAAAATGTACTCGCAAGACTTACGGGTAACAAACCTAGTTACTACTACATGCAGGCTTTAATCAAAGGAGAAGGCTTAAGGTTAATTTTCAGCATAAAGCAAGTTTTATTTGCAATAAGTAATAGTTTGAAGGCAGTTTCAACAATCCGAAATTTATTTGCATAAATAACAGCGAGACAATAAGTAATAACATAACAACCACCTGGAGATGACTAACCCATTAGCCATCACAACCATAGCACGAATTACCCATTCGTACCACCCATGTCAAGTTTTAATTTAAAAGGTTGTAGCCTAGTTCTCACGGGGCGTATCCGAGTGTGTCCATAACCTAGGACGAGGCTATTCGAATAGATCAAACCCTGCAGGGCTGTACCAATGTACCTACACTTCAGACCGCCTTCTTGCCAAGCTATTAAACACACTTCCTTTGGTATGCCGGCACGACTAAGTCCTACGAGACGTTTCCAACATTGTGTATCAACTACGAGCCGCTCGTATGGACCGAAGCCCATACGCTTACATTGCAAAGCCGAAAGTCAACTACCCTATAAGGGTAAAGCTTCCGGACAACTACAATGCTCCCAACACATAAATCACCTCATTTTACCACAACACAGCACACACACGCCCTCCTACGACTCGGAGCTAACACACGCCAAAGTACTAAGTCAAGAGAGGTCCCATTTCCCTCTAGTGTGGTTAGCACGCAAAATGCCCAGTACGGTGGCGCAAATAACTCGGTCCTTAATGACCCGGGCACCATTCCAATCACACCCAAAAGCACACCATCTTACCATTGTGCCCAAGTCCAAATCATTTTGTTTTCCTTTTTAGTTTACATAAATAAACATAGCCCAAAGGCTGAATCATAAAGTCATAATAAGTTTGTGTGATCAAGGTTATCGACTAAGTCGATAACCGTCTAATTCTACATGTAACTAAGCATTGCTAAGCATCATATCGTAAAGTCAATAAAAAGACCATAAATTATCCATCGGGCTCTAATTCACCAGTGAGGATAATAACCTAGGGTAGTGGCGGGGGTGAACAATTTCAGGAAAACTATGCAATGGGATTAGCTACCTCTAATCGACAAAGTAAATCTTGACACAAAGAAGCATGCATACTTAGGTTTTGCAAACAATATATTAGACTTTAAAAGTAATAGGAGCAATATGATCAAATGATGTTACACTGCTTGCCTTGATGGAGTTCACTTTCTTGCTGCAGAGGATCACTCACGCAATCAATAATTTCTTCGGAACCTAACACAAAAATACGATAAAACCAATAAGGACGAAGAACACCAAAAGAACTCCAAAAGTAAAAGTTATCCAAATCTCATGAAATTTACACAGCAGTAAATGTATGATTTTAAATGAATTTAGAAACAAGAATCAAGTCATTTGGATTTAGTATGAAAAAGTTATAGCTAAAACAATTTCCCTCAGCCTATTAATTCAACTAAATTAATTACTAGTACTGTTCATATCATAAATTTCTAGAATGATCTAAAGTATAAAATTTTTATTCTAGGTAGATAATGGCATCCTAAGGTCAGTAAAGTTGGGTTTACTCAATTTGGAGTTAAAATGAATTACTTATGATTTTTCTAAGTAGTAAATCTAGCACATGTTACTTTTCAGAAATGAAATCATGATCAAAACCTATTTCATATTAAGGTATGTTAACAGAGGAAATTAACAAGCTTGAGTTTGCTCATTTTGGAGCTATACAGAAAAAGATGTGCATTTTACCAGTTTCAAATCAATTTCTGGAATATTCTAAAATGGCTGAAAACAAGTTAATATTGTTTATAAAACTTTCTCTTAAAGAAACATGTCTAAAAGCATTTTTAGATTAAACTCTAGTAAAACATGAATTTATCCCAGCTGGAATCACCTAAAAAGGTTTTAAAATGAATTAGTTACGAGTTTTCAAAGTTTAATATAATTTTCAATTGATAAATAAAGATTTACCGAAACATAATCAGACTTATCAGAAATAAAACGACGTGGACGAACATAGGCCTTCGATTCGGAATCTAACGGCCCACGCGCACGGAAAATAGCGCACGCGCGCAAGCCTAAGGAGGTTCACCGTTGGATCTAGATCCAACAGTCCATGTGGATTGGCTGTTCGGGTGACGCGAACGCCTCGATCAACCACGACCGTAGATCTTAAGATGGAGGGCTCAGGGCGCTGTGCGCTTCGGGTGGCCCGAACGACCCTCTCAATCCCAGTCACTCATAACGAGATGGACGGCCCGCGCGATTGGGAGCTTGGGTGGTCCGAACGACCCCTCGATCTGAGCCGCAGATCTAGAGATGGACGGCCCGCGATTTGGAACGTTCAGGGACCCGAAAGTCCTCGAAGATCTGGGCCGCAGATCTTGAAATCGACGGTCCACGATTAGCTCAAATAACACATGTGGATCTCAAGTGGCTGAGGGCCCACCTGGTAGTGACTGTAAATGTCGGCTTAAGACACATTAATTACTAACCAATGATTAGCAATTAATGACCCCAGATTTGTCCTAATGAACCCATGACTGTGGTTTAAAGCCAACAGGCCCACATGGCAGTGACACACGAGACACTTTCGGACACATTTAATGTTAAGACAGTGATTAATGACAATCATTAGCATTAATGATGTCCGAATGGGATTAACTAGCGCCAGCGGGGGGGTGTTTAACTGGTTGGGCCCACCAGTCAGCGACACAAATGATACTTTCGGACATCAATTAAATGCCAAATAATCATTAATAGTGATTAACAATCATTAGCCATTAATGATTGTCTTAACGACAACGGCACAGAGGGAGCTCTCCCGTCCGGCAAAACCCGAGCGGCAAAGAACGGCTTGTCGCCGGCGGCTCCGGCCACGGCGATGCCCACAAAGTATCAAAATGGGTTCGCAATAGCCTTGCGGTCCCGATGGTGATGACCTCGCCGGCGGCGATAGCCTAGAACGCTGGCGAGCCGGAAAAGAAGTGGAAGCATGTACTGCCAAACACGAAAATGGCGAAAAGCTCCGCAAAGGTCCACAAAAGCGGGTGCCACGACTTCTAGGGACTAATAAGAAGCTACCTCAACCAAAATGAGTTTCAAAGATGTCCGGAGGAGCTTGGACAGCAAAGAATCCCGCTGGAGTTGGAGAATACAAAGTGAAAATGATGTTCTGAGCAAAAAGAACATGAAAGAATGGTAAGGTTAGCTTGAATATAGCTCATAGAAGCTTCATGAGCAAATAATTGAGAAAAGAAGCCCTTACCGGAACTGGAGAAGAAAGGGTGTAAAATCGGCCGAAATGATCCAAACTCAAAATTAGACCATTCCTGTGAATGAAACCCAAAATTGAGTTAGGGGAAATGCATAGGGGGTAAAGGAGTTCAAAAGGGTACAAGAAGGATTGAAGATGAACCACTGGAGCACCCAAGTCCACAAAGGAGCTTCATGGCCGAAAATGGAGGCTTGGCTATTTTTCGGTGTTTTGAGTTCCACAAACAAAGAAGGAGATTGGGGTGGTGTAAAAGAACACTAGGAGGGGTTTTGGGGACCTTTTATAGCTAGGAAAATTAGGGTTTGGGCAAAACGAGCTCCACGGGTGAACTTGGCTCACGGTACCACCGTGGACCAAAAAGAGAAATGATGGGGGGTAGGAGTAGGGCATGACTATGGCCGAAAGCAAGCCGGCACGCACTAATTGTCGACCAGGGAGAGGTTGACGAGGGAGCAGACACGACCGAGGCCATGCCGCGCACTGTTCATGCACTGCTCGAGGAAGAAGATGACCAGAGAAAAGCCAGGGCGAGTGTAGGCGGTCCGATTTTAATCCAACGGCCGAGATTGCCCGAAGCTCCTGAAGTTTAAAACAAAAGAGGAGATCGTGAGCGTTGGATCTAAAACGAACGGTCACGATTAAATGTGACAACCGGGTGACCCGAACAGCCCAATTCATCTGGACGGTTGGATCTTGATCCAACGGTCCAAATGAGTTACCGCGATCGCGAGGTTCGAACGTTCTCACGAACGAGGGCCGTCCGATTGATTTCTGACGGCTGACAGCGCCCACGTGTTTTAAAATGGGCTCGAGTGTGGCTAGTTGACTGAGCCAAGTCAAGTGGCTCGAGCCCGAGACTGGCCCGCACCTGAGGAACAGTGAAACCAGAATTAGGGTTTTTAATTTGAGCTGAGAATTTGGAGATTTATTTGAGGTAGCAAAACAACTCCAAAAGTTTTAAAATTTTTACAAGAGCTTTCTAACTTAGATATTAACTTTGTGTAAAATTTTCAGAGGTTTTTATGCAGTGAATTGTTCTCTAAAATTCTGCAAGGTTCTGGAATAGGATTTTGACTAAAAGTCAAACAGGTTTGACTGCCCTCTAAAAATATTCAAACAATTTCTAAAAATTGTGAAATTTTTCAGAGGGGTCACATACCATCCCTAGAACTTGGGAAAAATGTTTCCAGGAGATGATCAAAAGATTTGACAAGATTGTTTTTGGAAGACAAGGTTTTGGATCAAAAGACTTGTGACTTTGTATTTCCATAATTCTTGTACAAGAATTGTTTAGAACATACAGGAAATACATGATGGAAGAAATTTTTTTAATTTCTACTCATTTTCTTACATTTGAAACACAAGTCCAAAATTAGGATGTTACAAATATACTGAGATTATACAGAATCCATCCTGGGATCGCCGTATAAATACACAGGAACAATCCTCATTGTTCGTGTAGCCTTTCTTGCAAAGAAAGTCGCTTAAGCGGTTATACCACATCTTGCCTGATTGCTTCAGTCCATACAGTGATTTTCTGAGTTGCACACTGTATAGATTTCTATTTGCTCTATCTTGGTTCGGGACAGGGATACCTTCAGATACCTTCATATAAATTTCCGAATCCAAGTTCCCATAATGGTATGCAGTTATGTAACGTCCCAAAATTTGGCTTTTCAAAAAACTTTTGAGTAGTTTAGGTCCCTGAAAAATTTCACCAATTTTATTTGAATTAATAAAGCTTAATTGGAATTTTCCTAAGTTAAAAAATATTTAATTTGACTAATATAAACATTAATTAAATAAAAACTTGTGTTATTTGGCTTCCTTGTCTTTCAAGGAATTTTTGGGTATTTTCTGAGATTTTTTTCGGATTTATTTGCTATTTATTTGATCTCTTTGATTTTTGGCGTTTTATTTTAATTCCGGAAATCAGCTTTTCTCTCTCCTGCCCATGTGCTACAGTACCTCACGCGGTACTGTTCATCTTCCAGAACCGAACGCAGCAGAGAACTCGTATCGTGTCCGTTTCAAACTCTAAACTTCAAATTTCCATATCTTTTTCCACGGTGCATATAAAAGCGAAGCCGTTTGCGCTCACGCGTCCGTGTTGATCCTCTTCCAATCCCTGAATTGGTTTCCTCCAAACGATCTATTTTCGTCGCAATCTCCGAAAACCGAGCTCCAACCAAAGTCTTCTCCGTGAATCGCGCCGTCCGAAGCGTCCGTTGGTCGAACCGTCATGCGGGCGTTGGCTTCGCGTCGTCGCCCTCGTCATGGTTCCATCCACTTCACCCGAAGATCGCCGAGCACCGTCGGCCATTAGAGCCAAACCGTGTTCATCGCGTTTCGCTTCCTCGGTGAGTTTTCCAAAATCCGACCGCGCCATCGCGTCCGCTCGTCGTTTCCTTCCGTTTTGCCTTCGCCGCTTTCGTCGTCTCCGACCGCGCCACCACTGCGTGCTTGCTTCATGCATATTCACTGTAGCATTCATCTCTCTGTGTCCATGTCGATTCGTAACTTTCCTCTCGTGGTGTTATCTGGTTTGTTGTTTCTTCTCTGTTGTGTGGTTCACTTGTGATCCAACAATCTAATAGCATGTGTCTTGGTTGATCCTCTCCTGATAATTCTTCCTCTGTTCTTTGCCAATTTCATGCAACATAATTAGCTGATCCCTGTTCTTTGCTCTCTGTTGAAGCGTTTCTATTAGCTGATGCTTCTTTGGTTGACTCTCTTCCAGGTGAGTCCCAAAATCTCTTGTCAAATACTAGTGTCTCTCTACCAATTGTTTTGCCATCCAACACCAACATCTCCAGATCAGCCTGAGAGCTGTTGTCTTTTGTTTTCTTCTCTTGGCATCCAACGCAGGCGGCTCTGTTAATTCTTTGTCTCTATTAAATTGGCCCCACTTGCTATTCAATTAATTCAAGCCATAATATATCTCCTCTCACTTACATGTAGACCCCACATGTCATCCACCTAATTAAAACCCTAGATTATTTATCTCTCTTACATGCGGCCCCGTATGTCAGTCAAACCTTGGTCAACCCTATTCATGAGCTTGGTCCACCGTGGTCTAGCATATCTCCGTGGACCTGGTCCATAGACCAGTGGCCCATATGTCAATCCATAATCCTATTTTCGGGAATTAATTTAATTCTTGAAAAGTCATTTATCTTATTGGTCCCACTTGTCACTCTCTCTACCTTATTTCTGGAATTATTTTAATTCTAGAAATTCATAAATATCAGTCGGTCCCACCTAACATACACTCATTCTTTTTCTAATATTTTCGGAATAGAATATTCTGAGAATATTCCGTAGACCTTTTCATCATTTCATGTGAATTTCAATCTTCCGAGAGCCATATCTTCTTCGTCCGAATTCCGATTGAACCCATTCAAGTTTCTAAATTCATCTAAATTCAATATCTACCTTCTAGTACCGTTCAATTTCAATTTGGAGTTTATTTGATTTGTCTTTTTGAATTTAGTTTGTTTTGCGCTTTCTTTCTCGTTAGACCTTAAGTCCCTAATCGTCTGAAGGAGCTGAAGAACAAGCAAGTAGAAGATTGAAGATAAAATGAGAACATCATTGCTATAGCAAGGCAAGTTATACCTTTGATCATATTGAACCCAGTTTTCAAAATTTCTTTGATTTAAATTATTGCATTTACTTTAAGTAATTATTTAAATGCTTTTGGGTTTAGATATTAATCCAATTTGTTATATCCACTTTGTCTATTGTATGTCATAATCTTTTGTCACCTCTAGTTTGGTTCATATTTAGTTGGTGCTATGGTATTACCAACGTGGGTTGGTTAGTACGAGTAGATTGCTTAGCCATGCTACGAGTCTCACATCTCATGTAAGTTGCAAATATTAAATGTGACTAAGTGACTATGGAACTTTGTGTAAAACTGTGTGTGGTGCTATTACTTTGTGATGGCATGTGTTGCACTAAACCAACCGGGTGGTAAAAGATTTAGACGAGGCAAGTGGTGGATACTGTGAATTGGGTGGCTTTGTGATTGGGATTTATCTGTGGTTTAGTTAGAAAATGGAAGTCTTGCCTTGGTCAATTAAGGACTTAACTTTGTGCACCATTGAATCCGAGCTATACTGCATTTACGACCGCATGTCCGTGACAGCCTAACTTAGTAGGTTACGAGTTTCAACATTGGGGTTCGTGGATAGGTTAAGCTTTGTGATATGGGATCGTGAATAAGAGCGCCAATGTTGAGACGGTTGCTTGAACTGTTTTGTTACGATTAGTGCTAGCTACACTAGTTGTATCGTGTGGGTAAAGTGTACAAACCTCTGCGAGTGTTAATCAATCTATTCAATAGCCGCGTCCTCGGTCATGGACATGCTCGGGATTTCACACGAGGTAGATTTTCATAAAACCTTTGGGAAGGGACAAATTGTGTGATTTAAGTCATATGGTCAGTGAAAGAATTTGATTAGGCTATGTGTCTTTGTGAAAACAACTGTTAAATTAATATTGTCTATTTGTTTTGAATTATGCTTTCAATCTATTATTCATATTCAATTGCAAATGTTGCATTTCTGCAAAATAACCACAGAAGTCATTTCCTTTGGAATAAGCCTGCATCTATAAATTGCATTCTGTGGTATGACTTGCGAGTACGGTTGTGTACTCACGCTTGTTGTAAAACTTGCGCCCAAACCTACAGAGTGAAGGAATCGTCGGTCAACAGGGTCTACTTCAAGGATCAAGAAGAACTAGGTTGCGCACTTGTAGATTGCCTGTGGGCATATGGATGGGCTTCACCGGTTATTCTGCTTCGCTCATTGCAGACTTCTGAGCTATTCGCCTTCTGAGGCATTAATTGTAAGCTTTGACCTTAAGGTCTTTACTCTGATATTTATTGTTATTTGCCTATTTATTAGTCATCTTTGTATATGGAAATGATATTTCATCGATGTTGCCACTGTGTGCACTAGCGTGATCCTGGACTAGTGCAGTATACACAGAGGGTCCAGAATTGTATTTTTGGGTCCCGACAAGTTACCACATCCATCAATTTCATTTCCAAATTCATATTTACTGCCATTGAGATTAAATATCTAAAGGTAGTTCCGCTTATGACCGGAGAATAGGTTTATTCATAATCGACTCCTGGTCTTTGAGTGAAACCTTGTGCAACAAGCCTTGCTTTATATCTTACAACTTCATTGTTTTCATTTCTCTTTCGAACAAATACACATTTATGCCCTACAGGGTGCACATGGGGAGGTGTGCGGCTTATAGGCCCAAACACCTCTCTTTTATTCAGAGATATTAATTCTGCTTCTATTGCCTTCTTCCAATATTTCCAATCTGATCTTTTCTTGCATTCAGTGAGCGATGCAGGCTCTGGATCAAGATCGATGATTGTTGCAATTTTCTTTGCAAAATAG
The DNA here is from genome assembly GCA_036346255.1 of Ampelocalamus luodianensis. Taxonomy (NCBI): domain Eukaryota; kingdom Viridiplantae; phylum Streptophyta; class Magnoliopsida; order Poales; family Poaceae; genus Ampelocalamus; species Ampelocalamus luodianensis. The sequence continues at coordinate 45,912,443 of CM070633.1, forward strand.
ATGTCGACATTGGCTATTGCTCTATTCATAGATTCTCCCGTGGTCACATAATTTATAGCTATTTCTTCATGGGGCGGTTCTGCTAATGCTTCTACTTGCTCATCGTTGTTTCCAATTGCGAGGGCAAGTCCCTTTAGTTTTTTCAGCTCCGATGTGTGTGCACACATCCATGCTAATGTCTCCCTCTATGGGGATATTCAAATTCGGTATGCCTTTTGCTGAAGGTTCCATACCGGTGCCAGTCTCAACTGGCTCCCCTTCTAATTCTGGGGAACTTCAGTGATCGTCTGTGACAAGTTCTCCTTATCCTTTTTCTTCAGGCATCACCGGTTACTTGGGATTCGAGGGGCCGGAGTTCTCGTCCTTTTATTCTGAGGCCTTTGGACGAAATTAGAGATACATTCTATTTTCTTTGGCATTTCAACCCTCTCCGGTGCATTGCGTGCAGGCACATGCGACTTGGTCACGCTCTTCAAATCACTAATGTGGTCAGGCATTTGATTCTCTAATGCTTGCAAATCAATTATCTTCTGAACTTCTCTATCTGCTTCACTAGTGCGCGGGTCATGTGCATGGATTCCCGTGGCTTGCTACGATATTTCTCGATATTTTTCATCAATAGGTTTGTCGACGATCAAGACGTCGATCTTACAAAAAGAAAAAGAGAGAGTGACGTGGGAAATCCAGGGTAATAATGGGACTGCTCATTTATTAGTATGAACTGGGGTTTACAGGGGATGCCTCCTGACTGGATGATCCACTACTCCTGTTTACACTGAGAACACTATTTGTTATCTTACAATGTCAGACTCAAAACACGAATCTAAGGTCTATGCTTTAGTCTCAAGGCCCTATCTCCTCCTCTCTTTGTTCAGTTCATGCTCCATCTTTAAATAGCCTATGAAGAGGTGGCAGTTACTTTTGGAGAAGACATCTGATGTGAAGCGTTGCGACTGGTTGGAGTTAAGTGACGGTTGATAGAGAATCAACTGCTCGGCGGTTGTATGTCTATGAGACATATAACCGCATGGTGGTTATTCATCAGTGCTTCTGGATAAGGAAACGTCGTATGGTATGGAATATGCACGTGTTCTATTCATCACACGGTAGAGAATATACCTGGAATGAGTTCCAAGTATCAGTTCATTCCTTTTTACGAGCAGTTCTTCTGGTCAGGAGCTTGGCATAGGCCTTCGTTCGACCAGGGTACCCATTATGTAACCTTTGAAATCTCTACGACCAGTGAGGTCGTGCACCTCAGGGGTTACGACCATGAAGACGTATAGTCTGTTATGTATTAAACATAATACATAGAGGTTTTAATCCTCGTCAGCTAGCCCCCGAACTTTAAATGAATAGGTCATGTGAACACCTTTCTTCTAATGAAGTCGTATCGAGCTGACGCTCATTAAATGCAATGATATTTAAAGCGGTTTGTATTCACTTTAAAGTTGAGAACTTGTCTTGGGAATCGAAGAGTTTTTGCGTTCGTTGGACTTTTTTTTGGGTAACTCCTTATTGCAGTTAGAAATTCTGAAGCTTATAAAAACCCCTTTGTAGACTTAGGGTTCTTTCACTTCCTGCTTTCCCTCTTCATCTCCCGAGTAAAAACTGCCTCCGACCTCCTTTTCTTTCCTCACCCGAAAGAAATCTGACCATGTCGGACCAAATCACCAACTGGTCGGTTTCCGACTTGGGTGAGAAGAAGCTAGAGAGCTTGGAGATGATCGGGATGCTTCCCAGCAAGGATCCGATTTCTTGGGGATCCGCGGCTGGAGAACATTCCCCGAGTAATGAAGATAGAGAAATCCCAGTTTTTCTCGCATATGTCGAATGCGGATTTAGGCTACCAATTCACTCCTTCCTTCCTAAAGTTTTGGAGTATTATGGAGTTGAATTGGTGCATCTTTCTCCCAACGCTATCGTCAATCTCAGCATCTTCATCTATCTCTGCGAAGCGTACTTGGAGATTCCCGCAGATCTGGATCTGTTCAAGTACTTCTACAGGATGACGAAGTCTGGGAAGACGATTGGGACACCTGGAGAGTGCACCTTGCGTCTCAATGACGAAAAAGCTAACGAGTACATATTTATGTACTCAAAATCTTCGTTGTCGTCGTGGAAGAAGAGCTGGTTCTATATGATGGTCACGAAGAAAGACAAACTTTACTATTCTGGTAAGAAGGCGGTCGAGAATCCAAATTGGCGCTCCTCCACAGAGAAAGAGGGAAAGATAAAGAGATGGACCGAAGCTATCAAGCTTCTTAGTGTCAAGGGTTTAACATCCTGGCACGTAGTGAAGGATTTTTCACGCGCCGGATTAGTCATTTGAAGGCCCGAGCACACCGGATGCTCTGGTATATTGGTCGTGATGATAAGACCAAGGATTTCAAAGAGAGTAAGCCATGAATGATTCCGACCGGTTTGCCTATATTGGTTGATTATTTCTGTACCCTTGAGTCTTTTATTTTACCTTTACAGCTTTATCTTCTGACGAGATTAGAAGCCCGATCAAAATGAGCCCCCTGGATCTTAGCGGCTGTTTCCGCTAAAGAGAGGATCGAGAGACTTAAGGTAAGAGTTTCAACCGCTTTTTCTTGTCGTACATATTATTTCTGATCGGTATACCATAAATCCTCTTTGATATGTAGTCGGTCGGGTTAAGGATCAATGAGGCCACTGAAAGATATGAGCCTATTGATGATCCGACCACCCCTTCGACCATACAGGATGTCAGCCTTCCAGAGGTAGGTGACCGGACATAAATAATATTTTGGACAAATGATGTTCATCGCCTAACTATCTTTGACGATGTATTTAGGCAGTTGTCGTACCTACCAGCAAGGTCGCTGAAGACCTACCAGTGTCTACTGAGGCTACTGTTTTGGAGGTCGATAAATCTACACCTACTGATCCTGCGATCAGGAATCCTATCCTTGACCAACTAATCGTGGATATTGCTTCTGATTTTCAATAAATGTGCAAGACCTAGACAACCCTATCGGTTTGGAACCGGTGAATTTGGTTGAGAAGAAAAGGAAAGCTAGTGCAGCGGATTTTACTCCGATGCGTTACAAGGTCAAACTTAAGAAATCAACTAGGTATATTTAAATGAAGGAATCATATACGTACATACCTTGGATATTTCAATATGTTGGAACCTCGATTTTCCTTTCTTTCTTCTTTTGTAGATCTTCTGGTGTTCTAGTCGTGTCCGACCATAGCACCCCTTAGGAAAAGGTTCCTGGGGAAAAGGTGGTCGTGGAGGTTCCTGATCAGAATGCTCCTCAAGCTAAGACCGCAGAGGATGAAGTGGTTAAAGAAGCCCCCGAGCAGGTTTCAGTTCCGACATCTGCTCAAGATCCTCTAGTAATCCTTACTCCTTCTCCGGAGGTAGACATCTCCAGAGATCCTCAACAGGTTCCACCTCCTCCTGGAAATACCTCTCAGGTTAACAAGTTTCTTTTTTTCCCCCGATTTATCGAGGATAAGGAATTGAGAAGTAAGAACTTTTCTCTTTTAACTTGACTTCCTATGTTTTATTATCCTGCTCCTCTTTCATAACTCAATTTTCTCTGTTTATCATATTTGATAGATTTAGAGAAAATTAAAGAAGAGGTCGTGGCTAAGGAAGCCATAATAACAAAACTTAGGGAAGAAAATCAGAGTAAAGACCGGTCGATCGAGCATGTGATGACCAGGCAAAAGGAGGTTTTCGACTCTTGTGAGAAGAAAATCAAAGGTAACTGGTCGTAGACTTTAACCAGTATTCCATGACTCCAATTGTTAAAGTGTGTGTTGACTCTTTTTTTTTATCCACTAATGCAGAAAAAATTGAAGCACTTGAACGAGCGAAGAAAACCCTCAAGTTTGAGCGTGGTCAAGGGGCTGAACTCGATCGGAGTCTTCAAGATAAAGTCAAGGCTCTGAACAAGATGCTCTTCGACCTGGGGTCAGGAACGCACCTGCCCATTCTAAGAGACCCTGCGGAGAGAATCAATTTTCTCGGCCATCAACTTGAAGATCTCAAGGAGGTAATAACACTCTTTCGAGAGAACCATGCTAAGACAATGAAGGAAGCTATTGCGAATGGAGTTAGTGTTGCCTTAGCAAAACTGAAGGCTTCCGACCTCTCTGTTAGTCTTAGAGCTATTGAAGAAGACTTCGACTGCTCCGAAGATGAAGCAACAAAACTTCTTGCGGAAGTAAGACCTCTTGGAGAGAAAGTTGCTGAGGAAATGGAGGTAGGATCTCCATCACGTAGCGACCAGTCTGGTGGTTCTAACAAGTAGATGGATGTAAAATTCAAAATTTTATAAATGAAACTTACCTTTTATCATCAATGAAATCCTTGCTTTGTCTTATTAATGTTATTAAGGACTCATATATCTCTGAGCCCCCGACTGCTTATACTAGTAGATGAACGTTACTAAAAAGCAGTAGACCAAGAAACCGAGTAATAACAATGACCATGGTAGAAGTACTGATAATGTTTATGACAGTGATCTAGTGAACACTAGGAAATCATGTGGTCGAACCGGCTGATGATTTTGACTAGTCTAGATCTTGTCCATTATCGAATCACTGTGAGAAATCACATATAGTCTGAAGATATAACAAAGCTGGCTTTGATGATAAGAAGATATGCATTAAGAATGTATACAAAAAGAAGGAAAAGATAAGTACCTTTTGTTTATAAATTATTCGAATATGGTCGTAACGAATCCCAAGAATTGAAGATTTGTAAAATATTTCGTGAAACGTGTCCATGCTCAAATCCGACTGGCAGCGAGGATCGTAGGAAAAAAGGACCGTCACTAGGAAGCTCCTTCCAGCAAGGTGACCACGTCAGAGAGGAGAGACTTCACCAGGAGGCTTTCCGTGTCCCGACCAGTAGCCAAACTCGAGTAGAACAGAATGTTGAAATAAAATAGTAATCTTCGAATTCGAGAAAAAACAAAACCATATAAATTGTCTGAGTTTGTACTCCTTATACTCGTGTGTTTCTTTAAGAAAAGTGTATTTAGTTGTGCGTATGTATCATTGAAGCAATGATCATGACTAAAACCGGTGCGGTATGTGAAATTTAAGTCAGCACCCATGAGTAATGGAGATCCCTTCGAAAGGAATATCAGAGAGAATGAGTGTCTTCTCCGACCAACTAGCAACAATAAAGGCATATGACCAGATGCGACGAATAATAAGTATAAACAACCATACTTATCGTTTGAAAAAGGAAATGCATCTTTATTGAAATATGAAATGAAATAAATACAGAAAATTAAACAAAGAACTTACGCAATTGATCAATATTCCAAGAATTAGACAAAACTTGCCCATCCGACATAGCTAATCGTACCGATCCTGGTCGGGTGACTTCGACCACAGTGTATGGACCTTCCCATTTTGGTGAAAGTTTGTTACGACCCGCTTGGTTCTGAATTTTTCTTACAACCAGATCACCTACAACTAGGCTGCGAGGTTGCACCTTACGACTGTGGTACCGACGCATGGCTTGCTGGTAGATTGCTAATCGTATCAAAGCTTGATTTCGTCTTTCTTCAAGAAAATTGATATCATCAAGTCGTCGTTCACAGTGATCACTTTTGAAAAAGCAATCAGTTCGAGCAGAACCAATTTTGAGTTCTGGAGGAAGCATGGCTTCAGCCCTGTAAACCAAAAAGAATGGTGTTTCACCGGTCGCATGACTAGTTGTGGTACGAACGGCCCATAATACAGAAGGAAGTTCTTGAACCCAAGCCCCTGACCGCATAATTAACTGGTCGAAAACTCGTCGTTTGATTCCTTGCATTATGATACCATTGGCTCACTCAACTGCTCCATTGCTCTTCGGATGAGCAACATAAGCGTAATGTATCTTGATACCTAGGTTCTCACAGAATTCCTAAAAATTACTGCTTGAGAACTGAGTACCGTTATCCGTGATTATACGACTGGGCACACCAAATCGTGTGATCACGCTTTTTGTGAGAAACCTCTTAGCAGCCTCAGTTGTAATTTTTACAACCGGCTCGGCTTCGATCTATTTAGTGACCGTGTCAATCATGACGAAAAGGAACTCAAAGCCCCCGGGTGCTCTTGGGAAAGGTCTCAGAATGTCTAGTCCCCAGGTTGCAAAAGGCCAAGAAAGAGGAATTATTTGCAAAGCTTGGGACGGCTGATGTACTTGTCGGCTATGAAACTGACATTGTACGCACTTCGTCACGAGCTCTTTTGCATCATGAAGGGCAGTTGGCCAGTAGTATCCTTGCCTAAAGGCTTTACCAACCAGCATTCTGTAGGAATGATGAGCTCTATAGACTCCTCCATGAATTTCGGTTAGCAATTTAATGCCATCCGAGTGAGATATGCATCTCATCAATACTCCGTGAGATCCCCGTTTGTACAAGGTATGTTCAATTAGAGTGTATGATTTGGCTTTTTCGTGCTATACGATCGGCCTCTACATCATCTTCTGGAATTAGGTCACGCTGAAGATAATTGTAGATCGATGTCATCCAATCTCTACCGTGATCGTGATGGCGCCAACCATCATCGACCTGTGGAGCATCCATGTTTGCAGAATCAAGGTATGCAACCTCCTTGCGAACATATATGTCCTTGGAAGGCTCAACTACCGAGGGTGAATTGAGTTTCTCGAGAAAAACTCCGGGCGGGACGAATGTCCTTGTAGAAGCCATCCGGGCCAACTGGTCTGCCAGAAAGTTTTCCTTTCTAGGAATGTGTTGGATCTGAAAACCAAAGAAATGCTTTTCAAGTTTCTGTACTTCCGCCAGATATGATGACATCTTGGTACTAGAGTATTGATACTCTTTCCCTACTTGATTCGTTACTAGTTGAGAATCACCTTTCACTAGCAATCTGCGAATCCCGAGTGAACGAGCTGCTCGAAGTCCTGCAAGCAAACCTTCATATTCTGCCACATTGTTAGTTTCAGGAAAGTTTAACTGAATAGCGTACTTTATTTGTTCGCCAATAGGGGAAATCAAGACGACCCCACTTCGAGCCGTGCAGCATCAAGGAACCATCGTACATTGTCCACTCATCGTGGTGTTCGTGATCGCCCTTGGGTGGGTTCGGGGTTTGTCCATTCAAAGAATGAATTCGCTATTACACGGGACTTGATTGTTGTTCGTAGGATGAAATGGAGGTCAAACGCCCCAAGCTCAATCGCCCATTTTGCTATTCATCCTGACGACTCCCTGTTTCCTAGGACTTGACCAAGAGGATATCCAGTTGGTACGACCACTTTGTGGGCTTGAAAATAATGTCTTAGTTTCCTTAAAGCCATAAGGAGACCATAGAGCAGCTTTTGTACCTGTGGATACCTTTCTTTTGGTCCATGTAAGACCTCGCTTACGTAATATATGGGTCGTTGAACATGGTCTCGTTCTACAACCAGTACACCACTAACCATTTGTGGCGTTGCAGCCACGTAAATCAGCAATGTCTCTCCTAATCTTGGAGAAACTAAGATTGAGGGACTCGTAAGGTACCATTATAGTTCTTTAAAGGCGTTGCTTGCCTCTTTAGTCCATTCGAAACTTCCATGTTTTCGGAGAAACTTAAAGAAAGGTAGTCCTTTTTCGCCTAACCGTGCTATGAAACGACTTAGTGCTGCCATACAGCCGGTTAGCTTTTGAACTTCCTTCTTTGTGGTCGGAGCGCGCATCTGATCGATAGCGGCTATTTTCACTGGGTTTGCTTCAGTGCCCCTAGCCGAAACTAGGAATCTGAGAAGCTTTCCTGATGAAACTCCGAATACGCATTACTCTGGATTTAACTTAAGGTTATGACGTCTTAAGTTATTGAAAGTCTCCTGTAAACCTGGAATGTGATCGCCGACGTTGATGCTCTTTACGACCAGATCATCGACGTAGGCTTCAAGATTCCGACCTATCTGTGGACTAAAGGTTTTTTTGCATCAACCTTTGGAACGTTGCACCAACATTTTTGAGACCAAATGACATCTTTACATAACAGTAAGTACTATATGGAGTGATGAAGGAAGTTTTCTCTTCATCTTCTTTACTCATATTAACTGTGGTACCGAGTAAGCATCTAAAAACTTAACAACTCACACCCTAAGTAGAGTCTACAAGTTGATCAATGTGAGGAAGGGGAAAGTCATCCTTCGGACAAGCTTTATTAAGATCTGTAAAATCGATACACATTCGCCATTTCCCATTGGCTTTCCTAACCATTACAGGATTGGCGAGCCACTCTGGGTGGTCAACTTCACGAATGAACCCACTTTGAGAAGCTTGTCAATCTCCGATCGATTGCTTCTTTCGATCAAAGTAAACGTCGTAGCTTCGCTTGACCGATTTTTTGTTAGGCTGCAGAGCTAGCCTATGCTCGATCACCTCCCTGGAGACTCCGGGCATATCGGACGCCTGCCAGGCGAATAAATCCTGGTTCGCTCGGAGGAAGGAGACGAGCAACTCTTCCTAATTAGGGTTGAGTCCTGCTCCGACCAGTATCTTGGCACCCTCTGGAGAAGCAGTTTCGTCGAGTTGTACCTCTTTTATCTGGTCGGAAGGTTTTGGTGTCATCTTTGGTTTCGAGTGTTTGACATGCATGTTAATCGTGTTAGTTCCCCTGGTAGGAAGTTTATCGACGAGTTCTAAACATTTCCGATCGCATGCGTAGGCTATTTTCTGATCGCCTCGAACTATGATGACACTCTTTGGCCCCGACGTTTTCAAACTCTGATAACCGTAATGCGTGGCTATCAGGAATTTTGCTAAAGCTGGACGACCAAGGATTGCATTGTATGCAGTTTCGAAATTTACCACATCAAATGAAATTTTTTCTGTCCGGAAGTTGTCGGGCTTTCCGAACGTAACCAGTAGGGACAAGTGTCCTATTGGCTTGGCGGTAGATCCAGGAACTATGCCATGGAAGACATATTTCGCAGGTTTTACCTTGGATTTGGGAATCTGCATATCTTCCAAAGCGCTTGCAAATAAAATATTTAAAGAACTACCCCCATCTATTAAGACCTGATTAACCTTACAATTATTAATAGTAGGCTCAACGACAATTGGAAACCTACCTGGTCGAGTCGAAGGAATAGGACAATCTTCTTTGCTGAAGGAGATTATTGTCTCCGGCCACCTTGAAGGTTTAACGGCGATCGAAGGTTCGGTAAGGTTGACTTCTCGCTCCACGGCCTTCAGGTGACGTCCGGACTCGTACGAAGAAGATCCACCAAAGATCACATCGACAGTGTGCTGAGGTTCTTGGTACTCTATTTCTTCGTCACCATCTTTGTCCTTCTTGGAGCTTGTCTCCCCGAGCTCTTGTATTGACGGGAGTGGACCTTTACCTGCATAATAATCTTCCAGTTTCTTTTGCCAAGCACGACAATTGCACAAGTCGTGTCCTGCTTGCTGGTGGAGAGGACATCACTTCTTATTTTTCTTGTATTCATTGGTCGGGGTCTTAGCCTTGCCATGACCAGAATAATCATTTCTTCCCTTGGTAAATTTTTCAGGAACAACAAGAACCTCATTATCGTTGGTTCTATCGTGCTTTTTTTTTGTTGAGAGTCTTCTTTTGCTTCTTTTCTGTAATATCTAAGTTAGGTTGGGGAATTTTATCTTTTCGATCAATGGCTTCGTTCCACTCAACCGCTTCGCTGGCAGTCGCATACTTGTCAGCCATGTCGAAGAGCTCAATGGTTGTTTGTGGGGGATGTATAGCTAAATCCTCCGTAAACCTTCGATTTCTTAATCCCGCTTTGAAGGCTTGGATAATGTAAGATTCGCAACCTCCGTATTGAGTTACTAACCAAGCTAAATCTTTTGATGTACTGTCGGAGAGTCTCGTTAGATTTTTGCCGTATTCTATGGAGATCGTCCTCCTTTCTAGGGCGATCATACGTACCCTAGAAATTTGCAATTAAAAGGTCGCAAAGTTGCTCCCAAGTATACACGGACCCGACCGGTAGGTTAAGCAACCATGATTGGGCTGATCCTTCTAATACCGTAGGAAGATAGTTAGCCATTACATTTTCATCACCACCAGCGGCTGATAGTTAGCCATTACATTTTCATCACCACCAGCGGCTCTAATAGCGGTGGTATATATCTGGAGAAATTCCAAAGGATTTTGGGTCCCATTGAATTTATCCAAATTGGCCGGTCGGAACCTATTTGGCTAACGCACAGCCTAGAGTCCTGCTGAGAAGGCTCGACAGCCTGTGATAATTTCGTGGCGCCTTCTTTGAAAAGGTGCCGGATTATAATCGGTTGGAGATCGATTTCTAGGACCAGATTGTTGGTGCTCCAGTGTCCCGATTCGGTCGTGGACGTTACTAGAACGCCTCCGACCGCTTGCCTGGTTTAGTTGATGTCGAAGATCACCAGGTCCAAGCGATTGCTCCTCTCGACGGCGAGGTGAGGATTCTCGAATGCCTCCTCCCCTCATGACTTGTTGGTCGGAATCGTCGAGGTGGTCGTGGTATCAGCTGATCATCAACACGACCATGCTGGCCCCTACTTCGGGAAGAATGCTGAGACGAAGTCATGGTCTGACTTTGCGGGTGCCTTTGTTCCCGATATGCTTATGTGTGCTGCATTGTCTGTTGGATAATTTCTGACACTTGACCTACAAGTTGGGCAAAACCTGGAGTCACTGCCAAAGCAGGGTCAGAAGTATTTAACATATCTCTAACTCGCTGCAGGTTTTGTATTGTTACCGAAGGTCTCAAACGATTTCTACCAGAAGAAGGTGTCTGATGGCTTGAATCCCCCGATCTCCTGGTCGGTCTTGCCTGGTCTCTTACAGTGGTTGGGGCGGATCAGCGACTAATCGATGGACGCCCACCGCCTGCTACCTTCGATATTTGGTTCTTGACCGCCCGTACCATCTTCATTATTACGTGGTGGCGAGGTAACGTATGGAGAACCGTACATGGCATTTTGATCTGTATCTCCGATCGCATTGACCTGGTGCTTCCAGTAGTGATCCTCCGATGAGCTTCCGTCGTAATCGATGGAAAGACTTTCAGAGCTTCTGCGAGAAGCTTCCACGACGGAGAGCAGTCGGTGATCAGCACTTCCTGAGGTTTTCGGAAGGGTCTCAACCTAATCCGACGAATTGCCGATTGAATGCTGAGCCTTATCATCCACACTTGGTTTATGACCAATGGAGGTTTCATTGAGACCGTCACCAGGTGTCGGTTGGCTTCTGGAATTGCTAGAAGCCGTCGGTGAGTACCTATCAACCATGATCGCATCAAAGGTATATTGAACCTCGAGTTGCGGTGTTGAATTTTTGTCACCTTTTTTGCCAGTCGAAAAGCCCGGGCTTGCTGAGGCTTTAGGGTGTTCCGAACTGGTCAGAAGCACTTCCTTTGAAACCGCCACTGATCGTAGTGGTGTATCCTCATCCATCCAGTCGACTTCGCTGATTTCTGCGATGGGCGAATCGGCGGAGGAGGATGATGAAGAGATTCTGTTTTCCTCCATGGCGCGCATGGATGAGTCCATGTCGAGGTTGGCGTAGTCCGCCAGGTCGAACCAGTTTTCTTCATCCCAACTTCCCGCCATAACTGCATTAGCGATCACAAACGGGGAATGGACAAAGATCTAATGAGGAGAGTAATTCTTCCAAGATTCCACGCCGCGCTCCCCACGGACGACGCCAGCTGTCGACGATCAAGACGTCGATCTTACGAAAAGAAAAGGAGAGAGTGACGTGGGAAATCTAGAGTAATAATGGGACTGCTCTTTTATTAGTATGAACTGGGGTTTACAGGGGATGCCTCTTGACTGGATGATCCACTACTCCTGTTTACACTGAGAACACTATTTGTTATCTTACAATGCCAGACTCAAAACATGAATCTAAGGTCTATGCTTTAGTCTCAAGGCCCTATCTCCTCCTCTCCTTCTTCAGTCCATGCTCCATCTTTAAATAGCCTATGAAGAGGTGGCAGTTACTTCTGGAGAAGACGTCTGATGTGAAACGTTGCGACTGGTCGGAGTTAAGTAACGGTTGATAGAGAATGAACCGCTCGGCGGTGGTATGTCTATGAGATATATAACCGCGTGGTGGTTATTCATCAATGCTTCTGGATAAGGAAACGTCGTATGGTATGGAATATACACATGTTTCATTCATCACACGGTAGAGAATATACCTGAAATCAGTTCCAAGTATCAGTTCATACATTTTTACGAGCAGTTTTCCTAGTCGGGAGCTTGGCATAGGCCTTCGTTCGACCAGGGTACCCATTATGTAACCTCTGGAATCTCTACGACCAGTGAGGTCGTGCACCTCAGGGGTTACGACCATGAAGACGTATGGTCTGTTATGTATTAAAAATAATACATAGAGGTTTTAATCCTCATCAAGGTTGATTTTCTCCCTAATGACGGAAAACTATCCCCATCAAATATACTATCAGTGAAACGGGCTGTATGCGAATCTCTAGTCATCGGGTCCAGATACCTGATTATAGATGTTGTCTCATAACCAACGTATATCCCAGACTTTCGGAGAGGGCCCATTGCAGTTCGCTGCGGTGGTAGTATAGTTACATAAACCTTACAACCAAATCTTCGGAGATGAGAGTTTTTCGGTGCTGATCCTTGCACTAGTTGCATAGATGAATGGATATTGTATGCCGATGGTCTAAAATTGATGAGAGTTGCTGCGTGCAGGACTGCGTGTCCCCAACATGTAGTTGGTAAATTATAATTATGCAAAAGCGATCGGGCAATGAATTTAATTCTTTTAATCAATGCCTCTGCTAGTCCATTCTGGGTGTGGACATGTGGTAGCGAGTGCTCAATGGTAATTCCCATTACCATACAATAATCATCAAATGCTTTTGAAGTAAATTCTCTGGCGTTGTCTATTCTAATGGACTTCACATGATGATCAGAGAAATTATTCTTTATTTTAATTATTTGCGAGATCAGCTTTGCAAAAGTGTAGTTTCCCGTAGACAATAAGCATACATGTGACCATTTCAAGGAAGCATCGATGAGCACCATAAAGTACCTAAATGACCCTGACATGGGCTGAATAAGACCACAAATATCTCCCTAGATTCGGTCCAGGAATGCAGGGATTTCATCCTTCACTTTCAGAGGAGAAGGTCTAGTAATTAATTTCCCGGTGGCACATGCAGGGCACACAAAATCTTCTGGATTCGGAAAATTCTTTACATTGATATTATGTCTATGAGAATTGTTAATTATATTTCTCATCATCCTAAGACCGGGATGGCCTAATCTATCATGCCAGAGACAGAAAAGTTCAGAGCTTCTAAAAGATGTTTTCAGGACAGTATAGGCTGCAGGTGCCCTAATCTTAGTGTAGTATAGCCCAGATTCATATGAAGGAAGTCGTTTTAATACCCTTTTCCCATTTTCTTCACGTTTTGGAATGAGCAGGTATTCCTTATCATACTCTTTTTTAGTCTCTACATGTAGACCGTTAGCGCGAATATCTTTAAAGCTTAAGAGAGTCCTAGTCGATTCCAGGTACAACAAGGCTTCTTCAATGACCAATGTCGTGCCCATCGAGAGTATAATTATGGCTCTTTCTGAGTCTACTATACAAGTATCGCTGATCAGCGATTGTCGTAAGGCTGCCAGCATTCTTGCTGATCGATTGAAAAAAATTTCGTCTCTCTCAATATGGTATTCGTTATGCCGCTATCTGCTAAGCACACTTCCTCCATAGGGCGCCACACACGTTCTGATATATAAAGTATCTATTAATATGGGGTAGAAAGCAATCCACATACAAATAAAATACTTCAAAATAGAACAAACTTGCTATTATTAATACGAGAAAAAGTCTTACTGGACTCATCATAAGGATTTATTGCTATTGCTCTTCTAGAGCTTACAACCTTTATTCAATAATTCAAAGTTCTATGACAACCATAAACTGCAAATGACTGTAAAAACTAAGTGCAATGCGTGCACTAGATCGAATTAGCGAAGTATGAAGAAACTTCTGCATGAATTTGGTCTATTTCTATCTTCTCTTCTTTAGCAACTATGGTTGCAGCCGCTGCAATATCCAAAGAAGGAGTGATGGGAGCTGCTGCAGGGCTGTCCACATCCATAGGTGCAGCCAATGACTGTGGGTCTTCCATGCCTGTAATGGCGAGGTGCGCCTCATGCTGTCCTTTGCCCTTCTTCTTAGCCTTGAAAGCATCAATCATGTGCTACGGTTCACAGCAAATACGTGACCAATGTCCCCAAGTACCACATTTGCAGCAGCTTTGGTCCTGTTGATCATAGGGCTTCTCATCGCGCTTCTTTTGTTCATCTTTCTTGGCTTGAGCATTCTGCTTGGTCTTGTGACTCATGACCTTACCCTTCTTGCCTCTTTGCTTTGAGTGAGGCTTTCTCACCTTGTAGCTGCTAGCGTTGACTTCATGGCCAACTTTGCTACTAGGCGGCTGTGAGATGTAGTTCTTTATGAGAACCTCATCTTAAGCTTCCGCAACTTGCATAATATCTATCAGTTCAGCGTATTCCTTGTAGCCATCCTGACGGTAGTTGCGTGCGGATTGCACCGCATTTGGGTGAAAGATAGAGAGAGTTTTCTCAATCTTCTCCGCATATGTGATTACTTTACCACATAGCTGAAGATTGGTACAAATTCTGTGCAAATCAGAGTTGTACTCCCCCATGGTCTAGTCAAGAAACGTAGTCGAAGTTCACTCTGCTCTGCGCCTCGAGGCGTGATGGTGTACTTCGCCGAACCGCTTCTTCAGGATGGTCCATAAAGCTAGTGCGCTCTTTTCTGCCATATACTCGTTCTTGAGTGTTAGGCAAAGATGGTGTCTGAGGAAATGAAGTGCTTGATCATTCTCCTCAGCAGTTGGAATGACATGCTGCGAGGCGCCGAGTCCAATAGCAGCACGGAGCTTCTTGGCTCCAAGTACGATTTCGACATCTGATGCCCAAGTCAAATAATTCTGGTTATGCTGGGCCAGCTCCTCGAACTCCCGGTTCGTAATTCCAGTCATCTGCATATTTACGCAAGAGGTCCATAAGATTACTGCTGGTAATGTGCATACAAGGTTGCAAGAATTCTCATAATATTCCCGTATTTTTCTACACATTTTCATGATTTACTGCTATTTTCAATGATTAAAAGTAATATAAACAATCACTGATAATCAAAAACAGTAAATACAGTAAATAAATTACATAGAAATGACAATAACAAAGTTAAACATGCTTCAAAGTTCAAAAATATGCAAAAATTGAATTCCCGAGGTCCTTTTCTTCTGAAAAGTAACTTTTTGGCGAATTCTGCAACTTCTAGGGGTTAACATGCAAAATGTCAGTTCTAAGACAATTTATGCGCAATTTTCAGGACTTCAAGACCTTTTTTTGCAAAAATTTCATTATTCGCAAAAACTTCCCCGTAATTTTTAGAATTTCTGAGGGCCTTTTTGCAAAAATGGGATCCCCTTTTTTTCTTTTCGGCCGGATACCCTCCCCTTATTTTTCTTATTTGGGCCTTTTGCTTTGGCCCATTTGGGCTTGCTTCATGGCGATCAAAAAGGGGATGGGGTAGGGTTTCCCTACCCCCATGCCTTCAAATGGCGACGGTTCCATTGGAGTAGGAGGCGGTGCTCGCTACGCCGGGGGGGGCGCATGCCATGCGGTGGTGTCTTCGAGTGCGGGCGGCGACTTGACGTGCGCGTGGCGCGCGCCGCGCGACCCGGTGGCGCGGGTTGCGCCACAGCAACGACGCTTCAAGGTCGGGCGGCGCGCGCGCGGCGACCGGTGTCGCGGGTTGCGCCCTGCGCGGCGCGCCGGTCCTCGTGGCGGAGGTCGGCGGCATGTGTAGATGGCGCGCCCCACAGACGACGCGAGGCGCCGACGGCCCAAGCCGCGTGGTTCCGGCGGCGGCATCCAAGGTCGCTACGGCGGGCTCCGGTGCGGGGCGTGTCGCGAGCAGGCCGGCCGCGGCGCCGCGCGGTCGGCCGGAAGCCCATCTCGGGCGATGGCCCGACTACAGTCCGATGACAGGGGGGCGCTTGTGCGCGGCCAGCAGCGGCTCTAGGCCGGCAGCCGTTTTTTCCCCGTTATTGTTCATACATGCGATGTGATGCGATGCAATACCATGTAATGTAGTGCAGGACTGCATCGGTGGCGCGGCTTGCCGGCGTGTGCATGCTTGCTGGGTGCTAGCGGCGTGGCTCTGTCGTTGCCTCTGTGGCGATGTGTGGTGGCGGACTAGCCGACCAGTAACGTATCGCGGAGGTGGTGGCAACCGCTTGTAGGCGGTGCCATGCACGTGGTGCCTTTCGTGCTATTGCATCTACAAACTACAGTGCAATCATCATATACTCTTTCATGCAACCCACCGATCGGCTTGGCCGGCGACTTCAAGTCGGCTCGCGGTAGATTAGAGCGGATTTGCACCGTAGAAAACCAATCTAGAAAGCAACAATTGCAGAATTGGAAGCGATCTAGAAAAACGATTCAATCTACGAGTGTTGTTCATCGACGGTTACCTTTTCGATGCGAGGAGAGTCGATCGTGCGATAACGTGTTGAGGAACCGTCGCTGACGAGTCCAGTCCGAGCGATTACCTCGTAGACAAATTCAGAATCGTAAGAACGATGCAAAAATACAAGAACATAATAGAGATGGACACAGGGATATGAAGGGACTGTAGGCTTCTCTTTATTGCTCTTTCAATGAACATGTACAATGATTAAAGATCCCTCTTTCTATATATAATCTACGAGTAGATGAGATGTCCACGTGGACCAAGACTCCTAATCGGACCCAGTTTCTTAACACATCTATACCAAAACCGCCAGAAGAAAGAGAAATCTGAGATCGTCTCCAAACACTACAAGCGCGAATCGTAAGAACAATGCATGAACAACAAGAACAAAATTAAGAGATTGAACACGAGAGATTGGGGGACGCCTCAAATCTGCAAGATTTTCACATGACTTAGTATGCAAGACCTTAATTTCGTCCATCTTTTGCATTTCATGGGCATAGAAGAACTTGGGGTTGATATGCTTTGTGAGAGGATTCTTCACATAACCCATATGCATATGTGCAACATAAATCGCATTATCTTCATAGATAACAGTGGGGTTTGTGCGGTATTCAATCCACACGACTCATCTGGATGTGGTGAATCATCCGAAGGCCAAGCACATTCTCGTGAGGCCTCATACAGTGCTATCATTTCGAGTGGTTCGTCAAGTCGGTACAAGACTCTACTTAGACGATTTCTATGGAATTGCAGTTCCACCACATAGGAATACATAACCTGCTCGCTATTTGGTCGTATACAGTCCTACAAGTACCGTTATTTTGCATTGCCATTCATAGTTAGGTCTTGGTTCTTTCTATAGAACAGACTCAAGTTCTTGCTTCCTTGGAGGTATCTAAGATGTGCTTCATTCACCGCCAATGCCTTTGGTAGGTTCTCAGACTATACCTTGCTAATAGGTTCACGGCAAATGCAATGCCCAGTCTAGCATGCTTTGTTCAATACATGAGTGTTTCTATCACACTTAAATATGGGAATTCGGTCCCGTGACTTCCTCCTCTCTTCTTTTAGGTCCAGACGTCTTTGTCTTGTCGCAAAGATCTCCGACCATTGGCATTTTCAAAGGGTATGCCTTTGCAAAGTCAAACCTTTCTCACACCTTCTCGAGTGTAGGTTGAGTGATATACTAATATTCCTTCAGGACATGCTCAAGCTCCAAGCCTAGGCAATATTTGGTTTTACCCAAATCTTTATTTCAACTCCGACTCAGTGTAAGAGCTTGCTTTCCTAATATCCTCTGTGGTTCCGATGATATTCAGATCATCTTCATACTCTAAGATTATACAAAATCCATTCTGGGATCGTCGATAAATACACAAAGATTATTCTCATTGTTCGTAGCTTTTCTTGCATAGAAAGTCGCCTAAGCGATTATACCACATTCGCCTCGATTGCTTAAGTTCGCATAATGACTTTCTCGAGTTTCACACTCGCATATATTTCTATTTGCTCGCTTTGGTTCGATGTTGATACATTCTGTATCTTCATAAATGTCCGAATCCAATATTTCATAAAGGTATGTCGTACCCCATCCATCAATTTCACTTCTAACTTCAAGTTTATCGCCATTGAGATAAATATTTAAAAGGGAGTTCCGCCATGACCGGAATAGGTTTCTTCATAATCATCTTCCGACGTGCAAAGAAACCTTGTGCAACAAGCCTTGCTTCTTTTATTTCTCTTCGAACAAATACCCACTTATGCACTCATGGTGCACAAGAGGTGCGCATGGCTTCATGTGCCCAAACGCCTTTCTTTTATTCAGAGAGAGTAATTCAGCTTCTATTGCCTTCTTCCAATCTTCTCAATCTGATCTTTTCTCTCATTTATCGAGCGATGCGTGCTCGGATCAAGATTGGTGATTGTGGCAAGTTTCTTGCAAAGTAAGTGTCGACATTGGTTGTTGTAATATTCAAAGGTTCTCCTTTAGTTTTTCGCCTTTGATATGTGCGCACATCCATGCCGATGTCTCCTTCATGGGGATGTTCACTCGTATGCCTTTCTCAAGGTTCCATACCGATGCCAGTCTCAACCGCTCCCTTCCGTTCGGGGCACTTCGGTGATCGGTCGGTCAAGTCCTTCTTATCCTTTTTCACCAGCGCCCCCGTTACTTCGGATTCGAGGACCGGAGTTCTCGCCCTTTATTCTCGAGGCCTCGACGGGATTAGGGATACCTTCAATGGTATTTCAACCTCTCCGGCATTGCTTGCGTGCAAATGCTACTTATTCACGCTTCAAATCACTAAAGTAGTCCGCGCTTGATTCACTAATACTTGCATAATCAATTATCTTCTGACTTCAATTGTCTTCTAGACTTCAATTCAATTATCTTCCGATCGCAATTATCTTCTGGACTTCACTATTTGCTTTACTAGTGCGCGGGGTCATATGCATAGATTTCAATTATCTTCTGGACTTCAATTATTTTCCGACATTATCATCAAGGGTTGATTTCTTCCCCCTAATGACGGAAAAATAACCTCATCTAATATACTATCAGCGAATCGGGCGTTGTACAAATCTCCAAATATATGGTCCAAATACTTGATTATGGATGCCGTAGAGGACCTAATTTATTTGGCTTGTAATGCTTAACCAACCACCGGTCCTAGCATCACAAATCAAATAAATCGATCCTCGAGATATGTATACTTCCTGCAAAGCAAGATACACCTCGTTACAAAATTAGACATCAACTCCATTCCAAACATAGAGTCCAAACACTACACTACCAAACGGAAGATAAACAAATAGTAGAGTTATTACGCACAAAGGCCGATGTGCCAAGATACAAAATAAACAGGAACGCATAAATGAAGCAAAAGTGCCATAAGATGGCTATAAACAAAGCCAATCAGCGTGCCTCCAACCCACAAGGCATCCGACCAACCGCCAAGTCTAGTCGCCCACTAAACGGCAACACAAATTACGTAGTGAGGCCCTTGGGGCTCACCTTCTTCCTCTCAACAACAAAAACATTAAGCAAAGCACTGAGTACAAAGATTGTCTTTGTACCCGCAAGATCGACGTGTGAACTAATGCACTGCTCATAAGCTACATGCAGCTTATTTGGTGGAGGCCATATGTTTTATTTGCATAAAGCCAATTTTCATTTGCAATAATATAATACATTTTGAAGGCAAGTTTGCAATTCATTTTTAAGATTGAAATAACAGAAAGATAATAATAACAAAAGCGAAAGATAAACAACCTAGAAGTGACTATCCCAATAGTCACCATTAACAATAGCACTAATCCCGCATTCGCACTCACCCATCAAGTTTTAATTTAAATGTTGTAGTCTAACTCTCGATAAGCTTACCTGCGTGTCCATCACCTAGACGAGGCTATTCGAATAGTTTTAAACCTCGCAGGGTGTACCATCAGCACTCCACACCTCGCATCGCCTTTAAGCCAAAGCACACTTTCAAGGTATGCTTACACAACTAAGTCCTACGCAGACTTTTCCAATATTGTGTATTAACTATTTAGTTAAGTGCATGATGCATGCTTCTGGTGCTAGCGACGTGGCATACGCTGCAGTCTGTGGCGATGTGTGGTGCGACTAGCCGACCGATCGATCGCGAGGTGGTGGCAATTCGCTTGTAGCGTTGCAGCTAGCCTCGTATTGCATCTACAAACTACGATGTAATCATCATATACTCTTTCATGCACCCACCGATCGCTTGTAGCGATTCAAGCTCGGCTCGCGAGATTAGGCGTTTGACCGTAGAAAACCAATCTGAAGCAACAATTGCGATGGAAGCGATCTAGAAAAAGCGATTCAATCTCGAAGCATGTTGTTCATCGCGTACCTTTTCGAGCGAGGAGAGTCGATCGCGATAACGGTTGAGGAACGACGCCGAGTCATCGGCGATTACCTCCAGACAAATTCGTGAATCGTAGAACGATGCAAAAATACAAGAACATAATAGAGATGGACACGGCGATATGAAGGGACGAGGCTTCTCTTTATTGCTCTTTCAATGAACATGTACAATGATTAAAGATCCTCTTTCTATATATAATCTTACGAGTAGATGAGATGTCCACGTGGACCAAGACTCCTAATCGGACCCAGTCTTAACACATCTATACCAAAACCGCTAGGAAGAAGAAATTCTGAGATCGCTCCAAACACTACCCGCAGTAGTCGTAGTAATTTTCCTTATGCGACGCATCTAGTCTCGAGGCTACCTTCAACCTTAATAAAAATTGCAAGGCCTTGTTGAAACCGCCCAGACAGAGTCTAGCCCAGGTGGGCTCTCATCCCAAACCCTAGAAGGGTAGTAGCCTATAAATAGGGGTGCTATTCATTGTAATTGATTGATCGTTGGATGAAGGAATAAAGAGAAGCAAGAAGTCCCCTACATACTCGTGTTCATCTCTATTTTGTTCTTGTTGTTCATGCATTGTTCTTACGATCACACGCTTGTTAGCAGGTAATCGTCTGAGTCGACTTCAGCATGATCGTTTCTCAACACGTTATCAAGTACGATCGAACTCTCGTATCTAAAGGTAACCGTTGATGAACGACGCTAAGATATGAATCGTTTCTAGATTGCTTTCAATCGCAAATTTGGCTTTTAGATTGGTTCTACGTGCAAACGCTATCTACTGCGACGACTTAAGCGCGCATGCGATCGGTGGATTGCATGAAAGATAGATGATGATTGTACGAGGTAGTAGATGCAATCGCATGAAAGGCACCATGTGTATGGCACGCTTTGCAGCTGTACGCTACTCCGCGATACGAACTACGGCCAATAGTCCGCCATCATCTATCGCCATGGAGGCAACGCAGCCACGCCGCTACACGCGCAAGCACGCACATGACGCACGGCCGCGCGCTGGTAATCTTGCACTACATTACAATGCATAACTTGCATGTATGAATAGTATTCATATATCGAGGCCATGAAGGCCATATCGCGCCGCAGCACCATGGAACCCCGCGACGAACCCATGAGCGCGAAGCACCCGCGGAGCCGGACCACCAGACGGCGGTTAGAAGTTTACGCACCACCACCCACGACGCCCGACGCGGCTCCGCCCACGGCCGATGCGCCGAGCGCACGGCCGAGGCCCGCATGAATCCGCCCGATAGAAAAAACGAGGAAGGGGAAGAGCTGCCGCCATGGAGCAGCCGGCTCTCCTTAGCACCGACGGCACGCCCATCCGCCGGCGGCCGGCAGCTCAGCCCAAAGTCGCCACGCCGAGCTCCTGTATGGCCGCGGTTGTCAAAGAAGCAAAAGAAAAATAGCGGTGAGAGCCTCCGGGCCGAAGTTCCCGACGGCGCCTACATGGCGCCGCCCACTCCGCCAGCCATCGAAGCGCCTTGAGCGCCGACGACAGCGGAGCGCGAAGCGCCGCCGCCGCCGCATGGCGCAACCCACGCCACAGCGGCACTTTCGGCCCGGCCTCATGGCGCCGCCTCCACTCCGGCGACCGCAGACGGCCGACTTGAGCGCCGTAGCGCGCCCTGCCGTACGGGTCGGACTCGAGCCCAAGTGTGGTTCGGGCCCGACAAACGATGTTTTCGAGTCGATTTAAAAGACGAGAGTTTTGGGAAATTTTTAGAGGTAGCTCCCGAGCTCCAAAAATTTCAAATTTTTATGGTAGCTACTAGGGACAGAGGACAACCTTGTGAAATGTTTCCAGGAGTTTTCATGCACTATATTTCTCCCAATAAAATTCACAAGCTGCTGAACAGAAGTTTGACCAGATTTCAAACTAGGTTGACTTGGCCATTTGAAATAGCAAATAAAATCTAAAAATTGTGAGATAATTCAGGGAGGTAGATAGGACGATCAAGATGACAGGAAAAACATTCCTAGGGTATGATCACAAGTTTGAAGGCTAAGAATTTGATGACAACAATTCCCAATCACAAGAATCAACTTCTAGAAAATTGGAAATTGCTAGGGAAAAATGTAGAAACTTTCAAATGATTTGAAGAGACAACAAAAGTTTTTATTTCTCCTCAAAATTTTACATTTGAAATACAAACCCTAAGTTAGGCTGTTACATACTGCCTCATAACCAACGATATCCCACTTTTGGAGAAGACCCATTTCGGTTATTTGCGGTGGTGGTATAGGTATATAACCCTTGCAACCAAACTGCGAAGATGAGGAGTTTTCGATCGACTTTTGCGCTAGTTGCATAGTTGGATGGATGTTATAGGTCGACGGTCTAAAATTGATGAGAGCTGCTGAGCAGATCGCATGTCCCCAACATATAGTTGGTAAATTACAATTCTTCAAAGTTCGCTAGTCCATTCTCAGGTGCGGAAGTGCGGTATAGAATGCTCAACTTTAATTCCCATTTTCATACAATAATCATCGATGCCTTCGAGTACATTCTCCTGGCGTTGTCCATTCGATGGACTTCACGTGATGATCGGGAATTTTTTTCAATTGTTAATTATCTCATGAGATTTAGCTTTGCAAAAGCATGGTTTCTCATAGACAATAAACATACGTACGACCATTCCGAGGAAGCATCGATCAAGTACCATAAAATACCTAAAATGACCCTTACAGGGGCTATATAGATCATAAAAGGTCTCCGGATACATCCAGAGTGCATAGACTTCATCTTTCGCCGAGCGGAAAGTCTAGTAATTAATTTCCGGTGGCACATGCGGGCACACAAAATCTTCCCGATTCGAGAAATTCTTAACATTCATATCATGTCCCTGTGAATTGTTAATTATATCTCTCATCATCCTATGACATAGACGACACAATCTATCATGCTAGAGATAGAAAAGTTCAGAGCTTCTAAATACGATTTTCGTATGTATAGGTGCAGGTGCCTTAATATTAGTGTAGTATAGCCCAGTTCCATATGCTGCAGGTGCCTTAATATTAGTGTAGTATAGCCCAGTTCCATATGAAGGAAGATATTCTAATGCCATTTTTCACTTTCTCCACGCTTTGTAATGAGCGGTATTCGTACTATACTCTTCTTCTACATGGAAACCGTATAGCAAATATCCTTGAGAGTTCTAGTCGATTCGGGTACAACAAGTATTCTTCAATGACCAAAGTTGTGCCCGTTGGGAGTATAATTATGGCCCTTCCTGAGCCTATTATACAAGTATCGCTGCCTGCGATTGTCGTAAGACTACCAGCATTCTTGCTGATCAACTGGAAAAATTCCGTTTCTCTCAGGATGGTTTTCATTGTGTCGCTACATGCTAAGTATACTTCCTCCATAGGGCGCCACACGCGTTCTAATATAATGTACTTTATTAATATGTAGCAGAAAGCAAGCAACACATAAATAAAATACTTCAGATATCAGAACGTAACTTGCTATTATAAAGATGGGAAAAATAAGCCTTGCAGGACTCATAATAAGAATTTAATGCTTTACTCTCCTAGAGCTTGCAACCATTATTCAATAATTCAAAATTCTGCTTCAATTACAAACTGCAAGTTTATATAAAAGGTCCGAGTGCAATGCGTGCACTGGATCTAATAAGCGAAGTATTTAGGACCTTCTGCCTAAATCGGCTCCATGCGCGATCTTCTCCTCTTGGCAGCCACTACGGCTGTGGCCGCTGCGATGTCCAAAGGAGGGATGATGGGGTCTGCTATTGGGCTGTCCACATCCATAGGTGCAGCTAATGGATGTGGACCCTCTATGCCTGCAATGGCGAGGTGTGCCACATGTTGTTTATTTGCCCTTCTTCTTAGACCAAAATCATCAATAGCGTGCGACTCATGCTCCTCTCATTCGTGAGAGGCTTCATCACCATGTAGCTAGCGATGGCTTCATGGCCAACATTACTACTAGGTGGTGCGAGATGTAGTTCTTTCTTAGAACATCATCTTGAGTTTCCGCAACTTACATGATGTCAATTAATTCGGCATACTGCATGTAGCCGTCTTGACGATAGTTGCGTGCGGATTGCACCGCGTTCTGGTGAAAGGTAGAGAGAGTCTTCTCAATCTTCTGCTGCATCCGTGATTACATTACCACAGAATTAAAGACTGATACAAATTCTATACAAAATCTGGCCATACTGGGTCAGTTCTTCGAACTACTGGTTCGTGATGCCAGTCATATTTATATTCATACAAAAAGTTCAAAGGATTACTACTAGTAATCTGCATAAAATGGTTGCAAAATTCTCATAATGCTCATCGAACTTCAGGTTCGTATTCCCGTATTTTTCTATGCATTTTTCATGATTTACTGCTATTTTCAGTGATTAAAAGCAATATATACAATTACAGATAATCAAAACAGTAAATAAATTGCATAGAAATAATAATAAAAAAATTAAACATGCTTCAAAATGCAAAAACTGATTCAAAATTTGAATTCCTGAGACCATTTTCTGCTAGAAAAGGTATTTTCGGTAAATTCTGCAATTTTCAAGGGTTAACACGCAAAATTTCAGTACAGAGAAAAATTTGCGCGTAATTTCAGTAATCCGAAGGGTTTTTCTGCAAAATTTCCTTTCCGCATAAATATCCTCGTAATTTTCAGAATTCCAAAGGTTTTTTCACAAAATTCATGATCTGCGAAAAATTTTCGCGCAAATTTGAAGAACTTCAAGGTCCCTTTTGCAAAGTTCCTTTTTTCGGGTTTTTTTTTTCTTTTCCGGAAAAAAATAAAATGGGCCGGCCTTCATGGGCCGGCCTTTTTTTGGCCCATGCGCCGGTTAGAAAGTGGGGGGGGGTTAGGGTTTCCTTGCCCTTTCTTTTAGGGCGGCGCGCACACCAGCAAAGTGCTGTATGGCGGTTGGTCGGAGTGAGCGGCGGCTAGGGAGGTTTGCTTGCGCGGCGGCCAAAACGCACGGCGTGGTGCGGCGTGGCGGCTCGGTCGTCGTCGCGGGCGCTTCTGGCGCGAAGTAAGCGGCGCGCGCGCCGCACCGCGCCGCGTCTGTGCAAGGCGGCGCCGAGCGGGAGAAGGCGAGTGACGGCTCGGCGCACAAAAAGGAGGAGGCGGCGGCGCGCTGCGCCCACGCCCACGCCGTGCATGCGGCGGCGCCGCGCCCGTAAGCGGTGGCGGTGGCGGTGGCGCCCGCGCTCGCAAGCGCGGCGGTGGCGGCGCACCACGCGCCGCAGCGCGGCGGTGGCGGCGCCGGGCCATCGGCGGGCCGGTGCGCGGCTACGGGCGGTGGTAGCATCCTCCCCTTCCGCCCCTTTTTTCTTCGCTGCGCGGCGGCGGCTCGATGGCGGTTCGGGCACGAGTGCCGGCGCGCTGCGGCGGCGCGGCCATGGTGATGCCGCCGCCCTTTTTTCTTTGCTTGCCGGCGGGGCCGCTACGACGGCAAGCCGGGCGAGCGGGCTTCAGTGCGGCGGCGCGGCGGCGCGGCGGCGCGGCAGACGACGGCGGCGCGCCGCAGCCGGCCGGCGTCGCGGTGGCGGCCATGACGATCCGCGCCACGCGGCGGTTGCTTCAAGAGGCGCGGCGGCTCCAAGCCATACGGGCCGTCGGCAATTTTTTTTATTTACTGTTCATACAACTGTATGCGATGCAATGAGATGTAAAACATGATAGTAACGGGGCGCGGCTTCATGCCGACATGTGCATGTTTGCCGCGTCTTTGGCGGCGTGGCCTGTCGTTGCCTCCGTGGCGTCGTGATGGCGGACTCGCCGACCGATGCGATCGCGGAGGTAGTGACAGCCGCTTTCAGGCGGTGCCGTGCACATGGTGCCTTTCATGTGATTGCATATACAACCTACGGTACAATCATCATCTACTCTTTCATGCAATCCACCGATCGGCTTGGCCGGCGACTTCAAGTCGGCTCGCGGTAGATTAGAGCGGATTTGCACCGTAGGAAAACAATCTAGAAAGCCAAATTTGCAGAATTGGAAGCAATCTAGAAAAACGATTCAATCTACGAGCGTTGTTCATCGACGGTTACCTTTTCGATGCGAGGAGAGTCGATCATGCTGATAACGTGTTGAGGAACCGTCGCTGGCGGGTTCAGTCCGAGCGATTACCTCGTAGACAAGCGTAGAATCGTAAGAACAATGCATGAACAACAAGAACAAAATAAGAGATTGAACACAGAGATATAGGGGGACGTCTTGCTTCTCTTTATTCCTTCATCCATCGATCAATCCTTTACAATGAATAGCACCCCCTATTTATAGGCTACGACCCTGCTAGGGTTTGGGATGAGGAGCCCACCTTGGGCCAGGACTCCCGGTTCTGGGCCCGGTTTCCTAACACCTTCAACCAATAAAAAAATTGCAAGGCCTATCTACCATGACAGAGATGGGGAATGACGCAGAGAGAGAGAGAGAGAGAGTAGAGTTTTCCTAGTTAATTTAGTAATTGGTGGGCCCTATATTAGAGACAGCGGTAACCTCCACACATTATAGAAAATTATGCTAGACTTAAGGCTACATGTGGGGCCTAATTTAAAGGTTATATAGCCTCTAAACATTGTGGAATGGTAGGCAGATATTCCCATTCTCTGGTGAGAAATATCTTAGAAATAAGATATGGTCTTCGATCAAACATGCAAATATATAAAATCCAGACACCTCTTATCCTGTTGCCGCTTGTGTCTTACGTAACATCAGTCTACTTGGACCTTGTCAAAGTAAAGCGTTGACATTGTTTTCTGTATAAGAGAAGGAAGAGTCGTGCGGTTTTACGCATCCAACTTAACTCACCTTATGGTCTTCTTTTTTTGAATATTTTTATATATCACGGTAAATATTCTAGATTCCGATCGTTCATTGTAAAGTGATATTTCTTTTGTATACCACTGCAAAATTAAGATATTTTTTATGCCATTATTGATCAGTCAAATCGTGAAGTGGTTGCACTAATACTATTTTGCCCATGATATCTTCTTCCTTCGCTTCCCGCAATCTATCCTAGCACCGCCACTTTCTTAGGCTCCGACGCCGACAACTAGCAATCTCATTCCTCTCTCTCCTCTTCTCCCTCTCCGCCAGCCTCCTCCTCGCATGGCATACACCGCCGCAGCCCGTCAGAGCCGCTGCTTCGTTTCTCTCCCTGTTTCTTCAGCCGCCGACAACGCCGGGTTTCGCGAGCTACTAGGGCAGAGGCGGCCGTCGTGGCTGAGGTTTGTGTCGGCATGAGGGAGCCCACCACTGCTCGGTCTCACATCGATGAAAGGGAGGTGGCCTCTAGGTGGACCCACGACCGGGTGGAGGACGCCGTCGGCAGCTTGATCCGCTGGAGATTCAGGCCATCGACTCAATCCACACTAGAGATAGAGCAGGGCGTCACCACTAGCTCGATTCGCGCCGGGGGAGGAAGAGGATGCCGCCGCTGTGCGCCATAGCCGGAGCTCTGCCCCGCATGATGCGAGCACAACATAGGACCCCTCTGTCCAAACTGACTGAACCCACGACTTCACCTCACCCACTGGTTCTCTAGATCCCCTTGTTTGGCCGCTGTTCTCCATGGATTTCGCCTCCGCCAAGCATGACGATGTATGGGCCCAACCACCGCCGCCTAGTCTCCTCGGCCGACTTCTTCCCAAACAAACCACATCACCATCATCATTGGAGTTTTGGACTGTATTGGCCCCGTAGTGTACTGTAATTCCTAAAGTAGCCCCCTGAGCATCAGAATTCCATTTTTGGCCCCCTCCTAGCATCTAATGTCGTCGCCGTTGGTAGCACCAAGTCGCTGCGTGCCGCCTCGATAGCAGTGCAAGTTCTTCTTTGTGCCGACAGTAGCGACAGGTCTTCTTGTGTGGGACAAAGAAGAAGTCCTCTCCTCCCCAACATGCACGCAGATCCAAGAGGAGAGAGAAAATATATTTAATAATATTTCTTGGAGGAATTTTTAAATATAGAAAATTAGCTCAAAAAATTATGAATTTTTTTAGAGCCTCCTGGTACAGTGTATTTGATTGTGTAATTTTTTTAGAATTTTATCAGTTACTATTTTTTTCTCTAAAATTCATTCAATTATACTGTTTGTAGGAATTTTTAATATAGAAAATTAGGTCAAAACATTATGAATTTTTTCCAGGCTCCTTATACAGTGTACTTGATTGTGTAATTTTTCCATAATTTTATATGTTACTAAATTATCTCGACAAATTAAGGATTTAGGTTTCAAAAATTAGGACGAAGGTTTGGAAATTAGGTTTCATGATTTCATGTGACTTGGAATGTGGGAAGTTTAGTACCACATGACTACTCTAGGTAAGTGACACTCCCTTCTCTGCACATCTGTCGCCCCGTCGCTGCTGTCCTCCCTTGCTCGCAGTGCTCGCTTTTATGGCAATTGTTTGATTGAGTAATGGGGTTGATGGTACCAATAGGTGGCATAAGTGATTTCATTGGTGTTTTCAATTTCACCATAGAAATAGGTTTGTGCAGCATACTTGGTGATTCCCCAGCGGCTATAGCAAAGGGTGTAGGGTGAGCAAGTACCAAGTGACCGTTGGGTACCATATTATCATCAGCAACGTCAAACGATCATTTATCATCTTTAGGTTGATCAGGATTGACTGTTCCGTTTTCATTGTTCTCTCCCATGTTAACTAAATTGTGCTCATCAGCTTTCTTCTTAAATGCATTGTACTGCAAATGACCATTCTCCCTTGGATTGTTGTTTGCAGTTTGTACTGTTTCTTCAGCAGCAACGTTGACTAACACACGATATGAGCATGCACCTTGTCCTTGCAGAATGAACAAATATGGTGATTGGGATACGATAGTAACAGCAAAACCATATGGGCTGCATTTAGGTCTCAAAAATTTGGATTTTAGGTTTAAGAAATTAGGGTTTCATGAATTCCCGCACAAAGTACTCATAACAGAATTAGGGTTTTGGAAATTAGGGTTTCTAATGGAGTTACAGTGTACATGTTCATACATAAAATTGATGGTATTTTATTTTTTGAAGCTTTTAAAAGACTCTGAAAAGGGCAATCTGGAGATAAATAGTATCTTGGTCGCTTCGGTTCTTGATCACATTACTTCTCTATGGTGGAGTTAAAGCAAAGTACTTTATGAAGCTTGTACAGAATGCAATTGAAGGGGCTGAGAACGCTGGTTGTGATTATGAAGATGCCCTAAAATATGGAGGAATCGATGTCAGTGCAAATAATTCTTAAAATAATCTATTTTTTATTCAGAATTACAGAAATGACACTATTTAATTTTTTAAAAATAATCAATTGTATGTTGTTTTTTCAAAAAATAAAAGTGTGGTGACAACGTTGGTTGGTCTGTTTGTTATTTTCATAGAATATGAAGGGTACAAAATTTGTTAGACTCGCAATAACATTTTGTGATCGTCGTATATTATTGTAGCCCGCTAAATTTCTGAAGAATTTTGTGAGGACGATTGAGATAGTAATGAGTCGTAAGTAGGAAGGTAATTTTTTTAAATAATCTATTATATGATGTTTTTTTTTTGAAAATAAAAGTGTGGTGACAACGTTGGTTGGTCTGTTTGTTATTTTCGTAGAATATGAAGGGCACAAAATTTGTCAGACTCGCAATAACATTTTGTGATCATCGTATATTGTTGTAGTGTGCTAAATTTCTGAAGAATTTTGTGAGGACGATTGAGATAGTAATGAGTTGTAAGTAGGAAGGTAAGTGATATTACGATGCGCCTGTTAAAAATGACGGAGTTAAAGCATATTACTTTATGGAGCTTCTACAAAATGCAATTAAAGGGGCTGAGAACACTCGTTGTGATTATGAAGATGACCTAAAACAGTAGATTGAAATGTTGGGGGCCAGAAATGTTGTGGTTCCATACTCTACATGCACTGCAGAACAGTACAATTTGGCACGGAACCAAAACTACATTACAGTTCGCGGATAGAAGCACGTTACACGTGGTCATATGGCATGATGGTTCGGCTATTTGCTTTAGTCTTCGTCGCTACTACTACAGTACACTGCGACATAAGCATCTAGACCATGTAAGTATACATGCCTTTAGGGGATAGTAAAAATATGGATGGTAGGACTGGGTACTAGTACGGAATAGCCCGACCTACTACGTGGACCGGGGCCATTTGTCCTTCCTTCTGAGCTCAGTGTTGTACTCCTCGCCGGCCGCCTTCACCTCGGTCGCCATTTCCCTCTTTTTCTCGCGCTCCCTCTCGCGAGCCTCGCGCTCCCTGTGATTGCACGCCTCGAGATGAACTTTTGTCTCCCGACGTATACGCTTGTTTTGCTCGTCGTTGCGGCGCTCCTCCTCCCGGATCTCGTGTGCTCTTTTGTCATTCCACTCGTTGAAGTCAAGAGTCCACTGGTCATGTGGGTGGATCTCCTGGTCGATCCACTTGCGATAGCCACATAGCGGATCCGGGGACTACGGGTAGACGAGAGAGGTTGTTAGTGCATACTTCGAAAGAGGAAAGGTAGGGGAGCTTCTCGTGTCCCGCGGGGGGAGGCTCATAAAGCGGGTAATGTGTTAGCTTGCAGATGACAAGATGAGACGGGGCAGGCTACTTTGCGCAGTGACAAGATGAGATGGGGCAGCCTGCTTTGCGCATTGACAAGATGAGACGATTGAAGGGGATGAGAACACTCGTTATGATTATGAAGATGCCCTAAAATATGGAGGATTCGATGTCAGTGCGAATGATTCTTTCTGGGATTCCACTAGAAGAGGCATACTTGCAATATAGGCTTGCTTTGATGGCTTAGCGAGGCACGCAGACTCATAACAAAATTAGGGTTTCATGAATTCCCACACAAAGTACTCATAATGTAATTAGGGTTTCCAATGGAGTTGCGATTATGCGTGTTCATACATAAAATTGACGACACTTGAAGCGTTACAAGCATTACATGATACATGCGTGGGTTTATTGTAATCGAGACACTCTTTGTTAATTTATCAGTTTATTGTGGATGATATTCTTTAATACTGTATTATACCACGGACTAGATAAGCTTGTGCATGAACCAACTGAGGGAAATATTTGGCATGCAGATGACATAACAATGTGCAGGCTATGGTCTATTGTTATACGATCTGCATGCCACACATTTCCCTCTGTTGGTTTATATACAAGTTTATCTAGCCTGTGATATTATACAGTATTAAAGAATATCATCTACTTTAACACTATATTGTACCACAGGATAGACAAGATTGTACGTGAACCAACAGAGAGAAATACGTGGCATGCAGATCATATAACAACGTATCGCACCTTCGACTCGTGTGTGTTTCAAGGCTACGGTACATTGTTATATGATCCGCATGCCACGCATTTCCTCGATGGTCATGTACAAGCCTATCTAGCCCGTGGTACAACATAGTGTTAAAGTGGATGATATTCTTTAATCTCAGATTGTATCAACGCCATCCACATTGAACCGATAAATTAACAAAGAATATCCTATGTATCATCTATGGTGGTGGGCTCGTCGCAGAGCCTTTCCCTTCCCTTGTCTCGGGGCTCCTATGCCGGTGTCGTAAGTCGGCTGTCCATGTCTGCGATTCAATGATGTAAGTGCATCAGATAGTGAAAAACGTAACAAGAATGTAAATTCGCATAACTCATTTACGACTAGTGACTAATAACTATGACTACGGTAATAATGAAAAAAGATTCGACAAATTACCTGCCTTTCAGGGGAAAGCAATAAAAAAAGTCTGAGCGATGAGCGACGAGATTATGTTATGTTCTCTGAGTCCTCAACGATGAGTGGCAGAACGAGAAGTGAAACACAATTGAGATGAGCGAAGAGCGACTGCGAGAGTTCGATATTTAAAGCTGAGCAAAGGAAGAGTCGCGGCATTGGCGCCGGGAATTCCAGAAGTATTGGCGCCGAGAATTTTGGACGAGGCGACAGATGTGCGGAGGAGGGAGGACGGGCGGTGGGAAAGGTGGCCCTTGATCATTGAATTTTGTTTTTTCCACTAGTGGACACATCGCAATCCTAACAACAGTTCAAGGGATCCCACAGTTAAAGATACAAAATGTAATATATCACATATGCAGAAGGGAACAAAAGGCTTCAGGCAATTACCTTCTATATGAAGCCTATATGGTTTTGCTGTTACTATTGTATCCCAGTCACCATATTTGTTCATTCTGTAAGGACAAGGTGCATGCTCATACCGTGCTCTAGTCAACGCTGCTGCTGAAGAAACAGTATAAACTGCAAACAACAATCCAAGGGAGAATGATCATTTGCAGTACAATGCATTTAAGAAGGAAGCTGATGAGCACAATTTGGTTAACATGGGAGAGAACAATGAAAACGGAACAGTCAATCCTGATAAACCTGAAGATGATGAATGGTCGTTTGACGTTGCTGACGATAATATGGTACCCAACGGTCACTTGGTACTTGCTCACCCTACACCCTTTGCTATAGCCGCTGGGGAATCACCAAGTATGCTGCACAAACCTATTTCTATGGTGGAATTGGAAACACCAACGAAATCACTTATGCCACCTACTGGTACCATCAACCCCATTACTCAATCAAACAATTGCCATAAAAGCGAGCATCAGGCAAGGGAGGACAAAGAATGACGCGCGGATGTGCAGAGAAGGGAGTGTCACTTACCTAGAGTAGTCATGTGGTACTAAACTTCCCACATTCCAAGTCACATGAAATCATGAAACCCTAATTTCCGAAACCTTTCGTCCTAATTTTTGAAACCTAAATCCTTAATTTGTCGAGATAATTTCGTAACATATAAAATTATGGAAAAATTACACAATCAAGTACATTGTATAAGGAGCCTGGAAAAATAATTTCATAATGTTTGGACCTAATTTTCTATATTAAAAAATTCCTACAAACAGTATAATTGAATGAATTTTAGAGAAAAAAAAATAGTAACTGATAAATTCTGAAAAAATTACATAATCAAATAAACTGTGCCAAAAGGCTCTACAAAAAATTTCATAATTTTGTGAGCTCATTTTATATATTTAAAAATTCCTCCAAGAAATATTATTAAATGTATTTTCTCTCTCCTCTTGGATTTGCGTCTGTGGGGAGGAGGGACTTGTTGCCGTCCCACACAAAGAAGACCTTCTCACGCCGTGGTTCCTCTTTGGTATAATGACTAAAAGGATCCAGTGGTGCCTACTCATGTATGTCACTTGAGTCATTAAACCTAAGTTCGTGTTATGTATAAAGTACAAATGAAATTTGTATAGCAAGTAGTGAAGCAATTACTTAGTTTGTAGGGCACCATTATGTAGTCCTTGTCGTTTTGAGCAAGTAATAATGTCGTTATGTATTTCTCGGCGTAGGATGCGCTCGCCAAGATGGTTTGCTCGAGTCCACGTGTGGGTCGAGGAACCCACCTAGTTCTTTCAATCGTCGGGCATTTTTAATCATATATCTATACATAAGCAATGAGTTGTTATATTCGTATTACGTGAATGTAGAACTTGATTGTACACACTTACGTGTCCAAAGATCGTAGAAGTGAGACATCGAGGGCTTTGAGGTTGAATAGGTCGAATAAGTCGTCGAAGCCCACGACGAAGGGGGCCGGCTCGTGGAGGAAATAGTCCTCCGTGTATTTGACGGTGATTCCATCAGCGCACCCTTTCTCTTTGGTCTTGTGCAAGTACCAGGTATGCAAACTCTGACAAGCTAATCCAAACAGAGGCTAACATCGGTGGTCACCAACGGACTTAGAAAGAGTATTTCTTAGGGTTAGGAGGCGGAAGCGCCTTAATGTTCTTTGATTTCGATTTGTCCTGAACGACTTGCCCACTACGCGTCTTCCTGTGAGACGACTCGGGAACCGATACGGCGGCACACTTTTTTTGTTCGTTCGGTGTCTTCTCCACGGAACCGATGAGGAGGGCTTCGCGAAGGTTGAGGTGTAGTCATGGAGGTCCTTGGAGAGGCATGGTCGTGTCGAGATGGTTGGGGTGGAGTCATCGAGGTTGAGGCGACCGCAGGTCCAGCGATGTCCTTCTTGGGTCCCGTTGGAGAGGCATGGTCGTGTCGAGATGGTTGGGGTGGAGTCATCAAAGGTTGAGGCGCATCGCAGGTCCAGGCGATGTCCTTCTTGGGCCACCGGATAAAACCGCACACGGCATCCCCAGTGTTCGATGTCGTCGTTCGGGTGAATCTCGGCGGGACGGCCCTAAAATTGTCATGTACCATGTCCACTGCACTGGCGTAACCTCGCGCCACCGGGCACCGTGGTCGCACTATCCCTTCTATGCATGGATACGCCACCCCACGCCCAAATTTCAATAGACATCCCAACCATCCTCACTTGGGCGCGCAAGGCATCGGCTCCTACAAAACGATACGCAATTAGCTAAGGCGTTCTATAGGTCTATCTTTGGAGCATTCCAGAGATGTACATTACCTTGATGTCGTCGATAGGTAATTGGACGTCATCATGTTCATAATTTTGCGTGGGCGCGACGCCACTCGATGTTGAGGAGGACTGGCTCCCAAAACAACGGGGGCGGCTTGCGATTGGTTGAGGAGTAGGAGTTGATTCACTTGGTCCCGCAATCTTGCTATCTTTTCTTCAAATTTTGCAAAGAAGCACCCGTTCTCTTCCTTCAAATTTTGTAGTAAGCACATGTTCCAACTCGTGTCGTTACTCGCCTTGGATCTCTTCCCGCTCCTATACGTGCGATGTCGCCCGGGAATCCATACTTCCAAGATACGTTAACCCCTTTGCCTCGCGTGCGACCCGGTGCTCCTTGTTTCCCGAGCCGTAGATAGTATATCCTTCTCCTCGCTCGCTTGGAAGGAGCCTTGAACACGCGAACTCAATTCTTGCCGCAAGAGGTCATCATGTTATTATAGACATTATGAAGTTATGGACTTATTAACAACTAGGTAGTTCAAGATATATTTACCACACGGTTGGCCACATCCCGATCCGCCGGGTTTGTGAAAGAGATTTCGCCCGAAGACGTGACTGATGCCCTCGCTCTTAACCAGGAGAGCGCACTCGTCTGTGATCTCAGCAAATGGCCTTGTTTTGTTCTCGTCCTCCGCCGCCCATTGCGCGGTTTTACCCGCGTACCGAGTGGTGCCGAGTTTGTGGGGGTGAGTGTTCAGTGTCTGGACAGCCTTGTGCGTCGCACTTTCCTCAAGAAATTCGGGCGTCGTCTTCATTTGTACAAAGGCGTCCCATATATCCCGCTACAAGAATTTATACGCCGTAAAGGGCGTTCGACCCGTGTTCACGTACTTTGTGACAAGCACGCTCTTGAAGGTCCTCCACGCCTTACCAATCGAGAGCAACGCCTGCCGCTCCATGCGCGCCGATCCGGGCGGGAAAGTGAACGATTTTAAAACTTCGCCCCACACCGCGCGTCCGAACATCCGACACAAATGTCCCACTCGGTGTGGTGATGGGGACCTGCCCTTCCAAGTATCCTCGCACATGGTTTGGAATCTCGCCACGCTTGGGGGACTCACAGGGATCCCATTGGCATTGACCTCCGTGACGGTCATTAGGCCTGGAGGAATTTTCGATGTTCCTCTGCCATCTCGCGTACGTACCACTTTCCTCGGAGATCCAGACGCATTCGGTGACGTCGATGACAGCGGCGAAGACGGTGCGGACGCCATGTCGCTTACTTGCTATCTATATATGCACGAAGCAATATGCGTAAGCTCTAACTAACCAGATTCAAGCAGATTTACTCAACTTAACCGAAAATGATGCACAAACGTAATATATAAAGAAGGATTGATGGTAGTTTGTGCTCTCAGAAGGAGAGTTGCAAAAGAACAAGTCTTTGTCATCTCAATCCTATTGTCTATACTCTTCATTAAATGAATATGATAGTATAAATTCAAACTATGAGCTCTAAACAATACTTTGCTTAATCGTGAATGATCTCAATCATATCAAAATGATCTTAACTATCACATTCAATCTCGTGATAAGACAAAGTTCATCACAGAGCGAACTAAGAATCGAATAACTAGCATTCAACCGAAAGTAACGAGATATCAAATTGATATAGCAAGTAATACAATAGAGCTCAAGAATGAACTAACTATCACATTCAATCTCAAGATAAGACAAAGTTCATCACTGAGCATGTCAACAGAGCCCATCGATCAATTTGCAATATATTTAGTACTAGATCCAGTTCACATATTATCAAAGACTATCAAAGTCAATATATCCACCGGGACAAATCGTAATATAGGAATACTCACAGAGAGGATGCCGCACAACAACTCACGGTGCAAGGAGGAGGCCGGTGCAGGGGAGGAGGGAGGCGCGGGGAGGAGGCCGGTGCAGGGGAGGAGGACGGCGTGGGGAGGAGGCCGGTGCAGGGGAGGAGGACGGCGCGGGGAGGAGGCCTGTGCAGAGGGAGGAGGCCGACACGGGGAGGAGGTCGTGCGTCGAGGCGGAGGCAGCATCGTCGATGTCGGGGGCGGTGGCGTCGGGTCTTACGGCCGGGGAGGTGAATGGGCGAACCCTAGAGGAGAGGAAGTGACGAGTAAAGAGCAAAACCTTAGCAGTGCGGCTCTTTATAAAAAGGATATCTGGTATGGCCTGTTTTGTAGTAGTGTGGTATAAAAGGAAAGGTTTCAATTTTGCAGTGGTATGTCAGGGAGACATCACTTTGCAATGACAGATCAGAGATTCGAATTTTTGTAGTGACATATAATTTTTTTTCCCTTATTTTTTGCTGAGAACATATGTTTCTTATCTATTATATTATTAAAGCAAAGAAAAAAAGAAACCACCATGTTCACTCTCCAAGGCTAGCAATTTCCATGTTCATCGGAGAAAAAAAGAGAAATATCTACACCGTTGATCATAGTGGGTCGGGATTATAACGGTCTAGATAAAAAGAAAGAGTGTATGTCAAGTCCAATCCAGAAATAACTGCAATTCGGAATAAAAATAAAACAATATTCGCAATTTGATGTCCATACGAATTTCTAAGTAAAATTCATACATAAATATAAGAGTAAAGTACACTGTAGGTCCCTGAACTTGGCAGGGGGGTTCACTTAGGTCCAATAACTTCAAAAGTGTCCAATCAAGTCTGTAATCTATTTAAGTGGGTCATCGGAGGTCCAAAATAGCCTAGCTAGCCGGTTGACCGTGACGTGGCGGGTTGACCGTGACGTAGCCGCTCCAGCGTGGACCTTCTTCTCCCACCGCATCCTCCCTCCACCTCCCGAGCCACCGCCGCCCTCCCCTCCTCCTCCCGAGCCGACGTCGCCCTCCCCCTCCTCCTCCTCCCGAGCCGTCGCCCTCCCCCTCCTCCTCCTCCCGAGCCGCCGCTCTCCTCCTCCCCAACCCGGCGCCACCCTCGTCCTCCCCCGCCGCCACCTCCTCCCCCGGATCCGCGCCGCCACCCCACCGCATCTGCTATGTCCAGTTCCCGCAGCGGTTCAAGGGCATCGACCCCAACGACCGCTATGCCAACCACAACCTCGTGATGCTGCCCCCGATGGAGGACGATGATGACGGCCAGCTCGGCGACATCAAGTGGCCGGGGCACCTTGCCGATGAGGCGAGCACGACGACGGTGGCGTTGGCCGCGTCGCAGGAGGAGAAGAAGGGGGGCCGGGGAGGACCTTTCGCCTCCACCCCGGCTCCATGGCGCCGCCACCTTTCGCCTCCTGGAGCCCCGAGCCCCCTCTACCTCCCTTCCCCACTTGCGCCTTGCTCTTGCTCCCTATCGCCAAGAAGCACCGAAGAACACCTGTAGCTCCCCTTCGGCCGCCGCACCACCTTCACCTTTTCTCCACTCCGGTGAGCCCTTCACCACACCGACCATGTCATTTGGCATTACAGGAACAGAGGAGCCTTTCCCCCAAGGTAATTTCATTGTTGGCCCTCAGGATCCCGTCGACGCCTGTTCTTCCTCATCTCCGGCCGATTTGTCGCCCCTCGAGCTACGCTGCACCCTCATCCAATTGTCGGCACCAGAAGCTCCCCAAGGACATCCCGAAGACACCCCAAGCAGCGCCGTCCTTTCCCATCCTCTCCGGCTAACTCCTCGCGCAAGCCTTTCCGCGCCGCCTCGATCTCACGTCGTCGGCCCGCTCCGAAGCTCCTCCGCCTCCACGAACCACTCGGTGGGCTTCCCTACACCTCCCTCGTGTCCGTGTTCACCTCCCCTTCCTCTCCCCTCCCTCCGGCCGCTATCGCCTCGGTTCGGCTCCTGCGCCCGTGCGTTACCACCGCCTTCAACCGCGTCGGGCCTCCTCCGGCGCCTCCGCCACCTCCAAAAGGACCCCCACCCCCGGGGAACCCATTTTTGGGGTTCACCGGACGCCCCTCGCCTCCGCTCGCCGGCGTCGGCGATGCTCCCATGCGCCCAGGGCCTCCCTCTATTCGCCTGAGCCTTGGACATGCCCTGTAGTGAGGTGAGGTGGAAGTCCACGTGTACATGCACGGGAGCTGTCATCCACGCTGGAGCTGCCACGTCACGGCCAACTCGCCACGCACAGCCAACCGGCCACCGGCTATTTTGGACCTCCGATGACCCACTTAAATAGATTAGGGACCTGATTGGACACTTTTGAAGTTATTGGACCTAAGTGAACCCCCTGCCAAGTTTAGGGACCCACAGTGTACTTATATATGAATTCCAATAAAAATTACTGAAATTCGGGAAAAAAAATAAAACTACCAATTTGATTTCGATATGAATTACAAAGTAAATTTTTAAATAACTGTAGTTTGGAATAAAAATTAAATAAAAAATTAGTAATTGGATTTGTATACGAATTCTCACAAATAATAATTAAAATTTAGAATAAAAAATAAAAGAAAATTTGTAATTTGAT
Source organism: Ampelocalamus luodianensis (assembly GCA_036346255.1). Classification (NCBI taxonomy): domain Eukaryota; kingdom Viridiplantae; phylum Streptophyta; class Magnoliopsida; order Poales; family Poaceae; genus Ampelocalamus; species Ampelocalamus luodianensis. Next base: position 45,951,761 of record CM070633.1, read on the forward strand.
TTCCATATAAATCCCTAAGTAACTAAAATTCATAATAATTTAAATGACTTTATCAATTTGATTTGTATACGAACTTCAATAAAAATAACCAAAATTCCGCGTTAATTGGAGTAAAAGAGAAGATCTACAATGTTGATCGTGGTGGATCCAGATTATAACGGCCTAGATTAAAATAAAGAGACAATGCCAAGTACAATCGAGAAATAATTAAACTTTGGAAAAAAATTAAATTAAATTAGCAATTTGATTTCCATACGAAAACAAGCAATTGATTTGTATACGAATTCCAACCAAAACTAACTGAAATTCAGAATAAAAAATAAAATAAGATTAGTAATTTTATTTCAATACGAATTACAAAGTAAAAATATCTAAAGTTGTGGTTTGGAGACTATGTCGATGCCAAAAATGTGACAAGAAGAATTACTATAGAGAATGCTCAGATCAACATTACGGATAGGTGTGAGCCAAGCTATTTTTGTGGAAGGAACATTTGGATATTAACTTTTGAAGGATCGATAACGTGTACTAGGCTGAAATGATTTTTTTCAATAAAAAATTAATAAAAAATTATGTTTCCTCAAGATTTATTTTGGCTTCAAAATTTATTGATATTTCGAATGTACATTCTAAAAAGCCTATATATCCCCAATATTATATATTAAAAAATTATAATATATTCAAGCTACTTTGATATTGAAAAATTATAATAAATCTAGGCGCGTAAATGCATGAGACACTCTGCTAGTTTTTTCTTGATATGGATATCACACGATATCTTATTTTAGATATCATAGCAACAAGATCAAACAGTAAAAAAAGGGGGACCCCGGTTACCACAAGGGGGACCCTAGTAACCACGAGGGGGACCAAGGTATCCTCGAAAGAGAGGACTGATGCCAATAGAGAAGTTAGTGTGCATTAATTGCCTTGAAAAAAGTCCTCCTTGATTACATGGAAAATATAGTTATTTATAGCCTTCCAACTATGGTACCCGAGATTACAGTTTCACCCCTAAAAAGACCTTATGCCCATAGGGGCTGTAGGGGCTTTTCCTTCCCTTACGCGTAGCCTTCGGTCTATGGTGGATCCTCCTGGTCCTGGTCCATTCAGTTGGTATGTGTGGTCCACTGGTACTTCTATCCCTTTGCACCGTGCGGGGTGCACCTGGGCCGAGGGGCCCTGGACACCCTTTGGTGCTCATGAGGTGGCCCGGGCAAGGATCCCAGGGGCCTCGCTTCTCCTGGATGCATGGTGCTCGGCAGCCATCCCGCGCCCTTCGTCCCCCAAGGTGCACATGGTACCCTTCTGCATGCGGCCCTCAGGGGCCTTCGCGCCTCCTTCAGGGCCTCCCAAAGGCATGCTTGGTGCCCTTCGGGGGGCCCTAGTCTCGCCTCCAGCCCTTGGCCCTTTGGGGCCTTCTTGTGGCCTTTGCGCACCATTCGGGACCTTCCCAAAGGCATGCTTAGTGCCCTTCGGAGGCCCCTAGTCGCGCCTTCGCCCGTGTCCCTTGGTGTGGTCTTCACTAGGTCGTTGGGGCCAGTGGACCGCCCCTACGACAAACCCCTCGCGGTCGAGGTCCTACTTCATCATGGCTGAAACCGTGCCTTTTCCTGAAGGGTCTAGGCACACCGTCCCCTTCGGCCCGGTGAAGGTTGTATTGCGTGTCCCTCAAGTGGTGTGTGGGCCTCTCCTATTGTTATGGTGGCGCATCGAGTATCGTGCACCATGATGTCGGTGCTTGGTAGTAATGGCGCTCCCTCGAACTGTGTGGGTCGCCGTTGTTGTTACCGTGGCGCGTCGGTTGGTGTGCACCATGATGTCGGTGGTTGGTAGTAACGGTGCCCCCTCGAACCGCGCGACAGTTGACGGGATGTTGCGCGAATGGCACGTGTCACTGGGTAACTAGCTTGTGTCTCTTCGTCTTCCACGCCTTGTCTCTTTGCAGTCCTAGCGCCTATAAAAGGGGTGATCCCCCAGCCATTCGCTTATTTCTCGCTTGAAACCCTACCTTCGTGCTTTTGTGCTTTATGTCCTCCGAGCCTGTGATTAGGACCTTCGAGGCTTGGGTAGTGTGATCCTCGGAGCTACAATATGACAAAGTAGAGCAAAGAGGGAGGCGACAACGTGGTCTACAGTGACAGAGTGGGTGCTTTAGGCCCTCGTCGATGACAGGAAGTTGAAGTGCCTTGAGAAGGTGCGAGTTCCTGGAACGGAGACGGTACGGTGCCTCGGTTGGACGAAGTTGTGGTCTTCATGGCCTTCTTCAATGCTAGCCTCCAGATTCCGTGCGTGATGCTGGTCGTGTGTGTCCTTTGGTTGTACAGGGTGGAGCTAGCACAGCTGACACCCAACTCCCTCATCAAGCTGGTTGTCTTCGAGTGGATCATGCGATCCACCAGGACAAGCGCAAAGAGGCGCCTGTTCGCCTATCTTCATGACGGGCACTGCCAGCCAAAGAAGAAGAAGAGCACTGACGAGACATTGAACTTCGACAGCATCAACTTCTAGTCGAAGGCGTGGTGCCAGATGTACGTGCCTGCCCTGGCGACACGGAACCGGTGGGACACCGACTGGACTCAGAGGTGGTTTTACCACCTCTCTCCGGCGGGCGATGGTCTTCGCTCCACTGGGGGGCTCATCCACCTTACCTCCACCCCGGATATCGTGCTCACCTCGCGGGAGGAGGCCCTTCTCCATGTTTTGCTGAGTGTGATGAGGTGGCTCTCCACGAGGGATCTCGTGGAGGAGTTATGCGCATTTGGGGTTTGGCCCCTCGCGTAGGGCTAGAGCGTGAAGCTTGGGGACCCAAAGGGCGGGCTCCCCACCATCACTGTAGCTGGGCACGAAGGTTTGGGTATTCTCTCTTACTTTTTAATTAATCAATTGTTATTATTATTATTATTATTATTTAACGAGCATACTACTCTTGCTGCAGTTGTGCCCATTGACGAGGTTGTCCCGTGCTGTGGAGCTGCTCTTGGGCCCTTACACTACCGAAGAGCACGTGAAGCGTGGGTTAGTTGTGCATGAGCCCCACCTGAACCGCACGTATGCGGACCCAGTGGTTCGTCTCTCGGAGCGCCCGGACCCGGACGTGGGGAGGAAGAAGCAAGCCCACACGCCCGAGGAGTGCGACGTCACAGGGCCAATCGTTGTAACATCCCAAAGTTCTGTTACAAAAAATAAAATTAATAAAGTTATTATTTTATTAGATTTTCTAAGTTTTAAAAGAGTTTTCTTGATTTTCTTGAATTTGTCTAGATGTTTAAAAGCCAAAAATAAAATTTATTGAGTTTTCTGGATTTTCTTGGATTTAAAGTTAAAAATAAAAATTTAATTATTTTCCTTGAATTTTGTAGATTTTAAAATGGTTTTCCTATTTTGCAAAAAATTAAAATATTTATGTGCCAAAATAAAAGCTAATTTTAAGTTGGAAATAATTTTATTAATTACAAAATAATTCAAGAAATTTCTATGATATTTTCTAGAATTTTTGAACTCTATTTGCTATTTTCTAAAAGCCCTTTTGATTTGTTGCTATTTCTGAAAATAAAAAACTAAATTATAATCCCTATTCCCTTTCGGGCCGAATCTTCCGTTTTCCTCGGCCCATTTTCCCTTTTTTTCACCTCGACCCATCCCACCCGCGTGGCCCAACCCACCTCGCCAGCCCACCCAGCTCTCCCTCTCTCTTCCTAACACCCCGGCCCCACCTGTCATCCCCCCTTCTTCTCCTTCCTCTTTCTTCCTCACCGCGTCGTCCGCTATTGACCATGTCGCAAGCTTCTCAACCCCACCACGTTTCTTCCCCTTTTTCTATGTTGACATGCGCATCTTCTTCCTCACCCGCTACTGTGCTTGTTTTACCCCTATCCTCCCCTCATTTGCCTACGGTTGCACTGGAACTCGCAACGCTCGCCACCATTTCCGCACACCGATCTCCTCCCTCCGTGCCCCTTCGTCCCTATAAAAGGGAGCACAAGGTGCCCATTCTCCACCTAACCTCTCCCATGAAGTCTCATCCCCTCTACCCTCCTCTTCTCGTCGATTTTGAGTTTTCCATGCCGCAGGCTGAACGCTCTTCCGCCTCCGATTATGCCGCCATCGAAGGAGCTCCGTCACCTTCATCACCACCTTTGGTTTCGCCTCGCCACGTTCTACCTCGTGCTCCCACCCTCCCCGCCAAAGCACCTCTAGAGCAACCTCGTCGTCGCAAGCCCAAAGTGCGCTGTCGCCTTTTCCCTCGCCGCCAGCCGTCAGTGCTACCTAGCCGCCACCCAATTGAGTGTTGTGTTCCCCATCTCTATATCCATTGGTACCCTCGCCGCCGGCCATCAGCTGTCGCGTCGCTATTTCGTCGCCAACCCTTGGTCCTCGTGCGTCGCTGCCACGTCATGCCACATGGCACGCCACCTCAGCGTAAAATGCCCACGTGGTAGCCATGTGGCAGCCCGTGTGGCCACTTGGGTGGCAAGCCAAGCTATTGCACGCGCCCGATCCACCATGGACCATGTACAAATTTCGTGCACTGGTTTGTGGACCAGGGCCCACATGTTAGTGAATGATTTCCTTTTTCACAAAAATAATTTGGCCAAAATTCAATTATCCCCTCACTGACATCATGTTGATGCGATAAATTGTTTTTTATTTAGAAAAATAATTCCACAAAATTATAAAAATTCATTTCTATCATTTCATGTGAAATTCAATATTCTGAGAGTCTCTTATCCTTCGTTCGAGCTCCAATTTAAGTGATTCAAATATCTAAATTAATCTAAAATCAAGATCTAGCCATCTGTACTAAAATTGTTTAATTTGGAGTTTATTTGAATTTTGTTTGAATTTGGATTATTTTCGCGTATATATTTCAACGACTTCGGAGAGCCAGATTTCAACGCCGTTTCAAAACAACAATTAATTGAGCACGCAAGTTACATCTTTGATCATATTTGGTCCTAGTATTTTAAATTATTTAAATTCTATTTTAAATTATTATTGCCTGCTTATTTATATTGAAGTTAATTTAAATTCCTGTTTTAAATTTATAGTTATTCCCAATTCCATTTGTGCAACCAAATCTTGACATTGAAATATCCACACCTTGTCACCTTAGATGAACTAGAACTTTTTAGGAAAAAATAAGGTTAGCATTGCTTACTTCTGTTTAGCGTTAAACCTTATGGCAGCGAAACCTTAGCTGACATGACTACTTTGGGATGACGCATTGTAAAGGTCTTGTGATAATTAGTAACATCCCAAAGTTCTGCTACCAAAATTAAAATTAATAAAGTTATTATTTTATTGGATGTTTTATTTTTAAAAGAGTTTTCTTATTTTTTCTTGAATTTCCTATATTTTAAAAGTCAAAAAGGAAATTTATTGAATTTTCTGGGTTTTCTTTGATTTAAAGTGAAAGAAAATTAATTAATTTCTTAAATTTTCTGGATTTAAAAAAGGTTTATCTTATTTTCCGAAATTAAAATAATTTATGTGCAAAAATAAAAGCCAACTTTAATTTGGAAATAATTTTATTAAGATCAAAATAATTTAAAGAATTTCTGTGAGTTTTTTTTTATAATTTTTTAACACTATTTGCTATTTCCTAAAGAAATAAGTCCATATTACACCCCTGAACTTTGCACCGAGTCCAAAATACCCTGAACTCGAATCGTTCGATTTGCACCTCGACCTGTCCATACCGTTTGGTTTACTGCCCTCGGGCAGCAATGGTTTTGGATGACGTGACATCATTAATATTTTGATTTTCTTGATTTTCAAACTTTCGGAGGCCATATCTTCTTCGTTCAAACTCCGATTCGAGCGATTCAAATTTCTAAATTCCTCTAAATTCCTTGTCTTGCTGTTAGTATTTATTTGTATTTTTTTTGGGATTTTATTTGGAGTTGTTTTATTTATTTGGCTTTGTTTGCTAAATAAATAAAAAAACTCCAAAAAAAATCCAAAAAAATTACCAAATAAATACTAACAGCAAGATAAGGAATCTATAGGAATTTAAAAATTTGAATCGCTCGAATCGGAGTTTGAACGAAGAAGATATGGCCTCCGGAAGTTTGAAAATAAAATATTAGTGATGCTACGTCATCCAAAACCACCTATTTTCGGCCCGAGGGGTGTAAACCAAACGGTATGGGCAGTTCGAGGGTGCAAATCAGACGGTTTTGGAGTTTAGGGGGTATTTTGGACTCGGCGCAAAGTTCAGAGGTGTAATATGGACTTATTCCTTTCCTAAAAGCCCTTTTGATTTCATCCAATTTCTGAAATTTGGAAAATCATCAAAAATCCGAAAATCCCTTCGGGCCGAATTTCTTTCTCTCGGCCTATTTCCCCCTTTTCAGCCTGGTTTGCTTTGCTTTTCTTTTCCCCCGGTTGGCCCACGCACCCGACCCACACCTCCCCGCCCGCCCAACTCAATCCATTCCCAAAGATGCCATCCTTCCCGTCCTCCTCTCCTCGCGGGAATTGGCGTTTCCTCGCTCCTCTCGGGAATCGATGTTTCCTCGCCACCGGCCGCGAGCCATTCCGTTGCCATTAGCGCCACCGTCCAAGGCTCCATGGCGACATTGTCTTCAGCTTTGGCTTCATCACGCTGTGTTCTACGTCGTGCACGCGCCCTCGCCACCGCAGTACCCGCGACACCGTCGACCCGAACGCGCCGCTGCTTATCTCCTCACCACCGGTGAGCCCCACACACCCAACTACCGCCGAGGTGAGCATCTCCCTCTCCGTGGCACCCTATTTCCACTAGTACCCTCGCCGCCGGCCACCTCGCCATCGTTTGCTAGTGACCTTCGGTCCCTGTGCGCCTTCGCCACCGTCACCGCCACACGTGAGCCACCTCAACACCAAATGCCCACATGGCTATGCCACACACCTGGTCCATCATGGACCAAGGTGCAATTTCATGGACCCGGTCCATAGATCCAGGCCCACTCGTCATTGACACATTTCCTTTTTCTTTAGAAAAATAATTCAGCTGGAAATTCAATTATCCTCGTGACATCATGCTGACGCAATAATTATTTTTTCCTTTAGAAAAAGAAATACACAAATTCCAAAAATTGTATTTATATAATTTCATGTGAAATTCAATCTCCTGAGAGTCCGTTCCCCTTCATTTGAGCTCCCATTCAAGTGATTCAAATTTCTAAATTCATCTAATTTAAATATCTATATCCTAGAACCAAGTTTATTTGAATTTGGCTTATTTTCACGTATAGATTTTGATGATTTCGGATAGTCAGATTTCGACGTCGTTTCAGAACAACAATTATTTGAGCAAGGCAAGTTACATCCTTTGATCATATTTGAATGCTATTATTTTAAATTATTTAAATTATTACTTCATGCTTATTCATATTCAAGTTAATTTAAAATCATGTTTTAAATTTATAGATATTCCCAATTCCATTGTATTGCCAACTTTGACATTGAATTAAACATACCATGACACCTTAGATGAAAAACTAGTTTACGCAATAGAATGAACTAGAACACTTTTGGAAAAATATATGCCTAGTCACGCTTAGATAAAAATATTCAATTTGGGGAATTTTAGCCAAAGATTCAATTATGGATTTAAAATGAGTCCATGTCATTATTATGCCATAGATATTTGCAAATGATTTGAAAAATGAAATAAAATTTAAAACTGATTTGAACTTGGGCGAAAATGGATAGTTGGTGGATGCAAGTTTATGCACGAGCTCATCTCAGTGAATGGTCGAGGACTAGGGGTTACTTTTGAAAGTCGCCTAAGTTAGTTAAGGATTAGTCTTAAAGCCGCATCTTGCAAAGCTCCACCGTACTACCTGTTGGGACCACCCCGGAGTGCACCTAGAAGACCTCCTAGGACCTCTTAGGGTGGTCCGTAGGACCACCCGGAGGTCCTGTAAGTCCTCCAAGAGCACCCCCGGAGGAGGTATTGGCTCTATGCACTGAGTTAGTCCCAGGAACATCTGCTAACTCGCACAAAACCACATAGGTTAAATCAAAGCTACACAGTCCAACAACTTTAAACAACAGGATAGCAATACACAAATATATTAAACAAGGGCCTTATGGCCAAGGTTGTTTACGCTGCTGCCAACACAAAGCTTACAAAACGAGCAATGTAACTCGCACAATGAAAATACAAAACGCGTAGACCATCCGGCAAGCCCACGGGCTGTCGAGTGGAGGACGTCTCCTAGAAGGTCTGGTCATCAAAGAACTCCTCATCGAGGAGGTCTGAGTTGCCCGGAACTTGTTCATCTTCAAGCACTGCTTAAACATAGGGCTTTAAGCCATGAGTACATTTGAATGTACTCAGCAAGTCAAAGAGAACGGGTATGCAATTAATGTTCATGCATTGGCTTGATAGGGAATTAAAATAAAAGACCGAAAATCAAGGAGGTCAAATAAATAGCTAACAAATCCGAAAAAACTCAGAAAATACCCAAAAATTCCTTGAAAAACAAGGAAGCCAAATAACACAAATTTTTATTTAATTAATGTTTATATTAGTCAAATTAAATATTTTTAATTTAGAAAATTCCCAATTAAGCTTTATTAATTCAAATAAAATTGGTGAAATTTTTCAGGGACCTAAACTACTCAAAAGATTTTTGAAATGCCAAATTTTGGGACGTTACAATAGTCGGGCGGGGTGCTGTTGCTGGGGTCTTGAATGTGACAAGAGGAGCAAAACGGGTAGGGTGTTGCACATTCGTCCTGGCTCTCTGTGAATGGCCTTGATGAGCCCCATGCTGCATCATCTTCCTCTTATGAGACTCTGCCAGCTCACGGCGAGACTCTTCTATGAGCATGGCCTTGTTCACTAGATGCTGGAAATCTGTATAGTCGTTGCCGATGACTGGACCTTCAAGCTAGGGTTGAGTCCTCGCTATGCTGCTTCCGACGCATCATCTGGTGGCGACGTCCTCTTGAGCATATCGCGAGAGTTGAGTGAACTTATTGAGGTATTCACTCACGGACATGTTTCCTTGCTTCAGCTCGCGAAACACATTCTTCTTCATTTCCACCTTTCCATCAGGGATGTGGGAGTGGCGGAATGCTTTAGAAAACGCAGTCCAACCTATGTTCTGGTGGTTCTCATGGGCGACGCAGTAGTTCTCCCACCATTCTGCGGCGGTACCTTCAAGTTGGTGTGTAGCATACAGAACTTTCTCACGGTCATCACACCGGTGATGGCAAGCTTCTTTCGCTTGAGCGCAGCCACCATCTCGCGCTTTAATGGCTCTGAGGAGCTAGAGAATGTAGGTGGATGAGTCCTCATAAATTCTGCCAGCCTTGACTGAGGGAAAGCTGGTGGTGGTGGCGGGGTCGCGGCAACTGCTTGGTTGTTCTGGTTCATCATGGCGAGAAGGGCAGCAGCGGTCTGGTTCTGCTGAGTCATCATCTGGTTCATATTCTGCATCATCGAGTTCATCACCGTGTTCGGGCTGCCATGAATCGACCTAAACCTTGATTCGCCATGGTCGCCGAGGAGGTGGTGGTGGCGGTTATTGAGATCCACATGGTCAACTTGGCTTGTAGAGTTGCGGGTCTGAACCATCTGCACAAATCTTTCCAGGTTTAATAGATGAGGCAAGAAAGCACGATAGATAAGAGGGAAAAGCACAATAGACGAAGAAGAATAAGAGAGAAGGATAGAACAACCTAATTGGAGATGCTCGGTTAAACCCAAAGAATAGATAGCCGAAAAGCTACCAAGAAGCAACAAAACTCGAGCCTAAAGGCCCTATTACACGAACTAAACGGTACTACAACTAGGAGGGTAACCCTACTAAAACACTTCTACTTTAACTTATTATGGACGGTCGACCCGAAACAAGGCTCGATCCTATAGAAATTACTAAGGTAAGAGAGATCAATTTAAACTCGAAAGCAAAGTTTCAGAATAGATAAGATGTAAGAATCTAAGAATGAGATGAGAAAAGAATAGAATCAGGTAAGAGAAGAATGACTATTCAACTTAACTGGTTGGTTTGATTTAGAAACTAAATTTTGAAATCTTTGGCTAAACGACCATGCTAACTATGGTTACGTCCTATATTCGATATGGCTCTGATACCACCTCTTGTCGGGACCCCAGGTATGCAACCCCTGGACCCTCTGTGCATTCTGAACTAGTCCCAGATCAGTAGCTAGCTCACATAGTCACAACATCGGTGTAATCACAACCATACAACAAAATAACGATGAAGCAGATAAATTAATATTACTTGGTAGCAAAAGGACCTTATGGTCAAGTCTTACAGAGTTGCCACGCAGGACTTAACAACAAAAGATAACTTGCAGCGGAAACAAAATATCTCATGGAGGCTATTCGACATGCCCACAGGAAATCGAGTGGAGGACGCGACCTAGTTCGCAAAGTCTTCAAGATACTCCTCTTCGTAATTCTATGAGCTCCCTGGTTCTTCTGTGGGGATTAATCACATAGGGCGCAAGCCGTGAGTACTTTAAATGTACTCAGCAAGTCATAGGGAGGTTTATGCAATTATTATTCATGCGAAGCTAGACAAGGATAGCTTTATAGCTGTTTTGCGGAAAGCAATATTGACAGTAAATACAATAAGTAGATTGAAAGCACAATTTAAAAGATTAGTATATAAGTAATTCAGTTCTTTGAAACAACTAGAGATCATCCCAACCATTCCATCCCAAACCATCATTTCCACCATTTTAATGAAAACTTCTACCCCTTGCGTGAAATCTCCGGGCATGTCCATAACCGGGGACACGGCTATTCGAATAGTTTTTACACTCTGCAGAGGTTGTACAGCTTTACCCACAAGAGATAATTCACTTGTAATGTTCGTCTGACACACCGCCGAAGGTGTGCGACTAAGTCATTATCACAAGGTTTTTACAAAGCTCTGTTTTGATTCGGTTCTGCTCGCTAAGGATTCGCTTCTAACGGGTTTTACTCCCGCTAGATTCATGTCCCCTCTTGCGCCGTTCTCAACCAAAATAGGACTGACTTAAAGCATTGCTAATTAGTTGGCCCAGTCCACCCCATCCTGGACATGTGGTTGCACGGTATGACCCAGATCAATGGTTCAAGGTTAAATCCTTAGTTGGCTGCTCACACGAGACTATCCACGTCCCAATGTGCGTTACGACACCCACACTTACCATCGCCCACTCGCCCGAGCATAAAATATTTTCGGTTCAACCCGGTCAAAGACCACCCTAGCCTTGGCACAACATCTTTTAATAATAGTGGTCGCGCCACAATTCCATAATTCCTTTAGTCATGTTTATTCATATGAGCATGTGATCATGAGTCCCAACGTACAACTATAGCATGGCTAAGCATAAAACGATACTCGTGTTGGTAATTTATCAATATCCAACTAAAATAGTCCATCCTATGGTGTTCAAAGGTTCATGTCATTCAAGGATACATGTCATTTGCAAATTTTTCAAAGGGCATACATCAATTAAGCAATTATCTACTCTCAAAACCATTTAATATAAAACTAGCAATGCATGTTTATATCAAATAATATAGTTTTGTAAAAGGGGTTCAATATTATCAAAGGTCTATGACTTGCCTTTGTTGAAGAGTTGAGGTGCTTCGGTCGTCGGGTCCGACAAATCTTCCGAAACGCTGGAATCTACACGTGCAAAAAGAGCTAAATAAATAAAACAACTCCAAATAAATTTCAAATAAATACCAAATTAGCACTAATAGCAAGAGGAGGATTTTAGATGAATTTATAAATTTGAATCACTCGAATTGGAGTTTGAACGAGGAAGTTACGGCCACTGGAAGATTGAAAATCAAGAAAAAGGAATTTTCCTGATTTCTGGAATTATTTTTCTAAAGAAAAAGGGATTTATTGCACCAGCTGACGTCAGCGAGGGGATTTAAATTTCCAGCCGAATTATTTTTCAACGGGAAATCCCAGGAATGCCACGCGGACGCTGACTGGGTTGTCGCGTTAGCAAAGGGGTCGACGTGGGCGCCAGGTGGTGTTAACTGGTCGCCACGCTGGCGACCATGTCAAGACCGAGCGCGCGTGCTCGGGGCGGCGATGGTCGGGCGCTCGGGCCGAGATGTCCGGTGGTGAGGGTACCAGTGGCGAGAGGAGAATGTGGCGAAGCTAATGCGCACCGTCTTGATGATGCGGCGCCAAGGGATGGCTGGCGGCGAGGAAGAGAAGCGGCGGTGGCGGAGGTCGAAATCGGTGGTGGCGCTCCGGGAGGCTTCCGGCGAAGGGGAGGCGCGCACGGGGACGGCGGCGAGCTGGCGATGCCGGAGGTGGGGTCGAAGGCGACGGAGGAGGCTCGACGGCGGCGCAAACGGCGGCGACGAGCTTCGGTGGCCGGCGGTGAGAAGCTCAAATTGCGACCGGAGGAGAGCGAGAAAGGGCGAGGGAGAAGGGGGAAAAGAGAGAGGAGCTCGGCGCGAAGCCGGTGCTCGCCTTAAATAGGCGCGGGGAGGGCTGAGAGAGGGGTTGAGCGAGGACGCCCACGCGGGGGGTCCGCGCGGGCTCGCATGCAACGCGCGCGAGGGCACCTGGACACGCGCGTGGCGCGGCAATGAGTGCGGTGAAGCATGCCACACTCAATGCGTGTGTCAGGGTGGCGACGACGGGACGGAGGCGGTCGGCGCAAAATGCGCGGACGCGTGCGGCGTGGACGTGGCGGCGACGGGTCGGGAGGTAGACGAAGACAGTGGAGACGAAGGGGCTGACAAGGCGAGCCCACCAGTCAGTGAGAGCGAGAGAGAGAGGCGTGCGGGCGCGGGCGCGGGCGCGAGTGATGGGCGCTATTGGATTTTGATCGAACGGCTCAAAATGAGTGAGGCGATCGGAACTCCGGACGTACCGATGCGATCGCGACCGTTGGATTGAGATCGGGCGGTCCACGATCGGTGGAGGCGCGGGAGAAGGTGCGGAGGTTTGGGAGCCGTCCGATTTTGATCGGACGGTGTCCGAGGGAGGAAGGCTCGGGCGCGCGCGGGAGTGGGCCGGAGTGGGCTGCAGGAGGAGGAGAGGGGAAATGGGCCGGAGGAGATTTGGCCCAAAGCTTTTAGAGGATTTAAAAGGATTTCTAAATAATAAAATCCCGAAAAAGCAAAAAGACTTTTAGAAATTAGCTAATAAAGTCTAAAAATTCTAGAAAAATTCACAAAAGTCCCTTGAATTATTTAGAACTTAATAAAAATACTTTTAACTAGATTTTAGCTTTTAATTTTTCTAAACAAAATAGATTTTGGCTTCAAACAAAAGGAAAAACCAAATCTAAAATCTAGAAAAAGCAAGAAAAGACTTAAGATCCAAATAAAATCTAAAACTCAAATAAACTAACTTTTGATTTAATTGATGTTTGATTAATTCAAATTAAATGGTTTTTATTTCTAAATTTCAATTTAAGCTTTTGCAACTTAAACCAAATAGTTATTTTTAAATTTTAAAATTTTTCAAAACTCGCAAATTAGGGATGTTACAAATGTCTAGCATTTTGAAGCTCGTTTACGAATGGGCCGCCTCATCCCTCACTCAATGGGGAATTTGGGCCTCTCGAGCAGCTTATCCGAGCGGAGTCACCGGTTGTGCCGGCGGGCGCCTCCTCCAAAGCCGAGCCTTTCCTTGCGCCATGATCGCGAAGTTGGGGTGGGGCCACGAGGCCGCCACTACTGTTGCCGAGGCTCAAGATCTCTGGCGAGGTCCGCCAACTCCTTTGGAGGGCCTCTTACGCTTCCCCGGTTACGCCATGGCAACGAGCGAGGTGGCCACCGGTGGTTTCGGAAGAGACACCTCGATGGGCCGAGTGTCGCTCCCGACGATGTCTCCGTGTGTGGAGTTATTGGCCCACTCCTCCGCGACTTCGGCAGCGGCCGTCGCCACTATAGAGGTCCTATTGCGCTTGGCCCTCCGGGTAGTCGGAGCAGCAGCCGCCATGGTCGGTTCGGCCGCATAGACGTTGGGTGTGCTCTTCTTCCGAGGGCCATACTGGCGCTTTAGGACTATGCTTCGTGACTCTCTTGCCATTCCCTACAGATGACAACTATCGTAGCAACAGGACCAGACAGTAAAGAAAGGGGGACCCTGGTTACCACGAGGGGGACCAGGGGATCCTCGAAAGATGGGACTGATGCCAAGAGAGAAGTTAGTGTGTATTAATTTCCTTGAAAAAAGTCCTCCTTGATTACATAGAAAATATAGTTATTTATAGCCTTCCAACTATGTACCCGAGATTATAGTTTTACCTCTAAAAAGACCCTATGCCTGTAGGGGCCACATGGGCTTTTCCTTTCCCTACGCATAGCCTTTGATTTATGGTGGACCCTCCTGGTCCCGGTCCATTTGGTCGCATACACGGCCCATCGTACTTCTCCCTTCATATTGGCGGTGCCCCGGCCGAGGCCTCGAACGCCTTTGGTGCTCACGAGGTGGCCCCGAGCAGGGATCCCAGGGCCTCCCTTCTCCTGGATGCATGGTGCTCGGCAGCTTTCCCGCACCCTTCGCCCCTCCCCCCGAAGGTGCACATGGTACCTTTCGGGGGAGGGGAGGTGAAGTGTGCCTTCTGCCTGCGGCCCTCGGTGGCCTTCGCACCTCCTTTGGGGCCTACCCGGAGGCATGCTTGGTGCCCTCCGAGGGTCTCTAGTCTCGCCTCTGGCCATTGGCCCTCAGGGGCCTTCTTGTGGCTTTCACATATTTTTCGGGGCCTCCTCAAAAGCATGCTTGGTACCCTCCAGGACCCCTAGTCACGCATTCAGCCTGTGGCCCACGAGGTCTTCTTTGGCCTTCGTTGGGTTGTTGAGGTTGATGGACCGCCCCTACTACAACATTAGACTATACTCTTAAACTATAAAGGTCAACTCCGACTATCGTGTAAAGCTTTGATTTTGATAAATTATGCTATTGTTATTAATTATACTTTCTCATAAAAAAAACAACAAAGATAAATCGAAACTTTTTTTTTTTAGGGTGAAAAGAATCGAATCATTGTTTGATGAAAACTAGAACAACATGCCTGTGTAACGCCAATATGGGCTCCAGTTGCACTCCAGGCGCAAGCTACCGAGCATAACTCTAAGGCCCAATGGGCTCTATTCCCAATACGCCTTCCGCCACTTCTGCCGCATTCCCAACTCCATCCAGCGCCCGCCGCGTTCCAACCTCCCAACTCCCAACCGCTTCCGCCTCTCCCCGCGATGCAATCTCGCAAGACGGACGACGGCCGCGCCGCGCCGTCATCGGGCGAGTGCGCAGGCGGGCGCTGCGTGACCCGCGCGCCTACTGCGGCGAAATCAAGGCCCTCCTTAGATTCTAGTCACACATCTCCGGGCTGCAACCACCCCAAGACGCCCACCACCTGCTCGTGCAAATGCGCAAGACAGCTATCGCGGCACCACCTGACGATCCAGACGCCGATTACTTCCCAAACCAGAGAGGCTAACCGGCCCCAGAGGATTGACATTATCGCGCGAATCAAGCGGAAGGTTGAGCTAGACGATTCAAGAAGCAGCAGCGCCAGCGATCATGCACGCGTGCAGCTCATACCGGTGATTGAAGCTACGAGCAGCACGATCACGTGTGCTACCAGTGGCATCGTATTCGTAGGAGACCCCTCGGCGGGTCAACCCATCTTAAGTACGTGTCTCTGAGCCATGGATGCACCACTTTCTCAAGTCCTTAATGAAATTCTACTAGCACTAGTTAGCTTTGGAACCCGTCTCGCATGAGGTCAATAGCATAGTGTTTTTATTTAACCTCTCAATTACCTTTTCTAACAAAGTTATACTTTTTACCAGGAAAAGAAAATGCAATGTTCTCTTTCTGAAGAAGTCGACAGCACAGAATGGTGCCCAACTGCCCATTCACACGCTGACGTTTTGAATCACTTCCATCGTAAAGGTCAGAATTAACAAGTGCTAGTTCATGGGAGCCGTCTGATTTTGATCGGACGGTGTCCGAGAGGAAGGCTCGGGCGCGCGGAGTGGGCGGAGTGGGCAGCAGAGGAGGAGAGGGAAATGGGCCGAGGAGATTTGGCCCAAAGCTTTTAGAGGATTTAAAAGGATTTCTAAATAAAGAAATCCCGAAAAAGCAAAAAGACTTTTAGAAATTAGCTAATAAAGTCTAAAAATTCTAGAAAAATTCACAAAAGTCCCTTGAATTATTTAGAACTTAATAAAAATACTTTTAACTAGATTTTAGCTTTTAATTTTTCTAAACAAAATAGATTTTGGCTTCAAACAAAAGGAAAAACCAAATCTAAAATCTAGAAAAAGCAAGAAAAGACTTAAGATCCAAATAAAATCCAGAAAACTCAAATAAACTAACTTTTTGATTTAATTGATGTTTGATTAATTCAAATTAAATGGTTTTTTATTTCTAAATTTCAATTTAAGCTTTTGCAACTTAAACCAAATAGTTATTTTTAAATTTTAAAATTTTTCAAAAACTCTGCAAATTAGGGATGTTACAAATGTCTAGCATTTTGAAGCTCGTCGGCGAATGGGCCGCCTCCAGTCCCTCACTCAATGGGGAATTTGGGCCCTCCGGGAGCAGTTATCCGAGTGGAGTCACTGGTTGTGCCGAAGGGGCGGCCTCCCCCCTCCAGCAGCCTTTCCTTGCGCCATGATCGCGAGTTGGGGTGGGGCCACGAGGGCCGCCACTACTGGTTGCCAGAGGCTCAGCATCTCCTGGCGGAGGTCCGCCAACTCCTTTTGGAGGGCCTCTTACGCTTCCTGGGTTACGCCCATGGCAACGAGCGGAGGTGGGCCAGCCTGGTGGTTTTCAGGAAGAGACACCTCGATGGGCCGAGTGTCGCTCCCGACGATGTCTCCGTGTGTGGAGTTATTGGCCCACTCCTCCGCGACTTCGGCAGCGGCCGTCGCCACTATAGAGGTCCTATTGCGCTTGGCCCTCCGGGTAGTCGGAGCAGCAGCCGCCATGGTCGGTTCGGCCGCATAGACGTTAGGTGTGCTCTTCTTCCGAGGGCCATCTTGGGCGCTTTAGGACTATGCTTCGTGACTCTCTTGCCATTCCTCTGATGACAACTATCGTGAGCAACAGACTCAGACAAGAAGAAAGGGGACCTGTTACCACGAGGGGACCAGGGATCCTCAAAGATGGGGTGATGCCAAGAGAGAAGTTAGTGTGTATTAATTTCCTTGAAAAAGTCCTCCTGATTACATAGAAAATATAGTTATTTATAGCCTTCCAACTATGTACCCGAGATTATAGTTTTACCTCTAAAAAGACCCTATGCCTGTAGGGGCCACATGGGCTTTTCCTTTCCCTACGCATAGCCTTTGATTTATGGTGGACCCTCCTGGTCCTGGTCCATTTGGTCGGTACACACGGTCCACTGGTACTTCTCTCCCTTCATACTGTGCGGGGTGCCCCCGGGCCGAGGGGCCCTGAACGCCCTTTGGTGCTCACGAGGTGGCCCAGCAGGATCCTGTGGCCTCCTTCTCTCCGGATGCATGGTGCTCTGGCTTTCACACATTCTCGCCCCCCCGAAGGTGCACATGGTACCTTTCGGGGAGGGAAGTGTGCCTTCGCTCTGCGGCCTCCTGGTGGCCTCGCACCTCCTTTGGGGCCTACCCGAGGCATGCTTGGTGCCCTCCGAGGGTCTCTAGTCTCGCCTCTGGCCATTGGCCCTCAGGGGCCTTCTTGTGGCTTTCACATATTTTTCGGGGCCTCCTCAAAAGCATGCTTGGTACCCTCCAGGACCCCTAGTCACGCATTCAGCCTGTGGCCCACGAGGTCTTCTTTGGCCTTCGTTGGGTTGTTGAGGTTGATGGACCGCCCCTACTACAACATTAGACTATACTCTTAAACTATAAAGGTCAACTCCGACTATCGTGTAAAGCTTTGATTTTGATAAATTATGCTATTGTTATTAATTATACTTTCTCATAAAAAACAACAAAGATAAATCGAAACTTTTTTTTTAGGGTGAAAAGAATCGAATCATTGTTTGATGAAAACTAGAACAACATGCCTGTGTAACGCCAATATGGGCTCCAGTTGCACTCCAGGCGCAAGCTACCGAGCATAACTCTTAAGGCCCAATGGGCTCTATTCCCAATACGCCTTCCGCCACTTCTGCCGCATTCCCCCAAACTCCATCCAGCGCCCGCCGCGTTCCAACCTCCCAACTCCCAACCGCTTCCGCCTCTCCCCCGCGATGCAATCCTCGCGAGACGGACGACGGCCGCGCCGCGCCGTCATCGGGCGAGTGCGCAGGCGGGCGCTGCGTGACCCGCGCGCCTACTGCGGCGAAATCAAGGCCCCTCCTTAGATTCTAGTCACACATCTCCGGGCTGCAACCACCCCAAGACGCCCACCACCTGCTCGTGCAAATGCGCAAGACAGCTATCGCGGCACCACCTGACGATCCAGACGCCGATTACTTCCCAAACCAGAGAGGCTAACCGGCCCCAGAGGATTGACATTATCGCGCGAATCAAGCGGAAGGTTGAGCTAGACGATTCAAGAAGCAGCAGCGCCAGCGATCATGCACGCGTGCAGCTCATACCGGTGATTGAAGCTACGAGCAGCACGATCACGTGTGCTACCAGTGGCATCGTATTCGTAGGAGACCCCTCGGCGGGTCAACCCATCTTAAGTACGTGTCTCTGAGCCATGGATGCACCACTTTCTCAAGTCCTTAATGAAATTCTACTAGCACTAGTTAGCTTTGGAACCCGTCTCGCATGAGGTCAATAGCATAGTGTTTTTATTTAACCTCTCAATTACCTTTTCTAACAAAGTTATACTTTTTACCAGGAAAAAGAAAATGCAATGTTCTCTTTCTGAAGAAGTCGACAGCACAGAATGGTGCCCAACTGCCCATTCACACGCTGACGTTTTGAATCACTTCCATTGTAAAGGTCAGAATTAACAAGTGCTAGTTCATCTTGTAGATCACTGATCAGGCTGGTAACTAGTTGCTTCGGAGAGATAGTGTGGCACGTCATGCATTCTCCCTAGGCACTGCTCAAACTCATAGGGTCGTCTCAACTCTCAAATGGCAATAGTCTGAATTTTATGGGCATTGCTAGTGCTCAAGAGGCTTCGCTATATTAGGAGAAGTACCCTGCTTACCTATTTACAGTTTTACATGCACACACAACAAATCAGAAACCGGTATCTCAGTTATCTTTGTCACGCTGCTTCTCATGGGAACGGTGTGGAACTACCACCGAAAATAACCTGTGCAATCTGCTTAACAACCAGCATATCTTTGGAGGTGGAATAGTGCCAGAAATCTGCACACTGAACATCTTTTTTTGGGTGAGAAACAGCGGGGGGCACATGAAAATGAAACATTTCAGGAGTGCCACACATGATGTACCTAACAAATAATTTAGTAACAATCCTGGACATGTAGGTTGATATTTCTAGCCACAGTCCTGCTTCACATAGTGCTAATCATTCTTTTGACATTTCTTGATTAACTAGGTATAAACAAGTTGTCATAGGTCAAGCTTTTTCTGGCCCACCGCGCGTGCATAGCAGCATAGGTCACACTCGTAGGTTGAAATTTGTACTACCAAAAATCTACAATTGTAGTGTTGCATCATTCACCGAACCGTTGAAAAGCTTATCCGTGAATCATGTGTGCCTTGTGAAGGCTGGACTCTGGAGTGTGTGCATGTTTGCCATGATAGATGGCCCCCAGGTATACCCTGCCAAGTCTCTTTCCCCCGCTCGCCAGTGCACACTATCTCCCGCCCCTTGCGCCCACTCGTCACGCACAACCAAAGCGAAAAGCCGCGCAGCGTGCCTAACACAATCATAGCCGTCGCGGAAACCCTCGCGCCCTCCCATTAGCTAGCTCTCGCCAACACGTCATTCTCCATCCATCTTTAATTTCTTCAACCTGCAGCTTCGATATCCTCTCTCTCTCTTCCAGTACGTATAGGTAGCTGCTTGCTAGTCGTCGAGCTCGTGCAAGCTTGATTGATCTATAGTTGAGGTAGAGTGGTAGACCAGAGATGCTACTGTCATGTAGTAGCCTAGCTAGCTAAGCTACTGCTGATTGTCCATCACTAGTAAGTGCACGCACAAGGAAGGCACTACCTTAACTACACGCCTTTCCAAGAAAGGATGGGGGCTCCCATGGCCGCGAAGCGCGCGGCCATTCGCCTCCTCCACCTCGTGCTCTTGATCCACGTCGCATCGGCGACGGAGTACCAGAGGCGGGCTGGGATCATCGGCTGGCAGCAGCGCCAAGATGTTCTGATGCAGGAGAAGGCCACCCTCCTGGCGTTCAAGCGTGGGCTCACCTTGCTCTCGCCGTCGGCGCTGGCCGATTGGAACGAGTCCAACGTCAACGTATGCAGCTTCACGGGCGTCAGATTGGAGCCGGGAGCATGTCATCGGCCTTGCGCTCTGCAACATGAGCATCTCCGGCGCCATTCCTGCAGTACTCGGCAACCTTTCACACCTCCGGAAACTCAACATGTCCAACAATCACATCTCCGGTGCCATCCCCCGTCCGTCGGCAACCTCACGCACCTCCTGGACCTCGACATGTCCAACAACCACATCCTCCCCGGCCATCGGCTCGGAACCTCAGCATGTCCAACAACATCACCGGCGCCATTCCTGCAGTACCGGCAACCTTTCACACCTCCGGAAACTCAACATGTCCAACAACCACATCTCCGGTGCCATCCTCCGTCCGTCGGCAACCTAACGCACCTCCTGGACCTCGACATGTCCAACAACCACATCTCCGGAGCCATCCCCCCGGCCATCGGCACCCTCACGCGCCTCCGGAACCTCACCATGTCCTACAACAACATCACCGGCGCCATCCCCCCGTCCCTTGGCAACCTCTCGCTCCTCCAGAACCTCGACGTATCCAACAATCTCATCTCCGACGCCATCCTCCCCGCATTTGGCAACCTCTCGCTCCTCTACAGCCTTGACATGTCCAGCAACCTTCTCACGGGGCAGATCCCAGCCGAGCTCTCCAACCTCCGCAACCTCCGCGAGCTCGATCTCGGCCAGAACCATCTCGGCGGCGGCATACCGCCGTCCCTTGCCAAGCTGACGAGCATACCTGTCAGGTCTCATTCCCGCCGCTATCTTCCAAAACTGCACCTTAGGCGTCGTCGACGTCGGTGAGAACGACCTCTCCGGCGAGATTCCTCGTGACGCCTCGAGCGCCCTCGCCCATTCGTTTGTCGTCCTTAGCCTCTACTCCAACAGACTAATTGGGGGACTGCCACGGTGGCTCACCAACTGCACGAAACTGTACATGCTGGACGTGGAGAACAACTCGCTCGCCGACGAGCTGCCTACCGGCATCATAGAGGGCAAGCAGGAGCTGACGTACCTGCATTTGGCCATCAACGGCCGGTTCTGGAGCCAAGACAACAACACCAACCTGGAACCCTTCTTCACCGCAGTATCAAACTGCTCACAGTTACAAGAGATACAGGCCGGCGCCGTGGGGATGGGCGGGCGGCTGCCGAGCCGGCTCGGCTCGATGCTCCCGCCGAACTTGTTGCAGCTCACACTCGAGGAGAACGAGATCAAGGGCCCGAACCCGGGCGACATGGGCGATGTGATAAACATCACGCTGATGAGCCTGTCGAGCAACATGCTGAACGGGAGGTCCTGAACGGTCAAGATCTACCTAGAGGAGGTCTAGGACGATAAGATCTAAAGAAGGGAGGTTCTGAACGGTCAAGATCTACCCAGAGGAGATCTGGACGACACAGATTGAAAAAGGTGGTTCTAAAGGTTATATTTACAAAAGTCCACAGGGGTGTTCTTTTGCAAAGAGGACCCAGAGGGTAGTCTTCGGGTTGGTCTTTGCAAAATACCAAGAGGGTGGTCTTTTGCACAGAGGACTCTGAGGGTGGTCTTAGTGAAAACAAAAGGAGGTGGTCGTGGCTTACGACAACGGACAAAGTACGTCCAACACGATTTGCCCGGCGGCTCGCCGGCGCTCGAGCCACGACGAAGCCTGCCAAGGGTACAACCGGGTCCACAATAGCAATGTGCACATCCAGGTGGTACTTTTGACCACGTCGCTGGCCTAGAATGACGGCGAGCCTGAGAGGAGCGGCGGTGCAACACACGACCAAAACAAAAACAGCGACAAGCTCCGCAGCGGTCCAAGATAGCGAGTACCACAACAATTAGGGGCTACTAGAAAGCTACCTTAGCACGGAAGAGGTTCAAAGGTGGCCGGAGGAGTTCTAGTGACGGAGACCAGTACCGGCGACGAGGAAGACGACGCGGAGATGAAGGTCTGAGCAAAGGAAGGTGAACAAGAGTAAGGATAGCTTCAAAAGACCTCCTAGAAGGTCCATGAGCAAGGAATTGAGGAACTGAGATCCTTACCGGAGTTGAGGACGAAGGGGGTGATTTCGGCCGAAGAGATCCAAAATCCAAATTCAGGCAGCTCTGTGAAAGCAACCCAAAATTGAGTTAATGGAAATGACCACGGTGATGAGGGGTGCAAGATGACGCGAAAAGATTTGCAAAGGAACCACTAGAGTGCTGTCGGCGATGAAGAGCTCCACGGCCGACAATGGCGGAAAAGGGATTCTCTGGTTTGGGAGCTCACTTGAGCAGAGCAAGAGCTCAGGGAAAACAAAGGTGGTGCTGAAAAGAACCTAAGAAAGAGCTCAAGGGCTATTTATAGCCGGAGGAGCAACGGTGGAGCAAGGATTGGGCTTTAATGGCGGACAAACCCTAACGCACTACCAAGGGCGAAAAAGAGGAAGGGAGCAGGTAAAGTCCAAGACTTTGAGGGCTAAACACTAACAAGAGATGAAAACGGGGTTTAGAGACGTTGGCGAGGACACAACCGAGGTGACAAGGCTCTGCTCCTCCTCTGCCATGGCGCACGCGTGCGCGGGCTGAGGAAGATGACCAGGTCCAGAGGGGGTCCCACCTGTCAGCGATACCAACTCAAAGTGGCTCGAGTCAAAACACACGAGTGGGTTGAGCTTAGTCAAAGTCCCGAGCCCGAACTTTTGACGGTCAGATCAAAAATGGACGGCCTCGATTGAATCTAAAGTTCAGTGGTCCGAACGTTCACACGAACGAGGACCGCCCGATGGAGATCCAACGACTCCCAAGGCTGGCGCTTTTTGGAACTGGCCCGAGTGCGCTGAGAGGGTTGGGTCCAACCAAGTGACTCTAGTCCGACTCAAACCCAACAACAGAGTTGACTTAGGGTTAGGAATAAGCTAAAATTTAGAAAGATTTTTAGAGGTAGCAAACTAACTCCAAAATTTCTGAAATTTTTACAGGAGCTTGCTAACTCTAGGATTGACCTTGCATAAAATTTCCAGATGCTTTTATGCAAAGCATATTTCCCTAGAAATTCTTCAAGGTTCTAATTAGGGTTTGACCAAAGGTCAACAGGTTTGATTGACCTCTTAAAATATTCAAATAATTTCTAAAAATTGTGAAATTTTTCAGAGGAGTCACACAACATCCCTAGAACCAAGGAAAAATTATTTCTAGAGGATGATCATAAGATTTGACAAGAATTGAAAAAGGAGGGTCATAACTTTAGTCAATTGGAGATTGAAGTTTTTGAATTCCACAATTCCTTTACAAGACTTACAGAAAAAGTTCAAAAACCACAAGATGCAAGAAAAGTTTTAATTTATACATATTTTCTTACATTTGAAACACAAACCCAGATTTGGGTTGTTACAGGTGGGGCCATAGGGGCCACTGTTGTTGGTTGCCGGAGGCTCAGCATCTTCTGGCAGAGGTCCGCCAACTCCTTTTGGAGGGCCTCGTACGCTTCCCAGATTACACCCATGGCAACGAGCGAAGGTGGGCCCGCCTGGTGGTTTTCGGGAAGAGACGTCTCGATAGGTCGAGTGTCACTCCCGACGATGTCTCCATGTGTGGAGTTATTGGCCTCCTCCTCCACGACATCGACAGCGACCACCGCCATTGCAGAGGTCCTATTTCGCTTGGCCCTCGGGGTAGTCAGAGCAGCAACCGCTACAGTCGCTTCGGCCGTGGAGACCTTGGGTGTGCTCTTCTTCCAAGGGGGCCATACCGACGCTTGAGGACCATGCTTCGTGACTCTCTTGCCATTCTCTACGGACGACACCAACTGTCGTAGCAACATGACCAGACAGTAAAGAAAAGGGGACCTTGATTACCATGAGGGGGACCATGGGATCCTCGAAAGGGGGGAATGATGCCAAGAGAGAAGTTAGTATGTATTAATTATCTCGAAAAAAATCCTCCTTGATTACATGGGAAATACAATTACTTATAGCCTTCCAACTAGGGTACCCAAGATTACAGTTTTACCCCTAAAAAGACCCTATGCCCATAGGGGCCGCAGAGGCTTTTCCTTCCCCTACACGTAGCCTTCGGTTTATGGTGGACGCTCTTGGTCCTGGTCCATTTGGTCGGTACGCGCGTTCCACGGGTACTTCTCTCCCTTCACACTGTGCGGGGTGCCCCTGGGCCGAGGGGCCTTGGATGCCCTTCGATGCTCACGAGGTGGCCCCGGGTAGGCATCCCAAGGGCCTCCCTTCTCTTGGATGCATGGTGCTTGGTAGCATTCCCGTGCCCTTCGCCCCCTAAAGGTGCACATGGTACCCTTCGAGGGAGGGGAGGTGAAGTGTGCCTTCTGCGTGGGGCCCTCGGTCGCCCTCTAGTTCCAGTGGCCTTCGCGCCTCCTTTGGGGCCTACCTGAAGGCATGTTTGGTGCCCTCCGAGGGCCTCTAGTCTCGCCTCCGACCATTGGCCCTCAGGGTCCTCCTTGTGGCCTTCGCGTACTTTTCGGGGCCTCTCCAAAGGCATGCTTGGTTCCCTCTGGGGGTCTCTAGTTGCGACTTCGGCCTATAGCCCTCGGGACCTTCTTTTGGTCTTCGTCGGGTCATTGAGGCCGATGGACTGCCCCTACTACGACATTAGAGTATACTATTAAACAATGACGTTAGATGGAGGGGAGTCTAATATAAAGGTCAACTCCAACGGTCGTGTAAAGCTTTGATAAATTATGCTATTATTATTAATTATACTTTCTCATAAAAAAACAATAAAGATAAATCGAAACTTTTTTTTTGAGGGTGAAAAGAATCGAATCATTGTTTGATGAAAACTAAAGCGTGCAACTAGGAGCCGTACGTCCGATTTGTAGCCTCAAATCGTACGCAGCGTTGAGACGTTGGATTTTGGAGCATGCTTTTGAGCCGTCCATCTAGAGCAAATGAGCATCCTCCCGAACGGTCCTCCCGTGTTGTAGGATCAAGGATAACCGACTAGAGGGGGGTGAATAGGAGGTTTTTAAACTTTTACACAATTTAACGAGATAAGGCAATTTATAACTTAGTCTAAACAAGTTATACTTCTAGCTAAGTAATATAAGCACGAAGACCAAACTAGAAATATAAATGCGGAAGAGTAAAGACTAGAAATAACCACAATGACACAACGATGTTTTCCCGTGGTATCGAAGACTTGCCGGTCTTCACTAGTCCACGTTGAGGGAGCTTGAACCAATCAAGCCAGCTCCACATATTAAACCTTTCCTCGATCACTATTGGTTGTTCTTCCTCCACTCCAGAGATGGTGAACACCAAACCACTCACAATTTGGGCACCGGGCCTCTTCACAATCTTCTTGAAGAGATCACCGTGCAATCACCGCCAAGCCGTCTAGGAGTTTGGCAAAACTCCAAGAGTAACAAATCAAGGACCTTCGCTTGACGACACTCAAGTGCAAGAGGATCAACTAGAATGATGAATGCACTTAAATGAGCTCAACAACCTCACAAAGAGTAAACAAGTAAAATTGAGGAGTTGAAAAGAAGCACAAGGCTCAAAAGATGTTAGATGTGGTCTTGCAACTGTCCTTGAGCAGGTGGGGGGGTATAAATACCACCCACCAACAAATAGAGCCGTTGGAGAGGAAATTCCCGAAAAACAATGATCGCGGTACTACCACAAGTAGATGCGGTACTACCGCACTTTACCTACTTGCACAGTAACGGCTAGAAGAGAAGACAATAAATGCACTGACATAGCCGTTTGAAATGCAGAGCGGTACTACCGCCACGAACATGCGGTACTACCGCTTTTCCCGGTCATACCGCCCGAAGGCAGCGGTACTACCGTTCCACGAGAAAAACCAAAACTGCATTGCTTCTGGAAAAAACGTACCATCGAATAGTCGGTACTACCGGGGGTGAGCGGTAGTTCCGCGTTTGCACAGCGGTACTTCCGTTTTGAGGAGTGACCCCGAGACACCAGAAAACATGTTCTCTGGAAAAAACGTACCGTCACTAAGTCGGTACTACCGCAGGTGTGCGGTAGTTCCGCTTTTCAACAGCGGTACTACCGTGATGAGGAATTGCACCGAGACCACGCAAAACATGCTCTCCGGAAAAACATACCGTGTTTTATGAGGAACAACCGGAAAGCGGTAGTACCGCACTACAATCCCTGCCAGTACCATTCTCCCAGAGTACCACGTGATCACGCCGGTACTACGAATATCTAGACAATGCAATGGATGCTTTTCACAGAAAAAAACAATTTTATGCATGATTCTAAATTGATCCACAAAGCATATGAATGGCTATCAAGTTACTTGGACAAGATCCCTCTTAATAGTACGGTATTTATCCTATAATCCGGTCTTCCAACCATATCTCCTAAGACCGGTAAAAGGTAAAAGATTTTTAATCTACTTGTACCTTGTCTTTGAACTAATTTGATCTTCACGATATCCTTTAGTATGCAGCTTCACGATCGTACTTACCATTTGGACTTAACCTTGCAAATACTCAACAAACACATAAGTCCATTTAACACATATCTTCATTAATTACCAAAACCAGATTTTAGGGGCCTAGATGCTTTCAATCTCCCCCTTTTTGGTAATTGATGACAACATAACTAATGTTTGAGGAAGATTGATTTGAATATCCTCCTTGTGTGAAACAGGTATATATTCTATTTCTAACTTAACAATGTAATTCTAAATAAAGAGTTGAAGAGAATTTTATTCTTGTTAAGTTGGAATAAAGAAAGCTCCCCCTAAACATGTGCATATAAGGTATGGATGAGCTTTGCAAGCATAAACGTTTTAAGGATTTTAGCAGAGTTTCTTTAACATGTTAGATTTCGAGGGAAATGCAAGTAATAAGAGAAGCTTAAAAGACAATTGCATTTCAAGAGAGAGAAAACACAGATGATAATCAACAAGTGCAACAGATAATTAACAATACGCTGAATAAGCACAACACACTGAATAAGCACAACGTTAACTATTACAGTCAAACGCAACAAAATAAGTTCAAATAAGTTCAAACAAACTCCCCTTACAATCAATACTAATACTATTTCTACTTCTCCCCCTTTGGCATCAAAGTACCAAAAACATCAAACAGAGGGACCCGGAGAAGAAGGAGCTGCTGGTCCTCGAGAAATCAAGCTCGAGGAGGACGAATGTACCAGAGGAGGAGGAGTCAAGCACTGAGCCGAGAGACTGAGCAACAAAGAGCTCGAGGTGCCGTGACCACTATAGGAGGAGCACCAGTGGAGTACGGGGCGACGACGCGTGAAACGCAAAGGAGATGATGGACGGGAAGAGGTGGAAGACGATGTTCCATAGAGTCAAGCTCTCTGCTGGCATGCAAGTCTGTTGTTAGTCTCATTCTGAAAGTCTGTAAGAGTTGTCCTCATTTCCTGCTGAGTGACCTTAATCTGCATCAGATTATTAAGAATTAGAGTCTGAGTGGTAAGAATCTGAGCGAGAGTGGCTTGGCTCTGAGAGCCTTCTGCAGCTGCCTCCTCTGAGGCAAAATGTTCTGGCTGAGCTACATGCTCTTGCTGTGCTGGCTGAACAGGAGGTCCTTCTCTTAGCTTGTAGGCTTTATGAACAGTGCCTAAACCTCATTGGTACTCAATTTTGCTGAGTATTAGGGCCATGATAAAAGGAGCATGATAAATCCTTTTACCTGTCATCTTTTGAAGAAGCTATACTGATTATGACATCTGCTACATCAAACTTCTTCCCTTTGAGATAAGATCAATAATGTTCCAAGCATGTCCACGCACAACATCAAAATTTCCACTCTTAGGAAGAATAGTGTGATTAATAATCCTATTAATCAAACTGAAATGGGTAGCAAGCCATGAATTTTTCCTCGAACAAACTCGACATTTCGTCATAATGCTCATCCAACTAGGAACCATCAGGCAGTGTTCATCATAAATCTTCTCCCACTTGCCGGAAGAAGATACTCGCAGACACGCTCAAAGTCGGCCTTACTACACTCCACATAGCGTGTTACTCACATCCATTTCATCTTGGTGAAACTGAGAGACATAGAGAGTGACATAAAATTGCCTTATGATTTCGATCATAATCATGCTTCGAGAGACAAGTTCATGAAGACCAGCTTGCTGAAACATCTCATATATGCCATTATATTTTTCCAGATTGTTAATGTGTGTCCATTTTATCCACTTGTGATCAACAAACTTTCTGTTCTGGCCATATAACTCCTCATAGACTTGCTCTTGGAATTTTGTATGAAATCTGGGATTGATTGAGTTTCTAGGCAGGAGGTACTGATCCTTGTGTCGCAGAACAACATAGTCATCACCTGAAATGAGCCTTAAGTTAATTTGAGGCTCTTCTTGATCTTCCATCTCTTCATCAGATGCTGCTGGAATTTCTTCTTCTGTATCAGATCCAGAACTTGACCCAACTTGTGAGGATACTTCCTCATCTTCAAAATCATAATCCGCTGGACCTTTGCCTTTGTCATGAGATTCTTCTATTGGATCTTCAGGAGGATGGGAGGAAGAAGATTGACCTCTACGAGGTCCAACAGATTGGCGAGAGGCATTCCTTGTCCTTGCCATCTGAGTAATGAGATGAAAGGTTACAAGGAGATCAAAGGATCAAACAAACTAGGATCAAAATGAATGAAATGACATTTGTGGTTCTGTCAGTAAAAAAGGTAGTACCGCAAATCTTGGCCGGTAGTACCGCGTCCGGTAGTACCGAGCTCAAGGAGCGGTAGTACCGTGCACGGTAGTACCGTGACCAAAGGGCGGTAGTACCGCTTTTACAGATCCGGTTCTAGGGTTTTGATTTGTAAGAGAAAAACGATGTTTATTGTGGTTTGAATCCAGGAAATAGATGTATAAACATCATTAAACATCAAAAAGTTGATTTGCCCAACTAGAATCTCAGAGAATCGCAGCATTTTAGATCATTTTCGATTTAGACCTAGGGTTTTAGATAATCCGGTAAAAGCGAGGATTTTGGATGATTTACCTCGAAGATTGGAGGAGTAGAACCCTAGAGATGCTAGGAATCACCAGGGAGTGAAGAATCGCCGAAGAGATTTGAGGATTTTTAGAGTGGATTTGGTGTTCTTCGGGAAGAAGAGAGAGAACGAGAGAGAGCGCCCGAGAGAGAAAAAAATGAGAAACGGTAAAACCATTCGGAGAGAGAGAGAAAACCGGGTGAAAAGAACAGAACCCGTGATGCGGTAGTTCCGCTTTTTACCTCCGGTAGTACCGCACTGCGGTAGTACCGTGATTCAACGCCGGTAGTTCCGATCTTCTCGGGGACTACAAAGATCAGCTCTGGATTTCTTCGAGATTTAGAATAATTTGCAAATGATCCTTAGCTTTACACTCAGATAAATATTGTCAAGGATCATTATGCATAGAATAGACTAATGTCTATATAAGAATATAGTTTTTATGAACATAGATATTCTTAATAGTAATGTTTTGAAAACATTTTCTTTCAAAAAAAATTTCGAATAACATCTAATCAACCAAGATACATGAGGCAAGATTTTAACCAACATTTGAATAATCTATGACATTTAATTCATTCCTCAATTTGCAAAACGGCCTTCATCTAGTGGTTTGGTGAAAATGTCCGCTAATTGATCTTCGGTTCGGATGTGGCTAATTTCAATATCTCCCTAGCCTACATGATCTCTCAAGAAATGGTGACGAATATCGATATGTTTGGTTCTTGAGTGTTGGACCGGATTATTTGCTATTTTAACCGCACTTTCATTGTCACACAAAAGAGGCATATTATCAATTTTAATTCCGTAATCCATCAAAGTTTGCCTCATCCATAGCAATTGAGCACAACAACTACCCGCGGAAACATATTCGGCTTCGGCGGTGGATAAAGCTATGGAATTTTGTTTCTTGGATGACCATGATACTAAGGATCTCCCTAAAAATTGACAATTCCCGGAGGTGCTTTTTCTATCCACTTTGCAACCCGCATAATCGGAGTCCGAGTATCCAATTAAATCAAACTTAGCACCTTTAGGAAACCATAGGCCAATGCTAGAAGAATGCTTTAAATATCTTAGTATTCTTTTTACGGCCATTAAATGACACTCTTTTGGAGATGCTTGAAACCGTGTACACATGCAAACACTAAACATGATATCGGGCCTAGATGCGGTGAGATAGAGCAAACTACCAATCATATATCTATAAAGCTTTAAATCTACTGATTTACCTCCCTCATTTAGGTCGAGGTGACCGTTGGTTGCCATGAGAGTTTTGATAGGTTTTGCATCCTCCATGCCAAATCTCTTGATCAAGTCCTTTGCATACTTTGTTTGGCTTACGAATGTTCCATCTTTGAGTTGCTTGATTTGAAGTCCAAAAAAATAGCTAAGTTCTCCAATCATGGACATTTCAAATTCCCTAGACATCATATCACCAAATTTGCAAAAGTCTTGATTAGTAGAACCAAATATGATATCATCAACATAAATTTGACATACAAAGAAATCATCATCTAACACTTTAGTGAACAATGTTGAATCAATTTTTCCGATTTTAAATCCTTTTGAAACTAGAAAATCTCTAAAGCGTTCATACCATGCTCTAGGAGCTTGTTTAAGACCATAGAGCGCCTTGGAGAGTTTATAGACATGATTAGGATTCTTAGGATCTTCAAAACCGGTGGTTGTTCAACAAAACAAGTTCGGATATTTCTCCATTTAAAAGGCACTTTTGACATCCATTTGAAATAATTTAATATTAAAGCATGATGCAAAAGCAAGTAATATACGAATTGACTCAAGCCTAGCTACGGAGCAAAAGTTTCACCAAATCCAAACCTTCGACTTGAGAGAAACCTTTGCGACCAATCTTGCTTTGTTTCTTATAACCATACCATTTTCGTCTTGCTTGTTTCTAAACACCCATTTTTACCGATGACATTATGTTCTTTGGGTCGATCCACCAATGTCCAAACTTCGCTTGGATGAAATTATTAAGCTTTTCATGCATTGCAATCATCCAATCCGGATCTTCAAGTGCTTCATCTATATTCTTTGGCTCAAGAGAAGAGACAAAAGAGTAATGTTCACAAAATGAAGCAACACGAGATCGAGTTTGAACACCTTACTTACATCACCCAATATTTGATCTATTGATGCAATCTCATTGTGGATTTTTGGTGGTAGGTTGGATGGTTGATCATCTTCATTATTGTTTTCTTCCACTTGAATTTGACTTGTTGTGGAAGAGGTAGGAGGTTCAACTTGAGTAGAAGATGACGGTTCATCTTTAGGTTTGATGTCGCCAATTTGCATATTTTCCATAGCCTTTCTTAATAATTCATCACCTACATCATCCAGATTCTCATGCCCTTCTTGGGAGCCGTTAGTTTCATCAAATTGAACATCGTGTCTTTCCTCAACTAAACCGGAGTTTTGATTGAAGACACGATATGCTTTGCTATTTGAAGAGTAACCAAGAAAGAAACCAACATCACACCGACTTGCAAATTTTGAAAGACGAACACCCTTTTTCAAAATATAACATTTGCAACCAAAGACACGAAAATAAGAGATGTTCGGTTTTCTTCCAACAAGGAGTTCATAGGAAGTCTTTTTCAAAAGGCGATGCAAATAGAGACGATTTATGGCATGACAAGCGGTGTTAATTGCTTCCGCCAAAAGCTATCTAAGTATTATATTCATCAAGCATTGTCCTAGCCATTTCAATTAATGTACGATTTTTCCTTTCTACAACTCCATTTTGCTCCGGAGTGTAGGTTGTGGAAAGTTCGTGCTTTATTCCAAGTTCATCACAAAATTATTCAATTTTAGTATTTTTGAACTCGGAACTATTATCACTACGGATTTTCTTTATTTTGAAATCAAATTCATTTTGAGCTCGTTTTGCAAAGCTTTTGAAAATGCCGGAGGTTTCGCTCTTGTCATCTAGAAAGAACACCCATGAATATCTAGAGTGATCATCCACGATAACTAAGCAATAGCTATTTCCCCCGATACTCTTATAGGTTGTTGGCCCAAACAAATCCATATGTAAGAGTTCCAATGGTCTAGAGGTTGACATGATACTCTTGGAAGGGTGAGAGCTTGCGACTTGTTTACCGGCTTGACAAGCACTACAAAGTCGATTTTTCTCAAACTTCACATCTTTCAAGCCAACAACTAGATCATGTTTGAAAAGCTTTTTAAGTTGAATCATGCCAACATGAGCTAGCCTTCTATGCCAAAGCCAACCCAAAGAAGTTTTTGCAATTAAACAAGTTTGTAAGCATGAAGCATTTGAGGAGAAATCTACCAAGTAAAGATTTCCAAATCTAAAACCTTTGAAAACTAAAGCACTATCTTTTTCATTTGAAATTGAAACACCTTCATTAGAGAATGAACAAGTTAAACCGAGATCACAAATTTGAGCGACGGATAATAAATTAAAATTTAGTGATTCAACTAAAGATACATTTGAAATGGAAAGGTCATTTGAGATAGCAATTTTACCCAATCCTATTACCTTTCCTTTACTATTATCTCCAAAGGTGATCTTGTCACTTCCTTTTACGTTCTCAAATGTGGTGAACATTTTTCTATCACCGGTCATGTGTTGAGTGCATCCACTATCAAGCACCCAATGTTTTCCACCGGTCTTGTAGTTCACCTACAAAACAAGAATCAAGTTCTTTTAGGTACCCAAATTTGTTTGGGTCCTTGGAGGTTAGTGACCAAGGTTTTAGGCACCCAAATAGCATTCTTTTTAGCGCCTAAAATCGAAGTGCCAATAAATCTTGCTATTATTTTACCATCTATAGATTTCTTAAGCATGTAGCAAGAATCATAAATACCATAGGTTTTAACATTAGTATTTAAGCAAGCATTTGATATGTGTCCTACCTTACCACATTTATTGCAATATTTACCACTTTGCTTAACAAACTTTGGAGGTTTGTTTGCCGGTTTCTTACCTTTCTTGGGCACATACCCAAGTCCTTCCTTATTGAATGAGCACCTTTGCTCACTCAACAACTTGTCAAGGGTTGCTTTACCCTTAAAGCATCTTTCCAAGCTTTTGCTTAGCTTGGTGACTTGCTCTTTCAACTCATTGTTTTCAACAATTAGTAAAGGATCACAAGTATTTGTAATTGAATCATCATTTGAGCAACAAGATATGGATAGCAAATCATCACAAGAAGTAGAGGTACTAGACATGGATTTTTTATTTGACATATTTTTATTTCTAGGCATCTCATTCATTAAATCACAAGTAATACCAATATTTGAATGAGATTTTTCTATATCTTTTTGAAGGAGAGAATCATGAGCTTCCTTTAGCTCCTCATAAGAGTCTTTAGGGAGATACACTCTTTCTTTAAGACTTTAAATTTTGATTTCTCTTTTCCAATATACTCATTTAAATCTTCAACCATGTCCATTAATTCATCGTATGAAGGAGCATCATTTTCAAAGGATTTTACCTTATCTCCTTTTGCCATAAGACATGTAGGAGACGCGAAGAGTGAAGGAACCTCCTTTATGGCGATGCCGACAAGTCCTCTTTTCTTAGAAGACTCTTCATCACTTGATTCGGAGTCGGAATCCAAATATTCTTCATCGGAATCCCACTCTCCAATGTGAGCTTCATTTTTGCCCTTTTTGTGAAGCCTTTTGAAAAGCTTCTTCTTTCCATCGAATTCCTTCTTCTTTGATGATTTATCTTTGTCATCCTTCTTGTTGGGGCAATTTGAGATTATGTGCCCCTTCTCATCACATCCATAACAACGAATGTTGCTATATCGCTTGTTGTCACTTGAGGATTGCCCTTTCTTGAACTTGTTGAAGTTGAAGTTTCGATTTGGGCGTCTTCTCATGAATTTCTTCAGTCTTCTCACAAGAAGAGCATACTCTTCATCCGAGTCTTCATCTTCATCCTCGTCATCACTTGACTCCACTTTAGCCTTGAAAGTGGTAATTTTCTTCTTGGATGAAGATGATTCCAAGAGCTCTTCCTTGTCCTTCTTGTATAGCTCGTTGGTGATGAGATTGCCCAAAAGTCCGGTTGGTGTCATTCTTGGCAACTCGGGAGAGTTGAGAAATAATGTCACCAACGTCTCATATTTATCCGGGAGGGCCCTAAGCATTTTGCGCACAACATCAACATCAAGAAGGTTAGTACCAAGACCTTTGAGTTCATTCACAATGTTGTTGAGTCTTGAATACATCTCGGTGATGTTTTCATGAGGCAACATTATGAATGTCTCATATTTAATCCAAGCCTATGCAATTTGGCTTCTTTGATCGTGGATGTGCCCTCATGAATTTCTGAGAGGGTGGTCCAAATAGCATGAGCGGTTTCCAAATTGCTCACTCTATTGAACTCATCCGCTCAAAGCACCAAAGAGAGCATTCATTGCTTGAGCATCTAAATGAGCATTACGTTCATCTTGAACCGTGAGGATTGTTGGATCAAGAGGCATAACATACCCCTCATTTACAATTTTTCATATGTTCGGGCTCATGGCTTTTAAGAAAATAGACATTCTAATTTTCCAATAAGAATAATTTGAGCCATCAAACAAAGGAGTCTTTCCTATATGCATACCCTCACTAGCCATCCTTTCTCTCTTAGACGGTAAAGTCTAACAAATTGAGAGACCAAGCTCTGATACCACTTGTAGGATCAAGGATAACCGACTAGAGGGGGGGTGAATAGGAGGTTTTTAAACTTTTACACAATTTAACGAGATAAGACAATTTATAACTTAGTCTAAACAAGTTATACTTCTAGCTAAGTAATATAAGCACGAAGACCAAACTAGAAATATAAATGCGGAAGAGTAAAGACTAGAAATAACCACAATGAGACAACGATGTTTTCCCGTGGTATCGAAGACTTGCCGATCTTCACTAGTCCACGTTGAGGAGCTTGAACCAACTGCCGGCTCCACGTATTAAGCCTTTCTCGATCACTATTGGTTGTTCTTCCTCCACTCCGGAGATGGTGAACACCAAACCACTCACAATTTGGGCACCGGGCCTCTTCACAATCTTCTTTAAGAGATCACCGTGCAATCACCGCCAAGCCGTCTAGGAGTTTGGCAAAACTCCAAGAGTAACAAATCAAGGACCTTCGCTTGACGACACTCAAGTGCAAGAGGATCAACTAGAATGATGAATGCACTTAAATGAGCTCAACAACCCCACAAAGAGTAAACAAGTAAAATTGAGGAGTTGAAAAGATGCACAAGGCTCAAAAGATGTTAGATGTGGTCTTGCAACTGTCCTTGAGCAGGTGGGGGGGTATAAATACCACCCACCAACAAATAGAGCCGTTGGAGAGGAAATTCCCAGAAAAACAGCGAATCGCGGTACTACCGCCACGTAGATGCGGTACTACCGCACTTTACCTACTTGCACAGTAACGGCTAGAAGAGAAGACAATAAATGCACTGACATAGCCGTTTGAAATGCAGAGCGGTACTACCGCCACGAACATGCGGTACTACCGCTTTTCCCGGTCATACCGCCCGAAGGCAGCGGTACTACCGTTCCACGAGAAAAACCAAAACTGCATTGCTTCTGGAAAAAACGTACCGTCGAATAGTCGGTACTACCGGGGGTGAGCGGTAGTTCCGCGTTTGCACAGCGGTACTCCGCTTTGAGGAGTGACCGAGACACCGTAAAACATGTTCTCGAAAAACGCATCATCACTAAGTCGGTACTACCGCAGGTGTGCGGTAGTTCCGCTTTAAAACAGCGGTACTACCGTGATGAGGAATTGCACCGAGACCCAGACAACATGCTCTCTGGAAAAAACATACCGTGTTTTATGAGGAACAACTGGGGTGCGGTAGTACCGCACTACAATCCCGTTGTAAGATTCTCCCAGAGTACCACGTGATCACGCCTGCACTACCGAATATCTAGACAATGCAATGGATGCTTTTCAGGAAAAAACAATTTTATGCATGATTCTAAATTGATCCACAAAGCACATGAATGGCTATCAAGTTACTTGGACAAGATCCCTCTTAATAGTACGGTATTTATCCTATAATCCGGTCTTCCAACCATATCTCCTAAGACCGGTAAAAGATAAAAGATTTTTAATCTACTTGTACCTTGTCTTTGAACTAATTTGATCTTCACGATATCCTTTAGTATGCAGCTTCACGATCGTACTTACCATTTGGACTTAACCTTGCAAATACTCAACAAACACATAAGTCCATTTAACACATATCTTCATTAATTACCAAAACCAGATTTTAGGGGCCTAGATGCTTTCACGTGTCGACGGACGCCCAGCGTGCGCGGCCGAGGAAGCCGGGGTGGAGCAGACCGAGCGCGCGGAGAGGAGTGTGGCAGCTAGGCGCCATGGCCAGCGTGGGCACGTGGGCCGCTGGAGGCGCAACGCGAGGCGGGCCTAGAGGAGCCGCACAGGAGTGCAGCGCGCGCAGGGGGCGGAGCGGGCCAAGTCGACTGTGCAGTGGAGGCAGCGCCATGAGCCCATGGCACAGGAGAGCAAAGCTCCGTGAGGAAGTTCATGGAGGGAGAGAGAGAGAGAGATGAAGAGAAGCAATGGGGGAAGAAGCAATGGGAAAGAACCTGCAAGCGAGCATTCGACTGGAGCCAATTGAGGAGAGAGAGAGAGAGAGAGAGAGTGAGAGTGAGAAATGAGTGGGCAAGAACCATGCATTCGGCTGGAGTCAATTGAGGAGAGAGAGAGAGAGAGTTAGAAATGAGTGGCCAAGAATGGTTCGGCCGAATGGGAAATAGGGAGGAGAGAGAGAGAGAGAGAGAGAGAGAGGGGATTAGGCGTAGAAAATTTAGAAATTAGATAAAAAGAGCAAGGGAAATGATACGAACTTGACGTCCGAAGCAAACCGCTATCTTCGAACAACGGTTGCAACATCTTTGGACAATAGTTACAACATCATCGAACAATGGCTGCAACATCTTTGGACAACAGTTGCAACATCAACGAACAATGGTTGCAACATCGCAAATCAGACGTCCGGGTGCTAGTATCACCTCATGCACATACGTTCGAAAGCGAGTCAGTGTATCGTACACGGTTGCAACATCTCCGGACAACGGTTGCAACATCTTAGGATAATGGTTGCAACATCCCCGGACAACGGGTGCAACATCCTAGGACAATGGTTGCAACATCCCCCGGACACGATTGCAACATCCCCGGACAACGGTTGCAACATCCTAGGGCAACGGTTGCAACATCTCCCGGCAACGGTTGCAACATCCTCGGACAACGGTTGCAACATCCTCGGGCAACGGTTGCAACATCACCAGACAACGGTTGCAACATCCTCGGACAACAATTGCAACATCACAAATCAAATGCAAGGAAAAGCACATACTCCCAGCTGGCTAATATATTGTGTGCTCTAGTACTATGTACTTGAATGCCTACCTGTGAGTGTATTCCGTGCCAATGAAATTGACACTGAATGAGTATAGCATATTTACCAAATAACTGTCACTTCAACTAGTACTAGTAGTATTACCAAACTAAGCAACCTTTAAAGTCCTGCTTTGCTAGGGTTGGCCGTACGATCGAGTAGTCAGTATTAGAGCAGAAAACAAGGTTGCCATGTTCTCAGCCAATACGTACGCTTACCGGTCTCGTCAGTATGTAAGGAATTTGTAGCGCTTTTTCGGCTTCTCCTCGAGTCCGCTGTCCGACCTTTGGCGCGCGAGACCGGCCGTAGTCGGTGAACAGTGGACGCAGCGTAGCGTACGGCGTTAACTAGTCGCTCCGGACGTGTTCACCTTATCATTTCCCAAACTAAAACAAGCATGTGTAACGCCAAATATGGCCTCTAGTTGCACTCCAGCCGCAAGCTACCGAGCATATTACTCTCTATAAGGCCGGTAGAATTCGCCGCTTCCCCGCACTTTCCGGGCATTATCTCCCAATCATCTGTCACCGCGTGTAGCTCGCTTCGTGCTGCGCGTTGGTCCTTGCTCGCGTCGCAGCCGTTCGATGCCTCGCGTGCCGCCACGGCCGCGATGCGCCTCGCCTGCCCGTTCGCTCGCTCGTAAAAATAGTGTTGAACGTGGTTGCTGTTGAGGAACCGCCGGCCGCGAGTCCACCCGAGCGATTACCTCGTGACAAGCGTAGAATCGTAAGAACAATGCATGAACACAAGAATGTAATAAGAGATAGAACACGAGATGTAGGGGACTTCTTGCTTCTCTTTATTCCTTCATCCATCGATCAATCTTTTACAATGAATAGCACCCTATTTATAGGCTATGACCGCTAGGGTTTGGGATGGGCGCCCACTAATGGGTCGATCGCAGGTCGCACCCGTGGTTTCCCAACACTCCCCTGGGCACCCATCCTTCATATCCATGTCTCACAAAACTCCATAAAACCCAGTGGAAAAATTTGGAGAAAGAGTACATGAATCATGTTCGCTATGTTTGCACTAATTGCCTCATTAAAAAAAACCTTAGCCGAGAAACTTTAGGAAAACTCGTCAAGGAAAAGAGTACAATCCACCCAATTTCGTTTAATCTCCGGATTTACCTTTGGGTACTTGATCTTCGTGATTAAGCTTTAGTAATGAGTTCGTGAATGTTCCTCTCGACTCTCGCACTTCTAAGTCTCATCATTCCAATTCCACATATGCATCTTTCAAAGCTAGACGAAGTGACTTAGTGAATAACCGCGATTCTCACATGACCTAGTATGCAAGGCTTTGATTACGCTCATCTTTTGCAATTCATGAGCATAGAAGAACTTGGGGTTGATATGCTTTTGTAAGAGGATTCTTCACAATAACCCATCCGCACTTGTGCAACACAAGCTACATTATCTTCATTGATAATAGTGGGGTTGGTGCGTATTCAATCCACATAACGCCGGATGTAGTGAATTATCCGCCGGCCAAGTATATTCTCGTGAGGCCTCGTATAATGCTATTATTTCGGTGGTTCGTCAAGTCGATACAAGACTCTACTTAGACGATTTCCATGGAATTGCGCCCACCACATATGAATTCATAGCATGTTTGCAATTTGGCTATATGCGGGTCCTACAGTACCCGTCATCCGCATTGCCATTCATAGTTAGGTCTTGGTTCTTTCTATAGAATGCACTCAAGTTCTTTGCTTCCTTAGAGGTATCGGAAGATGTCCTTCATTCCCCGCCAATGCCTTTGGTAGGTTCTCGCACTATACCTGCTAGTAGGTTCCCCGAAATACAATGACCGGTGTAGTACGCTTTGTTCAATACATGAGTGTTTCTATCACACTTAAGTATGGGAATTTCGGTCCCGTGACTTCCTCCCCTTTTTCTAGGTCCAGACGGTCCTTGTCTTGCTGCAAAGATCTCCCGACCATTGGCACTTTCAAAGGGTATGCCTTTTCAAAATCAAACCTTTCTAACACCTTCTGAGTGTAGGTTGACTGATGTACTAATATCCCTTCAGGGGCATGCCCAAGCTGCAAGCTTAGGCAATATTTGGTTTTCACCCAAATCTTTCATTTCGAACTCCGACTCCAGGTAAGAGCTTGTTTTCCTAATATCCTTCAGGGTTCCGATGATATTCAGATCATCTTCATACTCTAAGATTATACAAAATCCATTCTGGATCGTCGTGATAAATACACGAGATTATTCTCATTTTTCGTAGCCTTTCTTGCATAGAAAGTCACTTCAAGTGATTATACCACATTCGCCCGATTGCTTTAGTTCTTACAATGACTTTCTCGAGTTTCACACTCACATATTTCTATTTTCTCTATCTTGGCTCTGACATTGATACATTCTGTATCTTCAATGTCCAAATCCAATATTTCATAAAGGTATGTCGGTACCCCATCCATCAATTTCAATTTAACTTCAAGTTCATTGCCATTGAGATAAATGTCTAAAGGGGGTCCGCCCATGATCGGGAATAGGTTTCTTCATAATCATCTCCGGATGTTCAATGAAACCTTATGCAACGAGCCTTGCTTCTTTTCATTTCTCTTTCAACAAAAATCCACTTATGCCCTACGAGGGTGCACAAGGGAAGGCGTACGCTTCGCCCAAACACCCTTCTTTATTCAAGAGAATAATTCGCTTTCATCGCTTCTTTCAATCTGATTTTTTTCATTCAATGAGCGATACAGCTCAATCAAGATTGATGATTGTGGCAAGTTTCTTGCAAAGTATATGTCGACATTGGTCGTTGTCATATTCAAAGATTCTCCCGAGGTCATAAATTTTATAGCTATTTCTTCAAGGGGCGATTCTTCTAATGCTTTTACTTGCTCACCGCCGCTTTATTACGGGCAAGTCCCTTTAGTTTTTAGTTCCGATGTGTGCGCACATCCATACCGATGTCTCCTTCATGGGGATGTTCAATTTAGTATGCCTTTTCTCAAGGTTCCATACCGATACCGTGTCTCAACCGCCCCTTTTGGTTCCGGGGCACTTCGTGATCGGTCAGTGTCAAGTCCTTCTTATCCTTTTCACCAGCGCCCCTGCATTTCGGATTCGAGGGACCGGAGTTCTCGCCCTTTTATTCCGAGGCCTCGGACGGGATTAGGGATACCTTCATTGGTATTTCAACCCTCTCCTGGCATTGCGCGCATGTGCAAATGCTACTTGGTCACGCTTCAAATCACTAAAGTGGTCCGACGCTTGATTTGCTAATATTTACAAATCTATTATCTTCGACTTCAATTGTCTTCTAGACTTCAATTCAATTATCTTCTGGATCGCAATTACCTTTGGACTTCTCTATTTGCTTCACTAGTGCGCGGGTCATATGCATAGATTTCAATTATCTTTTGGATTTCAATTGTCTTCTAGACTTCAATTATTTCTCGACATTATTATCAAGGGTTGATTTCCTCCCCTAATGACGGGAAAATAACCTCATCTGATGTACCATCAGCGAATCGGGCATTATTCAAATCTCTAGTCATATGGTCCAAATGCGTGATTATGGATGCTGTCTCATAACCAACGTATATCTCAGACTTTCGGAGAGGGCCCATTGCAGTCCGCTGTGGTGGTGGTATAGGTACATAAACCTTGCAACCAAACCTTCAGAGATGAGAAGTTTTCGGTGCTGACCCTTGCGCTAGTTGCATAGGTGGATGGATGCTATAGGTCGACGGTCTAAAATTGATGAGGGCTGCTGCGAGCAGGACTGCGTGTCCCCAACATGTAGTTGGCAAATTACAATTCTTCAAAGTTCTGCTAGTCCATTCTGGGTGCGGACAAGTGGTACAAAATGCTCAACTTTAATTCCCATTTTCATGCAATAATCATCAAATGCTTTCGGAGTAAGTTCTCCAGCGTTGTCCATTCAGGTGGACTTCTCATGATGATCAGAGAAAATATTTCTAATTTAATTATCTCATGTAGATTTAGCTATGCGTGCTTGATTTCTCGTAGACAATAATCATACGTACGACCATTCCGAGGAAGCATCGATGAGCACTATAAAATACCTCAAATTACCCTTACAGGGGCTATATAGGACCGCAAAAGGTCTCCCTGGATACGATCCAGGAATGCAGGGACTTCATCCTCTGCTTTCAGAGCAAAAAGGTCTAGTAATTAATTTCCCGGTGGCACATGCGGGGCACACAAAATCTTCCTTATTCGAGAAATTCTTAACATTCATATCATGTCCCTGTGAATTGTTAATTATATTTCTCATCATCCTAAGACCTAGACGGCACAATCTATCATGCTAGAGATAGAAAAGTTCAGAGCTTCTAAATACGGTTTTCAGGAAAGAATAGGCTGTAGGTGCCTTAATATTAGTGTAGTATAGCCCAATTTAATATGAAGGAAGATATTCTAATGTTATTTTTCATTTTCTTCACGCTTTGTAATGAGCAGTATTCAGACTCATACTCTTCTTCGCCTCTACATGGAAACCGTTAGCGCAAATATCGCGAGAGTTCTAGTCGATTCGGTACAACAAGTCTTCTTTAATGACCAAAGTTGTGCCCGCTGGGAGTATAATTATGACCCTTCCCGAGCCTCGTTATACAAGTATCACGTCACGATCGTCGTAAGACTACCAAAGATTCTTGCCGATCGATCGAAAATTTCGCTTATCTCAGATGATATTCGCAGCCGCTACATGCTAAGCACACTTCCTCCATAGGCGCCACACGCTGTCTAATATAATGTACTTTATTAATATGTAGCAAAAACAAGCAACACATAAATAAAATACTTCAGATATCGTAACATAACTTGCTATTATAAAGACAGAAAATAAGCCTCGCAGACTCATAATAAGAATTTAATGCTTTGCTCTTCTAGATCTTGCAACCATTATTCAATAATTCAAAATTTCGCTTCAATTACAAACCGCAAGTTTCTATAAAGGTTCGGTGCAATGCGTGCATCGGATCTAATAGGCGAAGTATTCAGAACTTCGCCTAAATCGCCCATACGCGATCTTCTCTCTCTTAGTTACGCGCCGCCGCGCCGCGATGTCCAAAGGAGGGATGATGGGGGTCACATCGGGTCGTTCACATTCATAAGTGCAACTAATGGATGTGAATCCTCCAGGCTCGCAATGGCGAGGTATGCCTCATGCTATCATTTGCCCTTCTTCTTAGACTGGAAAACATCAATAATGTGCATTTAACAACCTTACCCTTCTTGTTCCTCTCATTCGTGAGAGGCTTCATCACCTTGTAGTCGCTAGCGCGTGATTCATGGCCAAGATCGCTCCTAGGTGGTTGCGAGATGAAGTTCTTTCTTAGAATATCATCTTGAGTTTCCGCAACTTGCATGATGTCAATTAATTTGGCATACTTAATGTAGCCGTTTGACGATAGTTGCTTATGGATTGCACCGCTCGGGTGAAAGGTAGAGAGTCTTCTCAATCTTCTCGCTCATCCGTGATTACATTACCACGTGCATTGAAGATCGTTATAAATTTCGATAAATTCACCATACCGGGTCGGCTTCTTCTTCGATTCGTGATGCCACCATCTTCATATTCATGCAAAAGTTCAAAGGATTATCACGTAATCTGCATAAAATGGTTGCAAAATTCTCACAATGCTCTTCGAACTCGTGTTCGTGTTCCGTATTTTTCTATGCATTTTTCATGATTTATCGCTATTTCCAGTGATTAAAAGCAATATAAACAATCACGTATAATCAAAACAAGAATGCGATACATAAATTATATAGAAATAATAATAACAAGGACAAATATGCTTCAAAGTTCAAAAATATGCAAAAATTGGGTTCCCGGTTTTTCTCATTGAAAATGATTTTTCGATTTAAACCGCAAGTTTCAGGTTAACACGCAAAATATCGCTCGAGGCAATTTATGATAATTTTAAGACTTCGAGGCCCTTTTGCAAAAAATCGAATTTTTCACCGCGCCTTTCTTTCTTTTTTTTTCCACCACGCCTCTTCCTTCCTTTCTTTTCGCTCCTCGCCCTTTTTTTCTTTTCTTTTCTCATCGGCGGCCAGTTGTATCCGCCTACCCAGCTGCTCGGGCGCAGCCTACCGGCCGCGAGCCGAGACATCACGCGGGTGGGCGGTAGGCGGCGAGCGGCGCGCGAAAACCGGCGGGGAGGCGACGCTACGTGGACCGGCGCACCGCGGCGGCCGCGGAGGCCGGCGCGGGCGGGCGGGCGCGCGGCGGGCGGGCGAGGCGTGGCGCCATGCGGGCGGGAGGGCGGCGCGCTTCAAGGCCCGGCCATGCGGCTGCGCCGTAACCGCGGCGGTGCGCGGGCAGTGCCGCTATGGGCGGCGGCGCGCGGCGGGCGGCGACGTTCAAAGCGGCGCAAGCGGCGTTGACGGAGGCGGCGCGAGCGCCGCACTGCGCGCGGCGCTACTGAGGTGGGGCCGCTACGAGCGGCGGCGGCGCGCGTTCGACGATGCCGGTGCGACGCGCA
Source organism: Ampelocalamus luodianensis (assembly GCA_036346255.1). Lineage (NCBI taxonomy): Eukaryota > Viridiplantae > Streptophyta > Magnoliopsida > Poales > Poaceae > Ampelocalamus > Ampelocalamus luodianensis. The sequence goes on from CM070633.1 coordinate 45,995,966, forward strand.
GCGAAGACGGCCAGTGCGCACGACGGGCCGGGCGCGGTTCGACGGTGCGCGCACGAGCCTTCTTCCTCCTTCCTTACTTCATGCCATGGCGCACGCGCCGGTGCGGTGCAAGGTGGCTACAGTGCCATGGACGCGCGCACGCAGCAGAATGACCGAGGGCGACGGTGCCTTTACAGAGGTGGCCCAGCAACGCCCGGCAGCGCACGGCCGGTCGACATCACACGGCGCATGCGCGCCGCGAGATTTGTTTATCGCTCATATGTAATCGCTGTTCACTCGCGACATCGCTCACGCGCAATTACCGCATGCGCGAAGCATCGCTTCATCTGTGATTATCGTTCACGCACGCAGCATCGCTCGACGCGATTACCGCTCATGCGCGAGTATCGCTCATCCGCGACATCGCTCACGCCGCGAAAATCGCTCATCCAACATTACCGCTCATCTATGTATGTATGCGACGCAAAGAGGTGTAATACGAGATTGCAACGGGCGCGCTTCATGCCGACATGTGCATGCTTGCCGCGTCGGGCGGCGCTGCTCTGCGTTGCCTCCGTGGCGATACGTGATGGCGGACTATGCCGACGTGCAACGATCGCGGAGGTAGTAATACCGCTGCAAAGGTGCCGTGAACATGGTTCCTTCCATGCGATTGCATATATTACCATACGGTACAATCATCATCTACTCTTTCATGCAATCCACCGATCGGCTTGGCCGGCGACTTCAAGTCGGCTCGCGTAGATTAGAGCGGATTTGCACCGAGGAAACCAATCTAGAAAGCCAAATTTGCGAATTGAAAGCAATCTAGAAAAACGATTCAATCTACGAGTGTCGCTCATCGACGGTTACCTTTCGATGCGAGGAGAGTCGATCGTGCCGATAACGTGTTGAGGAACCGCCGTCGCGAGTCCAAATCCGAGCGATTACCTCGTGACAAGCGAGAATCGTAAGAACAATGCATGAACACAAGAATGAATAAGAGATAGAACACGAGATGTAGGGGACTTCTTGCTTCTTTATTCCTTCATCCATCGATCAATCTTTTACAATGAATAGCACCCCTATTTATAGGCTACGACCGCTTAGGGTTTGGGATGGGCGCCACTAATGGGCCGACTGCAGGGTCAGGCCCATGGTTTCCCAACAGTTGCTTCGCTTGCTTTCGCGATGGTCTCGGGGAGACGAGACGGGATTTAGTAGAGTTTTTTTTAAAAATAATCAATATTTTATTGAGAATTACAAAAATAACACTACTTACTTTTTTTCACAGGAATAATCACGAATCGCTCCATGATAGGGCGATTTAGGTTAGTCGCCCAACAGATGAACGACACATGTCCAAGTCGCTTAACTGTAGGGTGACTCGACCTTTGGCCTCCAAGTTGTCGTGCGGTGGAGCGACTCGATCGCAGCTGGACCCTAGTCGCCCAACGGTTGGGCGACTAGGTGTGCTTATATTCCACGCGCACGTGCCGGCCGTGAGAACAGTCGCCATTTCTTTCAGTCGGTCGGGTAGAAGAAAGAGAGAAAGATAGGAGAGGGAAAGAGAGGAGAGGAAGAGGGAGAGAAGGAGATAAAGTTTCGTCGCATCGACGATGACAGTGAGTTTCTAGGGTTATGTTGTATGTATGTATTTTTCAAACCATGGTAGGTTAGCAAGTAACATGATGTGTATTGACATATTGTTAGTAAATGATATAATAGTAGGTTAATTTTAAAAATCTTAGACTAAAGATAGCATGATTAATACAATTAGTATGTAGGAAAAATTGCGTCCGGGCTTGATGAATGATAATGTGTTACTTTTCTATTATATAAACATGTCGATAACCCGTGCATTCGCAAATGCTAGTTTATAGAATATTAAATACATGTATTTATTTGCACAATTAAGAATTGATAACATTTTATTTATAGTTTTGGTTGAATTAACTACATATTTATAGAATGTTAAATACTAGTATAAAGAATTGAAAACATTTTATAACTGACAAACCTTGATAGGTTAGCAAGCAACATGATGTGTATTGATATATTGTTAGCAAATGATATAATAGTAGGTTAATTTTAAAACCTTAGGTTGAGATAGCATGATTAATACAATTAGTATGTAGAAAAATTACATCCGGATTTGATGGACAATAACATGTTACTTTTCTATTACGGTCCTCTTTGTTTAGGTTTTTTTGTCTTGCTTAAAAGCAGAAAAGCCAAAGTCTAAACAAAGGGGTGACTTTTTTGTCGAGCTTATAAAAAGCTTAAGCCAATTTAAGTCTAAAAGTCATAAGTTATAGGAGAGGTGCTTTTTTTTGGTTTTTGCGGAATGGAATAACTGTTTGCCACTAAAGTTCACTAAAATTACCCACAAAATGTCATTGCATATAAATACACAAATCGTTCTGTTTTTTTTTCATGTTCCACCTCCTCTTCGCCGATTCCCAAATCCTTCGGTTCCTCCACGCCGCCGCCTCCAATCCCCTCCCCTCCACGTCGCCGACTCCCGCCCCCTCCCCTCCCCCGACTCCGCCGCTCCCCTCCCCCCACGGCGCCGCTCCCTTCCTCCCACCACGTGAGTCTACTGATAGTCATTGGTATTATTGTAGTTTGATGTTATGTACTATGTTGCACTCTAACCTATAGAGATTTATGATACTAATATGAGAAATCGCATGGTACACTACTATTGTATTATGTAGTGGGGTTTATTTTCCAAGATTATGCTTCCTTTCTAATCGGTTTTCAAATACTGAATACATGCATGCACGGACGAGCGATATCTTGCTATGAATAGGTTGTTCTTTTATACTCTGATCTTCTTAGATATACATCTCCGATGGCGAGATTTGCAATTTATTTGGATAGGCTATGGTACACACACGTATGCTCGTACAAGCGAAATATATTTTGTTTCATATGTACACTTGTATGTATCATCATATTTTCAAATCTTATGTAAAAATAAGTTTAAATATATGCTTAAAAAGGTTCTTTAAATCTTCAAGGGCATTTCTCATCTTTCATCCTCCACACACAACTCAATAAGCCAACATTCTATAAAAAGCCTGATTACCAGACAACAAAGCTTGACTTAAAAGCTTAGAGGCTTATAAGCTGATTAAACAAAAAAAACTGGCTTCAACCTATATGCTAAAAAACCTAAACCTAAACAAAGATGACTTATATAAACGTATAGATAACCCATGAATTCGCAAACGCTAGGAACTCTTAAGGCCCAATGGGTTCTATTCTATTCCCAATGCGCCTTCCGCCACTTCCGCCGCATTCCCCCAAACTCCATCCAGCGCCCGCCGCGTTCCAACCTCCAACTCCCAACCGCTTCCGCCTCTCCCCCGCGATGCAATCCTCGCGAGACGGACGACGGCCGCGCCAGGGCGTCATCGGGCGAGTGCGCAGGCGGGCGCTGCGTGACCCGCGCGCCTACTGCGGCGAAATGCAAGGCCCCTCCTTAGATTCTAGTCACACATCTCCGTCCCGCAACCGGCTGGGCGCCCACCCCAAGACGCCCACCACCTGCTCGTGCAAATGCCCAAGACAGCCATCACGGCACCACCTGACGATCCAGACGCCGATTACGTGTGCTACCAGTGGCATCGTATACGTAGGAGAGCCCTCGGCGGGTCAACCCATCTTAAGTACGTGTCTCGGAGCCATGGATGCACTACTTTCTCAAGTCCTTAATGAAATTCTACTAGCACTAGTTAGCTTTGGAACCCGTCTCGCATGAGGTCAATCGCATAGTGTTTTTTCGTTAACCTCTCAATGACCTTTTCTAACCAAGTTATACTTTTTACCAGGAAAAAGAAAAAGAAATGTTATCTTTCTGAAGAAGTCGACAGCACAGAATGGTGCCCAATTGCCCATTCACACGCTGACGTTTTGAATCACTTCCATCGTAAAGGTCAGAATTAACAGGTGCTAGTTCATCTTGTAGATCACTGATCAGGCTGGTAACTAGTTGCTTCGGAGAGAGTGGCACGTCATGCATTCTCCCTAGGCACTGCTCAAACTCGTAGGGTCGTCTCAGATGGCCATTGCTTGTGCTCAAGAGGCTTCGCTATATTAGGAGAAGTACCCTGCTTACCTATTTACAGTTTTACATGCACACACAACAAATCAGAAACCGGTATCTCTGTTAGTTATCTTTGTCATGCTGCTTCTCATGGGAACGGTGTGGAACTACCACCAAAAATAACCTGTGCAATCTGCTTAACAACCAGCATATCTTTGAAGGTGGAATAGTGCAGAAATCTGCACTCTGAACATCTTTTGGGGTGAGAAACAGCGGGGGGCACATGAAAATGGAACATTTCAGGAGTGCCCCACATGATGTCCCTAACAAATAATTTAGTAACAATCCTAGACATGTAGGTTGATCTTTCTAGCCACAGTCCTGCTTCACAAAGTGCTAATCATTCTTTTGACATTTCTTGATTACCTAGGTGTAAACAAGGTGTCATAGGTTGCTTTTTCTGGCCCACCGCGTGCATAGCAGCATAGGTCACACTCGTAGGTTGAAATTTGTACTACTAAAAATCTACAATTGCAATGTTGCATGATGTGTGCCTTGTGAATGCTGGGGCTATTCTCTGGACTCTGGAGAGAGTGCATGCATGTTTGCCATGATAGATAGACCCCAGGTATACCCTGCCAAGTCTCTTTCCCCCGCTCGCCAGTGCACACTATCTCCCGCCCCTTGCGACCCCGCCCACTCGTCACGCACAATCACAGCGAAAAGCCGCGCAGCGTGCCTAACACAATCATAGCCGTCGCGGAAACACTCGTGCCCTCCCATTAGCTAGCTCTCGCCATCACCTCATTCTTTATCCATCTTTATTTTCTTCAACGTGCAGCTTTGATATCTTCTCTCTCTCTTCCAGTACGTATAGGTAGCTGCTTGCTAGTCGTCGTGCTCGTGCAAGCTTGATTGATCTATAGTTGAGGTAGTGTGGTAGACCAGAGATGCTACTGTCATGTAGTAGCCTAGCTAGCTAAGCTACTGCTGATTGTCCATCACTAGTAAGTGCACGCACAAGGAAGGCACTACCTTAACTACACGCCTTTCCAAGAAAGGATGGGGGCTCCCATGGCCGCGAAGCGCGCGGCCATTCGCCTCCTCCACCTCGTGCTCTTGATCCACGTCGCATCGGCGACGGAGTACCAGAGGCGGGCTGGGATCGTCGGCTGGCAGCGGCGCCAAGATGTTCTGATGCAGGAGAAGGCCACCCTCCTGGCTTTCAAGCGTCGGCTCACCTTGCTCTCGCCGTCGGCCCTGGCCGACTGGAACGAGTCCAACGTCAACGTATGCAGCTTCACCGGCGTCACTTGCGATCGGAGCCGGAGCATGTCGTCGGCCTTGCGCTCTGCAACATGAGCATCTCCGGCGCTATGCCCGCAGTACTCGGCAACCTTTCACACCTCCGGAAACTCAACATGTCCAACAACCACATCTCCGGTGCCATCCCCCCGTCCGTCGGCAACCTCACGCACCTCCTGCACCTCGACATGTCCAACAACCACATCTCCGGCGCCATCCCCGGCCATCGGCACCTCACGCGCCTCCGGAACCTCACCATGTCTTACAACAACATCACCGGCGCCATCCCCGTCCCTTGGCAACCTCTCGCCCTCTACAGCCTTGACATGTCCAGCAACCTTCTCACGGGGCAGATCCCAGCCGAGCTCTCCAACCTCCGCAACCTCCACGAGCTCGATCTCGGCCTGAACCTTCTCGGCGGCGGCATACCGCCGTCCCTTGCCAAGCTGACGAGCATGTACTACCTTGGCCTCAGGCAAAACTACCTGTCAGGTCTTATTCCCGCCGCTATCTTCCAAAACTGCACCTTAGGCGTCGTCGACGTCGGTGACAACGACCTCTCCGGCGAGATTCCTCGTGACGCCTCGAGCGCCCTCGCCCATTCGTTTGTCGTCCTTAGCCTCTACTCCAACAGACTAACCGGGGGACTGCCACGGTGGCTCACCAACTGCACGAAACTGTACACGCTGGACGTGGAGAACAACTCGCTCGCCGACGAGCTGCCTACCGGCATCATAGAGGGCAAGCAGGAGCTGACGTACCTGCATTTGGCCATCAACGGCCGGTTCTGGAGCCAAGACAACAACACCAACCTGAAGCCCTTCTTCACCGCAGTATCAAACTGCTCACAGTTACAAGAGATACAGGCCGGCGCCGTGGGGATGGGAGGGCGGCTGCCGAGCCGTCTCGGCTCGATGCTCCCGCCGAACTTGTTGCAGCTCACACTCGAGGAGAACGAGATCAAGGGCCCGATCCCGGCCGACATGGGCGACGTGATAAACATCACGCTGATGAGCCTGTCGAGCAACAAGCTGAACGGGACGATCCCGGCGTCCCTCTGCGGGCTACCGAAGCTGCAGCAGCTTTTCTTGTCCAACAACGCATTGACCGGCAAGATCCCACCGTGCATCGGCAACGCCAAGAGCCTCGGCGAGCTAGACCTGTCAGGCAACGCGCTGTCGAGAAGCATCCCGAGCGGCATCGGGAGCCTTGCCCAGCTCATATACCTCTACCTGCAGAGGAACCGGCTGTCCGGGGAGATACCGGCGAGCCTCGCCCATTGCAGCAGCCTGCTGCACCTCGACCTCTCGCGCAACCGCCTGACTGGCGAGGTACCCGAGAAGGTCTCCGGCATTGCCACGATTTCTCTGAACCTGTCGCGCAACCGGCTCGGAGGCAAGCTGCCGGGGGGGCTCAGCGACATGCAGCAGGCGCAAGTGATCGACCTGTCCCGGAACAACTTCACGGGCGCGATCTTCGACGAGCTCGGGGGCTGCGCCGAGCTGGAGGTCCTCGACCTGTCTCACAACTCGCTCACCGGCATCCTCCCTTGGTCTCTCGGTCGCCTCGAGAACCTCAAGAGCCTTGACGTCTCCAACAACTCGCTGACCGGTGAGATACCCCCGACCCTGACCAAATGCACCAGACTGACCCATCTCAACCTGTCCTACAACGACTTCGTCGGCGACGTGCCCACCACCGGCGCCTTCGCGAACTTCACCTTCCTGTCCTACCTCGGCAACCCGCGGCTCTGCGGCCCAGTGGTCAGGCGCAACTGCGTGATGTGCGGCCCGCGGCTCTGCGGCCCGTGGTACCAGTCCCGGAAGTTCTTGGTCGTGATGTGCGTCTGCGCCGCCGTGCTGGCGTTCGTGCTGACGATCCTCTGCGCGGTCAGCATCCGGAAGATCCGGGAGAGGCTCACGGCAGTGCGGGAGGGCATGTTTAGGGGGCGCCGCAGCGGCGGCTCGTCGCCGGTGATGAATTACAAGTACCCGCGGATCACGTACCGGGAGCTGGTGGAGGCCACGGACGAGTTCAGCCCGGACCGGCTCGTCGGGACCGGCAGCTACGGCCGGGTGTACCGCGGCACGCTGCGCGACGGCACCATGGTCGCCGTGAAGGTGCTGCAGCTCCAGACGGGGAACTCGACCAAGAGCTTCAACCGCGAGTGCCAGGTCCTGAAGCGCATCCGGCACCGGAACCTCATGCGGATCGTCACCGCGTGCAGCCTGGTGGACTTCAAGGCGCTGGTGCTGCCGTTCATGGCGAACGGCAGCCTCGAGCGGTGCCTCTACGCAGGGCCGCCGTCCGAGCTGAGCCTCGTGCAGCGCGTCAACATCTGCAGCGACATCGCCGAGGGGATGGCCTACCTGCACCACCACTCGCCGGTCAAGGTCATCCACTGCGACCTCAAGCCGAGCAACGTCCTCATCAACGACGACATGACCGCGCTTGTCTCCGACTTCGGCATCTCCCGCTTGGTCATGAGCGTCGGCGGGGTGGCCAACACAGCCGACGTCGGCGCCTCCACCGCCAACATGCTGTGCGGCTCCATCGGATACATTCCTCCAGGTACGTACCATCAAATCGCACACTGCTAAATCACAAGCTATTCTCGCGAATTCACTGCTTCTAACCGGTTCTTGATGGTCTGAAGAGTACGGCTACGGATCGAACCCGACGACGAAGGGCGACGTGTACAGCTTCGGCGTGCTGATGCTGGAGATGGTGACGAGGAGGAAGCCAACCGACGACATGTTCGAGGCGGGGCTGAGCCTGCACAAGTGGGTCAAGAGCCACTACCACGGCCGGGCCGACGCGGTGGTCGACGCGGCGCTGGCCCGCATGGTCCGGGACCAGACACCTGAGGTCAGGAGGATGTCTGACGTGGCCATCGGTGAGCTGCTGGAGCTGGGCATTCTTTGCACCCAGGAGAGCGCGTCCACGCGGCCGACCATGATGGACGCCGCCGACGACCTGGACCGGCTCAAGCGGTACCTCGGCGGCGACACGGCGGCCACCTGCGCGTCGTCGCTGGGCTTCTCACGACATTTGAAGATATTGATGACTAGTAGTAACAACTAGTAAGGATACATAATGTATACATATCTAGGCATTTCTCTAATTAAGAGACAAGATTATGAGTTTTTGGCTGAAAAAGATTGATGAAGACATCCCTAGCACTAGTACATTTTCTATCTTACGTGGTGTTGTTCACGATATACAAGTTTTAGCTAGTTCCATTTTGGCATAAGAAGAATGTTCAAACCCCAATTGGGTCGATTACATGAGCTCGGGCAAAGAGGGTGAACTCGCCATCAGTTCTGGGTGCAAAGAATGCCGAGCTTGAGCTGCACCAACGCATTAACTAGAGGTGAACTCGCTTCTCCCTAAGTTAAACTTTAATTTAGATGAGAATTGCTTACTACCTAATGCGACTTCTTTGCTCGTTCTTAGATTTATTAAGAAAGAAGAGTTAGAGGCCGAGAGGATTAGAAAGGATGTTGTTGTACAAGAATTTTGCTTGATGGCGTATACTTCTGTTGGTGAGACCCAAAGGGAGGCCGTGAGCGTTACACTCCACTGCCGGAGTATTACTGCATCGCCAGAGTGTCACTACACAACAACTGAAGTATTACTGCACACCAGTCGGAATGTTACTGTAGGCCAACCGGAGTGTTACTGCACGCCAGATGAAGTGATACTACACTACCGTGGGAGTGCTATTGCATGAATGACATCGAACTCGAATACGAGTCGGTTGTATCTTAACTAGGAGAGTCCGGATTACATTAGGGAAGTAGAGTTAGTCTGTTTCTTTATTTTGACCGAATAGGAGTTGGAGTCGGCTTTAGACCATGTGTGCATGAGTTTTGCTAGCTATAAAGCCATAGGGTGCGCCCCATGTATTGGAGACCACATTTAATTCAAAAAATAGAATGCTTTTGCATCTACATAGAGCATTGTGCCAATTCTTCTCCTACGTATGACACACAGTTGCAACTAGAGAGGGGAATTCGATGTTCTCTATCGTTGTTCTTGTGATCCCTTGTGTTTTGCAGGAGCAACAACACATCTACTTTGCGTGGTTGAGTAGACGAGGATCGCATGTTGCTGTAATTGAGACAGTGGTTGGCGCCGTCATTCGTTTGGTTTGCACATATCCAATTTATCACAATCCTACGCCGTGAAGCTCGGGCTTCCCTCGTATCATCTTGGTATGAGAGCGTGGTTGACATGGTAGGATTATTCATCCTTATATTAGTTCTATTTTTCTATCCTATACACAAAACCCTATTTTTTCTTTAGCCCATAGTTCAATATGTTATTTTAGTGAGTTTTGTTAGGTTTTCATCCATTAGAAACTTTTGTTAGTTGCCGGTCGTGTCTCCTTTGTGACTCAACCACGTTATCAACTGACGCTACGAAAGACATAGTGTTACTACACTACTACAGGCGTGTTACTGCACTTGTACTGCACTTTTACAACATCATCTTGGTACTGTTTTGGTTGTTCTAGAGTCATTCTTTTTGTGTTTTGTTTTTGTTCGAGATCGTGTGATCTATGTTTCTTGTCCCTAGCTAAGTGTTTGTTGAGTCCATATAAAAAAAATTGGAAACCCTCATTTCCTTTGTGAACCAATTTGCCCCTGCGAACACTCTTTTCCTATTGAGACTAGCTATTTGATATTGCTCTAGGTAGACCTATTCATGGGCAGCCTAGCCCGAGCCCAACTTGATTTTATGGGCACGAGCCTTGTTTATCGGCCCGAAGGCCCAGCCTGAAGCCCAACATCAACAATAAAAATAATAAAAATCAATTTTTTATTCTTGAAATGAATTAAGTATTAAATATTTATTTCTGAAAAGAATTAAAATAATTATATTTAATGAAAAACACACCAATTTTGTTCTTCGGGCCTAACCTATGTCGGGCCATGCCAGGCTCGGGTCTACTCGTTTAGAACTAGGCTTTTCCAGGCCCACCCCGCCCCGAGGTTTGAATAGGTCTAGATCTAGGGCTGCTCATACATCATCTAAATGTACAATCTTGTGAGTTGTTTTTGCTAAACCATAGGGGAATCGTTGCTGCCCATTGTTTCATCAAGTTGACCGAGGTATAAAAAAAAGGAAAAAAACAACAGTAAAAAAGGAGAGAAGAAATTAAGTGTTTTGGCCAACTACTCTTGTGATCTATACCCTAAATATTATTAAAGTTTAGATTGTGCATTAGTTGTGTTATGAGCAATCTTGTGCCCTATTTCATCGTTTGAGCAATTGGCTAGCGTCTCTCCATAACTTATGCAATACGAGCTATTTGGTGCTGACACTTATATCTTGTTTAGCTCATTCCTTTGATTGCATTAAGTTACATCATATTTTCGTGTGAGTTACTTTGTTCCTCGCTTATATCAAAAGATCAGTGACTGGGCATTAGAATTCTAGTTTGGATTGTTACATAGCTTTACAATATCTAGAATTTCAAATTGTATAGGATAAACACATTCCATCCTAGCATTGCACGTCTCACTAGAGAAGATCAAACGAGGTGAGATCAAGCCGCTGCAAATGTGGCTCGACCACACTTTCCCGGGCATGGGGAGAGGTGTTCTTGGTGCTGACCATGGCCTAGGGAGATGTCATGGCCGAGGGTGTGGACGTGGCGGTGGTGCTACCCACGTTGGCGACAACTTCATTTTGCACCGCAATGATGGATATCAACGCCATGGACGTCGTCGTGATGACTAGCCCATGAAGGAGAAATTTAGGAAACTCAAGTTCACTATTTCCAATTTTGAAGGCACGCGCTTCAAACCGGATGCGTATCTCACATGGGAACTCTGTCACATCCCCAAATTAATAAAGAGGTTTATTATGCATCTCATTAGCATGCATCATGTTTTGAAACTTTTTATTTAAATATTGCACTTGGAAAATCTCAAAATACATATGAAACATACACTTTAATTTGAACTCCAAACTAAAAACTAAAATAAATGCTACTAAATATCCTCTGTAAATAATTTATTCAAATACTATATTAGTTATCATGAATTAATATAATTTTTTTCCAAATTGTTTGGACTGGTTTGAACCCTATAAAATTCAAACACAATTTAAAGACCAACATTATGTTTGAATTTAAATTATACACTTTATATCATGAACAGTAGGGTTCAATAATTTTTATGGACACTAGACCTACCCAGGAACCTCTGTGATTTATTTCATATTTTTAAGAATCTTATTTCTATTTTTAGCACCCTGGTCAAAGTAGAGGAGTTATTTTTTAATCTCAGTCAAACCCTAAAATCCTAACCGGTTGCACTGTTCCTTGGGCTCGAGCCCGACTCGTTGAACTAACTCAGCCCGACCGCCTAAATGCACCGACGCATGCAGACCCTTGGATCTAAGATCGACGATCCAGATCTCGCCACTTTTGGGCAGTTCAAAGCAACACATAAAATCTCATCCGTCAGATCCAGATCTAACGGTCCGCATTAAGCCACGTAGCGCTGGCTTACCCTTGGGCTTTGAGTCACTGTCCTCACGGGCCCGCCTGTCAGGTCTTTCTTCTTCCTTGGGTAGGCGCGCGCTCAGGCGCTGCAAGCCACGCGACCGCGCCCTTCTGCTCCGAGCCGTTGGGGCTCCGTCACGTCGTCAATCCACCGCCCCAATTGACCATCCCTGGAGCTTCAGCAAGTCACGCCGCCTCCATCTCCGTCATTTCCCGGGCATAATACCCCCTCGGCACCCCTCTTCTTCCCTACTTCTCCTCTGTTTGGCCGAGGAGAGGGAAGCTCAGACTAGCTTCTCACTCGTAAGCTTCGCCGGTGATCCTATCTTCTCTTTGTTCCTCATTGTTTCCATTTCTAAGCTCATCCCTTGTCGTTGCTTGTAGATCCTGGGCACCATCGTGTCCTCACCTGGCTCTAGAGCGCGTCCAAACGCCCACCGTGCCACCCGCATCTCCAGTGAGTATTGACCTCTTGTTTGCGCGTCACATTGTGTCTTAGGACATAATCAAGATTTCCCCTCAACTGATTTGGTCTTTGCACGACAGGACCTTGTTGAATTGAAGTTTGAACATTATCGGACGAAGAACAAACAGCCTTTTCGTCTCTCACCTTGTTTCGGTAAGCCACTTTTCAATTCTTTGCTCTTATAGCATCTCCTGATGATGCTTAAACTACTCAGACCATTCATTTGTCACCTTTTTGCTCCGTCGCTTTCTCTCGCGGCCGTGTTGTCGCCATTTTCTTCTCGACAAGACCGACGCACTCCACCTGACTCAAGCCTCTCCGGCCCTCTCCTAGCTCGGGTAGCTTACTCATAGTCCCTAGGACCTCGGGCACCCGCTGCTTTACTGTTGTGGAGCAACACATTGCTTGTTTCCGAGTTTGTCGATTGAGCGCCGCTCAACTCCGCTAGTCACGAGAGGTAGCAGCTCGGTAGTCGAGGCTACTCCTTTAGGAGTGCATTACTATTTTGCATCCAGACATGCCCTTTTGCCGCGCGCCGCCAGGTGGAATCGCGAGCAGCCGGTGAAATGCGCGGATCAAATCCGTTATCGTCTGACGGTACTGTAGCAAAATGATTAGGAGTTAAGTGGTAATCATTAGCGTTAAATGTTGTCTTAACGAGTTAAACAGTCGCTTACACGTGGGTCCCGTGCACAGAAAATAGCAGGGTTAAACCGTAACGTAGAGTGGCTGACCTGTGGGCCCTGGGCTTTAAACCCCGTGCACCGTGCGCGTGCACCAGTGGACCAAGTCCTTTGGACCGGGTCACTAACGGTGGGTCCCACATGTCAGTTCAGAATTTAAATCTGAGTTAAAAAGGAAATTGCACTGTGCACTAGAACCCCACAAGTCAGCTACTGCGGCTAGCGCGTGGCTCAGTGAGAAAAGTAGCAAATGATTTATAAAATCCGAAAACCATTTACTTGCATATTGAAAATATGTATAACTTCAAAAATTCATAGCTATTTCATCTCAACTCCAAATTGAATGAAACCACTTCTGGAAATTTTCATATTTACTGAAATTTTTATTAAAATTGGTTTCAAACTTCTCTCTACAGCAGAGAGTATTATTTTGGAGATTGATCCGTTAACTCTATTATTTTTACAATAGAAAAAGGCTGAAAACTTTATAAATGCATAAATAATTCTTGGTAACTCCAAAAACAGTGAAATCAGTTTTGAAAATTTCTATTTCAAATGAACTTAATTATAAAAGTGGTTTCAAACTTACCTCTGTCACAGAAACTATAGTTTGAGGAAAATAATCCTAAAGGTATTATTTTTACACTATTAATGCTGATAACTTTAGAAATCAATAACTAAATCAGGAAAACTCCAATTGGAGCAAACTCAACTGTTTTGAACTTGTAATAATATTGCCTATTTATCCATATAATCCTTGTATCCTCCACTACTCTACAAATTTTCACCTCATAATTAAATTACTCAAAGAGGACGTATTGAAATCTGAAATTCAAATCACCATAACTTTCATATACTAAGTCAAAATGAAATAATTCTTTCACCAAAAATCATCTAAAATCATGACTTAGCTACTGTAGAAAAATCATGCATTTTTGGGTACTTTGAATTTTTGAGTATTTCTCGATGTTTATTCGGTATTGTACTTATATAGATTCCGAGCCTTTTGATATTGACTCCTACGCCACCGAGAGCGAACAATTACTCTACTAGCAAGGCAAGCATCATTTGAACTTTCTTTTGCATCATATTTGATCCCAGTTTTTGTTAAGTTAGTGCAATGACAATTGCTTGCATGCTATTTTGAGATTGTCGCTATTTTTGTGATGAATAGTTAGACACGTCCTATTATCTTGTCATTGTGGCTATCCATGAATTATTCCAGTACTGAAATGCTTATGATAGGATGTGTGAAATTATCTTGTTCGGGTTTGCTTAGCAATGCAAGTCTAGAAACAGTAGTCTGATTGTCGGGAATAACCCGACAATTATGGGATAAACACAACTTTCTTTATATACTTTGATTTCAGATCTTTGTATCTGTTTTATGAGTTAAAGTTTGTCATTTTAAATGAGCTTTTGGTCTGGACAAGTGTTGGTTAGTGATGGTGCTTTGTGCACGAGCTTTGGGTAAGTGGTGGACTTGTCTGGACAATTAAGGACCGAACTTTGGTAACGTCGTTGATTCAAGTACATTTGTGCTACCACACGCGGTATATGGGTGCTGTATGGTTAAGTAGAGGGAAGGTTTTGTTGTGTTGGATCCCACGGTGGTGAAATTGTAAGGGCACGAGACTGAGAAATCCTGTGTTCCTTTTGGGCCGATAGGATGGAGACGTTAACATCTTATGTTTCCTAGGAGCCCTGGGTTGAGGGACTTAGCCCAATGGGATCTTCTTGCTAAAAATTACCATGTCTTGATTTACCCGACCGGCATACCATAGGAAGTATGCTATATTCGGAGGCATCTGGAGGCTTACGGGCAAATCAAGTCGTGTGGGTAAAGTAGTACACTCCTGCAGGGTATAAATCTATTCGAATAGCCGTGTCCACGGTTATGGACAACCGCTTGAGTTCGGGAGTTACTATTGTTAGACTTGGAATTAAAATTGTGGTTATAACTTGGTATTGTCATGAATGGGATGTTCATGCTTGTTGTTGTATCAAAGTGGACAGCCACTTTGCCTTTTTTATGATTTATTTGTTATCGAATCCATTACTTGTTCACATGCTTTACTTCTACTTCAAATCTGATTTTGAAATGGCACTTGAAAAACTAGTATGTGTAGGTTGTACCTTGTTGCGTCTCTTTTGCAAAACTAAGCCAATATGAGCCATCCCTTGGAACAACCTTATGCATAACTAATTTTTATTTGTGTAAGACTTGCGAGTACTCTTTTGTACTCAGCCAGATGTTTGCTGGCTTTTACAGTGAGGAAGATATTGAGACCGATGAGCTTGTCGGTGTCGATTTAGGCGACAACGATGAGTAGTATGCTATCTCTTAACTCCCGATCGGTGCTTGATGGGTTATGGGGCATACCACTACTGGCATTTTGGTTTACTTACTTGCTTCCGCTGCTACTTTATGAACTTGTTTAATTTGGCCGGTCGGCCACTTGTATTAGTTGTAAACTTGGAACTATGATGTATGACTTTTGTACTATTCATGTATGAGCGATGTATGGATGTGAACGACGTTGTATAAGAGTATGAATATATTGGTCGCTGATCTTGGGAGCCAATATAAGTCATGCTCGCTGTTCATGGCTTCCTATTTAACTCGCTAAGTGCAGTGCTTGACTTGTTGGAGAACCGACAATCATGTAGTGCTTGCAGAGGGGCGGCGCGCATGATCGTCGGGGCTTTAGTTTTCAGTTAAGCCTCTCATTTAGACTGAGTTAAGTTGGAATCCATTTACCGGAGGTCCAGAGTTATATCCTTAAGACTATGCTTAGTCTCGGTCTTATGGAGACAACCCGGGGTCCCCACAAACTCAAGGTAGAAATGATCTTTCGGATGCACAATTATTCGGAGGAGAAGAAGCTACACATGGTGTCACTTGAGTTTGATGGCTATGCTTTGATTTAGGATTTTTTTGAAACAATATATTTTTAAAAAGAATTACAGAAATAAATGTCTATTTAATAAATTTACAAAAAATGGACTTATGTTGCCATTCCAAATGGCGAAATAGCCTTGTCGCTATTTGGAATGGCGATAGGATCCCTATCGCCATTAAAACAGTGCGAAATGTCTAAGTCGTGATTTGAATTGGCGACAAGATCCATATGGTGACATGAGTTGGATTTTTTTTAAATTTTTTTGAAAAGTAACGGCAATCAGAAGACATAAAATTAGGTGGGAGCAAGTATTGAACCAAAGAGAAACTAATGGGGAACCTACAATTGCATCATGGGCTGAGATGAAGCAAGGGCTAAGAGCACGTTTTCTTCCTAACAATTACAAACATGATCTTTTTGATAAATTGCAGAGCTTGAAATATGATTTTTTAAATAATCATTTTTTTATTTTGAAATATAGTAATATACCCCTTTTTATTTTACAGAAATGATACTCTGTCACTCTACCGTTCGGTGACTTAGATCTAGTAGCTCAACCATTAGGCGACTTATCCAAGTCGCCCAACGGTCAAGCGGCACGGGGATAGTCACTCAACGGTTGAGTGATTTGGGATAGTCGCTCAACGGTTGAGCAATTTATTACCCGGTTGCCCAACGGTTGGGTGACAAGTGGCCCAGTTGGATAGAAAGGCACACCCAGCCCCATCACGGTCACTTTCACCATTTCTCTCGGGATAGAACGAGAGGAGCTCAGGAGAGGAGAAAAATAGAGGGAGAGAAGAAGAGGGGGAGAAGAAGGTCGGGGAGAGGTGGAGAAGAGAGAACGAGGGGGTAGAAGCAGAGGAGGTTGGGAGAGGGAGAGAAGGTGAGGAGAGGAGCTCGGGAGAGGGAGAGAAGGTGAGAAGAGGAAGCTCGAGAGGTAAGAGAGAAAGAAGGAAGCTCATTGATAAGGAGAGAAGGTCTTCGCGTGAAGGTAATAGTATCATCTATTCTTGTTCTCATCCGAATGTAGGCAACGTGTCTCTAGTTATTCGTTTAGCATGTATTTGAGAAATCAGTCATGTTGGAGCCCACAAGATTAAAAGTGCATCACGATGTTGGTACGATTCGTGAAGGTCCATACGGTGTTGACTTGAGTGGTTTTCCGCAAGTCAGTATGGTACATCCGGATGCAGAGAATGCTCGAATCGGGGATGTCTTGCACTGGCTCACCCGCAGCTTCTCCTTGGACTCCGAGGCATGTAGTGTCATCCTACATGGGCTTTGGAGTCGGTCTGACATGCACATTTAGTGGGAGTTGAGCAGACTGATGTACACAGTTGCATGGAAGGGCTTTGTGGAAGGTTGCCGACGCCATGGATATGAGTGCGTTCTACTTGTGCAACCATGTCCAAAGGGAGTCACACGAGGGTCGGCCGATAGCTATTGTTCGGTTGGTGGGAGTAGCTTGGGCGCGGTGGCCAATGTTGCGGAGGTAGAAGAGGACGCGGTGGCTGTTGTTGGAGAGGCAGAAGGGGAAGATCGCACACCACACACTAAGCCCACTGGACGGGCAGATGCAGGGGAGCAAGTCGACAGCATAGTGCGTCAGATGGAGATCGATGACTTGACGGCCTGGGCCGATGAGGAAGCTTTAGAAGAGGATGACGATGACTCTTTCGATGAGGACGAAGGTCCCATCCTGTAGGAATGGAATAGGGTGGAAGTTGAGGGTCTTGCTGTGCACGATGAGCACGAATCACTGTGGGAGTACCATGGTATAGAGGTTCGGCTTCATGCAATGTTTGCTAACAAGGGATCACTACAGGATGCCATTAAGCTGTGGGGCTTATCCATGCAGTGGATGTTTCGGGTTCTCAAATCCAGCCATGAGCAATACACCGTGGTCTACAAGTAAGCTGGTTGTCCTTGAGGTGTGCATGCACGTAGACCCAAGTACAAGACTCATTGGATTGTCTCCAGGTAGAGGCGCACTCCTGCGTGCTCAGTAGTGTTTTGCTGAAGCATCGCAACCTAATATCCACCTTCATAACCAATCTCATATACGGAGAGATAGTGAAGAAGAAGGACCTGGAGGCCAAGCACATCATGGTGGCTATCGAGCAGAAATTCAAGTGCAAGATTAGCTACGAGAAGACATGGCGTGCGAAGCAGAAGGCTTTGGAAAGGAGGTTCAGTTCTTTCGAGGTGGCTTACGACAACCTTCCTCGTATGCTCCAGGTGATGCAGGACAGGAACCCGAGCACATACATTGCTGTGAAGGACAAGCCATTGAGAAGACCGCTGCTAGGTTTCATGGTATTGTAGAGGGCCTTCTTAGCCTTCGGTGCCTGCATCGATGCTTTCAGGCACATGTTGCCATGATCTCAGTCGATGGGACGTTTCTAACTGGAAAATACAAGGGCCAGATCCTGACAGTAATTGGCATTATGGCAATAATCAGATTATGCCCTTGGATATTGCATTCGTCGAAAGTGAGAATTTCGATAGCTGGTTGTGGTTCCTTCGATATTTGAAGGAGGAAGTAGTTGGGGCACATCTCGATGTCTGTATAATCCATGATTGCCACCTCGGGATGATGAAGGCCATAAGAAAACTTCAGTAAGACCCCGAGCCGTTCCCTTGGCCAGACATGAGGAACAGATGGTGCATTCGCCATCTAGGGCCAACTTCTTCAAGCAGTTCCCGCAGCAACTGTTGATGAAGATGTTCAAGAGACTGGCTATGCAGAACCAGCATCATAAATTCGATGCATTGTGGAAGATGTTGGAGGAGCACACTAGGAAGCACGTCGTCGAGAGGAACAAGCATCTGCCCATTCCTGGGGCAGCGCAATCCGAATGCCTCGCACCATTGCTGGAGCTTGACCCTCCTCGTGTGATGTGGAGGACCTCAAGGAACATCAAGTGCTTCTCACATTGGATTGAGACCGAGCCATTGGAGAAGTGGTCTTTGCTGCATGACATGGACGGTGCAAGGTAAGGCATAATGACCACTAACCTTGCAGAGGTGTACAACTGGGTTCTTAGGGGTCTCTGTCCACAGCCCCTGGTCGCCATCGTGGAGGCATTCTGCATGGTATAATCGGATATTTTGGAGAAAGGTACACAAATGTAGCACTTCATGTAGCCAACCCACATACATCGTATTACTCGAAGATTACAGCGTACATGCAGGCCAAGACCGAGAAGGGTCAGTCACACACAGTCTTCATGATGGTCAATACAGAGCATCGTTTAGACATACTCCTTCGGGACAGAGCCAGATTTGGGACAACTCACTCTCTTGTTACCCACGAGGTTTGCCTTGGAGATCATGTGAATGAACCTAGCTGCACATGCAACAAGCCAAAGCTCCTTCACAAGCCATGCCCTCATGTCCTTGCTGCATGCGAGACTATTAACATGGACCCATCGGACTTCATGTTGGAGTACTTAATGAAGGAGAGGGTGCTGTAGGCGTGGTGCGACGAGCTAAGAGGCTTCAGTGTTGTGGGCAACTTCACTACATTGGATATGGCACAGAGGATTTGGATTTCGGATCTTGACATGTTGAAGGGTGGGAAGGGCCGTCGACAGAGTCGTGACTACTCTCTACAAAGTAGGACATGACTACTCTTTGCAAAGTAGGACATGATCTATCTCTCCAAAGCAGAACATGACCACTCTCTGCAAAGCTGGACGTGACCTTCGCGACTCATTGCAATGGAGCTGCTACTGCTGCATTTGCTCTCACTATAAATACAGTGCTACTCGGCTAGGAACTCCACACGAACAACACTATCTAGATAACATGGACAAGGAGAAGGAATGGAAGCGTATCTGCGAACTTTTGAAGGACTGGGTAGGTCCCCAAGAGATCGCTGCTTGCCACAGGGTGTTTAGTCAGTAGCCTTACATACACCACCCACCTCCTCAACAGCCACCTCGCAGTATGCCCAGTGATTCCAGGTCGAGCCACCCCTCCTATGCCCACTGAACGCCCTCCGGAAGGGCACCCGATGGGGGTGGCGCCACCCCTATGCTGGTGTCAAGATGCCTGCAAGTACGTCAAATCAATCGACGAGTGGACTATTGGGAAACACTATTGGTGTTGCCCAAACTACTGTACGTACTACCTCGATCGTAGGTTTGACATGTCGAGCCATAGGCTGCCGGTAATGAAATTGCATTTTAGTGCACATCACTATTTTTCTTCTCGTTACACCGTAACCACCTCTCTCTTCCCACCGCAATCTCCACCGCACCTATGCGACTTTAACGAGTGGATCGACGACAAGATCTACCCCTACGACATGTGGATGCTGCTAGAATGGAAGAGGTGGGCCAGGGATGACTACGAGGCCCGTGAAAGACGCCTCAATGAGCTACAGGCTGAGAAGGATGAGAAGGAAGGGCAGGACAGGCTACGTGAGGAGTAGGAGCGCGAGCATGCCAGGTGACGCGAGGCTAAGAGGGAGTAGAAGAGGGCCATCGTGGTGAGAGCTAAGGTGCAAGGTGAGGAGTACAACACAGAGCTGGGCCGCAAGGGCAAATGGCCACGTTCCACGCAATAGTTCGGCCCTCTTCGTCCATATGTTCCATATATTTCTAATTCTCTAAAGGCATGCGTGTATCGTCCTTGGTTCGTTAGCCTGCGTGTCGTGTAACCCCTTGTCGTATCAACCATCGGTCTATTCTCGTTGTGCCATTTCTCCAAAGTTCTCCACCGTGTATGAATTCCCTAGCGCATCGTAATATTACTTACCTTCGTACTTATGAATCATTGCTACCTCAATCATCCTCATAAAATTCTTCAGAAATTTACCACACTACAACAACGTACGATGATCACAAAATATTATTGCGAGCTTAACAGATTTCGTAGCCTTAAGAATCTACAAAAATCACAAACGGACCAACCAATCTTGTCACCACCCTTTTATTTTCAAAAAAATTAACAAGCTACAAACAAGATTTGCTAAATGTATTACCTACAAAAATTGACATTTATTCCCCCACGTTTATTTTCATCGTATTAATAAAATAATAATATTATTATTTCAAATCGCTTAGCGGTCGAGCGACCCGCAGAGTAGTCGCTCAACCATTGGGCGAATACTGTAAGTCGCTCAACCAACGGGCGACTACTCCGCGTGTCGCTCCACTATTGGGCGACTTGGATCGGTCGCCTAATGGTTGAGCGACTAGATCCAAGTCGCCAAACGGTGGAGCGATAGAGTATTATTTCTGTAAAATAAAAAGGGGTATATTATTGTATTTTGAAATAAAAAATGATTATTAAAAAAAATCCTTGAAATAGGGTGTCTGCTTGGTGGAGGAGTACTATAAGGAGATGGAGCAAGCTATGATTAGGGCATGTATGCAAGAAGGTGAAGAGCAAACTCTTGCACATTTTCTGTTTGGCCTAAATAAGAATGTTGGATGCATAGTGCAATATTAGCCCTAAAGCAACGCCATGGAGTTGGTGCATCAAGCCACAGCGGTAGAGAAACAATTGCTAAAAGACACAAAACCAACACCAAGGATGACATCTTTTAACTTGAAAGCTCCATCATCATCATCTGATGCAACCAAAGCATGCTTCAATTTGGGATGAGGTACATCTTCAGCTAGTACTAGTTCTAATGCTAGTACTCGTTCTTCTTCGGATGCAAAATCACCACCTACACCAAGTGACAATAAGCCCACTGCATCCCCTATATCCTCAATCGGCTCTACGACGAAGAGTAGAGAGATTCAATACTTCAAGTGTTTGGGGGTGTGGACATATCCCTATGGAGTGTCCAAACAATCGAATTATGCCTGTTTCAGAGGATGTTGAGTATGAATCTGCAAGTGAGGATGATGTTACACTTATTGATGAACCGAAAAAATATGATGATGCTCCTGAAGAAGAGGAAGAAGAAGATCTGAATCGCGCAAATGATACTGGTGTAGCTCTTATCATCACAAAAGCATTGGGTGTTCAGATCAAGGAAGATGCACACCCACAACGATTCAACTTGTTGAAGGCCCAAACTAAGGTAGATGACAAGGTAATCAAGCTTATTATTGATGGTGGTAGTTGTTATAACCTGGCTAGTGTGAAGATGTGGGATAAACTTGTTTTGATGTTGCTAAAACACCCCGTCCATATCATGTGCAATGTTTTGGCGATTATGGAGATATGAAGGTTCAGCACATGGTGAAAGTTACCTTCAAGATTCATGACTACATCGATATTGTAGTTTGTGATGTGGTGTCAATGACGGTGTGTCACTTGTTATTGGGAAGACATTAGCAATATGATCGCAGTGTGCAACACGATAGTCATTCCAACATGTACTCTTTCAAGTGTCAAGGCAGGAACGTGCAGTATTTCATATGACTCCATGACAAATACTTGCTAAAAACATGCAAAAGAAGAACGAGGTGAAGGTAGAGTGTGAAAAAAGAAATTTGAGTGACATCCACCCTTCGGTAAGTGAGAGCCACAAGATAAATGTGAGAGATAAAAAGAAAAGTGAGGGAGAGAAGTTAGTAATGTTAGCCACCAAATCTGAAATGAGAGAAGTGAGGAACAATCTAGATTTGATGCACTTTGTGCTCTTGTACAAAGATGAGTTGCTTTCTACTAACGACTTATCCTCTCTTCATAGTGTTGTTTCTAGTGTTTTGCTGACTTTCGGGGATGTGTTTCCAAAGGTGATACCCACTGATCTTCCTCCGATGCGTGGAATTGAGATGTGTTTCCAAAGGAGATACCCATTGATCTTCCTCCGATGCGTGGAATTGAGCATCAAATCGATCTTGTGTCTGTTGCCTCACTTTCCAACCGTCCACCCTACCGCACCAATCGTATCACAAAGATGATGTGTTGGTTGTGGTTGACTTGTTTTTTCAGAAAAATTGTGGGATTGCATGGCATGCCAAGGACTATTGTTTCAGATAGTGACGTCAATTTTATAAGCTACTTTTGGAAGACTTTGTGGGCCAAGCTTGAGACAAAGTTGTTGTTCTCAACAATTTATCACCCACAAACGGATGGATAATAGAGGTGGTGAAACGTACACTTTCCATGTAGTCGTTAATTCAAGTACACTCGTGCTGCCACACGCGGGTTGGGAGCCGTATGGTTAAATGGGGAGGGTTTTATTGTGTTAAGTCCTTGGTGGTGTAAGGGCATAGTGACCGTGAAATCCTATGTTCTTTGAGGAGCCGATGTAATCCTTTATAGTGTGCAAGGAGCACCAATTCTTTTGGTTTTGATTGCATCAGTATTTCTAATATAACTTGAGCCCCTAGCAAGTGCTATCAGCGCTTGTACTAGGCAGGAACCATCTCACAAGGGGACTTAGCCCAATAGGGCTTTCTTGTTTGAAAATGATCGTATCTTGATTTACCCGGCGGCATACCATAGGAAGTGTGCTATTTGGAGGCCTCCGGAGGCTTACGGGCTAATCAAGTCGTGTGGGTAAAGTAGTACACCTGCAGGTATCAATCTATTCGAATAGCCGTGTCCACGGTTATGGACAACCGCTTGAGTTCGGGAGTTACTATTGTTAGACTTTTAATTAAAATTGTGGTTGAACTTGGTATTCGTCATGAGCGGGATGTTCATGTGTTTAGTACATCAAGGTGGGCTGCCACTTTGGTCTTTGCATGATTCAATTGTTTATTATCAAATGCTTTACTACATGTTTTACTTCTACTTCAAATCTGATTTTAAATGGGCACATGAAAACTAGTATGTGTAGGATGTTAATTGTTGCGTCTCTTTCGCAAAACTAAACCAATATGAGCCATCCTTTGAATGACCCTTATGCATAACTATTTTTATTTGTGTAAGACTTGCAGTACACTTGTACTCGACGGATGTTTGCTGGCCTTTCAGGTGAGGAAGATTATGAGTATGACGATCTCGCTAGTGTTGACTTGGTGACACTAATGAGTAGTGTGCTACCATTTAACTCCCATCGGTTGCCGATGGGTGATGGGCATACCACCGCTGGCCTTTTTGCTTTATCTATTTACTCATTGCTACTTGGTACTTTACTTGAATTTGGCGAGTGGCCGTATGTAATAATTGTCAGAGACTTTGACTATTATGCGGTATGTCTTTTATCTCTTATTGTATGCGTTGTATGGATGTAATCAACGTTGGATGAGGGTATGAGTATATTGGTCGTTGATCTTGGGAGCCAATATATGTCATACTAAATCGTTGATGAATTCCCATTTAACTCACTAAGTGTAGTGTTTGAATCGAGGAGAATCGACAATCATGTAGCGCTGCAAGGGATCACGTGATCATTGAGGCTCTAGTATTCGGCTAAGCCTCTCACTTGGATAGAGTTAAATTGGAATTCATTTATCGAGACCAGAATTATGTCCCTAAGACCTCGTCTAATCTCGGTCTTATGGAGATAATTACCGGGGTCCCCACAAGTACACTCCTGCAGGGTATAAATCTATTCGAATAGCCGTGTCCACGGTTATGGTCGACCGCTTGAAATTTGTGGCTGCTTATTGTTAGACTTAGTATTAAAATTGTGGTTAAACTTGGTATCGTCATGAATTGGCTATTCATGTTTGGTGTTGTATCAAAGTGGACAGCCACTTTGCCATTTGTATGATTTATTTGTTTTTGAATTCATTACTTGTTCACATGCTTTACTTCTACTTCAAATCTGATTTTGAAATGGCACTTGAAAAACTAGTATGTGTAGGTTGTAACTTGTTGCGTCTCTTTTGCAAAACTAAGCCAATATGAGCCATCCCTTGGAACAACCTTATGCATAACTAATTTTTATTTGTGTAAGACTTGAGTACTCTTTTGTACTCAGCCGGTGTTTTTGGCTTTTCTGGTGAGGAGGATATTGAGACCGATGAGCTTGTCTGTGTCGATTTAGGCGACACCGATGAGTAGTGTGCTATCTTTAGCTCGATCGGTTGCCGATGGGTTATGTGGCATACCACTGCAGGCATTTTGGTTTATTTACTTGCTTCGCTATGAACTTATTTAATTTGGCCGGTCGGCCACTTATGTAGTCGTAAACTTGAAACTGTGATGCATAACTTTTGTACTATTTATGTATGAGCGTTGTATGGATGTGATCGACGTTGTAATAAGAGTATGAATATATTGGTCGCTGATCTTGGGAGCCAATATAGGTCATGCTCGCTGGTCATGGCTTCCTATTTAACTCGCTAAGTGTAGTGCTTGACTGGTTGGAGAACCGACAATCATGTAGTGCTCGCAGAGGAGCGGCGTGCATGATCGTCGGGGCTCTAGATTTTAGTTAAGCCTCTCATTTGGACTGAGTTAATTTGGAATCCATTTACTGGAGATCTAGAGTTATATCCCTAAGACCTTGATTAGTCTCGGTCTTACGGAGATAACTCCGGGGTCCCCACAATAACTCTATATGAACAATGGGAGAAGAAAAGATTATCACTTTCATACTTGCGCACTTGGGGTTGTTTGGCGAAAGTCAATGTGCCAATTCCCAGAAAGCTAAAGCTTGGACCAAAAACCGTGGATTGCGTCTTTCTAGGCTATGTTCACCATAGTGTTAGATATAGATTTCTAGTGGTGAAATCTAGGGTACATGACGTGCATGTCGGTACAATTATGGAGTCCAGAGATGCTACATTCTTTGAGGATATTTTTTCGATGAAAGATATGCCTAGTTCACCGAGTCAGGAGCCTGATACAACTCCTGAACCTGCGATTCTAATGGAATATTTTGAGCAAACCCCTGAGCAAATTCCTCAGGAAGAAGACAATGAAACTCTGAGAAAGAGTAAAATACAAAGGACTACAAAGTCTTTTGGTCCTGATTTCATTGTGTACCTTGTGGATGATACTCCAAGTACCATTTCTAAAGCATATGCTTCTCGAGATGCGGAACACTAGAAAGAAGCAGTATGTAGTGAAATAGATTCTATTACCTCTAATGAAACTTGGGAGATCACTCAGTGTTCTTATGGTTGTAAACCTGTAGGATGTAAGTGGGTGTTCAAAAAGAAGTTTAGGCCTGATGGTACTATCGAGAAGTATAAGGCACGGCTTGTGGCCAAGAGTTATTCCCAAAAGGAAGACGAAGATTTCTTTGATACTTATTCACATATGGCTAGATTTACTACTATTCGAGTATTACTATCTCTGGCTGCCTCACACAGTCTTCTCGTTCATCAGATGGACGTTAAGACGACTTTCCTAAATGGAGAGTTGGACGATGAAATTTACATGGTACAACCATATGGATTTGTAGTAGATGTTCAAGAAGGAAAGGTGTGCAAGTTGTTAAAATCTTTGTATGGCCTTAAACAAGCACCTAAGCAGTTGCATGAAAAGTTTGACAGAACTTTAACATCTGTAGGCTTTATTGTGAATGAAGCTGACAGATGTGTGTATTATCGCCATGGTGGGGGCGAGGGAGTCATTCTATGTCTGCATGTTGATGACATACTGATATTTGGAACCAAACTTAATGTGATTAAGGAAGTCAAGGATTTCTTGTCTCAGAATTTTGAGATGAAAGATATGAGAGTAGCTGATGTTATTTTGAACATCAAGCTGTTGAGAGGTGACGATGGTGGGATTACATTATTGCAATCCCATTATATGGAAAAGGTTCTGAGTCGTTTTGGTTATAGCGACTGTAAATCCTCTCCAACATCTTATGATCCTAGCGTGTTGCTTAGGAAAAATCAAAAAATAGCCAGAGACCAATTGAGATATTCTCATATAATTGGTTCACTCATGTATTTAGCTAGCGGTACCAGGTCTGACATCTCGTTTGCTATGAGCAAACTAAGCCATTTTGTTTCCAATCCGGGAGATGATCATTGGCATGCTCTTGAGAGGGTAATGCACTATCTAAAGGGTACTATGAGCTATGACATTTACTATACCGAGTACCCCAAGGTACTGGAGGGTTATAGTGATTCAAACAGGATATCTGGTGCTGATGAGATTAAGGCCACAAGTGGATATATCTTCATACTTGGATGTGACGCTGTTTCATGGAAGTCTTGCAAGTAGACCATCTTAATGAGGTCAACAATGGAAGCAGAACTCACAGCATTAGATACTACCACTGTTGAAGCTGAATGGCTTCGTGAGCTCTTAATGGATTTGCCAGTGGTTGAAAAAAGGTACCGGCTATTCTGATGAACTGTGACAATCAGATTGTGATCGTCAAAGTGAATAGTTCTAAGGTTAATATGAAGGCATCAAGACATATGAAGAGAAGACTGAAGTCTGTCAGGAAAATGAGAAACTCCGGGGTAATAGCTTTGGATTATATCCAAACAGCTAAGAATCTGGTAGATCCCTTCACAAAAGGTTTATCACGGAATGTGATAGACAATGCATCGAGAAAGATGGGTTTGAGACCCATGTGAGTTATACCATAGTGGTAACTCATCCTATGTGATCGGAGATCCCGTGAAGTAGGATTGGCGAAACAAGCTATTGGTTAACTGGAAGGAGAATGCCTTTATAGACCCACTCCATTGGAGATGCAATTCTCTCCTAAATCTGTATGGCAAGTTAATTTTATCTTAATGTGTTTTGTGGCTTGTTTAAGCAAAGATACTGTCCTACAGAGCAGTCTTGAAAGAACACACCTATATGAGACCGACTGCTAGTCACAGTCTATGAGATAGGATAATCTCTAGGAAGCTTATGAATAGGCCAGGAGTATGACTTATATACTCCAACCCGCGGGGATGCCTGGCAGCCTAGTATCAGTTAAGGACTTAAGTGAAACTTATTTACATGAAACTGCCAATTCAAGGCTTAGTCCATTGTGCAGTTGTGGATAAGTGTAGCTTCTGTTCTAGGTAGATGTTCAACCTTAACTGGTCTTCATCGAAACACTGGTATATCAAAACAATACTGTGGATCAAGACATTTGACATGTGCTTTTGGGATCTGGTGGGGGATTGTTGGAATTAATACGGGCTAGGTCCAATTTTAATTCTAATTAATTCCTGAAAAACCCCAAAGGCTCATGTGCACGTGCTAAAACTGTTTAGTCCCACATGGAGAGTTGAAGGGGAGTTACACCATTTTAAAAGGTGGAACGTGGTAGCCCCCTTGTGGAATTGGAGAGAGGCAATACACGCGCGCACTCGCTCGCTCGTTCGCCTCGTCGAGCCGTGCGGTGTGGTGCGGTGGGTGTGTGTGCACGCGCGCATGTGTAGGCGTGTTGGGTCCAGGCGCGTTTTTCTTTATCTATTCGAAAATCGAAATGCACCAACTCGTAGTAAGTGGCATTAACGAACGGCTAGCAGTAACGGTTCAGTTACTAGTGAGTAATGGCTGCGGTTAACACTGGTTGATGGCGAATCAATGGTGACTGTTTCCTTGGCGAATTAAAAGCCTCTGGCCACTTTGTTTTTGGCTATTTTTTTCTGAAGAAAGAATACTGGTTCTTCTCCTCACCGCTTTACGAAAGACAAAGATAGAACTCTACTATTTTGTTGCTATCTCTGGCGATCTCCATCCCGGCGAGGCGCGTGTACGGCCGCACTAGGAGAGCAGGCCTCCGGAACCCTTGTCCTTGAAGGCTTGCACGAGCGAGGATGAATAAGGTTTTTGGGGAGCGTTCGCGCGACTACTCGCTGCTTCCTCTTCATCCGATTCTCTGCTACGTTTACATCAACTGCATGACTACTATCACGACGTCCACTACGCCATAACGAACGACGACCTCACTAAGACTCCTGCTGCTGCTGCTCCTTCCACTGGATCTGGGTATGGCTATCTCGCACTTGTTGATTGGTTAACTTTATTATCTATTGTTGCCTTGAACACTGATATCGGTATGCTAGTTTATGTCTTTATAGAAATTCATATACCTATAGTGTTCTTGTTTACCTGCTTTGTGAAAATGGTTAAAGTAATTTTCATGATTTATCTAGTATATTTCTGGATTAAAGTAATTCAAAAAATGCTCATATTTTTAACACCAGGTGATAAACAAAGAGTGACAATCGAGAAATACCCGATTTGTTCACTTTTCTCTGATACTAGTGGTCTAGTACTGTCCTAAAGCATGGTAGTTCATCACCATTACAAGAACCAGCCGTGCAAAGAATTAAACGATTCATCCATCAATGCAAGTAACACAAAGTTGACACCTTTTCTACATATAAGGTTCACAAAAGTTAGGATTGGGGTTAGAGTGTAGTTGCATGTAGATTTCAGAAGAAAAGTCTGGTCTATGCACATATATATAAGGAACAGGCCGGTGGCAAAGTTGGATAGAAAGTTGTTTGCATTGTTCGGATAAACCGAGCGTGCGTTGGAGCTTATCGTGAGCACGTTCGAGGATGTGGACAGTAGCAGCAATGCCTAAGATGGACCAGCCTAACAAATATAATAACCTAATCATGCATCATGCAGTCATGCATGCAGATGATGCAGATCATTGTAGTGCTCTTAACCAAATCCGATGAGCTGGGCAAATGGTCCACTACTAAGGCTTCTCATTGGATGTTTCTGAAAGCTAGTTTGCATGTACATAAATGGCACTAATTATTGTGGACACTTCGAAGTAGACTACACAAAGTTGACCCCCAACCCCGTTCAATTGGAAGAGTTTAGCTTTCTTCTTAATGTGTCGGAAATATCATCTATTGACCGCGTTCTTTTAGAGATCGATCAAGGAGAGTTGGTCAGAGCATTCACCTTAAAAAAAATTATAAACGACAAAAAAAGGCTATAGGATTAAATCTCAATAAAATAGTCAAAATGATTCTGATACGAGCTAGTTTGTGTGGATGCTGCAGGGGAGAACTGAGATGAAGACGTGACTCGGGATTGGAGCTCAGGGGATACGGCGAGCGTAGGACTCGCCGTCGGACACGGTTCGGGGCTTGTCCCCGGCCAGAACGTAAAGCTGTTATGGTAGCAGAGAAGGAAGACTAATAAACTCAATATATTGCTTGTCCCCCTGAATACAATCCGGTGCCTTCTTATACAACTAGCTAATATGATGAGTCACGGTGTCCCGATCTTCCGATAGGTTCGATTGGTTTCGCGTGAGGGCGTTGGCGCTTTGAGGCTTTCGACCAGCAGATCGTCACCTCGCAGTCGCTACACCCGCATCGATCGTCGTTATCAACCACGCCGCGCGCGATCGACCTTACCACGAGGGTTATTGTTCCTGCAAGCAATCGAAGCAACTCACAAGAACAAGGAAAATGCAATCTGAATTGTATTGCGAATATGAATGAAGTTCACAATGTGGGGTTCTCGAACCGATAAACGGTGAAATCGCAAAGTGGCGAATAATCTAAGAAAACCCAACCCTAAAGCGTGGCGGCTGCTGTATATATATAGGGGTAACGTGAGGGGTTGACCTAGGGTTGTGCGGCCATGGGGAGAGCGTACACAACCTAGGCATTGACCCCGACACGCTTACAAGGCCCTATTAGGCCCAAAGCGGTGTCGCGACACCTAATGACCGAGTCGTAGAGCGTGAGACCTAGTCGTAGCGCCGATGGTCCAGTCGTAGTCTTTGGCGAACCTTGTCGAGGAGCTTGAGATGTGGTCGTAGTAGTGGTGGTGATGGTCGTAGCGCCGGCGAACCTAGTCGAGGATCTTGAGACTTGGTCGTGGCGCCGCGGGATCGAGTCGTGGGGCTTGTAGACCTGGTCGGAGACCTTGGTCTGGTCGTAGTCTTTGCGAACCTTGTCGAGGAGCTTGAGATGTGGTCGAAGGCCGGGCTGAGTGCAGTCGTAGTGCCGCGAACCTAGTCGAGGATCTTGAGACTTGGTCGTAGCGGCGCGGGCTCGGGTCGTAGGGCTTGTAGACTGTCGGAGACCTTGGGGATCCATTATTCCTAAGTAACAACAGATCACAATTATTAGGTAGTATACCATTCTGCATAGATAATTTATTAGCACCTAGAAACGAGCTCACCTCATAATTTAAGTGACGTGCACGAGCTCTTGTCATAGGGCCTTGTAGTTTCGCAACTGGATCCGTAGAATTTTGTGTAGTGTGTGTATCCGAAGGAGTGATGTCCTCATCATCCTCACCCTCTTGAATTGGAGTCGTCCTCGACTCAAACTCATCTGCTTCTCCCACGTATGGTTTCAAATCTGAAATGTTAAATGTGGGGCTAACCCCAAAATCTGCAGGTAGCTCCAATTGATAGGCATTGTCATTTATCTTCTTAATTATCTTAAATGGTCCATCAACTCTAGGCATCAATTTTGATTTTCTTAACTCTGGAAACCTGTCTTTCCTCAAATGCACCCAAACTAAATCACCCTGTGCAAATTTTATTTCTTTCCTACCTTTACTTCCAACAACTCTATACTTTTCAGTCATACGCTCTATATTTTCTTTAGTTGTTTCATGCAACTTAAGAACAAATTCAGCACGCTTCTTAGCATCTAAATTAATGTGTTCAGAGGTAGGCAAAGGTAGTAAATCAATAGGAGCACGGGGGTTAAACCCATACACTACCTGAAACGGACTTACCTTGGTGGTGGAGTGTACCGACCTATTGTAAGCAAATTCAATGTGCGGTAAACACTCCTCCCACATCTTCAAATTCTTCTTTAAAACAGCCCGCAACATGGTGGATAACGTGCGGTTGACAACCTCTGTTTGTCCATCGGTTTGGGGATGGCACGTAGTAGAAAACAACAGACTTTGTCCCCAATTTGTTCCAAAGTGATCTCCAAAGTGGCTCAAAAATTTTGTGTCGCGATCCGAGACAATAGTATTGGGCACTCCATGTGTGAACGATTTCTCGAAAAATAAATCA
This sequence comes from Ampelocalamus luodianensis, assembly GCA_036346255.1. NCBI lineage: Eukaryota > Viridiplantae > Streptophyta > Magnoliopsida > Poales > Poaceae > Ampelocalamus > Ampelocalamus luodianensis. The sequence goes on from CM070633.1 coordinate 46,027,672, forward strand.
GCTATGTTTGTAGCATCATCGCTCTTGTGACAAGGTATAAAATGTGCCATTTTAGAAAATCGATCCACTACTACAAATATATTGTCTCTCCCCCTCTTTGTCCTTGGCAATCCTAAAACAAAATCCATAGAAATATCCTCCCAAGGGGCGCTAGGAATAGGGAGAGGCATATAAAGTCCATGTGGATTGAGACGGGACTTAGCTTTGTTGCATGTAGTGCAGCGAGCCACGTAGCGCTCAACGTCGCGCCTCATCTTTGGCCAAAAGAAGTGGGCGGCCAGCACATCTTCTGTCTTCTTTGCTCCAAAATGCGCCATCAAACCTCCTCCATGCGCCTCCTGCAACAACAAAAGACGAACGGAGCTAGCTGGAATGCATAGCTTGTTAGCACGATAGATCAAATCATCAATTATCACATATTTATTCCATGTTCTCCCTCCTTTACAAAGCTCAAGCACTTCTTTAAAGTCCAAATCAGTAGCATATAACTCCTTAATGGCCTCTAAACCAAAAATCTTATGGTCAAGTTGAGATAACATGGTATAACGTCTAGAAAGCGCATCAGCAATCACATTGTCCTTACCTTTCTTATGCTTTATGACATATGGAAACGACTCAATAAATTCTACCCATTTAGCATGTTGTTTATTTAGGTTAGCTTGGCTTCTAATATATTTTAGCGATTCATGATCTGAATGTATAATAAATTCTTTGGGCCATAGATAATGTTGCCAAGTTTGAAGCACACGAACTAAAGCATACAGTTCTTTGTTATAGGTAGAATAATTCGGACTAGGCCCATTTAGTTTCTCACTGAAATATGCAACTGGTTTACCTTCTTGAATCAATACACCACCTATCCCAATCCCGCTAGCATCACATTCAATCTCAAAAGTCTTACCAAAATCAGGGAGTTGGAGTAGGGGTGCTTGTGTGAGCTTCTCTTTCAATAAGTGGGATGCCTTCTCTTGCGCAGGTCCCCATTGGAATGGCACTCCTTTCTTTGTCAATTCATTCAATGGTGCTGAAATCCCGCACAAAACGTCGATAGAATCCAGCAAGTCCATGGAAGCTCCGCTTTGTGACACGATGGTGGCGTCGGCCAGCTTTGGATGGCTGCGATCTTTGCCCCATCCACCTCAATTCCTGTGGTGTCACAACATAACCAAGAAACGCAACTCGATCGGTGCAAAGGTGCACTTCTCAAGGTTACCAAACAAACGTGCATCTCTCAAGGCATTAAAAACAGCACGTATATGATTCAAGTGTAGCTCATGTGACTTGCTATAAATCAAGATATCATCAAAATAAACCACCACAAATTTCCCAATGAAAAGACGTAAAACCTCGTTCATTAATCGCATGAAGGTACTAGGTGCATTAGTTAGACCAAAAGGCATCACTAACCATTCATATAGTCCGAACTTAGTTTTAAAAGCAGTTTTCCATTCATCTCCCAGTTTCATTCTAATCTGGTGGTAGCCATATAAAGTCAATCTTTGTGAAAATAATAGCGCCACTCAACTCATCAAGCATGTCGTCTAGCCTAGGAATAGGATGACGATACCTTATGGTAATATTATTAATGGCTCTACAATCAACACACATACGCCAAGTTCCATCTTTCTTAGGAACCAAAAGAACAGGAACAGCACAAGGACTAAGGCTTTCTCTTACGTACCCACGATCCAAAAGATCTTGGACTTGTCGCTGAATTTCCTTAGTCTCCTCTGGATTGGTCCTATATGCAGCACGGTTTGGCAAAGTCGCTCCCGGAATCAAATCAATTTGATGCTCTATCCCTCGAATAGGGGGCAACCCCGGGGGTATATCAGTTGGAAATACATCCACATACTCCTGCAAAAGATTAGCAACGAGGGGCAAAGAGCTAGATATATCTTCAAGTGAAAATAAAGCATCTTTGCATATCAAAGCATAGCATAGCACTCATTATCACAAATTTCAGCAAGCTCAGTTTAGTGGCATGCATGACACACTCTTTTAATTTAATTCCTCGGCCTTGGAACTAGGCGCCACTTTCTCCTTTTAGGTGGGTAAACATGTTTAGCTACTTGCTGATTTTCAGAATTATGTTCATTGGTGTTTCTTTCATTGCTAGCACGCTCTACTTCATCTTTCACAATTTCAGCAGGTGTCAAAGGCAACAACTTAATCTTCTTACCCTTATGTGAGAATGAGTAGGTATTAGCTCTACCATGGTGCAAAACATCATTATCATATATCCAAGGCCTACCGAGCAACAAAGAGCATGCTTGCATAGGCACTACATCAAAGTCCGTACTATCTTTGTAATTACCAGCTGAAAATTGTACTCTCACAACTTTGTTTACCTTTAACTTACCACACGAATTGAACCATTGGATGTAGTAGGGATGTGGGTGTGGTTGTGTGGTCAAACCAAGCTTCTCGACCATCTCGGAGCTTGCAAGGTTGTTGCAACTCACTCCATCAATGATGACTCTCTGCTCTCTCCTTCACGAGGAATGCGGATTGGAACAAGTTGTGCCGCTGATTTTGCTCCGCTCTCTCCGGTTGTGCGCTCAAAGACTCATTGCGCAACAAGGCTCACATGAGTCCTGTGTCAACAAGCAGCTACTTGTTCTTCCACATCATCAAGATCACCGCTCTGTCTCATCTCCTCCACCGCAATGTTAGCCGCAAGCACATACTCATCCTCAATATCACTAGCACTTACATAACCTCCGTCTTGGTGGCAAGGTAGGCTCACGACTTGGCGATCCCTCATGACATGGCCCATTCCCTTGCAACGATGGCAAATAAGCCCATCGTGCGACTGTGGAAGCAACCAAGAAGAACTCTTGGTGGAGCACGCACACTAGTAGATTTGTTTACCTCTAGTGCATGTGTTGGTGTCGGAGGTCTTTTTGAACGCGCCCTACTCGAGGAGGCAGCGGACGCGTGAGTGAAGGTTGACTGTTTTAACGTGCCTCGATGTTGATCGTGGTGTAGACGTGCTTCCAAAATGGTTCCTTGGCCTCTGCTTTATCGACCGCAATTCTTTTACGCCAAACAAGCAAGGTGGAACAATCTAGGAACACTATCATATTCTTTGTAGTCAACTATGTCCTGAATTTCACGTATTAGTCCTCCATAAAAACGTGCCATAGCAGCCTCTTCATCCTCAATAATATCACAACGCAACATACTAATTTGTAGCTCCCGATAATATTCTTCTACGAGATCTATTGCCTTGGTTTAAGCGCTGCAATTTCTTACGCAAGTCCCTTTTAAAAGAGGGTGGAATAAATCTGTTACGCATAGCAACCTTTAAAGCATCCCAGGTAGTAGGCGCTAATCCATCATTGCATACTCTACTCCACCAAATGATGGCAAAATTTTTAAATTCACTTGTAGCTTGCCTAACTCTATGCACTTCGGGAACTAAGTGAGCATTAAATTTCTGTTCTCTGTCATCTCCCAATCTAAATATACTTCACATCATAAGCACCCGCAAAAGATGGTATAGTGAACTTGACTTTAGCATATGGATCATCATTATCACGTGCATTATGTTGCGAAAAGTTATTACCTCTCATACCTTGACGGTTGAAGTTCAATCGGTTCCGTTGTCGTGCATCAAGGGCATCGCGGTTGCGCATCTCATTATCATTGTCGATCTCATGGTCGTGGACTGCACCTTGAGGATCCACACGACCATTGTTCGGCGGTTGATTGGCCATACCATCAATACGTGCATTGAGTGTTGCAATGCTAGCATTGAGCTGTTGTAGTGTAGCATTTGTCTCTGCAAACTTCCTTTCGATGTCGTCATTAATAGCATGACGGTGCTCATCCAACACCCTTGTAAGCTCTTCACTCACAACACAATCTTGCGCATTCAATTCCTCACCTGCCATTGTTAGTAGGAGACAAAAGACAACACAAATGTATTATCCCTACCAACTACTAGGTGGTGGAAGGTGGAATCACACACTCTCAGCGTCTTACCAAGCTCTTATGAATTTCTTACCAAATTGCAGCAGGTGGTCTGATCGGAGAGGGTGGGATGTACGACTGCGGCGGAGGCGAATGCGAGGATCCAAATCTGAGGGCCAAAAGTACGTGGAGCTCGGACAGGCAATGTTTAGTAGCAAGGAGCAGCAATAATGAAATCAGATTAGCAATGTTAAATCAAAGTCCACGATGCTAAATCACGATTCTTTGGTCCAAACACGCTCCTAGCACTAGCTCAAGCAAGCCGAAAGATAGGGTAGATACAAGCTCAAAAGAACAAAGTTGCAAAGCAACCGTTATCTCGGTGGGTGGTCGTGGAGCTCTGGTGGGTTGTTGTAGACCAACTGAGGGTGGTCGTGAGCCAACTGAGGTGGTCTCTTTTTCTTTTTGATTCTCTTTTTCTTTTCTCTTTTTTTTTTATTCTTTCTTCTTCTTCTTCTTTTTTGACTGACGAAACCCAACCTAGGATTCCTCTTTTTCTTTTTCTTTTTTTGCGCAAGTGACCTTGACTCACAACTCTTCAAAACCCTTTTTCAGGCCTAAGGATAGATATAGGTCACAAACTTTTTCCGGAGAGCAGGGGTAATAAGGTAGTAAAAAGATTTGGCTATCTCTGTTTTGGCTATGGGATTTCTTCTCGGTCCTTGTTGGGTCGGACACGATATGATGAGCGTGTAGGTGTCCGAGAGCAACCAGAAACAGATAGACTTGTCGGGGGCGAATACTCGAGCAGGTGGTCGAACCTGAGAAGGTGGTCAAACTCGAGTAGGTGGTCGAATCCGACGAGGTGGTCGAACTTGATGTAGGTGGTCGAATCCGACTGGGTGGTCGAATCCGAGTAGGTGGTCGGATGGGAATGTTGGCTCGAGTAAGTCGTCGGATGGGGGTGGTGTCACGAGTAAGTGGTCGGATGGGGGGGTGACTCAATTCTCGGCTATAGCGGACAAACCCTAATTGCAGCGGATGCAACAAAGGACAAGCCGAGATACACGATGACCAAAACAAAGAAAGTCTCGGCGCTAGAAACTAGATCACGGCGACTAGACCAGAACAAAGACACCGACGATGGACTCGAACTCAACAACGCGAATACGAAAACAAAATTGCGAAAGGCACAGCGTGGTTTGGACAGCGGAAAGACTAAGATCTAAAACTTTTTGTAGGGCAATTTTACGGACTATAGGTGATGGAAAACAACTAACAAAGGGGATAAACGAGATTACCTAACGGGCAACCTTCGCTCGATGCCAAATGATGAGTCACGGTGTCCGATCTTCCGATAGGTTCGATTGGTTTCGCGTGAGGGCGTTGGCGCTTTGAGGCTTTCGACCACGGATCGTCACCTCGCACCGCTAAACCCGCACGATCGCCGTTATCAACCACGCCGCGACGCAATCGACCTTACCACGAGGGTTATTGTTCACGCAAGCAATCAAGCAACTCACAAGAACAAGGAAAATGCAATCTGAATTATATTGCGAATATGAATGAAGTTCACAATGTGGGTTCCTCAAACCGATAAATGGTGAAGCGCAAAGTGGCGAATAATCTAAGAAAAACCCAACCCTAAAGCGTGGCGGCTGCTGTATATATATAGGGGTAACGTGAGGGGTTGACCTAGGGTTGTGCGGCCATGGGAGAGGCGTACACAACCTAGGCATTGACCCCAACACGCTTACAAGGCCCTATTAGGCCCAAAGCGGTGTCGCAGACACCTAATGGTGGTCGTGAGCGTGAGACCTAGTCGTGCGCCGATCGTGCAGTCGTGAGTCTTGGCGAACCTTGTCGAGGAGCTTGAGATGTGGTCATAGCGCCGCCGGTGCGGTCGTAGCGTGTTGGCGAACCTAGTCGAGGATCTTGAGACTTGGTCGTGCGCCGCGGGGGCTGGTCGTGGAGGGCTTGTAGACTGGTCGGAGACCTTGGTCCGTCGTAGGCCGCGAACCTTGTCGAGGAGCTTGAGATGTGGTCGTAGCGCTGGCCGGTGCAGTCGTGTGTTGGCGAACCTAGTCGAGGATCTTGAGACTTGGTCGTAGCGCTAGCAGGACTGGTCGTAGGGCTTGTAGACCTGGTCGGAGACCTTGGGAATCCATTATTCCTAAGTAACAACAGATCACAATTATTAGGTAGTATACCATTCTGCATAGATAATTTATTAGCACCTAGAAACGAGCTCACCTCATAATTTAAGTGACGTGCACGAGCTCTTGTAATAGGGCCTTGTAGTTTCGCAACTGGATCCGTAGGATTTTTTGTAGTGTGTGTATCCGAAGGAGTGATGTCCTCATCATAATACGTATCCAGAAGGGACACGCTATTCTAACATACCAATCCTGAAGGGATACGAATACTTCTTAACATAACTTTAACTAGGAAACTAATGCAGTCCTGTCGTTGCACAATGCATACGGACAGGTATACGAAACCGCCTTGCTCAGATCATGGACCTGTATTCAAATCGGCTGTGCTAGATGAATTGCCGGAATCCCGCACAGTCACGTCCGGCAATGTCTTCTTACGACGCGTATACTTCTTGCCAAAGAATAAGTCCATAACAGATTCATACTCTCAGCAGACACGAAAAGAAGTCCTAGAAGATATGTTATCTAAAATATGTAGTTTGGATATACAAAAATAGTATAAGTAAACTTGTCATAAAAAATTACTTTCATACCATTAAACTTTCCTAACTTTTTTTAAATATAATAAAAATTATTGGTCAAAAGTCGCATTTCGTTGGCATTGAAAAGTAAAAAAGGTAAGGTGTAGTTGGATGTAGATTTCAGAAGAAAAGTCTGATCTATGCGCGCACACACACATGTATATATACATATATATATATATATATATATGGGGACGTATCTAGTGCTAATGGATAATTCAGTACTAAGGTGCTAATGTCAATCTTGACCGTTGGATTTGGATTGAACAACCAAGATTAATGCAGTCTCTCACCTCCAAACCATTTAATCACCTTGAATGCTCCCACCTCCAATGCGTTTTCATTAATGCACCTTCATTAAACACCATGCATGCTTTCACATCTAACGGTCAAGATGCAGATTCAACGATCAAGATTGGCATTAGCACCTTAGCACTGAATTACCCATTAGCACTAGATACGTCCCCTATATTGGGAACATATCTAGTACTAATGGATAATTCAGTGCTAAGGTGCTAATGTCAATCTTGACCGTTGGATTTGGATTGAACAACCAAGATTAATGCAGTCTCTCACCTCCAAACCATTTAATCACCTTGCATGCTCCCACATACAATGCTTCTTCATTAATGCACCTTCATTAAACACCCTGCATGCTTCCACATCCAACGGTCAAGATGTAGATTCAACGGTCAAGATTGGCATTAGCACATTAGCACTGAATTACCTATTAGCACTAGATACGACAATTTTTCGTATACCATTTAAATCGTATGATGATATATTTTTATCAATTTGAGCATAATCCAATAATGATTATAAGATACCCCAAAGTGAATTCCATGAAAAAAATCATTAAAGTCCACCGTTTATACCTAAATTTGTGTATATACTTCTTTTTATATATGAAAAAGGTATATAGCAAAAATTAATGGCTCCAATGAAATTTTTTCAATCAAGTTGCATTGAAGTATCTCATAATTGGTATTTAAGTATACTGAAAATGATAAAAAAGTACAATATATTCATTTAAGTGGTATATTTAAAGTGAGTACTGAAACATGCATCATATATATATATATATATATATATATATATATATATATATATATATATATATATATATATATATATATAACTGATAGCGCTATTCATCGCTCGCACGCTGAATAACTTATTCTGCACGTGGGCCATAGCTTGGGCCACACTGCGCATGGCCTGGCAGCCCACGCTACGCGCGGTGCGCCTCCCGCTCAATATTGGCAGTAAAACCCTCACGCGCACCAACACCCGCTCGAGTTCAGTAGTAAAATCCTCCGCGTGTGTCAAAACGGCAGTAAAACACTCACACACGCCAGCACCCCCCCTCGAATTCGGTAGTAAAACCCTCTCGATACGATAAAAACCTACCAACACGCAAAATGGCATTGGAAATTTGTTAGTAGTATAATCATGTGTCACCCCCGTGTCATTATATAAAAAAAAGGTTTTTACTGCCGTTTAGGTGAGTAAGATGGGACCGTGATATTCGGGGTGCTAGGTGTTACTGCGGAAAATGACAACAAGTTACTGATCCGGTAAATGTTATCGTTTACTGTAAATGATACCTATTATTACTTCGAAAGACATGTCGTGTTACTACTGTAACAAGCTTGTGCTTTGTGTTTTTCTGGTAATTACTGTGAGTTTGATAACATTTTACTGTTGTTTGAAAATGACATTACTAGTATACCCCACTGAAAAACATGAATTTACTATCTGTTACGCAAGTTCTTCCAGTAATCATTCGTTTTACTGTCAAATGTAACATGTATTACTGTTAGTTACAAAAGAATTTACTTGATATATGGTCGTATACATGAAAAAAACTACTTCTGTTTTATAAGCGGCCTATACTTCTCCAAAGTTTCAGGGAGGGGCTTAACGCTGTTGACCTTGTGGAACAATAGATAGAACTTTATCTGGGCCCTGTACTCATTCCCCTTCTCCTACATACACATGATAAAAAAGGTCACGTGTCAAACGCTATACAGCAGTAAAAAATGCTGGATGCTGCAGGTGGTGGGGAATTGTTATCGGCTCTATCAATGTTGCCAGTGTCAAGCTTTCGCCATTCTAGAACTCCAAGTACTTCATTACGAAGAAGGCTCGGTCATTCTCTAGGACCTGCTTCGACGTCCCCATGATGTTCACCCTCTAGTTCACAATGATCGGAAATTTCCAACTAGTCACAACCTGCAGGGCTACGCACAGATGAGGGATGATCCTCTTCCTGACTGGGTCATGGTGGTCCGTTACTTTTGTGCCCTTCCTCTTGTAATCGTTGGAGTCCAGCACTTGCACGTGCTTCTGCGCTATGTTGAAGCGGTAAACGAATCAATGCTAATTGTGTAAAACTGGGAGGAAGAGCTACAAAGGGAATAAAAACCCATAAAAATACTTACTAGCTTTACTGTAATGCAACATATAATTTACTGGATCATGAACGATATTTTACTGGATGCACGTCAGATAGACATAAATTACTTACCAACTTTACGCGTGTGATGTATACCACCGCCATGTGCTCCTTCAACATGTTCACGGCCTGTTCACTACTGTACTACTCATTTTTAATGTACTCCTCTATGTTTAGCAGTTTTTATTGACGGGAAAAGCACAGTAGTGTGAAACTTACCGAGGGCGATGATTGGATTTACTACTACGCGAGTGACTATTTACTGTAAAAAGAGGTTTTGCAAAAAAGATCTTACCAACAGTTCGATGGGGAGGAACACCCTATACCCATTGCTTTGTGGTCTCAAGTCAGCGTTGTCTTGGCACAAACACTCGATTAATTGAAAGATGAACATGTCTTTAGTCATCTATCTGTCCTTGAATGACTACGCCTTGTCTTTTCCAGTAGCCGCTACGAATCCGTTGCTGGACTGGAGTAGAGCAAGGCTGCAGTAGGAAGTCATGCATGTTAGCAGTAAAACATAAGTGAACTCTCGGTAAAACATAAGTGAACCCTTAGTAAAACAAACATTGGTCGATCCAGTAAACTCTCTATTGACAGAGCAGTAAAAAAAACACTCACGTATCGATAAAAGTGTGGCAATATTCTCCTACCTTTTGAGGGTCTCATCGTTGCATATCAGCTCACTCATCTGCATGGCCGTGGCCATGGGCACTTTTGGTCGCCTTTTGTATGGCTTGAATGGTGACACCAACTTGCTGGGAGCTTTGGTCAGCCTCTTCCCCAATGCACCGGTGTTGCCGGTGTCCTTCTGGGCTAAGGGGGGAACTATCTTCCCTACAATAGTCTTCTCCACAGACGCCCAATTTTTAGTCACCGATGTGCCCGTCGTCTTTGCCAGTCTTGGATTGGTGAGTTTTATCTTGAGCTTTGGATTCGCGGCGGCACTGCTATCTTGAGTTTTACCGTCTTTGCTGTTATTTTACTGTCGTATTGTATTTGTCTTTACTGAAAAATCATGATGAGTTACTGCTATCAACCCTGTACCTTTGCCACACTGGGTCTACCTGACGGGTCTTTGCGAGCACTGGTAGGCGCCTTCACTACCTCCTTTGCTGGGAGAGGCCCCCTGGGGGCGTCTGTTGTAGCCTCTTTCACTGGTTCCTGAAGTGGGAACGAACAACGTTTTCCTGTCATGTGTCCACCAAACTGTTGTATATGACGTCGCATAATACTGCAAGTGGCCCCAATATGTACCTCTAGTGCACTGATGCTAGCCACTTGCACCTCCTTGACTTTGCTCACGGCGGTAGGGGCCTCCCTCTCCCTCCTTTACTATCGGGGTGGTTTCGGTCTCCTTTACCTCCGTGAGCTCCTTTACTGTTAGGGGCTCTAACGGAACATCGATGGATCCCTCGTTTACTGTCTCCTACGATAAAAAAGAATCAGTGGTGAATTACTGTAAGAATGACCAACCATACATGACCATATGTACGTGTTTTACAGCATTCAGTACCTCGGTTTGCTCTGGGATAGTGGGCAGTAACCCGTGCCCCACCATAATCGCCGGTTCGATTGAGGCATGTGTAGTATATGCAGCGGGGTGCAACCCCAGGATCGTGTCAGCTTCAATCGAGTCTATTGTGTCGTCGATGCTTGACTCGACGTTGCTACCTCTCACCTGGCCTGCACGAGAACATATGCACTTAATCAGTAAATTGTTGTGTGCTGCTTTAATAATTACTATGTTGAGAAAACACAATTACTGCGTGCGCCTTGCTTTTACTATTGTGTTCGCTTTGTTAGTTTACTGTGTATGTTGTTGTTTACTATGTATAATGTATCTATTTACTGCTCATGTTATAATATTTTACTGTGATACGGTGTGTACCTTGAGGTCTGTCGCCCTCTCCCTCTTCTTACGTTGGATGGAACAGTGATGACGCTGGGACGTAAACGGAACCTCCTAGATGCACGTGGGGGCGCGAAGGCTGCCGTGCCGCACAGTTGCGATCAGTGGCGGGCTCAAGTGTCCTCTAACTCGCTCACGAGAGCAGATACACTTAATCGAGAAATTATCATGTGCTACTTTAATGATTATTGTATTGTGAACACAAAATTATTGCATGCACCTTACTCACTCTCTTGTATTCGCTTTATACGTTTACTATGTTTGCTATTGTTTACTATGTGTACTGTGGCTATTTACTGCACATATTACAATGTTTTACTATGATGCGGTGCATACCTTGAGATCCATCGCCCTCCACTTCTTCTTGGGTCGGATGGAACAGTGATGACACTGGGATGTAGATGGTATGTCCTGGATGCACCAGTGGAGGTGACGATCTTTGGTGCCGTCTTTATTGCGGTCGGGGTGGTGGGCTCAACTGGTGTTTGGGTTCCAAGTGATTCTGTATACGCCGGGGGTGGGGGCTACCGTCTCTAAAGCCGGGGCGGACGGTGATGCTGCTACTTGGACGACATTATCAGTGGCCGTGGGGGCTGTTGTGTCCTCAACCGACGACAATGACGATGCTGTGGATGGTATTGCGGTCTCCTCCTATGCCAGCTGCGCAGAAGAGTCTGGGAACAATGTGTGTGTCAACGTGGGGGTTGTGCCCACATGCTCCGACGCCTATGCCTTCTTGTCGCTCCTCACCTTTTTCATCCCGCCTGCATGGGACACCAATCTAGATGCATCTGTCGCCCCGAGCAGCTTCCTGATGACGCTGACTACCTTTCTCTGCATCGTCTTGATTTTGTGTTGCACCCTTTGTATCTGCACCATGGCATTCTCCTTCTGCCTCATCGCCATCTCGGCCTCGTCGTCGAACTTCTCCAGCGCCTCCATCGCTAGGCACCGCTTCCCCTTGCCCAATGATCCAACAACGTCACCGAGAAGCGTGGGTAGGCTCAGGAAATGCCTCGCGACGGGTTGTGTGGGTAACTCCGAAGGGTGCGACATTGTCGTCGCCCCGTGCCAGTAACATGTCCCCTCCCTCCTCCTAAACTGGCCATTTAAACGACAAGAATGAATTACTATTGTACATTAATCACATTACTGAAATGAAAATTGTATTTTACTGCTTACGGACAAACATCATTAACTCACGCTGAGCTTGTCAAACGTGTCGACGCCATCCAGTGGTTTCGTCCTATATGCCGTGACTATCTTGTCGATGAGACCGGATGTGAAGTATGCGACGCGTGGAGTCTCGACAACGTCGATGTTGTGGACGCACCTCAGGTTGTTGAGGTAGTATATTTGACACGTACAATTTACTGCTTGTTAAAATACGTATTACTAAATGTTGTTCATGTGTTTACGACATGTGATACGTGCCGGCACTATTAGTGGTTAGTGTTCATTTTACTAAAGTTGAAACATATTGTTACTATGTGTGATAGACTACGTTTTGTGCGCAATAAAAATTGCTAATGTATGTGATCTGTTTTACTAGAATCTAAGGTTAATAATTACTGCGATCCTGCTCTACACATTTTACTACTTATTAATGTGTAAAATACACAATGAATAAGATTACTAAGTAACTTACAAGCACGAAGGTGGCGCGTCCGCTGATGGACTTGGTGGTGCTGTCATTCTTCTTGTTCTAGTTGCGGACGGACTCTCAAAGGTCATCAATGATGGCCTTGCACCAGTTGACGCCGACTAATTTGTCCATTTCCTTCCTCATCATAGCATCCTTCTGAGTTATGTTGATGTTGGTGGTCAGGAAAAGGAGCTTGCTGAAGACGATGAGTTAGAAACACCTCATCATGAGAGCGTCTGTGCCTCTAATCTTAATCTGTGTGATCAACATCGATGCCTTGATGTTTGAGTTCTTCTGTACCACCAGCAAATGCTTTAGCTCGGCCAGCTCTGAGGTCCCTACGACCTGGGACACCATTGGCGTGTTGCCATCGCCGCAAGGGATCCTGAGGACACAGTTAATGGTGTGAGGCATGATTGGGATGCTCCTTCCACTGCCGGTGTTGATGACCATCTCGACCGGGTCAATCCTGTCCATTAGGAAACACAGCATATCCCTCCTCTCCAAACCCTCGAGGTTGAACTTCAGCAGACTGTCGAACCCTATCCTCTTGACCTCATTCCCTTGATCTATCGTCAGCTCGGCAATGGTTAAGACGACGAGTGCTGGAGCGCACTTGGTGCACATCGTCCAAGGTCCCTTCCTCCCATCGCGCAGAGCCTGCATTCGATGTAACAATATTTTTATTAACCATATGTTTACTAATTACCGCAGACATGACTCGTGTTTACTGTTGATGGTGAAAAAGATAACAATATATAATATTATCGAATTACTGTAACAAATGTTGTGCATTTACTGCTATATGTGCATAAACAAAGCGTTGCAATCTCGTGAGCACCACTGCCTTCCTCATCTTGCTCTACTGTTTCTTCTGAGAAACACCCACACGATCGTCTATGACAGATGTGACCACTACTGTTGAGGTGATGGGTTTGGGTTGGGAGGGGTCGCAGTAAATCTCCAATGCCGACTGGCTTCGCTCGATGATGATCTTCCTCACCTTGGAGGGTGCAATCGCCTGTTGTCCTTATTTTACTGCCCAGAGCAGGGATACAAAATAGTGAAGATAAATAAAAAAGTTGATCATATGAATTACTACATGTGAGGAGTTACTTTACTTAAAATCTGGATATGAAAAACTACCCCAAATTATGCCTTAAGCGCATCATTGCCGCTTCGACTCCTGATGTGTCTCTTCATCTCGCACGCCGATGTTGCTTCTTATTTTATAAGAATGATTATTCGTCACCGGAAGATGGATTGTCATGTCGCTCTACTCTCTTTTTCACCATCAATCAACAACTAGAAGAGTTAAAAAATGGCTTCCCACTCTTCTCCCCTGACGCCTGCGTTGATGGCTTATTAGCCATTCTGTACGAGCACCTCTCTGGCCGTGCGCTGGTAGATGCTGTGGAGGGGCACTGTACTAACAGTGTCCTACCTCCTCCACCAGAACTTATGCTGAGGCACGTGTCGATGACGTTCCACCGTCTGGATGTCCTCCTCCGCCTCATCTTCCATGTCGTCTCTAGCTTCCGATGAGCTAACCTCTCCATCGACATGGTCCTCCAGAATGACGTTGCACATCTCCTGGAGGATTACCATCGCTTCGACAACTTCATTGAGATGGTGTGCGACCAAGTCTACCTTGCCGAGACCCCTTGAGCAAGGGAAGAGAGCCTATAGACACAATTCGACTTGATTCTTCAGTCGAAGCATCTTTGGGTGCCACTCGAACGGACGCGTCCACGGGTGGATGTATTTCGGGCTTCGTTCACTGATCCCAAACTGTTCATTGCCGATAACATCGCCTACGAAGCTTTGAAGACGGAGATAGCATGCTACCTCCGCCATTAGAAAAACTTTGGTTATTTAGGTTTCTAGTTTTTTTATCTTTGTAAGAAGCGACTAGCCACGCTGTTTGGCCATATATAAATACAAAAATTAAAAAACCCATTTAATTTGTATTTACAGTCTACGATGAAACCGTTTACTACGTGGCATGTTTTATATTACTGCCATCACGATATATCCGGTTTGAATTTGTGTTTACTGTCTATGGTGAAACCGTTTACTGTCTACGATGAAACCATTTACTATTCTACAAATGTTTGTTTATTTCATTGGACCTACTCGGTACTCCCCCCAACGCAATTACCTTACAAGATAGCTAGAGTTTACTCTCACGGCACTAACTTTTTACTGTAAAAAAAAGATTGCAAAAAAGTGGTGGTGAAAAAGGGATGTTGATCACTATGTACGATGTTAAGTTTTACTAACTGACGTAGGAGCTCACAAAAAACGCGTTCCCCCGAAACATGCAGTAAAAGGGATACGCGTATTACTATCACGATACCTGATATTTACCATCAGATTGAGACCCTCGTGAGCGCGGATGTTTCTAGGCCATCTCTGCACTTTGGTGGACCACCTGTATGAGATTGCATGTGTGCGCCTGGATAGTGTGCGGTGAGCTGCCTAGGCGTAGAATAACTATTCTACACTCCTATTCTGTAGCCGAGCATAGAATAGTTATTCTACGCGCCAGTTAGCCCATCTAGTCCGAGAGGCCCAATCCAAACAGTTATGGGCCAAGAACCCTCGCCGCCCCATGCGCAACGCATATCGTCAGTAATAGGTAGTGTATATGAAAATAATTTTAATACCATTTTTACTGGCGGACTATCTCATAGTGTACTGCTTTTTTGGGACACGGTCTCATGATCCGCACATGCGCAACAGTAACTTGCAACAGTGAGAAAAGTAATTGTGATACCCTTTTTTACTGCCCTATCACACATAAGTGAACTTTTGTTCCTCGGGTCATGATCCCACACCCTCTGCACTTAGCGTGGCAGTAAATCTCTTTGTAGTGCTATAGTAAAAGGCACAATGACATTACGATAAAATATCTTGTATTACTGTAGTCTAAGGCACAATGAGACCGCGATAAATCGCTTTTGTATTGCTACAGTAAAAATACAAGGAGGTTGTAAAAGACACAATGAGATTGCAATAAATCTTTGTAGTTCTGTAGTAAAAGACAGAATGAGGTCGTAGTAAATCTCTTGTAGTGCTGCAGTAAAGGATAATGATATTTGCAGCAAAGGGCACAATGAGGTCGTAGTAAATCTCCTGTAGTGCTGCACTAAATGTGGGGACATCGGAAGAGGGGGTGGGGTGGTGGATTGAGGGCGTGCGTGCGGTTTTATGGTCAGTTACACTGTGCTCATGTGATGCAGTAATTGATTGGCTTAGGCACAGTAAATCCGAACTTTCGGTGTAGTACTTTTTTTACGACATTAAAACATACTCATCATGGATCTGTCGAACCTAGGAGTAGAAGGATCCTGAATTCTCTGTGTTTTCCACACTAGTCCAGGAATAGCTAGTGCACACAATTCCACAAAAATGATAATAAGTCCATATCACGCATTTTATTCATATTATCATAGTTTTATTACAAAAGGGTACTAAGCCAAACGAAAAAGTACAACAGAGACATAAAGCAGTAGTAGGCCACACGATACACTACAAGCAATCGTCTGGGGCACAACCTAGCTGTCCAAATGCTCACCATCCATGTAGTAATCCTCCTTTGACCAACAATTTATAAATCGTGGTGAGCACGAAATGTACTCCACAAGTTACACCCAAATAACAGAATATAATGCATGAGGGGATAACAAAGGATGGCTTATATGGCTAAGTTTGCGTAAAGCGATATTTTTAGTTTGAATATCTTTACTAAGTTTCAAGGCAATTATCCTATATCTAGAAATTTATTTTAAAATTTTATTTCATCACTTGAGTGTAGGATAAACCTCCTACAGGGTTGGTGAAGGAATAACCCCCTTAACACCGGCTATCTGCCCAATTTCCCAATTTGGATAAACTATCCAAAATCATTTAATTAAATCATCTTTTGGAATCAAAACCAAAATCTAACTTTGAGCGGCTTTGCTCAACATGTCCATGACCGTCGACACGGCTATTCGAATAGTTTTCACTCTACAAAGTTTGTACAACTTTACCCACAAGAGATAGTCTACTTAACATGTTGGCTAAGACACACTTCTGTTGGCGTGTGACTAAGCAACTATCACAAAACCTTTACCCTACACTATTCCAACGTAGTTGTGCCCGCTAAGGTTTCGCTACCAAAGGCTTCACGCTAAACGGTAACCCCCTCTTGCGCCATGTGGGTACTAAATAGTAGGTCTTCACGATACCCACACCACAAAATGACATAACCACAGTGAAACTTTGCAGTTTAGTTGGCTAGGTCTGTCCCATTCTAGACTTGTGGTACTACGATGGACCTTAGCAAAAAGCGGCTCTCAGATCGGTCCTTATTTAACTGGGCAACATCCAACTATCCCATGGGCATCAACCATTCGCTAAAATGATCCCGTGCATAAACTTGCACCATCCATCTATCCATATTTGCCCAGTCTAAATCAATTTTTAATTTATTTTAATTTATAAATCATTTGCAAAACTCTATGGCAAAGAAATGCCATAGACTCATTTTTAAGCTAAATTTAATATTTGGCTCAATTCCCAAATTAAACATTTTGGTCTAAGCATGTCCTTGCATAACATTTTCCAAATGATTCCTAGTTCATACTAGTGTGTCAACTAGGTTTTTCATCTAAGGTGACAAGGTATAACTAATTCAACATCCAAGTTTGGCCATGCAAAGGAATTAGGAATAACTATAAAAACTTAAAAACAATGATTTAACCTAAATTGAATACAAATAAGAAACACAATAATAATTTAAAATAGAATTTAAATAATTCAAAAATTGGGATTCAAATATGATCAAAGATGTAACTTGCCTTACTCAAATGCCTAGTCGTCAAACAACTCTCTCTCTAGAGTCGTCGAAGAATATACGTCAAAATAAGATAAATTAAAATAAAGGCAAATAAACTCCAAATTAAATTATTTTGGTTCAGTTAGCTATATTATAATTTTAGATGAATTTAGGAATTTGAATCACTATAATCGGAGCTCGTATGAAGGAGAACGAGTCCTCGAAAGTTTGAATTCTAAAGAAATTACCCTAAATTCAATTTTCAGAGGTAATGAATTAATTTTCTAAAGGAAAATCTATATATTGCACAAGCATGATGTCAGTGGCTGATTTTGAATTTCGACGGGGCGTGGAGGAATGGCCAACGGCAAGGAAGAAGAGCGGCGACGAGGCTCGGGCTCTAGTGGTGAGGGCATTCCGACGGACCTCCGGCGAAGTTAGTGTGTGCACTGGGTAGAACACAAGAAGGCGAAGCTCGGGGTGTGGATGATGTTGTCAGAGCTTCAATGATGGCGAGGTAATCGGTGACGGTGCACATTGGGGACGACGGCGAAGAAGGGCAAAATCCGGCAATGTGAGGGTGAGAGAGAGAGGCTAGGGTTTTGGGAATGGGATGACTGACAGGAGGGGGTGCGGGTGTGCGGGCTAGGGTGAACCAAGGCGGCGGGGACATGCGTGGATGTTACTCGGCGGCGGTGGAAATGGCATTAACGCAATTTGGTAATGGCCGAGTGAAAGCGGAAGATAGAGTGGAGATAGAGGGTGATAAAGTGCACGATTTTGAGTAGAAACGGGCACTTGAATGCATTAAAGCGGCGAAAATGGCTGCGAGGTTTGTGCGATCAGAGGAGGAAGAAGGCGATGAAAGGGATGACAGGACCCCAAGTGCGAGAGAGTGCGAGAGAGAGAAAGGGAGAGGGCAGGATGGGCTGATGCGGGGAAAAAGGTCGTGGTCCTGGGGAAATGCGCAGGAAAGGGAATGGGCCGAAGAAATAAATTCGGCCCGAAAGGATTTCCGGATTTTCAATAGATTTCCGATTTACAGAAATTGAGCTAAATCAAATAGGCTTTTAGAAAATAGCAAATAGAGTTCAAAAATTCTGGAAAAAATCACATAAATTCCCTGAATTATTTTGAACTTAAATAAAATATTTTCAACTCAAAATTGGTATTTATATTTGCAAATAATTTACTTTGGATTTAAAATAAATAGGGAAAACTTTTAAAAACTAGAAAATTTGAGAAAATTAATTAAATTTTATTTTTAACAAAAATAAAATTTTGGGATGTTACAGGATCTCTTTTTGTTAAGAACATTTTTTCCCGGCACAATGCTTTAAATGGATTGTAAATAAGATCAATGATTTAGGAGATATTATCGTTTAAAGTTTGTAATTAACCTACGCTTCTCTCTCCACCCGTCTCTTTGCACTCAGTGTGACAGTAAATCTCTTGTATTTATGTAGTAAAAGACACAATGAGGTTGCGTGGGACGCACGTGGTTTCTTGTCGATTGCCATGAAGCGCAATGGTTTTACTATCAGTTGTGCGCGGTTGGGGGTGAATCATATAATAACATATTCTACATTCCAGATAAGAATAGCACTACTGTTGGAGCATACATAAGGAATAGGCCGATGGTGAAGTTGGATAGAAAGTTGTTCGCATAGTTGCATTGTTCGGATAGACTGAGCGTGCATTGGAGCATATTGTGAGCATGTTTGAGTATTTGGTAAGTAGCAATGCCTAAAATGGATCAGCTTAACAAATATAACAACCTGATCATGCATATATATATGCAGTCATGTAGATGTAGAGGTGGCCAGATGGGCCATGCCAGCCGGCAAGACCCGAGGCATGGCACGACACGACAGTCCGGGTTGTGCCTAGGACACCACCCTAGCACGACAGGCCGACACGACACGAATAGTGCTGGGCTCGGCCCGTTACGCCCATTTATTTTTAATATATAGATGATTTTATTTTATTTCTTAATATTTATATGATTTTATTTTCATTTCTTAATACTTATATAGTTTTGTCGGTGTTTTCGAACCGATCTTACGTAAAGATTGTTTGATTCGGGGGATCTTCACAATTGATGTAATATCCCGATGTTGTGTTGCACTAGAAATCAGAAGGGAAAATTGGTTCGGGAGAATATTAAACGGAATTTCGGGAAGGACCAATTGGAAAGATTGCAGTGCTGCAGTTGTAGAGGGGGGAAAGTGCAGTTTTGCGGCAACCTGGGCTAGAGCCCATGGCCCAAGAGGGGCCCAAGGGGGTGGCCGGCCATAGCTTAGGGGGGGCGCCACTCCCCCTTCCCAACCCTAGCCGACCCCTCCCCTTCCCCCCTTTCCTCCCCCACTCCCCCAACCGGCCGCCACTACCTCTCCACCACCTCTCTACCTCCCCTCCACCCTCCCTTGTGCACCTCTCTACCTCCCCACCACCTCCATTGCTGCTGGCCAAAGAGAAGAAGAAGCTCCATTGCAGCCGGCCAAGGAGGAAGAAGAAGGGGAAAAGAAGAGAAGGAAGAAGAAGAGGGAGAAGAGAAGGAAGAGAGGAGGAGGAGGATCGTCATCGGGGCCTGATCGTCGTCGTCCAGCACGTCGTCAAGGGTAACGACGGGTTTCTTGTGTGGAGTGATGGTCGTTAGAGGCGATTGCTATTAGATTGATTGGATCGGCTAAATTCTGTTCTCTGTTCAATTCTGTCCAGAATGTTGCGCGGCCAGTTTCTATTATTTAGAAGGCGAATTAGGAGTTTTGGTCTCCTATAGAAACATAGATTATGTTCTTAGCTTTCAGTGGCCACCAAGATCACCCAAATCCGATTAACGGTCAGGAAGTTATGAATTTTTTAGTATCGCTGCCTGGTAGTTCTGTGAGTTTCTGGCAGTCTGTGGTAATTTGATCAAATCTGCTATTTAAAAGGAGAATCAGGGGATCTCAGTATAACGAAAAATGTGGATAATTTCTGTACCTTTTCATAGAGATAAAGAACACGAGATTTGGACTTTCGTAGCAAAAGTTATGATAGTTTTAGTGCTCTGTCCAGAAAGTCTGACGTGAAATCGATGTCTTGTTAATCGGCTTAAAAGTGATTTTAGATGACCGAATCAGGGGAGGTCACCAACTAGGTTTAGTTGGGAAATTTGATAACCTTTCAATGAAGTCCAAGAACACCTAATTTGGACCACTGTACAGAAAGTTATGAATTTTAGAACTTGACTGTGTTCAGAGGGCAGTGCAGCACTTAAGAATTTGGGGTCGAGATTGCGTTGTAATCTGCTACTTGTTGTGCTAGTGTATTCAATTCATGTTTTTCGTTACTGTGGTCTTAGTTATATTCTTAATGTTTAGGTGGGGGATTGGTACTGGGGGCAGCACCGTCTTCACGTCCTCCAGTCTCACACGGTTAAGGCAAGTGCATTGTTTGTTAAATGGGTGTGATTGATTAGCTATGTTTGTGTGCTTTTTGATATATGGTTGCATAGCAAGATGGCTTACTTGATGATTGTTTAAGTATGGTGATTGCTCAAATTATGCTTATGCTTTACTGTGGTACAATGTTGTTGTCTTTTGGTAAGATTGATGATGAATAAGGGATGAGCATATGCATATTGAGAACATGTTGAGGCTTGGTCACGCGGTGACCAAGCACGTTCAGAGATCCCGTCATGAATGTGACGGGCCGAGATCCCACACTTGTGGAGTGTGGGCTTGAGGTCCCATTACTTGCGGAGTAATGGGCAATTGGTCCTGTGCGTGCGCGCCACGAGCATGGGTATCTTGCGACGGTTGCTTACTCTGCATTACTGGTGTAATGCACACAGAAAGTTAAAGATAAAGGATCCTTGAGCATTGCATTTGCATATGAGATGTTCTATTGTTGATCTTCTTTACATGGATGATGATGTTATAGTTTCTTTTTGTAGTTGCTGAGTCTATGGACTCACTCTTGCTTTTATTGTTGTTTTAGGTACCCGAGCCAAGAACGACATGCATGGGGGGAAGTAGACTGCTTGTTGCACACATGCCACATGAACTAAATAAAGATGAATGATCTTCAGAACGTGATTGATTTTAGTAATTGCAAGGATTATTATGTTTTGTCTCATGCAATGGATTAAATGTAATAATGATGAGTAGTGGATCTTCATATCTCTCTAGTTATGTTAGATACTTAGCATGTCTTTGATTATCTTTTGATCTCTTTGGATGAAAGTTTAATTAATATTTGAATAATCTGTGTGTTGGAACCTTCGTGTAATTAACTTTACAAGGGAGGTTCTGCCGAAATTTATTAAGATTGTCTAGTTTAGAATTATTAGAGTTTGTTTAGTAGCATTCCAGGCTCATGTCGGGCTGGGGTGCTACAATTGATCACGCAGATGAAGGAGATACGGGGATTTTTATACAGGTTCGGGCCTTCTCGGATGAGAATAATAACCCTACTCCTGTGTATCTTGTATTTTCCCTCTGGATTACAATCGACTGAAGGTTTTCCTAACTGTCTTCTAGGAAAGGCTCTCTCTGTCCCAAAAAGGGTCCTCTTCCTTCTATCTCTAAAAGATACTTATTTATACTAAGCAGTGGTGGACGTCGTCATTCCAGGCTAATTAGTCGCTCATTATGTCAAAATATAACTGTGTATTTTGACTGTTTGGATCCTCACTATTTAGTGAATCTTCTGACGGGTGGGTCCATGAAATCGTGAGGAATGCATGCGAGCTAGTCGTGAGAAAGACTTACGACCCGGGCGTGAGTCGTAACGATTATACCATAGTCGTAGAAGAACTTACGACTAGGGGTAGTCGTAACGATTATACCATAGTCGTAGAAGAGCTTACGACTAGGGGTAGTCGTGAGGATAACCTACGACTTCGACTCGTTCTTCCTTATAATATTCAAGGGTATGCTTTGTGGCGTCATATTTCTGATTAATAAATGAGGATTATTTAAATCCTCGTCATCTAGCCCCACTTCAAGTGAAAATAGCTTACTTGGCTGAAGGGTCGTAGATGACCCTCTGATCATTAAGGGGTTGTGAGGAGAACATTGAAGGAAAGACTCTTCAACATTCGTTTCTCTCGACCAGGAATACGCTTGATCGAGGTAAGTTGTTAAGACCACCACGATTGCAAGATGTCGTAGGATTTCTTACAACTTCGAAGAAATCGTGGCCTTACGACCGGAAGCAAAAACCTTTCCGATTGGCCTTTCATTAGACCCGGGGGTCAAGATGGTAATTTCACTTGAGGTGTGAAAAATTATGCATCAACTCCATTCCAAACATAGAGTCCAAACAACACACTACCAAACGGAAGATAAACAAATAGTAGAGTTATTACAGACAAAGGCCGACAGGCCACAAGATACACAAATAAACAAGAACGACAGCGGAAGCAAAAGTGCCATAAGATGGCTATAAACAAAGCCAATCAGCGTGCCTTCAACCCACAAGGCATCTGACCGGACCGCCAAGTCTAGTCGTCCAACACGAAGCGGCAGCACAACTCACAAAAGTGAGGCCCTTGGGGCTCACCTTCTTCCTCTGCAACAAAAACATTAAGCAAAGCCAATGAGTACAAAGATTGTCTTTGTACTCGCAAGACTGACGTGTGAACTAGCAGACCTGTTCATATGCTACATGCAGGCTTATCTGGTGGAGGCCATATGTTTCATTTGCACAAAGCCAGATTTGTTTGCAATAATGTAATACAGTTTAAAGGCAAGTTTGCAATTCATTTTTAATGTTGAGATAACTACGAAATAAAGATAGATACAAGTAACCACCTAGAAGTGACTATCCCAATAGTCACCACCACATAACGAATCCCAGTTATTACCACCCATCAAGTTTTAATTTAAATGTTGTAGTCTAACTCTTGGAAGACCTTGCCAAGCGTGTCCATAACCTAGACGAGGCTATTCGAATAGATTTAACCTGCGCAGGGTGTACCAATGTACCCACACTTCATACCGCCTTTAAGCCAAAGCACACTACCGAAGGTATGCCGGCACAGCTAAGTCCTACGAGACTTTTTCCAATATTGTGTATTAATTACGAGCCGCTCGTATGGATAGAAATCCATATGTCGACATGGTAAAGCCGAAAAGACAACTACCCACTCAGGATAAAGCTTTTCGGACAACTACCATGCTCCCAACACCATCCCTCCTGCGACCTCCTGCGACCCGGAACTAATACACGCCAAAGTACTAGGTCAAGAGAGGTCCCATACCCTCTAGTGTGGTTAGCACGCTAAAATGCTTGGTTTAGTGTAACAAGATGTTCGGTCCTTGTTGACTCGGGCACCTTTCCAGTCACACCCAACAGATCACACCAAAACTTACCATTGTGCCCAAGTCTAAATCGTTTTTGTTTTCATTTTTAGTTTTTGCAATTAGACATAGCACAAGCTGGAACATAAGAACAATAATAATTTTATGATCAAGATCATCGACTAAGTCGATGATCGCTAAATCTACTGAAAACTAAGCATGGCTAAGCAATGAACTCGTAATCTACTAAGTGATAAGAATTCATCCAACGAACTCTAATCACAACAAATAACCTAGGCTCGGTAGTAGAGATCAATATTTCACCTACGGGATATGCAACTACGGTCTTAACTAATCGGTTTAACACAAATTAGGCAATGCATACATACTGATTGAAACAAAATATTAGACTTTAAAATACTTTGGGATAAACATGATCAAGCGCTTGCACATTTGCCGTTGCTCGAATGCTCAACCTGCTGCGCAGGATCGCTCTCGGGTTACCACAAATGTCGGCCTAACGATTGAACAAATAACGTAATAAGAGCGAATAACACCGACAAAAATTCAAAATTTCGAAAGCAACCACAAATCTAATCACAGAAGCTAGATCAAACAAAAGGAATAACAAAGCTGCTACGGAGATGATTTAAATTAGACACGGTTTCATGATTGTTCTACCCAAACTTACTTACTTACCAAGCTATTCACATAATCAATCCTCTTATATGCTTTAACCTTTCGACAGACTTTGATGGTGATTGTGTGCACATCTATTAACTAAGCATCAAATTAACACATCTAAACAACTAGTTACTCTAAACAACCATCATTAGTGATAAGATCACTAAAACCTACAAGAACCTATTGAAACACTAACTAGTTAATTAGCCAACTATTAGATGCTAACAATTTTCTAATTAAGGTTGGGCTTTAATAAAATTTAGCTACTACACACCTAAGTATCACACCAATCATATAGGAAAGTTAACAATTACGACATGCTATCACTACAAGGCCTTACTACCTTTGGTAAGCAGGAAAAACAAGAACAGAGACAAACCACTAGATCCAATAACAACTTCTTTAGATCACTCATGCCAACAAGGGTTTTTAAAATCTAGAATCACTAACTAACATAATTCCTTACCAAACACTATTTCCTAAGGAATTCATCAAGTCTAACAAGACCTAAACAAAGATAAGCATAATACCAATTTTGAGTTCATCGACAACGTAAAAACGACACATAGAGACATACAGAGAACTAGAACTATAATACTTTTAACCTCCAATACCAATTTTGATCATGCATGAGAGGAAACTAAAGAACATTCCTAATCAAGATTAGCAGCTAAAGAATTGGTTTTGAAGGTAGGCCCCACCGTGAGACATACTGAGAGGACAAAACCAAAACAGGGAGCTCGGGCGGGCTGGACACGAAGTCGTCGCCGGTGAAGGAGTGGCGCGGGCGTGCGACGGCCAAAATGGGTTGTGGGAGAACTGCTGGCGAAGGTGGTCTCGAGCGGCGGAGATGCACCGAGGCGGTGCGGCGACGAGCTCGGCCCGCCGGCGATGGGGTGACAAGGTGCGGCGCACGAGAGAGGAAGACGATGAAAACTAGTGCGCGCGCAGAGCATCGGTGAGGCTCCGGGAACTCACCGAAATTGCCGATGACGGAGGTAGTCGGAGTGGCCCGGCGGCGAGAGCGGCGGCGCAAGGTGGTCAACGGCGAGCAGAGCACGAGGTGAGCGAGAGGGCGTGTGAGTGAGCGGAGAAGGAAGGTGGAGTCGAGCGATGCTCACCGGCGAAGAATCGAGCCGGAGCTCACCGGAGAAAACGGCGGCGAAAAAGCGGTTTCGGCGGACTTGGAGAAGAAGGCGCGCGCGGCTCCACGCTGACGGAGACTCCGAATTCCTTGAGGGGTAGCTTCCACGGGATGCTAGGCACACCGTGGCCTTCTCGGCGATGACCGGAGATCACCGGAGCGGCCGAAACGCTTCGGAAGCGGCGCGAGGGCGCTGCCGGCTCTGAGCTTCGGTGGAGAAGAAAGCGGTGGAGAAGAAAGGAGGTAGGAAGGCCCTCGGTGGCTTTTGTAGGAGCGAGCGGAGGCAGCGAGGTGGGGCGGTGTGCGGTGAAAAGACCGGTGAGTGGCGGCGGCACGCATGCGCGGCGGGCCGGCGAGCGTCTTGAGCGGCGGTCGCGAGAGGCGGCTCGGCGGCGTGGCGGGAAGACCTGCGGTGGGACCGCTCTGTCGTGAGAGAGAAGAGGCGGCTCGAGTCGGTGCAGTGCGGTGCGACGAGTGGGTTTAACTCTATCAAGATCATATCGACCGTTGGATCTTACACGACGATCGAGATCCGATAGAGCAATAGAACGATCCGATTGTATCATAAGCGTGGGCGATGCGATCGCATCGGACGGTCACGGCGAAAAGACTCGACGACGCAGCGAGTTGGCGCGATCAAGCTGAGTGGCGCGTCGGAACTTAAGTCGGGCTCGGGTTCGAGCCCGATGAACAGTGAATACTGATTTGGAGTTTTAAAAGGCTGAGAGAGTTTGGAGAATTTTTAGAGGTAGTTCCCGAGCTCCAAAAATTCCAAAATTTTTATGGTAGCTACTAGGGACAGAGAAAAACATTGCATAAATTTTCGAGAACTTTTTATGCACTGCATTGTTCTGCAGAAAATTCACAAGCTGCTGACCTAGGGTTTGACCAAAAATTCAAACTAGTTTGACTTGGCCATTTGAAATAGCAAATAAAATCTAAAAACTGTGAAATAATTCAGGGAGGTAGGTAGGATGATCAAGATGATATGAAAAATATTTGCAGAGGATGATCGCAAGTTTGAAGGCTAGGAATTTGCTGACAACAATTTCCAAACACAAGAATTAAATTCTAAAAATTGGAAATTGCTAGGAAAATTTGGAAAACTACCAAATGGTTTGATGAGACAGCAAATGTTTTTATTTCTCCTCAAAATTTTACATTTGAAACATAAACCCTAACTTAGGGCTGTTACAAATCTCCCCCCCTTACAGGAATCTCGCCCCGAGATTCTGGTCACTGGGAGAAGAAGGACGAGTAATCTGCTCGGAGACGATCTTCCCGCTCCCAAGTGGCTTCATCCTCGGAGTGGTTCGACCACTGAACTTTAAGGAACTTGATCACACGGTTCCTTGTCCTTCGTTCAGCTTCTTCGAGAATGCGAACGGGGCGCTCACGATAAGACAGATCTTCCTGCACATCGATATTTTCCAATGGCGTTTCCTCAACCGGAACACGGAGGCACTTCTTCAATTGTGATACATGGAAAACATCATGCACCCCCTCAAGTGTAGCTGGCAATTCTAACTTGTATGCAACAGCTCCCACTTTTTGATGATGCGATACGGTCCGACATATCGAGGAGCCAGTTTGCCCTTGACACCGAAACGACGATGACCCTTCAAAGGTGAGACTTTGAGATACACAAAGCCATTGGGCTTGAAACTCAACTCACGGCGGCGCGATGCATAGCTCTTACTGCTCGGGTGAGCTACGGCGCAAGTGCTCACGAATCAACTGCACTTGACTTTCAGCTTCATTGATGGATTCTGGGCCAAAGAACTGTCTCTCCCCAGTTTCTGACCAGTTCAACGGTGTTCTCCATCGCCACCCATATAAGGCCTCAAATGGTGCCATACCGAGACTAGCCTGGAAGCTGTTGTTGTAGGAGAACTCGGCGAGCGGTAGGCATTTCTCCCAATTCTTCCCATAGGAAAGAACACAAGCACGGAGCATATCTTCAAGCACCTGGTTGACGCGCTCCGTCTGACCATCAGTCTGAGGATGATAGGTCGTGCTGAAGGTAAGACGAGTTCCCATGGCCTCCTGCAGACTATGCCAAAACCGAGAGGTAAACAGCCGCCACTGGTCGGACACAATCGTCTTGGGCACACCATGCAAGCTCACAATCCTTGATACATAAAGTTCAGCTAGAGGTTCCACGGGGAGTGAGTCTTATTGGAAGAAATGCGCCACTTTAGTTAGCCTGTCAATGACCACCCAAATGGCGTCATTTCCCTTGAATGAGCGGGGCAATCCAGTGATGAAATCCATGCCCACGGACTCCCACTTCCACTCTGGTATAGGCAAGGGCTGGAGAAGGCCTGCTGGACGCTGATGCTCGGCCTTCACGCGACAACATACGTCGCACCTGGCAACGAACCCGGCAATCTCGCGCTTCATGCGAGTCCACCAGAATCTCTGTCGCAGATCTTGGTACATTTTGGTGGCCCCGGGATGGATGGACAAAGGCGAATCATGGGCCTCATGGAGAATCAAATCCCGCAATTCTGGGACCTTTGGTACCACAAGACGCTGCCCAAACCACACAACACCGTGCTCATCTTCTGTGAAACACTTGGCTGATCCATTCCTGATGTTCTGCTTGAGTTTACCCACACCATCATCTGATTGTTGTGCTGCCTTGATTCGATTCACCAAGGTCGGTTGCACAACCAGGGCAGCGAGGGAACCATGCTCAACCAATCCCAAGTTGAGACGCTCAAATTCTGCAAGAAGTGCAGGTTGCTGCTCTTGGATCATCAGAGTATTGCAATACACTTTTCGGCTAAGTGCATCGAAGAACTACATTGGCTTTGCCGAGATGATCTGAATACTCATGTCATAATCTTTGATCAATTCCAGCCACCTCCTGCTGAGGTTCGAGATCTGCCGAGTGAACAAATACTTCAAGCTCTTGTGATCGAATACACCTCACGGTTTCGATCAAATAATGCCGCCAAATCTTGAGTGCATGCACCACAGCAGCAAGCTCTAAATCATGGGTGGGATAATTGAGCTCATGAGGTCTCAACTGCCTAGATGCATAGGCAACTGCTTTGCCTTCCTGCATGAGAACGCATCCGAGTCCCTGACGAGAGGCATCGCAATAGATATCGAAGCTCTTGTGGACATCGGAAGAGTAAGCTGGAGTGAAGTCAATCATTGTTTGAGCTCCTGAAAGCTCTCATCACAAGCAGAGGACCACACAAACTTCTTGTCCTTCTTGAGCAATTCAGTCATTGGTTTTGCGATCTTGGAGAAATTCTCGATAAAGCGGCGGTAGTAGCCCGCTAAACCGAGGAAACTCACACATCTCAGCTTGACTTGGGCGACCCAAGATAGAACATCGGCCCGACCTTCTTTGGGATCCACATTCTCGCCTCCGGTGAAAGAACATGGCCCAAGAATGCCACTTCCTTCAACGAACTCGCATTTGCTAAACTTTGCATATAGTGGTGTTCCCGCAATTTGCCCAAAACGATCTTGGATGCTCGGCATGCTCGCTTGATCTTGGAATAGATAAGAATATCATCAATAAACACCACCACGAACTTATCCAAATATTCCATGAATCCGAGTTCATGAGGTTCATGAAATAAGCCGGAGCATTGGTTAAGCGAAAGACATGACGGTATACTCGTAAAGACCATAACGAGTAGTGAAAGCCGTCTTGAATATCCTCGAGATCGATCGACTGATGATACCCCAATCTCAAATCAATCTTTGAGAACACACGAGCCCTGACAAGCCGGTCGAACAAATCATCAATGCGGCGCGAGGATATTTGTTCTTCACCGTCACCTCATTGAGAGGGCGGTAATCAACACATGCGCAAAGTCTTGTCCTTCTTCTTCACAAAGATCATCGGACAACCCCAAGGAGATGAACTGGGGCGGATGAAACCCTTTGCAGAAGCTCACCAAGTCGCTTCTTCAATTCTTCTAACTCATTGGGAGGCATGCGTCTGGCGCCTTGAGATAGGGGCGTGCAGGAAGCAACTCAATGACAAACTCAGATCTCGAACAGAGGCATCCCGGTAAATCATCGGAAAAATATCCTCAAAATCACGACGGTGGGAACCTCCTGAATATTCAAAGTGGCTTTGCTACAAGTGCACAAAGTGTGACCCTTGCGGTTTCTGCGGGGAAAAGCCAACTTTGTTCACCATAACGGTTGGTGAAAAAAACCATCTTCTTAGCACAATCGATCTGTCCCAAGTGTTGGGACAACCAATCCATGCCAAGAATTACATCCGGGCTCATTGAGTTGAGCGGATGAGATTTGCCAAGAATCCCACTCCTTTAACCGATAGGAACATTCAGGCATTCTAAATCGCTCTCATTTACGACCACGGAGAGCGAATGAGCAAAGGACTCCCAAAGGAACACGAGTGAAGACCACTAGCAGCGACAAAAACGATCTTGAAATAAAGAATGCGATGCTCGAGAATCAAATATCTGCAGCGGGGCGAGAATTGACAAGAAGTGTACCCATCACGACATCCGGCGCCTCCGAGCCTCCTCACCGAAAGATGGTTGATTCGACCACGCTCGCACCACAGGGCTTCGGATCAACCACGAGTCGGTGGATGACCACTCCCTGCCCGCATCCTCCGTTAGGGCGAGGGGCTCTTGCAACACTCGAGCGGGCATTCGCATAATGGCCCTTATTGTGGCGGCGAAACAAGCAACCTCGGCGCCCGGTTGCGGAGGCCACCTGCTCTTTGGATCGCGGCGCACGTGGTGGCTCACACGGCCTGCGGTGGACGAGGAGCTGGCGCTGATGGCCTCGGTGCTGGTGGAGCAAAACAACGGGTCCCTGGTGCTGGCCCAGCCCGGGGACGAGTGAGACTGGTGTGAACAGACTGATGCGCCTCCTACTTGCGCTTGCGGGACTCACCCAACGCCTTAGCCTTATGCTCAGCAACAATGGCCTTATCTACCAAGGCCTGAAAGTCAGAGAAGCCCACAATAGATAGCTTGTCCTGCAGCTCCTCGGACAAGCCATCCATAAACTTCTCCTGCTTGGCCTCATCAGAGGCCACCTCACCCGGAGCATAACGAGCCAGATGATTAAACTCGTAGAGGTACTCCGTCACAGATTTGCGCCCTTGTTTGAGCGCGAGAAACTCCTTCTTCAGCTTCATCAGGCCATCAGGGATGTGGGCCCGACGAAAAGCTGATCTGAACTCCTCCCACTCGACCACATGGCCCGCGGGCTGCATGGCAAGATAGTTCTCCCACCATGAGAGTGCTGCGCCCTCAAGCTGGTGGGACGCGAAGAGTGCCTTATCCTGTGCCTGGCACTGAGCTATGTTGAGCTTTCGCACAACCATGCGCAGCCAATCATCCGCATCGAGAGGGTCCTCAGAGCGGGAGAAAGTCGGCGGCTGCGTACGGAGGAACTCTGCAAGTCCCCCGCGAGTCTGGTGCCCGCCACCACCGGCAGGAGTGGAGGTATTCCTAGCAATAACCTCCAAAATGCGCGTCTGGTCCATGCGGTTCGCTCGATCGGCGGGAACCTCACCATGGTCGGAGGAGGGGAAGCTCCTCATCATGACCGACCTCTTGCGCGCGTTCTCCCGGCCATCCTGTTTCACTAAGACAAGTTAGCAACAAATTTTAAGATCAAGAAAGCCCAAGATTCATGAAAGCAGTCCAAAAACAAACACAAGGCAGGATAAAGACCAACCAGCAAAAATCGGACGCATAACTACTCACTTTACATCTTACCCTATTATTCCCACAATTTTCTTTTTGTTAGATTAATCTTCCATGGTTCTCCCAAAACTAATTCAACCTAGTAACTATCTTTTGAAAGGAAAGAGAGAAACCAAGTTTTAAAGCGAAATTAGAGTAAGATGAGAGTAGAAGGCTAAGATAGATAAGAGTAAAACCACGAGCACACCTAAGTTTTCATAAACCCTTTTATATTTTGCAAATAAGCCTTTCCAGAATATCCTAAGGACGACTATGCTTGGGTTGCTACGGTCAGAATGGCTCTGATACCAACTTTGTGAGGACCCCAATTTATTTGCCTTGTAATGCTTAACCAACCACCTGGTCCTAGCATCACAAATCAAATAAACTGAGTCTCGAGATATGTATACTTCCCAGAAAGCAGTATACACACCTCACAACAAAATTATGCATCAACTCCATTCCAAACATAGAGTCCAAACAACACACTACCAAACGGAAGATAAACAAATAGTAGAGTTATTACAGACAAAGGCCGACAGGCCACAAGATACACAAATAAACAAGAACGACAATGAAGCAAAGTGCCATAAGATGGCTATAAACAAAGCCAATCAGCGTGCCTTCAACCCACAAGGCATCGGCCAGGACCGCCAAGTCTAGTCGTCCAACACGAGCGGCACAACTCACAAAAGTGAGGCCCTTGGGGCTCACCTTCTTCCTCTGCAACAAAACATTAAGCAAAGCCAATAAGTACAAAGATTGTCTTTGTACTCATAAGGCAGACGTGTGAACTAGCAGACCTGTTCATATGCTACATGCAGGCTTATCTGGTGGAGGCCATATGTTTCATTTGCACAAAGCCAGATTTGTTTGCAATAATGTAATACAGTTTAAAGGCAAGTTTGCAATTCATTTTTAATGTTGAGATAACTACGAAATAAAGATAGATACAAGTAACCACCTAGAAGTGACTATCCCAATAGTCACCACCACATAGCACGAATCCCCAGATTCGTACCACCCATCAAGTTTTAATTTAAATGTTGTAGTCTAACTCTTGGAAGACCTTGCCAAGCGTGTCCATAACCTAGGACGAGGCTATTCGAATAGATTTAACCCTGCAGGGGTGTACCAATGTACCCACACTTGGACCGCCTTTAAGCCAAAGCACACTCCAAGGTATGCAGAGCCTGACTAAGTCCTCTGAGACTTTTTCCAATATTGTGTATTAATTACGAGCCAGCTCGTATGGATAGAAATCCATCTGTTGACATGGTAAAGCCGAAAATACAACTACCAACTCAGGATAAAGCTTTTCGGACAACTACCATGCTCCCAACACCATCCCTCCTGCGACCTCCTGCGACCCGGAACTAATACACGCCAAAGTACTAGGTCAAGAGAGGTCCCATACCCTCTAGTGTGGTTAGCACGCTAAAATGCTTGGTTTAGTGTAACAAGATGTAACAGCCCAAATTTCAATTTCAGTAAAATTTAAAAGTTTATTTATGTTTGTGGTTTTCTGAATTTTCAAAAGCTTTTATAAATATTTTAAAGCTAAAACAAATTTATTTGCAAAATTAAAAGCCAACAAATAGTTGGAAATAATTTTATTAAGTCGAGAATGAGTATAGGAATTTCGTGAATTTTCCATAATTTTGGAAGTATTTTGCTATTTTCTAAAGCTATTATGAATTAACAAATTAAAACAAATAGAAAAGCAAAGAAAATCCTCTAATAGTGTTTGGTAGAAACCCAAAGGCTCCCTTCCAGCGCCCCGCTCGCCCAGCCGCGCGCTCTCCCTCTCACCTATCCATCCACCGTTGGATTAGAATCCAACGCACGCACCTCCCACACGCGCCCCATCTCATCTCATGCATCGGATCTTGAATCAATGGTCAAGATCCTTTGTATCGCCGCGCCGTCGAATGCCACCATCAACGTGAGCCATGCGATCTTAATCCAACGGCGCGCCAAATTTCACTTACCGCCGCTCGGTCAAGTCCCGGTAGTGCGATCTTAATCAACAATGCCCACGAGATTCACTTACGCCCGCGGATCTAATCTCGGCCGTCGTTGAAAATCGGACGGCGCGATCATCGTCTTCCTCGTCTTCTTCCTCCTCACGCCGCAATGACGCCGCCATTTCCGCCGCACGAGCTGCGCTAACGGCCTAATCTCAACCGCCCCAACCTATTCGTGCGTGCGTGTACGACCGCGTCCACAACCGCCGCATTTCCCCATGTTCTCCCCTCTTCTCCGGGCGGTTCGCCCTCAACGCCACAACCGCGCGCCGCGACCCCACCTCCTCCACGCGCTCCGAGCTCCCGGCGCCTATAAAGGAAGCCCGGTGCCTTCCTTCACTCAACTCGAAGCCATCACTCATTCCTTCCCTCTCCCATCAACACCGTCGCAATTCTTGTTTTAGGGTTTTGCTACGCCGGTGAAAACCACGAAGTGCTCCCGCCGGCAACAACCGCCCGGCCGCCGTGGACCACACCAACGGCTTCCCCATCACCGGAGCTTCCTCACGCACCTCTTCTTCGTCTCGGAGCACCTTCGGTCACCCTCGCCGGCAACCACCGTGCTTCTTCTTCCGCTCCGGCACCAATTCCGGCCACCACCGTCGCCCATCCGTGCCAATTCAGGTACCATCATGTTCGCAATAATCGTGGCTCGTGTTGATACCACTCGCGGCCGGTGAACTTCGCCGATTGACCGTTGTCGGCGCGCGATAATTCTTGCGCCGTCAAGCCGGCGTGGCGCCACCACCTCACGTCCACATCGGCGCCACACCACCTTTTCGGCGCGTCGGCGGCTCGCATACGTACGTGGCGTGGTCCACGTGCCGTCGTCCCGAGCTCGTGGGCTTGGTTCACCATGGGCGAGTCACCGACACTTGGGGCCCACTGTCGAAATTCTTTTAAAACCTTTTATTTCCCAATCTCAGTGGTGACGTAATCATTGCGCAATAAATGGATTTTCGGTAGGAAAATAGTGGAAATTCAATAGAATTTCAGATTTAGATATAAACTTCAAAATTCATAACTTTTGCAAATGAACTCCAAATTGGGTGATTCAAATTGCAAAATTTATATAAAATTATAATCTAGCTAACTAAACCAAAATATTTCAGTTTGGAGTTAATTTGAACTATGTTTTGAATTTATTTGAATTTGCATTGAATTTGTCGTATTTTAGCGTATAGACTTGACGACTCGGAGAGTTCGATCAAGCGAAGATTTAGAATTTCAAGACATCGACCAAGGCAAGTTACACCATTGACCATATTGCCCCTATTATTTTAAGTTATTTTCAGTTTTAAATTCCTTATTGCATGCATATGTTGTTATAAATATTTTAATATCTGTTTTACATATAGTTAATTCCATATGTTATTGTATGGCCAAATTTGAATGTTGTATCTGACTACCTTGATACCATAGGCAAGATATTACAAAATTCAAATATATGCTTAGCCAAGCTTAGTCCACATTCTGAGAATTTGGGAGGGTTTACAGATTTCTACAAATTGTTTCAAACTTGACATGGTGGTATTGTCTTACCACATGAGTTTAAAAATGAAGTTTTTATTCAAAATAAAATCAAAATGGGTTTGGACTTGGCGAAATGGTCGGAATGGTGGAGTGCGAGTTTATGCAGGTTTGATCTGGTTAAGATCAAGGCCCATGGGTTGTAGGAATGGCGCCCAAGTCAATTGAGGACCGGTCTTTGAGCCGCTTATTGCTATGCCATAACGTACCACCACATGTCTGTATGGGCAGGATTTGGCTAACTAATTTGTGATGTTCTAGTATATTTATGTCATGTGATTTTGTGGGTGTTGGCTAGGCGTTTATTCCCACTTGGCGCAGAGGGCTTAGGAGGGCAGTCGATCAAAGGCGAAACCTTAGCGGGCATGAATGTACTAGGATAAAACATTGTAAAGGCCTCATGGTAATTACTCATCCTGCGCCTACGAGGCGTGAATTGGCGACATAACGAGCATGTCATCTCGTGTGGGTAAAGTTGTACCAACTCTGCGAGTAGAAACTATTCGAATAAGCGCGTCATGATCATGGACATGCTAGCGGCCACTTAAAGTTAAATTGTTTTTGGTTTTAGAATGCTTTACTAAATGTTGAGGATGGTTAATCCTTATGAAAATTTAGGCGGGAAGCCAAGTGTTAGGAGGATCCTTCACTTTATCATTGGAGGTTATCCACATTATATCATTACTATTTCAAAATATGATTTTATCCATAGTATAAAATTGCCTTAGAAACTACTATGCTTATTCAAGTGAAAATCTTTGTTTATGCAAAACAACCCGGCCATACTCACTTGTTTCCATATGCATGCATTTAAATTCAATATTGGGTGTGACTTGCGAGCACGGTAGTAGTGCTCACTCTTGCTGAATAAATCTTATTCGGAGAAGACTGCTATCTTGTGGTGAGGACCGGACGAGTAGGCCTTCGACCTGCGATTGCTGTGGCGCGCCGTGTAGCTCCCACTATATTGTTATTTCATTGTGTTTATCATTTGACATTTGATGTTGTTATTGAGACTCATTTGTATTAAGCAGTTATTTATTTAATACCATTTACCTTTTAAGTGATATGAATGTGATATTCATTTTTGTGAGGCTATGTACCTGCTGGAAATCTGGTAGTGTTTGAACACAGAGAATTCAGGATCCTTCGTTCCCGGGTTCGACACAAGATGTTCGGTCCTTGTTGACTCGGGCACCTTTCCAGTCACACCCAACAGATCACACCAAAACTTACCATTGTGCCCAAGTCTAAATCGTTTTTGTTTTCATTTTTAGTTTTTGCAATTAGACATAGCACAAAATTTGGAACATAAGAACAATAATAATTTTATGTGATCAAGATCATCGACTAAGTCGATGATCGCCCAAATCTACCGGAAAACTAAGCATGGCTAAGCAACTGAACTCGTAATCTACTAAGTGATAAGAATTCATCCAACGAACTCTAATCACAGCAAATAACCTAGGCTCGTGGTAGAGATCAATATTTCACCTACGGGATATCACTACGGTCTTAACTAATCGGTTTAACACAAATTAGGCAATGCATACATCAGATTGAAACAAAATATTAGACTTTAAAATCTTGGGATAAACATGATCAAAGCGCTTTTTGTTTTATTTGCTCGAGAATGCTCAACTTTGTTGCGAGAGGATCGCTCTCGGGGTTACCACAAATGTCGAAGCCTAACGATTGAACAAATAACAGTGAATAGAGCGAATAACACCGACAAAAATTCAAAATTTGAAAGCAACCACAAATCTAATCACGAAGCTAGATCAAACAAAGGAATAACAAAGTCACTCACGGAGATGATTTAAATTAGACACGGTTTCATGATTGTTCTACCCAAACTTACTTACTTACCAAGCTATTCACATAATCAATCCTCTTATATGCTTTAACCTTTAACAGACTTTGATGGTGATTGTGTGCACATCTATTAACTAAGCATCAAATTAACACATCTAAACAACTAGTTACTCTAAACAACCATCATTAGTGATAAGATCACTAAAACCTACAAGAACCTATTGAAACACTAACTAGTTAATTAGCCAACTATTAGATGCTAACAATTTTCTAATTAAGGTTGGGCTTTAATAAAATTTAGCTACTACACACTAAGTATCACACCAATCATATAGGAAAGTTAACAATTCTGACATGCTATCACTACAAGGCCTTACTACCTTTGGTAAGCGGGAAAAACAAGAGCAGAGACAAACCACTAGATCCAATAACAACTTCTTTAGATCACTCATGCCAACAAGGGTTTTAAAATCTAGAATCACTAACTAACATAATTCCTTACCAAACACTATTTCCTAAGGAATTCATCAAGTCTAACAAGACCTAAGCAACATAAGCATAATACCAATTTTAGGTTCTGACAACGAGAAAAACGACACATAGAGACATCTGAGAACTAGAACTATAATACTTTTAACCTCCAATACCAATTTTGATCATGCATGAGAGGAAACTAAAGAACATTCCTAATCAAGATTAGCGGCTAAAGAATTGGTTTTGAAGAGTAGGCCCCACCGCGGACATACTGAGAGGACAAAACCAGCAGAGGAGCTCGGGCGGCTGGACTGGAAGTCGTCGCGGCGAAGAAGTGGCGGCGCGGCGTGTGCGGCGGCCAAAATGGGTTGTGGGAGAAGCTGCTGAAGTCGAAGGTGGTCTCGAGGCAATGAGATGCAGGCGGTGCGGCGGCGACGGCTTCGGCGGCGGCGATGGGGTGACAAGGTGCGGCGCACGAGAGAGAAAACGATGAAAACTAGTGCGCGCGAGCATCGGTGAGGCTCGAGAACTCAGGGGAAGTGCCGATGACGGAGGTAGTCGGAGTGGCGGCGGCGAGCCCGCGGCGGCGCAAGGTGGTCAGCGGCGGCGAGCACGAGGTGAGCGAGGGCGTGTGAGTGAGCGGAGAAGGAAGGTGGAGTCGAGCGATGCTCACGGCGAAGAATCGGCTGGAGCTCACCGGAGAAAACGCGGCGGAAAAAGCGGTTCGGCGGACTTGGAGAAGAAGAGCGCGCGCTCCACGATGACGGAACTCGAATTCCTTGAGGTTAGCTTCCACGGATGCTAGGCACACCGTGGCGCTATCTCAGGCGATGACCGGAGATCACGGGCGGCGGCAGCTTCGAGGCGCGGCGGCGCTCGACTCTCGAGCTCGGTGGAGAAGAAAGCGGTGGAGAAGAAAGCGAGGTAGGGAAGGCCCTCGGTGGCTTTTGTAGGAGCGAGCGGAGGCGGCGAGTGGGGCGGTGGCGGTGAAAAGACCGGTGAGCATGCGGCTGGCGGCGCATGCGGCGCGGCGGCCGGCGAGCGCCGGCGGCGGTGCGCGAGCGGCTCGTGGCGTGGCGGGGAAGACTGCGGTGGGACCGCTCTGTCGGCGAGAGAGAAGAGGCGGCTCGAGTCGGATGCAGTGCGGTGCGGCGAGTGGGTTTAACTCGATCAAGATCATATCGGCCGTTGGATCTTACGGATGATCGAGATCGATAGAGCAATAGGACGATCCGATTGTATACGCAAGCGTGGACCGTGCGATCTGCATCGGACGGTCACGAGCGAAAAGACTCGGCGACGCAGCGAGTTGGCGCGATCAAGCCGAGTGGCGCGGTCGGAACTTAAGTCGGGCTCGGGTTCGAGCCCGATGAACAGTGAATATACTGATTTGGAGTTTTAAAAGGCTGAGAGAGTTTGGAGAATTTTTAGAGGTAGTTACCGAGCTCCAAAAATTCCAAAATTTTTATGGTAGCTACTAGGGACAGAGAAAAACATTGCATAAATTTTCCAGAACTTTTTATGCATTGCATTGTTCTGCAGAAAATTCACAAGCTGCTGACCTAGGGTTTGACCAGAAATTCAAACTAGTTTGACTTGGCCATTTGAAATAGCAAATAAAATCTAAAAACTGTGAAATAATTCAGGGAGGTAGGTAGGATGATCAAGATGATAGGAAAAATATTTGCAGAGGATGATCACAAGTTTGAAGGCTAGGAATTTGCTGACAACAATTTCCAAACACAAGAATTAAATTCTAAAAATTGGAAATTGCTAGGAAAATTTGGAAAACTACCAAATGGTTTGATGAGACAGCAAAAGTTTTTATTTCTCCTCAAAATTTTACATTTGAAACATAAACCCTAACTTAGGGCTGTTACATAGTGAACCTTGGTCCTAATTCCATCACGATGCTAAGCGTGTTTGTGTACTTGTGTGAGGCTTACTTGGGGATTCCGGCGGACTTCGAGCTTTTCCAGTATTATTATGGAATGGCTCGTCAAGCCGGGATCGCCCGATAGCTATGATCTGAAGCTCCACGACGGTAAGTCGAGTACATTCAGATGTTTACGTCGTCATGGCCGGGTTGGAAAAGAAGTGGTTCTCTTGGGAGGTTACCAGGAAGATAGCCTCGTTAGTCGGAAGGGCGCGTCTTCTTCACGGGACTCGACTCCCGATAATCTCGGCCGGATAACCCCTATATTCAAGTGTCAAAGACTTGAAGTCGGAGGAGCTCACCGGTTGGCACGTGGTGAGACTTCATCACGCGCGGATCGATCCTTTAAAGACAAGGTCCCTCCCATGTGGAGGTACTTAGGAAAGGACGACCCAACCGGGGACTACAAGGGCGGTGAGTAGAAAAACTTACTCTCTTGGCTTTTATCCTTATTTAATCCTGATTTAGTCAGCAATCGTATTGTCCATACACCCAAATCATTCGCAGGCGGAGGTTGACGCGCGTGTCAGGCTCATCTGCGAGAAGCATCCGGCGAACACGGTGGCTCCTCAAATCCTCGTGGTTTTGACCAAAGAGGAGAAAGAAAGGCGCCAAAAGGTAATCGAATGATTTTGCCTTTAGGTATTTTGTTGTCGTAGTATGGTATACGACTAAGCGGTTTCTTGCAGAAAAACTTATGATGAATCACGATCGTGAAAACCTTACGATCGAGCGTAATCGTAGAATAACTTACGATTGAACAGCGTCGTGAAAAACTTACAACTTAACGTAATCGTAGAATAACATGATTAGACAATGTCGTGAAAAACTTACGACTTAACGTAATCGTAGAATAACTACGATTAGACAATGTCGTGAGAAATACTTACGACTTTTGAGTGGTCGTCTTGATGGCCGGTTTAGTGATCGTAAAAGATCTTTACGACCACTTTCCCTTCCTCAATTAGAAAGTTGGCATGGAGAACGCCAAGGCGGCGAAGAAGTCGAGTTGGTGGTTGTTGGAGGCGCTGCGTGAGGCGAGTCGTGAAGTCCCCTCCATCCAGAAGCGTCGGTCGTAAAAGTCGGCGACAAGAGGTTCGAGCTCGGCTCCTCCTGCTCCTTCGCTAAGTTTGCCGCAAACCTAGCGCGGCAAAGAAAAGAGCGAGAATAAGAGGCCCTTGCCCTTAGCGCAAGGTCCCCAAGGTTAAGTACCTTTCTATTCGACGACAAGTCCTTGCGATTCGACTTCTCGTGGCTTCATAAGGCGGCTAGAAAAGGAGAAGCGGAAGGAATTAATGTCTTTGTGAAGAAACCATTGCTCGGTGGGATGCGAAGCCGAGAGCGGCACTCT
This sequence comes from Ampelocalamus luodianensis, assembly GCA_036346255.1. Taxonomy (NCBI): domain Eukaryota; kingdom Viridiplantae; phylum Streptophyta; class Magnoliopsida; order Poales; family Poaceae; genus Ampelocalamus; species Ampelocalamus luodianensis. The sequence continues at coordinate 46,068,120 of CM070633.1, forward strand.
CGGGGTGGTCGAGGCCGATCTCGTCCACAGGGAAGTCGGGAGGAGGTGACTCTGGTGTCGAGTGCATCTCGACCAGCGGTGGTCGAGAAGAAGTCGAAGAAATCTTCCATCGGGAAGGTTGCTCCCAAGTTTGAGTTAGGTCCAGCGCGCAGAGGTATGTAAAACAAAAGACATAAGTGTAGTAACTACTTCTTGTTTGTTTTTGACTTACTGCGTTCTATGATTCTTGCAGCGTCTTGACCCCTAGGGATACTCCGTGGAGAATCCCGCTGTCTCCCCCTCAGCGACAAAGGGTGTGTGGCGATAGTAGTGAAGATCTAGCTACTATCCCAGCGGCGGAGGAAGCTACGATTCTTTGAAGTCATTGCGGCGTAAGGATGTTGAAGTCATTTGCGACAGCGGGTGTCGTAGAGAGCGTAGAGGAGGCGACGAAGCCTCGAGGGGATCGGAAGTAGGTGACAGCGTTAGTGCTGATCACCGTGCGGTGGGAGGTTGTCGAGGATGCTCCTTCCGGTCCTCGGTGGTGTCCCCATTCTGAGTCGGAGGAAGAGGTATTTTAACTTTGCTCGATTTCTTTGGCCTGACTCCATCGTAGGATCTTACGCCTACCGCTCCGCGATCAGTTCCCCACCCGGCAACATTGTTAATTGCGGAGATGTGTTTGACAATGAGCGACTCGAAGGGGTTTGGTGGAAGCAGTCGAGGAGATGGATGGGCTGAAGGATCCGTCACGAATAGTCTCCATGTTTGCTTGGTCAAACATGAGCGTAAGTATTCATCGATACTCACTTGGGGTTTTATCTCTTTATCTTATCGTTTTCTCTTTTGAGAGCCGTGGAGCAAGTCGCTCGATTTGTGAATATAATCGGCAACTTGTCAAGCCGACAAGAAAAGGCAACACTCTGCGAGCAGCGGAGAGGTGGTGAGTGTTGATTGTCATAATCGTTCGATTATTTATTCGATACTACATAATCGGTTGTCGTGAAAACTTACGACTTGTACTAGTCGTAGAAAGACTTACGACTAGGGGTGGTGGTAGAATAACTACGACTACCCATCGGTCATAGAAATACTTACAACCGTTTGGTTGATTGTGTTCATATCGCTCCTTACTCTTTGGTTTAAGAGAGCGAAAAGACCTTAGGTGATTCACTCGACTTTGAAAAAGCGAGTCGAAGAAACAAGGGATAACGTCACCGACCTCTGAGGAAGCTTCAAGAGGCTAACTCTGCAGCTAAGCGATTGCGGGAAGAAATAAGCAGATGCGTGTAATTACGGTATACGGTCTTGGTTTACTTCTTCCCCCTTTTAACCTCTCATTCTTTGCGAGAAAAAGAAGTGAAAATAAGGCCCTTGGTAGATGTAGAGCTCTCGGGTCGAGGTTCATGAGAAATCCTCAGTTGTTCGTGAAATCTCCGCATCGCGAAGGAGAAAGACCAAGAAATTGGGAACTTGGGTTCTCAATTGGTAGTAAGTAGAACTTTTACACGCTATTTATTTATTTTATCTTCTCATAGGATCGTTTTACTTATTCAATCTTCGCTCTTTCGGATCGATTGGTGAAATAAAGCGACTCCATGAAACCGACTTATTCGGGAGAGACAAAATCAATGAAGATCAATCTTCAAGATAATATGTCATACGAACAATGTACTCGATGGGCTTCGTGTCGGGAGGTTGCTCCTCGCTGACGACACGATGGCGCTCATCTGAGTGCCATTAGGGAACAAGTCGGTACTCTGAGCAGTTGGTATCTACTCGAAGGCCAATCGAAATGATTCAATAAGGGAAGCGGTCAAAGGCTGTGAGTTTTGTTTTAGCAAAACTCAGGCGTGATCTAACCTTAATCTTCATTACATTGAAGCCGACTTCGGCTGCCGATGCAAGTAGAAGCTAATCGAAGAGATGCGATCGGTTGGCGAGAAGGTCGCGAGAGGAGATGCAAATAGAATCTCCCTTAATGAGTAGTCTTGTAATATAATCTTGTAAAACAAGTCTTTTTGGTGGTGGCGTATAAATATATGGCCCTTTTCACGCAAATTATCTCGTAGAGTAGTTAGTAACTCGTAAGATAAAAGGGAGGAAAATAATTAGACTAGATATGGCGATTCCTCCTTTCTCCTTCATTTTCCTGTAGCGTTATCTCATAGAGTAGTCGATGCTTAGTAAGATGATAACTTGGAAAAATAAGACTAAGAAATGAAGTCATGTTTATAACTTTATCTAGCCCCAGACTACTTAGTTAGTTTATTAGAAATAAACTAAGGAAGTAGTATAGAAAGGTTTAAAGCAGAGAGGTTTGTTCGACTTGTAGTTGTCGAGTATCGATTTGTTTGTACTAGTCGAAAGAGCGGAAGCAGGTCGGCTAGGAAGTTTTCTCTAGTGGGCGGGACCACGTGCTGAGAAAAAAGGCTTGACTAGGTGATGTTACCATCTCAGCAGATTAGTCAACTTGATAATGACAACTAGAGTGAAACAACCTTCTAGAGTACCTTAAGGATTCATTCGTTACATTCATTTTCTGGCGAAGTTGTCACGGCAGCAAAAGTAGGAAATAGAAACGGCTAGGAAGTTCCTTCTAGTGGGAAAAACCACGTGCGAGAGGAGAGGCTTCGACTAGGTGTGTTTCTTCCTTCGACCAGTAAAAAACTAATCAAGTTATTTGAAAAGTAGTTTGATGTATCTCAAATTCACTCTTCTTAGTTTATTTTTCGAAATAAGCTAAGGTGACATGAATTCGCTTAACAACTTTCGACCATTTTCCTGAGCCCAATAAGCATTGTACAGGTTGTTTAAGAACGAAGTAACATTAGGAAGCTCCTTCTAGCGGCGGGACCACATGCGAGAGGAGAGATTTCGACTAAATGTGTTGTCCTTTTGCTAACAGTGTCTGGTGAAGGATGGCGTAAAAAAATGATCGAAAATAAAGCGAGATTCAAAATAGACAACAAGGATAGGGATAACCTTACACTTTATTGTCGTTGAAGCTTGTTACACATAAAATTTGCGCAACTGGTCAATGTTCCAAGATTTTGAGAGAACGCGACCATCTTCCATTGCAAGTCGTATTGATCCTGGGCGCTTTACCCGACCACGGTGTAAGGACCCTCCCACTTGGGGAGAGTTTGTTCGATTAGGCGGGATTGGATAAGCCTCAATACCAAGTCACCTTGTGAGAGCTGCGAGTTGGACCTTACGATCATAGTATCTGCGCGGGGTTTGTTGGTAGGCTGAGCGGAATAAAGCACAGTTTCTCTTTTCCTCGGCGAGTTAATGTAAATGCCTTGAAGGTTTTCTTGAGTTGAGTCGTTAAACTTATCGACTCTTGCGACCTCGATCTTTAGTTACGGTGGAAGCATGGCATCGGCACAAAAACTAGAAAGAAAGGTGTTTCTCCTGTAGCTCGGCTAGTCAGCGTCTGCAATTGCCCATATCTGAAGGTAATTCCTGTACCCAAGCCCCGGCGCTTGATGTTGGATCGCGGCAAGGCTACGATAGCACAAACAAAAATTTACCGCGCAACCAAGGAACCACGCAGTAATAGATCACGAGATTACCACTAGGCGCGCGACTCGTGGCGGAGTAAGTCGATGTAGCGAGTTGATGCGATCGTGTCGTACTTGCTGCGCGTCTTCTCCTCCTACTCAGATGAGCGTCGCAAGTTCTCCTCCGGCTCACGAGGTGCGTCGTGAGTCGCGGATCGTCCTAGTCTTGATGCCCAGCAGCACCTCCAAAATATCCACACGTGCAGGGCGGGGACACCACGCGGGAGTGCTAGCGCCGGCGGCGTGGTTGAGAGCGTGGCTATTGGGGTTTGGGATTTCTTCCAAAGGATTGATCCTCACGTCACCCCCATGCCACGCCCCTCTATATATAGGCATCCATAATGGGTCCCGACCGGAGGCCCATTAGGAACTCGTGGCCTATAAGAATTGGATCACCATCCAAGTCAAATCCTAGCCCTTTAAGTGTGTGACCCTATATGTTCGTGAGTAATCGGTTGTGACTTGGAAACTCTTTCCGATCACGAGTCGTCGTGGTACCTAGCGACACATAACGATTCCCGAACACACGAATATATCGGACGAACCTTAATGCAATATGATCTCGACGGTCCTTATCACTACGACCAGCTCGTACTTAGTCACGACAGTTCATAATCGATTACAACGATGCGTAACTCCTTACGACCGATTAGTATCTAACTACGACCTGTTTGCAACTTCTACGACCGATTGGTGATAATGTTGAGTAGTCTTACGACTGATCGTATCTCCATCGACCGACCGATCTCGACCTTTGGCAAGTGAGCGACTGCTTGTGTATTCTCCTTTTGCCTCACGACATCGGTTGAACTCGGTGAGATAATATGTCATCCATGGACTATTCAATACTTTCGATCAAGTGTCGAATAACTTCATGTGGTCGACGCCCGACCACTAGTGGTATGGCCATGCACTTACTTTATTCAACCACAACGAGGCGGAGATATCTCTCCCGTTATGTTAGGAGGAGCAAATCCATATCAGACCAGTCACATTCCTCGCATGTTTCATAGCATGCGAAAGCTACCTTTATAACTACCGATTCACGGAGTAGCGTTTGGCAACCCCTAAGAGTGCTATTACACATGTAGGAAACCATGCGATCTCGGTCTAAGGATTATACATCATCATTGCTTGAGACCAACTAACGACACATAGAATCATAACAATCTCAATAGTGTCTCAAGGTGGGTCTTATCAACACTATGTTCTCTAACATGTGTCCACATTATTGATTCGATATCTCTATATCCATGGCCGGTGAAACATGGTCATCAATCAATACATGTACTAGTCGTGGAGTCAGGTGTTGAGCCGGTGACATTCGACTAGGGATACTTTAAACGACATCATATAAGATAAAGAGTTTCACCAACAAGTCACATACTCATTGATCTATATAACTCATGATTCATTCAAGGAACAAGATAACATATTATCAAAAGTTATGAACATAATGAAATACAATCATCTCTATGATTGCCTCTAGGGCATATTTCCAACACTTGACAAGCTGATCGAAGACTCGGTTTTTGATTCCCTTCATTATCTGGCCATTCGCTCTCTCAACTGCCCCGTTGCTTTGGGGGTGGGCTACAGAAGCGTAACACAAACGAGTTCCCAACTCATCGCAAAATTCCTGAAATTTTGCGCTTGTAAACTGTTTACCGTTGTCTGTGATAATTCGACTTGGTATGTCAAATCGAGTGATCACGCATCTCATCATGAACCGTTTCTTTGCTTCGTTGTTATCGATCCACGTTCGGCTTCTATCCATTTTGTGAGCGTATCAATGGCCACAAAAGGAACTCGAAACCTCTGGAGCTCAGGTAACGGTCCTAGGATATCAAGACCCCAGTTGCAAAGGCCATGACAAAGGGATTGTTTGCAGCGCTTTGGTGGTTGGTGTATTTGCGGCTATGAAGCCCAGCCTTTGTACACTTTTTAACCATCTCCTTGGCATCGTAGAGGTCATTGGCCAATAAAAACCTTGTCGAAAAGCTTTGAGCCAACGTTACGTGGAAGCATGAGTTCCACAGATTCCTCTGTGTATGTCATGAAGGAGTTTTAATCCTTTGCTGCGGAATACATCGCATGAGCACCCCTTGGGTTCCTCTTTTATAAAGGACACCTTCGACTAAAGTATACATTTTGGCCTTCCGGGATAATCGATGCGATTCTAGATCGACATCGAGATAAAAACCGTGCGAAGATACTCGTAGATGGGTGCCATCCATGTATCTTCGTACTCTAGAGAAATTTGTTTCTATAGAAGGTGTCTCGGTTAAATCGACTATAGACGGTTTACAAGTTGTTCCAAAAACACCCTTCGGTACCAAAGATCGGGAGGAAGCTAGGCGAGCTAGTTGATGCGAGAAATTATCCTTCGAGGATAAATTGTACATCAAAGCCCAAAAAGTGCTTTTTCTAACTTTACGTACTTCCGATGAATCACGGGACATGGTCGGATTGGAGCACTAGTATTCCTTTCCGACTTGATTCACGACTAGTTGAGAGTCTCCCCTCACGAGTAGTCGTCGAATCGAGCGCTCTCGCAGCTCGTATACCGGCTAGCAAACCTTGATACGCCACGTTATTGGTAGTGCGAAAGTTTAATTGTATGGCATACTTTAAGGTTTCTCGGTGGGAGATTCGAGGACCACCCGACCCAGAGACACTTATCGTAGCGACCCGTCAAAGTACATCGTCCCATTGTGCGTGGGAATCGTCTTGGGGATCTGAGCGAGTTTAGGATTTGTCCATTCGGCGACAAAGTGCGCCAAGATATGGGATTTAACGGCCGTTCGGGACACGAAATGGATGTCGAGCGCCCCAAGTTCGATGACCACTTTGCCATGCGTCCGATGTTTCCCTATTACGGAGGATCGCTCTCAGGAAACTCGGGCACACGACTAGTTTGTGCGTCTGAAAATAATACCAGATTTCTAGAAGACATGAGGAGGGCATATAGAAGTTTTTGAACTGAGGGTGCGCTCCTTAGGTCAGTGCAAAACCTCACTTACGTAGTATCTTTGGTCGTTGTATGTTTTCACGTTCTCGACCGATACTACGCTCTTGCACGTGGCATGGCATCTAGGTAAACTAAGGCGTCTCTCTAACCGGGCAAACTAGAGCAGGAGCACTCGTAAGATACCTCTTGACTTCCTCAAAGGCTAGGTTAGCCTCTTACGACCACTCGAAACCTTCATATTTCCTTAGAAGTTTGAAGAAAGGCAGTCCTTTTTCTCCCAGTCGTGCTATGAAACGACTTAACGCCGCCATGCATCCTGTATGTTTCTGGACTTCTTTTTCGTGGTCGGGGGGCGCATCTGAGTGATGGCTTAGATCTTTTGAGATTTGCTTCAATTCCTCGTTGAAACCAGGAATCCAAGTAATTTTCTGAAGAGACCCGAACACACACTTCTCGGGATTCAGTTTCAATTGGTGTTTTCTGAGGTTGTCGAAAGTCTCATGCAAGTCTATGATATGGTTGAGTTGTTTGGTGCTTTTTACGACTAGATCGTCAACATAGGCTTCTAAGTTTCGGCCTAGTTGAGGAAGCGAAAGTCGTTGCATCAACGTTGAAAAAAGCTCCAGCATTTTTAGACCAAATGGCATTTTGACATAGCAAAATATCCCAAGCGATTGTAATAAATGCGGTCTTTTCTTCATCTTCTCGATGCATACTAATCGATGATAACGAGTATGCATTTAGAAAACTCAACATCTCACATCTGCGGTAGAGTCAACGGTGATCAATGCGAGGTAAAGGAAATCATCTTTTGGACAAGCTTTATTGAGATCGGTAAAGTCTCGCACATATTCCATTTGCCGTTAGACTTTCTAACCATTCTGAGGTTGGCCAACCACTGCGTGTGGTTGACTTCTCTTATAAAGCTGCTTTAAGCAACTTGTCCAGTCGACCTAATAGCATCTCATCGATCGGGGCAAATCTCGTAACTTTTGTTTCTGGGTAGTTTATCGAGTAGTAGAGCTAGCTTGTGTTCGATCACATTCACAGGGACTCGGGCATGTCGGATGCTTGCCACGCCGAAGACATCGGCGTTTGCACGGAGGAAGGTGATGAGCGTCTTCCTATTTGGGGTCGGAAGAATCCCCAATGCGAGCAGATCTTCGAGGGCTCCCTGCGTCGGAGGAACCTCTTTGACTTGTGCGTTCGGCAGAGTGCGACTTTGAGGCTTGACTTGCTAGTCGAAGGTGACTTTCATCTCGAGTTGGTATTTGTCCAACCATCTCAAGGAGCGGCGGTCGCGAGTGTGCCATCTTCTTGTCACAATGTATCGTGATCACCCCTTTGGGACTGGCATCTTAAGACATTGGTACCCATAGTGAGTAGCTATCAAGAATTTTGCCAAAGTAGGTCATCAAGTATGGCGTTATATGCAAATGTCGAAATCGACTACATCAAGGAGACCTTCTGTCACGAAATTGCTTGGTAATCCAAGCGTTAAAGGAAGAAACTTGGCCAATGGGTTTGGCGAAGACCGATGCGATTCCATGAAATGAATATCGTCGCCTTACCTTTCTGGGTACTGCATCTCGTCCGGTACTGCGTAAGCATATGTTTATGCATAAGATTGAAACATAGCTATTGCTTGTTCTTTCGACACGAGTTCATGCGAGGACTTTGAGAGAGAATTAGGTGATCCATTGTTTTGTTCGCAATCCGAGGTCAAGCCGTCATTCCATTGGGAATTGGGGACTTGGCGTTAAATGGTTCGTGGTCTCATGACGAACAACTACCGGTGTGTTTTGGGCGTATTCGAAGAGTTGAGGGTTCGTGCATTGGCGCGAGTGTTCAGCTAGCGACATCGTCTACGCCATCAACTATCCACGGTTCCTCCTGAGAAGATCGGGCCTCCCCGTATCATGTGGTATCAGATTCTAGGTTTGCTCGGTGAGAACTTCTTTACCGTAGTTAGATTCGTTTTCTTTCTATCGTCAATAAACCGAAAATTGAAATACCAATACCGTAGTTTAATCTGTTATTTCTTGTGCGTTTAGTTAAGTTTTCATCCATTAGAGTTTTGTTTTAGTCTGATCCTTGTGTTTCCATTGCGTAGCTTAATCTTTGTCGAAAATTGCTGATTGAACTCCCTCAATTAGCACCCAAAAGCTGTAATCGAAAGCGGTGTTGTTTCCTTATCAGAACTCCTTGGTGGGACTAGAGTCGAATCAACCTCTAGCTCAAACACAATCAAGTCCAATTGCTCCATCTTGTGTTTGACCACTACATCAAAGCCAGTGAACCACATTTGGTGTCTTTTATATCCTTTCATCTTGAGACTAGCTATTGATATTGCACCTAGGGCTGCTCATTTAAGTTGATATTACACTTTCTTTGATTTGCGAGGTTGCGCACTTTCGCGGGGAGCAAAACACTTTCGACCTTTGCAAGTAGAGAGAAAAGAAGGAAAAGCGACGCATTTAGAAAGAGTCGCGTGAAAAAACCTAACTTTGCATCGACCTCCGATTGGAGCATTTCTTGATCCGTTGAAAGGAAGCGGGAAAATAGAGCCAAAAAGAAGAAGTCTAGGAAAACTAGGGATTTTAGATCCGCGTAAGCACTCGAGCATCTGTGTGGCGACCGACCCCAAAAAGGTCGTTTAGGGCCTCAAAGCGGGCCGCAAGCCGAAAAATTCAAGTTTCTCGAATTCGCTCAAAATTGACACACACCCTCTACGGTGATTCTAAGGTTCCCGTGAAGGCGGCATCCTTTCAGAGTTGATCGCGCCTAATTTGGGCACTCTGACATCGGGTCATAGTTTGGCTTGTGTTTTCAATTTTCTTTGAGCAATCTTGTGCCCTAGTATTTTTGTTGCAATTGGCTAGCGTCTATCCTTGTACTTGGTGCAAAAGCGAGCTTGTTTATCTCTATTTCCGTTTGAGCTCATTCCTTTGTTTTCATTAAGTCTCATTTATCTTTGCGTGTGCGTTCATACACTTCGCTTAAACCTATTGGATCGACACATAGGCAAAATACTCTAGCTTGGATCATTACTTAGCTTTACAATACCTTGAATATCAGTTGCATAGGATATACACATACTGTCCAAGCTCCACCTACACCGTCTGTGTACTCCCTTGCTCTTAGTTACGCTCATACATTCTGGGTTATGGTGCGTTCGTTGTCTGGCTGTCGATTTGTCGTCCTTGATTCACTTTGGAGCAGTAAGCTTGTCTCATTTCGGGACAGTGAGTTGCGAGCGTAGTAGAGTTTTACTAACCCAGATATAACCTCATTTCTTGTTTGTGAGTTGTTGCCATGTCGAGTCATGAGGAGGATCCACCTAATCCGGAGCGCGGTTACGTGGGCCAGTACACTCGGTTGCGCGAGATGCTACAAAAACAACTTCATGGCGGTGACAATGGCGTGCGCGATGAGCTAGGGAAGTTGGTGGGTGAATACCCTCGGGAGAGGTCACACAATTGCGTCGACCATCAACAATAACTTCACGGAGGCTGCGTGCCATGTTCGCACAACACAATCGTGAAGTGCAAGGCGTGATGACAGTGTGCGGCCCTCCGCCGTTTTGCACAATGAGACCGAGGAGGCGTGCTATTCGTGTGGATGAGGGCGGCGGCGATATAAGCGCGTCGCATGGCGGTGCCGCCAAACATCATCGCAGCCGCGGCACACCCTCAGGCACACGGGCGTGGCCGAGGCAACGCCGGCTAGGGTGGAGGCACACCACAGGGTGTTCACGGAGGAGGTGTTTATCGTGCACCTCGTAGCTGGGTTGATGAGGTCGAGCAATGGGATGACGATTTCCCGTCGATGCGATGACCGAAGCGGCGCCACCACGCAACAGCGTCTGGCGTCCTCGACACGACGGCGGCGCCGAGGATTTTGTCGCTAAGCCCAAATTTACTCTCCTATATTTTGGGTGGTACGGATGTCGAAACGGTACCTCACTTGGGAGCTTAAAGTTGATAAGTTGTTTGGATGAACAACTATTCCAATGAGAAGAAGGCGTTGCTTGCGTCCAATGGCTTGGATGATTATACCACACATTGGTGGGGCGGTTCATCCATAAGCTCATGGGCGTCATGAGTTGCCGATTATCACGGGAGGCGGATGAAGCGGCATTTGCCGGCGCGCTTTGTACCTCGCCACTACAAGCGTTCACTATTTGAGAAGTTGCGAGTGCGACAAGGTATGAGATTAATTGATGAATATCATAAGAAATGGAGACTATCATGATACATGCGGATGTTCGCGAGAATGAAGAAACGGACCATGGCGAGATTTCTAGTCGGCATGAATCATCTTTGTCAAGCGCATTGTCAATCACCATCCCTACAATGACATGATTGAGTTGCTTGCACCAAGCACGCGAAGCCGGCGCCAAGTGATTGAAGCGCGCGGTTCGCTGCTCGTTCACGTTCTTGACTAGTCAGGACAGCCATATAACAACAACCCGACCAAACAAGGGCACTCGGCGAAACAATTCGGCAATGCGCGATTACGCAAATAAGAAGCCGGAAGTACACCGTCACGGTGCGTCGACTGCGGCGCCTCGCTAGTGCGACCTGCGTCTATAAATTCGACAGGCGTTCACGTGACATTATTTGCCACAAGTGCAAGGGCATTGGCCATTTTCAGAGGGACTGCCCCAATGTCAGAACTATGCTTATCACAGAGGATGGCAGTTATATTTCAGCTAGTGATGATGAGTCGCCTGATGCACAGCCAGTCTTGCACACTGATGACATAGAGCAATGTGAGTGTGATCCTGAGTTCCCTAACACTGAGCAGTATTCCATTGTTTGCACACCCAAGGTGCTTAGTGTGATGCCATCACCGTCACTGGAGCAGCGGTGCAATTTATTTTAGACTTGAGCAAAACTTGATAAGGGTAAGGTGTGCAAAGTGATTATTGATGGTGGGAGTTGTCATAATTTGGTCGAGCAGGATATGTGTCATAAGTTGGGTTTGAAGTACTTACGCATCCACGTCCTTATCATGTGCAATGGTTGGCGACAAAGAGGAAGTGAAGGTGAACTATATGGTGCGTGTGACATTTTCTATTGGGAAGTACACGACACTGTGGACTGCGATGTTGTGCCTATGACGGTGTGTCACTTGCTCTTGGGACGGCCATGGCAATATGGCCGTTCTGCTGTTCACGATAGGCGTACAAATCGCTACACTTTCGATGGAACAATATGGATATCATCTTGAAGCGCTTACACGCAGCAGTTGTAATTCTTCAATCGAGAAAATTGAGATGCGTTGAGGCGCCAAAGAGCGAGAAGAATTTAGTGATGTTAGCCACCGTCGAGAGATGAGAGAATTCAGCGAAGATCCCAATTTGGTGCACTTTGTCTTGCTGTACAAAGGCGCTTTGCTTCGACTAACGACTTGTCTTCTCTTCCTAGTGGTGTTCTTTGGTGTTTTGCGGGACTTCAGCGATGTCTTTCGGACGAGTACGGTGGGCTACCACCAATTCGTGGGATAGAACATAAGATCGACTTGATTCGGGCTCATCGCTACCGAACCGACCACCGTGCGCGCAATCCAGAAACAAAGGAAATTCGAAACAAGTAAAGAGCTTCTCTCCAAAGGGTATATGCGTGAAAGCTTAAGCCCTTGTGTTGTTCTGTTATTTTAGTTCCTAAGAAAGATGGTTCATGGCGTATGTCGTAGATTGTCGGCGATTAATAATATTACAATTCGATATCGTCATCCTATACCTCGCTTAGATGATATGCTAGACGAATTGAGTGGTGTTGTTATTTTCTCTAAGATAGATTTGTGATGGTTTCCATCAAATTAGGATGCATGAAGGGATGAGTGGAAAATAGCTTTTAAAAGCGAAATTTGGGTTGTATGAGTGGTTAGTCATGCCTTTTGGTTTGACTAATGCACCTAGTACATTCATAAAGCAATGAATCATGTTTTAAGGCATTTGATTGGTAAATTTGTGGTTGTATACTTTGATGATATTCGATTCTGATGCATGAATCTGAACACATAGACCATCTTAGACAAGTTCTACAAGTTTTGCGTGAGGCTAGGTTATTTGGTAACTTAGAAGTGCACTTTTTGCAAAGATCGTGTCATCTTTTTGGGCTATGTTGTTTTTACGGGGAGTTGAAGTAGATGAGTCAAAAATTGAAGCGATTAAAATTGGCCAACTCACGTGAGCGTAAGTCGATTAGGATCTTTCATGGTCTCATTGGTTTTTATCGGCGCTTTGTGAAGGATTTTAGCACCATCGCTGCCCCTTTGAATGAACTTACTAAAAAGGGTGTTGATTTTGTGGGGGGGGGGTAACACAAGACAATGCTTTTGCTGAACTTAAAAAACGCTTGACTGAGGCATCGTTGCTTGTTTTACTTGATTTCACTAAAAAAAATTTGAGATTGAGTGTGATACTAGTGGATTGGGAATTGGCGGTGTTTTAATGCAAGAGGGTAGACCGGTAGCTTATTTTAGTGAAAAACTGAATGGTGCTCAATTGAATTATCCGGTCTATGATAAAGAGCTTTATGCGTTAGTGCGTGCGTTAGAAACTTGGCAACACTATTTATGGCCTAAAGAGTTTATTATTCATTCTGATCATGAGGCATTGAAGTATTTAAAGGGCCAAGCAAACCTGAACCGTAGACATGCAAAATGGGTCGAATTCATTAAGTCGTTTCCTTACATTGTGAAATATAAGAAGGGAAAGGAAAATGTGGTAGCTGATGCTCTTTCTAGGAAAAGTGTGCTTTTAACTCAATTAGGAGTGCAAGTTCCTGGTTTAGAGAGTTTGCGTGATTTATATGCTCATGACCATGATTTTTCCGTTCCTTACGCACATTGCAAAGAGGGAAAAGGCTGGGATAAATTTCACATCTATGATGGGTTTTTGTTTCGCACTAACAAATTATGCGTTTCAGAATCCTCTGTGCATTTGCTATTACTACAGGAATCACATGCAGGTGGATTGATGGGACATTTTGGACGTGAGAAGACATTGTCTATGTTGAGCGATCACTTTTATTGGCCTAAGATGAGGCGAGATGTGGAGAGGTATGTGCAGCGATGCATTACTTGCCACAAAGCGAAATCGAAGTTGAATCCACACGGTTTGTATACCCCTCTACACTTTCCCAATGCACCATGGGAAGATATTAGTATGGATTTTGTTTTAGGACTACCTAGGACTAAGCGGGGGAGCGATTCTGTTTTTGTCGTTGTGGATTGTTTTTCGAAGATGGCACACTTTATTCCATGCCACAAGAGCGGCGATCGTCGCATGTTGCTAACTTGTTTTCGGGGAGATCGTGAGGCTACATGGCGTGCCACGCACTATTATGTCGGATCGCGGCGTGAAGTTCATGAGCTACTTGGAAGGCGCTTTGGGAGTAAGCGGGGCGAAGTTGTTATTCGTACAACTTGTCATCCCCAAGCGATGGTCAAGCGGGGTGGTGAACCGCACACTTTTGATGCTACTTGGACCATGATCAAGAAGAATCTCGTGAGTGGGAGGATTGTTTGCCGCACGTGGAATTAAACTTATAATCGAGCCATGCACTCCACTCTGCGATTGTGTCCTTTTGAGGTGGTGTATGGCTTCAAACCCTTTACACCGCTTGATTTGCTACCACTTCAAGTCAACACCGTGTTCATATGGAGCGTCCAGCGAGCTGAATATGTGAAGAAATTGCATCTTAAAACAAAGCGAGAGATAGAGCGTAAAGTTAAGTCCTATCTTTGAGAAAGCGAACAAGAAAAGGAAGAAGATGATTTTCAACCAGGTGATTTGGTTTGGGTACACTATCGCAAGGATCGTTTTCGAGATGCATAAGTCAAATTCTGCGCGAGGTGATAGACCTTTCAAGGTGCTTGCGAAGATCAGCGATAATGCCTACAAGATAGAGCTTTCAGGCGATGACTATGGCGTGAGCTCTCGTTCAATGTCGCTGATTTATCACCATTCTTTGGTGGTGATGATCCAGCGTCGAGGGCGACACCTTTTCAAAGGGGAGGATGATGAGAGCATCCTAACACTTATACATCTTCTCCTATTGGTGGTGATGCACATCTGAGATGGACCTTGTAAGTAAAGCTACAAGTAATACAAGTGCGAGAGTGCATGTTGGTCCTTGACTAGGCGAGAGCTAAACTTCTAAATCAACGAGTGCTTTTGTTTCTTAATGAATCTTCTATTGTCGCTAATGAGAATTGGGTACTACCTCATGCAAATGTTTTATGCATTCTCAGGTTTGAACATTGTGAAGACTTTGAAACCGAGAGGGAGGAGAGGGAGGCCGGAGCCAAAGCAATGGAGGAGAAGCTCACGTGGGTCAACCAAGAGGAGAAAGGCCCAAGAATTCAAGCCCAATTCGGATCTTCCACAAGCCCAACCGAAATTCATCTCGGAATCAACTCGAATTCAATTCGGATTCGGTTCAGGACAGCCATGAGGGCTGTAATAAAAAGGCCATAACTTTTGCATTCCGAGTCCGATTGGGGTGTTCTTGGACTTGTTTAAAAGCTTATTCCAAGGCCCACACAATGGTTTTGGCCCCACCTTCATAAGTCGTACGGTTGCGCTGCTATGGCCGAAACAATGTGACGGATTTAAGTTAGGTTTTCCTTTTTGAGTGTTTTTAGGTCTTAGCCGAATTGGTGTTTGATTCGGCAGGTGTAGCCGGCCCTAGGCCGTGCGTGAGTCGTGGAGGGCGCCTTAAGTACCCTTGCCCCTCCATTGTATCCATTAGACCAGTTTATGCATAAGATTGAAACATAGCTATTGCTTGTTCTTTCGACACCAGAGTTCATATGAGGACTTTGAGAGAGAATTAGGCGATCCATTGTTTTGTTCTGCAATCCAGGGTCAAGCCGTCGTTCCATTGGGAATTGGGGACTTGGCGTTCGTCGTTCGTGGTCTCGCGACGAACAACTACGGTGTGTTTGGGCGTATTCCGAAGAGTTGAGGTTCGTGCATTGGCGCGAGTGTTCAGCTAGCGACATCGTCTGCTTCATCAACTATCCACGGTTCCTCACTGAGAAGATCGGGCCTCCCCCGTATCAGGTTATCTCAGGATGTCGGGCGTTCTCACCCGACCTTCGAGCGATTCGTTGGCGCCTCGATTTCGACCAACGAACATGGAGAAATTGATGGAACTCAAAACCCCATCGAGCTCCTCCAAATCTACACTCTGACTATCCGAGTGCGGGAGGAGAGAGCATGTCATGGCAAATTATCTTCGATGTACTCGAAGGATCAGCGCGATTGTGGCTTTTAAACCGACCATTGAATCGATCTACTCGTGGCAACACCTCGTGATCTATTGTTGGCGAATTTCCAAGGCACTTACAATCGCCGAGAAAGGAAGATGACTGCCGGATAAGGCAAAACAACCATGAAACGCTTCGCCAATTCATCGAGCGCTTGATCGAGTTGAAATTCTATTCGGAAGTTTCGACTAAATGCGTGATCGGGGCTTTCAAGCGAGGAATCCGTGCGAAGAATAACGAGGACAACGCTTTACATCCACCGCCACCGTCATTGAGCTCTTTGAGATGGTGATAGATATCACGGCTTCTTCTTGAAGCGGTCGAATGGAACAATACTATCGATCTCAAAGCGACATCCCCAAGAAGCGGCGAAAGTGGTAAGAAAAAGATAAAAGGCTAGAAAATCTAAGAACAAGGCAAAAGGCAAAAATCTCCAGTTGCCAGTTCTAAGGAGGTCCTAGCCGTGAGCGATAAGGAGCCACGCAACCCCAAGCAAAATCCCGATCAATTGTGGGGAAGATTCGGGGGGTCTCCACAATTGATCACGCAGACGAAGGGGACATGGGGATTTTTATACAGGTTCGGGCCTTCTCGGATGAGAATAATAACTCTACTCCTGTGTATCTTGTATTTTCCCTCTGGATTACAATCGTTGAAGGTTTTCCTAAGCATCTTCGGAAAGGCTCTCTCTGTCCCAAAAGGGTCCTCTTCCTTCTATCTCTAAAAGACACATATTTATACTAGCGATGGTGGGCGTCGTCATTCGAGGCTAATTAGTCGCTCATTATTGCGCAATAATGAGAGTAATTACGAGTAGTAACCTCCCATGTTGTCAAGCGGTTATCGATCGAGAGATAGTGGGAATTATCGGCGATTATGTAAAAATATAGCGTGTATTTTGGTATTTGGATCCTCACTATTTAGTGAATCTTACGGCCAGGTGGGTCTAGTAAATCGTGAAGAATGCATGCGCAGCTAGTCGTAGAAAGACTTACGACCGGGCGTGGTCGTAACGATTATACCATAGTCGTAGAAGAACTTACGACTAGGGGTAGTCGTAACGATTATACCATAGTCGTGAAGAGCTTACGACTAGGGGTAGTCGTAGGATAACCTACGACTTCCTGACTCGTTCTTCCCTTATAATATTCAAGGGGTATGCTTTGTGACGTCATATTTCCTGATTAATAAATGAGGATTATTTAGATCCTCGTCAAGTTTTATTTTGTAGTTTTTAATTTTATATAGTTTATTTTTTAAGTATATATATATAATTTTTTAATATATGAATTATAGGATTTTTTTAATTTTTTCAATTGTTCATGTCTTATGGGCTAAATGGCATAGGTTTTAACGAGGCAACCATTTGAACATTAATAAAATTCTTTATTACATTTTCAATATGCTTATCTCTTTTTTACAATTTTCATATGTATTTCTGAATTCTACACATTTTTTTAATAATTTTATTTTATTTTATGCATTTTTTTGATTGTTTTGATTTTTTGGGCCTAACGGTCTAAATGGGCTAGAATTGGACCATCGGTGTAACAGCCCTAACTTAGGGTTTGTATTTCAAATGTAAATTATGAGGAGGAATAAAAACTTTTGATGCCTCATGAAATCATTTGAGAGTTTCTACAATTTTCCCTAGCAATTTCCAATTTTTAGAATTTAATTCTTGTGATTGGAAGTTGTTGTTATCAGATTCTTAGCTTTCAAACTTGTGATCATCCTCTGAAATTATTTTTCCTATCATCTGGATCATCCTATCTACCTCCTGAATTATTTCACAATTTTTAGATTTTATTTGCTATTTCAAATGGCCAAGTCAAACTAGTTGAAAATCTGGTCAAATCCTAGGTCAGCATGCTTGTGAATTTTCTGCAGAACTTCTCAGTGCATAAAAGTTCTGGAAAATTTATGAAATGTTTCTCTCTGTCTCAAGTAGCTACCATAAAAATTTCGGAATTTTGGAGCTCAGGAGCTATCTCTAAAAATTCCTAAAACTCTCTCGACTTTTAAACTCAAAATCGAAATCAGCTTTGTTGTCGGGCTCGAACCGAGTCCGACTCAAACCGAACAGCACCACTTGACTCGGCCGCACCGCCTAGCTGCACGCGCGAGTCAATCGATCGTGACCGTCCGATGCAAATCGAGCGATCCACGTTGCGTCTTAACCGACTGTCCGAATGCATACACGGTCGGTAGTCGTTTGGATCCAGCGGTCGATACATTCTTGATCGAGTCTAAGTATCTGCTCGCGCCGCATTGTCCTGTCGACATATGGGTCCCACAGCCGGGTTCTTCCTCGCCGACTCAGCGCCTCTGGGCTCGTGGCGATCGCGCATCGTGCCACGCGGCTTCGTCGCCACCCTTAGGAGGGCGATATGCGCCTCGAGGATCGCTGAAGTCCATCTACCTCCTAGGTCGTCCATTCCTTCGCACCCATTCTTCGCCCTCTCGCCCATTTCTTAGCTTGGGAGAAAAACCGAGCGGCGCCGCCGTGTGCGCCGCCCTTGAGCCGCGACCGCACCGATGATCCACGTTTGGCGCCGCCTCCATTTTGCCCATCCGGGTTCTTGGCGTCGATGAATCACCGGGTGGTATCGTCGTCTCCACCTCGGCGCTCTCGGCTCGTGAGCTCGTTTGCGTTACGGTGAGTCTCAAGCCTCGGCGGTTGATCTCACTTGATCGCAATGCTTCGCGATGCTCACGGTGGGCTCGTTCACGTCTTTGATGCATTGTGGAGGGTGTGCGACTTCTTCTTCTCGAGCCCGTATTTACGCCGCGGTGATTCCGGCCGCCTCGAGACCTTCTTCGTCGGCATTATGCGGCGTATCCTTCCTGGCCGAGCGATTCCGTGGCGCACCTTCCGGGTCTTCTCGAAGCTCACAGCGTCTTCTCGCGAGCACCGCACCTTCTTCTCCGCCTCCGGCGTCGTGAGCCCATCTCGCGTCGACCATCGGGCTCCACGTCACCGTCACGGGTTCGTGAGATCTTTGCGAACCAAGGTACCACTCACTCGCCCTAAGACCTCTGGTTCGCGAGAAACGATCGTGCTGGCTGCACCACCGTCCTTGTGGTCGCCGGTAAGCCGCCGGCGGCGTTAAGAGTCTAACCACCTTTTAGTGATAACCATCTTTAGTCAGTATCAGCGATTTGTGGGCCCTCTTTGGTTGTCGCGTTTAGAAATCCTTTAATCCAGCCCGTTATTTGTTCTCGAGTCAACGCCATGTGGGTCCATGTTGTCAGTTAGGTTTGTGTAGCTCTGGTAATGCGTTTCCTCTGTTGGGAAGCGTATTTCTCTGTGAGAGTATGTTAGGTTTGCACTTTGGTAGCCGAAGGCGTATTCTTACATACGCCGACGTCACTTTAGTGGTGGCGGTTGAGTCGACATTTTCGCTCGGCCCACTTTGTCGATGTGCGGGGCTAGTTGGTGTGGGTAGAAAAAGGATTTAATGCTTTAGTATTTACGTAATATGTTTTCATTTACCTTTGTTAATTCATTTAAACTTAGAAAATGCATAACTAATTCAATTTTATCAAATTGCATGAAACCAGTCTTATTAATTTTCATTTTAAGTGTACTATTTGATAAAATTAGCTGCATCCATGTCTCTGTAGCAAAAATCTGTTAGCTAATAAAATGATGTCTTATGTATCTTTTAAATTAGAAAATGCATATCTCTTTCAATAATTGTCCAAATTCATTAGACCCAGTCAGTAAATTCCATTTTCAGTATATTAATTGTTAGGATAGGTTTGAGATACTAGTTATGTGCATAAAAATTTGTTAAGTATTTAACTAGTGCTTTGATGTGTTTATAACTTAGAAAATTCTTAGAAAATTCTTAATAACTTAAAATGATTTGTTCTCTGTTTCTTAAATTTTGTTATGTCATGCTTAGGCTCTTGTGTGAGTTTTGGCTTGTTTGATGTTGTTGTATGTTTGAGTTTTGTCGGTGTTATTCGTTCTTATTTCTTTGTTATGTTCGATCGTTAGGCTTGATATTTGCGGCAACCACGAGGACGATCCTCGCAACAACAACTTGAGCAACGACCGAACAAGCGATTTGATCATGTTTATCGGTATTTTAAAGTCTAATATTTTGTTTCAACCGTATGTATGCATCGCTTAATTTGTGTTAAATTGATTAGTTAAATCCGTATTGCATATCACGTAGACAAAATATTGATCTCTACTACTGAGCCTAGGTTATTTGCGGTGATTAGAGTCATTGGATGATCTCTTGTCACTTAGTAGATCAAGTCAAATTGTAGACATGCTTAGTATCGGTAGAAATGGCGGTTATCGACTTAGTCGGTAACCTTGATCACCTAAAATTTACTACAACTTTATGTTTGACATTTACTTTGTTTAATTGCAAAACTAAAAATGAAAACAAAAATGATTTGGGCCTTGGGCACAATGGTAAGATTGGTGTGATCTTTTGGGTGTATTGGAAAGGTGCAGGTCAATTAAGGACCGAACATCTTGTGAGTGAATTTTTATCCGGGCATTTAGCGTGCTAACCACACTAGAGTATATGGGACCTCTCTTGACCTAGTACTTTGGCGTGTATTGGCTCGGGTCGCAGGAGGTCGCGGGAGGGATGGAGGTGGGAGCATGGTAGTTGTCAGAAAAGCTTTATCTGAGTGGGTAGTTGTCTTTTCGGCTTTACCATGTAAGCGTATGGATTTCTATCCATACGAGCGGCTCGTAGTTAATACACAATATTGGAACAAGTCTCGTAGGACTTAGTGTGCGGCATACCTTGAAAGTGTGCTTTGGCTTAAAGGCGATGCGAAGTGTGGGTGCGATGGTACACCCTGCAGGTTAAAACTATTCGAATAGCCTCGTCCTAGGTGATGGACACGCTTGGTAGCTTTTCAAGAGTTAGACTACAACATTTAAATTAAAACTTGATGGGTGATGCGAATGCGGGATTCGTGCTATTGTTAATGGTGACTATTGGGATAGTCACTTCTAAGTCATTTATCTTTCGCTTTTGTTATTATTACCCTTATTATTATTTCAATCTTAAAAATGAATTGCAAACTTGCCTTTAAAACTGTATTACCTTATTGCAAATGAAAATTGGCTTTATGCAAATGAAACATATGGCCTCCACCAAATAAGCTGCATGTAGCTTATGAGCAGTGCGCTAGTTCACCGTCGGTCTTGCGGGTACAAAGACAATCTTTGTACTCGGGTGCTTTGCTTAATGTTTTTGTTGCGAGGGAAGAAGGTGAGCCTCGGGGCCTCACTGCGTGGCTGTCTTTAAAGCCGTGGGTGGCGACTAGACTTGGCGGTCGGTCGGATGCCTTGTGGGTTGGAGGCACGTGATTGGCTTTGTTTATAGCCATCTTATGGCACTTTGCTTCATTGTCGTTCTTGTTTATTTGTGTATCTTGGCACATCGGCCTTTATGCGTAATAACTCTACTATTTGTTTATCTTCCGTTTGGTAGTGTGGTGTTTGGACTCTATGTTTGGATTGGAGTTGATGTCTAATTTTGTGCAGAGGTGTGTATCTTTGCTTTAAGAAGTATACATATCTAGAGATCGATTTATTTGATTTGTGATGCTAGGACCAGGAGGTTGGTTAAGCATTACAAGTCAAATAAACTGGGGTCCTCACAATCGGACTAAACGGCCTCGGGGCGGCATGACACGACCCGAAAGGCTGTCAGGCCGTGCCTAGGCTCCCTCGCTGGCACGTGGGCCGACACGGCATGACCCGTTTATCGCAGGCCAAAATGGGTTGTGCCTACAAGGGCCGTGCCGCCCATTTGGCCACCACTATGCAGATGATGCATATCATCTGTTATGCTCTTAACCAAGCATGATGGGCTATGCTAATGGTCCACTCTGCGAGCTTCGTTGGATGTTTACAAAGTTAGTTTGAATGTACCGGAACTAGTAGGGTTGTCTGTGTATCTACGTGACTTGATTTGTTTCAAAGTTTATAGTATCAAATGATATAGCTTAGATGTTGGAGAGTATATTTACGAATATTGTAGTCTATTTATATTTTTTAAGACATCATAAACATGAAAATGACAATATAAAGCTTAAAGGAAAATACAATTTGAGGAACATAATTGAAGTATGAGCTTTGGTGGAAGAAAATTACTAAGCATAATAAGTTGTTAGGGGTTCTTAGAAACATAATCACTCTCCATCATGCATGGATCATGTAGTTGCATGCCTCTATTCTCCATCTATTAGTTACTTATCGATGTTTTAATATCGATCTTATGAAATGAATATTGGGGACTCCTTGATCGAGACTATACAAGAGGAGACACATAGAATTTTTAGACAGATTCAAGCCTTCTCCAGAGAGAATAATAATACTACTTTTATGTTCTTCTATTGATCGTGTTTACAATAAGAAAGAAGTCACCGAAACCAAGGCTAATGACTTCTCTCTGCATTGTCCTCTCTCTCTGTCCACCAGCATTGCCCTTTATATAGCCTCTGAATGGGTGGCAGTTGGTAAATGCTAGGAGGCATCTCAACGGTTGATAGATTGCACACGTTGGTGGCAGTTACTATTAGTGAGATATTACCTCGCACGTTTGCCATGCAGTTACACCAGACAAAGAAACTTACGTGCAGGTATATCAGAGACAAACAACACATGTATAACTAGTGTGTGTCAATGTACAGAGTCCCTAGTCGATTGGGTCCACATGTTCGTGGATTCTATCAACTATAGGGTGATCGCAGTTGACCTGGTCATAGAAAGTCTTACAACCATAAGATAGATGTAATAAATCTTTATGACCATAAGATGATCGTAGTAAACCTTACGACCATAAGATGGTCATAGTATACCTTACTACTATAAGGTGGTCGTAGAAGAGCTTACGACCATTAGGTAATCGTAATCTTCCATTATCATTGTAAGCTAATGATAAGGGGTACCTCTGATGGTTGTATAAATATATCATTATCCATAATAAACATTAAAGATAAATAATTAATTTGAGTATTATTATATCCTCATCATTACTCTTTTGCAAAATGTATGCATGCACATGTACCTCTATTTAATCTCATACAATACGTTGATCATGTGTGCGACAAATTATCTTATTAGTTTACATGGTATTATAGCACATACTGAAGGAATACGGGTAGACTACACTAGCTAAAAATTCAAAAATTCTACCACGTAGACTAGGAAGTCATGCAAGCAAGAGATCATTTATCGTTACCACTAGAAGCGCAGTGCAGCGGAACAAGAGTTGGAGATGCATGATGGATCAACTCACGTTCATAGACCATGACAAAATAGCCTAATGGAGCAGCAAGAGATCATAGATGTTACCACTCGCATGGTAGGGCTCTTTCGAGAAGATGGCGGC
This sequence comes from Ampelocalamus luodianensis, assembly GCA_036346255.1. NCBI lineage: Eukaryota > Viridiplantae > Streptophyta > Magnoliopsida > Poales > Poaceae > Ampelocalamus > Ampelocalamus luodianensis. The sequence goes on from CM070633.1 coordinate 46,091,300, forward strand.
TAGGGTTTTGGTGGAACAACTCATGTTCTCTCGTGTAACCCAACAGCCTCATGCATCTCCTTATCTAGCCCATGACAGATCCTATCTGAACTTGTTTATTCTAACTCGTTAAGTGTGTGACCCTATAGGTTCATGTGTAATCGGTTGTGACTCAGAAAACTCCTTTCTGACCACGAGTCATTAGCGGTTCCTAGCAGGACATAACAATTCTCGAATACACAAATTATATCGGACGAACCTTAATGCAATATGATCTACCACGGTCCTTATCACTTACTACCGACTTGTATCTCTATCGACTAGTTCATATTTAGTCGTGACCAGTTCGTAACTCCTTACGACCAAGTTTCGACCGGTTAATGATTATGTTTGACCAGACTACGACCAGCTCGTATCACCATACGACTAGTCTATATCTTGTCGAACTGAATGACCTGCTTATGTATTCTGCCTTTGCCTCACAATATCTGGTTGAACTCCAGGTGAGATAGATTGTCATCCATGGACTGTTCAATACTTTCCCGATCAAGTGACGGATAACAAGATGTGGTCGACTCTTCGACCACTAGTGGCATGGCTATGCACTTTCTTTATCTGATCACATTGAGGGCCCCAGAGATATCTCTCATGTTATGTTAGGAGGGGCAAATCCCATATCTAACCAGTCACATTCCTCTGCATATTTCATAGCATACCCGAAAGCTACCTTTATAACTACCTAGTTACGGAGTAGCATTTGGCTACCCCAAAGTGTACTATTACACATGTAGGAAACGATGCTAATCTTAGGTCTAAGGATTATACATCATCATTGCTTGAGACCAACTGATGACACATAAAATCATAACAATCTCAATAGTATCTCAAGGTGGCTCAATCCAACACCATGTTCTCTACCATGTGTTCACATTATTGATTCGGTATTGCTATATCCATGATTGGTGAAACATGGTCATCAATCAATACATGTGTTGGTCGATAAGCCACTTGTGTTCTGACCAGTGACATTTGGCCAAGGATACATTTGGAATGACATCATAGAAGTTAAAGAACTTCACTAACAAGTCACATACTTGTTAATCTATATAACTGATGATTCATCCAAAGAAACATAATAACATTTATTTCATAACTCATAAACATAGATGTGATACAATTATCTCTATGATTACCTCTAGGGAATATCACCAACACATACCTCACGCACACACCGATGCACCATTAGCACTCTACCTTGAGTTTATCTTCCCTCAGGCACTGGCTGCCCCATCGAACTGCCCATTTTCTATCTTTTCTGTCGCCACAACTTTTCTTCTTCAACCTCCAATAGGAAGCCCAATTCTCGATCGAACCCTCTCACTTGCTACCAAATTTCAATGCAATACTATACCACATAATTATCTTCTACTTCTATCCAATTATTTCTTAAAGTGACTATTCAAAATCAACACATACTGCTGCATGAATCGTCTATCTCCTTGGGACACCATACGCTCTCTCAATGGCCCCAAGCCTATTCTCTACTATCATGCAATCTACTGCTCAGAGCTCTTTGCTCCTCGGCCAGTATGCACATGCTTCTATTAAATGCGGATGCATGCATGTATATACACATGAATGATGCTATGCATGTTTGATGTCATCTTCTCTCATGTCGGTCACTTTTCTTCTTCGATGTTGGTCAACTCAACATTGTGGCTTCCTCACTAACAGCAGAGACCTTCCATCTTCATCGATGTCGACATGTTTGCTTTAGTCATTGTCTAATGATATAGTGACTCTTCTCGCCATCGTCGGTGATGTCGTGCCCCTCACCAGTGATGACATGCTCCTAGATACCCGATTGCCCGATATCGTCCATAGCTCATCTTCAATGCAAAGCTTCATCTCCACTCTACCAGGGCTTTCCCATCATACAGCTTCTTTGGCCTTTGACATCTTGAACAACGCCGATGCTCACCACTCATTGTTGCGACCCTTGGCTCCTTTCACTCTGGCATTTCTCTTCAATGACTCTAGTGAGCAGCACGATATTGTCCTTGCCGAATGTCTAAGGTGAAAAACATGACATTCCTCATCACCGTTGTGGCTGCCTCGACTCTTCACTTCCCCGTGGATCAATGTCTTCTTGGAGGATATATCGACATCATTTCATTGTCGTGGAGATAATGAGAGTTTTTATAAGAAAACGATGAGAATGAGATTGTGACTGATTCCAATTCAGAGAGATTATGTTACAAGGTACATGAGGTACCCTCTTTATAACAATTGAAGAGGTGATAGTTAATGCCGCTAAAGATGTCTTTTGTCTTCACGCACGTTCCTTCGTTGAGTCTTGAACCGCTGCGTCTCTTAGCCAACTGTCATGATTCAAACTAGTCTATGACTAGTTTGGTCGAAATAAAAGAGATAGTGCCTCTTTTTAATCGTGGGCGCATGTACATAACCGCTGTAAAGAGCCCTTAATATGTGGGCATGTTTTCAAAGATACATTGACTTTGACCAAAAAATATTGATATGGCCAAGAATCCTCGTCAACTAGCCCCCAAGGTTTAAGAAAATAAAAATTATTTACTTAAGGCTTTCTTACCTTGAAACGTGTGCCAAGAAGATTTTTTCCTACACAATCATTCCAAACATTAATGAGAATGTGGGAGAGGAAAATATTCTATTTTCTTGGTAACCGTATCTGAAGATTGCGGTAAGTGGTTGAGCAAGATTCTGGTAAAATTGATAAAGACTCCTTTCTTTTTACCTTCACTTTTACCCCATCCTCATTGTAATCTTTATCTAAAAGCCTCCCGTCTTCGAGCTCTTCGTCCAACTCTCTCTTCAAAACTTCTTTCAATCTCAATCATGGGGATCTTGAGCAAATCGACCTATTCAGAGAGCAAGATCCAAGAGCTAGATAAAAAAGGTTATCTTCCGCTTAGGGCTTTGATCAAATGGACTCCTTCCAGCGACAAAGCGACTCAAATTCCTCTAGAAGGTCGAATCATCCTTTTTGCTTCTTTTGTGTAATTGTTTTTGCTTGCCTGAGAGTGAGTTGCTAGCAGATATTTTAGATTATTTTAGGATAGAACTCTTTCACCTTGGACCAAATTCAATTTTGATCCTTAGTGTCTTTTCACATCTCTACGAAGCTTTCCTTGGCATTCTCCCATCTATTCATCTTTTTCTCTATTTCTATCCATTCACTCACAACAATTGAGGTAAGGGAAATTGTGGTAGCATGTACTTCAAGCTCCATGACCAAATGGCTAGAAAATATCCCCTTCTAATTAAAGATGCGTGGTGTGACTATTAGAAGGAGTGGTTTTACTCTGAAGTTCCAAGAGGTAGCCATCTTAAGTACACTGGAAGTCCTCCAACGTGGTTTGCACAAGATGTGAAGAGAGAAAAGGCTTCCCCAAAGTTGACAGTCGAAGAGAAAAGATTGGTCGATGCGGTTATTTCTCTTGTGGCAGTCGGGCTGACAGGTCGGAAGATCATTCACGACTTCCTCCAACATAGGATTATCCCCCGAAAGAAAAGGGTTCGTTATGCCTAGATGCTTGAAGGGAATGAGAACTCGATAAAAGACAATCATGGAGGTATGTTTACTCTCCAAATTTCTTAAAGCAATGTTTAACTTAGTAGCATACACATTACTAAGTTTATTTGTATTTCTTGCTTTAGAATTAACTTCTAATATGTTGAAGAATGTAAAAGATGGCCCAGATCCTATTTCTTTCGACGACCAGCCTTCCAGCTTGATTGAAGCTTCCGCAGAGTTCATAAATGAACAAATGCAGGTATACATAAATATAGCCTTAATCTTGAATCCTTGCTAAGATTGTAATTGATAATATTTTCTTCTTTAGATGCATGGTAGAAAGAGGGGTGCTGACCAGGCCGGATCTAGCAGCCAACCCCTACCAGCTAAAAGGGCCAAGACTACTACAGCTGGGTCTTCACAAGTCATGGTCGAGAGACCAACAACCAGGACAAGAACTGCAGTAGTAGTCTCTATAGGTGCTCAATTGCTTTGCACCGACAAGTGGTGCACGACCATCGTTGTGCCCGAGCCGCCATAGCCCCGACCAGTACTCTTCTTGTTATTTGGTCGAAGTGTATTCATGACCGACCTCAAGCGTAGGAAAAAATTATTGAAGGCTGCCAAGGCTAAGGCGGCAATTTAGGTACGCAAGAGAGAACACCAAAGTAAACTTTTGAAGCAATTTCATCGTCACCTTCCTTCACTCCCATATGTTCAGGGTGAGGGTGACGACGTTGAGGAAGAGGAAGAAATTCCTCTAATTTTGGTGAAAAGGCCTAGGATTAGCAATCCTAGTATAAATATCTCTAAAGATAAAAACAAGTGGTGGTAGCGGTACATTGGTTGCCACCGATATTTTCTTTTCTTTTGAGACTGACATTGGTCTCCAGTTCGAGTAAGTTGTCTAACTTGACTCTTTCCTTATTCGATTTTTACATTGTTTACTCAGACAAATTTATGTATTTATCTATATCAGTCCCCTGACCACTTCTCCTCGTCTAATTATTACAGCTAAAAGAGAAGAAGCTAGAGAGCAGCCATTGCCTGCTCCCGCAACCAAGCTGGCTTAGACCAACATGGAAGAGGCAACAGTGCCCATGATTATGGCAAAGGAAGTGGTTGGGAATGCTTTGACCTCCCCAAAATAAGTACCTATGGGAGAAGAAATCGAGCAAGCCTCGATTACCGCAGAAAAGGTGGTCGAGCAGGTTTCAACCATAGGAGAGGAGACAAGACAAATAGAAGTGGTCATTGGGCACGCTTCGACCATTGAAGTTTTGCTTGTCATAGAGGAAAGGATTGATGTTGTTCCTGATCATAATGTTGGTTAGGGTTTAACTCTTTAACCAATTAATCAACTGAGTATTCTTTACCTTCCAATGTGTCATGACTAAGAAATTGCCCCTTCCTTAAAAAAAATATCTTTGTTTTTGAATAGGAAAACATTCATCCTCCAAGAAAAACTTTTACCTCTGAGACCGGTACTATGGTGGTATGGAGACCACCTTTTGAGCTAAGACATGCTTCGACCAGTTCTGCAGAAGCAAGAGTTGACCAACCCACTAGACCAAATGAACTTGGTATAGTGAACTAGAGAACCAACTAATAGACTTGAATAACTAGGTAATAATCTCTTAAGTCTTTTTTTTAATCTTGATTGGATAGAAGAGAATTCTAACTTCTCATTATCATGTTGTAAAAAACAACCGAAATGCTTGGCATAGTAAAAGATTTTATGAACATTTTGGCCAAAAAGGATACATCTAAGGATGCAAAAATTGTAAGACTAAGAGAGTAAGTTACATAAAATCTTGTTTTAATTACTTGAGTAATGCTTATCATTCTAACTTCTTGCTATCTCAGACAACTCAAACAGGAAAAAAAAATCCTTTGGTCAAATCATTCAAGATTACGAGGACAAGTTGGTCTTTACCGATAATATTGCCAAGGACTATAAGTTCCAACTTGTTCTAAAGAATGAAAGCCTTAGAGAAAACAATGAAAGTCTCAAGGAGGCTATTGCAGATTGCAAGTGCCTTGAGGAGCTTAATATGAAGCTTTCATCTGTGCTGAAGGAGCGTGATGTGGTCTCCGAAAAGCTTGTACAAGACCATGACACACTTCTTCGCAAACACAAAGAAGAGATGGAAGGTAAAAAAAAAACTCAATCTTATACTATGTTAAGTGCAAGCAACTCATACTTATTCAATTTTTCTGTCTTTGAACATTTAGATTTACATAAACAATTGAAAGATCAAAGGGGCTCCACTTATGAAGAGATGTTGGAGAAAACAAAAATAGATAAACTTCGATATGAACTTCATGAGAAAAATCTAGAGCTCGAAAAAGACAAGAAATCAATCATGGAAGCAATCGAGAACAACAAAGAATCCAACTCTACAGCTCTAACTTTCATTTGACACAGCTAGCCTGAATCTCGGGGTCGAGATTCCTATAAGGGGGGAGGTTTGTAACATCCCAATTTTCAGAGCTTAAAAATCTTTTAAATAGTTAGTAGGAGAAAAGTCACCATTTGGATTTTATTTGATTTTAATTCCAAAAGCTTAATATTGAACTTTACAATAAAAAACATTTAATGTGAATAATCCCAACATGAACATTAGCCAAAACTATTTTATTTGGGTTCTATGTGCTCGAGATATATTTTTAGATTTTCTAGAATTTTTCGAGTTCATTTGCTATTTTCTATTGCCTATTTGAATTTCGGTATTTTCTAAATTAGAAAACCTATTTATAAATCTCAAAATCCTCTAGGGCCTAATCTTCCGGCCCAACCCTATTCCTTGACCGTCGGCCCGACTCATGTGCAGACCAGGCTCGCCAGATCGCGCCTCATCTCCTCCAGACGGTGCCCCGCTGCGATCTGCGCCGCCACGCGCGCACTCCGCCTCGGCCCGGCGGTGGGCCCGCCAGCATGTCGTCTTCCTCGCAGCCGACTTCTTCCTCGCGCGCGCTTCGAGTCGCCGCCATTGATGGTGAGCTCGAGCTCGTCGGACAAAACACGTTTCCAAATAAAACCTTTCTAGAAAACGTGCAAATCTTATTCCCATCTCAACTGCACCTATTGCCTGTAAAATCATATCCCAAATCTTGTTCAAAATCGAAATCTATCTCGTAGCCGTTTGGACTCTTACTGGGTTTCACCGCAGCACGCCACCCTAGCCCTCCTAACCCCTATAAAGCCCCGAGGATCGCCCAGATCACCAAGCACGAAGCTCCCAACCAGGCGCACGAGAGCCCCTGCGCGCCACCTCACGATTTTAGGTTTTCACCCGCAAGGACTCGGTGATCTCCCTTGCCGCCGTCGATGCTCGTCGGGACCTCATCGTCTGCACCTCGGCCGCATAGCCTAGGCTAGCTCTCGTGCCATCCACTTCACCGAGCCGCCAATTGCCGTCAGACAAAACCGTGACCTCTCGCGCCTCCGGCTCATGCGCCGGCCACTCCGAGCCCCTCCGCGCTGCGTGAGTGCATCTCCGCCGCGTGCGAGCTGCCCGGGCCGACCGTCGCACTGCGTGTCACGCCACCTCCGCGGTGCGTGTGGCGCCACGTGGCGACCACGTGGTGCACACGTGTGCAACCCACCGGGTTCGAGCGAGGCCGGTGGACCTAGTCCGCCGTGAGCCTAGCTCGACATGTGGGTCCCACATGTCGAGATTTCTTTATTATTTCTTTCCGAATCCTCGACATCATCATTCCGCATTAATCCAACTTTTCTTGAGAGAAATAATTCGGAAAATCGGAAAATCCAAATTAGGTTTCTTTTAGATTTCCAATCTTCCAAAGCTCACAACTTTTGCATCCTAACTCCGATTAGCCCATTCAAATTTATAAATTTGTCTAAATTCAAGCTCTATTTATCTGAGATTTTTATTTAATTTTTGGAGCTTGTTTTGCCTCTGTTATTTATTTGTTTTGTTTGTTTTTGTTTCATTTGCGAGTAGACGTCGATTCGTCGGGGAATTTTGTGGAAGAAGGAGCACCCCAAGATCAAGACCAGTACATAGACCTTTTCCAAGGCAACTCATACCTTTGATCATCTTGAACCCAGTTTTCAAATTACGTTGTGTTAAATTATTGCATTCTACTTTAATTATTTATTTAAGTGCTTTGGGCATAGTTAATATCCAAATTGTTATCACACCTTGGCCTTGTATGTCATAATTCCTTGTCACCCTAGATTGGTTGAGTTGGTAATATTATAGCACCAACGTGGGTTGGTTAAGATGCGAGTACAATTGCTTAGCCATGCTACGAGTCTCACATCTCATGAAAGTTGCAAATATGAACTATGACTAAGTGACTATGGGACTTCGTGTAAAACTGTGTGCTATGTGCTATTACTTCGTGATGGCATGTGTTGCACTAAAACCAACCCAGGTGGTAATGCATTTAGACTAAGGAAAGTGGTGGAGACGTGTGACATGGTGGTCTATGTGATGGGAATGATGATCTTTGTGACTTAGTTAGAACATGGAAGTCTTGCCTTGGTCAATTAAGGACTTAACTTTGTGCGCCATTGGCGAGCCTTCATCGACCACATGCAGTATGGGACGGGCCTAACTTAGTAAGTTATGTATTCTCGGCATTGATGTTCAGGTGGATAGGTTAGGCTATGTGAAAGGGTGGAGGTGTGACTACTTGTTGGTTGCATCGCGACGATCGTCTTCCACTGTCCCGCCTGTGTGTTATACTAATTCTATATGGCTGGTATAGCGGTTTGTAAGCACACCGGGAACGTCAATGTTTGAGATGAAGTTTTAACTGTTTTGTTACGATTGGTGCTTGCTACACTAGTTGTATCTTGTGGGTAAAGTGTACAACCTCTGCAGAGTGTTAAACAATCTATTCGAATAGCCGCGTCCGCGGTCATGGACATGCTCGGGGATTTCACACGAGGGGTAGTTTTCATAAAACAGTTGGGATGGGAGCTGTGTGACCTCAATCATATGGCTATGTGAAATAATCTGTTTAGCTGTGTGTCTTTGTGAAAACAACTGTTAAATTAATATTGTTTATTTGTTTTGAGGTATGCTTTTAATCTATTATTCGTATTCAATTGCAAATATTGCTTTTATGCAAAAGAACCACAGAAGCCTTTTTTCTTTGGAATAAGCCTGCATCTATACATTGCATTCTGTGGTATGATTTGCGAAATGCACGTTGTGTACTCACGCTTGTTGTAAAACTTGCGCCCAAACCTCTGAGAAGAGGAGGAGTCGCACCTGCTTTCGAGGAGGAGTTATTGAAGGTGATCGTTTGTTAAGGTCCGGATCCAGTTGGTTGCTGTGGTGAATTGGTGGGATCTCTGTTTGAGTATTTCCGTTCATTGCTGTTTATTTCCGTTAGCCATGCGTGGCTTAATAAGTGTAAACTCGACCATAAGGTCAAAACCTTATTTGTTATTCAAATTAATCGTTTACTTTATTTATCGCTTGTGTGGATCGATATTTACCTATGTTAACCCTGTGTGCACTAGCGTGATCTGGACTAGTCAAGATATACGGAGGGTTCAGTCGTATTCTGGTCCCGGCAGAGGTGGTATCGAGCCGAGTTGGTGTAGATCTTGACCTTAGTTAGATTGGCCGTCTTTAGAGTGTCCAAATTATTTTCTAAAGGAAAATTAACTTGCAAGGTTAATTAATTGCTTAACTCTCCTCATATCTCTCTCGCCTCAACTTTTGCTATAATCTTTTCTCTCCCCGCTGTTTTAAAGTTGCTCTTACTCTGTTGTCTGTCTTGACAGATGCCTGCGTCTTGAGCTATGGTGGCGACCGGAGGAGAGTCTGCTGCCGAGCTTTGGAAGCCAGTGCGGAGTTCTTGGAGGTTTTGATCGTCCGATGTCGTCGGCAACAAGCTGGATTGTGAATGAACAGAACCGTGGAGTTATTTGTCGCCTCACGATCTACGCGAGGAGGAACGACAAGGCAAGCCAACCTTCGCACGCATCTCTGTGAGGAAGATCACTTGGCCGGAAGGTATCCGAGTCGTCCGCTTGGCCATGCTGCGTGATTCGCAACATCTACGCGGGAGCTTCAGACACCGTCTTGGTTACCACCCGAGTGCACTGTGGACTTGCCAAAGACGCTATCCGGTCCCACGAATGAGAGAGCAGCGCTTCTGATGGTGCACCTCGCCCAGTTCGTGGCCGCCCAGGAGGAAGCTTTGGAGATAACCATCACGGAGTTGGATCATGTCTATGAAGCCTTGCGGAGAGCTAAAGAGAAGGTCGCCACTCTGCAAGAGATCCTCTACGACCAAGTTCCCGAAGAAGAGGAAGACCCCGAGGAAGTGCGAAGAAGATCCGGAGGAAGGTCGATTGATCCAGAGGATGATGCGAGCCGAGGAGCTAGTCGAACCAGTTGCACAGAGCGCTTTGTTCTTGCGCACTAGTTCCAGAACATCGGGATCAGTTTGCCAAGATGCCGGCTCGCCGAGTCTCACACGTCGGGAAGCGCGCCGCGGTTGTGGAGGCTTTCGAGTAGTTGGTCCTAGTTCCGGTTTTGGCTTAGCGATTTGCTTTAGTGAGTCGCCCTTAGGCGGTAGTTTTGTGTGCTTAGGTCGTTGTTTCTTTCGGTGCGAGTATGAGCTGCAAAGGCCCATAGGCATTTGTTGCGCCATGCTAAGACCCTAATTAATAAAGGTATTTCATTGGAGTTTCTTGAGTCGTGTTTTGTTGGGTTTAACCTACCCCTCGCTTAGTTCTCAACTTATCTTGTGCTTGCTACCTTATCTAACCCATGGAGCTTAGCGGATGGTTCAAACTCGTCGGCTCACGCTAGTGGTTCCGTACCCAAAGACCGAAAGCAATGAGCAACCAACCGTAGGAGCAGTTCCGCCACAAGCACCCCCAATTGACTTGTAGAACTTTGGAGCTTTCATGGCAGCATAGACTCAGCTGATGAATACTATGATGACTCAAATGCAAGCTATGAACAACCAGGTCAACAACAATAACAACAATCAACAGTATGGAGCCCCAGCTGCTCATGGTCACCATGGACCATCCAAACTTGCAGGGTTTATGAGGACTCGTCCACCAACATTTTCGGACACGTCTCCCGGTGGAAGCGGACGATTGGCTCGAGTTATCGAAGAAAGCTGCCGATCACCCAAAGGCGAAATGATCGTGAAAGGTTATGTATGCCACTCACCGGATGGAAGGCACGGCTTCATTAATGGTGGGAGAACTTCTGGCTGCCCATGAGGCGCCACGAGATATCACCCGAGGAATTTTCTGCGGCATTTCGCGAAGATCATGTACCGTAAGGCATTATCGATCCAAGAAGGATGAGTTCCGCTCTCGCAAGGAGCTATGTCGATGTCGACTATCTCAACAAGTTTTCTCGGCCCACCGCTACGCAGCGAGAAGATGTAGCCACGGACAAAGCTCGCCAGAGTCGCTTTTGAAGGGACTAAACACGGACTACAAGTCGGTTTGATCGCCCATACTTTTCCCGATTTCGTGAGTTGGTCAACAAAGCCTTTGTTCTAGAGGACAAGCGAAGGAGCTGGAAGATAACAGAACGCCGGATGGCTCGGCAAGGAACCATCAATCAAAGTAGAGGGCAAGAATGGCGCCACCACAAGCAACAGTTTCACCCTGCACTTCGCTCAGAGCACTCAGACCAACTTCAAAGACTCGCCAACCGCCGTAACTTCCGCAACCCCGCACCCGCCAACCCCAATCCAGAAGCAACCAGTGAGAACGCACTAAAGGTCCGCATTACGCCGCCTGCGGTCGTGGACATTTTGCCAACCAAAGGTCCGCAAAGGGGAACAATCACTCCAAGACGCTTCAACCTTGGAGCTACTCCATGCAAGACGCCAAAGCACTAGGCATCCACCAAGGAGCTGCAAGTTGCCGGGTCCAGCGGGAGGAGCACCGCAGCTCTGCGATCGAGAGGCCGTGGTCAACCACGCCACTCGAAGGAGCCCGTGAGTCACCGGGACGTCGACGGTAAGTTTCGTTAACTCGATGCCGCATCGCTTTGTTTGATTCTGGAGATTCGCATTTGTTTGTTTCTGGAATGTTTGCAACCAAGAATAATTTGGAGGTTATGCAACTTAAGCATACTCTGTTAGTCCAGTCGCCTGGAGCAGAGCTAAGTACTAGAGTGGGATGTTTAGGAGCTAAGTTACTCATAGCTCGAGTTGAGTTTCTAGCCAACCTAATTGTCCTAGATACCCAAACCTTAGATGTCATTCTTGGCATGGATTGGTTATCCAAGCACAAAGTCGTGCTAGATTGTGGCCGAAGAGCCGTAACAGTCGAGGACGCCAAAGGAAACAAGGTAGAGTTTCTAGCCACCTCAGTTCGTGATGGACATCTGCTAGTAAACAGCTTGAAGACCGTTTCCTTAGAAGAAGTGCCAGTCGTCAGTGATTATCCGGATGTGTTTCCAGAGGAGTTACCAGGAATGCCACCGGATCGTGACATTGAGTTTGTCATCGACCTAGTGCCAGGGACAGCACCAATTTCAAAGAAACCTATCGGATGCGGTAGATGAATTGGTAGAGATGAAGAAGCGGATAGAAGAACTTCTTGAGAAAGGTTTCGTGAGACCTAGTTCGTCGCCATGGGGAGCACCAGTGTTGTTTGTCAAGAAGAAGGATGGAAGTATGAGGATGTGTATTGATTACCGTTCTCTCAACGAAGTTACCATCAAGAACAAGTACCCACTACCCCGGATAGATGATCTGTTTGATCGGATGAAAGAAGCCGATTATTCTCGAAGATCGACTGCGATCAGTTTACCTGACTAAAGATTTGTCCTAAGGATATACCGAAGACCGCTTTCTCAATGCGGTATGGACATTATGAGTTCTTAGTCATGTCCTTTGGTCTGACTAATGCCCCTGCATACTTCATGAACATGATGAATAAAGTATTCATGGAATATTTGGACAAATTCGTAGTCATGTTCATTGATGATATTCTAGTGTACTCCAAGCGGAGGAAGAACACGCAGAGCATTTAGGATAATATTGGAAAAACTCGAGAGCATCGGTTGTATGCCAAGTTCAGTAAGTGTGATTTTGGAAGAAGGAAGTGGATTTCTGGGTCATGTGATGACAAATGAGGAGTAGCGATTGACCCTGAAAGTTAAGCGATGTTACATTGGGAGCAGCCCAAGACCGTAACTTTCAGTTCGCGATTTCTTGGGAATAACGAGGTTATTACCGATTCATCGAAGGATTCTCATCGATTGCTAAGCCTCTTATGCAATTGTTGAAGAAGGAGAAAAAGTTTACTTGGACTCCCGCCTGTGAAGAAAGTTTTCAAGAGTTGAAGAAGCGCTTAACTTCCGACCTAGTGTCTGATTTTGCGGATATTCGCAAGGATTTCGATATCTATTGTGATGCTTCCAGTCAAGGATTAGGATGCGTCGATGCAGAAGGAAGAGTCGCTTATGCATCAAGGCGGTTGAGACCTCACAAGAGAATTACCCTACTCATGATCTGAATTGTTAGCGTGAGTGCATGCTTTAAAAATTTAGCGTCACTACCTCATCGGTAATCGCCGTGAAGTCTATCTGAGATCATAAGAGTCGAAGTACATCTTCACCCGATCGATTTGAATATGAGAGCAGAGAAGATGGTTGGAATTGATCAAGGATTATAATCTTGGAATCCACTACCATCCGGAAAAGCCAGCGTAGTTCTGCGCAGCGCTCTAAGTCGTAAGGAGTTCTTGCAATGCTTTGGAAGTGAAGGAAAGTTGCCCGAACTTTATGAAGAATTTGAAGTTAAAGCTAAGTTGTGTCCAAGGATTTGTAGCTAATTTGGAAAATACTACCACAGAGAAGCGCATTCGTGAAGCACAACCAAAGGATTCCGTGTTGTCGAAATCAAGATCAAAATGGCGTAAGGAAATTCAAAGATTTCACCAAGGATGATCAAGACATACTGGATTAATGGTCGTATCTCGTGTACGGATATCGATGGTCTCGCAGTGATTAATCTTAAAGAAGTCCATGACTCAAAGTATTCGATTCATCCGGAAGTACCAAAATGTACCAGGATGTTAAGACTAAATTTTGGTGGCCAAATTTGAAACGAAGTCGCGAGTTCGTTGCCTTGTGCGACACCGCCGAAAAGTAAAGGCAAAGACACGGACCAGCGGTTTTCTTGCAACCATTGAAGATTCGAGAATGGAAGTGGGAAGAGATCGGTATGGATTTCATTACCGGTTTACCCAAGACTCAATCGGGTTACGATTCGATCTGGGTAATAGTTGATCGTTTGACCAAGGTCGCCCATTTCCTGCCAATCAAAACCACATACTCAGGAGATCGCCTGCGAGAGTTGTACATGGCGAGTGTCGGTTTTCACGGTGTGCCTAAGAAGATAGTGTCGGATCGAGGATCCCGATTCACCTCGTTTTTGGCGAGCTTGCATGAAGCATTGGGTACCCATCGAATTTCGATGCGCGTATCATCCACGCACGGATGGACGACCGAAAGAGCTAATCAGATATTGGAGGATATGCTGAGAGCTTGTGCTCTAGCTAATGCTACCCGTTGGGATAAAAGTTTAACGTATGCAGAATTCTCGTACAACAATAGTTATCAAGCCAGTCTGCAAATGTCACCATTTGAAGCTTTGTATGGTCGTACTCGAACCGTTGAATTGGTGAGCTTTTGAGCGATCGATTTCGGTCGCACATTATTGAAGCGAGAAGAGCAAGTAGACATGATCAGAGAAAGATTGAAGATAGCTCAGTCCAGGCAGAAGAGCTACGCTGATAATCGTCGTCGTGACCTCAGCTTTGAACCCGTGGATTTCGTTTATCTTCGAGTGACCCCGCTCAGAGGTGTCAAAAGGTTTCATGCCAAAGGGAAGCTTGCCCGTAGGTATGTTGGTCCGTTCAAGATTTTGGAACGTCGTGGGGAAGTTGCTTATCAGTTGGAGATGCCACAGTCGTTAGCAGGAGTACATGATGTCTTTCATGTCTCGCAATTGAAGAAGTGTCTTCGTGTGCCAGAAGAGCAAGCCCCGTTGGAATCTATTGAGTTAAAAGAGGATCTTACCTATAAAGCGCATCGGTCAAGATTTTGGATGTCGCAGCGCCTCACGAGAAGCAAGGCGTTACGTTTTGCAAGGTCTAGTGCGCAACCACTCAGAAGGAGAAGCAACGTGGGAACGTGAAGAAGAGCTGAAAGCCGAGTTTCCTAGCCTTTTCACTAGCTAGCCTGAATCTCGGGGTCGACATTCCTATAAGGGGGGAGGTTTGTAACATCCCAATTTTCAGAGCTTAAAAATCTTTTAAATAGTTAGTAGGAGAAAAGTCACCATTTGGATTTTATTTGATTTTAATTCCAAAAGCTTAATATCGAACTTTACAATCAAAAACATTTAATGTGAATAATCCCAACATGAACATTAGCCAAAACTATTTTATTTGGGTTCTATGTGCTCAGATATATTTTCTAGATTTTTCTAGAATTTTTCTGAGTTCATTTGCTATTTTCTATTGCCCATTTGAATTTCTGGTATTTTCTAAATTAGAAAACCTATTTATAAATCTCAAAATCCTCTCAGGCCTAATCTTCTCGGCCCAACCCTATTCCCGCCGCCCATGGCCCGACTCGCGTCGCGCAGCCGGCTCGCCGTGTAGCACCGCCTCCCGTACCCAGGGGGGGCCGCTGCGATCTGCGCGCAAGACGCACTTCCGCTCGCCTCGCTGACAAAGGGCCCAGCTGCGTCGTCTTCCTCGCAGCCAGCTTCTTCCTCGCGCCCGCGCCCGAGTCGCCGCCATTGATGGTGAGCTCGAGCTCGTCGACAAAACACGTTTCCAAATAAAACCTTTCTACAAAGCGTGCCAAATCTTATCTCATCTCAACCGCACCTATTGCCGGTAAAATCATATCCCGAATCTTGTTCAAAATCGAAAATCTATCTCGTAGCCGTTTCGGACTCTTCTGGGATTTCACCGCCGCACGCCACCCTAGCCCTCCCAACCCCTATAAAGCCCAGGATGTCCCGATCACCACACCAGAAGCCCCAACCAGTGCGCGAGAGCCCTGGCGCCACCTCACCGATTTTAGGTTTTCACATAAGGACTCGGTGATCTCCTTGCCGCCGTCGATGTCGCGGGACCTCATCGTCTGCACCTCGCCGCCCATAGCCCGGGCTAGCTCACGGTGCCATCCACTTCGCCGAGCCGCCAATTGCCGTCAGACAAAACCGTGACCCCTCCGCCGCCTCGGCTCGCCGCCAAGCCACTCCGAAACCCCTCCGCGCTCGTGAGTGCATCTCGGCCGCGTGCGTAGCTACCTTACACCGGTCCAGCGGGCGCGCCGCTCGCCGTTGCGGGTTGTCAAAGCATCGCTCCCGCCGCCGGCGGACACTGCTGCGTGTCATGCCACCTCGACCACAGTGCTTGCGTGGCGCCTGCGTGGCGACCATGTGGATGCACACGTGTGCAACCTCAGGGTTCAGAGCGAGGCTCGGTGGACCTAGTCCACCGTGAGCCTAGCCTCGACATGTGGGTCCACATGTCGGAGATTTCTTTATTATTTCTTTCCGGAAATCCTCGTGACATCATCATTGCGCATTAATCCGATTTTCTTGAGAGAAATAATTCGGAAAATCGGAAAATCCAAATTAGGGTTTCTTTTAGATTTCCAATCTTCCAAAGCTCATAACTTTTGCATCCTAACTCCGATTGAGCCCATTCAAATTTATAAATTTGTCTAAATTCAAGCTCTATTTATCTGAGATTTTTATTTAATTTTTGGAGCTTGTTTTGCCTCTGTTATTTATTTGTTTTGTTTGTTTTTGTTTACGTTTGTGAGTAGACGTGTCGATTCGTTGAGGGAATTTTGTGGAAGAATGGCACCCCAAGATCAAGACCAGTACATAGACCTTTTCCAAGGCAAGTCATACCTTTGATCATCTTGAACCAGTTTTCAAATTACTTTGTGTTAAATTATTGCATTCTACTTTAATTATTTATTTAAGTGCTTTGGGCATAGTTATTATCCAAATTGTTATCACACCTTGGCCTTGTATGTCATAATTCCTTGTCACCCTAGATTGGTTGAGTTGGTAATATTATAGCACCAACGTGGTTGGTTAAGATCACGAGTACAATTGCTTAGCCATGCTCTGAGTCTCACATCTCATGAAAGTTGCAAATATGAACTATGACTAAGTGACTATAGGACTTAGTGGTAAAACTGCAGTGCTATGTGTTATTACTTCGTGATGGCATGTGTTGCACTAAAACCAAGCGGTGGTAACAGATTTAGACCGAGGCAAGTGGTGGAGACTGTGTGACATGGTGGTCTATGTGATGGGAATAATGATCTTTGTGACTTAGTTAGAACATGGAAGTCTTGCCTTGGTCAATTAAGGACTTAACTTTGTGCGCCATTGAACCGAGCCTTCTTTGTGCGACCACATGCCCGGTATGGGACGGCCTAACTTAGTAAGTTATGGATTCTCGGCATTGATGTTGGTGGATAGGTTAGGTTGTGTGTGGGTGGAGGTGTGACTACTTGGTGGTTGCATCGCGGGGCGATCGTCTTCCCTGTCGGTGGTGTGTGTTATACCAATTCTATGTGAACTGGTATAGCGGTTTAAGCACACTTTGGAACGTCAATGTTTGAGATGAAGTTTCAGCTGTTTTATTACGATTGGTGCTTGCTACACTAGTTGTATCTTGTGGGTAAAGTGTACAACCTCGTGAGTGTTAAACAATCTATTCGAATAGCGCGTCATGATCATGGACATGCTCGGGATTTCACACGAGGGTAGTTTTCATAAAGCAGATTGGGATGGGAGGTGTGTGACCTCAATCATATGGCTATGTGAAATAATCTGCTTAGTTGTGTGTCTTTGTGAAAACAAGCTATTAAATTAATATTGTTTATTTGTTTTGAGGTATGCTTTTAATCTATTATTCGTATTCAATTGCAAATATTGCTTTTATGCAAAAGAACCACGAAGCCTTTTTCTTTGGAATAAGCTCATCTATACATTGCATTATGTGGTATGATTTGCGAGTACGGTTGTGTACTCACGCTTGTTGTAAAACTTGCGCCAAACCTCTGAAGAGGGAGAGTCGCGCCGCTTTCGAGGAGGAGTTCAAGAAGGGCGATCGTTCGTTAAGGTGCGGATCGATTGGTTGCCGTGGTGAATTGGTGGGATCTACGCCGAGGGCTATTTCCGTTCATTCTTGTTTTATTTCTGTTAGCCTGCGTGGCTTAATAAGTGTAAACTCGACCATAAGGTCAAAGCCCTTATTTGTTATTCAAATTAATCGTTTACTTTATTTATCGCTTGTGGATCGATATTTACCTATGTTAACCTGTGTGCACTAGCGTGATCCTGGACTAGTGCAAGATACACTGAGGGTTCGCATCGTAATGCAGGTCCCGACACTGCTTCATCAAATTGAACCATTTTTACAAGGATGTAGTACACTTGGAGAAACTTATTCACGGTGCACTTGTGCTCTACGCGTAAGAGATGAAGAAAAGAAGAGAGGAAGTAGCTAATCTTGTAGTTGCATACATGAAGAATGTTAAATTCGAGTTTAAGGAAAAAGCGATGATTTGAACATTATTGTAATGATATAAATATTTTTGTCTTGTAATTTTTTTAGTTTGCTCTTGATATTTCTTGTATGTTACTAGCCCCATTGTGATGTGTTTGACTAGTGAAATGGTAAACTTATCACATGGACTTAGTAGTGTGATAATTGAAGGTTGACGACTAGTATAACTTTTACAATGTGCATAGCATTAGCGAAAACAAGCTCTTAGATAAAGTCAATCTAGTGAGTTTCCAAGCGTGGGGTGACTTATTGGAGCATCTTTACTAGAAGTTATCTAAAGATCCAACCAACGACATTGTATATATTAGGAAATTGTGGTCGAAAGTCCTGTATACCAGCTTTGATCACATAATATAAAGTAATATAGAATAACAGTATATAAATAAAAGAGAAAGATATCAACGACTGAATGTGGATAAAAAACTTTATTGATAAGATAAAAAGTTTTTATACATAATATTTGCGAAGATTGTCTATATTCCAAGCATTGGATAAAACTCTGTCGTCCTTTATAGCAAGTTGAACAGAACCAGGTCGAGTTATTGAAACTACAGTAAAAGGACATTCTAATTTGGGAGATAATTTTTTTAAATTAGACTAATTCTGAATTCGTCTGAGAACCAAGTCACCCATATTAAGTGTTCGTGGTTGAACTCGTCTATTGTAGTAATGGTGCAACCCTTGTAGATAGGCTACCCACCTGATAAGTTCTTATTCGCATTTTTCTTCAAGAAGGTTGACATTATCTTCATGCTACTTGTCTTGATTAACTTCATCATATAGCTTGACTCGTGTAGAACCCCAATGAATTTCATTAGGTAATACAACTTATATTCCGTAGACCAGTTGAAATGGTGTTTCACCGGTAACCCTACTAGTTGTAGTATGTAAAGCCCAAAGTACTGAGTAGAGTTCATCTACCCAAGCCCCCGAATGTACTTTGAGTCTATCAAATACTCTTTTATCCACGCCTGGCATGATTTGACCATAGCACGTTCAACTGCTCTATTGCTATTGGGATGAGCGATAGAAGCGAAACAAATATTTGTGCCTATTTCGTCATAGTAATCTTAAAATAGATCACTAACAAATTGTGATCCATTATTAATAATAAGTCAACTGGGTATGCAAAAATGTGTTACTACATTTTTCATAAAGAACTTTTTGGTTGCTAATGTAGTAATTGTAGTTACAAGTTCAGCTTCAATCCATTTAGTAAATGTATCAATAGCCACAAATAGAAATTTGTACCCATTAGTTGCCATAGGTAAAGGTTCAACTATATTAATTCCCCATGTCAAAAATGACCGTGACAATGGAATGGCTTGCAATGTATTTGCCCGTTGGTGTACTTGTCGAGCATGGAATTGACATTGCTCACAAGTCTTTACAAGATGCATTGCGTCTTGAAGTGCAGTGGTCCAATAATAACCTTGTTGGAAAGCTTTCCTGACTAGTGTTCTATATGAAGCATGTGCTCCACATAAGCCCCCATGTATTTCATGAACTAATTTTTTACCATCCTCCTAAGATATACAACGTATTAGAACACCATGTGTTCCTTTTTTGTATAGGTCATTGTTGACTAGTTTATACATTCTTGTCTTTCAAATTAATCTGTCGTTGTCATGTGCATCCTCAGGTATTTTCCCATGCGCTAGATATTTCTTCAATGGTTGAACCCAATCTGCGTCATGCTCGAGTATGGCGACCTCTGAAGTGGTTGGTTGTACTTCTATAGATGTAACTAAGGATGGTTTAGACAAATATTTGAGGAAAATACCTGTTGGAACATATGATCGTGAGGAGCCCAATTTTAATAATTGGTCTGCTAAAGTATTCTCTTTTGCGGAATGTATTCAAAACTGCTAAAGTTTTTCCCCCAATTTTCTCACTTCATCCTGGTAGTGTTCCACTGTCTCATCGGAACATTTATATTCCTTACTAACCTGGTTTACGACCAATTGTGAATCACCTTTTGCTAAAACTCGACGGACACCAAGGGATTTAGCTGCTTAGAGCCCAGGTAGAATACCTTCATACTCTACCATATTATATGTAGAAGGAAACTACATTTGGATTACGTATTGTAACTGGTCGTCTTGTGGCGTGTCCGGTACAATACCAGCCCTTGAGCCTTACATTCTTGAGAGCCATTGAAATATGTTGTCTAGTGGTCATCTAGGCTAGACTTCATTCGTTCCTGTGGTTCAGAATTAGTCCATTTGATGAAAAAAAATCCGCCAAAGCCTGAGACTTAATTGTTGTTTGGGCAACAAAATGGATATCAAATTATTCAAGTCCTACTGCCCATTTAGCAATACGACTAGTTACCTCTTGGTTGTGAAGAATACTTTTCAAGGCAAAGGACGATGGTATTGTAATCTTATGTGATTGAAAATAATGTTGTAGCTTACAAGAAGCCATTAATAGAGCGTAAAGTAACTTTTGGATTTGAGGGTACTGCTCCTTGGGTCCATGTAATACTTCACTTACATGGTACACGGGTCGTTGGATCTTATCTCATTCTGCGACTAGTACTGCACTGACCACATTAGTGTAGCGGCCAAATATACCAACAAAGGTTCTCTTGGGTAGGGGTAGGGTGAGACCAATATGGGTGGGCTTGCTAAAAAAGTCTTAATGTCCTCAAAGACTTTACTTGCCTCATTCGACTAGTGAAATCTATCATGCTTTTGAATTACCTTAAAGAAAGGCAATCCATGTTCACCTGATCGAGAAATAAAGCGACTAAGCACTGTTATTCGATCAGTTAAACCTTAAACCTCCTTTACTATTGAAGGTTGTCATAAAGATTCAATGGGACATATCTTTTCAGGATTAAATTCAATACCTCAAGAACAAACAAGGAAACCAAGTAATTTTTCAGAATAAATACCAAAAGTACACTTCTGGATTCAACTTGACCTTTTTTATTCAAATTATTAAAGGTTTCTGCTGAGTTAGATTAAAGCTTTTTATGATTTTTACAACGAGAATGTCTACATATGCTTCCATATTACACCCTATCTAGTCGACAAAGGTCTTCTACATAAGTCACTGGTACATGGCTCCAGCATTTTTCAGCCCAACGATATCTTGACGTGTGATAGATGCCAAAGGGGTGATTAAGTAAGTATTCTCCTCATCTTCTCTTGCCATGCTTATTTGATGGTAGCCTGAGTAAGCATCTAGAAACTCAACAATTCGCATCCCGTAGTTGAGTCGACCAGTTGGTCGATGCGGGGTAAAGGAAAATCATCCTTAGGACAAGCAATATTTAAATTAGTAAAGTCAATGCACATGCTCCACTTACCATTGGTCTTCTTGAACATTACCAGATTCACGAGCCAATCTGGGTGGTCGAATTCGCGAATGAAGTCAGTGTCTAAGAGCTTGTCCAACTCTTGCTGAATGGCTTCTTGCCGATCAAGAGCGAATCGTCGTAGCTTCTGCATCACTGGTCGTTTATCAATCCATATGACTAACATGTGCTCGATTACCTCCCTTGGGATTGTAGGCGTGTCATGTGGTTTCCATGCAAACACATATGTATTTGCCCGGAGGAAGGTAATTAGCTTGATTTCCTATTTTTATTCCATTCTAACCCAATCTGTTGTTTTGGGTGGTCATCGAGGAGTGGGACTTGCTTCACTTTTTTGTTTGGATGGGGAGTTGCTTTAAGCCTCTTTGCCTTTACAGGCTTTTCAGTCTTACTTGGATTTTTTGCATTATTAAGATCTCTTCATGGCAATTGATCAATAATCTCTAAGGATTTACGACCACAATTGAGTGTAGTAGAATAATTACCTTGCACGGAGATTACACCTTTTGGACTAGGAATTTTGATACTCTGGTAGGCATGATGAGTAGATGCCATGAATTTAGTTAGTGATTGTCTTCCTAAAATGGCATTATAAGGTGACTCAAAATCTACAATTTCGAAAGTGATTAACTCCATTCGAAAATGGTGAGAATCTCTGAATGTTAGTGGTAACACCATTTGAGCAATAAGTGTTATCAAAGGACCAGGTACTATACCAAAGAAAGGATTTGTAACTAGTTTTATTTTAGAACGAGGTATTTGCATCTCATCTAAAGTACTTATAAAAAAGTAAGTACAAAGAACTACCACCATCGACTAGTACTTTTCCTACTTTACAATTACTTATTGTGGGAGAAACGACCTGTTGAAGTTTACGAGATGTGGACATACCTTTTTGACCGTCATTCTTGTTGAAGGTTAAGACCACATTCGACATTGTTGATCACCCTCCATGCGGATTTGAACTGCCTTTTTGATGGATAGGCAGCAGACCCTCCCCAATGACATTGACATGGTTGTCGGGCTTTTGGTACACCATTTCTTCATCTCTGCGAGCATCTTTGGTGTTGTTGAGACCACCACTTTTGGGCAGTATAGGCATTTGCCCTTTACCCGAGTAGAAGTCATCCATGCATTTCTGACAGGTGCAGTGATTACACAAATCATGCCCAAGTGCGTTATGCAATGGGCACGAATGACCATACCTGCTGGTCATGCCAGAGCCCTTAGATCTAGACTGGTCATTTGAATGACCATCCTACTTCCTCTATGGACCCTTTCCCATGTTGTAGGTCGGGTACTGTTCTACGGTGGTGACCTCCCTTGATGTAGGCTTCGTTTTGTTCTTCTTTTTGGCTTTGCCTTTGTGATCATCAGATCTGGTCGGCTTCTTCAATTATTTCTAGTCAAAGCCTTCCAAACCTGGTTGTGGTGGTGTATGACCCTTATCGACCATTGTAACATCCCAAATTTTGGCTTGTGTTTCAAATGTAAGAAATTGAGGGTAAATTAAAACTTTTCCTTCATCCTTTTACTCTTGAAACTTTTCTGAAATTCTTGTAAAGGAATTTTGGGAAATTCAAAATCAAAAGCCTCATTTATCAAGTCAACAACCTCCTTGGAGAAATCTTGTTTCAAACCCTTGAAATAATTTTCCTTGGTTCTAGGGTTGCTTAGTAACACCTCTGAATTATTTCTAATTTTTGGAAATTATTTGAAATATTTTAGAGGCAAGTCAAACCTTGGTCAAACCTCACAGAAATCACCTACGGAATTTCTTGGGAAAATTTCAGTGCACAAAAATCTCTGGAAATTTTATGAAAGGTTAACCTAAGGTCAGGAAACTCGAGTTAAAATTTCATAAATTTTGGAGTTGATTTGATGCCTCAATTAAATCCTCAAAGTTTCAGTTCAAAAATAAAAACCTAGCGGTTTGCCTTTGTTCCTCGGTGCGAAGTCGGGCTCGGCTCGAGTCACTTGACTCGACCAAGCCAACTAACTGCACGTAGCGGTCGGCGGCGCGCGGCGATCATCGGCCGTTAGATCTCCATCGGACGGCTCTCATTCGATAAGCATTCGGACAACTCGGTTGCCTCGATTCCCGCCATTGGATTTCAATCGGGCGGTCGGCGTTCGCGATGCGTTTCAACGTGATCGCGCGCTAGCCCTTGGATGCCGTCGGACGGTGGCCATCGTCGTCCTCCTCTCGCTCGCGCGGCCGCGCCATGGCGCGAGCCGGCGTGGCGCGCAGTGCCTTGTCCCATCCGGCGACCTGCATCGGTATCTGCGGTGCATTAAATGCCGTCACTCCACCGCCCGTTTAGTCGTCGTCTCAGCGCTCCCGTCGCTCACGGCCCGTAGCGGCAGCGGGAACCCGAGGCGAACAACGGTGCTCGTGCTCGAGGCCTACTTAAGCCCCTGGTCACCTCCGTTGGCTTCTTTCCTCTCCCCTTGACTCTCTTGCACCTCGAGCTTGGCGAGCCCATACCACCCAGCGCCCATTTCGCCATTGCCGAGCTTGGAGCTCCTGTGCCGACGGTGCTCCAGGTGGCTCCTCCTCGCCAGATTCTTCCTCCTGCTCCTTCCTTTTACCTCTGTGGTGCTTAACCCTCACCCTATTTTGGGTTTCCTCTGAGCGTGAGGATGGAGTTTTGGAGCTCGCGACGCCAGTGCCTTTTCTTCTCCGGTGCCGCTAAGACCCCATTTCCCAATCCTGCCTCCTGGAGTTTCTCTGTGGAATTGCAAGCTCATGGTACCACCGGTGTTGCTAGTTTGGCCCGGTTGACCTTCCACGGTGAAGCTCTTACGCATGGCCGGCTGGACTTCATCGCCGGCTGCTCGATCATCGCCGTCCACCCCAACCCGTCGCCGTCTTGATGAACCCACGGTGAGCTTAAGCTTTTCCGTTTAGCTTTTCTTTGCAGTAGCCATAGTTCCCTGTTTGATCGCGCCGCCGCCGTTAGCCTCGGCTCGCGCGCGCTCGATTTGGACTCGGTTGGTCGCGTTAAGTCCATAGGACCGTCCATAGCTTTTGCACCCGTCCATTTGCGCGTAGCTTAGCCATATCATCGTTTCGTTTCGCTTGCCGTAGCCTCCCTCCGCCTCGCGCGCGTCGGTCACCATTGGCCTCGCCGGCTGGTGTGCCATCAGTCGCAATAGTGCTAGGATCGTTTTGGCCCTTGGCGGCGTCGCCATGGCGATTCGCCGGCGACAAGCGAGCAAGCTCGCGGCCGGAAACTCCTCTGTTGTCGGCGAGCTCGGTCGAGGCGGCGTGTCTCGTGCCGGTGCGTCCGATCTAGAGATCTCTGACCCCTCGGCTCTCCACGTCGCCGCCCTCTCCTGCGCTCGATGCACATGTCGCTCGGGTTCAACAGGGCGTCCGTCTGAGATCGGCGGCTCTCAATCGTCCGTCTCGGAGTTAGGAAAATCCCGAAAATGCTAAGTCCAAAAAGCGAAGAACATTAGGGTCTTGTCATTTTCATATCCTTGTCATCTTAGCTCCAAATTAGATGATTCCAATTTTTTTGCTTCCTTATAACTTGAACTTAAATAGAAAAATAACTGGAGACCATGATAAAACACGGAAAACCATTTTCAAAAATAGTAAATAAGTGAACTTAATCATTTTTCAGAACTTTAGCAAACTTGTAAAATGCATAACTTTTAGTATATAGATCATTTTGTATGAATCCAATTGGATTAGCTTTCACTGATAGTGTATTTGCTAGGAAAATTGGTTTCACAAATTTACTATTTTTAGAGGTCATAAGGATCATAATTTAGTTTAATACCTAAACAATTTAGACAAATCATAACTCTTTCAATATAACTCCAAATGACCTGAAATTTTATATGGGTTATCACCACACCAGTAGGTAGCCACCCTAAAATTGCAGCTCCAAAATCTTTCTAGAAAATATTTTGCTCAGATGCTAATTATGGCTAGAAAATAGGTTTTAGAGAATATCTTTGCACCACAAATCCAAATTAGGTTTTTCCAATTCCTATGTCTAGGTATATTCGTATTTTACCTTGTGTATAAATTTAAATCGCATTTGGATAATTTTGCTTGCTCTTTTGTTTAAGTGTTGCTCGCCTTATTGGTTGTTTTGCTCTTTAGCTTAGGATTCGATATTTGCGGTAACCAGAACGACCCTCCGTAACAATTTGAGCCACAACAAGCGAGGCAAGCGGTTTGATCATTTCCCATTGATCCCATTACTTTTAAAGTCTAATATTTTGTTTAACTTCTATGTATGCATTGCTATTTTGTGGTTAAATTGATTAGTTAATCCTCTAGTTGCATAATCTGTAGGTAAATAATTATCCTCTACTACGAGCCTAGGTTATTTGCTGTGGTTAGAGTTCGATGGATGAACCCTCATCACTTAGTAGATTACGAATGAATATTGTAGCCATGCCTAGTTATCGGTAGTATTGGGTGATCATCGACTTAGTCGGTGATCTTGATCACCACAACTACTTATACTACTCCATTATGTCCAACCCTTGTGTTTTATTGATTTACAAATCAAAAGCGAAAACAAAACTATATCTTGACTTGGGCACAATGGTATGTTGATGTGATATGTTGGGTGTGTGGAATGGTGCCTAAGTCCCCAAGGCCCAGGAGTTACTTGTGTCACTAAGCCAAGCGCTTATTGCGTGCTAACTACGAGGGGATATGGAACCTCTCTTGACTCGATACTTTGGGAGGTGTTAATTATGAGTGAGTGGTGGGTGTGTTCTTGTGTGTGTGTTTTGGAGGCGGGCATGCGATACAGGTTAGGGCGTCTAATGTGTCTTTCTCCGTGGGTTGCGGCTCTTAATTAGCATCGTCCATTGGAAAGCGTCTTGTTAGACTTAGCCATGCACGCATACCAAAGGAAGTGTGCTAACCGTGGCTGGTGGAAAGGCGGTCTATCGTGTGGGTACATTGGTACACCTGCGAGGGGTTAAAACTATTGAATAGCCTCGTCTGTTGGATTTAATATGGGCTAGGCCCAAACTTTAATTCTAATTAAATCTGGAAAATCCCAAAGGCCCATGTGCATGTGCTAAACCTTTTAGTCCCACATGGAGAGTTAAAGGAGTTACACCAATTTATAAGGTGGAGCGTAGGAGTCCTCTTGTGGAATTGGAGAGAGCCAATACACGCGCGCTCGCTTTCGCCTCGCCTCGCCGTCTGCGGCGAGGCCGAAAGCCGAGCCGAGCCGTGCCGTGCGGTGCGGTCGCGGTGCGGTGCGATGCGATGCGGTGCGGATGCGGTGTGCGGTGCGTGTCGCGTGTCTTGCGCGATACACGAGCGTGTCGGGTGCGTCGCGCGTTTTCTTTATCTATTCGAAAATCGAAGCGCACCGAGCTCGCAATAAGCGGTTGGCAATAATTGCGGCATTTACGGTCTCTTCATTTTGCAAATTGAAAGAAACGATTGCGATTCAAATAATGGTGGCGATAGCAGTTCTGCTGTTACTAGTGAGTAATGGCGGCCGTTTACGGCCTCTTGACTAAGCGATAGCAGTGCTGTTACTAGTGAATAATGGTGACCGTTTACGGCCTCTTGACTAGGCGATGGCAATTCTTTGTTACTAGTGAGTGATGGTGGTGTTTGCAGTGCGGTTGTTATATATAGTCATTATACGAGCAGTCATGCTCTCCAATTCTCTCCCACGAAAGACACCACGATTCTTTGTTCTTCTCTCAGCGATCTCCATCCGGCAAAGCGTGTGTCGATCGCGCAGGGAGAGCAGGCCTCGGAACCCTCGTCATGAAGGCTTGCGAGCAAGAGCGAATAAGGTTTGGGGCGTTGCGCGCGCTCGCTGTTGCTTCCTCTCCATTCGACTCTGCCTTTCGCCTGGCCGTCGACTACTCTTTATGACGTCCATTGCCACACTACTTACCACTACGCCATGACAAGCGGCGATCTCACAAAGACTCATTGTGCGCTTCTTCTATCTCTGCTGCTCCTTCCCTTTGGATCGGGTATGTCTATTTCATATGTACTTCTTGGTTAGTAATATTACTAGTTGTTACCTTGAACCTTTGTGATAGATATGCTAGTTTACGTTGAAATCACGGATATTAGTATGTCTATAGTGTTCTTGCTTACTTGCTTTATGAAAGTGGCTAGAATATTCATCATGTTTTATCTACTATATTTCTGGATTAAAGTAATTCGAAAAATGCTATTATTCTCAACACGTCCTAGGTTATGGACATGCTTGGTAAGGTCGTGCAAGAACTAGACTACAACCTTTTAAAAACTTAAACTTGACATGGTTGGTATGAAGGGGTACTTCATGCTATGGTTGGGGTGACTATGGGTTAGTCACTTCTAGGTTGGTGTTGTTCTCTATCTATTGTTATTATTGTTTCTCTTTATTTGAACAATAAAAGTTAATTGCAAACTTGCTTTGAATCTATTACCTTATTGCAAATGAAAACTTGCTTTATCTTGAAAATAAGTCGAGCTTCATCCACTTAAATAAAGCTTGCATGTAGTTAATTATAGTTACATTATCTCTGCGTCGGTCTTGCGAGTACAAAAACAATTTTGTACTCATACGCTTTATTAATATTAATTGTTGCAGAGGAAGAAGGTGAGCCCCAAGGGCCTCACTTTTGTGGAGTGTGTTGTTGCATTTGGGACGATTAGCTTGGCGGTCGGTTGGTTGCCTTGTGGGTAAAGGCACACCGATTGGCTTTTGTTTATCGCCATCTTATGGCCATTTGCTTCATTGTGTATTTACTTATTTGTATGACTTTTGGCGGTCGGCCTCTCTTTTATAATAACTCTCTTTAGATTATGTATGTCTTTAAGTTGTTGCTTTTGCTTCGGCTCTATGTGAATGAATGGAATTGATGCATGATTTTGTAGCAGGGTGTGTATCTGCAGTGCAGGAAGTATACATATCTCGAGGCTTAGTTTATTTGATTTGTCTTTGCTAGGACCAAGTGGGTGGTTAGCGGTGCAAGCCAGAATAAGCCGGGTCCTCACAACCATCTTTTCCACTCCACTACCGTGAGCATCAGATAACGATCAACCATGTCAAATACTTACGACATATGCTCGAGTAATAGAGTTGTCGGTAAT